>JAWRVZ010000183.1:0-1280454 GCA_037043235.1 Rhodeus uyekii | reverse complement strand
GGCATTCCACTGAACCTCAAGAAAATCTATTTAGGTCAATCAGAAGTAGCTTGGATTTTACCCTTTGGGTAGCTATAAAAATCCATTAGAAAAAGGGCATGGCCAAAAATACAATAAAGCCTATAAATTCTAAATTAAAAGTCAAAACATCATGAAATAAGGTAAGCACATGCGATATAGGATTCTAAACAAGCACACACACTTTTATAGAGATTGGACCATAGGTGGTGCTATAACTGTTAAAAAGCTTTCAAAAACATATTTCCTATGACAAATTGCTTTAATGGCAGAAAATGGTTATTTCCATCAAGGTTGTTACAGCCCTTGCTATATAAAAAAAAAAAAAAAACAGATCAAAGAAAACACACATGCTCTTGATGATTCTTGATGATTGTTGCTCACAGCTATGTTTGCTATTATTATTATTATTATTATTATCTCTTTGTCATTCATTGCGTGCAGTTCAATTTCTACATTTTATCTGTAGGTGATGATAAGTGGTTGACTGAAGCTACAGGAGTGACTGATTGTTTCTACAATTCCTCTAAACTTCCATCTGTTTCTACCATCCAATTCCGTGTGGCATGTGTGAATAAAGCTGGAAAAGGTCCATACAGTAATGTATCAGAGGGAATAAGAATTAACGTTGAAGGTACTGAGCATACAGTTCAATAGTACTTTATTATAATTTAATTAACTGGTTAATGTAATTACTTGATTTTGATTTTTTGGATTTGCAGTACATCAATCCTACATTTGTTTTGCAGTGGCACCACTCCATAAGGCTGCTGAAATGAATACACAGCCCTCTGCCTCGTTCTCTGTTGTGACCACTGCTGTGACTGCAACTGCACAGTCTGGTGAAGTTACAAATACTTCCTCAGAAGTCCCTGTTTCTCACTCTTGCCCAAAGACATCCATGCCTCCTCTTGTTCTGCCTAAGCCAACAAGGACTATCAACATAATTCCACCTATTACACAAGCCCAGACTGTATCTCCAAGGTCATGCACAGCTCCACCCTCAATAGGCAGATCAATGTCCCCTGTCCCTACATATGTTCCAGCGACTTGTTTAGTTACTCCCTCCCTTGTATCTCCTCCTGTGATTCTGGTCAGCAGTATCAGTCCAATAGGAGAAGGAACAAGCGCACTCACACCAGAGACACCTACAGGACAAATGGCATCCTGCACCAAAACTGAGACCACTTTGAGGCAAGGAATTCCTCAGAAGCCATACAGTTTTTTGGATGAGAAAGCTAGGTGAGAAAACTTGCGTGTCCCTTTATTTCTACAAATAATTCTCCCTGTATTTATACAGTTTAGAGAATATGCACTTTCATGAAACTCATTTGTTTCTCAACAGGGGTCGTTTTGGAGTGATAAGAGACTGCAGAGAAAACGCAACAGGGAAGATGTTCATCGCAAAGATAATTCCTTATGATCAGCAGACCAAGCAAACAGTCATAAAGGAGTATGAGATTCTGAAGTCTCTCCATTTTGAAAGAATCATGGCTCTACATGAAGCCTACATCACACCTCGCTACCTTGTACTCATAACAGAGCACTGCGCAGGCAAGGAGATCCTGTACAGTCTCATTGACAGGTGTGAATGAGCCTTTCAGATTGCAGTACATTTTTAATGATTATTATATTTTAAATAGGATGTGAAAATTAAGTTCATTGTCTTTAGATGAGTCTTGTTGTCTCTTCCAGATTCTGTTACTCAGAAGATGATGTTGTGAGTTTCATTGTCCAGATTCTTCAGGGTTTAGAATATCTTCACAACTGCCGGATTCTTCATTTGGATATTAAGCCAGACAATATCATGGTCACCAACCTCAATGTGATTAAAATCATAGATTTTGGCAGTGCTCAAAGGTTTTACCCTCTCTCACTCCAACAATACAGCAGAGATCTTGGGACTCTGGAGTACATGGGTATGCATCATGCAATTATTTTCCTGTAATGTTTCTCTACATATTGATTTAAATTACCTACCCATTCATTATTGTTGGCATTAACAACATATTTAATGTCTTCTTAAAGCTCCGGAAATTCTGAAAGGGGATCTAGTAGGACCCCCAGCAGACATTTGGAGCTTGGGAGTTGTTGCCTACATTATGTAAGTCATCTAAGACATTAAACAGAACAACTTTACTATTGTATTATGGCAATACTGAGAGAAACAGCTTATCCAATTAGAACATTTTAACCCACTTTGTTATAATGCAGGCTCAGCGGTAGACATCCTTTCCAAGACAAAGACCCAAAACTGACAGAGACCAGAATCCATGCAGCAAAGTTTGACTCATCTAAGCTCTACCCAAAAGTGTCGCAAAGTGCCTCCTTGTTTTTAAAGAAGATATTAAATGGCTATCAATGGTGAGTAACAATTAAGTTAACTTAAGTTAAAATAACCCTTAAGTGTAGGGTTTTCAAACTCTTCCTGGAGCCTCCACATCATTGCACTTTTTAGATCAGGGGTAGCCAACCTTGCCAACCTTCAAATACATATTATCCAGTAGTCAAGGTCTGCAGCATAGGCGGAGTTTCACTTTTGTGCTTGGGGGGGGGGGGGGGGGGGGGGCACCTACCAGGCCAGCAGACCAGGAGCTCAGAATTTTTTTTTTATATATCATATTTATATATCATACATTCTACATATAAAATACATTTACAATGAACAATGACTTTATTGACAATGACCCTCTCCCCATTTTGGATATTTCGCCTTATTGTTTCCATGGCAACGCGTCATGCTTGTCATGTGACTTACCGCAGTCACAAAAAGCGCTGTATAACAGATCACATTTATTTCTTTTTATTCAAAATAGTCACCAACTTGTTGGCTCACTTGTTGAAACCTAAATATCTTACCATATCTTACTCATTCTATACACAGAACTAATAAGATAAGACAAATAAAATGAGAAAATATGAATTCTGTAATAAGAAATATATATATATTCAAAGCACAAAGCAGGCATTAATTGGCTCTGGTCTGGGGGGGGGCACTATAAGATAAATATGGTGAGTTATTTTTTTGATGTGAAAATCTGACTCCCCCTGGTAAACCCATACTATAATTGTTACAACCAAATGCTTTTGAGCAAAGAATGTCCATACCATAATGAGATAATAAAATAAATATGTTAAGTCTGTGAGCTTATAAACCAGAGTTAATGAGGGGAGTGAGATTTTCACAGGTGTATTTTTCTGCTGTAAAAATCTGACTCCCCCTGTTAAACCCATAGGCCTACTATAATTCATTATAACTGTAATATAATTTCATTTTCTGCTTATGTAAGTGTACAAGTCGGTTTGTAGGCGAATATGTTAAAGAAAGTGCGTTCACCTCGATGGAGCGCGTATTAATCCGCGCGCGTAGGGGAGTGAGATTTTTCCAGGGAGTCAGATTTCCCGACAACCGGAAACACCTTCCAGACAACACCTGGCAAGACGCGAGTCACCACGGAAGCAGAGAACGCCAGGCTCACAAGTGCAACACCTGCGCGTTCGGCGCTCATGCCTCACTCTCTGTGAGTCACGCCTCTTTCTCTCAGTTTCGTTTCACTCTTAGTTTCATTTCACTTCTCTCTTACGCACGGCTCGTCTCCCGACTCTCTCCTGCTGCAGACCTCGCTGAACCATGCCCCCCTCGCTACAGTCATCACTGTAAAGTCCACCATTGCCCCCCACTCGTCATCACCACGGCAAGGGTCGTGGCCGTGCTCCGCGGATTCTTGATATTCGTCAGATAGGACGCACCAACTTTTTCCCCCCAGTTTTGGGGAAGAAAAAATGCGTCTTATGCAACGAAAAATACGGTATATCTCATCACTTTCTGACTGTCAATCTCTGTTTAGGTACAGAAATTAAATACGGAATTGTTATTTCTTTAATGGAATTCTAGTTAAACTTTAATTTTAATTATTGAATGTGTTTCCTTTCATTTTCATGGTTTCTAAGCAGGTTTTCATTGGTTTATTTCAGCAATTACAAAATGGCATGAACACAGCAAAAGATCTGAGAATTGCTCTCGCATTATTATGATGTCGTACACTGCCCAGCGCCACTTCAAGTCAAACACATCTTAAATCTGCTGTAGTCAAGTGGTACAGCGAACATATTTGATGCAAATTTTTCCATGACTTCTGTTAAAAAAACTCTTTAGGTATAAACTTCAAATGTAGCTCAGTCCAAAATAAAAATGTGATGACAAACACAGATTTAAAGATTAGGACATGTTGTCAGTACTTTTTTTAAAACCATGAAATTTACCAGTAACTTTTTACTGATTGTTATGGGTGTTTTGCGCAGGTGCCGACCCACCATTAAGGACTGCCTCAATCATTCATGGCTTCATGACTCTTATTTAAAGAAGCTACGTCGACAGGCCTTGACTTTCACTACAACACGGCTCAAAGAATTCCTGGAGGAGCACCAGCGCAGATGTGCAGAGTCAGCTACTAAACATGAGGTCCTTCTTAGAGTCTACCAGAGCAGACCTTCATCTCCAGTTTCATCTGCCGAGCACACCTATCACTGAAGAAAAACAATAACTTTGAACAGTGCAAGGAAATTAAGTCTTTCAACCCAGGAGCTTATTTGATGACAAAAATTTGAGTTTAAGAACAAAGTGTACTCTATCTCAAGAAAAAAAAAACAGAGAGAGAGAGAAACACTGACTGCATGTTAAGGGTGATAACAGGAAGGTTTATCGATTGCTCATAGATAAGTAACGGTTGTTTCAAGGTGATTACATAAAGAGCAATACTGTATTATATTAACTTTGGATCAGTGATTGTACCAGAAACATATATATAAATCATTGTCATTTGTATAGGTTCAAGTTGTGATGCATCCATGTGAACTTGAATTGAGAATCATTTTAAGAATCGTAGAAGTAATAAGAGCTGTCCATGAAGATTACAGTACTACCGTTTTCTACATTTATTAAGAACAGATTTTCTTCTGAAGATTCTTTAAATGTATTTGTCAGCAGAGTAAAATTCTTATTGGTTAGTGTTTAAATATGTAGATTTAGAAATGTTTTGCATCTTACATTTAGAAAGAGATTATGCTCTGGTTTTCCAAGATGTTTCAAAGTTTATGTACAGTAAGCTATTACTGTAAAATCATGAAAATTTTCTTCTTACTCATTATGCCATTAGTGTGTGAATCTTGTAAATATATGTTTACATTTGATTTTATATTTTATACTCTCTACATCACACAGTTTGGCATGTCTTTCAATACATTCAATTCCAGTATAGAATTTCTGCTCTTTTTGTTTTGCTTTTTTTGTCCAAAAAAATATTGGTATGGGTATTATGATAACAGGTCTAAGTAAATATTACATTTCCCCCCCCCCCACTTTCTAATCAAATATTCTTTTAACAGAATTGAAAATAAAACTGACCTTTTCTAACTTTTATTTATTTATTTTTGATTATGGGATATCACGTTTACCATAGCATCATTAGTACTAAGGTGTGGTTTCATATGACATATAAACTTTGATAGCATTGCTGTTTTCATTTATTTCAGAAATGTTTCTTTTTTTAAATAATTTTTTTGTGTCTATAAAATAGAGCCTTGTGTCATTTCTGTTTTGTAAAATACTACAAATAAGAACTACTATAAAAAGTCTTCCATCCACATTGGACACAACATACCCTCTCCTCTTTATCAACATTCAGGAGAGAGTTGTGTTACGTTCATAAATTGTGTGATTCTACTTTCTTTTAAATGGCAAAAAATGGAAATCCTCATGTTTTAATCCAGGTGCAACTTCACATTCTTCCACATTGAGTTTATTGACACTTGCTTCCCATTCTGTTCAAGCTCTATACAGACAACCATCAGATTTTTTTCCTCATCGTTACTTTCAGGAATAAATGTGTAGTGGCCAGTCTATATTTCATATTTTGCTGGATATAATCACACAACAATATGCATATTCTACTTCCCTCTCTTTTATACTGTCTTCATGTGTGTGACCTTTGATAATTCACTAAAGCACTGTCAGATTGGCACTAGTCTTGGCTTTCCCTGTGGTAAACATGACTGTCCCACTCATGTCAGAGCTGGTGTTTTTGAATGTCAGTTTGTGGATAGTGCCTTGGTTCTCTATTCGAATATTGGGTCCATACTGTAGGTTCTGCCCTTTTAATGTCCAGACAGGATGCTTGATGAGGGTCACGGACACTTCACACTGGAAGCAAGCTGTTTCAGGAGCTCTCACTTCCACATCCTCTATATTCTTCACCACTAGGATAGACTGGGCTATTGAGTAAAAAAACAAAAACAAAAAAACAATAACATTTAATGTCATGCATATCTCTTTTAATTTCTCAAACCAAATAAAATTAAATATTGCCTTAATATTTTGTCCTATCCTATATACATACTAAATTCATTACATATATAGTCAAACATTTCTCACCTTCAACCATCAGCTTAGCTGTCGATGTGTGCTCCCCAACCTCAATACTGTAGGTTCCTTCATCCTCAAGTGTCACCTGGTGGATAACAAGTTTATGGTAACAGTCTTCTTGTATTATATCCATGTGTTCTGTGGAATCCAGCTCTTCGTCCCCTTTGTACCAGGTAACGTCACAATTTGGGGACGATACAGTGCACTCTAGAATGACTCTATGTTTTTCCAGCGCTGTTCGATCCCTGAGGGGACGGACAATGCTAACAGGAAGCTCTGTAAAAGTAGATATTGACAAATAATTTTGGTGGGATCATATAATATGTACTTATAGTCATCTCATTTGTTAACTTTATTTACATTAACATTAACTATGAGCAAAATATTTTACAGCATTTAATAAACTTTGTTAACGTTAGTTAATAAAAATAAAAATTGTTTATTGTTTGTTCGTGTTAGTTCATAGTGCTTTAATGTTTTCAAATAAAACGTTAGTAAATCTATTTAACTAAGGTTAACAAATAAAACCTTACTGCAAGGCACTGCCAGAAAATATTTTAAATAACCATGAATGCAGAATTACATTAAGTTAAAGTACGTCTTTTATAAAATACCTTCAACCTCAAGATGAGCAATTGACTCCACTTGTTTGGAAACAAACTTGATTTCTCCAGAATCCTCAGCCTTGACGTTGCATATAAGCAGGAAGTGCTTTGTGCCTATTTAAATGTAAAAAGAAGTATAACTTTTTCCAGTTGAATTTAAAGTCTGATGTTGTAAAGTCTGATATGGGTTTCATTCATAAGTAAAGAAAAATAATAAAGGATCAGTTCTACAGCATGTATATTTACAACATTAGTTTAGTTAAGTGTTTTTCAACCTTTTTTGAGCAAAGTTAAATTTTTTCATTAAGAAACATTAATGTTGCGTATATTAACAATATACAGTAATTCTTATCAAAGTGTCTTGAATAGGAATCAAATAAACACAAAGAAAAAAGTATTTTTATGATTAATTAGTTTTCAAAAATGTTTTTTAGACCAATTAGGTGAAATTGAATCATTTTTCACGACACACCTGACGATCTCTCAAGGCACACTAGTGTACTGCAGCATAGTGGTTGAAAAACACTATGGTTTAGTTTATCCTTACCCTCTGTCCGAGTCTTGATGGTGGAAGTGGGACGTATCTTACTGCCATTTTTGTACCAATCCCCAGGCATATCTTCCATTGACAACTCGCACATAAAGACAGCATTCTGGTCCTCCTTAATCCAAAGATCCTCCAAGCCAGTTATGATTTCTAATTCATGTTCTGAAAACAATGTTGAGGAAACAGTGCATTTCAGAGTTACAAGTACTAAATTAGTACCACTGTGGGCCCTTGCATGAAAAAAAAGCAATGACAGACTATTTGATCCAGTGCATGCTGGAACAGAAATTGATCTGAATGTGGTTGGTTGAACTGAAGCATATTTTATATAAGTCAAGGGGGTAGTTTCACAGGAACAGCAAGTTATGATTTTTTATGAGGTGTTGCAAAAAAAAAAAAAAAACATTTTGTGTCCATATTGAATTTTGAGTAGAAGCTGAAGCAACAAGAAAATGTGTCAGTCGTAAATAAAAATCCTCCCTAATACATATGGATAATACAACCTAAAACATTCTTCCAGTGCATTTTTTCAAAGTTTCCAATATGCAACAAGCTGGAAAATGTGATGATGACTAAAGTGATATAGGCTTACCATAGACTTCAAGTTTACAGGAAGTGCTGAGGTCACCTATTTCACAAGTATAAAGGCCTGAGTCACTGATGCTGCATTCCAAGATCTGTAAACAGCGCTTACGCCCCATGGAATAAATCCTTGAGGTCTTACTGGATTTAAGCTCGAGCCCATTCTGCCAATCAATCCATAGAGAGTTCAGTAAGAAAAAGTGAAAACATATTTAAGAAGGTACAGTCCTATAATATTATTATTTAGCACTACCTTCTTCCATCTGACATCCACATTTGGTCTAGACAGCTCACACTCCAAAATAACTGAAGATTCCTCCTCAAGTCTGACATCAGTCAGCTTCTTAATGATCATTACTGGTGTTTCTAAGAATTCGGTGCACAATTATTGTCATTTTTTTGTTATTTTTGGAAATTATGTGACAAATATATATATATATAAAAAAAAAATAAAAAAAAAATATAGTATATATATATATACTGTTAGTTTTTGTTGAATCCCAGGCATAAATGTTTCTCTTTTATACCCACCTTTGATCACCAGTCTGGCAGTAGTTCTCAGACCTTCTGCAGAGAAGACAATGCTACTCGTGTCCTCTAATGCGAGGTTGGAGAGAGTAAGGCCATGTACTCGTCCATTGCAACTAACACGACAGTTGTTATTGGGTTTGACACGCAAACCATCCTTTTGCCACACACCTTCCACATCGGCATGAGAAAGTTCCACCTCGAAGGACGCTGTCTCTCTCTCAAATGTCTCAATGTCCATCAACCCCTTACGTATGACAATCTTCCTCGCTGTAAATAGTAAAATAATGATGGTTGGTTTTAAATTCAGCCATCATTTAGCTGATGGTTTTATTTAAATTCTTGCACAGTTTTTACAATTATTATTTTATTTTAGATTGTATGCTATTTTAGCAGAATTATATTTAGTTTAGATAAAACTCCAAATGTCCCCTTAAGTAATTCATCCCTTTAGGTTGGCTTCTATAATTTTAAAAGACAAACTCAGAGTTTATTATATCACGTCTTACAACACAGAAGTTACTAATGATCTTGGCCACTTACGCTCCACATTGAGTTTAACCTGTGTCCGATCATGGAGGGTCTCACAACGGTAGGTCCCTCGATCTGACAGATTGAGGTTACTGATGGTCAAGATACGTTTACAGCCATTCTGGGCAAGTTTATGTCTGGGTCCTGGCTGGATCACCACCCCCTGTCTCATCCACTGCACCTCTCCAGACTCCAGACTCACTTCTGTCTCTAATGTAGCCTCTCCAAACTCCTCAGCCATCACTGACTCCATTCTCTTGGTAAACAATACCTGCGCCTCTGTTTGTAAATGTAAAAGTTTGGCAAGTTACAAAGTCATACAATTACAAAAAATGTTTTCCTGAATGTTAATAAAAACTAAAAATTAAAACATTGAAATTAAACTAATCAAACAATCTTGAAAAACAATCAAAAACACTGATCATTTCCTAAATAATTATATTAAACTTGATTGTTTGGTTGTCATGAAAGAAAATTGCATGTCTTAATCTTCAATTCAATTCAATTTATTTCTAAAGCACTTTTAAATAGAGTCAATAAACCTTTGAATAAAACAACTGACTCACAAAATATCAATCGATGATCAATCAAACTCAGACAGCTATAAAATAATATACATTAAGAGCTGATTTATATGGAAGCTTGTTTCCATGACAGAATAAAAATAAATAAATAAAAAGTATTGTTATCTCACAACACTAACTTTTTTCTCACAATTGCGTGATACAAAATCAAAATTGTGACTTCTAAAGTCAGAATTTCAGGATATAAAGATTTCTATCTTGTGATTCTAGTTTATTTTATCAGAATTATAAGATATGAGCTCACAATTTTCAACGAAAGTCAAAATTGTGTGATATAAACTCTCACAATTCTGACTATATAATTCAATATTGCAACACTATAATGCTCAATTCTGATTAAAAGTAAGATGATGTAAACACAAGAGGCTGATTCACCAAGTAGGCTTGGCAAAAGTCTTAGGCACATTAGAATTTTCACACACAAAAATTACGTACTGTAACACGTTTTTAAAAAAAAATCTGTAGTGTGTGAGTAGGATATATCAGTCTAATTTTCCAAACATTAATTTTCCCATTAATTGTAATACAGTGATACCTCGGTTTACGAGCGACTTGGTATACGAGCAAATCGGTGTACGAGCAAGGAGGGTCGAATCGGTGTACGAGCATTGTATCGGTGTACGAGAAAAAAATTCCCTCACCCATGCGCAGTTCTGTGTGGAAAAAGTCCTACCGCTCAGCATCCTTGTGCGCATTTTTACATGAAATATCCTAATGACAGCCTCTCATAACACAGTCAGGAGGTTCCAACCCCTTTTATAACCCCTTAACTCATTCATTGGCTCTATCATTCACCACAGTGATATTTTTATAAGTGATTTACAGAAGTTTTTACCTCATATTCTAAACATTAATTAATTGTGATCACTATTGTTCACGTAGTGAAATATACACGGTTTTAGCCAAATAATAAACAAAGTAATAGGGTTAGACAAACCATATTTTTATACAAACAACATATAAGCCTCTCCTACAAATGAGCACTGTTTTCATGGTCGTCGGACCTGCCGTTTCTCTGCAGTATCGGCAAAAGCGCAAGGAGTAAAATGTGACTTCTTACCCCGTGAGCGGGGCTCGTTTTAACAGACAGCGGGTTAGTTGTAACACCATGTTATCCAATGCAAGTTCATTCACGTATTTTTATTTGTTTAAAAAAGTTGCGTCTTGATGATCATAAACATAACTTATGAATTAAATGTATATTTTTCCTTTATTTTTATACATTTGTTGTGTTTTTAACAATGTAATGACATGAAAAACGTTTTAATCGGTTAATACAATGCAAAATATATGATTATTGATGCAACTTGTTCATTGCGGCTTAGTTTTACAACTAACCCCGCGCTGTTTTGTTTACTTCAGGACCGGATAGCAGCCACTGTGTTTTTCACGTCTCTCAAAATGGTACCATCTTTTAGCCAAGAAGATGGTAATCATAAAAATATAAGATTATAAGACTAACAATCTTTCACACATTCTTTGAAAATCGAAAAACAACTACTATAACAAAAAATATTTACATGCTGCCAAAAGAGTTTTTCCTGTGGTTCTCATCCAAACTTCTATGAAATTTCTCGAAAATGGCCAGAACAGTGTGATGAAAAGCCCTTTAGCACGTCACATTTATGCCCCTGCAACTATCTAAAAAAAATCGCTGTTACTATTTACCCCGCGTTACTTTGTGCCCCGCGCTCCCCTAGTTCTCTCGAGGCTCCCGCGAATTCGTTCTCTCGAGGCTCCCGCGAATTCGTTCTCTCGAGGCTCCCGCGAATTCGTTCTCTCGAGGCTCCCGCGAATTCGTTCTCTCGAGGCTCCCGCGAATTCGTTCGTTCGAGGCTCCCGCGAATTCGTTCTCTCGAGGCTCCCGCGAATTCGTTCTCTCGAGGCTCCCGCGAATTCGTTCTCTCGCGGTTCCCATGTTCCACGACTTTAGCTCTGGATTATCACTTCGTTTGTTTTCTTCACTATTATAATAAATTCACTCATTTGCTTTCATCCTTGCTTTCACCGCTACCCTCTCCTCCCTCCTCTCTCTCCTCCAAGCAGGCTGCTCAAACCTGACGTGCATTACAGTAAATTTTCAAGTATTTCTAGAGTTTAATTGTCAATTATTAATTAGTATTTATATGAGATCTTAATGGTTACAATTTTAACTGCAATTAATAGGGTAAAACCAAAAAAATATTTAAAATGGGCATTTGTGGTCATGTGGAACGAATTAATTGATTTTTAGTGCATTCTTATGGGGAAATTTGTTTTGGTGTACGAGCATTTTGGTTTACGAGCTCGCTCTTGGAACGAATTAAACTCGTAAACCGAGGTATTACTGTACTTCCAAAGAAGGATTCCGGGCTTGTGTGATCCTCAGGGGAATCTGAGGAGATTCAGGTTCAGAATGTTGACCATTCCTATAACAGTGAGCCAAATCAGATCTGAGGACTTGTTTGTCGTTATAGGTCTGAAGGATGAATACTTCCACATATCCATTCTTATTCTCACATGAAGTTTCTGAGGTTCACTTTCAGGGGTGAAACATTCCAACATTGGTTTCTTCAATTCCACCTAGCTCTCTCCCCTTACACATTAACCAAATCCGTGGATGCAGTGCTGGCCCCGCTGAGGCTCCAGGGCATCCATGTCTTAAATTATATTGACAATTATATTGGCTTATACTGGTCCAGTCCCAGAAATGGCATTTTGGCATCAAGATGTCATCCGTGGCCGTATAAAGCGCTTGTGGTTGAGACTCAATACAAAAAAGATTTGACACCCACTCATTCCTGTTCATTTGATTACTATGTGGGCACAATTATCTCCTGCATAAGTCCATCCTGATGATCACAGGGTAGGGCACGGTCCGGGATGGCCACTTCAAGGGGTCTATGGGGAGACCACCATCTATCATGGCACATCAACTGCTTGAAGATGCTAGCTGTGTTCAGGTCTCCAAAGAGTTTCCTCCAGCATCTCAGAGGCAACCAACCTCAGGGGTTTGAATGGACAACATATCGGGGGTCACCAGTGTAAATAATCAGGGGGATCTGAGATGGCACCCTCTTGGCAGACTGGTGTACCAGATCCTCCTGCAGTCCCAAGGAAGTTGTTGTATCTCAGGGCAATGTATATCCCCAGGGACCAGAATTTGGAAGACGGTGGAATCGAAATGGGAGAGGTTTGGCCAAGCGAAAGTGGATCTATTCGCATTTACATTTACATTTATTCATTTAGTAGATGCTTTTATCCAAAGTGAGTTACAATTTGAGGTGTACAGAAGCGATTTGAGACGCAGAGGGGCTCTTCCCCTAGTTATACCTTGATAGTTTCACACTAGGAAAAGCATTATTCGGTGTCGCCTAGTGAGTACAGTAATACCTTGAGATACGAGCTTCCCGACATTTGAGTATTCCAAGATATGAGATACAAGTAAATATTTGAGATAAGAGCACGCTTACAAATGCCGACGCTAGGTAGTAGAGCACTCGGAGCAGCTCAAGCCGCCTCATTTATGCATTTATATTTGCATTCACACTGTCATTGGATCTGTAAGTGAACTCAGACATTGTTTTGTTTCCTTGTATACTTTTATTGGGCAGTTTAGCTTTTTTGTCTTCCTTTAGAAAATACCAAAAATTCATGAAAACAGGCTTTTTCAATAAATATAATGATCCAAGGTAATCCTTATGTCTTGCTTACCACACAAGTCTCCTGAAGCTGTGAGGAACAAACCAAAACTCAATCTATTCATCAATAAACTATTATATAGCTTTAGAAGACTTGGAATACAGTTTACATTTTAATGTTTTTGTTTGTAGAAGTAATGCCTTTTAATGGCAAGTAAGGTCTCCCGAATATACAAAATTGAGGATGACGTGTTGCACAGGTGCCCCTTTTATACCTGCAGTCACAACAGTGGTGACGTCATAGCCTGCTGCCTGCCAATGCCAAGTTTAATGTCATGATTTGACTCATACTTCAGACACCTGTCATACCAGAGGTATTCCCCATAGCATCCCCTAGGGGACGTGTTGCCTTTTGAATGGGAAACTTTTAAGCAAAGCAACCATCAAAAGGAATTACAGTGGAGTTTGGTTATGTTGACGGCCTCGGGGGATTGCAAAAAAGCGTACAGATAACCATTTAGCGAGATAACCTATACTCAATATATCTATGTATTAGATGAAGCGATCGGCATGCTATAAAAATTTGCATACACTGTATATGTTTGCTAACAACAAAAGGCATATGTGCACCAACTAAAAGCAGAGATTTACCAATATACAATAAAAATTAATTTGCACGTGGAGGAGTGAATTCATTTGCACGTATCTGCTCTGCCTGCATCTGGGTGGAATCTGCTGAGCGAGGACCGCATTCCACGTGCGATGCGAACTCAGCGCATGCGCAGTGAACTCTCAGTCACGAGATAAACATGTGAAGTGGCGTATATGTCCCTCGTTTTTGCTCGAGATACTAGGATTCGGCAACATAACAGAATCGACATAACCCACAAGAAAATACTGAGACAAATAGGGAGTTTGGCGGTTCCACTTCAAAAACTTCGAAATAATAGTATTGGCGAGTTAACCATGATTCGAGATAAGTGAATTCCACTGTATTTCACTGAAATGTGCTTACCCTGAACTTTGAGACTGGCTTTAGAGATGATACCCTCAGCCTCTGCAGTGATCCGGGAGGAATCCAGAAGCTGGACCTTCCGGATAATCAAAGTATGGCAGAGGCTGTTCTGTTCGATATGGAAGCGATCATTGGGTTTGATGGGCTCCCCATCCATGAGCCAGACCAGCTGAACATCGTCAGGGGAGACCACACATTTAAAGGTAGCATCCTCACCCTCCATGACTGTGGTATTGTGAAGCTCTGTGAGGAATTCCACCACGCGAGGCACTGCAGAGGGAAAGCAGATGATGGTTATTGACTAAGTAAGATTATGTTTAGTATCTTCCAACAAGTAACTATTTTCACACTTACATTCCACCCTTACTCTGGCACTGGTGCAGTCATCTTTGGACTCACAAGCATACTCTCCAGCATCTTCTTTGGTGATACGATGGATTGTGAGACTCCTCTCGGTCTCATTGGCACGAATAGAGAAGCGACGGCTAGGAATGATCTCCACTCCATCCTTCTTCCATTGGACATCTGCTTTGGCTTTGCATAGCTCACAGCACAGTGTGATCATGCCATCTTTATGGCCCACTGTGTCAACCAGTGGCTTCACAAATTTAATACGCATATCTGTAATGCCACAGGTTACATGGTTTTTATTATATTTTGCATGAGATGCAATGCTACTATGATTTTCCTTTTAAAGCTGATTATCTGTTCATGCCACAAGCAAAAGCATGATTCCAGCTACCAACCTTTGACTAGAAGACTGAAGTGAATCTCATCTGTGTTTGCATCACATGTGTACTCTCCGCTGTCAAGCTTCTTTAATGGCTCAATGGTGAAAGTGCGGGTCAGGCCTATGCTGGCTATGTGGAAACGTTCCCCACTGACTGGAGTCCAGTCTTTAAGCCACCGCACTTGTGCATTGGGTCTGGAAACCATGGCAGTAAAAGTGACAGCCTCTGCTTCATAACCAGTGACCAAATTCACCTCTTCTTTATTGAGGAACTCAACAGGAGGCTCTGGAGAAAAATACAATGTGTCAATTACTTTAAATGAGTCCACCCATCAAGATTACTGTTATAAACATGAGCCTCATTTGAAAGGTGAAATAGAAGATGTCCTTTTTAGAAAGAAACAGTATACACGCTTAATAAAACACAAAAACTCCAGCTGGTCCAAAACGCAGCAGCTCAGGTAATTGAGTAATCTCAGTTATTAAAACCCAGTAATTGAGCGATCTTTTAACACATTATGTAGTCAATTGATACCCCAAATTTCTGGCCAGTTGATTATACCAAAGAAATCAAAGTCAACTGCTGGCAGTAGTTTATTTTCCTATTTAGCACCTAAACTCTGGAACAGACTTCATAGCATTTTTCGGGACACACTCTGTCAGTTTAAATATAAATTAAAAACACATCTCTTCAACCTGGCATACACATAACACATAATTTTTTTTAAATTCAAATCATGTAAAATGATTGCTAGGCTGCATAATTTAGGTTAGGCAGAACCGGGAACTCTTCCGATAACAGCTGGTGAACTCATTACATCATAAGAAGAATGGTATCTATATATACTGATATTAGTCTATGTTTATCCCAAGGTTACTGTGGCCATCCAGATCAGATGAAGGACCTGCACCTCGACATGACCACAACACAGCCCTGAAGTGTCTGCAGAGACCATGACTCTACTTCACTCCTCAGCGAAGGCAGCATGAATAAAATCTCCAACCAGACAGAACTGGATAAAATGTTTTGAGTGTCCCGATCTCAATCTGACTTCTGACCTGAAATGTTATCTATATCAAAATCATGTACGGTACTGTTTGTGGCTGGCCAGAGGAGAACTGTCCCCCGACTAAGTCTGGTTTCTCCTAATGCTTTATTATCTATTTTTTTCTTCATTCATTCTGTCACCTGCTGGAGTTTTGGTTCCTTGTCACTGTCACTTCTGGCTTGCTTAGTTGGGGACACTTAGCATTTGATATTCATCAATATCATTGATTGGCCTGCTGTACAGCCAAAACAAACTTTGTTGCTTTGTGTTCCTGTTTTCACGGTAAAGCTGCTTTGAAACAATCTCTAATTTAATAAAATACTATATAAATAAAGGTGACTTGCCTTGACTTAAAGCAGTGTATACATAAATCATATATAATCTATTTAATTAGCTCCCTGTACTTAAACACAATTATTGTATTTAAAAAGGAAATAACTACAGTACCTTGAACTTTAACAACAGTAATCATTTTGTCATCAATAGCATCACACATGTATTTCCCAGAGTCAGAAAGGAGGATATTGGATAAGGTCAGTTTCCTGAGTGTTCCATGGCTTTCAATATCCGTACGCTCATCAGGGACCAGTGGTTGATCATTGAATAGCCACTTAACAGGTGCGTTGGCTCGAGAAACCTCACAAGCTAAAATGAGGTTATCTCCTGTCACTATCTCCTGATAATCAGGATCACCAGAATTGCCAATGATCTTCACTGAAGGCTCTGGTGGAGAGAGAATGAATCAAAATCTGTTATCATATCTTTTGTTTGCATTAGGGCTCATGCAAAGGTGCACATCAACATAACTGAAAGACACTTTTTACCTTCTACTGTGACATGAAATGAAATTGTATCATCTTTAACATTAAGGATATATTCTCCAGAGTCCTGCAACTCTGCGCAGAGAATGACCAGGGATCTGAAGGTCCCTTCCTCCTCAAAACAGAAACGCTCATTCTCCTCAATAGGGCTGCCATTTTTATACCAATTGACCAGGCCATTGGACGAAGACAGCTCACACTCCAATACAACATCATCATATAACACAACTTTGTGCTCATTCTTAATCTGATCTTTATTGAGGATTTTTACCGGTGCCTCTGAGATAGAGAAAGATGAAAAATCCAACTTTTAGTTAAAAAAACTTAGAAAAACAGTAATTAAGATGGGAGAAGATGTTTAAAATCATACCAGTAATTTTCACTTTAAAATCCATTGTGTCATCAATGGCATTGCAGGTGTATATTCCAGAATCGTTTAGAGCTGGAAAATGAATAGTTAGCTTGCGTATGAATCCATTCTCAGTAATTGCGATGTTGCTGCTCTCTTCCACCTTCACTCCATCTTTCATCCAGCACACCTCTGCATTATCACGAGACACCTCAAGCTCTAGGACGACAGGATCACCAGCAATGCTCTCTGTAATACTGCCTGTGTCCTTGGAGCAAGAAAGTTTAACAGGGGGTTCTGTGAGGAAAAAATGACCCATCAACAAAACTAAAAAAAAGCAATCATTTTTGTTTAGAATATCTTTATAATACAAATTGAATAGTCCTTTTCTGTGTGAGAAAATTGGTTTAAAAGAGCTGATTTGTTTTCATTTCTATTAAACCCCTTTACCAAAATATATCATAAGGCACAGAATGGAATATTATGAATAATTTCAAATGTTGTATAAGAGACATAAATTACCTTCTATTTTCACCCAAAATGTGACAGAATCATCCGCTGTTTCACACACATATTCTGCAGAATCATCTATTGTAGCACAGGGAATCACCAGCCTATGGTAAATCCCATCATGCTCCAGTTTTAAGTTATCATTCTCATCCACCTCCATGCCATCACAAAACCAGCAGACTTCTGCATCTGGTTTTGAGATCTCACAGCTCAGGACCAGCCTCTCAGAGCTCAATATACACACCTCTACCTCTGACTCACTAGGAGACACAATGCGGACTGGAGCTTCTGGGTTTGAGAGAATAACAGTGTGTGATTGTTAACAACACATGAATATATAAATGCTGCAGATATATTATATATAAAAAATAAAATAAAAATTCCTATGCTTTGATACTTACCTGTAATAATGAGCTGAAAGAAAATTGAGTCACCTCCTGTGTCACATACATACTCTCCAGAATCCCGTTTGGAAGCACAGAGAATGGTTAACCTTCGGTATGGGCCTTCAGCACTGATTCGGATATTCTCACTTTCCTGGACTTTTAGGCCATCTTTAAACCAATGAGCCTCTCCATTCGTTCGAGAAAGTTCACAATTCAGGACTATCTCCTCAGAGACATAACGCTCCATATGTACATCATCTTTTGGGTCCACAATTGTAGCCAGTGGTTCTAGACACAAGTCATTATCATTTTTAGATTACTGTATGATTATTACTAGATTATTAGTGTACAATTCACTTTAGATTGTAAAATGATGATGCTTTAACATTAATAGCGTATCATATATGCAATATGATCAAAACTAATTGTTAAAGAGCACCACTCTTTCAACTTTACCTTTTATGTTGACAGAAAATGACATGGATTCATCGCCTGATTGGCAAGTATACATCCCAGCATCTACCAGTTCTGCTGAACGGATTATAAGTCTTTTCATAGTGCCTTCAGACTGGATGGTGATGTTTTCTGACTGAAGAATCGCAACTCCATCTTTAAACCAGTAGGCAGGTGCATCTGGTCGGGAAAGTTCACATGTCAGGACCACAGGGTCCAGTTCCATTGCACTTTTCTGCCTCTCATCCAGTGTAATCTCTTTAAATGACACAGGAGGGGCTAATTGGAAAGAAAAAAAAGTTTAATGACATTTTAATGACAAATACAATACACATATCCGATACATAATATTCAGTGTTTCTCTAGACATTTGGAAGCCCTAGGCAAAATTTATGTTGGAGGCGGGCCCCGTGCCACATCCCACTAAAACTAAAAAGTCACTTCAAAAAACTATCATATAATGATTTCTAACCTTTTTATTTAAACATCTTTTGTGTCAGAATCTACCACATGACAGAAGAACAGACCAAAATGCAACCCAAGGCAGCGACTGATATGCCCCTGTTTTCACACCTGGATCACTTAATGTATTGTATTGACATGAAATTATATGTATTTGGGATAATCTACAGTCTAATGCCTTCATTTTTGCTAGTATTTGGTCTGGATTGTGACAGAACTTTTTTTTTTTAAAGAAAAATCCTAATTTCCCTCCATTAATTTCCATGGTGGTAAAATTGACCAACAAATAGATTTGTTACTATTTGCAATCACATAAACTCCTCAAATTTTTGGTAACACTTTAGTTTAGGGTCCAATGGTCAGTATTAACTAGTTGCTTATTGTCATGCATATTACTTTTTGGTTGTTTATTAGTACTTAGTTTTTGTTTATTTTGGTTGTTTATTAGAACTTATAAAGCACATATTAATGTCATATTCTGGAAGACCATTTTATACATTCCTAATCCTAACCTATTTCTACTCAATACCTACATTTAACAACTACCTAACTACTGTAACTATTAATAAGCAGTAATTAGGAGTTTGAGGCAAAAGTCGTAGTTCACAGTTAAGTAATTGTGAGAACTGGACCCTAATTGGAGAACTTTTGTGCATTCCAAGTACAAGTGTGACAAACATTCTAAGATCTTGGACCACTCTGATGTACAATAAATTTTTAAAAGTTGAAAGAAAATAATTTTTGGGTCAAAAATGACCAGAGGAGAGAATGAGGCATTGATACTTAGCCCTACCCTAAACCTACCCTTAAAACAATGCATATGTTGGTAGCACAATCTGAAAGGTAGCATTATTCAGCAGACAATGATGTAATTTCAAGATAGTTCTGTCAATCAGGGGGTTGTGGACCGATAACAATTGCTGTTAATTTTGCAGTCACATATAAAATTTAAAAAGGGTTGTTTGCGTATTTATACTTAATTATTAAAACGATGATCAAATTAAGGAGAAAAACACTACATAACCAGATGTAACCCCTCGTTTATTGCGGTTAATGTGGACCGGAACCCCCGCGAAAAATGAAAATCTACGAAGTAGGATCAGCCAATCAGCTCACGGGATACATCCACTCATGCTCTAATTCGTCGATCTCATGCCCATGGGTGTGTACAAAGCCTCTGAGAGTGGTTCTCTCTTTGTTTGGCATCCCGGGAAACCGTTTATCTTGCACATCACGATAAAACAACATTGCTTATTTGAATTTTTATTTTTCAATGAATATTTTTGAAAAATCTGCGATTTACCGAGGCCACGAAATTTAACCGCGAATTGGCGAGGGATTATACTGTATAGTATAATCAAGTCCCCTAAGCAAGATGGCAATAAGGATTTAGTATTGATTTTGAGGGTTTAGCTCATATACCATGTGTAATAAACAGCAAAACAATAAAAAATAATATAACAAAATTGGGTAAAACTCTGTATAGGTGAATTTCTTCTTGTTATGTTTAATCTTACAATGGCCCAGCAGACAATTTACAATGTCCTAATTTAATGCTGTTCTGGGAATGTGACTACTGCCACTGTCAATATAGGGGAAAAAATGTGGTGTGCTTGCGAAAAGTTATGTTTTTACCTTCAACATTCACATTAAATGTGAGTACATCATTGTTTGATTGACATGTGTACACTCCAGAATGAGAGTACTCTGCTGATTGAATGACGAGCCTCCTCATGTTACCATCTGATTGGATATTCAGACCCTCCTCTACATGTAGCGCCTGTCCGTCTTTGAACCATTGAACAGTGGCTGTGGGGTGGGACACCTCACAGTACAGCACAATGTGATTTCCCACCTCAGTGCTCTTTTTGGTGTCCATCTCTGACAATGGTAAGAATTTCACCTCAGGTACTGCAAAATAAGACATGAAGTATTTTCTGTGAGAAAATTTGTCTTTCAATGTCATGAATTTTAAAAAGAATGCAATATAGTATTGATTTGTCATGACAAGACAAGAATGTGTCACAAACGATGCTGGTGTGCGAACATGGAAAAAGTTTCAAAAATCGACAAAGACAAGGGAGAACATGAGGGTTTAAATAGGCAGGATAACGAGGAGTACCTGAACTACTAACAAGGGGGAATGGCTGACAAGACAGTTACGCAAACACAGAAGGATCACACTGGTGGAGAAGTGACGAAACATGACATGACTGTGACAGATTGCTTCTGAGCATTATGCAAACTTGAAATCAAAATGAGGGTTTAGAATTTTTTTTACATTTATATAGCTCTTATTTTGAAGGATTCATCTTTGATTGATTGATCTATTCAAAATGTAACACATTTTCCAGTGTATAATTTCCTTCTGTATCTGCATGTCAACATTTGGACATTGATATTTAGGTATTTATGTTGTCTGAAACCTAAAAAAAAACAAAAAAACAAAACAAAACTAATAACAATCACCCATGTAAGTGACTACCTTTAATTTGCAAGGTCGCTGAATCTCGTACACCAGTGGCAATAAAGGTGATTTCAGCCCCATCATAAACATTTGGCACATGGTGGATTCGTAGGATGTGTTGGTTCTTTGACTGAGTCATGGAGAACCGTTCACTATCCTGCAGCTGCTGACTATTCAGGAACCATGTGCCAATCAAGTCAGCAGAGAGATCAATGGAGAACACAGCATCCTCCCCCTCATTCACCACAGCATTCTTCAGGGGGATTTTGATCCTTGGACCTGGAACTGCAGACAATAACATATAAAACGGTATCTCGTGTTATCTTAACACTTTAAGCCACACTTTGAACGTAAATACAACAATATTAATCATTTAAATTATTTATGAAATATGTCTTTGTTTTTATGTAGACACTGCTACTCTTCTCGGACACATATCTTCTGCAGGAACTTAAAGAAACTTTAAAAAATAAAAAATAAAAATTAAATAAAGCTGCGGGCTGCATCAAAAAGCTATTGGAATTCTCTGCGTGAATGTGTCATAAAGAACATGCGAAATCAATCCAACTAAGTAAAGTGACGACGGAGGTGGGTGACATCATAAACATAAAAAGGAAACAAACTCAAACAGCGCTATCTTCTGTGTCATCAGTAGCACTTTGTGTGATCATTTGTCCTATTTATTGTTGTTTGTCTAGCAATGATAAGATTGAATTTGGCGAACTTTCAGCATTTAGATTTGCTAGATTTGAAAGCACAACTTTCCCGTTGGGAACTCCTGTCTTTTCCATCTCCATACCGCGGTGTCAAGATCGTGGAAGAGACCGGCCTTCTATCGTTGCATAGTGCAGCAATACTTTGCACTCTTACTCGATGGCAGGCCTCTAGATCTATAGGATGGGTTAGAGACGAGGTCTACTTCATCCTTGAAGGGCAGATCCTTGAGGGCAGACCCCACCAAAGAGAAGTGGTTAACACCTCATTATACGGTGCCACTTTCCCTCTGTACCATCAGGGGGCTGTCCTGCCAACCCTGCCACCTTGTATGCTTCATGGCGGAGTGGTCCCTAGTGAGAACTTGTTTCAGTGTCCGTCCGAAAATGTAGCTGCACCAGGATGCTCTCCCCCTCTGAGGAGGGCATTGAGTTTCCAGTTCGGTTGTTCTTTGCTGGTGCGCCACTTCAGGGCACCAAGCTGGTTGCTCAAGAATCAGTCTCAAGTGATTGGTTCCCTCAATTGATCATGAGTCAGCCATCTGAGCCAACTCAACTAGGAGTTTCTGTGCTATGGCAGGCTGTTCCTTGCCGCACATCTTTGTTAGGTTTACGACCTTGACTTGGTCAGCATAATTCCACCTGACATGCACTTGGTACTATGGCTGCATGGGCAGATCTCGTTCCCATAGCATTTGATGGGGCTCAGGGTTCCCTTGAAAGGGAACATTTCGGTAACACATGTAACCTTGGTTCCCTAAGGCGGGAACTAGACGCTGTGTTGTCCCGCCATATCCTGCGTACCTGTGGGCAACTTTTGCTGTTTGAAGCTAGTGCCCTGATGGCTCTTCACTCAACTGGTTCAATTTTGCATGTGCTTCATGACACATTCACATAGAGAGTTCCCATAACGTTTTGATGCAGCGTCTTGTTCCCACTTCAGGGAACCAAGGTTACATACATAACCGAGATGTTATAAATCCTATTTATTTAAAACAAATTATTTTGTCATTTTTTACTCTCAATATTGTAGGCTCTTACGACAAATTGTTTGTGATGATTTTCACTAGTAGGTCACTTTGGATAAAAGTGTCTGCTAAATAAATACATGTATGCGAAGCATGTTTAAAAATCAGATCCTTTACATCAGGGGTTTTCAAAGTGTGGGGCGCGCCTCCCCTGGGGGGCGCCAGAGCATGCCAGGGGAGGCGCGGAGAGTTGTAAAAAATGATAGTCTAATAACTAGAGTTGAGCCGGATACTCGGCTGAAACGAGTATCCGGTACGGATAATGCACTTTTGCCGAGTACGAGTATCATACGAGTAATACGAGTCATTATCTGTGCTCGGATTACATAAAGATCCTCATTGGGTATCTGACTGTGTCTGCGTTCTGCGATAGGCGCGCCTCCCCTACACATGCAGATTTAATTCGTCTCGCGCGCGTGCGCGGCTCAGAACGCGGAAACGAGAGCAGGTGTCTTTCCCTCTCAGTCACTCAGGTTCGCGCGTCTTCCGTTAACGTTTAGGGTTTCTTCAGCTTCAGGTTTGTTTTTTATTTCGGTTTGTTTGTAGTACTTATTAACCAGTATAGTTCTGGTAAACGTGGGGTTTGTTCAGACGTGGTGCTTGATAGAGTGCGACTAGCGTTGCATCTCTGCCTGTCAGAGATTTTTTTTTTAACCGTCTCCTGCTCTATTCAGTTGTTTAACTTCAACAGTTATTTAACAGTGTCTGACGCTTTCTTGCTGTATTTCATACAAAATAAAGGAATGCAGATATTAAAAACAAAAAACAGCGTCAGACCATGTGATCTGTAAAACACACAGTCCCCCCCCCCTCTCTCTCTCTGTCTTTCCCTCACCCACACACGTGTGGAAATAAATAAATAAAAATTACACTGATCATAAAAAAATTTAAAGTAAAAAAAAGTTATGTTTAAATAAACTCTTGTTCATTACAGTTTTCTTTATAATTGCAACCGCATGAGTTGGATTAATTGTTGCAAAACTTGTTCTCTATATAGTTAGTTTGTGATCAAAACCATTGATCTGAAGCTCAATGCTGATGTTGTCATGTAAATAGTTTTCTAATCAGCAATAAATATAACAATTTCTGATCAACCCACATCAATTGCATGATATGGTCAACACTCGTTTTTTTTTCTTTTGGGGGGGGGGGGGGGGGCGTCATTGGGTGGGTTGTGTCAAAGGGGAGGCCCACTGTCTCAGACTTTGAAAACCTCTGCTTTACATTGCAAGTGTCAGAAGTAGAATCACTAGGTTCATGCTGATGCTCTATTTTCATTTATCAAAAGCAGAGACTTTGATTGTGTGCTAAATACAGTTGTATTTAAAATTTTTATTTTTATAATCAGCATTGTTATGGAAGTTTTAGCGGAGTGAAATAATCTAGATTTTATTCCTGCATTTCTGGTTTAATTCTTGCATCAGTTTTGTGTTTCCATAAGGGTCTTTGACATTTTCATTCTTACCCAGATGTACTACTTTGGGGAACTCCACATGTCCACTTCTGCCGTACTTATTAACACAGCAGATACGGAAACGGTAATCACCCTCACATGGCACACTGTCACCCAGGACTTCAGCAGAAGTGCTTGTCTCTGTTGTCAGGCATCGCTGCCATTCCTGAGATCCCGCTTCCTGTCGTTCTACTACATACACTGACTTAGTGGAGTTTTGCAAGTTGGGTGATGGTGACCAAGAAAGGATGGCACCATTTAAACTGTCAGTGTTCATTTGGACACTCACAGGGCAGATGGGTGGGCAGTGTCGGGCAGCTGAATGAAAAGAAAGATATCATATTCTAAATATTAAGTCCACACAGTAAACAATTATAATACTTTTTTTTACTATACAATAATATATATATTTTTAAATTGTACAACTTCTTATGATTATTATTCATAAATTCATGCATTTTCTCACTTTTGACTCTAAGCTTGGAACTTGATGTTGATCTGCCTGCCATAAAGGTGACTGTGCCAGAGTCCTGATATGATGTATTGACAAAGACAAGGATGTGGGTTTTTCCAAAAGACTTGATAATGGTTTGATGTGTTTCTTGCAACTGTAGTCCATCTTTAAACCAGCAAATCTCCATCTCATCTTGTTCCACCTCCACAAAGAATGCTGCATTCTCTCCTTCCATCACCTCTAACCTCCGAGGAAGTTTCTTTACAATTGTACCTACCAGCAAAAATATTGAATTTCAAACTGCAATCCAAACTTTCATGTCCATGAGACATAACTAAAATAATTACTTATTATTTTGAAATGAATTTTTTTATTTTTTATTTCAAAAGAAATTAAAATGAATTGCTACTAGACAATATTAAATATTGTTTTTGGTTTAAATTGTTTAATATTTTAAAAATTGTGAAAACTGGTGTTAAATTTGATTAACATTATACGTTAACATTTTCACAATGAAAGCTCTAACAAATCTTAACCTTTATGTACTGTACCTTTAACTGCCAATTCTGCAATAGTCTTTCCACCATCAGGCATTTCACACAGATAAACTCCATCATCATCTGCCCCAACATTTTGTATGGTTAGTCTTCTCCGTGTGCCCTTCTGTTCTATGTTGTACTTATTTCCTGCCTGCAACCTCTGATCCTCCAGGTACCATGCTGTGGAAATGGACTCTTCTGGAACCTCACACTCCAGAACAGCATAATCCCTCTCCTTGACCTCTGTATCTTGTAAAGCTCGCTTAAATCGGACTGGAGGCCCTATACATGTGAGAGATTTACAATGAAATTTGTTCATTTTTACAATTTGTAAAATGTGATTAACACAACAATGTAACAATGCAGATTCTACAGACAATCAGATTGTGCTGTGAAACTAATTGTTCATAGCACAACAATTTCAAACTCAATTCCTCAACTGGGATTGCAGGCCAAGAAGAATAGTTTAAAAAGTTGTGGTCATGCAGTCACAATGAAAGAACATCCTGCAGGCTTAATTGTACTCTGTACAATGTAAGCTGTGCTTCATTGCATTGTTGATAAAATTGCAGTGATGCTGTCACTCAGGAATGCACTGAGCCCTGTGGCTTTTTTCACCTTTCATCACACACTGACCACTGGACATTGTTATCGGATACATTGTTCAGTGCTTGATCTTAGAACTAAATATAGTGACCCACAAAAGTCAGGCTTATCCACAAAATTTAGACAGACCACAGAGTAAGCTTCTTCTTTTTTCACAACACAATCAATGAACATTGAACATTGAACATTGAACATATCTAGTGATCCGAATATAAACTGAACTGGTAACAGCTGGGAATATCAGTGTTAATAATATGTCATAGGCACATATTTTAATAATGCAGGTGCTATTTTAACAGTTGAATGATATTCACACTTCTTTCTTGCAGTATTTGCTAAATTTAAGCAGTTAAATTTTAACAGTTAAATGTTCTTTATTATTAGTGCAAATAGTGGCAGATACCATTTGCTCCTCGGTGCCTTGTAGTATATTATTTAACATTATGCAATAATTACAACATATTCAGTGTACAAGATCATTTCTCCGAGAAGGTCTTTAGGGATAAGTAATCTGGGTTGCCATGTCTTTTCAACAAAACTAGTCAATGTGAGGACACCACACTCAATTTCTATTATATTATATCATTACACTATATGACATTATACAACTAAATAACAACTAAATTATGGTTAGAATTTGGATGAATAATGTTTTTTCCCTTTATTAGTATTTATTTGTTTTATATTTTAAATAAAAGCCTCTCTGAACTGATATGTGATTAGAAAAGGTAGAAGAATGAGTTTGGAAAACGGATAATTGAAACTGTGTTGGTCATAAGCTAACACCACACACCTCTCCACACCGCTGTTATTGTTATCAGATTGTTTTCTTTTGTAATTTTGGTGGTCGGGGGTCTACGGCAACTTATTAACTCATGACAGATAATGGTGATAAGAAAGTAGTTACCAAAACAAACAACTCAAAGATTTTAGGGGCATATGTTGAGTTGTAAGATACTTTGAGCAGAAAGTTTTCAAAAAATGGCTTATTTGGTTACGTTACTTTTTCACAAAAATCCCAAATTGTCAGAACTTAAAAGATGTTTTAGCTTTGTTAGTTAAGTACAATTAATAAAACATTATTAAAATATAAGCGTAGTTAAAAACTAAATTACCTTTAACTGACAGTTGCACAGCACTCAGTGTGTTTCCCAGCGCATTTGAAGCAGCACATATGTAGAGTCCTGTATCCTGCTGCTTACAGTACAGTACTTTCAGGGTATAAAATCCCTCTCTATCCTCAAAAATGAGATGTCTTCGACTCGGCACAATATTCTCTCCATTTTTCTTCCATACAATCTCTGGTTTAGGCTTTCCTGTGACATAGCAACGGAATTTGGCATGTTTGCCTTCTGTGACAGTGAACTTCTTAGCTTTCGATACATTCAGCTGAGGCTCTTTTGAGTGTTTGGCCCTCGAATGCTGTGTTGAGTAATGACCATCGGTGAAGCCATTTGTTATGCTTCCCTCTCTTTGTTCAGGAATGGGCTCTACCAGGAGCACTGCCCCAGTCGTTGCTTCTCCATAGTTGTTGACTGCTTTGCATATGTAAACACCTCCATCTGGGGCTCTTGTTCTGAAAATCTTCAGCTGGAACCAGCCACCATCTTGTTGGCCCACATGGTAGTGGGTACTCTCATAAATCTCATTCAAATGTTTACCATCTTTCTCCCAAACAACCTGAGGCAAAGGCTCACCTGACAGCTTGCAGGAGAAGGCAGCATCTTCTCCTCTATCTACTCTTAGAGAAAGAGGTTTGATAAGAAAACGAGGCTTGTTATCTTGAAATGGGTCTGCTTTATGTACCACCAAATCCTGTTGTGGTGGCATCATTTTGGTTTGTTGTTCTGGTGGAATCACTTGTACTGCATTTTGCTGTGGTGGTGGAGGTGGTTGTGTTTGCTGGAGCTGTTGAGGATCTTCTTCCACTTTAAGAGTAGCAGCTGCATATGTTTCCCCAATACTGTTCTTGGCTCTGCAAATATACTGTCCAGCATCTTCCATTGTCACCCCAGAAATGTAAAGTGTGTACACCTTGCCATCTTGGGTAATATGGTAACGACCCTCAGGAAGAACAGGCTCATTTTTCCGCTCCCAGATCACATCTGGTTGAGGATCTCCACCAATCTGACATTTAAGCACAGCATCTGTTCCATGTTTCACCAGAACTGGGCGTGGGTAACCAAGCACACGTGGAGCACCTCCAAAAATATCCATATCTTTTACTGTCTGGTAATCACTTGTGTTATTATTGGGATTAGGAAAATTAGGAATGGCACTAATTTCTGTGGCTCATACCAAGCTCTGGAAAAACAAAACAAAGTTCAGCATAATCATTTTTTTTCAATCTGACATTTGTAATATTCTTGTCAGTGTCATTAGTAACTAATTAAATTCAGGAATTTGCAACTGAGTAAATAACAGTAAAGACATTTTACGGATGGTAATAATCAGGCCTGAAGATGGAAAATTAATAAAAACAAATGCAATAATGTTTGGCGAACAATAATTAACTATAATGAATAATGAACATAATTAACTTTTTAATGCTGTAGATTGTGTTGTCAATTTTTTTCTAAAGAATATACATACAAGTTACATTGCATTGCATGGTGAGCACATGTTCTCTAACCATGAGTTCATATTGGTACAGTTGGCATCAGTTCCTGTCTGCAGTCTGTTGTCAGTGTTAATGAACTTTTTTTTACTGATATTTTAGATGCAGTATTACATTTACATACCTTTATAACTGTAGTACAATTTAGGTAAGTTTTCTGTGTTGCAGTGCAACAGTGATTATTTGTATGCAGTATAAGTGTACTTGTACAACAGTTAATGTCCCGTAGTACTTTTTTTTTTATAAGAGTACCCTTGTACTATGTTATACTATGTTCGTTGTGAACTTTATATGGTATAGTGAAACATTCTTTGCATAAAGGAAGTCCTCTTATAGTAGTCAAGATAATGAATCCCCATTTCTTACTTAAGACCAGACAGCTGGTGGCGTATATCAGGAGGAAGCTTTTAAAATAGTCTGTCCAAATAAAGACACTGGAGAGTTGACCATAAGCAACACAAGACAAAGCATGTTCAGATTAACTATTTTGACAAACACTTATAGCGTCAGAATTCAACACTATCAATCTAAATCCATGACAACTGCGATAAGACTGTTTGTCTTCACTCTTTCTGCACCTTGCTTCGTCAGTTTCCCAGGAGCAACCTGTCAAGTATCAACCATCACCTAATAATAGGGTTCTTTATTCGTCAGATATAAATAATATTAATGCAATTAATATACAAGACAAAAGACTTCCCTAACAGTAGGATTTGTAAATTACTGCATACTGACTGGAAAAAAGAGAGGTAAATTATGAATATAGTACATGAACATTAACTTACAAAAACATTAAATAACTAAACATGACTAAATAATATATAGTTTTTGATAATTAGTTAACCCACATTCAGATTGTTTTGACAATCAAGAAAGTTTAATATACCTGTACTGAATTTAAATGTTTATCTATGAATATGTCTTTTATCAAATAGCCTATATCATATGCTTATGAATTCTCTGATTCCTTTGCCGTTGTAGTAATTCTCAGTTCCCAGTGCCTGTTTGTGTATGTGTACATTGTATTTTGATACATGAAAACTAGAAGATTAACTTAAAATATTTTGAGTTTTTAATTTATTTATTTTTGTCAAATGTTAGCATAGAGCCCTGGTATGCATGAGTGATTTTGATTTGTCTCGTTTTCTTTCTCTGGCATTATTTTAGTGATGTAATACATATCTGTCATGTCTTATGGGATTTTAATACAAGGATGATACAGGTTAAAAATGTATTTGTTTTAGCAGTATTTTTATAATGGACAAAAATGAACAGCCCCATAAATAAAGTAGCAACATATACATTTTTGAAACAAATATTATTAAAATTTACCTAGTCATTATTTTATGACACTGCAAAATTTTAATTGCAAAAGAACACACACACAAAAAGTAAACTCACGTGTCAACAGAAGGACCAGCCAAAACATTAATATCCAGGACTTCTTCTTCAGACTAAGTCAGCTTTTCTTTTGTTTAAGAAATAACTGTTGACTCCTGTGTTTATTATGATTTTGAGAAAAAAATCAAATCATTAGAAATTGCAGGAGGTATTGGAAAAAAGTCCACATGATAGGAGTTTCGATCCTCTTAATATTGATGTTAGTCCACTCACATTGATCTCTAATTCTTTCTACTGATGTGGTTTGTTGCTTAAGCCTCCTGAAGTGTCTGCATATAAATGTGCTTCTCATAAGTGTCTTGCAGTATGACTAAGTGTCTTGCAGTATGACTAAGTAAGTTTGGTGGTACTTTTCACTACCACCAAACAATGTATGCGTCACACTGGAGCCTGTGTCACTGGCAGCTCAGAGCCAGTAAATGCATTCACAGCTGCCACATAATACTAAAAATAGCATAGCTATCATCATTAGCAGTGGGCTGCAAGGGTTAAAAATAGACTACCAAACAACTTGACCTCTTCCACTAAGACGCTCTTGGCAGGATCTGGGTCTTTTAAAAATCTGGGTTTCATTTTATTTTGATGGTCCCTTTAACACATTATGTTAACTCTCATTAGCGTGTTAGTAGACTGCTAAGGTTACGGTCAGAATAAGTTAACATGTAGTTACTTAAGTTACTTATAGTCAGTAGAATGACTGTTGAAAGACCATCACAATAAAGAGTTAGCAGATATTAAGCAGACAGTATATAATAATGACAGTTTGTTGGCATGAAGTTGCAGTTATTATAGTTAACATAATGTTCAAAAGGGACAATCAAAATAAAGTCTCATCTAAATACACTAAAAAATTAAATACTTTTCTTTTCGATGTCAGCATAAACAAAATTGAAAGTCACTCAATGAAGTCGTTGCAAAGCTTCAGATGGAAAATACAAACCTCATATTTGAGATTTAATTAAAAAGTATAAATGTCTTTTCATATAATAGAACATGAAAACATGGGGCTTTCCTTTTAAAGAAATATAGTACAAAACCAAGTTTAGGCAACGTTGGCAGGTCTGGGAGGTCTGTCCCAGGACATAGCCGACGAGCCAATGGACCCGATCGATGCCGCTGGTTCTGGAGACTGAAGGCCAGCCGCAGCAACGAACGACCAAGGCGGAGTCCAACGGACCGACGGCAGAGTCGAAGACGGAGTGACCGAGGACAAAAGGCGCAATCTGGAGGGAGTAAGGAGCCAGCTGAAGCCACAGGTGTAGGCAAGGCGACGCACGACCAAGGTGTAGCCTGGAGGAAGAGGGAACCCGATGGAGATGATGACTGAGGGACTTTGGAGCAAATCTCTCCTGTGAACTGCCAAAATACAGACAGCACATTACATGTCCCACCAGAGACAGTAATATCCTTGAACACTGCTACACCACAATAAAGAATGCATATCACTCCGTCCCATGGGCAGCTTTGGGGCTTTCTGATCACTGTGTGGTTCATCTTATACCATCCTACAGGCAGAAACTGAAATCAGCTAAACCTGCAAAAAAGACGTATTAAAAAGACGTATTAATAAGACGTGTTAAAAGATGGACTAATGAAGCAGAGCAAGATCTTAACCAGAGCAAGACCTCTACGCATTAAAGTGGAAACTTTTCACGTCTTGGTGTAGTGAAAGGCAGGTGAACCCAGTAACCTGTCGAGTCGGCAAAGTGCTGGAGTTCTTGCAAGAAAGATTTGTGGCAGGGTTGTCCCCCTCCACCTTGAAGGTTTATGTGGCTGCCATATCAGCTTGCCATGTACCTCTGGGTGGGGTGTCCTTGGGCAGGGACCCCCTAGTCACTCGTTTCCTCCGTGGCACATTAAGGCTGAGACCTGCGGCGCAGACCAGGGTGCCTGCCTGGGACTTGTCTGTGGTACTCCAAGGCCTGTCCCAGACACCCTTTGAACCTTTGGAGGAGCTCCCAATCAAGCCATCACCTCGCTTAAGAGGGTCGGGGATCTTCAGGCCCTCTCGGTGGCTTCCTCATGCCTCGAGTTCGTGCCCGGGATGGCGAAAGCCTTTCTCCACCTGAGGCCAGGCTATGTCCCTAAGGTTCCCACTAATGTGGCTCGGTCTATCACGTTGCAGGCCTTCTGCCCTCCCCCATTTGACGATCATGAGCAGGAGCACAAGAACAAGGTCTGTCCAGTGCGAGCACTGGACGCTTACGTTTTCAAGACTGCCACTTGGCGTGAGTCGGACCAACTGTTTGTTTGCTTTGGGGCCCCCAGGGGGGCTCCAGCTTCTAAGCAAACACTAAGCAGGTGGATAGTCGAGGCTATCTGTCTAGCTTACGAGTCGGCCGGACATGCTTCTCCGTTGAGGGTCCGGGCCCACTCCACTCGGAGTGTGGCGGCATCCAAGGCTCTCCTCTCTGGAGCTTCCTTGTCTGATGTTTGAGCTGCAGCTGGCTGGTCCTCGCCGCACACATTCATGAGGTTTTACCAATTGGACCTCGATGCCGCCCCGGGAACCAGGTTGCTCTCTCAGTGAGCTGGGACACACCCGGATGCCGGCGTCGCTGAGGTGGCGTTGGAATAGCGTTCCCCTAGCGCTTTGACGCAGCTCGAGTTCCCTGAAAGGGAATGTCTCGGGTTACGAATGTAACCCTGGTTCCCTGAGGGGAACGAGACGCTGCGTCTTTGCCTCAGCTCCTTGCGCCTCCGGGCCCACTTCAGACACTATTTTGCTGGTGCTTCCGTGTACCGGACGCGCTTTATGCTCTTCCTCATGACGTCACCGGCACGTGCCGGCGGTGACGCATTCACACGCGTTCGTCTCTCATTGGTTGCACAGATTTCCCCTAGCACTTTGACGCAGCATCTCGTTCCCCTCAGGGAACCAGGGTTACATTCGTAACCCGAGACGTTCTCCCTGGCTATCTGGAGGATCTTCCCCAGATTTTCTAAGGTGCCACTACGTCCTTCTTGGGTGACGGGCTGACTGAATCTGGCAGACATGTTTGCACACAGGTGGGAAAGACAGCTGGATCTTGTGGGGGCGAAGCCTTCTGTAACAGAAGGGACTCACAGGCAAGGAACCAATCCATTGTCTTTAATAAGAATGGTCGTACGGGCAGATGGTCAGGACAAACCGAGAGCACACATAAATGGTGATCTAAGCAGGGGTCAGAAAGGCAGGCAGACAGATTCAGGTACGATAATCCAGGTAAGTAGTCAAGACAGGCAGATAACATTCACAAGCATTAATCCAGGCACAGGCCAGGGCAGGCAGAATAGAATCAATAACGGGTAAACAGGCAGAAACGGTAACAGCGAAACAGGCAGTGGAAATAATGCTCAGAAATGTCAACCGGGGCTAAACAAGACTTCACCCTGAGCTGTGGGGTAACCAGGTTTAAATAGTATCTGTGAATGTGTAACAGCTGGTGTGACAAACAGTCATAATGCTGTCCAGCTGGTGTGTGCAATCAGTCCAATGTGTGGGTTTCTGGGAAATGTAGTGCATGTGTATCAGTATAAGTGTGAGCTCCCTTTGGTGGCCAGAGAGGGGAGCGCGGAGCTCATATTCATAACAGAACTACACCACTGTTTGATCTGCAAGTATTTGGGACACAATGTGAACTGGTGACTTCATACATCAATTTAAAAAATAATCTTATTGATATTGTTACGGTACACAGGGAAGAAAAGAGATAAGGATCTAATTGCAAGCAGTATTTATTAAATCAACACACAATAAAAGAAAATCTAAACACATAAATCCAACAAGGATGACGAGATCAATAAAGAAAAGGTTACACTTAAACCTAAAGTCTAATTGTCTAACTAGTAACTAACTAGTAACTACTTTTTCTTCAAAACAATCCATATTACTGCTTAATATTTAGTAAGATAGTTGTTAAGTTTAGGTATTGGGTATGATTAAGGGATGTAGAATATGGTCATGCAGAATAGGTAACAGGAAATAAACAGTAAGTGAAACCAGAAACGGCAAGACATCAGAATATAAATCTCATATCTAGTTGTGTGTTTATTGTCTACATGTTTAATAATTCAAAGTATTCCTATCTCTTTTTATTCAGCTTGCTGTATAAGGGATTTCGTGGAAAATCATAAAATAATCATATTACTTCTGTGAGGCATACTTGAACTTTCTGTGTGAGGTGCCCTCCAGCTTTTGTATGAATTAAACATCTCATGTGTTTTTAGTGCTCAATAGTTCTCATCAATAATGCTTTGGGTAAAAATATAAAAACATTTCAAGTAAACATACTATAATCCATATATTTTTCTCTAGTGCAGTGTAGTGAAACCATTTAGAGTTATAGGCCACTTGTCAGGGTGCAGGGATGAAGGGAGTAGAGAGGACTCATTTGTGTGATGAGGAAGGACTTATATCAGTAATAAAGTAAAACAAAAACTCAAACAAAACTTCCTGAGGGGGGAAATATGACTTGACTTGATGAGATGACAAATATATATATATATATATATATATATATATATATATATACACACTGTAACATATACAAATTTTACTCGCCTACATTTATGAGCATTTTGGCCCCGCCTTATGGTCTCAACAAGCCCGAAATCGAGCTCTTCGCGTCTGATGAGCTCTTCACTCTGCATTATATCATGGGTGCCAGACCAAACAAGCAGATCCCGGCACACTGAGATGTCTAAGCCTGTCCTTGTCCTTAAATCTACTCTCCTCAAATCTGGCATCCCAGCAGACCACTTTTCCACCCAGCAGATCCAAGAACTGGGCTGCTGGTCATCAGAAGCTTTCAGGAGTTACATTCGATCAAACCAAAAGAAGCCCAACAAAGTCTCATCAACTAAAGTATCAGCTTGTTCTCAAAAACCCAAACCTACAGCCTTACCTTGTTAGTAGAAACTTTCCATTGTAACTGCCGCAGCAGCATCCATCTACTTGCTAGCTAGATCCAACTGTACTATTTTACTACCACAGCTCCCACAGAAGCTTAATTTATCCATCTAAATGTGGCTCCATGCTCTCATAGGAGCTCTGTCCCTTCAAAAGATTCCTCCACTGCCGCAGCACTGATGCTCCGGCAGGAGCTCAGTTCTCCACAATTTTCTCCTCTGCCGCAGCAGTAATGCTGCCGCAGGAGCTCAGTTCCCAGAGAAAATTCTATCCACTGCCGCAGCAATGATGTTCTCTCACACTCTTGCACACTACACTTTATGGGGAAAGTTTATCCACTGTCGTAGCAGTGATGCTTCCGCAGGAGTTCAGCTTCTCTGAAATTGCCTTCCACTGCCACAGCATTTCCGCAGGAGCTCAGTCTCTCTGAAAGGGTTTCCACTGTAGCAGTGATGTGCCGTCATGCTCTCACAGGAGCTCAGTTTCTCCAGAAATGGTTTCCACTGCAGCAACAGTGACGTCCTTTCATGTTCCTGCAGGAGCTCAGTCTCTTCCGAATGGTTTCCACTGCCACAGCAGTGATATGCCTTCATGACTACTCACTCTTGTTTTCTTCAGGAAATACAAGGGGGGAGTACTCTGGGTGCAGGCCAAATACTGAGCTTGGAACCCTCTCTTCAGACAGCACACCAAATACACACATCATTTACTGAACTTGAATTATTTACAAGAGTGAACTCGTGAACAGGCCTTGGATTGGAGCCTCAGCTGGTTCCTTCATACTATATACCTTTGGCTCAGTGCAATCTGTGGGCCCTCTAATAATAATAATAATCAGTTACATTTATATAGCGCTTTTTACCAAGCTCAAAGCGCTTGGGAGGGGGGGGGGATCTCCTCAACCGCCGGTGTGCAGCATCCACCTGGATGATGCGACAGCAACCTGTGCCAGAACGCTCACCACACACCAGCCAAGGAGAGGAGACAGAGCAATGAAGCCAATTAATGTAGGGGGGTGATTAGGGGGCCATGATGGACCAAGGCCAACGGGCAGATTTGGCCAGGGATGCCGGGGTTACACCCTACTCTTGCGAAGGACATCCTGGGATTTTTAATGACCACAGAGAGTCAGGACCTCGGTTTAACGTCTCATCCGAAAGACTCTAAGTACCACATGACTGAACCAGCTGTGAGTCCCACTCATACCCCAGAAATCAATCATCCAGCTGTGAATGCTCAGGAGAGGGCAGAGGCATAAGAGCAAGATCGCAGTCAACTCGCCATTGGCCTCAGCCTGAGCCACCACACCAGACAATGGGGGACCAAACAAGACATCTGCCCCTGAAGGCATGAGCCTGCCCTCTGATGCTTTGTTTGATAACTCATCCTCTTCATGATCCCTGAATGAGAAATTAAATTCACGCTGAGGTGAGCTTATCCATAAAGGAACAAGCGTACTGAGGAATGGGAGGCTCCTTGAGATTCACCCCATGGAAACATTTACATTGAAATCATTAGATGGACATCAGCTGTAAAAGGAGCTGGGAGGTTAGCAAGCAATTAGACTCTCTGCCTCTTGAAAATGTAATACAACGTCCACTGACATTTACTCTTTTAGAGGATCTTGCTCCAACAGCCTTCTAAGCTTGCAGAGGTGAATGAAACATCACCTTGTAACACACTGATTGGCAAATTTTAGTGAAATGGTGCTTGCCCCCTCCTTTTACACCCATATGTCCAGGAGACTGGCATGTTAATTCCACTTGCCAATTCTCACTGGCACAATCAAAGGTGTAATCAAAGGATCTATCTATCTATCTATCTATCTATCTATCTATCTATCTATCTATCTATCTATCTATCTATCTATCTATCTATCTATCCTCCATTCTATTAATTCATTTTGGTGTTTATTTTTGGTATTTTATATGTGCTGTAAGTAAAATGGGGTGTATTTCACTGTAAGGCATGTGTGGTTTTGTCAAATAAATGCCTTTTCTTTAACACAGAACGTGCACTACATGTATCTCAATATATCTTTAATTTGTCACATTTTGATGTGAGCTGGAACTGATATGCTCTTAGACATTATTGCTCAACACAGCATGACCAAATACTCTTGCTGTAAGTGTGGAGCAAAGGTGAAAAAAAGGTTTTGCAATGGTACTCCAAGGCAACAAAGACATGAGACAAGCAAATTTAATTTAAATCCGGAACATTACCAGACCACAAAAAACGGAGTCAAAGAGCTTGATTTAAGGTATTTTGTGATTATTAGTACCATCTTAAGATTTATTGTAAAATAGTAATAATCTTTTACAGTAGCTATTGAAGTCAAGAAAGACAATAAGATCTATCATTATTATGTGTTCAGATTTAAAAAATAGTTTTAACTTTAAATATTTCTGTTGTCTTAATGGACAAAAAATAGATGTTTTATTCACTCTGTCTCACTCAAGTCACTCTGTCATTCACTCAAGTATGTGTTTAGATTGTGCTGTGTGTGTCCCTGTTTCTTACTGGGGTTAGCAAATTCTTGCCTTTGATCATTTACTGTAAAGATATGATATTGTTAATGGTATTTATGTTCTCATGTTTTCTGTATATGTTTTTTTAGGTTACTGGAGCTATGCAGTTGATTCCAATGGACAATGCCAAGAAATCTCTTGATGTGTTCTCAACCTCCCTGTCAAAGTTAGAGTTTGCATCATAATTATCCTTTTATATGCATTTATTTGCATTTTTTGTTCAATCAATAGATACAGTAACTAAAAGTTTAAGTTAACTAGGTTTATTCATATATGTTTGTGTAAAACTGAGAACTAGAATAAGATTTTTTTATGTGTTTGTGTAATGTGTTTTGTGTATTTTGAGCAAACCATTTTGTGTGTGTGTGTGTGTGTGTGTGTGTGTGTGTGTGTGTGTGTGTGTGTGTGTGTGTGTGTGTGTGTGTGTGTCACTGTTCACAGGTGCATATCAGCCTGTGGTTCTATGACGCAGAAACTCTTACCACGTTGGACCCAACAAGCCAGACCCTTCCGGATTATCGACTCTGATCGCTCCATTAAGAAAGGAATCATGGCAGGTGACCTGAGAGACCTACAGAACAAGGTAGGAATTAAAAAGTATCAAAATAATTCTTAATTCTTTATAAAACTTTATACTCCCTATTTTTCTTATCGGTTATGTCAATTATTTTATGTCGCCGAACCCTGATATCGAGCACAAAAGAGGGACAAAGTCGTCACTTTACATCAGTTATCTCGATCCCTGTGACTAATGATAGTACAGAGTTCACTGCGCATGCGCTGAGTTTGCGTTGCGCGTTCGGTCAATATGGTCACTCATTCCAATTACACTTCACTCACTCATGAGGCACAGTGCCTTGCAGCCACAAAACCATAGTAACTGCGCGGGTGTACAATACTTCTCAGAACTGTGTCCGAGCGAAATGACATAATCATGTGTTATGAGCGAATGTGTTTATGTGTGTTGTGACTGTGTTTACGCTGTGAGCGAAATTGTGTTTGTAATGTTGGAGAATATAATTAAAGGTTTATATTGAGAATCAAAGGTGTTTTTTATCGTATACTGGTACATTTTGCACTGGCTGTCAGAGTGGTTGACGACTACCCAGATTACGAGCTTTATAGATGGGTTTCACACTCTTCTCAAAAATTTAAAGAGCGTAAGTACAAACCAGGAAAAAGAAAACACTTTGACAAACATCACAAATAAAATAAGGAAACATTGAAACAGTAGATTATGCTATATAACAGTCAGCGGTATAGCGGCCATCTCTATCCTCACTCAAAAACACTCTCCTCCCCGTGATAGCGCGCACACCAGAACAGCGCGCACAGAACTACATGTTAGTTGGTGCACATATTCCTTTTGTTGTTAGCAAACACAAACAGTGTATGTACATTTTAATAGCATGCCGATCGCTTCAAACAAATCGCCATATTTTGGTTATCTCGATCTTCGGTTATCTCGACGCTTTTTTGCAACCCCCGAGGCCATCGACATAACCGGGTTCCACTGTATTAATATTATTATTATTATTACTATTATTATAATAACCCAGCCCGAGAATGGAAGCACTGCATTCCATCACAGTTGAGCCAAAGCTCTTTTAAGGAAGGCATGCTTTTTCCCTTCTAGGTGATGGACGTATTTCACATGGATTGTGTCAGTGCTTTAGTGTTGGATGAGGATGGAACTGGAGTGGACACAGAGGACTTTTTTCAGACCTTAAAGGACAACACTGTGCTCATGGTCTTAGGGAAAGGACAGAAGTGGTCCCCACTGCAGGTCAGTGTTTTAAACTGATGTTTTGGAATAACAGCACATTTTTTAAACAGAAATTTGTGTTGAAATTGACTTATATTTTCAATGAGTTCTGTGTAGGTGGAGATTTGAGATAATAAGATGTGTCTGTGTAAATATAAATATATATCGCATCTGATGGCTGAGCGCCTTTTCCAGCCATCCAATATTCTATTAATAACAGAAACAATTTTAATATTTGTATCATTCCCCTTGTTTCTGCCATATCTATACTGGCAGCATTGCGCAGAGTGAACTTGAAAGGCATGGAAGCAAACCCATTATAATTTTACAAATACAAATTTTATTGGAGTTTTTTTAAGCGAGAATGCAGTCATTTAGCTAGTAGTTAAACGTTAGTAGCCATTAATGTTCATATAATTTATTTGAGTATATCAAATGGCAACCTTTGGTCTTATTAATATTTTAATTGTTATAGGGCTAATTGATATGGCTAAATGTAAAGTTAAGTTTCATAACTTTCTATTTTTATTCAACTTAAATCCTGTACTAACTGGAAAAAAAAGCCTTTGCACATTTTGCTGAATTGTTTGCTTGTGTTTATTTGCTTGTGGCTAATATTGTTCAATACATATTTTATTTTATAGAAATGATATACCATATTTGGAATTGAGAAAGAGTTGGTTAGTTATTGTGATTTTGACTTTAACACCTGCCAACCTGCCCTCTAGTCTGCGCTCTACTCCCTCCAGGGGGAATGTGACAAAAAAAAACCCACATTTTGGTGTTGGAGGGCAATATTGTCAGGGGTGCGTGTTGCAGGGAAGCGCGCAGGCGAGGAATCTGGAACATAAACTTAATTCAGACACGGAGTAGGGTTACACGGAGTAGAACAACACATAACATAGATGATAACGGACGCTGAATGAGAGACACACAGGGCATATATATATATATATATATATATATATATATATATATATATATATATATATATATATATGTTAGTTACTTGTTAGTTAATTGTTAGTTTCGTCACCTGTTCCCCATTATCCTGTGTATATATATATATATATATATATATATATATATATATATATATATATATATATATATACACAGGATAATGGGGAACAGGTGACGAAACTAACAAGAGGAGTGGCTGAGGAAAAAGGTGAAGGAAATGATACCGGAAGTACACAGAAGGGAACAGATAGGACTGTGACAAGTGTGACCCCACATTGAAAATGTTTTTTGTTTTTCATTTACCTCCAAAATTAATTCCATCATAAAGCAGACACACACACACACACACACACACACACACACAGACAGAGGTGTGACTGTAATAGAGAATACTTTTATAGAAATTGGCAAATAATTGGCAAATAATTACAGCATAAACCTGAAAATATCCACACATAAATGAAGGTCTGGTACTACAACATAAATGCAATATGGAATGTATATGATTACACAAACATGTGTGCATACACAAACAAAACAAACACACACACAGAGGTGTGTGTTCACTCTTCACTCCGGTTCATATCTGCTTATTGCTGTTTTTGTTGTTGGTTTTATTTACTTTTTAAAAGTTAATTTCTTATTCTGAAGTTAATTATTTTTGTAAACAAGTCTTGTCTTTTAGTGGAAACTTGTGTGGCATTGTTGTAAATTTAAAGACACTTCAAAAGACCTCAAAGAACAACAGAATATTCTAAATTTTGAAAAAATGTTGATTTCAACAAAATATTAATCACAAAGGTTGTTATAAGAGCAGTTAGCCAGATGACAGAACTCTGACTCTAGATCAATCCAGAAACAACTCATTAAATGTTGATCGTCTGGTTTCTTTTTCATAAAGATTTAATATTTCATTAGCATGCTTATTATGTAGCTGATGAATTGGCAGTAAGTAAGAATTTAAAAAAAGTATCTCATATCCCTCAAAACACAGCATAAAGGTATTGTCATAACTGACCACGGACACAGATGCAGGAGAAACGGGATCTTTAATGGAGAGAGCAGGCACAAAGACAGTGACAGGAAGCAGTGATCAGAGGTAATGAGAACAATCCTTATCTGACAATGAACTAGACGTTGTTAGGGAATCCAAGGAGACGAGGGAGAGATTGTAGGAAACTCGGGAGGGAAATCCAGTAGTACCAATGAAGATAGCTTGCGTATCGCAGCGAGAGTCTGTAGTTCAAAGATGAGACCAGACGCAGAGTGCGGGGTGAAGTCTGGTGATATAGTGGCATAGTGATTGTGCACAGGTGCAGGTGGTTAGTACTCCGGAGACTGTGAACGAGTGGGTGGAGCGGGGGTGTCTGGTGCGGAAGGTATGGCTGAGTCCGTGACAGTACCCCCCTCCTCACGGGCAGCTCCTGAGGACCGCGGCGGACGACGGCGAGGCCGGCCTTGACCCCGTGGTGCTGGTCGATCAGGATGGGTGGTGTGGAACTCTTCTAGGAGAGAGGGGTCAAGGATGTCGTCCCGGACCACCCAAGAGCGTTCCTCTGGGCCAAAACCCTCCCAGTCGACTAGGTATTGTAGAGTGCGGCCCCGTCGCTGGGAGTACAAGATGTTAGCAACTCTGTAGATATTCTGGTCCGCTGGGTCCACTGGAGGGGGGGTACCGCGTCCGCACCAGACTCTGTGGAAGGAGACAGAAGGGGTTTAATGAATGGTTTTAGAAGGGAAACATGAAATGATGGTTATAGCCGGTACTGTGTAGGGAGTTGTAGTCTGTAGGTGACTTCGTTAATTTGCCTCAAGGTCTTGAAAGGACCAATGTACCGGGGACTCAGCTTGCGGCTGGGCAGCCGTAGGCAGATGTCCCTTGTTGACAGCCGGACGAGCTGTCCCGGATGGTACCTGGGCGTGGGTCCTCGGCGCCGGTCAGCCTGGATCTTCTGCCTACGAACTGCCCATTGGAGATGCACATGAGCTGAGTCCCATACCCTCTCGCTTTCTTGGAACCAGTAGTGGACAGCTGGAACATCCGTGGGCTCACCTGTCCAGGGAAACAGAGGGGGCTGATAACCAAGTATGCATTGAAACGGAGTGAGATTTGTGGATTCTTGTCGGAGGGAATTCTGAGCATATTCAGCCCACGGAAGGAATCTGTTCCAGCTGTCCTGCTGGCGACCACAGTAGGCTCGTAGGTATTTACCGATCTCCTGGATCTTTCGCTCAGTCTGGCTGTTGGTTTGGGGGTGGTATCCTGAACTGAGGCTCACAGAGACACCGAGGAGGGTGAAAAAAGCTCTCCATACCCGAGAGAGGAATTGTGGACCACGGTCTGAAACAATGTCCTCGGGGAGGCCGAAGTGTCGAAAGACGTGCTGGAATAGGGCCTCCGCCATTTCCAGAGCCGTGGGCAATCCTTTTAAGGGGATGAGCTTACAGCCTTTGGAAAACCGATCTACCACCACAAGGACACAGGTGTTACCGTCTGAAGGGGGTAGATCGGTCAAGAAGTCTATACCAATGTGTGACCAGGGCCGTTGGGGAACCGGCAGTGGCACGAGTTTGCCCTCAGGGAGATGACGAGGTGTCTTGGTGGTGGCACAGACTGAGCAGGCGTTCACATATCGAGAGACGTCGCGAGCCATACTGGGCCACCAGTAACGATCGTGGAGAAGCGAGAGGGTTCGCTGGCTGCACCGGAGACGTGTGCACTTGGTCCATGAGGGGCAGGCGGAGACTGGATGGAACATAAATCCGCCCCTCAGGACCCCCCCGGCGGAGCAGGTTCCTCGTGAGTTGCTTCAGTGATTTGTTGATCGATGGACCATTGGATTGGGCTGACAATGAGGGCTGGAGGGAGGATGGGCTCGGGTGCGGAATGGTGGTTACCATGGAGAAACTGACGAGAGAGGGCGTTGGCCTTGAGATTCTTGTCTCCTGGGCGATAGGTGACGATGAAATTGAACCTTGTAAAAAACAGGGCCCACCGGGCTTGATGGGGGTTGAGTCTTTTGGCATCCCGAATGTATTCTAGGTTGCGGTGATCGGTTATGACTTGGAATGGATGGACCGCTCCCTCCAGCCAATGTCTCCACTCTTCAAGGGCCAACTTAATGGCTAACTCACGATTTCCAATGTCATAATTGCACCCCGCCGGGGTAAGCTTCCTGGAGAAGTAGGCACATGGATGGAGTCGGGGAGGCTCCCCCTGCCGCTGGGACAGTACGGCTCCTACCCCAACACTGGAGGCGTCAACTTCCACCACAAATGGGAGCTCAGGATCAGGAAGAACCAGGGTAGGAGCCGTACAGAAGGCTTTTTTGAGATGGTGGAAAGCCTTTGTGGCCTCCAGAGTCCAGGACAGAGACTTGGGCCCTTTTTTAAGCAGAGCAGTGAGTGGAGCAGCAATGGTGCTAAACTTGTGTATGAAACGGCGGTAGAAGTTTGCAAATCCGAGGAAACGTTGTAGTTCTCTGATGGAGGATGGTTCCGGCCATGACTGCACTGCTTTCACCTTCCCCTGGTCCATCTTGACACCTCCCGGGTCGATGATGTAGCCGAGGAAGTGAATACAGCTGCGGTGGAACTCGCATTTTTCGAGCTTGAGGAAGAGGTGGTGCTGTCGGAGGCGTTGAAGGACCTGCGCTACGTGCCGGTGGTGTTCTTCTGGGTCGCGAGAGTAGACCAGGATGTCGTCAATGTACACTATAACAAATTGATTAAGGAAGTCTCGTAGGATCTCATTCATGAAGTTTTGAAATATGGCTGGGGCATTGGTTAGTCCAAACGGAATTACTTGGTACTCGTAGTGACCTGTCGGAGTAACAAAGGCTTCCATTCGTCACCTCTTTTAATACGGATGAGATTATAGGCACTGCGCAGGTCCAATTTGGTGAAGATGCGAGCCCCCCGCAGCTGTTCCAGGGCGGCTGGTACCAGGGGTCGGGTTGGACAGGTAGCTCGGAGATGACCTGACCCCCCACAGTAGAGGCAGAGGTGCATTCGCATCCGTCTTTCCCGTTCGATTGGAGTCAAGCGATTGAGGTCAATTTGCTCTGGTGCTGGAGGGCCGGGCTCCCTCGGTGGAGGCGGGGAATGCAACGGGGTAGTCGGAATGGGACAGGCTGCCAAGTTTTGTGCAATCAGGGTGGCATGATGAATGAAGTTTTCTAATCCAATGTGATCATCATAGATAGCTAAGGGGATACGGAGCTGCGGGTTCAACCCAGCACGATATACAGAGAGTAGCGCAGACTCATTCCACCCGCTTGTGGCTGCCAGGGTGCGGAATTGAATGGTGTAATCATGGAGAGATTGCGTACCTTGCTGCAGTTTGAGTAGTTGGTCATGCACTGAGGTGGGTCCTGGAATGAGCCCATTGGAGAGCTCTCCCAGAGAGGTGAGTGACAATAAACGCAATCTTGGAGCGGTCTGTGGGGAATTGGTGTGCCTGCATCTCAAAATATAGAGAACACTGGAGAAGAAACCCGTTGCATTCCTCCGCCTCACCAGCGAAGGGCGCTGGTCGGGCCACAGGACTGGCGGAGGCAGAGGGTGAAGAAGAGCCTTGGTACAGTGCCTGAAGGAGGTTGTGAGCGAGATCGGTGAGGGGATCCAGTGCCGGTGACGGGGATGCACCCACCACTGCTTCGGCCTGCCTCGCGGTCTGGTCTTCTGTCATAACTGACCACGGACACAGATGCGGGAGAAACGGGATCTTTAATGGAGAGAGTCATTTCTATCAATGTAAACGGGATCTTTAATGGAGAGATCATTTCTATCAATGTAATTCCAAGATCTGTACTAATGTCCACCAGAGAAAGTCACAGGACAGCAAATCCTTAATTTAAAAACTATGCAAATTGTTCAACAAATTCACTTTAAAAAGCATGGTTTTATACATTTTGTAAGTAACTAGCAAGCCTTTAAAATGTATGCAATGTTTAATTTAAGTTTAGCTAAACTAATCAAACAGATCATTAGTAGATGGTTAATTTATTAGCTAATAGATTAGCTGAAGTATTTGTCAAAATTGTTTTAGTATCATTGTCTAAAGAAATTTGCTAATCATACAACAAATGATGAACAAACCATTAATAAATGATCAGTGTATAATTTATTGTATCGTGTTGTATCGTGTTCAAAAGCAAAAACATGATTTTTATGATTAACAGTATTTTAAGAAAAGTGGATAAACATTTATTAATGACTTTCAGTCAGGGATTATGTTAAAGTGGGTTATGTTAATTCATTTTACTCATCAGCATAGACCTGTGTTTGGGATAATAAATCGGACCTTGGAACCGGTTTTACCTTCTACCCTCACCAGACAGCATTTTCATTGCAGTACACACTACAAAGTGCTCAACATCTTTTATCAAATGATGTGTAAATGAATTAATAGATCATTTACAAAGCTTTCTGCATTCCCTAATCTAAAGTGTAAACTATTCATCACTTTTGATATTTATTCATCACTTTTTTGGTATCCCCTAATCCAGTGCTTCGGCGTGTGTGACCCTGGGGAACATGCTTTTTTTCTGCACCGAACAAGAGTACACTGCACAGAGCAGCAGATATGAATTACAGATAACAAACCCTTAACCATTTGACACAGTGGTCCCCAACCCCCGGTCCTAGCGCACTTGCGGAAGCGGCTGCAAGCGGCTGTGGCGATGTGATTATGGAGACGTTTGAACAGTCTCCGCAAACCCCCCGTCAACAATCTCGCGCGGACCCATCATCCATCTCACTCGCACTTCAACAATCTTGAGCGGGCACACCAGTGTGATTAGAACATTCAGTGTGTCATGTGATCAACTGCAAAATTCACACGTATCTGGCGCTGATCCAGAGACGGATGCGCTCAGAGCTTGTCATATATAAAAACTATTCAGTGTTTTCAACCACATAAGGTTTTGGGCTTCTAATGAATACCTCCAAATTGATTAAAAATTCACTTTTTTTTCTTTCGATTTTTGGCAATCGAAAGAGCTCATCTAGAGCTTTCATTAATACAGTGCAAGTTTGTAGGTTTGTTTTTAAATTTACATGTTGTAAATCAGACAGTTCAGATTCTCTGAATTGCGGCACAAACAAACATGGTGCCGTCCGTTGCGCATCATAGATCAGCTAACATGATCATTATATATGTTTTTAAAGGACAAAACACATTCACTTCCTGTGGCGTAAACATGATTCAAATCATTTAAAAATGTTCTTTATAAATAATGTGCATAACATGATCTCATGAGTATATTGTAAATTCTGTGGGATTTCTTATTAACATTTATTCCATATTTATTATGCTATTTAGTTTTATTCTCCCAGTTGTATTTGTGGTAAACAAAAAGGTAAAGCAAAAGTGGTTTGACCAAGTGGGTAGTGTTCATGACATGTGTGGCAAGCAGGGCATGGACAAGGGGCATGAGAATGGTGCGAGGCTGGTGTGTCATGCAGGTGGTGCTCATTATTAATCTCATTATCTGCTCACCACACATATAATGTACACCACCCACTTGGCCAAACCACTTTTGCTTAGACTTTTTCATGTGCTTGCACAAATTCAAAATCATTCATTGCAATGACCTCAAATTCATGACATTTTGCATAGCACTGCACAGACATCTCAAAATATAGTTTTCTTTATTTAAATCTTCTTATATATACAGTAATACCTTGAGATACAAGGATCCCAACATACGAGTATTCTGAGATACGAGACACGGACCTCACTCATTCACTTCACGTGTTTGTTGACTTATGCATCTCCCGCGAGTCTTCCTGTGGTGTATGTTATATACATTTATAGGGTAATTGCATATGATCTCCACTAGAAGGCCACCTTGGTGTTACAGCAGGGGTTACCGGGGGCGACAAGTGATAAAAATTAGGTTCTCAGGGCATACATTATTGTGCATGTAGTCTATCCAATTAAAAACATGTTTTTTCCATTATTATTAACACTAATAAGGCAGTTTTTAGAGGGCCGTAAACAGATACTTTTTTTTCTCATGGGAAACAATTATTTGAGATACGAGCTATTTAAGATACAAGCTTTAAGTTAGGAGCTAATCCTGGAACGGATTATGATCATATCTCAGGGTATTACTGTACTTAGTATTCTTGTTCTGAATTAAGAATACTTTAGCTCCAAAGTATTCCTTTTTTGTGAGTTCAAAGGCACATACACATTTTTTTATTTGTCTGATGTATGAACTGTGTGGAAGTAATAACCATAGCATCAACACATAAAGGACACATTCTTGATTTTTTTTTTCAGAGACACCTTCCAGGTCAGAAGAAAGTTGAAAGGGTAAGTGTGAAGACTTGATTGAAAGGAACACCTCCTCAAAGCATATCTTAAGTCATGTGAAACAATTTTTATTGTCATTTAAAAACTAACGCGTTTGAAACTAACCTGAATCTCTGGGAGGGGGAAATCAGCACAGTTCTTCGGAAGTACAATAAAGAAACATTTAACATATAGGGTCTGCTCTAAACCAGTAGTTAGATGCCTTGTCCCTTCCTGGGGACAAAAACCTCTTTAAAGCTAACGGTATGTCAGTACATCACAAGTGATCAACATAGAATGCTCTACATAGGAAACCAGCATATGTTTTCAGAGAAGATATGTATGCAAATTTATGCTATTTTGGGAATTATTTTTGTGATTGTAAACCAGATCAAAAATGAAGATCAGAGAGTAGCTATACAGAGCCTGAGGTTAATTGTTGACTTTAAAAAGGAACTTTAACAAATAAAAAAAGGAAATCAACACAAATATGGTGGTGGTGAATGTTCTCGTTTGTATATATTTATTTTCTTACATTCATTTCTGTTGACTGTTTGGCATGGCAATAAACAATGTTGATATGTTTGGTCTTGGCTGAATAGATCTGCTACGCGGCTGCTGCTGTTAGTTATTGTTGCTGCTGCTGAGCATGTACAGGCCTTGTTACTGCCAATACATGCATAACACTTAGCTGTGGGTAAGGCATGCTGCTGCTATATATTACATGCATTAACCCTTTCGCATGTACGATCACATATGTGTGATCAGTCTTGCCTGGGCCCTGGAAGGTATGATCACAACGGTGTGATTAGAACGTTCATGCGTCACATGATCAACTGGTAAATTCAAACGTGTTTTCGCGCATCATCTGGTCCTGATCCAGAGACAGACACGCTCAGAGCTTGTCAAATATCACAACTATTCCGTGTTTTCAATCACATAAGGTTTATTTTCAATTTGAAGATGTGTACAACCAATGAGAGAATTACGCGTGTGAATGCGAGTCGCGGGTCAGTGACGTCATGAACAGAGCATAAAAGCGCACCGGAACCCGGAAGTGACAGCAAAAGAGTGTCTGAAGCGGGCCCGGAGGCGCAAGGAGCTGATGCAGGAGACGCAGCGTCTCGTTCCCCTTCAGGGAACCAGGGTTACATATGTAACCCGAGACGTTCCCTTTCATGGGAACTCGAGCTGCGTCAGAAAAACGCTAGGGGAACGTTATACCAACGTCACCTCAGCGACGCTGGCCTACGGATGTGTCTCAGCTCACTGAGAGAGCACCCTCGTTCCCGGAGCGGAATCGAGATCCAATTGATAGAACCTCATAAATGTGTGCGGTGAGGACCAGCCAGCCGCAGCACAAACATCAGCAAGGGAAACTCCTGAGAGAAACGCCTTGGAGGCCGCCACGCTCCTTGTAGAGTGGGCCCGGACCCTCAGGGGAGAGGTGTGTCCGGCCGACTCATAAGCCAGACAGATAGCCTCAACTATCCATCGGCTTAAGGTTTGCTTAGAAGCTGGAGCCCCCTTAGGAGCCCCAAAGCAAACGAACAGTTGGTTTGTCTTACGCCAGGTGGCAGTCCTATGGACGCAAGCGTCCAGTACTCGTACTGGACATACCTTGTTCCTAAGCTCCTGCTCATGATCGTCGAAGGGGAGAGGACAGAAGGCCTGTAGCATGATAGACCGAGCCACATTCGTTAGAACCTTGGGGACATAGCCTGGCCTCGGGTAGAGAAAGACCTTAGTCATACCAGGCGCGAACTCGAGGCAAGAAGGAACCACCGAGAGAGCTTGAAGATCCCCAACCCTCTTAAGCGAGGTGATAGCCAGCAAAAGAAGGGTCTTTAGGGAGAGGAGTTTAATAGGAAGCTCCTCTAATGGTTCAAAGGGTGCCTGGGACAGGCCTTGGAGTACCAAAGACAAGTCCCAGGCAGGAACCCTGGTCTGTGCCACAGGTCTCAGCCTTAAAGTGCCACGAAGGAAACGAGAGACTAGGGGGTCCCTGCCCAAGGACACCCCACCCAGAGGTATGTGGCAAGCCGCTATGGCAGCCACATAAACCTTCAAGGTAGAGGGGGACAACCCTGCCGCAAACCTTTCCTGCAGGAACTCCAGCACTTTGCCAATGGGACAGGTTACTGGGTTCACCTGCCTTACGCTACACCAAGCAGAGAAGAGTTTCCACTTTAGAGCGTAGAGTTTCCTCATGGAGGGAGCTCTGGACTGAAGGATGGTCTCTACAACCTCGGCTGTGAGACCAGATTCGAAGAACTGGGTCCCCTCAGGGGCCAGACCTTCAGCTTCAGAAGTTCTGGGCGGGGGTGAAGGACACAGCCCTCCGCCTGGGACAGAAGGTCCCTCCTGACCGGAATCTCCCAGGGGACTCCGTCTAGGAGGGATATCAGGTCCGAGAACCAGATCCTGCTTGGCCAAAAGGGGGCCATCAGCGTGAGACGGACCCCGTCCCGACGAACTTTGGCCAGAACTCCCGGGAGCAGAACAATCGGGGGAAAAGCGTACAAGTGTAGCCTCGCCCACACATGCATCATGGCATCCTGCCCCAGGGGCGCTGGGTGCGTTAAGGAGAACCACAGAGGGCAATGAGTATTTTCGACTGAGGCAAACAGGTCTACCTGTGCCTTCCCGAATCTCCTCCAAATCTGCTCCACCACCTCGGGGTGGAGCCGCCACTCCCCGGGCCTCGGCCCCTGCCTCGACAGGAAGTCTGCTCCTATGTTCTGGACTCCAGGGATGTGAGCTGCCCTGAGGGAGAGCAACTTGCCCTGGGCCCAGAGAAGAACATGTCTCACCAATTTGTACATTGGACGAGAGCGAAGACCTCCCTGGTGATTGATGTAAGCCACCACTGTCATGCTGTCTGTGAACACAGTGACATGATGCCCAATTAGGTCCGGGAGGAAAACAAGTAGTGCTCTGCGGACTGCCAGTAATTCCAGCAGGTTTATGTGCCAGGACTGGTGCCGCGAGCTCCACAGCTGGTGCCGCTCCACAGCTGGTGCCGCGAGCTCCACAGCCCTTGTGAGGAGCGGCCCCTCAGAACCGCCCCCCAACCTGTGAGGGAGGCATCCGTTGACAGAGTCACCCGTTGGGACGGAGCCCCCAACACAGGGCCTTGTGACAGGAACCAGGTGTTCTTCCACAGGGTCAAGGTGCGTAGGCATCGCCTCGTGACCTTGATTGTGCGAAGCGGGTTGCCCCTCGGGGAATACCCTCTGGTCCTGAGCCACCACTGCAGAGGTCTCATGTGCAGCAGGCCGAGCGGAATAATGCTGGATGCCGCTGCCATGAGCCCCAACACTCTCTGAAAGTCTTTGACAGTGAGTAGCTGGCCCTCGACAATTGAACGAATGGAATGAATGCGCCCGGGGGGTAGCCGAGCAGACATTGTTTCCAAGTCCCAAATGACTCCCAAGAAGGTGGTTCTCTGAACAGGAGAAAGCACACTCTTCTTGGTGTTCAACCTTAACCCCAGCTCCTTCATGTGAGCAAGCACGACATCTCGATGACGTGCTGATAACTGAGACGACTGGGCTAATACTAGCCAATCGTCGATATAATTGAGGACACGAATGCCCTGTAACCGCAGCGAAGCAAGTGCAGCGTCCACGACCTTCGTGAACGTGCGGGGCGAGAGCAATAGGCCGAACGGAAGTACACGATACTGGTACGCCTTCCCCCCGAAGGCGAACCGTAGGAACTTCCGGTGCTGAGCAAGGATGGAGATGTGGAAGTATGCGTCTTTTAGGTCGATTGTGACGAACCAGTCCTCGGACCTGATATGCGTCACAATCTGCCCGAGCGTCAACATTTTGAATTTTAGACGCAAGATTTAGAAGACGCAAATCCAGAATGGGCCGTAACCCTCCATCCTTCTTCGGAACTATGAAGTACCGGCTGTAGAAACCGGCTGTCTGTCTGTGAGGGGCACATACTCAATGGCCCCTTTCTCCAGCAGAGAGTCTGCTTCCTGTTCCATAATCAGAGCCTGCTGGGGCCCTACCGCGGACGGTAGGATCCCCATAAAACGGGGTGGTGAAACCCCGAATGGAATTTTGTACCCGGAGGTTACTATGCGCAGGACCCACTGAGAGATGCCCGGCAGACGCAACCATGCGGCCTGGAACTCTACTAAGGGAATCAGTCTCTCGAGACTGATCTCTGAAACGAGCAGAGACACCACAGGGCCGGGGTTTCCGGACACCGTACTGGTGGAATGCTCTAGGACCCTCCTTAGAGGGGGCAGTACCTCCGAGACGGGATCCCTCGGGAACCGGACACGGAGATGACCACCTTGGTGCGGCTTGCCTTTGGCGTCAGGAACGCTTAGTGGCAGCCTTCTTGGCATTTAAGATGTTCCTCAGATCCATCTTTTTACCAGAAGGCTGGGCCCGAGAGTGTTGTCCCGAGCTCCCCTTATTGGGGGGAGGTAAACGAGATGCAACACTCTCCTTCTGTGAGGCCCTGTATGAGGATCTGTGAGCCCGAGTTTGGCTGTTGGGCTCACGTGAAGGGTGGCGGGGAAGGACTTTGCTGAACGCCACCTGCTGTCGTGCAGCCTCCTGAAACTTGTCGACAACGCTTTTTACGGCGTAGCCGAACAAGCCCGAAGGGGACAGAAGGGCGTCCAACAAAACAAACTTATCCTTGTCCTTTATGGCTGAAAGATTGAGCCATAAATGCCTCTCCGTAGCCACCAGAGCTGCCATGGAGCGGCCGACAGAGAAGGCCGTTTCCCTAGTGGCTCGGAGAGACAAATCCATGGCCCGGCGCAGCTCTGCCACTGCCTCCGGGCCAATACCGCCACCCTGATCGAGGTCGCCCAGCAAATCTGCTTGATAGGCCTGCAGCAGTGCCGTAGTGTGTAGACACGCCGCAGCCTGACTAGAGGCAGAATATGCTTTCCCCACCAATGATGATGTGACCCGCAATGGTTTGGTGGGGAACGCCGGGGCTTTGATAGTGGATGCCGACTGGGGCACAAGGTATCCCGCAAGAGCCTCGTCCACCTTCGGCATCCCTCCATAACCATAAGGTTGAGCTCCGGTGAGGGTAGCATACATCGCACTGGACGACATACACACCCTATCGGAAGCTGGCCTTTTCCAAGATCTCGATACCTCAGTATGGAGATCCTGGAAGAAAGGCATTGCCCGGCGCTGGGGAGCGACGCGAGCTGGCAGGTAACGCTCATCCAACTTACTTTTTCTGGGATGGGCGTTCCTGGTCTCCGCCGGCCAATCGATTTCCAGACGAGAGACGACCTCGATCAATTCCTCATATGCCGGTGAAGAGGGTGGCGAAGCCTCCTCAACCGGATCGATGCTAATCACTTCCTCATCCTCAGAGCAGGATAATGATAGCACCGAAGTCCCAGTAGGATTGGAAGTAACCGCGCCTGAAGCGCGTGCTTCCAAATCCTGCCTGGAACTGGAATCAACACAGCCAAGCCGCGAGACGGGCTCACCCGCCTCGCAACCTTCCGTGAGATCCATTTGCGATCCCCAAGATTGAGAACGCCGCCAAGCCTCAGCCGCAGCGGGTCCAGAACCTTGACGAACGCGAGTCTGGTTAGTATCCGCAAATACCGCCAGACGAGAGCGGAGAGTACGCAATGAGAACCTCTCACAGTTCTCACAATCACCGCCCTCAAGCGCTGACCGAGCGTGCTCCACTCCCAAACAGACAACACACTGGCTGTGTGTATCCTTACCCGTAATGAAACGGGTACAAGGAGAAACACACGGGATAAATGCCTGTTCCGCCATAATACAAACGCACGTAATCCAAAGGTGGTTTGAAAACTCGCAAGCACAAACTCTCTGACACACGCACGCTGAAGACACTCAAAGCTGTCACTTCCGGGTTCCGGTGCGCTTTTATGCTCAGTTCATGACGTCACTGACCCGCAACTCGCATTCACACGCGTAATTCTCTCATTGGTTGTACACATCTTCACGTGACTGACGTCAAGGGTTTCCCCTAGCATTTTTCTGACGCAGCTCGAGTTCCCATGAAAGGGAACCATAATGTTCACTCTATTCTTCTCCCACTTCACCGGCCACTTACTGTCATGTATTTCGGAAGTGACTGAATTTACATGTTGTAAATCAGACAGTTCAGATTCTCTGAATTGCGGCGCAAACAAACATGGCGCCATCCATTCCGCATCACAGATCAGCTAACATGATCATTATACATGTTTTAATATGTATAAATATCTGTCATACAGCGCTACTGGGGCACGTGACAAGCATGACGAGTCACCATGGATATAACAAGGGAAACATTCTAAGATAATGGACACCTAAAAACCTCACACTGGGGAGGTCAGAAAGAATATTTTAAACCTACGTACGAAAGGGTTAATTACATTCATGAATTACCCATAGCATATATATTTTCTGAGAACACGCAGCAAATTGATATAGCAAACAAGTATTTTAAGGTTGCGCAGCAAGGTCATTAACTACTGATACAGCAGGATCCAATTAGCTGAGTCCTATAGTCCTGAGACGTAATTGCAAGCAGACTGAGTTAATGACTAATCAGCCTGTGCCAAATAGAGATTAAAGACAGAATTAAAGACAGAACTTTGAATTTCTCTCATGGTAGCTCTCAGACTCTCCCAAACTGTTTGGTTTTGGCTGAATAGATATGCTATGCTGCTGCTGCTGTTATTACGACTGCTGTAAGTCAAGTACAGGACTTGCTACTACCAATACATACACAAAATGATGCTGTGAGCTAGAAAGACATACTAGTGCTGTACAAAATAGTATTCATGAATTCCCGCCCAACCAATTAGGTGACAACAAAGACTGAACAATACAAGCCAAGTGTACGTCATAAAAAAATCCCCTATTATGCAGGAGACTAAGGAGATTACATATTAGATTATTCAGGCCTCCCAGCAGATCTGCCACCAAAACATAGTGAGGGGTGAGAACCAGAGAGGTGTGAAATGGGGATATACAGTGGTGTGAAAAAGAATTTGCCCCCCTCCTGATTTCTTTTTTTTTTCATGTTTGTCACACTTAATTGTTTCAGATCATCAAACTAATACAATTCCTAGTCAAAGATAATACAAGTAAACACAAAATGCAGTTTTTAAATGAAGGTTGTTATTATTAAGGGAAAACAAACCTACAAACCTACACTGTATATATGAAAGCCCTAGATGAGCTCTTTCGATTGCCAAAAGAATACAAGTGAATTTTTTATCAATTTGGAGGTATTCATTAGAAGCCAAAAGACTTAACACTGAACATTCTAAGCCAATTGGTGTAAAAAGGGCATAGCTGCACTTAGTCTATTTGGCATTGAGAAATGTATTGTGGTTAAAGCCTGTGGATAGCACATGAGTCAACATGACTGACATCACATGTAAGCCAGTTAGGTCAACCATAGAAAGAAAAGAGTTTTAACTACTGAAGATGTTTAATTAATCTTTTTTTTCGTGACAAAGAGCTGAATTATGATGGATAAAATTAAATGTCAATGACAAACAAATCAAAGAACAATATAATTAACAGTTTTTTTTTTCTTTTTCAAATAAAAATCAAACAGTCACAATGCAGAATCAGTGCAAGCTCAGGAATTCAGGGTGGATTCAGCCACCATGGCTAAAGGGGGAAACCTCCCCAAAATTTTATTGGGTGGCCACAAGGTTGTAGGCTGGAGCGGGCTTGAGACTAGAGAGCGCTCAGGAGTGGGTTTTACAACTAGAGACAGTTCAGTAGCGGATTCAAGGGCTAGAGCAGGGGTCTCCAACGTGCGGCCCACAAAATTATATTTTGTGGCCCGCAGGGCAATATGGAAGTTTTAATGTTAGTGCGGCAACTCGAGTTTTTAATGTTTACTGCGTTGTGTGTGGAAGGTTCCTTTTTTGTGCAAGCTGAAGCTGAACAAACCAAATAATCACAGTGGAGTATATGACTCCCATGGGCAGGGCATCGGCTGGGCTTGATGCTGACAGAGAAACATTTCACAATTATGGAGGTGCCCGTGTAACATCTCATTCATCAATGCCGTCATAGAATTACTACTTCTTATTGTGTTTGAAATTGAGCATGTTTGGCTTTGAGCTGGACAAAGTCAATGTTACTGTTATCAGCATTGAATTTAGCATCATGCATTTTGTTTTTCCATAATTTGAAATGGGCTGAATTGCTTGAGAGTTAATAGTGATATGATCCCCACTATCCATGCGGTTGATATGTTATCATGACAAATCTGCAAATTAACGAACAACACCGATGTTCCATTGTCAATGTCACCGAGGGGAATGGAGCTCCGTTGGGACACTCAGCCAGATCCTGCCTACCGTCCCGCTTCAGAGTCTGGCTTGAGGCTCATCAGGGGCTTAATATAGAAAATAAAATGGGGTTAATATAGAAAATAAAATCCAGTAAATAATGCCTCCATGGCTGCATCCCATTGTTTGTATATAATAAATAAATAATGACGTCCCACTGTCCCAGCTGATAATTAACAGCCCAGTGGCAGTCACCTATCTCTGTGTTTTCTACCATCTACCATCAAAAGTTACGATGTTCATGTCATGAGGAAAGACATAAATTTCGAGCACAAAAAGAAAGGCAACTGCGACTAACCTGTTCATTATCTGCCTTGATATTATAGGAAATGACTTCAAGGTTGGCTAACCACGTGATTGAAACTTTAATGTGAGATGTTAGTGTTTAACAATTGGAGTTAATATACACAATATACTCTAATATACAGTAATATACACTTGTCACACAACCTCAATTATGTCTTTTTTAAAGCCTGCAGTGAAGAGAAAGATTAGTGACGAGCACATACAATTTCAAGAAAAGTGGGAGATGCAACATTTCTTTGTTGAGCACATGAGCACAAATCCTTATTTACAAAGAAAAGATTGCGGTGTACAAGGAATATAAACTCAAACATCATTACTCAACTAGACATACTGACGGGTATGCAAAATACTAGGGAGATACAACCAGGTTGTCCATCTTAAAACATGCCTACTGAGGCAACACAATTTATTTTAAGAAAACAAACAAACAGGATAATTCAGCAATTGAAGCTAGCTACGTGGTTAGCGAGATGACTGCTGAGCCATTCACTGATGGCGAGTTTGTCAAAAAGTGCATATTAGAAGCTGCAAGTATAGTTTGTTCGGAAAAGAAAAGCCTGTTTAGCCACATCAGCCTTTCTGCTAACACTGTGGCAGAGTGCATTTCTGACCTATCAAGTAACATTTATGATCAACTGTGTGAGAAAGCCAAATTGTTTTATGCATATTCATTTGCTCTTGATGAGAGTACAGACATCACTGACACTGCCCAGCTCACAATGTACTGTATGTCCGTAATGTATGTCCTTGATGACAGTTTTGAAGTGATGGAAAAGTTGCTCACAGTAATTCCAATGCATGGTCAGACCACTGCTCAGGAGATATTTCGCCAGCTGTGTGATGCTATTGTGAATGCCGGTTTGCTATGTAAAAGTCTTCTTGAAGAAGGATGGGGGGGGGGGGGGGGCTGTTCCTACGCTAAGTGATCCCGAATGACTCATGGACTTTTCTTGTTGACATCACGCATGAGCTGCATCTACTGAACAAAAAGTTACAAGACCAGGGGTCTTGTCAGTGCTGCCTATGACAGTGTGAGAGCATTCTCCACAAAACTTGTGTTATGGAAAGCCCAGCTCTCTCAGACAAACCGTTGCCACTTCCCAGTATGCATGACACTCATGGATGCGGGCACACCATTCAGTGGTAAGATGTGTGTTGATGCCATTTTTAAGCTACAGGAGTAATTTGACCACAGATTTGCAGATTTTAAGAGACGCACAGAGACACTTTTCAAATTTGTTTCTCCTTTAATGTGCAAGATGCCCCTCCTGTGCTTCAAATGGAGCTCATTGACCTGCAGTGCAACTCTGACCTCAAAGCCAAGTTCAGGGAGGTGAGTGGAAAAACAGACAAGCTTGGGCAATTTTTGATAGAATTGACCCCCGGCTCCCCTGAGCTTTCTCGAATGTTCATGCGGACCATGTGCCTTTTTGGGAGCACATATTTGTGCGAAACCTTTCTCAACCTTGAATTTTAATAAGTCTAAGCACTGGTCCAGACTTACTGACGAGCATCTTCAGGCTATACTGAGGCTCAGCTATGTGAGAGGAAGCGCTGCCAGGTCTCTGGCAACAAGAAGTAGGCAATACAGTTCATGTTTAGAAGAACCGTTCATGTTCTTCAATGTTCCACTTATGTTCAGGACAGTTCATGTTCAGAAGAACTGTTCATTTTCTTCAATATCCCATTAATGTTCAGGACAGCTCATGTTTAGAAGAAACTATTGCCAGTCACGACGTTTGAGAAAATAAAAAATTTGGGGGGGATATTCCCAAATTTTTGGGGAATACTTGATGCAGCCCAGCCTCACCCAGACTTTGCCTCCTGCAGCCCCCAGGTAATTTAAGTTTGAGACCCCTGGGCTAGAGGGTACTCTTGAGTGGGCAGTGGCGGGCAGTGAGAATCTAGGGCACTCAGTGGTGGGCTCAGGGACTAGAGGGGGCTCAGTTTGATAAACTGGCAAACTTTATATCCATAAAACAACAATGAACTATAATAAAGTACGTGCTATCCCCTTTCAGTACTGCTGTGACTAGTATCCCTTGGACAATTGGTAGAGATCCATCTTAGAGTAACAACTTTTAAGCAAAGTGTGTGTTTTATATTGACCCACATCACAAACCAGGCAGGTGTAAAATGATTTGCGCAGACATAAACTAATTTCGGTATATGCACTTTTTAGCATTAGCTTCAAAAATAAAACTAAGCCACTAAGCCACTGAGACCTTGCTAATGATATATGGTGTTTTAAAAAATTGTGGGTGGATTTTTACCATTATATGGTGATTGTGTGTTCAAACAGATTTTTGCATAATAGGCTCCCTTTAAGCTCTGGAAAAGCAACATATAAACTATCATTATTATTATTTTTTATTAATAATAATAAAATAAATTACGTAAAGCATATGAGAGGAAATTACAATTGTACTTCATTACTTAATGTATATACAGTGGTACCTCGAGATACGAAAGGCTCAACTTACGAAAAATCCAAGTTACGAAAGCAAAGATGAACAATTTTACTGCTCTAAATACGAAAAGTTTTCAAGATACGAAAGGTTTCTGAAAATCCGAGATTCGCGCCGCACGCCGCCATCTTAGTTATAGTAGACTCGCCACCATCCTCCTGCTCTCCCATTGGTTCCTGATGCTAGCCAAGCCATGAGATCCTTCTCTCTAATTGGACAGCATCCCAATCCCACCATCATGCATCTTCTATACGTACGTGCTGGCGTGCTTTAGCTCAGCCACTCCGCACCCGAAACTTTACATTTTTTATGCGTTTTCGTAAAGTGAAGTGTACGTACGTACCAGTGGCGTAGCCACGGGGGGGGGCCTGGGCCCCCTCATTTACATGTCCGGGCCCCTCAGATTTTCAATTGTTTAAAATCGCGACTGTGTAAACTAAAGTGAAAGCACCACCGCACAACACCATAACAACCCAATTGCGCATTACTGGACAGCCAGTGGTGCCTGAGAGGTTAAGGCGACAACCTACAGATCCACTTGGTGTTCCCTGCGCAGGTTTGAATCCTCCCGAGAACGACAATTATGAAATTTATTGGGGCGTTTTTGGAGGGCTTGGAACGGATTAGCCATTTTACATGTAAAATGTGTTCCAAGATACGAAAAACTCATTATACGAAGGCCGCCTCGGAACGGATTAATTTCGGATCTCGAGGTACCACTGTACTAATATGTAGTGTGTATGTAGTTTATCCCTCTTTATCTACATGTGAAATTTTTGTTTTGTCTCCTTATTATTACACAGAGAAGTACATCCAAGAGTGATCCTGGATTTGGCTGGAAACAGTCAAGGAAAGATGTAGCCAAATTGACCTTTGATCTATACAAAAACAATCCAAAGGATTTTATTGGCTGCTTAAACGTACAGGCGACATTGTATGGAATGTACTCCGTTTCATATGATTTACAGTGCTATAAGGCAAAAAGGATGCTAAGGTAAGTTTGTGTGTTTATGTGTGTCATTAGAAGCTCTGTAGTTTGAGATAGGAAGAGAAAGAAATAATATAACAATATAATAATTAAAGTAAGTCAATACAGATTGTTTTATTACTTTTGTCTTGTTTTCTCAAAATCATAATAACACTTTTTTATATTTCATTAAAAGTAAAACAAATTTAACCAATCTAAACAAATTTTTTTATCTTAATATCACTTTATACAAAAAATTACTTATAGTGATTTAATTTTTTAATGATCACAATCGTCTCAGGTTACGTATGTAACCATAGTTCCCTGAGAGGGAACGAGATGCTGCGTTGAACGCTTGGGGAATAATTGGACGCTGTCTCGCGAAGCACAATATGTAAACTTCCGTCGACCGAGTGTGAGTGACAGTTGCAGGTCGGTGACGTCACGAACCAGGTCATAAAAGAGCGCAGGTAACCCGGAAGCGGCAACTTAGAGGTGTCTGAGCAAGCCCGGAAGGCGCAAGGAGCTGAGGCCAAAGACGCAGCGTCTCGTTCCCTCTCAGGGAACTATGGTTACATACGTAACCTGAGACGTTCCCTTTCAAGGGAACTCGCGCTGCGTCGAACGTTTGGGGAACGATATACCAACGATATACCAACGATATCCCTCAGTGACGAAGGCCGACGAGTGTCTCGTAGCTCACTACGAGAGGACCCGTGTTCCCGGAGCGGAGTTGGGGTCAAGCTGGTAAAACCTCAGAAAGGTATGCGGGGAAGACCACCCCGCCGCATCACAAACATCAGATAAAGACACACCTGATATAAGGGCCTCAGAGGCAGCCTCGCTCCTAGAGGAGTGGGCACGGACCCTTAGAGGCGAAGGGGATATGGCCGACTCGTAAGCCAGGTTGATAGCCTCGACTATCCACCTGCTTAAAGTAGGTTTGGATGCTGGGGCCTCATTACGGGTCCCAAAGCAAACAAACAACTGGTCTGACTTACGCCAAGGGCAGACCTGTGGACAGAAGTGTCCAGTCCTCGCACTGGACAGACCTTGTTTTTAAATTCCTGGTCCTGGTCACCGAAGAGGGGGAAGGCAGAAGGCCTGCAGTACAATAGACCTGACCACATGGGTGGGCACTTTGGGCACATAGCCTGGCCTGGGATGAAGGAAGGCTTTCACCATCCCAGGCGCAAACTCAAGGCAAGAAGGAGCTACAGAGAGCGCCTGTAAATCCCCAACTCTTTTTAGCGATGTTATAGCTAATAAGAATAATGTCTTTAAATTGAGGAACCTCATCCAAAGGTTCAAAAGGTGCCTGGGACAACCCCTGGAGTACCAGGGTTAAGTCCCAGGTAGGAACCTTGGTCTGTACTGCAAGCCTCAGCCTAATAGTACCACGGAGGAAGCGTGTGATGAGGGGGTCCCTGCCAATGGACATGCCACCCAGAGGTACGTGGTAAGCAGCCACGTAGACCTTTAGGGTGGACGGGGACAGCCCTGCAGTGAATTTATCCTGCAGGAACTCCAGCACTTTGCCAATGTGATAGGTAACTGGGTTCACCTGCTTTTCGCTACACCAAGAAGTGAAGAGTCTCCACTTCAGGGCATACAGCTTCCTCGTGGAGGGAGCTCTGGAGTGGAGGATGGTCTCAACAACCTCAGTTGAGAGACCAGAATCTATGAGCTGGGCCTCCTTAGAGGCCAAGCCCACAGTTTCCACAGTTCTGGGCAGGGGTGACGCATCAAGCCCGCTGCCTGGGATAGAAAGTCCTCCCTGGGATCTCTCCGCAAAACACACTCTGCCCGGACAACGTGGAGCAATTAGTGTGAGATGGACCTTGTCTCAGCGAACTCTCTCCACAGATGCCTCTTTTATAAATATTATATATATATATATATATACATATAGATAGATAGATAGATAGATAGATTTACATCATATTAAAATATATGTATATTTATGCTCTCATCGAGGTCCCCCAATATCCCTGCTTTCCTGTTTACATTTCACTGTCAGCTGTATATTGTATAACTGTGTATGTGAAATAAAATTCTTGAATCTTATATGCTTGACTGCCCACGAGTGGAAATAATCCTCATGGGTTTATAGAGCAGTGTAGTTTTTTTTTTTTTTGCATCAATACTGATTGAGATAGGTAGCTCGCAAGCGCCTCCTCAGACTCAGGATTGATCCTTTTATATATCGCAGGGGGGTGACTCCCGCTAACAGGACGCGTTCATCTAATTATTTATTTTCTTAGGACGAACGCTTCTTTGCCGGCAATAAATAGTCAACATGGCGCGTGAGTCACTTCCTCGAAAAACTCCTCATACTGGAGAGAAAAGTGGCGAATATTCTCTCAGCATTAAATGCTGACAAAGTCAAACTCCTCAGAGATAGATCATTGCAGTGTCTGTGCCATATGTAACAGCCCTCGGGCATGCACGGGCAATGGATCTGCCGGGAAAGGGCTGCCGGGAAAGCAGCTCTCGTCTCACACCCTGCTGTCTGATCCATTCGCAAATCCCAGGGCCCAGATCACCGCAGATCCTTGACAGCGGGATCTGAGCCCTGGGGAGCGCACGCTTGGGCGGACTCAGTATCAAAGACTGCCAGGCGAGAGCAGAGCATCTGCAGAAGTGGCTGGCTGCAGTAATTACAGACAGCGCGCAAAAAGCGCTGTCCTAACATGCTCTGCTCAAACACACACATAGTGAGTGCGCGTCCCCACCCGAAATGTAGTGAAGGCAGGGAGATGCGCATTGCATAAATGTTTGATTCGCCATTTGAAAATTGGAGAGCCCTTTTCTTTTAAACTAGTCTAGGGAATAGATCAGTCGAAGGAACTCAAACAACCAGCGCGACAACACAACACACTCTCACACTTGTGCTTGCGAAGACACCAAAGGCTGCCGCTTCCGGGTTACCGGCGCTCTTTTATGACCTGGTTCGTGACGTCACCGACCTGCGACCGTCACTCACACTCGGTCGACGGAAGTTTACATATTGTGCTTCGTGACACAGCGTCCAAGTGTTCCCCAAGCGTTCGACGCAGCGCGAGTTCCCTTGAAAGGGAACTTTATTTTCTGTCTGTTTTCCTCAAACTGGATGGAATAAGACGTTGCAGGTTGACCAATCAGACACAAGTATTTCTTGTATTTAATGAGTAGCTTTAGTGACTTTAGCGAACAGCAATTTAGACGTGCATCACTCCCTGCCCTCCCTTATCCCAGGCCCCCTTTGAACCCATTTAGGAAGTCAACCAACAGCAGGACAGTCAAGGCCAGTGGTCGCCAACCCGTCGATCGCGATCGACTGGTCGATCTTTGGTCGCCATCCAGTCGATCGCGATCGATTGGTCGTCCTTTATCACCATCCCGGAAGCTCCCGAAAATAAGAACGTTTCAGTTGCCAAATTAGCGAGTCTGTCACGCACCGCGCTCTGCAAGCTCCGATAGGACGACAACTCCGCTCCGCGCGCGCGCACCCTCCCAAACCCCCCCCCCATCAACAGGACAACCGCTCCCCCCCCCCCCCCCACAAGTCGATCTTGCCTCTCATTTAAGCAGAGGAGGGTGATCTTCAGTTTCAAAAAGTTGGTGACCACTGGTCAAGGCTATCTCCTTGGCCTATGGGTCAACCGTACTACCTTTCCATATGTTGGTCTGAGCCAACTTTACTACGAGTGTAGCGGCTTCTAAGGCTCTCTTGGAAGGAGTACCTCTTGCAGATGTTTGTGATAAGGCAGGCTGATCTTTCCCGTATATTTTCATTAGCACTACTACTAGCTAGGCTAAACTCCACTCCGGGAACCTGAGTGCTAATGTAGTGCTCTACGTTTCATTCAACAGGCCCACATCATTGCGACACCATGGGTATTCTCATTCCCATAGCACTGTCGACGCAGTGTGAGTTACCTTGAAAGGGACCATCTCAGTTACATATGTAACCTAAGTTCCCTGAAAGGGAATGAGATGCTGCATTATTCAGCTACACCTGCGTGTGCGCCGGCGTCTTACTTCAGATACTTTTAAGTTGCCGCTTCTGGCTTCCGGCATGGCTTTATAGCTTCCTGGTTCATAACGTCATCATTCCTCGACGTGCATTCCCACTTCGATTCTATTCTTTTATGCTTTTGCAAACTAAGGTTACATAAGTCGTTTTTGTGTATATTCACATCTTAGTAGGGCATGCTTTCCTTCAGCATGGTGTAGTTTGTATTGGTTTCCCATATTGTCAACACCAAGACACAGCGTTGAAGTTCCACTTTGAAAGGAAATGTCTCAGGATGAGTGTGCAACCTGGTTACCTGAGAAATGAGGGAGGAATGAGATGCTGTGTCTCATTGCTTCAGGCTTTCCTGCAAGTCTCCTAAGACAAAAGAGTTGATGATGTGTGACTCAGACTCCCTTTTATACTTTTACATTTTCATTTAGCAGATGCTTTTATCCAAAGTGACTTACAATTTTAGATATACAGAAAGTGATTCATCTTGAAGATGCAAAAGTACACAAGAGAGCTTACAATACCATGTTTTGATCATTATACAATTAGTATAAGCCTGGAGAATAGAGTGACTAAGAGGAAAGATTTTTTTGTTTTTATATTGAGGTGGGTATGTGCATGAGTGTCATGTTAGGTGATCACAGAAGAGATGAGTTTTCAGTCTTTTGAAAATCGACAAGGACATTCCATTCCTACATTCGTCTTTTGGTGCAATCAGATAGAAATAAAGTAACATATCATTTTTAAAATGATTAATATTCTTAGATAAATATATAATACATTCTATATTTTAATGTTTTAAATGTGACAAAATCCTGAGAAAACAAGACAAAGAAATAATCAATGGCTTTTGAAGGCTTTAATGACACAAATTGTTATTGAAGTAAATTATAAAACATAAAAAATAGATTGTTATGTATTTTTTATAAATTATATTTTTTTAAAGATCATTTGCATTCATATTTAATTACATTAAAACAGATTAATAATAAAAGTCTTATGTCTCACTGTTCTTGTTTCTCTCTGTTAAAAGGGAAGCCCTAAGATGGACTATGTTCACTATGCAGACCACTGGCCATGTATTAGTGGGTACTTCATGTTATATTCAGCATATTATTGATGAGGATGAGAAAACGGAGGCACAACTTGTAACGCCTGCATGTGTCATCAAGCAGTTACAAAATTAAATGATGGTGGCCTGTTTCACAGCTTCGGCAAACTGAAAAGAGTGCACTACTTGAAGATTTATATCTTGCTAATGTTTCTTAAAGCATATTTGTGAATTATTTATGTCTGTTTAAACAGTAATATATACAGTTACTGTGCATACAATATAATATTTTACTACTAGCAAATACTGTTTCTACCTACAAATTCTTGATTAAATATGTTTGATATATTAAAATTAGACTTGTGAAGGTAAACATGTTAACATGCATAGTATAAACATGTTTAATTATAACTCTGAAAATTATGTTATGCCTGAAAATGATAACTTCCATCCTCACAAAATGGTAAATTCAGCTTTTACACATACTCTTTTTTTCTTTCTTGCCTTAAAAAAGTGAATAAATGTAACAATGAAACTAAACTACAATGAATAAAAAAAATAAAAAAGATTAGTCGTATTTTTTTTATAGTCAATTGACAGCCCTAATTAGCCCTAGTTAAAAGTTTAACTCATTTTTATTTTGTTAATTGTCTGAAATGTGTACTGAAGAGAGTATTACAGGGGTGAGTGCCTTTTCTATTATTCACTATACTACTATACTATTCCCCTCATTACACTTACAGAGTCCTTTATTTCAACCAACACTGTACAACTTGGGGAAGAACTGGCCAATGCAAGTGCAGTTAATGACCTGATTACTGTTTACTGTTTTTACTTTTCAGTTATAATTATGTATATTACTTTTTGAGTTATGTTCCATCTCAACAAGAGGGTCATCAGCCCATTGTGTTTATATCGGCTGAACAGATATATTTTGTAATAGAACTACTGTTCTCTCTCAGATATGGATTGAGGCTTGTTGCAATGTTTTAAGGCTTACTGGCATATAACATATAATTATTGGTGATTTCATATAATTTAATGGTTGATTTTATATATCAAGCTATTATACACAAAGATTACAAACAGTAGGTAAGTCTAAAAGAAGAATGGATCGTTCGACTAACATTATTTAACAATCTTCACTGAAATCATGAATTCCTGTGAGGAATGTATTACAAAAAATTTACACAAGAGGGCAAAAGACTGTATTTAACAACTGAGACATACATAGAAATGGAGTAAGGATGGGGGAGGGTGGAAAAAGTTGAGGTGATTAAGGTTTGGAGATCTGATGCCATAGAGGACAATAAATTGGTGATCATTCAGTGGAAAGTTAGAAATAAATGGAATGTGATAAGTGGATCACAATTGTGGATAACATTGTATTCATCATACACATTTTGTATTTATCTTTACCTATTGTTAGGATTATTGTAAGTCATTTTGGGTAATCTATCATTGTGCAATCTGTACAAGCTAAAATAAATCAAATTAATGTTTTGAAGTTTATTATTATTATTTATTTATTAGACAAGTCATATTGAATTAAAAAAATAATGAGCAGCAAAGAAGAGTGCCTTACAAGGTGAGACTACTACACTTCCTTTTTAGCTTTGAAATGCATGCAGTTATGTGCCACACCATATTTATATTGTCAGGGAGATACATTTTAAAGCGTGCAACTTAAAAGGTAGACTGTACTACAAGGGAATTAAAGTAAACATTTAAAACATTTTGCATGTAATGTATGTATGGAATCAGACTGGGAAAACATTATAGTGGTGGAAGTCTTCATTTGCATGAAACAGAAATTAGGTTTTAAATAGCTTCAATAGTCTCATAACTCTACAATCCGAGAACATTCAGATTATCTCCTCAGGGATGGAAGGGAACATATCTGATAACAGTGACCCATGGTTTGGTTTATGGAGAAAAAAGGTTACGCTGACTTTGTGCAAACTCAAGAAAGAGTACACCAGGATTAAATGTCCACATGATGAAATGCTCAAATGGTGGGACATAACTGGTAAACATCAAATGAAATCAAAACTAATTGAAGCTTTAACCTTTATAGGTTTAAACTGATATGTGATATGACAAGACATCTACATTCAAGTATAGATCTATGCTACATGTAAAGAAATCCTGAGCAGTTAGCCCTAACTGAAAAGTGTAAAAAAACACAAAGAGCCCATTGCAGAGCTAGAGGCTATGCAAAATACTAAAAGTGTAACGTTAGTGGCAGGGATACATCAGACTCCAACACCCCGGCACGGCCACATTCACCATCACCTGAGTACTAATCACGCACACCTGCTTTTCATCACCACACCCACTTACGGAACGTCAAATACCCAAACCTCACCACAGTTCATTGTCCAAACTACTATGTTGACTGGACTCATTTCCCTGTGTTCTTCGGCTCCCGAGATTCTGTGTCAAGTCTTCCCCTGTCCTTTGTCTCTCAAGTTATCAGCCTATCTCAACGACTCAACTGGACTCCATAAACCTTGGTTTTGCTTCTGACACCTTGTCCGAGTATCTGTCTATAACAGTTCAAGGAGGAGACTTGCTCTAATGAATCTGGAATGTTTTATTCAGTGGCCACTGCTCAAGAAAATGTGCCTATTTCAGTTCTTAAGGTGATGCAGCACCAAAATAATGTAGAATTGTGTACCAGAACACATGATGTATAAGCAACAGAGTCATGAAAATCCTTAAACTCCAGGACAACATAAATATATATATGAAAATATTTTATGATTTATACATAATTATAAGTTATACAACATAAATATAATAAATGATTAGCATCAAAAGATGGGCAATCTTGTCCCTACAATGTTTTCACTATAAAATGTTTTAATTTGAAGCAAAGAGTACAGGAGGAGGAGTAGCTTTGCATTAGATGAGTCACTGCTCAATTTTGGTTTGTTTAAATGACGTAAAGGTAAACCGTTAAAGTTAACTCATCTAAGAATCGAGCTATTGACCTTCGATTTATTTACCAGTTGGACTCTCTAACCATTAGACCATGACTGTTTGTGATCCCTAGCCATGTGGCATGCTACCATGGCGATGAACACTGCTAAAAGCCAATCTTCCTGAAAAAGTTTGCTCAAACGAATCTCAAACTTATCTTGGTAATATCGGAAACTATAGCAGTACAAGCCTCTGATCTTACGCTACACATCTAACAGTTTTTGTTATTTTTTCATTTCAGTTTACTTTTAGTCAACCTTGTAAAAATACATGATTGAAAAGATGTTTTGGGGACCCTAATCTCTAGAGGTGTCTCTACCTTGCTGTACCACCAAGAAAGCAAAAACAAATGATTTTATATTTCTTAACTGGCATCTCATACTCGTTAACTGGATTCCACACATGGCTTACCAAACACGCAATGAAATTATGCAGTCATACAATGTAATAATATGATTTAAAAAAAAAAAAAACTTTCCCTCTCATATTTATCGTATTCATTGGGTGTCAAGTAATCACACCCAGCTAAAAATGATCTGCAGCCAGCCTAGTCTTTCTAGTTAAGGTTGACCAACGATGTTGACAAACTAACAAGCAATTTAAGAATTAGTTGGGACAGGGAGGACCAAAATTATGCTGAAGCCCAACCTCCACAGCACAATATTCAGCAGGGCGGTCAGGGTGTAGTCATTGGAGCAGCATAGGATCTACAGGTATGAAAGAAAACTAAACTTGTCACAAAAGTCTGCGACGACACTCGTGAGAATTTCTCACCGAAACTTGCACACTGGTTTCTTGACCGCCGGATGACGCTCACTGCACGGGACTCATGATCCAGTGGCGAGCGTTATTATCCACTCCCAGCAGAAGGACACTTTGGTGACGTCACCTCGAGCGAGAAGGAAGCGGAGCGCTTGGCTGGAAGCTGTCACACTAGTTGTGGCGAAAGCTGGAGAAACCCTTTCCGCACGCGCACACCCAACTGTTGCGCTACGCTGACAAACGACACGGCAGAAAAACAACGTTATATTTGTTTTACAGCAACTTCCACACATTCTTCGGGGAATTATTCTCTCGTGTTTTAGCAATGGCTGATATCATACAAAGCAACGACCAATCCTCTTCTGACGTTGCAAATCGATTCGCTCGTAAAGGTGCTTTGAGGCAGAAAAACGTCCATGAAGTGAAAAACCACAAATTTACTGCACGGTTTTTCAAACAGCCGACTTTCTGCAGTCATTGCACGGACTTTATTTGGTGAGTAAATCATTTCACACTGTAATTGTTGCAGTATCAGTGTAAGTTTAAAGATTAGTGTTACTGTAAATCTTGCAACTGGCCTGTTACCAGACGGGCACATTTATAAACAGACACTGGTTTAAGCATTTAAAGAAACTCATTGCTTCCAGTTCAGCTGTGTTAAAAATGCTCATACATAAATCACGTTTAGAGTTTAATGGACTGTTAGAATTCTGCTTCACACAGCTCACGCGCTTTAATTTGTTTTCGAATTAGAAATTAGTTTTGTGTTTTGACGGAACTAATGCAAAAGTTGCTTATTCTGCATGCTTCGTTGTTGCCATGATTTGAGGGTGATCAGTTTGTCCAGGCTCATAGTGAGACATTCAGCTGCCCAGTCAAGTCATTGCATCACACTTGTTGATAGTTTATGTAGTGAACTATAAACATAGAAAAAATAGGAATTGGGATCTATATTTAGTTTAAATAAAACTTCATTTCTTGAACACATAGACGTGATTTGGTGTCCAATTTATGCTACATTAAATTTATGGCAACAATTTATAGTACATGTACTTTTACTGTTTTCCTATCTGTGCATTTAGACAAATCAAACATTAGGTACCATAGCTGTCAGTGTAGTTTTTAATTAAGGGATTGTTTATTCAGTGGAAGAGAACTGATAGCTAAAAGCCCATTAAAGGATTTAGAGAGACGCATCTCTAATGCATTGTTTTCCCTCTCCTCTTCATCAGGGGGTTTGGCAAGCAAGGATTTCAGTGCCAAGGTAAGTTGCCATATATGTCCTGCTTATTCTCTGAACACTCACTCTTATAGATCATAACCTAAGGATATGTTGCTGTAGACCCTGTTCAAAAGACATAATCTAGAATCAGTTTCCTTAACACACGATCTGAACTGAGCTGTTCAATGCCACAGAACAAACAATTGTTGTACATAGATTGTGGTAGAGTCAGATATGTGGTTATTAAGGACTAGCTTAGCAGAGAAGGAGTGAGCTGTAATGTCTCTCATAAACATGCCCTTGCTGGCGTTAAACTAAATAACTGACTTAAAGACAGAAACAAAATAGCTTGGTACCTCGGTGTAAAGACACACAGAGGGGCAGTTTATGGAAAAACATCTATGAAAACTTGAAGTAATTTGTTCTTTTAAATTAGATCATTTTTTCCAGTTGAAATTTGGAATTTTTGCCCAGATTTTACACTTGGGATTATGAAACAAGTATACACTTGCAGCTGTTATCAGAAATATCTTTGCTGTGTCTGTGTAATGAGTGTTCCTCAACAATTACCATAAATTTGTGTTCCTTATGCAATTACCCCATAGAATAAGTATGTTTAATTGAGTTATAGTCAAGCCAGAGTCTCCTGAATTTATTTGCCCAAGAGTCGCTCTTATTAATTTTTTTTTAAGGATTAATTACACCTTACTCATCACCTTGCCAAAGCCAATTGTATTGTGTATGTGGGTACATGCTCAATAAAACCAAACCGCAATTGCATTACCTAGGGACCCGTTTCCACCTGGTACCAAGATGTTTTTGCCACTGCAATCACAAATGGTCACTCATCAGTCCTTTGACTCTGTTGTCAAACATGCATTCAGAGCGATTTTGAAAAATGAGGTAAAAACATTCTGGACCTCATTTCCACCTGTATTTAGCACTGACCATATCTGACCCCATCAGCTCACCAAAAACCCATCAGGTGGAAACAAGGCCTTGGTATGTTAGTCCAACTTCATAAACTTGACTAGTATGATTTGAAAGAGATCCTGTTTACTCATGGTATTAAGATACATTTTGGGTGATCGGATGACAAGTAGATGAGGGATTTGCACCTGGTGTTTGTCTCTTTTGTCTATTTTCAACAACTTCTGTCCTGATTTCTTCCAGGGGAGTATCATTGGGCAGATAAATGTATGGGCTTTTTCAGATCTTTCGATCTAATGGGTGAAATAAGCTTGTACAATTTACAAATGAACATGACCAGAGAAGATGGAAAAACTGCTTTTGCTCTGATTACCGTAAGACCAGATATCAGGAATGGTGAGAGAACATTGTGCTTGAAATGTTTTTCGCCTTCAAACCAAATGTTGGTTTTCAGCTGACAAAGTATAAGTCTCAGGCTAGCGCGTTTCCTATAATGTTTACCCATTAGGGCAGAAGGTGGAGAGTAGGCGGTCTTTGGTTGCTATTGGAACACATCAGACTGCATGAACGTTTCCATCACAAAAGCAATCTGGTTGAATGCATTTGACTATCTTTCGACCCTTCCGACTACAAAGCATTTTAGACCATGTTGACACCTATATTTAGCTTTGTCCACTTGTAATCCGATCGAACAAAACGCATCTTAATACTGGCTGCAAATAGGGATTCAGACTAGAGGATTTACATGGTATTTAAAAAGACTATTGCTTTATTCTGACTGCAGTGGAACTTTTAAAGTGCATGTAAAACGCATAGATTTACTATTGTAACATTCTGAGCATTAAGGCCCAGATTTAATTCCTATTCCACGTTCTGCTCAAATGTTACTTTATTGAAGGTGTGCTTGGATGGACGCGTACTATGTGTACTACATGTACCACCTTGTGGACCTTTCTGTTTGACCACACTGTTCTTGGGACAGAATGGAACTCAGATTAGCAAAGCATACTCTGGGCTTTAGCGTCCTTACTGATCATTATATTTTTGTCAGCCTGGCAGACGATGAGAGGGAGTAATAACTTCCAAATGTGAAGCAAATCTATAAGAAGGCCAAAACATGAATTTAAAGGTATTTGAAATATCTAAGTGTCTGAATCGAATTGAATGTACTTTGGTCATGGGTTTTGCTCAACTTGTAATGACCCAGATAATATGTTTGAGGTCATGCAAATGATAAGGATAAAAATTTGATTATCTTGAATGTATAACTCTGTTCTTGGGGAAGGCGCTGTCAGCCGAGTAGCAATCTAAGTTCCCATTTCCCTGATAATTATTGCACCTTGGTTGCATCTATCTCTAGATGTTTGTATTATCCTCAGGAGTGCACATTTCACCTGAAATCTGAGCTCTTGACATGAGACCATCAGCTGTGATTCATTTGCCAATACTTGCTTGGCCAGGCTGAGTTCAATTCCAGGCCCCTGCAGGTCTCTTGTCACATTATATTATATGGCTGGGAAATGCAGTATGTTTGCATTGTTAATGTGAGTACCACCCTCAGTATTAGCACCAATATTATCACCAGAACATAGAATGCATAGAGGGATACTTGTGTCTGGTGTGCTGTTGATATAACAGACACAAAGAATCTGAGTAGCTCATTCAAGGCAATTTTTTCAGAGACGTACCAAGATGACAAATGCATTTTCCATTCTGCTTGCAGGGCATCAGCCCCAGTTGTCATTGGTTCAGAATTAATAGTGGTTCTGCAGATTGCAAACTGAATTTGAGCCTATATGAATGGTACCACAGAGCTTCATTTTTAACATGACTCAAGCATTTCCTGCCCCTAAATGCAGAATAAAGCTTTCATGAACAATAAATAAATAAAACCTTGAAATCTAATGGCAAAAGGACTTGTTTGCAACTAAACGCTTGGGTAAAAATATATACTGAATGAAAAAATAACTGAATGGAGGAGGACCTCTGTGCTGCTCTGATGGTTTCTGTATATCAATTAAAACATGGTACCTTTTGTTGAAAAAGCTTCTTTGCTTTCAGTGTTTTGCCATACTAAACTGAATGTAAAGACATTTCTCAGATTAAAGCTACAATTCATAAACACAGAACATGCATTATGTGGAAAAAGACTTGCAGCTGTCCACTTACTAATGGTATGCCATTGTCCACAGATTTCCTTCCTAATTCTCGTCCATCTCTCTTTCTCTCTCATTTATCTCAGCTGAAGTGGTTTTAAATAAATGCTTCTTAGGATAGTGTATGCATGTATGAAGCATGCATTGTATGACCAGCATGAAGAATGTAAATTTTGTTGTCCAAGTCTGGTTTGGGTTTCTTCTAGGAAATGGAATTGTTGTATTCATATAGTTTTGAAAACGCACTCAAAAATGTAATGTGGTATAACCAGCAGGTAAAAATGTGTCTGTCTAATATATTTTCTCACATCTGGATAACACATGCAATGAGTGTAAACACGTTAGAATTTATTTTTTAGAAGAAAACAAATACAAAAAATAAGAGAAAACTAACAAAATAATAACTGTTAAATTTTCCTCACATTTTGATAGTGTAGTCAGACTTGTAGAGTCCTTAAAAACAAATAATCTCTCCGGACATCACTTTTGGTCACTACTGTACATGTTTTCAAATAATGTGATTTAAATATTATTTTTAGTAGTCACCTTATTTTAATCTTTAGCTCTGTAAAAACTGTAGGCGTCATGAGGTCACAGATGTGGAGGTGTAACTTTAATTTTACCAAACTAAGTGCTCACAAAAAATAAAATAAAATATATATCTTAAAAAATAAAATAAAATATAATCTTTGTCTACAGAAAGCATAATGTGGTGAGCTGTTTACCCTGTCATTAGTCAATGTATTTAACAGAACTTGAGAGGCAGGTATTATCGCATAGACAGCCATATAATCTAATCACAGCAAAGTGGACTCATTGCTTCCTTTCATTTGACCTTTCTCTAGTCATACATGATTACACCTCACACTCACACCATGACATTGGAGCTCTATTAAGAACTTGCAAAGCTGAAGGGATTCAAGAATGAAGCTTGTCTCCCTCTGAAACTTTACCTCAAGTGTCACTGTTTGACAATGTTACCTTAAAACATTTTTGATTTATATACAGCTGTAATCATAATTTGAGCCAGCTCTGGGATTGAGCAAACTCTAGTACATGGGTGCTGCAGTAACTGCTTTCTCATATCTATTTCACCTCTATTTTATGGTTTAAAAATGCATTACATCAGCTCAGTACACTTGGATAGGTATATGTGCTCTTTTAAGTTACAGTAATACCTCGGTTTAAGAGTTTAATTTGTTCCATGAGCTAGCTCGTACCATAAAATTCTCGTTCACCAAAACAATTTTCCCCATAAGAATGTAATAAAAATCACTTGATGCGTTCCACACGACCATAAATCCCCTTTTTTATTTAGTTTTTGGTTTTATCATATTACAGGTATATTTATAACCATTAACGTCTCATATAAATGCGAATTAATAATTCAATAATTAAACTCTAAAAATACTTGACAATTTACTGTAACATACACTTTACCGTGGCCGTTGTTTCGTCACTGCCAATACACCTTTTCAACAATTTTCATTGTTTTGATTTCATTTTTTTTCTCTTTAATATCATAGAGATTGTGGATGTCGAACGTTTGTAAATCTTTGCCAGATCTGAAACAAGCATACATCGTTCATGCTTATTGATCATTTATTTTTTCAATTCCATAGTTATCATCTCCTTTTTCCGTACCTTCTTTCTTACTCATCTTGGGGGCCATTGTCTATATGCTGTACTGTATGTATATATTTCACTACGTGAACAATAGCGATCGATGTTAACAACACGAGGTAAAACCGCTGTAAATCACTTATAAAAGGATACACTGTGGTGAATGATGCAACCAAACCGAGCGACGCTTAGAGAATGAACAAGTTGAGCGGGGGGAACCGTGTGACTGCTTTGTGAGAGTATATTTCCAGGATATATGTAGTATATTTCTAGGATATTTCCAGTAAAAATGCGTGCAAAGATGTTGAGCGTTAAGACTTTTCGTACACAGATTTTCTCATATAAACTGAGGTATTACTGTTTATCCAGTTTTATTTTTCATTTACATTATCTTTGTTCTTCTTAAAAAATATAATAATGTGTAAGTGAATAAAATGTTATGATATTGCTTACATTTTCCAATCTATTGCAAATATCTCTTATATTGAAAGTAACATCAGATTGGTTTGACCTTGAATATGCCTTTCAGCCTAGCAGGTTAAACTGCTGGTTTAACTGATATAGTTTGAATGTCTTTCAGAAGTGACTCATGATAGTTTTGTCCAATGTAAAACCACTTAATACCTACCAAAGCTGTTTATGGTATCTGCTCTCTCATAATTAACTCTGCTACCTGATCTAAAAAGACTAAGGAACTGTCATCATACATTTTTAGATTATATTTCAAATTATTTTTCCAAGACATACCACAATAAAGGAAGGAATAAGTGGAAAAGATTTATAAAGCGGAATCTAGATATTTATCCACCTTATGTTGCATTGTAGCTGTAAGCTATTTTACATGAATGTGTGACACTTCTCATTCATTACCTGATAGAGGTAAAAAAATAAATAAAATATAATAATAATAAAAATATAATAGTAAAACTATTTTTTCTTAAATTCTGTGTTTTTTATGTTTACCATAATACATTACAATAATATGATAAATATCAAGAAACTTAATGGACTGTTTTTGTACAGCTAAAATAACTATCGAAGGTCAGTGGAAGCCTTGCACATTCACGTTTAAATTGGCTGCAGATGCTCTCATGTTAAAGTAAAGTGTGTATATCCAAAACTATCAGTACTTATTTATTAATAATTTATCAATAATGTATGTGGGAATTTGGAGCTGGTGATTACAATTTAGAAGGCTGTATGGCTGAAGGACAAAATAAAGCATTACGTTCTCCCAAATCCTGTTATTCAGCTATTTAAATTTTATGGTAAAAATGTTATAATCCAAAAAGCTGTCTAATTAAACTCATGTTTTTTTGTTTAATTAAATAATAATTATATATATATATATATATATATATATATATATTATTTGGAGCTTATATGTTGTATGTTATCTAATGGCGTTTGACCCTTTGGTTCCAGAGTTAGCTTTTTTTCCCCGCCAAAATTTTTTTTTGGTCCATGGTTTCATTTTTTTCATATACATTGACAGCTTTGGTGCTTGGACACGCCTAGTTCATGTCTTTAACCCAATCCTCTCTAAAGAGAGCTTGAGAGGTTATGCTTTTCTGATGTTGCATGTATGCAGGATCATCTAGTCATCTGTATCTCCCCTACACCTGAAAAGCTCCCATCTCTTTGAGCTGAGAGCTCCAAATATGAACTCTACAGGACTGACAAACCGTCACATTTCAGACCTTGATATAGACATTTTACTCTAATGGATACTCTCTTTTGTGAGGGGATAAAGGAATAAACTGTACTTAAAAGATCAGTGGATTATGTTTTTATTCTGAAAAGAGCTTTTGTCATAAGGTTCATGAGCTGTATATTATTTTGAAGGACAGTCATAAAAATATCATTATCATTAAACTGCACTCAGCACTAGATGTAATTTGCAATATTGCATCTGAATTGAAGCTAGTTGGACTGAAAACAGAACATGCTATTATGCATCCACAAATTATTTTATTTGAGAGAAAATGTTAGTGGTCAAGTGTTGAGGTGAAAAGTATTTTTAAAGTGTGTAAAGTATTTTATAAATTTTGACATTAAATAATAATTATTTGGTTTGCCTAGGGTAGCAAAAGTTAAACATAATTTTGATATTTTATTGGCCAAAGCACTTCATTCATGAAAAAATTAATGCACTGACTTTGTTGCAATGGCACAAAATTCCTAGGACTAGTTCATTATGAAAAAGGTTTAACTGACTGAAAATGTCAATCATTGTTTTCTAATTTAAAAAAAGGCATAATTGTAAAATAATTTGGTTTCTTGGTATTTATATTAAATCATTACATTTTTCTGTCGTCTGATGTGGTTTTGTTTGTTGTCTACAGTTATGATACTGTAGACAAACAAAACCACCTCAGATGACAGAAAAATCATCAACTCAAAAGTCCAAATAAAATGGTTCATTTGTGAAACAGGGCACAGAAAAATATAAGTATATTACACGAAACAAAGGACTATAAAAGTACCTAGTGGTGTAATGTACCTAGTGTTTATAGTTTTTTGAGTTTTAATTGTATCTCAAAAATACCTGACCTTCAGTCTGTTCTGTAAATGATTATTGAACACAATACTAAATCTTGCTTTCACCCAACCCTCAGTATCTAGAAAAATCTTGGTTGCTTCTTTGATTCTATACTGGGTCATTGGAGTGCATTCATTCTTTACTTCTGCAGTAGAAATATCATTGAGTGCTATGGATTAACAGTCCAGAAATTCACATTGGTGCTATTGAATTATAAAATGAGGAAGTGATGTTTAGATGCAAGTGTTGAAAGGGGGGGTTGGGTGTTTCAGGGAAAGCCGCATTATGAATGCACAGATCAAGCAAAGCTCTGCATTAGTGTACATCACTGCTGTGTGTGCCTGTGCAAAGACATTAGCCATGTAATACATCCCCTCTAAATAACTGTACAATCTGACTGTAATTGCAAATAGTTTTGTTTGGATAATATTATTTGATGGGGAAGTATGGATTCTTGTCTTTTGAAGGGGAGAAAGCTGTGGTTGGTGAATTTTGGATGGGAGATAACAATATGACAGTAATTCAACAAATGGAGAGATGAAGGTTTTTGGCTTCCTCTTAAAGCAAATCATCAAAGCAAATGTGCATGTGTGCTTCTGCTAAACTGCTACATTATACTGTTCACATCTCTTTGCACATCATTCTTTGTATCTCTCTCTCTCTCTCCCTCTTTAAATCTGACATTAAGATGTGTTCAAGCAAAACACATTAATACATTATTGACATTAGTCTTTCAGAGCTGTTCACAACTGAAACACTTATGTTTAATTCAAAACAGTAAAACAGAACCTGGGCATAGATGACAGTGCTTCTAGAAAACAACTATTTTCAATAGCAATTCTGTAATTTGACAACTAAAAAGTACCATATTTCCCCGCATATAACCCACGGGTTATACCAGATTTTACAAACCCTGCAGGGGGGTGCGGACTATATCACACATTTTTTACACTTAATAATGTTTGTCACGTCCCTAAGGACATACGTTTTTTTTTTTTTTGCAGTATTTTCTTTCTGTTTTTCTTTCTTGCGAGGGTTGTTGTCTCTGGCCCTTGAACTATCACTAGATTGACCTGTCAATCATGCAAGAAGACGTGATTGGCTGTGCTGCCATGAGGGTGTGCTCTTCTCATCTCATCCGATGATCAACATCTGTAGAATACGCTTCTTAAGGGACATGTTGCTGCACAGCGGGAGAGACTGCTTTTTCTTTTTGTTCTGATTCTGACTTGTTTTTTTTCTTATTGTTTGAATTTCACGCACAAGTACTGTGTACCGAGCCTGAACAGTTATGGATAATTGTGCCTGGGGCTTTCAAGAACAGTCACAGAGTTGTTGTGAAGCCACTCCTTCATTATTTTAGCTGTGTGCTTTGGGTCATTGTCTTGTTGGAAGGTAAACCTTCGGCCCAGTCTAAGGTCCTGAGCACTCTGGAGAAGGTTTTCATCCAGGATATTCCTGTACTTGGCCGCATTCATCTTTCCCTCGATTGCAATCAGTCGTTCTGTCCCTGCAACTGAAAAACACCCCCACAGCATGCTGCCACCACTATGCGTCACTGTTGGGACTACAGTAGAACCCCGACTAACAAAAATAATCCGTTCCGAGGTTGGCTTCGTAAGTCGATCTTTTCGTAAGTCGGTCAGGCTTTTACATGTAAATTGCCTAATCCGTTCCAAGTCCAACGAAAACACCACATTTAATTTATAATAAAGCAATGCTTGTTCAGTATGGTATAACAAGCACATCCCAGCTTCATACTTGTCAATTATCTCCCTTTTCGTCTCCATGGAGAGCATCCTCTTCTTCACCTTCACTTTAACTTTCATCGTGAAATGAAATGGGAGAGGAACGCCGCTACGCAGAGGCTGGTGGGAGAGATGCTGACCAATAGGAGAGCAGGATGCTGCAGCGAAAGCTAGCATCAGAGCCGGGAGCAGAGTTGCCAGATTGGGTGGGTTCCCGGCTGGTTTTAAGCTGTAGTTGGGTTGGAAATCTTCAGTCCAATCTGGCAACACTGGCTGGGAGACAGCCAATGGGAGAGCGGGACGATTGGTGCGAGTTTCCGGGACAGTGGCGCGCGAATTTCAAAACAAAACTTGGAAATCGTCGCCTCAGCCGAGATTTCGTTTTTCACATCTCAATCATTTTGTCGTTAATCGGGCGGAAAAAAAACCCCGAAATCTTTTATCGTATGTTGAACTTTTCGTACGTAGAGCGTTTCGTAAGAAGGGGTTCTACTGTATATTGGACAGGTGATGAACAGTGCCTGGTTTTCTTCACATATACCGCTTCGAATTAAGGCCAAAAAGTTCTCTCTTGGTCTCATCAGACCAGAGAATCTTGTTCCTCATCTTATGAACCCAGTTTGGTTATTTGTTGTTTGAGCTTTAGTGTATTGCAGGACAGAGTTGCTTCATGATGAACTGACGATTTGCACCTGATGGAAGTTGTGCCGTCAGTTTAAAGGCATTTCCCTTTAGCTCTGTGGGGTGCTCTTTCCTTTTACCGTATTTATTTTCCCTTAAGAGTCTGTTTTTGTTATGATTCTTTTTCTTAATTAATATTTTCTTACTATAATAAATGTTTATATTTACTGTTATCCGACGTACGTCTCCTTTGTCGCGGCTTGTGAGCTGGCCGTGACAAATGGGGGCTTGTTGTTTTTGACATTGGTTGGAAGCGCTTTGTTTGTTCGGGTGTTTGTAAGAAACTTTGGCCTGTTGGTTAACCAAAGGTAAACCCGGAAGAGAGACCATTTGTTTTGCGCTATTGTTTGGAATGTTTACACGTCGTTGGTGAAGGAAATGCGCATTGGATTTATTTGTTTCGAGGATGGGATTATGATGTTTCAATGCGGCTTTTAGGAGGTAAGTGATTTTGCAAATCCTTTTTTAGGAGGAACTTGGAGGAAATTAGTATTTGTGTTCCCTTGTTAGTTGTAGCTACTTGTTCGTTTTTGGAACGAGTGGGCTTAATGCAGTGTTTCTCAATTATTTTCTGTTATTTCCCCCCCCCCCCCCCCCCCCCCCCCAGGAAGAGGTAAACATTTTGTGCGCCCCCCTCCCCCCATTTTGGAACTTTCGGCTAGTTTTCATGGCGACGCGTCATGCTTGTCACGTGGCATACTGCTGTCACAAAAAGCGCTGTATAATAGATAGATCACATTTATTTAGTTTTTTTTGTTTTTTTTATTCAAAATAGTCACCAACTTGTTGGCTCTGTTATCAACAACCTGATATTCAGATTCTCAGATATGTGGAAGTGAATGTGTTTTGTCGCTTAATTTTTAAAATGATCATGTTCTGTGACGGGCGCCGCTGTGTTAGTTTGCGCCGTAGTCCAGGAGTCTGATCTGTCTGATTTACAACACGTCAATTCAGTCACTTCTTCTGAAATACGTGGCAGTAAGTGGCCAGTGCAGTGGGAGAAGAACTGAGTGAAGTTTATAGTTACCAATACAATGTGTAGCTATCTGATATGAATAAAACCCCTTGTCAGTTTATAATTGAATGGATTGCTATTTCCGCTTTTATAGACATCCATGTGTATTTTTCAAAGTAAGAAATGTATTGTTTTGCCAGTTCTTGTTTTGCCAGTACTCTGAGCGCGTCTTTTTCTGGATCAGTGCCAGATATTGTGTGAAAACACGTGTGAATTTAGCTCATGCGACACATCGTACACGTCAAAGGGTGAAGGGTTTGTTATCTAAACTTCATATCTGCTGCTCTTGTTCAGTGCAAAAAAACTACTCCCTGGCAAAAAAGCATGTTCCCCAGGGTTACACGCGCCCCACTATTTGAGGACCACTGGCTTGTTTGTTATTTTTGTGTGGTGACCGTTGTCTCGGGAGCATGTCCGTGGTATATGAGAGTTGCCAGCATGCTGGTTGCTTTTCTACTACACCGTGAGTTGGAGCTTTATTAAATGCCCCTCACCAGTAACCACACAAAGACTAGGGCCGAGTTAGAGAAAGATAGAGAAAGGGAATAGAGAAAGGGAACTTTTGTATTCCTCCTGTTGAGTTTGCAAATAACATGCAGTGTTTGTAGTGTTTATATAAGGTGGAAAACTTTCTAATTTAGTGGATGACTTTATTAGTGTGGAAAACTTTCTAATTTAGTGGATGACTTTATTAGTTCCCCTAATGACATTTTGCTTGAGTCGTGTTCAAAAGAGCAGTTATTCAAAATGACAAATTACTATGGAATTGAGTTTGGAGATAAGAGGTTAAAAGACTTAAGATAAGCACTTAAAATAAAACTGATAAAAGAGGCTATATTGTCTGAAATTCCAGATACAGTTACAAATGGTCATGTTAAACCTCAGTTTAGCGTTTTAACTTTTGAGCAACAGGAAATAATACTATTGTTGCTGCTTGAACAGGAGTGCTTGAAATTAAAGTAGAGTGAGAAAAAACTAGGAACGGCTCTGTTGATGTTTGGCAGGGTGTTTCTCAAATGTTTGACACTGCAGGAAATTTGCAGATAATGAGGTTTAATGGTTTAGGTTAGGTTTAATGAACGAGACCCAGATACATTCTTTACATTGTTTGAGCGGATAGCAGAAGCAAGAGGTTGGCCTAGTAAGGTAGTGGTAGGGCTCAAGAAGTCTATTCTGCTCTTCCAATATTGGACTGTAACGATTATAATCTCGTTAAAACCACAGTTTTGAAAGCATACGAATTAGTGCCAGAAGCATACCAACAAAAATGTTAACATTGTCTAAGGGTGTGAAATGAAGCTTATGTTTATCTTTTCTAGAGAGCTAACAACTGCATTCAATCGTTGGTGTATGGCATTGGAGGTAAACACGTTTGAAGAGTTGACTAAATTGTGCTTGAACAGTTTAAGAACACGGTCTGTGCTCGAATTGCAACTTACATAAATGAGCAGAAAGCTGACACAGCTGCTAAGGTTGCAGTGTTGGCTGATGATTGTTTTAACGCACAAGAGTAGTTTTGAGGTTCGGAAAAGGGATGATTGTTTTGAAGCTGGTCCGGGGTAAGGTTGAAGCTATTGATCAATTATTCTTCTCCAACTACCTAGAAAGAGTTGATGCGATTTGTAGGGTTAGTGGGTTGCCCCACTCACTAATTTGCTGAAAGCAAAAGTAGCTTTCGTGTGGACTTCTGCCTGTCAGGAAACTTTTGAGGCAGCTTAATCTTTGCTAATTTCTGCTCCTGTGTTAGCAGCTCCCCCTTTTGATCATGCTTTTCGTTTGTGTGTGGATGCTGGCAACGTGGGGGCAGGAGCTGTATTTTTTACAGGCCGATCAAAGTCAAAGTGGAGTTTATTGCCATTTCAGCCATAGTGAAACGAAACCTATAGTACAAAAACCTATATACATAGTGCAAACAGACAGCACAAGACCATAATGCAGACACGATACACAGTAGGTACAACAAACTCTATATACATAAAGTGCGCAAAGTGCAAACAGACAGTAGAAGACAGTAATGCAAATAGTAACAAGACAGGTGAAGACCAATACACAGTTCAATGTGAAAGTGACTGTAGTGATTGTGTAAAAGTGGCTAATATTTAAAAGAATAAATAATAGAAAGGAATAATAGTAAAAGCAGTCCGATGGTAGCAGTCCAAAAGTAGTGCAGACGGTAATGAGTTTATTTTGAGTTTAGCAGCCTGATGACATGAGGAAAAAAACTGTTGCAAAGTTTGGTTGTGAGAGACGGAATGCTTCGAGACCGTTTTCCGGATGGCAGGAGGGTGAAAAGTGTATGTGATAGGTGTGTGGGGTTGTCCACAATCCTGGTGGCTTTGGGGATGCAGCATGATGTGTAGATGTCTTTGATAGAGGGAAGAGAGACCCCAATGATCTTTTCAGTTGTTCTCACTATCCGCTGCAGGGTCTTGCAGTTCCCAAACTAGGCAGTGATGCAGTTGCTCAGGATACTCTCAATTGTCCCTCTGTAAAACACTGTAAGGGTGGGGGTGGAAGGTTTGCTTTCATCAGCCTTCTCAAAAAGTACAGGCACTGCTGGGCTTTCTTTGCTGTGTAACTTGTGTTGAACGACCAGGTGAGCTTCTCCGTCAGGTGAACGCCAAGAAACTTGGCTCTGTATGATCTCTACAGGGGAGCCGCCGATGTTCAACGGAGAGTGGCCTCTCTGTGCTCTTCTGAAGTCAACTACCATTTATTTGGTCCATGTCAATTTACCATTAATTTGTCCATGTTCAAAGACAGGTTGTTGGCGCTTCACCAGTCCGTTAGCTGTTTCACTTCCTCTGTATACTCTTCATTCTTGCTGATGAGACCCACCACAGTCGTGTCATCAGCAAACTTAATGATGTGGTTTGAGGTGTGCATTGCCACACAGTCATGAGTCAGAAGATGGGAACAGCAGTGGACTGAGCACACAGCCTTGTGGGGCCCCATTACTCAGTGTGGTGGTGCTGGAGTTGCTGTTCCTGATCCGGACTGACTGAGGTCTCCCTCTGAGATCTTCCTTGCTGTTATACCGATTTGTTTCTCAAACCGAGCATAGTAGTCTCCCTCCCAGATGCGCTGAACGACATCACTTTCACAGGTAGGTGGAGTTGATCTGTAGTTAGTGATACTCTGGATGCCCTTCCACATGCGTCGCGTGTCTTTGCTGGTCGTGAAGTGGCTGTGGATTCTCTGAGCATGTGCGCGCTTTGCTTCTCTGATGGCCTGGGACAGTTTGGCCCTCTCTGTTCTTAGGTCCACTTTGTCGCCTGCCCTGAATGTGGAGTCTCAGGTTCTCGGTAATGCACACACTTCTGCAATCATCCACGATGATGAAGGCATTCACTGTTCAGTCAGTTATTTTTCTAGAAAGTTCTTTTTTTATCAGTTAAATTATTCTGATGCTTTGTCTAGAGCCCCTGAATTGTTTGAATTCCTTTTTTTTTTCTGCGGGAGGATGTTCTGAACCCAGTTTGTTTATTTGTTGTTTGAGTTTTTGTTTCTTGTAGGACAGAATTGTATCGTAATGAGCTGATGATTTGCACCTGGTGGGAGTTGTGCTGGCAGTTCCCCTTAGCTCTGTGGGGTGCTCTCTTCTTGTGCCGTTTTAGTTAATTTCCCTTTAGAGTCTGTTTTTTGTGTTTGTTATGATTCTGTTTAATATCTAACTAATATTTTCTTACTTTAAGAAATTTTGTTTATTCTTACTATTATCCGACGTGTGTCTCCTCCTTTGTCGTGGCTTATGAACCAGCCGTGACACTCACCATCTTGGACTCCTTCAGGTATTTTTTAGCAAACTCCATGCAGGCTTTCGTGCATCTGGCACTGAGAAGAGGCTTCCGTCGGGCCACTCTGCCATAAAGCCGCAACTGGTGGAGGGCTGCAGTGATGATTGACTTTCTACAACTTTCTCCCATCTCCTGACTGAATCTCTGGAGCACATAAACACGGTGATCTTTGGGTTCTTCTTTACCTCTCTCACCAAGGCTGTTCTCTCAGTTTGACCGGACGACCAGCTCTAGGAAGGGTTCTGGTCGTGCCAAACGTCTTCCATTTAAAGTTTATGGAGGCCACTGTGCTCTTAGGAACCTCAAGTGCAGCAGACATTTTTTTGTAACTTTGGCCAGATCTGTGCCTTGCCACAATTCTGCCTCTGAGCTCTTCAGGCCGTTGCTTTGACCTCATGATTCAGATTTGCTCTGACATGCACTGTGAGCTGTAAGATCTTATATAGACAGGTGTGTGGCTTTCCTAATCAAGTCCAATCAGTATAATCAAACACAGCTGGACTTAAATTAAGATGTAGAACCATGATGATCAGAAGAAATGGACAGCACCTGAGTTAAATTTATGAGTGTCACAGCAAAGAATCTGAATACTTGGGACCATGTGATATTTCAGTTTTTCGTTTTTAAGAAATCTGCAAAAATGTCAACAATTTTGTGTTTTTCTGTCAAATATGGGGTGCTGTGTGTACAATTAATGAGGAAAAAATTAACTTAAATTATTTTACCTAATGGCTGCAATATAACAATGAGTGAAAAATTTAAGGGGGTCTGAATACTTTCCATACCCACTGTATTGAAACAAGTAAAACTGTAGTGGAGTGGGACTTGATTTTGTCCATCGAGAGTCGATTGGATTGTTTGAGCAGCACTCACACCATCAAAGACTTATCATTGCGAGAGCACATGAATTAAAAAATATAATGGTATTATACTAATTATACATTTTGAGACATTGATCCTGTCTCACAAATGATCCTGATCAAAAGATTGCCACATTGGTTCTAATTATGGTGTTTTAACTTATTCAGTAATCATTCACATTTTATAAGTTTTATATTAGTTTTGAATGAGTTCTTGCTTTGTCTTGCATATATATTGTCCTATACATTATTCGGTTTTCCAGCATGTTTCATGCATGTTTCTACTCGTGACTTTACAAGAATGACTATATGATTATGAGATCCAGGTTTTCACATCGAGGACAACTATTTCAAAAGGTGCAGACATTCACTGATGTAACAATTCACTGTAAGGCAACAAACTTTATTAAGAACCAAGGGATTATAATCGTATAAAGATGATCAGCATAAAATTGTAACGTAACGAAATAATATTATTATTTAAGTGTTATTATTTGTCATTTACCTTATGTTGCTTCTGAAGGGAAGTACTAAATAAATAAATAAAACATCTCTTATAAAATTCGCTCTCATATAGTCTATGCATCTAGTGATTTTGTGTAATTTTTTTCTCCTGAGTAAATATGTAAGTGTAAAGTGGATTTTGAATTCTAAATTTTGTAGGAATCACTATAATACATAAATATTTTTTAAGTAACTGTATTTTTTAGACTAGAACCTAAATAGTTCACCCTTTCTGACACTTCAGCTGAGGGCCATAATGTCCTATGATGGTGAGTGTTTTTTTTTTTTTAATGGCTCATTCTTTATTAAGAGTTATTGCAGCTCCGGCTGTCCAGACAGCACTGCAGCTCAAATGTGGCCCATGAGGTTGATGTAGGATGTGAGAAATCACTCTGCAGTCACCTAAATTACCATGGCTGAGGGGTTTATTTACCATGAGATGAGTATAACTCTACCCTCCAGTAATACTAATAGTCTTTGAATCTAAATTCACAAAAGTAAACTTAATAGAATACTTGCACAGCAGTATACATTTTATTTATATATATATAGTGATGACTATAATTATAATTAAACTCGTAAACCGAGGTATTACTGAGTGTATATATATATATATATATATATATATATATATATATATATATATATATATATATATATACTCAGTAATACCTCGGTTTACGAGTTTAATTCGTTCCAAGAGCGTGCTCGTAAACCAAAATGCTCGTACGCCAAAACAAGTTTCCCCATAAGAATGCACTAAAAATCAATTAATTCGTTCCACACGACCATAAATGCCCATTTTAAATATTTTTTGGGTTTTACCCTATTAATTACAGTTAAAATTATAACCATTAAGATCTCATATAAATACTAATTAATAATTGACGATTAAACTATAAAAATACTGAATACTCAATACTTGAATACTTAAATACTCAAGTGCAAATGAGTGAATTTATTATAATAGTGTAGAAAACAAACAAAGTGATAATCCAGAGGTGTATCACACATGGGAGCCGCGGCCGCGAATGAACGCGGGCTGGAGCTGCGAATGAACATGCGCTGGAGCCGCGGCCGTGAATGAACGCGGGCTGGAGCCGCGAACGAAGGACTGGACAAGAGAAGATTGGAGAGAAGTGAACTAAATAGACAGATGATATGAGAACGAGGTGTGTGTCTCTCTCTCTCTCTCACACACACACAGGCAGAACTAGACAATGAATTCATGAACTGTGACAGGTACTGCTTAGAGGTACTGTACGTGTATATTTCACTACGTGAACAATAGCGACAATAGGATATTTCCTGTAAAAATGCGCAGACCATGCTGAGCTTCCACACAAAACATGCGCGTGAGTATGGGTAAAATGTTTCTCGTACACCGATTCAATGCTCGTTCACCGATTCGACCCCCCCATGCTCGTACACCGATTTTCTCGTATACCAAGTCGCTCGTAAACCGAGGTATCACTGTGTATATATATATATATATATATATATATATATATATATATATATATATATATATATATTTATGGGCAGTTGACAAATAAGGGTGAAACGGCATTTTTTCAAAAAAAGTTCTAAATTGCTTGAGAATTGTATGCATTTGTAAAGTTCAAATACTGTTGTTTTTGAAACTGTTAGAGGTTAGCAGATTTTTTTCCTCATTATTTAATTTATTAAGCTTTTTTCACAGTGCCAGGCAAATTATGTCCTGCGGTGTGACATGACATTACTATAAAATTCAAATATTTAAATATTATTAATTTCAAATACAAATCAGATATACTTTAAGTTTAACAAGTATTCTTAAAGAATGATCATTAAAGTTCTGCTTATATTTTTTTTCCACAGCCGTTTTTTGATTATATATGCCATCTTTTACCACTCACTCCAGTGGAAATATTGTGTAAAATGAGAAATAATATTTGAAAATGTTTTTCTTTTTTATATAGTTCTATTATGCAATGTTTTCAAATGCATATAATTATTTAAGCTAGTTATCATAGTAAAAACATGTCACACCACAGGACGAAATGAGACACTGTATGAACATTTATGGTGAAATTTATTGAATACTTTTGTAACAAACAAATTAATTTGCCTCTCTATTTGAACATTAATGAAAATGCAACATATCAGTACAATCTTATTACTTGGTGTATGAATTTAAACTAAAAACATTAACAATTAACATTTTGGAGGCGTCAAATCAGACCCAGTCATAAAGACCATTAATTTCTATTTTTAACTTAAAAGACTAAACAAATATCTTGTTTCTCAGGAGAAAGTAATTACAATCATGCTAAAATAATTAAAAGCATTTTAAATAATCAATTCAGCTTCCAGAGATTCCAGTGAAGATTCCAGTGAAGATTCTTCAAGATTTCAGTGAAGAGACATTTGATATTCTGTAGTGTCTCTAACAAAAGATTATGCCGCATTCAGTCTAGTAATTTCTTGGTTTTGTGGCAGAGCTCTGAAACTACCGTAATGTCTCGTATTTGATGTGTGTGCGCACGGCTTCGAGGATTTGGGCCGTGCGCACGGTTGTCTGTGTAATGTCTTATGTGCGGTTATGATGTCCGATCCCGAGGCTGGTCTTGTCTGGTTTCGGTTTGTGTCGGGATTCGGACATTCATGACCCGTGTGTTCGTCCTTGTCATGAGCGCGCAAGCCGAGGGTTTCCTCATTCTCGTGCAGTCTATGTTTTGTGATTGGGCGTGGTTTAAGCTCTGCTCGAGCCGCGTTCTCTCGGCTCCGTGTGCAGTGTTGTGAGCACATGGTTAATGTTTTCATCAGCCGCATGTTTTCATGTTGCGTCTTTGTTTAATGTGGACACGCGGTGATGCACGTTCGCATTGACTGCGTGTTCATGTCTCATCTATGTGTAACCCTCCCACCTTGTTTCCCTGCTTAAATTTGATTTGTCCCAGCTGTGTTCTCATCAATTACCTCCTGTGTATATTTAATCTCCTCATGTTTGCTGTCCTATGTCGCTTCGTTGTCATTTCTAGCAGTCAGTCGTGTTGTTATTCTATGTCGTTCCAGTTTCATGTCCTGCCTAGTCTAGTTTCTAGTTTTTTTCCCCCCTGGGACGGTTTGTTTGATTTTGTTAATAAAGTTCATCCTTTTTGCAAATTGAGTCATCGCTCTCCTAAAACCTGACACATGACAACCTGTTAGAGCCAATATTTTAAACAAAAAAAATCACTTTAAAAACAATGATCAGTGACTGTTAACATACTCATAAAACAAACAAATGAAGACAGATATATATTTGCTTAATTTATGTATAATATAGGTATATTATTTATAATATTGACAATATTTGTTTAATATATATGAGACAGATATATATATATATATATATATATATATATATATATATATATATATATATTTATATTTATTTTTTTGTATTTTTTTTGTATTCATGTTTAATATTGCAAACATAAAAGACGAAAAAGCTAGACATCTGACTTAATTATGTCACACTACAGGACGGGCTGTCACACCACAGGACTTTTTCACTTTGGCAGCCATTTTGAGTCATTGCTATACAAGACTGAGCTTGGACATTACAGTAACTGAATAAGTTAATTGTTTTAAACCGGAATATGAATTTCTTTTCTTTCTTTTTTTCAAACTAGATCAGTCACACCACAGGACTATCAAACATGGACATGTTCATGGTCTGACAGAAATTATTACATTTTTCAAATTAATAAGAGATTAACAGTCACCTTTTAACCTCTATAGCACATCCAAACATCTGGGGGATTTCCTGGTAGGGTGTTGACTAAAAGACACCTATGGCTGTCCATGTAACTGCCAGTACAAAAATATCCTATGTCACTGCAGGACAGCATTTGTGTTACAAAACTAAATCTACTGTAAATATTATTTTAGTACTTTTTAGCATTTTGAAAACTTAAGTTAATTAAGCAAAGGCAAAATTATGCCAAGGCATTTATTAGCTGCTACCAGACATATCTGCTTTATTTTACTAATATTTACATTTCAGGAGTCATCAATGTTGCAGTCACACCGCAGGACATTTTGCTATTCATCTTGAAATATGAACACCACCAAATACATTTTACGTCCCAAAATCATAATGTTGAAATAAAATGATGTTCTATGCCCCACTGGCATGTTGTTTTAGTTGAGAAATGCAGTTCAGTAAACATTTACACTTAGTTACAGAAAAAACAGGCGTCACGTTATCTGCCCATATATTTTACATTCGCTCCTCTCTCTTACTCTCTTGTATTCATAATTCTCTTATCAGATTCATACCTTTTCTTCTTTCCATTTTGTGTGCAGTAGCAGTGTAGTAATGCTATTTAGTGACTTTATGCAGTTTTGCTGGGAGAGCCCTGGGGTTGATCTCTATAATAATTATCCATGAAAAAGAGGTCAGTCAAAGGTACACTCTTGTAATAAAACCACTTGGTATTTATGAGCAGGACGTGACCCACTAATTCACTAACCTCTGAAAAAAAAAGCAATAATATTTGCCAGATGTTTATGGCCATTTTTTGTAATTTATATGGCTGCAACAGAGTTGCTTATACTTGTTAAAAATGTGAATGTGGGTTGGTTTACTTTCAAGACTGAGGCAGATTAATTGGTTGTATTGTGTGATAGGAACAGCTGCTAGCTGTTGTGTGTACATGTGTACAGTGAGTACATTTAAATAAACTCCAGAAGAAAAAACATATTGTGAGAAAGCTGTTTAAGATCTATAAGAGGTGTTTGCTTTTTTTACTGTATGATGTTTCAGAACACTGCTTTCTGCTATAACCCGGAATAAGCATGTAATTACATTAGGGGTGTGTTATATATCATGATTTTAGATTATGAATGATTAAAATGTCTCCACGATCTGCCTTTGAAGAGAGATCTGCCTTTTGCTTCAGTGCACAGTTGTATATCAGTTGTAGTTCTGGCAACCCCAAAATACTGTACAGCGCGACATCACATGTTTAGCAACACAGAGATTGGGTTGGAATCTTTCATTCAAGATGGAGAAATTCATTGGTTGTATACTCGGTTGAATGAGTGAATTGGTGAGTGCACTCAATAATGTCATCTATGGTTTCGGACACCACGACAAATGGACGTGCCTTTAAATTGTGGACTCTGAAAGTGACTTAATGAGCATAACATGAGAATAACTGCAATTAAAGCGATAACCCAAGACCTCTACCTGTTGACAGATTCCTAGCAGTTTATTGTGTCTACCAGTATAACATCAACCCCTGCTTTCGATTTTAAAAAAGGCATCAGCATTAGTATCAGTGAAACTGGCTTTCATTCAACACTTAAAAGGTGCCGCTGGGTTATTCTCACAATGATTTGGTTTTAAAACTTCAAACATGAACATTTTAAAATTGCATGAATTAACATACATTACATACATACATTAGAAACAAAGTCTGGAGTATTTTTTAACATTCATTTAAAAGAATTTACTTACAATTTAAGAACATTTTCAACATAACAGTCTTAAAAAAAGTCTAATTTCACTGTTAGAAAAGCAAATAAATTTTCACATTTTTAAAGATTTAGGGTTAGGGTTAGATAATATTCATTTTTAAATTATACATTTTGATTGATTTCTGTCATTACCACACCTTCCACAATTTACAATTTAAAAAAAAATATATTTAAATGAAACCTGACATATTTTCAAAATGATATGCCATATGTAGATTCTGCACAAATAAATTAAATTAACATTTAAAAACATGAACCATTTTTTCTTTGTCTTATTTTCTTTGTTTGTTTTTTGTTTTTGATAACGGAAAGTATGTGTGTGTGTGTGCGCGCTTCTGAATCCTATAGAGGGCCTGAAGTTGTGGGTGGGGGGGAGCTGAATTTACAAATAACTAAAACATAAAATATAGAAACAATTAATTATTAACAGAAGCACAATTTAATACAACAGAGTAAAGATAAAATTCAGGTGGATCTGACAGTAGTTTTCAGGAACAGGAATATTTCCAAACTTGATTAAAATAACTAAATTCTTCCTTATCATTATTACACAATTATTAACAAGTAACATTATTGAAGATTTTAAAATATTATTATTAATTACAGACTGCAGCAGTCTGTTTATTTATTTCAATAATTTTTATTTAAGTGAAATAATGAACAGCAAAAAAACAACAACTTTGTTTTAAAAAAATATTTTTTGGAATATATGTATGCCACTATTATGTGCAAGGCTTTTTTTTTAAATGGTATGCAACCTACTGTAATGTATATAATGCTATGATGCTTATTGTTTATTCTCCTAAAATGCTAAATGATGTTAGAGAAAACATGGAAAGAGAGCTATTCTGTCATAGAGAATCTCTCTAGGTCTTTTAAAGCCTTGTTCAGGCTGTAAATTCAAACACATTTTTTGTTCAAATCTGATTGAAATGCAGTTTTTATTACTACATTTTGAACTGTTAATATGTGGTTTGAAATCCTGTAAATTCTGTATAAACTCTATATCTGCATATTGTAAGTTCTCTGTGTTAATTCTGGGTTTCATAGCACCATTTTCATCTAAAAACAATTTTTTTTACACAACAGCGTTTTGAGACCTGGAGACACAAACATTTGAAAACGTGATTCGATGAGTAAGTTTTGAAAACGATACAGTTATTGTCTCTGTGTAAAGTACTCATAAAATTCTCATTTCACACACATGCGTATTACGTGTTTAGTCTTTAGGTGTGTAGTGTTTCTTTACAAAGTGACAACTACTAGCCAGTCATGCATAATGCAGTGTTTTTAGACAATTTCGAGGATCTTCTTGAATGGGGATCGTTTTTACAATGGTGTCGTCTTTATGTGAAAAATGCAAAGGAAATATTTTCAGTTTTAGTACCGTGTTATTGTGTAAACGTACCCTTTAATAATTGCAATAGTTTTTGATTTGCCCTCATGTGTTAATTATCTCGTTTAGTCCCTAGTGTTTTTCTGTCTATATATAACCTTCATTTTCTGGAGGGTGTACTGGATTTTGCCATCTAGTACACTGTGGAGGTGACAATGAGCTTTTGGACAATGTTTTGTTTGACTGTCGAAGAACATGTCCAAACCATCATAGCCATTGTTGCTGAAGTAGGGTGGAGATCCTAGGTATTCCAAAGCACCTCAGGCAGACGAAACTCTCATTTCAGCCTGTTCTTAGAATTCTACGTAAGCACCGTATTTACTCATATAATTACTTTTGCCCATTTACACTTGTAAAAACAGGACTAAAACTAGAGAACATTTCTCATAACAAGCAATTATTATCTTAATGTGGTCAGGATACCACTAATACAGGTTTCTATTCAATACAGAAAAACAACAATTATTAACTTATGTCATTCCATAATGGTCTTGTTGTTTACTAGGTGTGTTCATCCTCTTTGTCTCTGACAGCAGGTTAGGCTCACTGGTTTATGGCAACCATCCACTCTCCCTCCCTGTTGCTTGTGTCTGTTATTCACCAAGGGGAGACAGACGTGGCTTGTTTTCTTTCTCTTGCAGAACAGTAGTTTTGAGAGCTGTACAACGTATTACTTGTTTCTCACTGTAATAGCATGTTACTGTTTTAGCACTGTTTTAGCATGTCTAAAAACAGAAATAATCAAGATCATATATGCATCGTTGCAAGGGAGCCATCCTCCACAGGTTGGCTATTACACCTTTCTCTTGACTTGTTCTCAAGACTAAAGAGAATTGTACAATCTGCATGAACTGTTTAATCTTATAAGCTAATGCAAGGGAGGGTCATTGATGCTTCTTTGGGAACAAATGGCATAGCAGCCTTTTCCTTCAACCAAGTGTCACAGTCACCGTCACCAAGGACTCTTATTTTGCCCATTGTTCACGTTGTTTTGGTTCAGTTCCTTCAGTCACTCATTTGTTTCCATGGCCACAGATCATCACAAATCATTCACAGGTGTTTTGTCTTTTGGTTAATCACTGTCTATGTATTTAGTTCTCCGTGTTCTCCATTCAGTTGTCGGTTCTCGTTTACGTTTACTCTGTGTTTATTGCCCTGCCTGAGTTCCTTGCGATAATAAAACACTATGTTTCTGGTACCGGTGTCTTCGAGTCTGCCTCCGAAACGAAACCGTAACAGAAGAACCGACCACAAAAACGCGATGAGGAGGAACGCGGCGGCAGAGAGAGAGAGGGCGGAGGATCTTCTTCTGCGGATTGTCCGACAAGGAGGGCGGCCGTTAGAGGAGTACGTGGAGGAATTTTTGGAACTGGCTGAGTTGGTGAGTTGGGAGGACACCAAACTCAACATGCGCTTCTGGGCTGGGTTAAATGACAACGCGTGCTATCGGCTGGACCCGGACCAGTGCTGGCAGCCCTTCGAGACGTTTTTAAATCATGTACTCTATGTAAACGGTTCCACCTTCTACGTCGGGGAGGCTGACGCGTCAGTTCCCGGGACTCGTCAACCCGCGTCAGCTCCCGTGCCTCGCCTGCCAGTGCCAGCTCCCGTGCCTCGCCTGCCATCAGCGCCGGTTCCCGCGCCTCGACGCCCGTCATCAGCGCCTGTTCCCGCGCCTCGACGCCCGTCATCAGCGCCTGTTCCCGCGCCTCGACGCCCGTCATCAGCGCCTGTTCCCGCGCCTCGACGCCCGTCATCAGCGCCTGTTCCCGCGCCTCGACGCCCGTCATCAGCGCCTGTTCCCGCGCCTCGACGCCCGTCATCAGCGCCTGTTCCCGCGCCTCGACGCCCGTCATCAGCGCCTGTTCCCGCGCCTCGACGCCCGTCATCAGCGCCTGTTCCCGCGCCTCGACGCCCGTCATCAGCGCCTGTTCCCGCGCCTCGACGCCCGTCATCAGCGCCTGTTCCCGCGCCTCGACGCCCGTCATCAGCGCCTGTGCCAGAGATCCTCAAGCCAGAGATCCTCAAGCCAGAGATCCTCAAGCCAGAGATCCTCAAGCCAGAGATCCTCAAGCCAGAGATCCTCAAGCCAGAGATCCTCAAGCCAGAGATCCTCAAGCCACAGATCCTCAAGCCACAGATCCTCAAGCCACAGATCCTCAAGCCACAGATCCTCAAGCCACAGATCCTCAAGCCAGAGATCCTCAAGCCAGAGATCCTCAAGCCAGAGATCCTCAAGCCAGAGATCCTCAAGCCAGAGATCCTCAAGCCAGAGATCCTCAAGCCAGAGATCCTCAAGCCAGAGATCCTCAAGCCAGAGATCCTCAAGCCAGAGATCCTCAAGCCAGAGATCCTCAAGCCAGAGATCCTCAAGCCAGAGATCCTCAAGCCAGAGATCCTCAAGCCAGAGATCCTCAAGCCAGAGATCCTCAAGCCAGAGATCCTCAAGCCAGAGATCCTCAAGCCAGAGATCCTCAAGCCAGAGATCCTCAAGCCAGAGATCCTCAAGCCAGAGATCCTCAAGCCAGAGATCCTCAAGCCAGAGATCCTCAAGCCAGAGATCCTCAAGCCAGAGCCTGAGCTGCCGTGGCCCGACCCGCCAGAGCCTGAGCTGCCGTGGCCCGACCCGCCAGAGCCTGAGCTGCCGTGGCCCGACCCGCCAGAGCCTGAGCTGCCGTGGCCCGACCCGCCAGAGCCTGAGCTGCCGTGGCCCGACCCGCCAGAGCCTGAGCTGCCGTGGCCCGACCCGCCAGAGCCTGAGCTGCCGTGGCCCGACCCGCCAGAGCCTCCGCCGGTGCAGCCGCAGCCGGCCCTCCCAGAGCCTCCGCCGGTGCAGCCGCAGCCGGCCCTCCCAGAACCTCCACGGCCAGCACCCCAGCCGGCACTCCAGCCGGCCCTCCCAGAGCCTCCGCCGGTGCAGCCTCCGCCGGCCCTCCCAGAGCCTCCGTCGGCACCCCAGCCGGCATTCCAGCCGGCCCCGCCTGAGCCACCGCCGGCACCCCAGCCGGCACCCCAGCCGGCACTCCAGCCGGCCCCGCCTGAGCCACCGCCGGCACCCCAGCCGGCACTCCAGCCGGCCCCGCCTGAGCCACCGCCGGCACCCCAGCCGGCACTCCAGCCGGCCCTCCCAGAGCCTCCGCCGGTGCAGCCGCAGCCGGCCCTCCCAGAGCCTCCGCCGGTGCAGCCGCAGCCGGCCCTCCCAGAACCTCCACGGCCAGCACCCCAGCCGGCACTCCAGCCGGCCCCGCCTGAGCCACCGCCGGCACCCCAGCCGGCCCCGCCTGAGCCACCGCCGGCACCCCAGCCGGCACTCCAGCCGGCCCCGCCTGAGCCACCGCCGGCACTCCAGCCGGCCCCGCCTGAGCCACCGCCGGCACCACCCTGGAGGGCGGCGCCACCTTGGGTCCCAGATCCTCCGGCACCACCCTGGAGACCTCCTGGACTCTGGATACCCTGGTCTCTAGGGTGCCCACCCCCCCACCCAATTTTGAACTCTCGTCGGCGCGAGGTCGCGCCTTCCGGAGGGGGGGTGTAATGTCACAGTCACCGTCACCAAGGACTCTTATTTTGCCCATTGTTCACGTTGTTTTGGTTCAGTTCCTTCAGTCACTCATTTGTTTCCATGGCCACAGATCATCACAAATCATTCACAGGTGTTTTGTCTTTTGGTTAATCACTGTCTATGTATTTAGTTCTCCGTGTTCTCCATTCAGTTGTCGGTTCTCGTTTACGTTTACTCTGTGTTTATTGCCCTGCCTGAGTTCCTTGCGATAATAAAACACTATGTTTCTGGTACCGGTGTCTTCGAGTCTGCCTCCGAAACGAAACCGTAACACCAAGATGACGAGCAGGATATTAGTGCAACTGTGCAGGCACAAGAGGTTGAGTATTTGACAGCTAAGATGAACACAAATGCTGGCTGTATGACCCATGATCTCATATGAGGAGTCTGAGCATGAGGGCCAGCTGTCTTAAGCACAGACCTCTTTCACTGAGAGTTATTCTGGCTAAAAGGAAGGAGAGGCAGGCTCCAATCATGCCTTATCAGATGTACTGGATGTAAATGCCCCATGTGACTTTGTTTTACATGACGGAAGTACAGGCACACGATTGACTAATAAAAAAAGTCTGAAGGTGACTGTTGAGTTTTCAGGTTCAGACTGTTTGAGGGGACAGTCACATCTCTAAATAATATTCTTCCTGTGGCAGAGCATACAAGTACTCTCTCTCTTCTATTAATGAAGCAGATACTGCTGCACATATTCATTTGTTCAATTTAAAGAGAGAAGTGATCTCTCATTGGGCACAAGCTCATAAACAGCCCATCATATCTCATAAATATCTCACAGAATGCAAGGCTATCTGCTGTAAATCAAACAATAGTTGTTAAGGATGTATTTTAATGTGCATCAGAAATGTTTCTCTTACGTTTGATGCAAGAAATCACAGGGAAAGCAGGGAAAGTCTTGACTCATTTGTGTTGCTAGATCTTGCAAAAAGTGAACAGCAAAAAAGAACAAGCCCACAATAAACTGAAAACAAAAAAGCTTTATGCTGAAAATAAGACCAAAATAGTGTGATCTGCACCTGCTCACTTTAAAAACTCTGTAAACTTGATTGCTTTTTGAGCCAAGTTTAAATAACAAACCTAAAAATGCTAATAATAAGTGTACATACTGACACTGCAAGAGCGCACTAAGTAAAAAACGATACCTCCATCACCTGTGCTTTAGTTAAATTAGCTGAACATAAGGAGTTTGTTGTTGTAGTTACCACTTTGTCACTCATCGTAGTTTCTGGAATGAGTTGTGTTCTATACGCACATGGAACGATAATTTATTTGAATCCCATATTTAAATGCAGTTGTCAGTCCTGAAAATTTACAGTGTTTTTGTTTTATTCGATTTATGAATACGACTGGGAAATTACCACTCAACTTCACATTATCCAGTGAAATTTGAGCTTGTAGTGCCACATCATGATTGGTTGATTATTATACAATCACAACCAGGCATTAATGAAGTAATATTTTTAAATATGTAATATGTGTATTTTTAAACGAATCAACAAAATATCTATCATTGATAGTCATTTGTGGTCCTGGTTCTCAATTGCATTTGTAAACCGACTGCGTGGTCACAGTTATATTCAACTACTCACATGAACTCCCTGCACCCTACAATGAGTAGATTAACTCTTTCTCCGCCATTGACTAACTTTTATAGCTTTCCGTGTTTTCAGTGTCATATGGTAGTCAGTCTTCAGATCAAAACATGGTCGAAAAACAAGAAGATACCCGCAATAGCAGTGTTATCAAGTGTCAATAAAATAAAATGCACGAAGCTAGAATGAACCTAGTTGTTTTGTTTAAAAGAAGAGTGATGCAGAGCCCTGCTCAGTCAAGTCAAGTCACCTTTATTTATATAGCGCTTTTTACAATGTAGATTGTTTCAAAGCAGCTTTACAGGAAAAACAATATAAACAAAGTTTGTTTGGCTGAACAGAAGCCCCAAAAGAGCAGGCGAATCAATACAATTGATTAATTTTAAGTGTTAAGTTTCCCCAACTGAGCAAGCCATAGGCGACAGCGGCAAGGAACCAAAACTCCGGCAGGTGACGTAACGAATGAAGAATAGAATGGAGAAAAAACCTTGGGAGAAACCAGGCTCAGTTGGGGGACCAGTTCTCCTCTGGCCAACAGCCAAACAGTACATGATTATTATACAACAATTCAAGTCCAATATGAAGTCCAATTTGGTCCGGTTAGAGATGGGTTCATGATCGTCACAGGGGAGGGTCCAGTAGAGTCACGGTCTCCGCAGACACCCCAGGGCAGTGCTGTGCTCGTGTCCAGGTCCTTCATCTGATCTGGATACGGCCCGGATCCAGCTGCCCACGGTAACCTCGGAATAAACAGAGACCAATATCAGCGTAGATGCCATTCTTCTTCTGATGTATCGAGTACATCAGGTGTTATGGGAATGTTCCCGGTTCCGGCTTATCTAAATTATGCAGCCTAACAATCATTTTACATGATTTGGATTAAAAATGTATGTATAATGTGTTATGTGTATGCCAGGTTGAAAAGATGTGTTTTTAGTCTAGATTTAAACTGACAGAGTGTGTCTGCTTCCCGAACTGTAATAGGAAGACTGTTCCAGAGTTTAGGAGCTAAATAGGAAAAGGATCGCCCGCCAGCAGTTGACTTTGATATTCTAGGTATTATAAGCTGGTCAGTATTTTGGGATCGCAATAGACGTGAAGGACTATAATGTGTTAAGAGATCGCTCAAGTACTGTGGAGCTAAACCATTTAATGCTTTGTAAGTAATTAGCAAGATTTTAAAATGTATTCGGTGTTTAATAGGAAGCCAGTGCAGGTTTGAAAGAACTGGGCTAATATGCTCATACTTCCCGGTTCTAGTAAGAACTCGAGCTGCTGCATTTTGGACCAGCTGGAATTTGTTTATTAAGCGTGCAGAGCAACCACCTAGTAAAGCATTACAATAATCTAGCCTTGAACTCATGAACGCATGAACTAACTTTTCCGCATTTGTCTTAGATAGCATATGTCGCAATTTAGATATATTTTTAAGATGGAAGAACGCCGTTTTAAAGATGCTAGAAACGTGGCTTTCAAATGAAAGATTGTTATCAAAGAGCACACCCAGGTTTCTAACTGACGACGAAGACTTGACAGAGCAGCCATCGAGTGTTAGGCAGTAGTCTAGATTATTATGTGCCGAACTTTTTGGTCTAATAATTAGAATCTCTGTTTTTTCAGAATTTAGCAGTAGAAAGTTATTAGTCATCCAATTTTTTATATCGGTTATGCATTCTGTTAATTTAGTGAATTTGTTCGTTTCATCAGGATGAGAAGAAATATAGAGCTGAGTATCATCAGCGTAACAATGAAAGCTAATGCCATGCTTCCTAATAACTGCACCCAAAGGAAGCATGTACAGGGTGAAAAGCAATGGTCCTAGTACTGAACCTTGAGGAACTCCATACTGAACCCGTGACCGATATGACATCTCCTCATTTAATGCTACAAACTGATAACGCTCAGATAAGTATGACTTGAACCAGGCTAATGCAACTCCACTATTGCCAACATAATTTTCAAGTCTATTCAGAAGGATTTTGTGGTCAATTGTATCAAATGCAGCACTAAGGTCCAGTAACACTAACAGAGAGATACAACCACGATCGGATGATAAGAGCAAATCATTTGTAACTCTAATGAGAGCAGTCTCAGTACTATGATATGGTCTAAATCCTGACTGGAAATCCTCGTAGATGCTGTTTCTTTCTAGAAAGGAACATAGTTGTAAAGATATTGCCTTTTCTAGAATCTTTGACAAGAAAGGTAGATTCGATATCGGCCTGTAATTAACTAATTCTGTAGGATCAAGTTGTGGTTTTTTTAATAAGCGGTTTAATTACAGCCAGCTTAAAGGTTTTTGGTACGTATCCTAATGACAAAGAAGAATTAATAATATTAAGAATAGGATCTATGATTTCTGGAAGCATCTCTTTCAGTAGCTTAGTCGGTATTGGGTCTAGCATACATGTTGTTGATTTTGATGATTTAACGAGTTTAGACAATTCTTCCTCCCCAATAGCAATGAAGGATTGGAATTTTTCTTCAGGGACACTAAAATGTACTGTATTTTGGAATATTGTAGTAGATTGTTGCATGTTTATTATTTTCTCTCTAATATTATTAATTTTGCAAGTAAAGAAGTCCATGAAGTCATTAGTGCTGTGCTGATTTAAAGCATCTGGGGTTGAGGCTTTATTTCTTGTTAATTTAGTCACTGTATCAAATAAATACCTAGGGTTGTATTTGTTTTCTTCTAAGAGGGCAGAAAAGTAAGTAGATCTAGCTGATCTTAAGGCCTTTCTGAATGCAATAGAGCTGTCTTTCCATGAAATGCGAAAAACCTCTAGCTTAGTTTTTTTCCAGCTCCGCTCCATTTTTCTGGCTGCTCTCTTGAGGGCCCGGGTGTGCTCGTTGTACCACGGTGTTGGACTATTTTCTTTAATCTTCTTTAAGCGTAACGGAGCAACAGTGTCTAAAGTGCTGGAAAAGAGAGAGTTTATAGTTTCTGTTGCAACATCAATTTCTTCTAGGCTATCTGGGATGTTAAGTAGATGAAACTGATCGGGAAGATTATTTATAAAGCTATCTTTTGTGTTAGGAGTGATAGTTCTACTATATTTATAACAGGGAGTTAGTTTTTCGACTTTGGCTAAAGGTAATCTACACGCAACTAAGTAATGATCTGAGATGTCATCGCTCTGCTGCAGAATTTGAACAGTATCAACATTGATCCCATGCGACAATATTAGATCTAAAGTATGATTACGAGAATGAGTGGGTCCTGATACATGTTGTGTAACTCCAATAGAGTTTAAAATGTCTCTAAATGCCAATCCCAATGCGTCTTTTTCATTATCTACATGGATGTTAAAATCACCGACGATTATGACTTTATCTGCAGACATTACTAATCCTGAGAGAAAATCAGCAAATTATTTGATAAAGTCTGTATGGTGCCCTGGTGGCCTGTATAGAATAGCCAGCACAAAAGTTAAACAGGAATTATTACTTGCACTAGATAATTTTACATTGAGGACCATCACTTCAAAAGAATTATATTTCAAATTAGACCTTTGAGCAGTACTGATCGTGTTACTATAAATTACAGCAACACCTCCTCCTTTACCTTTCAGACGAGGCTCATGTTTATAACAGTAATTTTGAGGGGTGGACTCATTTAAAGTAATATAATCGTCTGGTTTTAGCCAAGTTTCTGTCAAACACAGCACATCTAGTTTATGATCTGTAATCATATCATTTACAATAAGTGCTTTTGAGGAAAGGGATCGTATATTCAGTAACCCAAGCTTTATCATTTGTTCATTTGTGTTATATCCGTTCTTAGCTGTTTGTAAATCAATTACATTTTTACTCTTAAACGATTTTGAGAGATTTTTGTATTTGCTAATTCGGGGAACAGACACAATCTCTATAGGATGATATCTAGGTGAAAGAGTCTCTATGTGTTGGAATTTATCTGACCTCTGTGATGTGAGACAGCTAGCAGACGGTCGGTTTAGCCAGTTTGTCTGCTTCCTGACCTGGACCCCAGTTAGTCAAGGTTTAGCTCTAAGACTATATGCCAAATTACTAGAGAGAAGAGCGGCACCATCCCAGGTGGGATGAATACCATCTCTTTTCAACAGGTCAGGTCTGCCCCAAAAACTTTTCCAATTGTCTATAAACCCTATGTTATTCCGCGGGCACCACTTAGACATCCAGCCATTGAGTGAGGATAATCTGCTAAGCATCTCATCACTCCTGCGCATAGGAAGAGGGCCAGAGCAAATTACGGTGCCTGACATCGTACTTGCGAGTTCACACACCTCTTTAATATTACTTTTAGTGATCTCCGACTGACGAAGTCGGACATCATTAGCGCCGACGTGAATAACAATCTTAGAATATTTACGATTAGCCTTAGCCAGCACTTTTAAATTTGCTTTGACGTCAGGCGCTCTGGCTCCCGGCAAACATGTGACTATAGTGGCTGGAGTCTCTATTTTCACATTCCGAGTAATAGAATCGCCAATCACTAGGGCACTTTCAACAGGTTCCTCAGTGGGTGCGTCACTGAGTGGGGAGAACCTGTTTGATGTTTTGATCGGAATGGAACAGTGGTTTTTTGACCCGCGATTATGCCGTCTCACAGTCACCCAGTTGCCCTGCTGCACGGGCTCTACAGCCGGAACCGAACAATGTACAGGGTTTGCTAAGCTAGTCGCATCCAAAGTAGTATCTAAAGCCCTTGCATTCTTACTATCCTCGATTAAAGTTTGGATGCGTGTCTCTAATTCTGAAACCTTCTCTGTCAGCCTAATTATGTCCCTACATTTATGACATGTGAAGCCTTCACAGCTGACAGAGACAGAAAGACTATGCATGAAGCAGGCAGTGCAAGTGACAATTTTGAGAGAAGATGACATGACTCACCGCGTGTGTTGATCCAACTTGTTGACCAGTTGTTTGATGAAGTCGGGAAAAAAGGCGCGAGCGAGAAAAACGCTGTATGCACGGACAGTAAGATAGCACAATGCTAACGCGTTTAGCGACTTAGATTAAATCTAACGATTACAATATATTAAATAATCTAATATTGTATTTAGCAATACAAACGAACGTCGAGTTTAAGATCTAAAACAAAAATCAAGTTTATATGTCAGTGCAAACGCAATCCACTCGAGCAGACAGGAAACAGCAGTGCAGCAGTCAAAAACGGTCCGTCTGGAACAATCAGCCACACAGAAGGTTCCTGAAAGGCCACGTCGTTGAGTGAATGTGTATGTGACTCAGTCTAGCCTGAAACAGAAATTGTCTCCTCAATTCTAATAATAATAATAATAATCATCAGTTACATTTATATAGCGCTTTTCCAGAGCTCAAAGCGCTTGGGAGGAGGGAGGGGGGGATCTCCTCAACCACCAGTGTGCAGCATCCACCTGGATGATGCGACGGCAACCTGTGCCAGAACGCTCACCACACACCAGCTAAGGAGAGGAGACAGAGCAATGAAGCCAATTAGTGTAAGGGGGTGATTAGGAGGCCATGATGGACCAAGGTCAACAGGCAGATTTGGCCAGGAATGCCGGGGTTTCAGGACCTTGGTTTAACGTCTCATCCGAAGGATGGTGCTTGTTGCAGTACTGTGTCCCCGTCACTATACTGGGGCATTAGGACCCACACAGACCACAGGGTGAGCACCCCCTGCTGGCATCCTAACACCTCTTCCAGCAGCAACCTAGTCATTCCCAGGAGGTCTCCCATCCAGGTACTAACCAGGCTCAACCCTGCTTAGCTTCAGTGGGCAATCGGTCTTAGGCTACAGGGTGATATGGCTGCTGACTAAAGTTCTGTGTAAAATATCAGATTTGCCAAGTTCAAATCTTCATATTTGTGAGAGGGACACCACTATTTTTATATTGTGTACATATCAGTCCATCACCTCGAAGATGGTTCACCCAGACTCAGCTACATACTGTCTTTGCAACTCTACTTGAACTACTTAAAATAGCAGCTGTTGGATGCTCATTAAAGCAAACACGAGAAGGACAAGAAATGAGAGGCTTCTTCCCTGTGGCTACAATGAGAAAATCTTGCTTCTCTAGAGGTCAGAGGAATCCAGACAGATGTAGTGACCATATTCCTGATGATTTTACATATGTCACAGATCATTAACGGGAGGACTCAAGATGCAGGTGAAAGGGTAATTTAATATAACAGAAATAAACATAAAATTCACAAACGAAAACACCCACGAGGGGTAAAACGTTACTAGAAAACATAAACTTACACACGATAACAAGGAACACAACAACCGGATGACTGGGAGCACAGCCAAAGAGTGACAACAACACCACACAGGACAGCAAACACACCAGGATTAAATAGGCCACATAAGAGAAGGTAGTGATGAGAAACAGCTGGGAATGATTATGGGAAACAAGGAGGCGGGGCAGACACTAACGAGACAAACACACGGGGGAGAGAGAGCAGTGCCACGGTTCTGTCCACTAGAACACTAATAACACTGGAAACAGAGACAGAACCATGACAATATCAGCCTGGTAGCAGCAGATATAAAATAATTTGTGAACCAAGAGGCTATGAAATATCAAAGTTATAGTATGTCTCAGTCAAACTCTTGCACTTTTTTATGGGGGCTTGGAAAGTTATTCTAATGAAACATGGGTTACTCCAACTATGTGTCTGGGATATTGCTTTTAGTTTACAAGCAGACCTCATCTTTCAAGGAAATAGGCAGTGAAAATCTTCCAGGGTTTGAGGATCCTCAACTACTGGTTTATATGTGCACAAACAAAGCAAACATAGCTCTGGTGAAAAAGTATATTCAGTCATTAGGGCTAAAACCCAACAGGTCAACTGAGCTAGAACTTTATGATCCCAACCCAGACTGGTTTTTGACAGTGAAATTGCACTCATGATACATGATGGTGACATCATTATAGAACTTGTTTTTCCAAGTTTCATACCTGCCATTGCCAGTGTGACCTAATGCCATGTGTCTGAGAATCAAACACCTCAGACTCTGCTTAAATCACCAAAAAGACCTTGTTGTGAGAGTGCCATGTAGTGGAGGTGGAGGTGGAGATGGTCCAATCAATTTGTGTCAAGGGTAATTTACTTAAGGTACTTTAGGGGGCCATACATCTTCGACATCAGGGAGAAATATCCTAACCGACCTGGAGAAAGTTCTGAGTGCAGCCAGAAGTGACACAAATGAACATATAGAACAAAACTGAATGTAACAAGATCTTAACTATTTTGAAATGACTGCAGTGACTGGAGTCATTGTAGCTGTTGCATCTTTCACATGTTGAGTCCAGTAAAAACAATTTGTGCTTTGATCAGACTGTCAGAACTGAACACACTTCCCTCTTTTTCAGAGAAACATGGATAATCACATATTTTAACAAACACGTCCCTTTCATAAAGCATTTTTCAAATTGAACTTGTGATTAAACTGTGTCATTCATTGTTAATCCAGGAAGGATGAAATGTTCTGCCACTGTAGAAGGGCAGTTAGCTTTTAACTGCATCTACTGTCTAAACTAATGTGATTGAAAGGGTTATGTATCAGTTTTGTAACAGTCTAATCACTGGATAAGCTTTCATTCATGACTCTGTGTGTGTAATTTTAGCAGGTTTAGTGCTGTTGCTGTATGCAACATTTATTTAATTAAAGTATGTTTGCTCTAGTCCGGAGAGGATATATTTTATTGCTTCTGAAGACTTTGCCCTAGGCTGGAGGTGGTTAGTACAGATCCTCTGATAAGATACAGCTTTAGGGCAGTTGGGGATGGATCGCAGTGACACCAATTGTTTATTTAGAGCTGACACTTTTTTTCAACCGAGATTTGAACAGATCTTTACATAGCTTGTGACTGTTGTTTACAGAAGGTGGTATCCTTCACTTTGCCTTTTTGTTACATTACAAGTTTGTTGCTGTTATCACCCTTATTTAAGGATTTGGGAGAAAAAGTAATATGAGTGTCTGTTCAGTCATTTTAGACTTTCTTTCTTCTGTGGAAAATGTTCACCCTGCTCTTTCCCATGTAGACATCCATGGACATTTTTTTTTCCAATTTTAAATGTAGACTAAGGTTGTGAATCTCCATAAAGGACATCAGCACAATTTCCTAATCTCTTATTAATTTTCATTGTATTGGAAAAAGTATTCTGCCTAAATTCTCATTTTGTATCCAATCATATGGTTTAAAATTACATGGTGAGTAAATGATGACCGAATTTAACATTTTTAACTTTAATTGTTATTATATTCATAATCATTCTCCTATATACCACATAAGAGAACATCTGGAGTTAATAATCATTATTTGATAACTTGCCATGGATTTTGAATGCATATTGCCATATTAAAGATGAGCAGAATCAGAAAAGTACATCTCAATTGCTTTGTGTTCTATCTGCAGGAAATTAAACAGATTACCATGATTTGATGGAAAATGGTTGTCGTCATTTCATTTTTTTAATGCAGACTATTATATTAATACTAAAGTAATGATGTTTCTGTATGATAAGGACAAAATATCTTTTTTCCGGTGTAAAAGGTTGTTCAGAAGCTACTACTTGTGTCTGCTTACATATTGTGTTGTTTGTCCTGTTAGTGAATCTAGCTTATTGCTGCACTGCGGGTCTCCCACAGGAATTGATATGTCTGTGCAGTTTGAGAGTTGTGCACCACTTATTATTGTTGTTAAAATATATCATTATATGTTAAAATAAATATTCCCAAGTATCATTGTGACTAATGAGTGAGAAAAGGATAGTTGTCACATGTCTTTATGTTGTAAAGTGAGGTCGGCTTGTGTATCAGATAATGTGTAAATGTACAAGGATAGAACTGTTTGTCAAAGGCTGGTCTCCTGTGAAAATGCCACTGGCACATGTGTTGTGTTTGGTTTGCAACACTAAGGCGGATATTGCATTTTTCTTTGTTTTTTTGTTTTTCTCCAGTATGACTGGATAAAAATGTAAGTAATTAATATGTATTCTTAGTTGATACAGAGCTGTCATATGGGATTTTAGTGGTATATAATTACACTAAACATTGAAAAAATCTTGTTAATGATCAAACTGATATTAGATAATGGATCATTATGGACAGTTCTGAATGGCAGTAGGATTTTAAATAGCAGGATTTCACACACACAAAAAAAAATCTTTCTTGACATTCTTTCTTGAGTAGTGGGCTGGAAGAAATATGTTGAAATGCCACATCTCAATGCTCACTTCCGTTCACACAAAGAGTTAGTGTCTCCAATCACTTTTAGTTGCTTATAGAACAGCTTTTCAGTTTCAGTGCCCAGCAGTAAGCATCACATTTTCTGCTGTTTTGAGTGAAATCGTAATGCCAAACCAAAACTGTAGCAGCTGATTTTCAAAATGAAAAAGACCTCACACAACAAATATGAAATTGAACCAATATGAAACCAATAGGGAAGAAATTGTCTCTCAGTCTTTGGGAACTGCTACAGTTGCTTTAAGAGATTTCTCTCTCTCTCTCTCTCTCTCTCTCTCTCTCTCTCTCACACACACACACACTCACTGGACTGGACTGCTTTATTTTTCCAGTTCCACAATTCACTTCAATTGTCAAGGTTTTGCACTGAAGGGTTGAACATGGACTCAAAGATGCAGGGGAAGAGTCTTTATTTATAATGAAAATGAAAACTTCCGCAAACTAAAAGCAAAAAAAACATGAGGGGGAAAATAGAAGACTTGATTTGCCTTTTCTTTTAATGTGAATTGACTTGACACAACACAACATTTTTGGGGGGGATGAAATAACTAACTGGCCTAAGACTTTTGAACAGTATTATATACAAGTTGTTGTTCTTATATATTAATGACTAATAATAATTATTATGATTATTTACTGTATATATTTCATTTGGGGTAAAAAAAAAAATATATATATATATATACGTTTTCTACCATTGCCATTTCTTTAATGGTGCATTAATGCGAGTGTGTGTGTGATCCATTAAGTATGCTGATAAATGGTGTCAGGCGTGTTAATCTCTCCTGTTAAGATTACACAGCTGAACGGCTTTGAGGAGTGCCAGAGCTCATAGTCTAGCCTTACATTGAAGCTACTGGACCACAGAAAAGACTTGGCAAATCCAAAAACAATCATACACTTGCTCTTTGTTCAGCTTTGTTCAAGTTGTGCTTACACTAACTGCTGAGGCCAAAGCCCAAAGACACATGCTAAAGTGCTCTACAAAGTATGATTAAAGTTAGAGATACAGATTGACGAGATACGACTAGACTGGAATGAACTGACTTGGACATGACTAGAGCCGCAAGAAAAAACATGAAAAGAAAAGGAAAAGGTATAGACAACAGCACAACAGAGTACAGCAAACACAAAGGGATTAAATAGACACAGGAGGGAAGATCGGGAAACAGCTGGGACAAATCAAAGTTAAATGAGAACAAGGTGGGAGGGGTTCACAATGACAAGACACGATCACGCAGCCAATGCGGACATGCATCGCTACGTGTTCACATGAACACGAAGACAGTGCGTAGCTGGTGAAAAGCAAACTGCGCTACACAAAACACAATATGAAAGCATGCGGCCGATGTAAACACAAACCACGTGCTTACAACACTGCACAAAGACACGAGAGGCACATAACGTAGAGTGCACAAGAACGAGCAACCACTCGTTGGAAGGACGAACACACGGGTCATGAATGTCCGAACCACGACACAAAACCGAAACTGAAAAAGACCTGTCTGGGGATCGGACATCATAACCCACACGTAAGACGTTACACAGACAAGAATATTTCAAACATTTTAACAGGTGCATATTGATTGTAGTATTTGCTTTAATAATAACACAATTAATTAGTCAACAATTAATTAAATGTAAAATAATGTTTGTTTTTCTGGTTTGTGTGTGTGTGTATGTATGTGTGTGTATATATACAGTGGAGTTCAGTTATGTCGACGGCCTCGGGGGTTGCAAAAAAGCATAGAGATAACCGTTTAGCGAGATAACCCATATCTAATATATTACATATATTTTCCCGCAGATAATCCTCACGCTCATATAGCCAGCGGGTTTTGGGTTTTGTGTAAAAAATCATTGGCATTACCCGCACCCATAGATTGATGAACTTTGTTGTGTAAGATCACATTACGAATTTCAAATGTTGCTCGCATGACTTCAATTATCCATAACTGTTCAGGCTCGGTACACACAATAAAAACCCAATTCACACAATAAAAAAAAAAAACACAAGACAGAATCAGGACAGAAAAGCAGTCTCTCCCGCTGCGCTGGGAGCGTGCGCTTCTCTCCCTTTAAGATGCATCTCATCCCACACGAGAAGAACCCGCCCTCATGGCAGTCTTCTTGCTTTCACGTCTTCTTGCATGATTGACAGGTCAGACAGCCTATCAGAGTGATAGTGGAAGTGAAGCACCAGCTGTCAGAGCGCCAAAGACAACAACCCTCGCAAGAAAGAAAAATGAAAATGTATTGATGTACATGAATTAATTAAATGAGAATGTACATGCTTGAGTTTTTGGTGTCTTTTTACACAACAGTGTTGCCGCGATTTGTTTGAAGCGATCGGCATTCAACTAAAAAAAAATTACATATACACAGTGCAGTGTATATTTGCTAACAACAATAGTCATATGTAAAACCACCACAATAGAAACCACCTTCGATTCTTGATACAAACCTTTAATTATATTCTCCAACAATGCAAACACAAAGATTGCTCACAAAATTACAAACAAACGTGCAGGATGCTACAGCGTGTTGTCCCTCAGACGAGATCAACGACAGGGAGTGAACTGTGAGAGGACCTCGATCCACGTGCAAGGCAAACTCAGCGCATGCGCAGTGACTCGAGATAAGTGAACTCCACTGTATGTGTGTGTATATATATATATATATATATATATATATATATATATTAGTACAGAAGTTTACTCACACTTTATTTGCAGATAAATGTGTAAAACAATGACTACAATAACAATGATAATTAATTCAGAGGTATGAAACAGGCCTTTGATGATGCATGTTTGAAACATGCTACTGTTATGAGGACACCTATTGTCTGATGAACACCATATGGCTCTTCAGAATTACATTCTACAGACAAGTATGTCAGTTGTTTTCACAGAAATGTTTCATTCAGGAGTTCTAGCCTTTGAACAAACTATTCCACTACCATTTTGCCGTGGAGGCCTCAGAGGGGTGACTATGGGTCTTGAGTGGAGTGGGGAATTTCACTCACTGGAGCCGATCCCCTAATCCTAGTTCTTCAAGAGAATTTAAGGAAATTTAAATTGATACATGCAGTTTACAGTTGGACAGAGCCAGTGAGCAGCACACACAAAAGGAAACTGCTGAATATGCGATATTTTTGAAACTTTTTTTTAATAGTAAAGTTTTATTTCATTATCATTATTTGGAGATGAGTGGGGCATTAATGTGTATGTTCTGATGTGAATGTGGACCAGACTTTTTGTGTTATTCCCTTTGAATTTTTGATTTTATCTGTCATAACCAGATAAAGTTTTAGTTTAGTAATAGTTTTTTTGTGTGTAAAAGCTAGTTTTTAGATAATCTTATATTACTCAACTGCAGTGACGTGGAGTCAGTATCTGATATCTACACATTCATTCTCCAAACTGCTTGTCCTATGTAGGGTCCTGGGGCGCTGGAACCTATCCCAGCGTCTTGTGCCAAAGGCAGGAAAACACCCTGGACAGATGGCCAAGCCATCACAGGGCGAACACAGACATACACACATTCACACTCACACCTACAGCCAATTGTAGCTTCTCCATTATGAACCACATATTAATTATTACGTGTCGTCATGTAAACCCGTTTAACCGTTTTCTGTTATCAACTCATGGTCATGAACGGCTTAATACAGTATTAAATAGTAATAAATTTAACTTTGCTTTGCTTTTTTGTTTCTTCTTAGAAAGCTCTTGCAACTTTCTTATTGTTATGAATATGAGCTCCGCGCTCCCCTCCCCTCCTCCCGCTACACACTACATTTCCCAGAAACCCACACATTGGACTGATTGCACACACCATCTGGACTCCATTATGACTGTTTGTCACACCAGCTGTATACCATCACCTGGACTATAAAAGACTGCTTTATCCATGTGCATACACAGCGAAGTCTTGATTAGCCATGGTTATCATTCTGAGCATTTATATCCCTGTCTATCGAGCTGAGACTAAATATAATTTTTTTTTTTCGATTAATCTATTGATTTATCCCCCCCCCCCCGATAAATCGATTCATTTGATTATTTTTCCTGCTAATCTATTGTTTACTATTATTATTTGTTTATTTATTTCTTAACCAATAATTTACCAATAAATAATAAATGTATGAACTTTCACCTAATGATATTATTTATCACAAAAGATAAGGTTTATACATTGTTGGGCTTTATAAGGAGACAATGGCTACCACATAAACTTTTAAAGTGGATCGGGTGGATTCCATTTAGTGAAACTCCTCAGAGGCCAAGCCCACAGCTTCCACAGTTCTGGACGAGGGTGAAGTATCACATCCCCTGGCTTGGACAACAGGTACCTCCTCAGCCTGAACTATAGCATGCAGTCTGAGAAGAGCTGCTTGCATGAGGGAGAACCAGAGTGGACCGTGAGAAGTCTCTCAAGATGCAAACAAATCAATTTGGGCCTGGCTGAAACACCCTCCATATCTGCATCACCCCCGGAGTGTGGAGAATCCAGTCCCTGGGTCTCAATTCCTGCCTCGACATGATGTCTGCTCCCTGATTTTTGACCCTGGGGATAAAATCTGCCCTGAATTAAAGCCACATCCCTTGGGACCACAGGAGGGTTTGGTGCACTAGATTGCAGAGTAGAGGTGAATGCAACCCCTCCTGATGTTTTATATAGGAGACCACGGATGTGTTGTTTGACTGGACAACCATAGTGACCCTTGTGGTCTATGGGGAAGGCCCTGAAAGCCAGGAAGACAGTCATCATCTCCAAACAGGAGATGACATCCCCTTCCAAAGGTTTGAGCTGAGTTTCCATTTCATCCACATGGTCAAGGCATGTAAGTATCATGGCATGACCGTGATCATGTGAAAAAAGATTGCCCTTCGGGGGGAAACGCCCTGGTCCTGAGCCACCACTGGTCCTCGTCTACAGCATGTAGATAATGTATAATGTTGGACACTGCTGCCATCAGACCCAACAGTTTCTGAAACTGTTTCACAGTGAGTGACTAGCCTAACTTTTACTCATTTTACAGACAGAAGGATTTATTCAATGCATGTTGTGGAAAGACACACATGCATCTTAACTGCATATGCCTTAAAGATGCAATGGTGTATCCATGCATTTAGTGAAAGCGTGGTGTGATAAAGCTAGACCAAAATAAATAATATCAGGTAGCTGATGACACAGCCAACAATTTGGTGAATATTTAAATAAAAAATAAATCTGTTAATCATGTTCCTAATGTTATCAGTAAGAGCTTGCACAACAAACAAAGTGAACAAAGCACCATTTTATTTGTCCCTTTCTTAAAGTATTCCTATTCTGATGATCGTGGTCTGGCTTTATGTGACTGATTCATGCCCGGGAACAGAAGCCACCATTATTACAAATGAACGTAAATACAGCTCTACACTGTATACAGCTTACATTTTACAATGAATAGTATAATTTATAATGCATTCTTATATTTCATGTGAATGACAAATACACTACCATTTCTGAAATACAATTAATATTGTCATCATTCATGGAATTCATGTTAAAATACATTAGTGAATTATTATTATTATTATTGTTTGTTATATTTGTTAAATTAGACACTAGATTTTTGCAAGATTTCTTTTATAAAAGCAATGTCCCTTTTTGCATGCTCCACATGCACTCACCGATATCATTTGAAACATGATTGTCAAGGGAATTGGCCCATTTAAATGATGTTTGCTTTCATTTTTGGCATTGTTACCAACATATTGCTTCTTTTTCTCAATTAAAATCGAAGTTTTCTCTTTCCACAACACACTTTTAATGTTTACAGATTATAAATTATGTGCATAATGCAGTGACTAGTTTTGAATCTCTGCCGGAGGAAAGACGGATTTAAAGGCTATTGTTGGGCTCACATGATTCCGAATATTAGATTTCAGATTTTGAAATGATATTTTCTGAAGAAATTAATTATTCTATGCATTCTTTAAAAAGTGCTTGAAAGAAGGGATTAGGTATACATATAGAAACTTTTTATAGACATTGTCTCTTCGCCTAGTTGGATCTGGCCAGAGATTTATCAACGTCGCAGGCAATGTTGTCATTAGCAAGACACCTTGTAAAGAAACGTCTTGAATGACGAATCCATCCTTGTATTGCTGCTTCCTCCATCTGGTCACAGGCTCCTCCATGGCTTGGATGAGGGGAAACTCAGTCTAGAGACCGAGATCATATTTCTTCCACTGCCATGCCGAGAAAAACTCTTCTATAGGGTTGAGGAATGGAGAGTATGGTGGAAGATATAGGACGGTGAAATGTGGATGTTGCTGAAACCAGTTCTGAACCAGAGCAGTGCGGTGCGAAAGACACATTTTGTCTCATCTACATAAATGAACTCATGCTGGATCTCCTCTCCATCTATTCGTAAAACTCACTGAAGAACAGTGTCAGGCAAAATTGTGTAGTTCAGTGTAAATCTAGTATATAGAATAGAATACAGTACTGTAAGCAGTTACTGAAACCGTGCAGATGTTTTTGATATGATGATAATTTTACAATACCTATTTTCCAGTCAAAATGTTCTTATCACACTTGCCACTGTGTATCGGCTTTGTATAATAATCATGCACTGTTTGGCTGTTGGCCAGAGGAGAACTGGTCCCCCGACTGAGCCTGGTTTCTCCCAAGGTTTTTTCTCCATTCTATTCTTCATTCGTTATGTCACCTGCCGGAGTTTTGGTTCCTTGCCGCTGTCGCCTATGGCTTGCTCAGTTGGGGAAACTTAACACTTAAAATTCATCAATTGTATTGATTCACCTGCTCTTTTGGGGCTTCTGTTCAGCCAAACAAACTTTGTTTATATTGTTTTTCCTGTAAAGCTGCTTTGAAAAAATCTACATTGTAAAAAGTGCTATATAAATAAAGGTGACTTGACTTAGATTTGGCTGTACTCGCAGTCCAGCCGCCCTCAGTGTCAGGCCGTGATTGACAACGTGGTCAACCAGTGTTGCATGCATCTCATTTGTCAGATTCGGTCCTCTGAGCACTTTCTTGTCTTCCTCTTCCTCCAGCATGGCCTCCATCTCTTCCTCTTTCTCTGTTGATTCCTCCTCCTCCTTGTCTTACTCTTTCTCTGACTCTCTCCATTGTGCTTGAAGATTGATGAACTCACCTGGTGCTTTTTACAGTGCTTATACACCTGATTGTTGTGTCTACAAATAAGCAAAAAAGTGTTTGCACACCTGATGACTGTGCTGAACCAATTGGTTGGACGGCGCGGTAATTTGACAGTCAGTGCTTTGGTATTGCAAGGAAGTGACTTCATGATAGATTTCTGTGTGTAATGTATGTTAAGTGTGTTTAGTGTTTTGCAAAGCACTGTTTGTAGAGCTTTGCAACAAGTGTGAGGTTGACAATGTGCTTATAGTTTTGCAAATACGGGCTGATGTTTTGCTTCTTGAGTTTAAGGTTTTGCTAATAGTGTACTACTTTTAATTTTAGTGTGTAAGCAATCCAAAAAAACTGTAATGTTCAGTTAATGTTCAGCTCTACTACTGTCAGACCATAATGTTTTTGTACAAAGCACCATTACTTATGGAATGATGAGTGCTAAGAGCATCATTCTAAGACTTTGGAAATCAGATACTATTCCTTAGTTCTAGACCTGCTTGTCCTTTCTTACTGGAATATTGCACATGGAGAGACATTTTGCAATGTAAAATTAGTTGTTCAGATGACTAAGTTTGGAAACATTTTGAACAAGGTCAACAAAACTTTGGTTAGAAATCTTTTTAGAGTATTTTTGTTCAGTTCACACAAAATTATGTCACAAAACTGTCTCCTAAAAAACTGTCTCCTCTTTGTTCAAGGTACTTTTATAAAAAGATTTTTTAGAAAAATTATTAGAAATACTTTGCTTCAATACTTCAATTTTTTACAGTTCTCCTCAAAGTTATGTGCTTTTAGGTTTGTCTTATGTAGATTGTGTGAATACAAGTGAAAATAGCATAAAGCATAGAGCTCTACATTTGACCTCTTTTCTTAAGGTTCATAATACAACGTAATCATTTATGAATTAATAATTCTTGATATTTAAAAAAAAGAAAATTTTTACAAAGACTACTTAACCTTGAAATAATTTGTATTAAAAGCAAAGTAAAAACTGTCATTATTTACTCTCATGTTATATACTGTATTACTTCTTGCTTGAATTTTGAAAGTTTTTTAAACGGTTTTAAAGATTTTAGTACCATATAACACCAATAAGAATACAAAGAGTACATTTCTGGAAACTTGGCATTTATTGTAAGTTTAATGGAATTTTCTTCTTATGTGCTCTCTAACTGTATGTCCATATATCGATCTGTTGATGCACATTATTTTATCTAGAAAATGGTTACAACAGAACATTGCAGAATATGTCATTTATCTGTTATAATGTAATAATATGCTGTCTCTTTGAAATAAGATGCTGGTGTTGACTTTATACTTAGTCAGTCTTTTGTGTTGGTGTAGGACTTTAGTCTGCTATTTCACACTGTACATTATTAAATTACTGATCTATTAGCATTATCTTCAACGCTCCAGCAATAAAGAACATGCATATACACACTGACATCAGAGCAGGAAGAATAAGATTGTCTGTTAACATGATTTATGAAACTTGAACTGTTTGCTCATATCTTTTTCCAGTATTTTACAGTTTATGTATGATTTTGCACATGTAACGCTTCTCTCTTCATCGCTCTTTTTTTTCTCTTTGTCAGTGTGCTGTTTTGTGGTCCATAAACGCTGCCATGAATTTGTCACGTTCTCATGCCCTGGAGCTGATAAAGGGCCAGACACAGATGTGAGTATGCAAATACACACACACACACACACAGTCACAGACACAGATACTTTGTGTGTCACTCCTACCTTGATAGAATAATGCTCATCTTACAAAATATATTTTGCACTTACAATATATCAAATAATTATTTCAAAATAACGTTTAAGAGTTTAAAAAACATCATAAACAGGAGCTCAATATGTGACTTTTGTAGTGTTCTAGTTCTTTCTCTAATGCCAGTTTAAAATGCTGAGACTATAAGTAAACCTTTCTTAGGTGAGTTGGGTATGGGACTGACTTGTCAGTCTGACTGACTGACTGGTTTCAATGACTGACTGGTGGTGTATTAAGAAAGCTATTTTAAAAGCAATGTTTATTTTTGCAGTTCTGTGCACTGCTGCAGAAATTACATCAGCTCTCATATTTCATATATGTGTGTATATATATATATATATATATATATATATATATATATATATATATATATATATATATATATATTTATACAGTAATACCTCAGTTTACGAGTTTAACCAAAAGCTCGTAAACCAAAATGCTCCTACACCAAAACAAATTTCCCCATAAGAATGCACAAAAAATCTATTAATTCGTTCCATATGACCACAAATGCCCATTTTAAATATTTTTTGGGTTTTACTCTATTAATTGCAGTTAAAATTGTAACCATTAATAATTGACAATTAAACTTGACAATTTACTGTAATGCACTTCAGGTTTGAGCAGCCTGCTTGGAGGAGAGAGAGGAGGGGGGAGCGGGGAAAGCAAGGATGAAAGCAAATTAGTGAATTTATTATAATAGTGCAGAAAACAAAGGAAATGATAATCCAAAGTTTAAGTCGTGGAACATGGGAGTCGCAAAAGAACGAATTCGCGGGAGTCGCGAGAGAACGAATTCGCGGGAGTCGCGAGAGAACGAATTCGCGGGAGTCGCGAGAGAACGAATTCGCGGGAGTCGCGAGAGAACGAATTCGCGGGAGTCGCGAGAGAACGAATTCGCGGGAGTCGCGAGAGAACGAATTCGCGGGAGTCGCGAGAGAACGAATTCGCGGGAGTCGCGAGAGAACGAATTCGCGGGAGTCGCGAGAGAACGAATTCGCGGGAGCCGCGAGAGAACTATGGGAGCGCGTAGCACAAAGTAACTAGTAACACTGTAAATAGTAACAGCGAAAACATATATATTTTTTTTATTTTAGATAGTTGCACAGGCATAAATGCGACGTGCTAAAGGGCTTTTCATCACACTGTTTGCACACGTCTTCTGGCCACTTTTCGAGAAATTTCATCGAAGTTTGGATGAGAACCACAGGAAAAACTCTTTTGGCAGCATGTAAATATTTTTTGTTATAGTAGTTGTTTTTCGATTTTCAAAGAATGTGTGAAAGATTGTTAGTCTAATCTTATATTGTTATGATTACCATCTTCTTGGCTAAAAGATGGTACCATTTTGAAAGACGTGAAAAACACATAGTGGCTGCTATCCGGTCCTGAAGTAAACAAGACAGCGCGGGGTTAGTTGTAACACTAAGCCGCATTGAACAAGTTGCATCAATAATCATATATTTTGCATTGTATTAACCTATTAAAGCGTTTTTCATGTCATTACATTGTTCAAAACACAACAAATGTAAAAAAGGACAAATATATATTTAATTTATAAGTTATGCTTATGATCATCAAGACGCAACTTTTTTAAACAAATAAAAATACGTGAATGAACTTGCATTGGATAACATGGTGTTACAACTAACCCGCTGTCTGTTAAAACGAGCCCCGCTCACGGGGTAAGAAGTCACATTTTACTCCTTGCGCTTTTGCCGATACTGCAGAGAAACGGCAGGTCCGACGAACATGAAAACAGTACTCATTTGTAGGAGAGGCTTATATGTTGTTTGTATAAAAATATGGTTTCTCTAACCCTATTACTTTGTTTATTATTTGGCTAAAACCGTGTATATTTCACTACGTGAACAATAGCGATCACAATTGGCGGGGGGGGGTTTGGTGGGGGTTGCGCGCGCGGAGCGGAGTTGTCGTCCTATCGGAGCTTGCAGAGCGCGGTGCGTGACAGACTCGCTAATTTGGCAACTGAAACGTTCTTATTTTTGGGAGCTTCCGGGATGGTGATAAAGGACGACCAATCGATCGCGATCGACCGGATGGCGACCAAAGATCGACCAGTCGATCGTGATCGACGGGTTGGCGACCACTGAGTTAAGGGGTTATAAAGGGGTTGGAACCTCCTGACTGTTATGAGAGGCTGTCATTAGGATATTTCTTGTAAAAATGCGCACAAGGATGCTGAGCGTTAGGACTTTTTCCACACAAAACTGCACATGGGTGAGGGAAGTTTTTCCTTGTACACCGATTCGACCCTCCATGCTCTTACACCGATTTGCTCGTATACCAAGTCGCTCGTAAACCGAGGTATTACTGTGTATGTGTATGTGTGTGTGTGTGTGTGTGTGTGTGTATATATATATATATATATATATATATATATATATATATATATATATAATATTTTTCCGCAAATACCCCGCAGACGCAGATAATCCACACCCTCATATAGCCCATGGGTTTTGTGTAAAAAATCGTTGGTATAACCCGCAACCATAGATTGATGAACTTTTTTGTGTATGTTCACATTGTCTACCATTACTGTTTTAAGAAGGGCCGAATTCGTCAATGCTCACACGTGGATGACGAACGATACTAGAACTACTACATTTTCACTCACCCGTCCAACATGCAAATTTGTATTTACGCTATCAAGTCAGTCGGCCCCAGTCCATATTCATCCCTCTACATCAGTTCAAGTTAGTCACCCTGCCTCCACTATATGCCGCCTGGCAGCTGGCAGATTTTCATTTTAAAGCCAGGTACTTGTAAGCGGGATATGCAGTGGTGTGAGGTCCTGAGGCTGAATGCCATAATTGTCAATTTCGAATGTAGCTTGCATGATGTCAATTAACTGTTCAGGCTCGGTACACAGTGGTTGTGCACGTAGGCTGTCTCTAGGAGCTGTGCCTCAACTACAGGCTACATACCGGTAAACGCGGACATTTCTAAATAATCTTGTATTTTTGTGAAGTATAGATTCGATATAGAAGTTATGTAGTTATGTTTTTCAAACAATATATTTAAATATTATTATGTGTAAAAAAAATCGTGATATAGCCCGCACCCTCATATAACCCGCACCCACCCTGCGGGGTTTGTAAAATCTGGTATAAGTCGCTGGATATTTGCAGAAAATTACGGTGTATATACATGTTAGAATGCAGTAATGTAATTAACAGTAATGCATTTGCTACTATAGTTCAAAATTGAGCAGTGTGAAAAAATGATTCCACCTTGGCACTACTAGTAGATTATATTTCATTATTTTACACATAATTTTTAATAAAGTTTAATGTTAAAAGTTTAATCTCACTTGCAATTTGCAACTGTGTATTTCACTTAAAACTAATTTTGTCTGCCACAGAAGCTACAGACTTTTTACACTCAGATTACCACTCTAAGCTAATGTTCATTAATATGATCATAAATACTGTATGTATTTTTGTAAGTTGTGTTTGTGTGTATCAGGGTTCTGCCACATTCGGTCTAGTCGTTTCTTGGTTTTGTGGCAGAGCCATAATGTCTCGTGTTTGATGTGTGTGTGCACGGCTTTGAGGATTTGAGCCGCGCGCACGCTTGTCTGTGTAAAGGGGCACTCACACAGCCGATCATGCATGAGTCACTCACAAATCATGCACAGATTGGGTTCGTGCGTGCTTGTGCGTCGAGAAATTGACCAAAGTATTCCACAAATATTTCTATGCACACCCGACGCACGAATCACTCCAGGAACGTTCCACATACAAGCACTTTCAGAATCCACATTGTCAGTGGATGTCAGTGGACGGACGTGGACGTGCGCGGTTTCGCACCAGTTCCGACGCATAAGCACTGACTCATGAATAAGGCACATCGACGCACAGCTGTGCGTCAGAAAATTTTTGAACCGTTCAAAACTCAAAATCACGCACAAACCGCCTTCGACGCACATCCAGTTACAATCACTGACGGTCCACGTTTGTTCCACCGACGAATTACGCATACGACGAACGCTCCGCGCAGAAACGAAAATCTGTGCGTAATTCGTGCATGATTCATGCATTTTCGCTGTGTTACTGGCCCTTTACGTCTTATGTGCGGGTTATGATGTCTGATCCCAAGACTGGTCTTGTCTAGTTTGTAAGTGGGCGCGGTTTCAAGCTTTGCGCGAACCACGCTCCTCTCGTCCGTGTGTTATGTTTGGCACGCGGAACACCAGCTGCGCATCGTCTTTGTTTAATTGGCTGCATGTTCATGTCTTGTTACCCCACCCGTCTTGTTTCATTGTCATTTTGATGTCAGTTTGATTTTCTTCCAGCTGTGTTTCTCACCTATTGTCTTTCCTCCTGTGTATTTAGTCTCCTCGTGTCTGCCGTCCTGTGCTGCTTCGTTGTACTTTGTATGCTGTGTTTGGTCCATGTGTCGAGTCTTGTCAAGTTGCAGTCAAGTTTAGTCCTAGTCAGTTTTCCCCCACGGGGTAGTTTTGTTTGTGTTTTTGTTTGTTTGTTCTTGTTTCAATAAACTTTCTTCCCCTTGCGATTGGGTCCTCCCGTCCTTCCCGAATCCCTGAGAGTGTGTGTGTGCGCGCGCACACACACACACACACACACACTCTCAGGGAGTGTGGTGTAGTGGTGGAGTAACCTGAGATTTTGTCAGAATGTCATTCAAGCTTCTGAGACGCTCCTTTTTTTAGGACAACTGTCATACTGTAGCTGTGAAATAATTCTCTGTAAGAACAGTTACAGAATCTGTGCATAGACTGTTTGTGTGCAAACGGTTTAATCGAGTGTTTAGTGTTTCCTGTGTTGTTTAAACTCTAACAAAGGGTGTGAAGGGGAACACAGTCTAATTCACTGTGATTAGCTGAAACTGCAGGAGTAATAACTATTTAAATATACATAAATATACAGTGGAGTTCATTTATCTCAACTCACGATTAACTAGCCAACCCTAATATTTCGACGTTTTTGAAGCGGAACCTCCAAACTCCCTATTTGTCTTAGCATTTTCTCATCAGTTACGTCGATTCTTTTGTCGCTAAACCCTAGTATCTCAAGCACAAAAGAGGGACATATTCGCCACTTCACATGGTTATCTCGTGACTAATGATCAGACTGAGTTCACTGCGCATATGCTGAGGTTGCGTTGCATATGGATCGCACGTGAATCTCCAGTGACACTTCACTTACAGCGCAGCCGCAGAAGATCTTGCGGACAGTGTTGCCAACTTAGCGTCTTTGTCACTATATTTAGCGAGTATTCAGACCACATTTTCAAAAAAGCGACTAGCGACAAATCTAATGACTTTATCTGGAGTTATTGGAGACTTTTGGAGACTCTCTGAAGTGAAAGCACATATCGTTCTTACGCTTCTCAAGGGGCCCATCCCAAAGCACTCAGCTGTGTGCACATAAAGCCCACCTTTTTCTCAAAAATTTTGACATTGACGAGCGGTTACCGACCAATGAGTATGAGGCTTAGATAAACACACACACTTCTGTTCTGAAGTGCGTGCTGCTCAGCGCCGCTGCGGATCGAAGAACCCGGTTATTAAAAGATGGGACGAAGCAGAATTTGTTGAGACAGCACATTAGGCAGGCACTATGCAATCTAGTACAGCGTGATGACCTCACGAATATGTAATGAGCGAATTTGTTTACATGTGTGTTGTGACTGTTTACACTGTGAGTGATCATTGTGTTTGCAATGTTGGAGAATATAATTAAAGGTTTGTATCGAGAATCGAAGGTGTTTTTTATTGTATACTGGTAAATCTTTTTTAGTTGGTGCACATATGCCTTTTGTTGTTAGCAAACATAAACAGTATATGTAAATTTGCCGATCGCTTCATCAAATAAATCGCCATATTGGCAGTTGGTTATCTCGATCCTCTGTTATCTCTATGCTTTTTTTGCATATATGCTTTTTTCTACCCCCGAGGCCATCGACATAACTGTATTCCACTGTATTTGTTACTGACTTTGAGAGCAATTTGGATTTTATTTGTAATTGCCCAGCTCCTGAGAGGGGTCAGACCAGCCAGCTCACATTGTCTTGAGTAAAGAACTTTAATTGGTTGAAAATTGTCTGTTATGTGTGCACACAATTGTAAACGGAACAACCTTGTTAGAGGAATAGATAAACGCTAGAGGAATCCCTTGTCATATAGTCTCGTAAAGCACTATGAAAAATGTATCGAACAAGTGTGAGTGCACGTCAAATGATTATGATCCGGACAAAATTACCGATCAACGAATGGATTATTAAAAAGGAGTTGTATTTCTGCCCCTATCTCTCGTTGGGAAGCCAGCATGATGACAGCCTGGTCTCCCTTATCTTCCTTCAGGGACAAAGCCACAGAACTGTTCTCAAAACATCTGATGTTGTGACTACTCTCCCTCTCACCCGTCTGCGTGTCCTGCCTCTATCTGTTCTTATCTATTTCCCTCCCCAATCTCCAACGAAAAAAATCCCTATGTGTGTGTGTTAAATTGCAGTATTATGTTCTTATGTGTAATGTCTGTATGTTAAACTGCATCATGTTTGTATATTATGTTTGTTTTTGTTGTGTCTGCTGCTATGTATGCTTGCTTAACTGCACTCATTTATTGGCGCCGCAAATGGCGTCTCGGTGTTTGAGCTCTTCAGTGATTGTTTTTGTTTGTTTGTTCATGTTGTGTTGTATATGTGCACTGGAAGCTTCAGCACTAAGACAAATTCCTTGTGTGTGACAAGCACACTTGGCGATAAAGCTCTTTCTGATTCTTTCTGATTCTGATTCTGAAATGGCGGAAAAGACTTTCAGACCTTGTGCTTCTCCTTGCCCTCGTTTATTATGAGAAGGGATACACACCTTCTTTGTGTAGTCTGGCCACCTGCCAACCCCCCCCCCAAAAAACTGGGGGGTCGGGCCGACACTCCCATCCTCAGCCTACCGGCAGGAGGATGGATCTGAAAATCGTCCTCCTCGCCATAAAGGCTACCTCAAAGAGGTCCTGAAGCCAAGTATGTCAAGACATCAAACAAGTGTGTCAGCCGTCAAGATCATCGAACTAGGCCAGTCACTCACTGTCAAGCACTTTCAGCGAGTGCTGGGTCTCATTGCTGCAGCTTCCAGCATCATCCCACTTGGGTTGCTGTACATAGGCCACTGCAGTGGTGGCTCAGAACAGGGGGTTTTCCCCGAAGGGCAAATCCTTCCGCAATCTCAAGGTCACGATGCTGGAGCGGACACCACCTTTCTGGGCACATAAGCCTGCTAGAGGTAATGACGGTTTATATCTGATTGATTATCCACTGTGGTTCTCCTTGACTCATCCCACCCTGCTCAGGCTGGATGTCATGGTTCAAATCTGTATTGGAGTTCCTGCTGTACTGGAGTTCTTACAAGAATGATTCACGGCAGGATTATCCCTGTCCACCTTGAAGGTTTGCGTGGCTGCCATAGCCACTTACCACATACCTCTGGGTGGGATGTCTATTGGCAGGAACCTCTTTGTCACATATTTCCTCTGTGGTACCCTCAGGCTGAGGCCTGCAGTACAGACCAAAGTTCCTACCTGGGACCGGTCTCAAACATGCGGCCCGCGAAACGATATTTTGTGGACCGCGGGACCATATGAAAGTTTAATGTAAGTGTGGCCCACGAATTTTGAATGAATAGCGCTTTACATTTACATTTACTCATTTAGCAGACACTTTTATCCAAAGCGACTTACAATTTGAGGAATATAGAAGCAATTTGTCCAAAGGATACAAAAACACATAAGAGCGCTTACAAAACAAAGTTTCAAACATTCTGAATACAAGTAGCACAAGCATGGAGAGTAGAGAAAAGGGAAAAATGTATTTATTTTTTTATTTTTTGGTGAGTGCATGTGTGTGTCATGTTAGGTGCTCATGGAAGAGGTGCGTTTTTAGTAGTTTTTTAAACCTCGACAGGGAATCTGCATTCCGGATGAGGGCAGGGAGTGTGTTCCACCAGCCAGGGGTGGTGAATGAAAATGTTCTTGTGATCGTTCTTTTTCCTCTCTGTGATGGAACCACGAGTCGCCGCTCGTTGATCGATTGAAGGTTTCTGGTAGGTGTGTAGAGTTGTACCAATGAGTGGAAGTATGAAGGTGCTGAGTTTGTGTACGTTTTGTATGCAAGAGTCAGTGCTTTGAATTTGATGGGTGCTGCGAGAGGGAGCCAGTGTAGTGAGATGAAGAGTGGAGTGACATGAGACCTTTTCGGTTGGTTGAAGACCAGACGAGCTGCTGCATTCTGGATCAGTTGCAGGGGTTTGATTGCATTTGCAGGAAGCCCAACCAGAAGAGCGTTGCAGTAGTCCAGTCTGGAAATGACCATGGCCTGCACCAGAAGTTGCGTAGCTTGCTCAGTTAGGAATGGCCTGATCCTTCTAATGTTGTACAGTGCAAACCTGCATGATCGAGCCGTCTTTGCAATGTGGTCCTTGAAGGTCAGCTGGTCCTCAAAGATCACTCCAAGATTTCTGACAGACTTTGAAGGGGTAATCGTGGTAGCACCGATCTGGATAGTGAAATCATGCTGTCGGGTTGGATCGGCAGGAAAGACTAAAAGCTCCGTCTTTGCCAGGTTTAGCTGCAGATGATTCTCTTTCATCCATGTCGAGATGTCCGCTAGGCAGCTTGTGATTCTCGCAGCCACCGTTGGATCATCTGGTTGAAATATGTAGAGCTGAGTGTCATCTGCGTAGCAGTGATAGGAGAAGCCGTGTGCCTCTATGATGGGACCCAGTGATGTGGTGTACATGGAGAAGAGAAGTGGTCTAAGAACTGAGCCCTGTGGAACACCGGTGATCAGTTGACATACTTTGGAGACCTCCCCGCACCATGCCACCCTGAAGGACCTATCCGTGAGATAGGATTCAAACCACTGAAGGGGAGTTCCGGTGATGCCCAGTGACGAGAGGGTAGATAAAAGGATTTGGTGATTAACAGTGTCAAAGGCAGCAGAAAGATCCAAAATAATGAGAACTGACGATTTTGAATCAGCTTTTGCACTCCTTAGAGCTTCCGTGACAGATAGGAATGCCGTCTCGGTTGAATGGCCCTTCTTGAAGCGAGACTGGTTGATGTCCAACCGGTCATTCTGAGACAGAAAAGATGATACTTGGTTAAAAACAACACGTTCAAGAGTTTTAGATATGAATGGTAGGAGAGAGACAGGTCTGTAATTATCAACGAGTGATGCGTTCAATGTGGGTTTTTTGAGCAGTGGGGTTACCCGAGCCTGCTTGAATGCGGTGGGGAAGGATCCCGTGTGAAGGGATGTGTTGATGATGTGAGTAAGTGCTGGTAAGATTGTAGGAGAGATGGCTTGTAGAAGGTGTGAGGGGATTGGGTCTAAAGGGCAGGTGGTTGGATGGCTGGAAAGGAGAAGTTTAGATACGTCTACCTCAGTGAGTGGACAGAAGGTTGAGAGAGTGTTTCTGGTTTCAGAGGGCAGTGTACATTCGTGTGTGAGTGGAGGTGAGAACTGGCTACTGATAGTTGCAGTTTTGTTAATAAAGAAATGGGCAAAATCATTTGCAGTTAAAGAGGTAGAGGGAGGTGGTGGAGGGGGAGAGAGTAGAGTTGAATGTTTTGAAAAGTGCATGCATGTTGGAAGTGCTGTTGATCTTTGTGTGGAAGTGTAAAGATTTAGCAGAATGGACATCAGTAGAAAAGGTAAAGAGAAGAGATTTATACAAACTCAGGTCAGATGGGTCCTTTGACTTGCGCCATTTTCTCTCAGCTGCCCTTAGCTTGGCCCGGTGTTCACGAAGAACATCAGTTAGCCAGGGGCTAGAGGGAGTAGCATGTGAGGACTTGGAAGAGAGTGGACAGATATTATCTAGGCAAGACGTTAGTGTAGAACATAAGGTATCTGTTGCTGTATTCGCATCCAGAGTTGACAACTGTTTGTGAGAGGGAAGAGAGGATGAGACGATAGAGGAGAAATGAGAAGGAGAGAGAGAGCGCAGGTTACGCCTGAAAGTGACTGGAAGAGGGGTTGGTGTTGCAGGATTAGTAAGATGCATATGAAATGTAATGAAAGAGTGGTCAGAAACATGCAGTGGTTTAACTAGAGTGTTGTCTGTGGTGCAGTTGCGTGTGTAGATCAAGTCGAGTTGATTGCCCGACTTGTGAGTACCTGTGGTGATGAGTCGGTTGAGGTCAAATGAGGCTAGGAGAGAGAGGAAGTCTGTAGCACCAGGCTTCTCCAAATGTATGTTGAAGTCACCAAAGACGACCAGCGGAGTGCCATCTTCAGGAAATGAGGACAGCAGCATGTCCATCTCCTCAACAACAAAGGTGCCCAGCTGACCTGGTTAGATAGATTACAACAAAGAGGATTATTGCAGGAGATGAAACTGTAATGGAGTGAAATTCGAACGAATTGTACATGCATAAGGAGGAGTGAGTAGAGTATGTCCAGTTGTTAGAAATGAGGAGACCTGTGTGAGACCTGTGGCCCCACCCCTACCAGACTGGCGAAGAGTGTGGGAGAAAGAGAAATTGTTAGAGAGAGCAGCGGGGGTTGCTGAGTCCTCTGGACGAATCCATGTCTCAGTCAAACCTAGGATATTAAGAGCAGAGTTAGTAGCAAAGGCTGGGATAAAGGTAGCCTTATTGACTGCTGACTGACAGTTCCAGAGACCTACAGAGATGGAGAGAGGTGCATTAGAGGAAGGAACAGAATGCAGGTTGTTAATGTTGCGCCGCCTTCGGCGAGTGTTAACAGAGCGACATAGAGAGACGACAGGAATATACTGAAAGCACATGATAGCAGAGAAAGTGTAGTGTGAAAGTAAGGAAAAAGGAAATAGAAATATTAGACAGACTTGCCGGTGTCGTTGCTCGGTGGAGTCGCGCAGGTAGAGTCGAACGTCTTTACACTCGTCTGTCTTCACACGAGGACGCTGAAACGCTTCCGCTGACGCTTCCGCGACAGCGTGCGTAGCAGCTAATTATCCTGTTTCGTTGAAAACAGTCAAATGCCACGCCCACAGCTCCGCGTTGCGTTAGAAGTGCAATAGAAGGCAAAAACACACGAGGTAGAAAAACGGTTTTGATCGAAACTAGCACGCCGAGTCGCCACGCGGTAAACAAACAAACAATAGCAGTACAGTTACCACAGTTACCAAAGATTTTCCTTGCTAATGATTCGCAAAATGAAACCAAAACAAAGTATGTAAACAAGACTCACGTGTTCTCTCTCAGCTGGCAAACGCTTCTCCAACGCTTCTTTACCGCGTTGTGTGTGTGTGAAAGGTTCCTTTTTCGTGCGAGCTGGAGCTGTACAAGCCAACCAATCACAGTGGAGTACATGACATCCGGGGGCCAATCATAGTGGAGTAAATTAATTAATCAAGGCCTGCTTTAAAATTCTGATTTTAACTTGCAAGACAGTACATGGGTTTGGCTCCTGCTTACATTTATGGTTTTGTTAGCAGTTGTCATTAAACTTCTTGGCGTGCGGACACCGTACAACATTTGTGGGCATTAGGCAAATGTTTTATCTAGTGATGAAGAACTAGAAGCAGTGGGACTCAAATACAGACGACTCATTTAGGCGGTTCAAAGTTTTGGGAGGCAATAACTTTATTTATTGTGCACTTTTGACTTTACAACTTTGCAGAATGTTTATACTCAAAATCAGCTGTTTTACACACTACATGAAAGGGAATATTCTAAAAACCATAATACACTTTCTTAAAGGGGCACTTTAAGTAAATTACATAGTAAATGTACATTTTATACAAACATGCATAATTAACTAAATGTGTGCAACTGTACAGAACACAGATTCTGAATTTCTCAAAAAATTATTAAAACATATTGTAAATGCAAATATTTAACTCAGTTAAAATATGATAGTGTAATTTTCCCCATTAAAGGACCTTTCTAGGAGTCTCTCTCTCTCTCTCTCTCTCTCTCTCTCTCTCCCCCTCTCTCCCTCCCTCTCCCTCTCCCTCTCCCTCTCTCACTTTTTACATGGGTGTAAATATGTATAATTACTCTTTAATAAACATTTACTTGTAGTTTTTTTTTACATACTGTATTTTCCGTAACATAAGGCGCACCAGATTATAAGACGCATGCTAAAACATACGGTCTACAATAAAAAGGTAACGGAAGCAAAACAGTAAGTTTAGTTGAACTTTATTCTACTATTTAACAATACACTCAAATTATGTTTTAAACCATCCATCCAAATCCATCAAAGTTATCATCTTCTATGTCTGAATTGAACAGCTGGGCCAATTTCGCCATCAAACATGCAGATATTCGGACAATCTGACTCTCCGGACAAATCTGACTACCCCTCGCGCGCAATCATTAATATGTGCTTCCTTGAGCATATTCGCCTATCGCTCAATATTTTTTTCCACCCAGCAAACACCCAGAACGTGCAAACATCCACCCATCATGTGAAAAAAAATAATTACATTTTTTTTTTATTTAATATAATTCATCCACAAGTACAAAGAGGAGAGTAATAAAACATTTTCTGATCTTCATGCAGTGAAATCAACAGTTTTGCTGGTGTCTTTATCTCTCATCCTGACGAAGCTCAGGCAGTTTACTGTTTCAATCCATCTGACATCCTTTATACACATTATTTAATTTTCAATGTTTTAATTCAAGTGTACTCAAAACTTCCGTGCACGTTCTGGGTGTTTGCTGGGTGAAAAAAAAATAGATTGATAAGCGAATATGCTCCAGAAAGCACGTATACCTAGCAGTATACCTACCGGAGGCGTGGCGGAGGTAAGCGCATGTCCTGTACGTATTACGTAATGTTCTCTGATTGGTTTATCGCTGCCAGCGTACGTAGTGTACGTATTACGTCCCTGTGTCAGCGGGAAATGGTCCGACAGTCAATCAAGCGGAGTGCTTACCAAAGTCGCACAGCAACAATTTTACAGATTTTGAAACTCAGTCCACGCATAAGTCCACAATTGTAGTGCGGAAAATACGGTAGTTCTCTCTTCAGGTTATATCTGCAGTAGAGTATTTTTAGCATGTAATTCATTTGAAATTAGTAGTTTGTGCTCTGGGAATGGTTCATATATCAGTTCGTTCAACATTGAGAAATGATCTACAGGCAGTGAAATGAAACTTTCATGCTTGATTCACATGTTCTTACAGAAGTGTAAGAATTGCATTGACTAGTAAGGGAGTTGACTACTGTAATCTGAGCTGTCAGAGGCCATTGACTACTAAAACAAGCAATAACCATGCTTGTTTTTCTGCTTACCCTATGGTGATGTTTTTTGAGTTTATAATAATAGAGAAGATTCATAGAATCTTACTTCTGTGCATTAGATTTTTGTTTATTTTTTATGTTTAATTCATATTCTCTTTGTCATTTGTATTATACCTCCATATAACACAATCTCAGATGTAGCATGTAATACGATCTTATCTTCTGTCTTTCCTCCAGACTGAACAGTCCTCTTTGATGTTTTGCTTCAGGTCACACCGTCTGTATAATCAGTGCTTAGCTTATGTTTAGGTCTGCATGGAGTCTGCCCTCATATAACACTGCCAATTTACTGTACGTTCACAAAACTCTTCACATACCATACAAATGCATGTGTGTTTATTTATTTTTTCTTCTTTAACAATTTGTCAGGAAAAAAACTATACTAAAATAGAAGAGTTTTGACTACTTTTATTTCTTCAGTGATACATGCAATAAAACACATTTCATAACCCTAATTCCATTTCAAAGAATTCATCACATTTTTTGTCCCACAATTAGTGCAGAAATTTGTATTAGTAAGATTACTAATAGCTTCTGTGACGAATTCTCCTCCGATGTGTTGTTTTGTGGTGTCTTTGTGGTTACTTTCTTCCGGCAGCTGCTACTTTCATGACCCAGTGGACCTGTGTTGTCTATAAGATCTCTCTCTTTCTCTGTGTGCTTGTGTGTGTGGGTGTGTGTGTGTGTGTGTGTGTGTGTGTGTGTGTGTGTGTGTAATAGGTTTTTCTTATAGAAGATCTCCATGCCTCATTTATTCCATTACAAATCCATTAGCTCCCTCAGACCACTGAAGGCCTGATCTTTAGGATATCCTTAATACTGAGCATCAGTGAGCTAGTTACACAGGCTCAGAAACAGCTTTTTGTTCTTCCAGAACAACATAATCTAAAGATTAATAAGAATTAATAAGAAAACAAGATTGCAGAATATTAACAATACTTTGTTTGCAATGATTGTACAAAAAAAGAAAGTGTGTAAAGAATTCAGACAGAAAATAATATTTTGGTCATAGCTCTGCTTTGTTGGTTTTAATCATGAGCGCTTTAGTGTTTATTTAAATATTGTGACCCTTATGTTTTAATCATTATTACTTATGCAGATTATTATTATTATTATTATTATTATTATTTTAAATGCTGGAGTAGACTCCTGATTTACTACTATATGTCTCTACTCCTGAGTGTGTAGCATTACTCTTTCCACCTTTACACTGCATTGATAAAAAAAAAACATGGAGTTTACTTGTTTTACCAGAGACTAAATACGCAAGAAAGAAATTACAGAAACATTAAAGAGAACATTACATACAAAATAAAATGTCTCTCTTGTAGTTGTGCTGTTTTATAGTTATACTGCAATAGTTCAAAAGCAATTTGATCTATTTTAAATGTGTAATCCAAAATGAAGACTTTGTTGTGGCATAGTCAAAGTCTTGACCTGAATCCTATTGAGCTGCTGTGGCATGACCTTAAAATGGCAGCTCATGCCCTCCAATGTGGTTTAATTACAACAATTCTGCAAAGATGAGTGGACCAAAGTTCCTCAACAGCGCGATAAAAGACTTGTTTGAAGTTATCGCAAACGGTTAATTGCAGCTGTTGCAATTTAAGCCCGCATGTGTTCCTCTGTCTTTGTCAATGCCAATGTGTAGTGATGTAGATTGTGTGTTCTCCTGGTTCTGTTTCCTGTTGGACTGTCTTCTTGTTTTTGCCCAAGAAGTGCACTTTCTTTTGTTTTGTACCTAAAGTCTTTAAAATTGAAAAAAGAGAAGCTTGACTAAAGAGACGTTGCAGTTACTCCTGCCTACCTCGTCATCTTCCTCCTGCACAACACGCCTGACAGAAGCATGGGAGTATTGGGAGCAAGGGTGGCGCTTTTCACAGTTTCCCATGGAGGCTCTGCCTCCATTTCCCTAAAACAGCATGTTGTCAATTAGGTACTTTTAGTTTTTTATTGACACTGCAAATTGTAGCAAATATAACAGTGCTCTAAGAACAGTTATTAGATTAATATAAATTATAATTCACCTTGAACATTATATAGATGTAATGAATATAAATTATAATTCACCTTGAACATTATATAGATGTAATGAATAAAGTAAAAACAATTATGGGATAACTGGAATTGGAAATGAGTTAACTTTAATGTTGTTGTTTTTTGTGACTGGGTGTGTTTATGCATAAAGCAATAATAAAAAAGGCTACTATATTGACTGATATTTTACATTTTTTTTAAATGTTCTGCACTGATCCATTTTTTTTTCAATGTGGCAACATCTGAACTTTTATTTTGTCTTTAACAGTCTGTCTTACAAATTAGACAGAAGCAAAATGTATATGAAAACACTGTTTCCTTTTCTATTATTACTAGTAGAAAGATAAAGGCTGTAATACTTTCTCATCAACCGTCAGCATTCAGCAAAAACACATTATCAAAATTTAAACAGATTTTTGAATGTCTAATGACTTTCCAAACTGTGAGATCTTGTGAAATATGTATTTGCAGCCTGCATTAAAATGTATGTATTCAATCTGTACGAATTGCACGCAAACAGTAGAGTTCAGCTGTCATTGGACACGCAACCTAATATTTTGTAAACAATGAAAGATTGACTATAAATTATCCTTTACATAAATGTAAAGTTTCTGTACACCTCCAGGTGAACATAATTATTTTCACATAATAATTTGTCATGGTATTTCAGCCCCATCTCTGAAATGTACATAAAAAAAATTATGATGCTTTGCAGTTTTAAATGTACTTTGCTACTATAAGAAAATCTTTTCAGATGAAATACCATCAGCCCAAAGTAGACTTCCTTTTCAAAATTTTACATCCAACAAGATAGTCACACTATACACTGCTGAAAAAATGAAGGGAACACTTAATCATCACAGTATGACACAAAGTCAATTAAAATTCAGGGATATCAAGCCCTCCAATTAGGAAGCACCTGTTTTAGTGAAAGTGAAAGTGAAAGTGACAACAGATACACTGGCATGGCAAGACAAAAGGGATACAGGCAACAATCCAGCAGCAAGAAACCAAGGAACAGGAGGTCTGCCAGAGAGCTACAATATTATCTCCAGCAAGCTACTGGTGTGCATATTTCAGACCTTATACTCATGTAGTGGGCCCTGGGTTCCTCCTGTGCATGATAATGCCCAGCCTCATGTGGCTAGAGGTAGTTTTTAGATGCCAAGTGATGCCATTGACTGGCCCTCACCTAAATCCAATTGAGTACCTCTGGAACATTATATATTGGAGCATTCAAAGCAACCAAATAGCACTACAGACTGTCCAGGAGCTCACAGATTCCCAGACAAGGATCAGGAAATCTGTGAGCTACTGGACAGTCTGTATTCTGTCACATGGCTTGTCACATGTGTTTCTTGTGAATGTGCTCTCCTGTCTATCGTGTAACCCCGTCTTTCTAGTTACCTCTTTATTGGTTTGATTTGCCCCACCTGTCCTACCCTCATTACTCTTACCTCATTACTCATTACCTATTTATTCTCCCTGTGTTTGCTATCTTATGCTGGATCGATGTCATATGTTGTGTCAAGTCAAGATGGTGTTTTCCCCCTTGGGGTGGTTTTTGCCTCATCCCTTTACCCAAAACTGTGACAGTTTTTAACAAATTATGGAATCTATATAAATAAATATTTGTAAATAAAATATTTAATTCATGAAGATCCAATGTGTTATTTAAGTGTTCCCTTATTTTGTTTTGAGCAGTGTTTATTTTTTATACTCATTCACAAGAACGAAACTGGCCTCCAAAATTCTGAGATTACTCTTTGTTATTTACTACTGTACCTTGTTATCATTTGGTCAATTATACCTCGTTGTATCCTGTCAGATCTTAACCCAGTGATTTGTGCTGCTGTGGGTTGTGCAAATTTGCTGAAGAGGCCTTGGCATTCTTTGCATATTCCAGCTCTTGCCAGGTAGAGAGAGAAAGTGGCAGAACAGATACTTTGAGCAGGCACCCTGTTCCGATTACCACAGAAGTGACCAGAAGAGCTGTCCTGACAAATATTTGAACCAGTAAATCTCTTTACCATTCATGGCAAGACCATGAATTTCCCTATTAAGTAAAAAGCCATTTATTTTGAATACTTGCACATATTCAAATTCAAGTCAACTCAAAATTTAAAAACTGTGGAACTGTATATTTAGCATACTTTAAATTCACTGTAGAATTGTTTTGGTGTGGCTGTGAATGTGAGCTTTGAAATTGGCCCAGGCAATTATAGCGTATTGGTGTGACACCCCCTAGTTAGCTTGACACTCCATGAGAAAGAGATGGTAATTGGGTCTATAAATAAAACATAGATATGACAAGTGTGGTACCCACCTGCTCAAAAGAGCACCAAAAACACCTGGTCAGACAAAAGAAAGGAATAATGGTGGAATAAACTGAAGAGACAGAAAAATTATTTGAGAAGAGAAGAGAATGATGGAGTGTATTAAGAGTGATAAGAGTGTAAAGCACGAGTTCGTTCTGAACAATGTATGAATAAACCTGAGAGTTGACTTTTAAAAGGTCAGGCTGAGCCAAGCTAAATTCTACCCTTAAAGTTTCATTCAACTTATGACAAGCTAATGACAATAAACGTTATGCGTGGATAATTATTAAGCATTTTTTATTTGTTACTATACTTAAGTATATTTTTCAATTATCTATACTTAATTATTTCGATTTTGGGATACTTTTATGCTTTTAAACTTAAATTTTATTTATTTTTTTATTAAAAAAAGGGCCAAATCACAGAGAAAATTGAGCGACCACATAGCTACAGTAAAATTGATGAAAACATATACAATGCACTTACTGCCTTAGTTGTAGCCAATCTAACGATGGACAAAAACACATCAAAATTGAAATTTGTTGGTCAAAAATCTTGTAATTTGTTAATGTTAATAGATTAATGCAAATGTATGATCATGTTTAAAGCCACAATATACATTTTGACAACATGGTGTTTAATAAAAAAAAAATTAAGTACTTTTTTCCCTGAAAAGTGTAGTATTTTTGAAGATACAAGGTTTCTGCCCAACAGCAATGAGATGCTGTACTGTAGGGAGTCAAAAAGAAAATACATTTAGAACCACCGGTTTAAGCTCCTTATATTAAATGCCTGAATATAGACACATTTTTGTATCTTAATATGTTTACACATTGTCACATAATAAATTCATTATTAGTAATATTTAATGTATTGATATTTTATGTTATTACTGTATTGCCATCTTATCTCAAGTACTTGAATTGTTTAATTTGTCTAGAAAACTCTAGATTACATTCTCTTTTTGCATGCTATTTACTTAAATAGGCAATGGGAAGGGATTTACATTTCAGATTATTTTGATGACTTTTGGATATGTTGCTTTTCAGTAAAACCATCTGGATTTGGACATTTGGTTTTCTTCTTTTTGAAGTTCTTTTTCTCTGTACTGTCTGGGATCCTGAACAGAAATTTTGAGACCAACAGCTCTTTAAGCTATAATCACTTCTTTCAGGATGTGGCCTTATTGGAGTGAGATTTGATTGGCTTTTGCCGCTGGAGCAGGGAGAATCATCATGGTGGGTTACTAGCAACAGGAATTGATTGGTTGGTAGTTGCGGCTTTAAGAGGTGAATGGGTTCCATCTACCAAATGTCAGGAGTTTGAAGAAGAGGCTGAGTGGTACCAGATGGGAATTGCTTTTGTGCTCTTTATAACCCCAGAGTAATTCTGGCAATGAAGTCTGACATAATGTATTTTTTACACCAAAGCTAAGATTCTCGTTAATTAGTTAATACGCTAAAATGTTGTTGAATAAAATATAAGGAATGATTTTCCTGAACTGGTGTTACAACACCGTTGGCTTTTCATTGTTCTCCTTTTGTTTCTTTCTCACAAACAAGCAGAACAATACACTGACTGTGGTATTCAATCATACATTGTTTCTGTTTAATTCCACATCTATGTGCATATTGTGTTGTTTGATTATTCATTGCTAAACGGAGCAATGTTTACAGATTTAAACTAGCTTTATGTTAGAAATGTTTTAAGTTTAAAAAAAAAATGTTTAAATTGTTTAGCGTCGTCAACAGCTGCACAAGTGAATCATTGAAGCATATATGTTGCATTGTTTACTGTATATGTTTATGCAGAAGCAGCGGTCTATTGTATGTCAATGCTGTTTTATACACTGTTAGTACAGATATGAAAACAGTTGACATAAGCATTTGTGCTTTAAATGGTGTTCATCATATTTAGCAGTATATCTTTAATGACACATTAATTTATTTCCAGAAGCAATATTTTCATTAGCTAGGCTAAATGTCTGTGGTTGTTCAGATGCTCATTGTGTCTGAATCACTCTAAAAGATAAAATCAATACAGTTAAACTAATTGTCATGTTCATAGTCTTGTGGAGTGATTTACTAAGCTTAAGTTGGAGCATTAGGCAGTCGTATCTATGCAGCAGCATGCGAGTCTACAATGTCCTATCGCTATCAGCTTGCAATGTTTCTATCTATTGTTCACGAGAACACATAGCATGCATTTCTAGTGCTAAGGCAAACATAACTTTAGGTCACTAGTGTCAAACCGGTTGTCAAGGTATCCAAGGCACACAAAGCCTTATGTCACGAGGGTTAAACCGGTCGGCTAAGTAGCCAAGACACACATAGATAGAATATGTCTTGGTGATATGCTTGTTTTGGTGGGTGTTTTTTCCTGTCTTCTGTCTATGTCATCATTGTGTAACGGAGGTGGTGTGTTGTGGAAGACGAAAGCACGGAAATGAGGGATCAACGTAAAACTCAAAAAAACTTTAAATATGAACCGAAAACGGCACACTTGTGTATGAAACGCATGAAAACTTGGAAAACTAGGAAACAGAGAGATACACAAACTTCAACACAACGACATGAGAACGTTAACAATCGACAAAGACAAGGGAGAACATGAGGGTTTAAATACACTGGAGTGATGGGAAACACCTGGCATGACTAACAACGGGAGTTGCAAAACGGGACAAAAACAATGGATCACACAGGAGGCAACAGGAAGTGACGAAACACGACATGACTGTGACACATTGTGCATATTTGCCGATGCAGGAACTGTTTTCTTACTCAACATCATATTTATATTCTTGTATTGTGTAATTCTCCCATTACCCTGTGCAGCTATGTTGTCATGATTAACAGGCAAACACAGACGTGAGTGAACTTGGATTGTTTATTAACAACAGATGTAATCACAGAACTGAGGAGGCACTGAAGGGGTAGAGAAGTGGCAGTGTAATGTCTTTGTAACGCAGTCTTTGTTCAGGGAGGAAGGAGGCGGGAAACGGCAGACATTAAACATACTTTAATGTGCAAAATAAAACGTAAATCCAAAATAAACATAATGGCGGCAGTTCCTCACGGACAACTGCCGCCCACACAAAACACAACATTAGTCCCAGGCCTGGTCCTCTCTCGCTTTCACTGTCGTCGCTCCTCCGTGAGACGAGAGACACCGGTGGCTCGCAGGTGACGCTCATTATCAATCATGCCACCGGCTCTCGTGATGCTGCCCTACTCACCACAGTCTTATCTGAAGTGAAGTTGATAGCAGCGGTGTTTGGGTAGATAGACAAAGAATACTCAGGAAGTCACCGGACAGTGAATACAGGGTAAGGGTTGCTTTTAACGGTGTTGATGATAAGTGACAGGTGTTTCAGTGTTCGGGTGATTGGGGCCGTGTGGGATGAGTGATTGAGTCTGGTGCGAGGGGCGTGACTGGATCTGTAACAGCAGCGGACGACGGGGCCAACCTTGACCTCTGGTTGCAGGACGAGTGGGATTGTTGCCGTGGAATTCCCGTAGAAGTTCTGGGTCTAGGATATTGTCGCGGTTGACCCACGAGCGTTCTCGAGGGCCAAACCCTTCCCAGTCTACGAGGTATTGTAATGTGCCGCCCGTCGAAGAGAATCCATGATGGAAGAGACCTTGTAGATATCCTGGTCTGCCGGGTCCATGGGAGGAGGAGGAGGGGAGGTACAGCCTCAGCACCAGACTCTGTTGAAGAGGGAAGAAGAGGTTTAGTGAAGGGCTTGAGAAGGAACACATGGAATGATGGTGCGATTCTGTAATGTGAGGGTAGTTGTAGACTGTAAGTGACCTCATTAATCTGCCCCACTACTTTGAAAGGACCTATAAAGCAACATGTCTTTATAGGTCTGCCTCAGTTTGCAGCTGGGCAGCCGTAGGCGAATGTCCCTCGTAGATAACCAAACAAGCTGGCCGGGATGGTTCTGATGTGTCGTGAGGTGTCGGCGATCAGCTTGAGTCTTCTGGCTACGGAATGCCCTTTGCAGGTAGACGTGAGCTGAGTCCCATACCCTCTCGCTCTCCTGGAAACAGTGATGGACTGATGGCACTTCCGTGGGCTCTCCTGACCAAGGGAACAACAGGGGTTGAAAACCAAACAGACACTGAAAGGGTGTGAGGTGTGTGGAGTCTTGCCTGAGTGAGTTTTGAACGTATTCTGCCCACGGAAGGAACTGGTTCCAGGTGTTCTGTTGGTGGCTGCAATAGGACCTCAGATATCTCCCGATCTCCTGAAACTTCTGCTCAGTCTGGCCGTTGGTCTGGGGATGGACTCACAGAGACTCCAAGAAGGCGGAAGAAGGCTTATTATTCCCTGGAAATGAACTGAGGCCCACGGTCGGAAATGATGTCTTCGGGGAGGCCAAAGTGATGGAACACTTGGTGGAACAGGGCCTCCGCCACTTCCAGAGCCGTGGGCAACTCTTTGAGAGGGATCCATTTGCAGGTCTTCGAAAACCGGTCAACAACCACGAGGACGCAGGTAAGTCCTTCAGATGGAGGCAGGTCTGTCATGAAATCCACAGCGATGTGTGACCAGGGCTGGCGAGGTATTGGTAGTGGGTAAAGCTTGCCTTCTAGGAGATGGCGTGGTGTTTTGGAGGTGGCACAGACTGAGCATCCTTTGATGTATCGGGAGACATCACAGTCCATCCTTGGCCACCAATAACGGCCCCGTAGGAGCGAGAGGGTCCGCTGGCTGCCTGGGTGTCCAGAGCCCGGAGAGGTGTGGACTTGTTCCAAGAGGGGCAGATGAGCTGTCGAGATGGTACATAGATCTGCCCCTCAGGGACCCCCGGCGGAGCTGGTTCCTCGCGAGTTGCTTCTGCAATCTGACGGTCCAGGGCCCATTGGATTGGGCTTACGATCAAGGCTGGAGGGAGCACGGGTTCTGGGGGTTGTTAATCATGGTCAAAGGTGAATTGTCGAGAGAGAGCGTCGGCCTTCTTGTTCTTGTCGACTGGTCTGTAGGTTACTGTGAAATCGAATCGTGTAAAGAAGAGTGCCAAGAGAGCTTGACGTGGGTTTAGTCTTTGTGCTTCCCGTAGATACTCTAGGTTTTGGTGGTCTGTTATCACCTGGAATGGGTGAACTGCTCCCTCCAGCCAATGCCTCCATTCTTCTAACGCCAGCTTGATTGCCAGCAACTTGCGGTTTCCGATGTCATAGTTCCGCTCCGCCAGGGATAGCTTTTTGGAAATGTAGCCACATGGATGAAGTTTTGGAGGCTCACCCTGCCGCTGGGATAGCATGGCTCCTACCCCGTGCTATCCCATCGGCAGGGTGAGCGTTGATGCAGGACGCATCAACCTCGACGACGAATGGTAACTGGGGATCCAGATGGCTGAGGGTAGGAGCCATGCAGAAGCAGTCCTTGAGGGTCTTCTTATGCTTGGGTGGCTTTAGGTGTCCAGGACAGAGGCTTGGGCCTGTTTCGTAGCAGAGATGTCAGTGGTGCATTAATGATACTGAAGTTTTTTATAAACCGGCAATAGAAGTTGGAAAAGCCTAAGAAACGTTGAAGTTCCTTGATGGAGGTGGGTTTGGGCCAGTTCCGCACCGCGCTTACCTTCCACTAGGTCCATCCTGATGCGGAGTAACTCGCATTTCTCCAACTTCAGGAAGAGATGGTGTTGACATAGCTTGGTTAGGACCTGCTTGACATGTTGGTGGTGTTCGGATATGTTTTTTGATTACACAAGGATGTCATCCAGGTACACGATGACGAAGATGTAGAGGAATTCTCTGAAGATTTGACAGGGGGCATTTGACATTTGACATTCTCTGAGGGCATTTGACAGGCCGAATGGTATGACGAGGTACTCGTAAATGTCCTGAGGGTGTAATGAACGTGGTTTTCCACTCGTCTCCCTTTTTGATGCGGATTAGATTACAGGTGCTACGGAGATCTAGTTTAGTGAAAATGCGAGCCCTCCGCAGCTGTTCCAGAGCGGCGGGAACCAGGGTCAGCGGATAGCGGAACTTGACCGTGAGAGTGTTCAGATGTCGGTAAACGAGACAGGGTCTCAAGCCTCTGTCCTTCTTGCCCACAAAGAAGAAGCTTGAAGCGGCAGGGGAAGTGAATGGATTTCTGAATAAACCTTTCCAAACTAAAATTGTCATCGTAGATGGAGAGGTGAACACGAATTCGGAGATCGAGCCCCTGGCGGTAGATGGCAAGTAGTGCAGCCTCAATCCAGCCGCTTGACGCCGCGAGGGTGCGAAACTGAAGGGAGTAATCCTGGATGGACTGGTTTCCTTGTCTTAAACGGAGGAGTTGATCATTAGTGGAGATAGCGTCAGTAGCGTGACCAAAAACATGTGGTTGAAATGACTGAGGAAGGCTGCTAATGACTGCGTGACAGGACCGTTGGAATCCCAGATCATCCCGTTAAGCAGCGAGATGACGAAGGCAATCTCAAACTGACGTGAATTCATCTCAAAGTACATTTTGCATTGCTAAAGAAACCCACTGCATTCTTCCGCCTCACCACCGAAGGGCGCTGGCCGGGCCATGGGACTGTGTGAGGCAGATGTAGAAGCAACACTCTGACATGATGGAATGCTTGCATATACTCAAAAAATGGATTTCGTTCCAGGGCTGCTGCTTGGCCGGTTACTGCTTCCGTCTGTTGGGTGGTCCGGTCTTCTGTCAGGATTAACAGGCAGACACAGATGTGAGTGAACTCAGATTGTTTATTAACAACAGACGTAAGCAGAGAACTGAGGAGGCACTGAAGGGGTAGAGAAGTGGCAGTGTAATGTCTTATCTGAAGTGAAGATGATAGCAGCGGTGTTCGGGTAGATAGATGAAGAATACACAGGAAGTCACGGGAAGACTGTCTTGAACCCACGAGCGTGGCAGCTAGCGTGGGAGTCGGGTTGTCAATGATGAGACCGGACAGTGAATACAGGGTGAGGGTTGCTTTTAAGGATGTTGATGATTAGTGACAGGTGTTTCAGTATTCGGGTGATTGGGACCGTGTGGGAGGAGTGTATGGGGAGGAGTGTATATTGTATTTTCCCGTTTTGGGGTTTTGTTTAAAAAATTGTTGGTATAACCCTCACCTTTATATAACACCCAAAGATTGATGAACTCACTTTTCAAATTTTGAATGTTGCTCGCATGACGTCAATTATCCATAACTGTTCAGACTCAATACACAGTGCTTGTGCGCTACATTCAAACAGTAATAAAACAAACACAAGTCACAATCAGAACAAAAAGAAAAAGCAGTCTCTCCCGCTTTGCAGCAGCAAGTCCCTTAAGAAGCGTATTCTACAGGTGTTGATCATCGGATGAGATGAGAAGAGCACGTCCTCATGGCAGTACAGCCAATCACGTCTCCTTGCATGATTGACAGGTCAGACAGCCTATCACCACCAGCTGTCAGAGTGACAGTACAAGTGCCAGAGACAACAAACCTCGCAAGAAAGACAAACAGAAAGGAAATACTGCAAAAAAAACCTTACGTCCTTAGGGACGTAACAAATATATTGAAATATTATTACATGTAAAAGAATTGTAATATAGCCCGCACTGTTATATAACCAGCACACCCCCCCCCTCCCCCATACACACACTGCAGGGTTTGTAAAATCTGGTATAACCTGCGGATTATATGCGGGAAAATACGGTAGTTATAATCTTATTTCAGCCGTTGCTCAACAGCTTTTTTGGCATTGCCTGTACAACCTGTAAATCAGGGGTCTCAAACATGCGGAAACAATATTTTGTGGCCCCCTCGGGACCATATGAAGGTTTAATGCAAGTGTGGCCCGCAAGTTTTGAATGAATAGCGCTTTACCGCATTGTGTGCGGAAGGTTCCTTTTTCGTGCGAGCTGGAGCTGGAGCTGTACAAACCAACCAATCACAGTGGAGTATATGACTCCCGGGGGGCCAATCACAGTGGAGTATATGACTCCCGGGGGGCCAATCACAGTGGAGTATATGACTCCCGGGGGCCAATCACAGTGGAGTAAATGACTCCCGGGGGCGGGGCATCGGCAGGGCTTGATGCAGACAGAGAAACATTTCACAACTATGGAGGTGCCTGTGTAACATCACATTTACACAACCGTCATAGAATTATTACTTCTTATTGTGTTTGAAATTGAGCATGTTTGACTTTGAGCTGGACGAAGTCAATGTTACTGTTATTGGCGTTGGATTTAGCGTCATGCGGATTGTATTTTGTTTTTCCATCATTTGAAATTGGCTGATTTGCGGGACATCGGTGTTATAATATAGAAAATAAAATCCAGTAAATAACGCCTCCGTGGCTGCATCCCATTGTTTGTATATAATACATTTATTAATGCGTCCCACAGTCACAGCTGATAATTATCAGCCCGGTAGCAGTCGCCTATCTCTGTATTTTCTACCATATACAAATGCTACGATGTTCATGTCATCAGGAAAGTATGGAAGCCCGTTTCCGCCACAGTTGAGGAAAAAAAAGGATTATTTAAGGCATAATAATGAGAGGGTTTCTCATAATAATGACTTAATATCTCGAAATAATGAGAGTTTCTCATAATAATTACTTCCTATCTCGAAATAATGAGAGTTTCTCATAATAATTACTTCGTATCTCAAAATAATGAGAGTTTCTCATAATAATTTGTATCTCGAAATAATGAGAGTTTCTCATAATAATTACTTAGTATCTGGACAAAATTAGAAAGTTTCATAATAATGACTTAATATCTCAAAATAATGAGAAACTTTCTTATAATAATGACTTATTATCTCAAAATAATGAGAAAGTTTCTCATAATAATGACTTAGTATCTCGAAATAATGAGAGAGCTTATCATAGTAATGACTTAGTATCTTAAAATAATGAGAATTTCTCATAATAATGAATTAGTATCTGGAAAAAATAAGAAAGTTTCATAATAATGACTTAATAAATAATGAGAACGTTTCTTATAATATTGCAAGATAAGTCATATTCAGAAGAACCGTTCATGTTCTTCAATATTCTGTTTATGTTCAGGACAGTTCATGCCCAGAAGAACCCATTGATGTCAAAGAACTGTCAATAATGACGTTTTTTTTTTTTGTGGAATTCTTGATGCGGCCCTGCCTCACCCAAACTCTGCCTCCTGCGGCCCCCGGCTCATTTGAGTTTGAGACCCCTGCTGTAAATTATGCCTTTAGATGTTTGTTTAAGAGTGCTCTGCTCTTTACTCTTGTCGTCTTGCTTTGCTTGGGGGTAAAGTCATGTATGTTACATATGCAGAAGCAGCAGCATTTCGTACATGCTCTCACAGCAATGTCTGTGAATGTATTTGCAGTAGCAAGTCTCGATATGTGCTCTACAGCAGTATCAGCATAGCAGATAAATTCTGCCAAAACTAAATACATTAATATTGCCATATCCATTACCATGCAAGTCTCTATTACCACACCAATCTCTCAGAGAGTTGTCATGATGGACAATTATTTTAACCTTTAATGCTCTTATTGCAAATTGAATGTTCTCTATGCATGATCTCTATTGATTCAATTTGAATTATGTAGTGCATTTGCTTTAACACATAACAATATGTACATACCAATATTTAGAATTGTCTGTATAAATACAACATTGTTCTCTTTAATGTGAAAGAAGAAGGTTTTTTTAATAGTTTATCAAGACTACAATGACTGATGTATACAAAGTGATGGGCTTTTTTTGTCTTTATGCCTCCTCAGAATAAATGAAACAAAACAATGTTTTAGCAAATAAATGAGAATAAACAGTATGTGAATAAATGAGGTGTTGGAAGAAACATAATGGATATTTTAATGTAATTGAAATGTAAATCCACTGAAATCGCTGTGGGGCCCCATGTCTGTGGATCCCAGAAATCTATGCCCTGAGAATAAGGATGCATAGCAAATGTTTAATACTTTCTGAGTGCACTTTAGGTTATAATGTGACACACATTGTGGCCTTGCTCATACATATTGTGGATCAAAATAATGAAACAGTCCCTTTAAAATGTAAAACCAGGTCTGTGTGAAGATGGCATCGGTCTAGAGCGTACCCCATTGTCACTGTTTGACTGAACCCAGAGAACGTTCTCCCTCATATCACAGGCTACAGCTGCAGCTGTGACTATATTTAGACCCCTTTTCCACACTCGCACACACATATACATATTCTTCCCTGGCTTGCAACATCTCTGTCTGTACCACCTACAGTGCATCAAGCAGTGTCTGTCACCCACACCCTCTGTGTGTGTGTGTGTGTGTGTGTGTGTGTGTGTGTGTGTGTGTGTGTGTGTGTGTGTGTGTGTGTGTGTGTGTGTGTGTGTGTGTGTGTGTGTGTGTGTGTGTGTGTGTGTGTGTGTGTGTGTGTGTGTGTGTGTGTGTGTGTGTTGTACACGTGCATTATGAACTGATAATGAATGGTTGAAATGAATGACTAAGCTAAGGTATCAGAAAAAAAAATGTTTTTTCATGGTAATAAGATTCAAGTCAAAATCGCATTTATTTAAATAGTACTTTATACCATACAGATTGTTACAAAACAGCTTTAATAAAGTAGGAAAATAGGAGTTAAAATTTCAAATAGGAGTTGAAATTCATTGCTGTTTCAGTTCAGTACCTTTTTTTCATAAATTAAGATCGTCAATTATGAAACGAGTTCAATTTAGCTATAAGCAGCTTTACAGAGGTCAATAGTGTCATTATTCAGCTCAGTTCAAGAGGAACAAACCCCTTAATGGTCCACCAAAGAATTACATCTGCTTGTTTGGTGTTTCTCTTTGTGTTCTAATATTTACAAGGAAAATACAATTATATAATTTATTGTCAGGATATTTTCATCACATTTTTGAGTAGTTTTGTTGTTCTTGGAATGTGATTGAGTAATGTTATTGTGTTATTGTACAACTATAATAAATATTATTTTATCTTTGTGAACTAAGGCATTTAGCATTTTTTAAATGTTTTATTGTTCACAAAGGTATTAATAGTGTTTTTAACTGCCATGCAGAAACACACACCCAAACATGCAGAATTACATTATAATTATAACCTATAACCTAAACCTACTTAGAATTGTATGTTTTTTTATTAGAGCAATTTGGTTCATAAGGACACAGGAAGTTGTTTTTAATGTATGTATAATAGTTTAGTGGGAAATTAAAAAGTAATGTCAATATATAATGGAACACTTTTGAGTTATAGGATTTTTTTCCTAATGCAGCTTTGTCATAATTATTTAACGCTGTGATTTTTAAGTAATTTATTTGTACGGTATGGTACAAATTTGTGTTAAAACACAAGTATGCTTTTTGGAAACACATACATTATTTTGTTCATGCATGAGCCCAAATGGTGTAGCAAATATAACTCCGTCAAAAGAGCTTTCACAAGATCCATAGGAAACAATTTTCTTTATTAAGAAGATTTCCAAAACACCAAAAGTTCCTAGAGGCACAGCTATTAAGTTGATGTACCAAAAAACGTTGGGTATTGAAGAAAAAGCACAATATCATTAATGGGAAAAAAAATCTTTTATCAGAACAACTAAGAAAAAGCCTCAATTTACAGACAAAGACTTGCAAGACCTTATGAAAGTGCAGAGTATAAGAACACTAGACAAGCACTAGGCCTATATGCTGGTGAATGGCACTCTTGACCAAGTAGAAAATAAAAAGTAGACTTAAATATGATCAAAATTAATTTGGACCTGTGGAGTTCTGGAAGAATGTTTTATGGAGCGATGTGACAAATCTCTAACTTTTTGGACCCATAGATCAGCAGTATGTTTGGTGCAAAAAAACTAAAAAAACATCCCAAAACATCTCCATAGTCAAACATGGAAGTGGTCCGTTCTTGTAATGGGGGTGTTGCTGTTTTAGGAAGTGAAATCTTGAATGTATGAAGGACAGCATGAATTCTTTGAAGTATCAAGCCATTTTGGCAAAGATGGTGATGCCCTCGGTACAGATACTGAAGCTTAATGATCAATGGACTTTTCTGCAGGACAGCCATCCCAAATTGTACATCCAGATCTACTTGCTTGCTTAAAGAATCATTTGTAGTATATTATATCTCACAGAAAATATTTGGTGGAGCTTGAAGAAAGCAGTGGTAATGTGAAAACCAAAGATTATCAGAGATCTGGAAGCTTTTTCAAGTGAGGAATGGGGCAAGATTGCTGTAGAGAGGTGACAGAAGCTTCTAAGCACTTACAGACAGTGTTCATTGTAGCTTATAAATAATAAATGATTATGCACAAAATTTGACTTTTGGGGATTTAATAATTTTCTAAGATGAATGTTAAGAGCTAATTCTAATTTTTTCCCCATTTTTCATCAAGTTTACTTTCTCAGAATCACTCAAATATGTATTAATAAACTTTTTATAATAGTTTACTGATGCATTTGAATAATCTTGATTGCAACTATATGCCATTATAAACCATATATACAAGAACACACACGTGCAGATTTCTAGGAAGAGATCCATTTTGTCCACAGTGTTACAGAAACTGAAGTGAGGTTTATAACTGCCACACCTTGAGCAATGCATTAATAATAAACCACAGAGGATGGCGGGAATGGGCTAATTAACACAAGCCTCAAATGAAAGACAACCGATCACCCACCCCCTTACCACTTTGATCTAAAATATATGCAATCACATTATACTGTGCTATCACCAGATCTCAGTAGCTTAAAGCCACACCAACATCAGTCCATAATAGAATTTTATTTATTTCTCTAAGTGTTGAAACCATTTTCTATCTTTTAATTTGTCTTTCTGTCAAATTATTGTATCTTATGTAGGGTGTAAGACACAATCTCTACAAATGAGTGTATCTTATGTAGGGTGTAAGCTAGTGATATTTTATCTGGTCTGGTAGCTGGGAGGTGGTGGGGCAGGGGTGGGTTCACATCAGACACGTGACGCCGCTCATACTTCCAGTGTAAACATTCGCATGTTAATATGGGCATAAAAAAAGAAGGAATAAGTGGATATAAACAAGCTAAATTTAACTATAAACTATTAACATTAACTATAAACATACATTTAAACTATTAACTTAATAATGTATTTGTTTATAACAAATTACTGAGAACAGAATCATGTTTGGTGACAGATTAGACGATAATATTCAATCTTTTAATGGTTACAAATTACATGTTACAGATGGAAACTACTAACCTTAACCTATCTTAATTCTGTGTTTTGAATAAATGGACATCTGTTATGTTTCATGCAGATCTAGTGCGTTTTTGTTTTTGAGGCTATGAAGATAATGCAGTATACAAAGATAACACAAGTAAACAAAAATGGAGTTTTTAAATGAAGGTTGTTATTAAGGGACAAATAAATCCAAACCTACGTAGCCCTGTGTGAAAAAGTTATTGCCCTATAAATCTAATAACTGGTTGAGACACCCTTAGCAGCAACAACTACAATCAAGCATTTGCAATGACTTGCAATGATTCTTTTACAGCGATGTGGAGGGATTTTGGCCCACTCATCTTTGCAAAATTGTTGTAATTCAGCCACATGGGAGGGTTTTTGTGCTTGAACGACACTAAATGACATGGAGCCGTAGGTGCAATCACTTGCATTTAATTTAAAACTCATATTACTTAAGCTTGCCACAGTGTGTGTGCTCTTGCAAGCTTAAGTAATATGCGTTTTAAGTTAAATGCATGTGATTGTGCCGATGCTTACATGTTATTCAGTAAGCGTGCTATAGTTCAGCTTCTGTATTCCACACAAATGTTTGCATATGCGCCTAATAATAATAACTCGCCACAGTCAAGTCCACATTTATCTAGGTTAACGTTAGAGCGAGCGGCCATGAAAGTTGCTACCATTTACGTTTCAATGATAAGTCAGTGGAAGATAGGTGAACGTTTGGATTTCTTGCATGACATGCTGTATAATTACCACCAGAACCCACCATTAACTATCTGTCACAAACTGCCACACTTCATCATGAGGTTTGAACTAATTGACTAATAATTTTTTTGGTCGAATAAGCTTCTTTTAGTTGACTAATGATAGTTAGTAGGGCAGCCTTACTGAAGTTACTGTTTATTATATCTATTATTATTGTAACGGAAGGACACTCAGGCAGGGATCCAATAGCGTGTCTTGAATACGAATGGTCGTATAGGCGGATAGTCAGGACAGGCAGATAACATACATAAACTATAATCCAGGCAAAGGTCGAGGCAGGCAGACAGAATCAGAATCGTAGTACACTCGAGGGAAGTCAGGACAGGCAGATAACAGTCACGAGCGATAATCCAGGCTAAAGTTGGGGCAAAACTGTTGGTTAACGGCTTATTCTGATACACTACTTATGATTTATGAGGATTAAAAAGGAGTGAATGAAATATAGGGTGGTTGTGTACCTTTACTGCTGACACATTTTTACAAACCTTGTAAAAGTTAATTTTCTAGGTCCCCTTTAAGTTATTTTAGGCTAAAACAAAGGCAGTTGTAGTTGCTCTAATTTGTGCATGCGCTGTATCGTGATTTTCATGCAGCCCCATTTATTTAAATTTGACATGTTATATAATTAATTGTCAGCTTTATTTCAAACCACCTAAAGTTCCGTCACAAACCTTCAAGGGTTAACAGACCTCAGTTTTGGAAGCCCTGATCTAGGCCATTCCTGATGAGGGTACTCACAATTTGTACTGTGGTCCATTGTACTGTGAAAAATTTGATTATTGGAAAAAGAACAATAATTTCAGAAAGCATGAGGCTTTCATACTATTAGATTTTAATGGCTAATTTGTTTTTAGTGGGATTTTAATGGCCAGATTAGATCACTATTATCATTTTGGGAGCAACGTATATGCAAGTGTTGATTGTTGTAGTAAGCCATTTTAGCTAATTATATTCAACAGTCTATGAAATATTCATCTATGTTTAATAATGGATAGTTTTCTGAAGTAAGGTAGTGTATTTACTGTTTGGCTATGGTCAGGCTTCTGAAATTAATCTCATCTTTGTTTTACATTATTTCTGAGGCTCTTCTGGATTATACATTTTCCTTTCCTCTCTGTGATGATTTGGGAAGAAAGCAAGGGTATTAAAACACCATGGTCAATACAAAAGATTTAAGGCAAACAAAACAATCGCTTGGATCTCCACTTTGTCGTCTTCTTTTTTTTTTTTCATTTTGCTATAATGTTTTTTGTTTTTCCAGACATTTTATAAAAGTAGAGAATAACATATGTGTCTGGTTTCACAGACCCGGCTTAAGTGTTGTCCCAGACTAAAATGCATGTTTGAATTCTTTGAACTGAAAGTAACTTGTACCGGCATATCTTAAAATATTTCTTTGCCATTGTGTAGTCTTAAAATGCACACCAGTAATGTTTTAATCCTAATCCTGTCTTAATCTAAGCCTTGTCAGTGAAACCAGGCCATCATATTGGTATTTGTAACACAGCTCTTAGTTTGGGGAGGAAGGAGGCGGGAACCAGCCAATATTTAAAACATAAATACAAAATAAAACTACTGGCGGCAGCCTCTCACGGACGACTGCTGCCCACACGAACACAAGCACAAAACTCAACATAAATCCAGGCCTGGTCCTCTTTCATCCTTCTTTGTCATTGCTCCTCATTTCATCCCTCCGCTCCTCCGGAGACCAGTGACTCACATGTGACGCTCATTACCAATCACGCCACCAGGCACACTTTCACGTCCCTCGTCCTCCTCCCTGCTTACCACAGTCGGGTTTAAAGCAAAGGGTATAGCTTTTCCAGTAGTTAACTACTTTTTCCAGCAAGTAGTGGTGTAGCTATAAGCTTTAGCCAAAAACAATGGTAGTATGGTAGGAAATCAAATTGCTATGGTATTTTAACAAGGGTAAAATGAAATGGTGATTAATCATACAAGGCATTCTGTATTTTGGAATTGAATGAGCATAAGTACTTGTCAAGACGAAAGAGGCATAGAGTGTTTAGTTGTGCATTGGTCTCCTGTTTAAACGTACAGCCTTTTGTGTCTTCTCAAACTCAATCTCTCTTTTTCTCTGTTTTTCAATCTGTGTAGGACCCTAGGAGCAAGCACAAATTTAAGATCCACACTTATGGCAGCCCCACATTCTGTGACCATTGTGGATCTCTTCTATATGGACTCATACACCAAGGGATGAAATGTGACTGTAAGTACAATACTAAACAATTTTAGCCCAGTGGAAGTTATTTAAGATTATTTAAGTGGTTATTTATGATACCTATATCTAAGGGTGGGCGATATGACCAAGTTAATTTAGCCTTAAATAAGACTTTAAAATTCAATATTTTGATACCATTTACATTTCATATTTATTATCACCATTTTCATTATTGTTAAGAAAAACCTTAATACTAGCCTAAAAAACTCTCTTGCTTACTGAAGACAAGTAAACTGATAAAGAAAGAGCAAAAAAACAAATATAATAGAACAAAGTCCTGAAAAACTTCAAGCACTAGAAATTCTACTTAAAATGTATAATCAAATGTAAAACCAATATGTAAATTAAATATACATTTATTCTTTAAAGTAGTTACAAAAGTGATACAATCACTCTATTTTTGTTGTTTGATTTGCATTAATAATGACATTATTTAAATAAAAGCACTTAGTTCTCACTTGCTCTCTGAGCAGCAGCTTCATATTACAGATATTAGATATTACTCAGACAATGCTGAGAAAGCCTCTCAGAGAGTGTGCGCATATACTGATATTAGATATTTTGTCTGCTAATTGCACTTCAACAATTTAAAATCACTTGTTTTTAAACCACAGTACTTAAAAGTGCATGCAAGCTTTAATGACCACAAGAACGTCACAATGACCGTAACCACGATTGTCCAAAATCTTAACTGGTTGACAAATTTCTACCGGTAATTGGTGCCTACCAGTTTATCGCATACCCTTATCTATATGGATTTATAGTTTATGCAATAATCATTTGATTAATTCTTGGAATATTACATACTTTAAAATAAATGTTACATGCAAGTTATGTGTTCACAGCCTGTGATATGAATGTCCATAAGCAGTGTGTGATGAATGTGCCAAGTCTTTGTGGAATGGACTTCACAGAGAGACGAGGACGTCTTTACCTGAAGATTGAGGTGATCGGAGACAAAATGCATGTCACTGGTGAGTTTCCCTGTTTTCACATGAATAACAGTACAAAACATGTTCATGTTATTGCATAGCTCTATTTTTCTGAATACTGAGATGTTAAGCCCCTTCTCTCATGCCAAGACAGAAATAGATTATAATCTTTTCTCATCTATTTTTTAGCAATACCAATCTCAAATGTAATTGAACTTACCTTTGCTTCTGACATTATCACCAGATACAACACACATATTACATTCATAATGCTCTTCATGTACAGCTTCCTTTTTAAGATTTGATATAATTCCCCATCAACATTCTGCTGTAAAAAAATCTGGTGTCTCTACAAGAAAACTGGTATAACTATACATTATTTATTTAGTACATTGACCACATGCAGGCATACATACTATAGGTATAATGCCTATTACTGCCACAGCATTAAATATAACCCAGTCACATGCGACGCTCATCCACCAAATTACCCCTGGGTCGTGTAAAGGGACAGGTTGCAACATTGCTCATTGAAGCTGGAATTGTGACATCAATTGTGACTGCAATTGTGGCTATTTGACTTCTGTACAAAGAAATATTATAGCGATAGCTATACATGAAGTGTGCTTGCTTAATGTATAGTAGCCTATTAGCCAGTATTATAGTTTTGCTATATATTATAAGTTTTAAGACCAATAGTTAGCCACAATTTAACAAAAACAAGCATAAGCATAATAAAACGTCCTCATGTTTTAACTAAAATGAATGATTAATAAAACACACTTGTGAGTTGATATCTTTTTTTCCCCAAATACACTGAACTACGTAAATTGGCCTACACATTTGTTATGAATCCCTAGCCCTATACAAAGTCTGGGGACAGTTGAACTTATTAATTTTTGAAGGTTTATATATAGAATTCAGTGTTTCTATTCTTCATATAATATTAGGAATACTTTTTTTAAAGCCAAAATATGTAATTAATATGATTTATATGATTAGAAATTTTCTGTCACAATCCCAAGACAATGATGAAGAATTCAGAAATACTTTAATGAAACGCCACATGAAAATAATCCACATAGAGGCATGAATCGAAACAGCAGTGTATCCACACACACAGAGCTACACAAACAACAGTGACAAACTGACGAGTGAACAGGGAGAACTAAATACCCATACGTTGATGAACAAATGACAAACAGCTGTGATGGTCAGTGTCCATGGTGATAAATGAGTGGCAGAGACAAAAAAAACCTCTGAAACAAAGGAACACGTGACTGAATAAAAACAAAATCAGAGTCCTAGTGCTGTGACGGCATGATATTTTTTCCTATTTTTCCTTCTGCATGCATGTGTATTGGGCATGCATGTACAGATACATTTTGAAGTTATGAAGAGACTTCAATGACCACTCAGTTGAAGTGAACTTTTCTCTTTACTTTCTTGAGTGCAATCATATTGTTTCTCTCAATCTCTGTTACATTTTTTGTGAAACTGAAAAAGGCAGGCAAAAATGCTTACTTTACATTTAATAAACAAAAAATACAATGCATTATTATACAATTGTAACAATGTTGAATGTTCGGGGAGGAAGGAGGCAGGAACCGGCAGACGTTTGAAGACTTTAATGATCAAATAAAGCATAAATCCAAAATAAACATAATGGCGGCAGTTCCTCACGGACAACATAAAATCCAGGCCTGGTCCTCTCTCGCTTTCACTGTCTCCGCTCCTCTGTGAGACGAGAGACCGATGGCTCGCAGTTGACGCTCATTATCAATCACACCACCGGCTCTCGTGACGCTCTCACGGTCCCTCGACCCGCCCTGCTTGCCACAACAATGTTTACATTAACATCTGTAAATTACAATAGTTATTACAAGTAGCGATAGTTTTAATGTCTGTATAATGTAGGTGGAGTCGCTAACATGCTTTTAATATAACTTAACAAATAAAAGTAAAATAACAAATATAAGCAATAAACATACAAGCAAAGCTTCTCTGGGCTTTAAACAGCAGACTGGAAACAGATGCCATAGCACTGGAAATGGCTGCTGTGCTTTGCGTGATTGTCACTATGAAGCATAACAAATATTAAAAGGTATATTGAGTTTTTTGAAAGGGTAGTTTTAACTAAAGGCCCAGTCACACAGCGAAAACGCATGAAGAACGCACGAATTACGCACAGATTTTCGTTTCTGCGCGGCGTGTGCGTCATATGCGTAATTCGTCGGTGGAACGAACGAGGACCATCAGTGATTGTAAGTGGATGTGCGTCGAAGGTGGTTTGTGCGTGATTTTGAGTTTTGAACGGTTCAAAAATTTTCCAACGCACAGATGTGCGTCGGTGTGCGTTATTCATGAGTCGGCGTGCGTAGTTTATGCGTTGAGTATGCGTGACATGCGCAGGACACGCGTCGGCCGTCAGTGCTTATGCGTTGGAACTGGTTCGAAAGCGCGCACGTCCACTGACGCCCCACCACTCGTGAACCGCGCACCGTGGCACACGTATCACGTTCATTCCACTGACAATGTGGATTCTGAAAGTGCTTGTTCGTGGAACGTTCGCGAATCGCGCGTGTTTGGACGCGCTCCGTCAGTGATTCATGCATCGGGCGTGCGCCGAATGTGGAATACTTTGGTCAATTTCTCGACGCACAAGCACGCACAAACCCAATCTATGCGTGATTTGTGAGTGATTCGTGCGCGATCGGTTGTGTGACTGGGCCTTAAGCCTGTAGCAAACAACACCATTTACCAGGGAGAAACCATTAAGGTTACAAATGATACATAATACTCCCCGTCTGGTATATAGCATAATGCACTCTGATACATATTACGTTACGTTACACAGGGTAACTTAGCACATAATCAAATAATCTCTGTAATAGGCCTTAAGAATGTCTTTTTAGTACCGCTTTTAGTGAGTCCGAGTTTTGGTGACCAGTGCCATTGACCATTCATTCTATATCCCCTGATCATCTTTCAATAGGGTTAACCATGTCTCTTCCTTTGATATTGGGCTTATCTTGCCATTTCTTGCAAGACTTAAGGGATGCAAAGTATTCTCATCTTCACCTTTCCCATATGCAACCTTCTTCACTGAGGTATTTGGTCACACTTGAATCTTTGGTAAAGACTAGAGACATATTCAGCTACATGCTCCTGTGAAATTAGTGCCACAGTCAGATCGTATGATCTTTGCTTGGCCTCGTATGTTGAAGAAGCGTCAAAGCGCATTAATGTAACTTTCTTTTGAGGTTTGATGTTTCCATTTACTCTATCAATATGGATGGCTTGCACTGATAAATGTGTATATTACGGTCCATCGTTCACTGTAGGCCTGGGGCCTCATGTAAGACTTGCATTGAATTCATACTAAAACATTGCGTAGACAAAGCTGTATACGTGCGTATGCACAAAAAAAAAAACAGATGTATGAATCTCTGCATATGAAGGATCCCACGCATATTCTCTTTGTACATCCCAATGAACATAAAATTGAGCTTACATGCATGAGCACAACACCCCACCCAGTTTCCTCCCCTAATGAAACTGATTTAAATATTGTAATGAGTCCACTTGGGCAAAAGAAAGCAGTAAGAAAATGGCTAAAGCAAGTGGCAAGAAACAAAACTTTACAGAAAGTGAAGAGGTAGAAATGAGAAAAAAATCTTTTATTTGGAACTTTGTCCTCTGGAATTAATAACAAAAGGAGAAAAATATGAGTGGGAGAGTTTGGCTGATGCCGTGGGAAGTCGCACTATAAATGATCTTAAAAAGACATGGTCTGATAATCGTCTTTAGTGGATAACTGTGGTCTCCTAAAGGGTTGTTGTATAATTAAATGCAAATAAAAAGATAAATTAAAAGTACTATTAGATAGAACCATAACTTTAAATGCATCACTCACCAGCTAGCTTAGGGTGCCAGCTGCCACCCAACCATGCTGTTTGTAAGGATGTATGAATCATGGGTTGACCCCGGCCACCTTGCCATAATATTTGTTAGGCGCATTTGTGCATCACATATTATCTGTACATTTATTGAATGGAAACCTGTAAGGGAACGGGTATTGCATGGATCCACGCTGTCTCTCTCTCTAGATTCGGCACAGAGTTCCAAGAGGATAGCCCATGGAAATCTGAAACGGCTGAGAAACCAGTTATCATCCTGATGTAGAAAATCAATAACTCCTGATTCTGATCCCAAAAACTCATTCTATTCAGATTCTGCCATTAACAATGTCCCGTAATAAAGCCAAAGCTGCCATTGGCATAGACTGAGGTTTGTATTAATTTGCACATGCTTTTATATGTTCTTATTTAATTGCACAATTGATAGAATTTTCCCATAAGGCTTAGGCCTGTAGCGATACACTAATCTCACGATACGATACGATACGATACGATACGATACGATACGATACGATACACGATATTCAGGTCACGATACGATATATATCACGATATTCAGCCAACGATATGATTCGATACAATTCGATATAAATCGACACACTTACGCTTACACTTACGATCATTTTCTGAAAGATTGGGGACAGAGTGATTTTGGTGACATCTTGTGAGTATTGAATTAATTGAACTAAAAACAATATATGTGAAAGTGCTGGACAAAATAAATCAAAGATATGTTGAGAAAATTATTTCCATTTATTGAAACAGTGCAAACTGTAGCTTACAAGCATTTGAAAAGTAAATAAAGTGCAATATTGCAATTAACAATGGAGTTTTCAAAAGTGCAGCAAGTGGCCTGTTCTGAACAGTTTCTTTGACAGCTTTTTAGCTTGACACTGAACATATAATGTAGCCAGTCTAGCCACCAGGTAAGTAAACATAGTACCATGGCTTCTGTACCATCCACTAATACAAGTCACTAAGAACAACATACAAGTCACTAAGAACAACAAGTCATTAAGAACAAATAAACCATGGCAGCCAATAATTCAAGTCCACAGGAGCAACATTTAGGACAACTTAAAATTGTACCCATCTTAGCAGAGTATCTTAAGGACTTAAGTGAACACTAGTAAACAGAAAATCTCCTCTCCATATAACTGCAGACCAAGTGATCTACATTGTCTTCAGATTTTTGTTCAGGAATAGAATCTGATGGACAGCATGATGGAAGCAGATGGAAACTTGTGGGAACAACCACCATCGATGTCCAGCGTGGTTTGTTTTGGGTCACGCGGCCGCAGCTTCTTGGGCTCCTCCGTTAGCATTACCTTGTTCGGGTGGTGACGTTTTAGGTGGGCTCGTAGGTTGGTGTTATTTCCAGAGTATTTCACGTTCATGTCACACAGCTTGCAAACCGCGATGCTTTCTTCTTTTTAAATCCAAAGTGCTCCCACACATCTGCTTTTAAGCATGAAGGTGCTGGATTTATATTCGCCGCTATTTTCTTGAATCTCCTCGCTCTGACTGCGTCAACAGGAAGACGTAGACGTCGGCGTCTGTAACTTGCTCTACAGCGACACTAGCAGCTGGCTGACCAAATCGCTCTTCCTGCAACGTGAACGGGGGTAAACACGAGGGATTTGAATGGGACTTATGTATCGATACTCGCGGCTTAAAAATCGATACCTTCTTAAGGGAAACAATATCGATTTATATCACAGAATCGATAAAATTGCTCAGCCTTAATAAGGCTTGTGATACAATAAATGTCAATTATTTTATAAATTGCAAATTAATAGCAATGCTTCCCACAGGTGGATGTGTGATTAGACTTTTAGAACAATTTGTTGTGTAATGCTTGCAACTTCACTTCATTGCCTGTTGGAGTTGCTAACGGACAAAAACAATGAAAAATGTACGTACACCAGACATGAAATTATTGTGGCGAAACGCACATTCTCACGTTAATTTAACTGTTAGTACATCCGACTGTGAGTGTGAAAGCTTGCGTAAAGGTATGTTTTGAGTAACTATTTAAAAACAGGGAATCTGCAATTCCTAATTTAAGGGATTCTGCATTCCTAATTTCAGAGGGCAGCGAATTCCACAATTTAGGAGCCAGAGATGAAAAAGCTTAATCACCCATAGTTTTTAACCGTGTTGTTTGAACAGTTAAGAGACCAGCTTCAGAGGAGCGTAGAGCGCGTGTAGGGTGTTAAAAGCTCACACAAGTATTGTGGGGCCAAATAATTCAAGGCTTTATAAGTGAGCATGAGAATTTTAAAATCAATACAAAAACTAACAGGGAGCCAGTGCAATTTGTCCAGGATATGTGTGATGTGCTCTAACCAGTGTTCTAACTAGGAGCACTGGTCCTAGTTAGAATTCTAGCAGCTGAATTTTGTACCAACTGTAATTTACTTAGGGTAGCTTTAGAAACTAAAGCCAGCAATGCATTACAATAATCAATGCGTGAAAAAAACAAAAATGTTGATTTAACTTTTCAGCCACAGAGAAAGTCAACATGGAACGGAATTTGTCAGTGTTTCTGAGATGGAAAAATTATTCTGACTGTGTTACGAACATGATGATCAAATGTTAAGTTGGCATCAAGTTTTTGTTTAGTTTGAAATTGAAAAGCAGAACCATCACACTTAAAGTAATCGACCCTGCTTTACGCAACTGTTGAGGTAAGCCAGTAAGCTTCACTTGTGGCAGAATGAATGTGGCAGAATCCTGACAGTCTAGTTCCTGGATGATTTGTTCCATTTCAACTGCAAGGATGGCTGCACATAGTTCAAGTCTGGTAACTGTATTTCCTGTCTGTGGGGCTAGCTTGGATTTTTGCATAATGAACCCAACATGACACATTTAATTGTTACCTTCAAGTATGCAACAACGGATGGTCAGAACAGATGTATTTGTGAGTGGGAAATAATAATTGGAGTGTAAGTTTGGGGAATTTGGAGCAGTTCCAAGTCTTGCAACGAGTGTTTACAGATGTTCCATTCTGTTTCCTTTTCAACTGCGAGGGGTGCATCCAAGTCTCACTTCTCGTTTGAAAGTTTGTGAAGTAGCAATTTCCTTTAGATGGTCATTGACGCCACCATGCAGAGAGGGTCAAACAAGCTGTGTACAGTCACCAGGACTCCTCTGTGTGTGAATTGCTTGTCACTGATGTTGACATGGAACGTCAATGTATTACTCTGAAGATCCTAGCTCAAGCTAAGACTGCACTGCAAAGGGGGTGAATCAGTTAATAGATACAAAAGTTTCAAGTCTTTGGCATAGTCTTTGGGATCACAATCTGCACAATCGATCGCAAAGGTAATGTGGGTAGATCGCATGGAAATAACAAAGTAGACGTCAGCCCATCATCTGTCTTCACTATGAAATTCGTCACTTGGTTCACTTGACACATGGGTCACTGAACATGTGTGTGCGCACAATGGCGCCAAATGCTGAAAAACTCTAGCAAGCTAACAAGATACCCTCAAATTTATTTATTTTCAACTTAAGAAAGGGTATAAAAATGAGTGGTGGAGCTGGACATCTGTCATTTTTAAAGTGCGTTTGCCTTATCTGTCATCGCTATACCGAAATGTGATGCGGCATTTTCGGACCATTCATAAAACTACGACAATGATTCTGAGTTGTATTGTGCAATATGTGATCATATAGTTATCCAAGCTACACCTAGATATTTTCACGGAAGGCAAGGACGAAGACAAAGATATCCAATAGCGAGAGATCCAATAGCACTTCAATAAATGCAAGGGAGATGTAACAGTAATGAAAACACATACATGTGGTTCAACACAAACATGACGTTCACACCAACAACAACTGACAACCAAGGAGTGAACAGGGAGAACTAAATATACTAACAGAGATTAAGAATTCTCAATATATTCATAAATGTTTTTTATTTTTATTTTAAGTCAAGTCAATACAATACAGATTGTTTCAAAGCAGCTTTACAGGGGTCACAGGAAAACAATAAAAACAAATTTTGTTTTGGCTGAACAGCAGCCTTAAAAGAGCAGGCGAATCAATACAATTGTTGAATATTAAGTGTTAAGTTTCCCCAACTGAGCAAGCCATAGGCGACAGCGGCAAGGAACCAAAACTCCAGCAGGTGTGAATGAATGAAGAACGGAATGGAAAAAAAACCTTGGGAGAAACCAGGCTCAGTCGGGGGACCAGTTCTCCTCTGGCCAACAGCCAAACAGTGCATGAATGTTATATTGACAACATTTCAAGTCCAATATTAAGTCCAGTTTGGTCCAGATTTTAGTTAGATCATTTTAACTTAGTCATTTTATAAGTAGCTCACAAGTCAAAAAAAGTGTGGGCACCCCTGCACTAGACCATCATATCTCACAGTCAGTGCCAGAACTTTAAAAACATTGTGCGTAACTGATTATTGTGAATTGAGACGATGAAGAACTGTCTTCTCTCACATTCTCTCGGTTACTCTGTTACTCTAAAGCAGTGCTTATCAATTATTTTCTGTCACGCCCCCCCTAGGAAGAGGTAAACCTTTTGCGCGCCCCCCCTCCCCCCATATTTAAATTTTTGCCTTATTGTTTCCATGGCGACGTGTCATGCTGGTCACGGGACATACCGCAGTCTCAAAAAGCAATATAAATTACAAGGATGAATGTATTGTTTTGCCAGTACTTATGAGTATTTAAATGTTTGAAACCTAAAAGAAACATGGGGTTGAAAACACTGAATTGTTGTGAAAAATGACAAGCTCTGAGCGCGTCTTTTCCTGGATCAGTGTCAGATATCGCGTGAGAAACACGTGTGAATTTAGCTGTTGATCACGTGAGACAAATGAACGTGATCATACACGTCAAAGGGTGAAGGGTTTGTTATCTGAACTTCATTATCTGCTGCTCTTGTTCAGTGCAAGAAAAACTACTCCCTGGCAAAAAAAGCATGTTCCCCAGGGTCACGCGCGGCCCACCTGGCATCGCTCCACGCACTATTTGAGAACCACTGCTCTAAAGCAATATTTTATGTGAATTAGCATGTCGTTAGCAAGATTTAGTGTGAATTAGCATGTCACTAGCAAGATTTAACGTGATTTAGCATGTCGCTAGCAAGATTTTGCGTGAATTAGCATTTAGGAGTTTGCTAACATGTCTCAGGATAGCTGTGTCAGTGATAGATACATAGTGGATAAAGCTGAAATACTCTATTAGAGTCAATGTAACAAAAGTGTTCACCCCCTTATTGAAACCATAAGAACATTTTCATCTTTGATCTTAATTTTTTGGAAAATCATAAGCCTGATTAATTAGAAAAGATATAGCAACTCGAGTCAGAATAGGTCTGAAGTCTGGAGCAAGTTTGGTCCTAGGGCTTTCAAATTAGCTTAGGAAGAGATCCCTAGGAAGAGATCCTGTTTACATTTTTGCTAAGATTAATAATAATAATCTTATACATTAGATCAGTAAGTTGGCTTTCTCAAGCCAACTCAAATAGAAAACAAAAAGTGCACGCTGGAAACATCAACTCTACGGAGAACAATGTGAACACCAACACCCGACCAACACATTATTGACTACAGACAAAGACAGGAACACATCAGGAGTAAAATACACAAAGGAATGATGGGACACAGGTAACAAGACTAAAGTGAATTTCTCGTTAGTTAGGTGAGGGAAATGACACAAGGAAGCACACAGAAGGAAACAGGAAGGGGGTAGAGACACAACATGACTGTGACAGTAACACGTGTTTTTAATAAATGTATATTTTAAATGTTATATGAAATAATGTTGTCACAGCATTGACATAGAGCCTACAAAAAATGTGTAGCCTATAATTTACATTTTCTATACATGATGTTATTGAAATGGGGAAATAATATATGTTAATTATACATTTTTGTAGTCACGAGTATGAGTCACTCTCTTCCTGATATTTCTGTTGATTTTGGAGTTAATGTGTTTTGTTTTGAGTTAATGTGTTTTGTTTTGTGTTAATGTGTCAATGTGTTTTGTGTTAGGTTGTTGACCAACCTGAATCTTTTGCTTTATTTTTTATTATTGATTGGTTAAATTGACTGGAGAATATCATTTTACATGGGCGCTCTGCCATTCAAGCACCCACAAGATCGCAGCCTATGGTAACAGAGCTTTTAGTTATCCTGCTTATTTTAACTAAAAATTCTAGGGATGAGCGATGTATCTGTTAACCATATGAATTATCTGTATCTGTATCTGTACTCTGACTGAGCGGGGCGTGGCCTAACCTGGAAGTGGGCAGGGCTTTAACCATTATGTTATTTTTAATCATGCAATTGATATGGTTCGATCAGAAATTGTTATATTTATTGCTGATTAGAAAACTCGTTGCATGACAGCATCAGCATTGAGCTTCAGATCAATGGTTTTGATCAAGATAACAAGTGAACTATATAGAGAAGTTTTGCAACAATGAATACAACACATGTGGTTGCAATTATGAAGAAAAATGTAATGAACAAGAGATTTCATTTAAACATAACTTACTTTTTTTAACTTTTTATTTTTTTTATGATCAGTGTGATTTTTTTTTTTTTTACATTTATTTCCACACCAGGTATGCATGTGTGTGAGTGAGAGAGAGAGAGAGAGAGAGGGGGACTGTGTGTTCTATGGATCAATATAGTCTGATGCTGTTTTTAAGATCTGCATTCCTTTATTTTGTATGAAATACAGCAAGAAAGTGTCAGACAGTCAGTACGCGAAGATAAAAAGCTGAATAAAGTTTTTTTGTTTTGTTTTTTAATCTCCGACAGGCAGAGACGCAATGCTAGTCTCATTCTATCAAGCACCACGTCTGAACAAACCATACGTTTACCAGAACACTACTGGTTCATAAGTAAGAACTACAAACGAACCGAAATAAAAACAAACCTGAAGCTGAAGAAACCCTAAACGTTAACGGAAGACCCGCGAACCTGAGTGATAGAGAGAGAGAGACACCTGTTCTCGTCTCAGCGTTCTGCGCGTGAATGAGCAGGGCGGAGCCGCGGGACAGCAAAATCTGCACGTGTAGGGAAGGCGCGCTGTGACTAGCCTATCACAGAACACAGACACTGTCAGCGACCCAATGAGGATTTTATTCAATCCGAGCACAGATAATGACTCGTATTACTCGTATAAAACTCGTACTCGGCAAAAGTGCATTATCTGTACCGGATACTCGTTTCAGCCGAGTTTCCGGCTCAACTCTAATAAATTCCATTTTAACTAATTACGTCTACAATGACAATAGTTCACATTGAGTGACAATACACTCAGTGACATTTTTTGTGCCATGGAAGTTTTGTAGCAACGTGTATCTGTTGAGTCTGTGAACAGACCGTGGGCAGTCAATCGGTGTACTGTCTAAGGCTGGGGCTAATGTCAAACTTAACTATTAATAATCTAGAATTGTAGATGTGTTTTTTATTCTGTTTTACAGGGATGATATTGATAATTCCAGATGCTGCTGTTGTTATGATGTCACTAGCCTGCTACCCTAAACATTACATTTGGCATGCATAGCATTTATACAGCTGAATTGAGCTTCTGTATTTTAAGAGCGCTGTCAGTTGAAGAGCCTGAAGGCCCCAGTCTTCAGATCCATAGTCTTGTGCTAGAGCTGCACCTGCACAATCAGCCTGATTACAACGTGCCAACTAACTAACCACACACACACACACATACACACACACATCACACAGCTGCAGTGTGATTTACTCTGTGTGACGTACACTGGCTGAAGAAAATGCCATTAGCAGAATGTCAGACCGATGAGTTCAAGAATAGATCACAGGTTGCATTCACACTCACTGTGTGACTGTGTGCACATATACACGCTTGAACATATAGAGGACACTGTTTGCTTGTTTGTGTATCCATGTGGGCATTTGTTATTATGAGTGTGTGCATGCATGTGTATATATTTTTGTTGTTGATGACAATGTGGTGTGTCTATATTGATTCATTTATTATAAATCAATATAATTACTATAATTTATTTATGTAGTACTTTTCACAATGCACAAAATCATGATGAAAATGTTTATAATATCTTAAGATGTTCATGCCTTATAGTCAAATTTATCAGACTGCAGCTCAGAGGTGGTCAATTGTCCATACTTTTTTTTTCTACATGGACCTTACTATGTACTACATACTATACTATATAGATACTGTACAGACACTGTAATTTTGTAAAAAGACCCACCTCAAACTGTTGCATCAAAGTTGGAAGCACATAATTCTCTGGAATGTAGTTTTAAGATGTATCATCACTGGAATTACTGGAACAGCCAAAAGAAAGGGATGTTCACATACTCTTGAACATGTAGTGCACGTTGAAGATAATCCTTCATACATCAGGCCTTTGAGTGGAAGAGCTATAAAATATTTACTCTTAGAGGGAAGAACATATGCAAGCAATGTTGTTTTGCCCAAGAGACCAAGATTTTTCTGTTCCTTTTCCTTGATTGTCTGTTAGTAGGTTTGACCCTCCATTTTCATACCACAGTATTCAGCTGGATGTTTCAGCTATTGAAAAACAGGAGCATAATTTGGAGTTCTCATCTTGTTAAAACTCCTGTTCTGAGTGAAACTGTCACTTTTCATACATTTGCAAACTCTTTCTCCCTTTATACATATTTCAGCTCTTCTTTTTTTAAAGATAGTTGTTTCCTTTTTCTTTTCCCCTGAAGACAGTTATCCAAGTTTCTGTGTGTAGAGCTCTTTTTAATTTAATTTTAGAAATTTGTTTTAGAATGCCACATCTACAAATAAGGATTTTAAAGAAATTTGTATATATTTTTTTATTAGATTTTTTACTATATAATGTTGCATTTTTACTCTATATTGTGTTCTTGGATTTTGAATTGGTCATGGTTTGTGGTATTGAATGTCTAATGTAAAATCCAATAAAGTGCCTTGAAATTGATGGAAGGATGGATGAATGGGTGGATGGATGGATGAAAAGAGAGAAAAGCTTACACAAAGACATATGGTGTCATGACAGTGTTAGGTGCCTTCTACCTAAACTTAGACAATTCAGGCATTCAGGTTGTCAATGTTGATATTTGCGTTTTCAGAGTTTTGTGTTAGATGTTGTTGTCTGTCAGTGTCTACTTCACACACTAAAAATCCCTCCACGGATAATCCACATATATACTGTAGTTCTATTGTGTCTTTTGAGTTTCATTCTATTCATTGACACAAATTTTAGTGGCCCACCACATGTTTGTATTTGCTTTTTTGGTTGTGGCATTTTAATATATTCAAATTCTAACCTTTCAGTGGATTTGAGTAGAGGAAATGTGTGGGAGTTCTTTCCATGTTGTCTTATGCATTTTGTGTGTGATATTCAGGTATACCCTACATTTTGAAAACAAGATGTCCACATAAGGATGGCAATATCCAAAATTGTTCTTATAAATCATACAGGGGAGGTTGTTGTTGTTGTTGAAATCTAAAATGTTTTCTTTGATGAATAGGTTTAGGGGTACAATATAAAAATCATTAGGTCTTTGGAATGTTCCCATCAAACATGAAAACCCAATGTGTGTTTGTGCGTGTGCTGTTTGATCATGTGTATATAAAGTAACACTCTAAACTTGACAGTCAGTTATGAAATGCTTTCATATTGGATTGGTTCATCAAAGAGCACCAATGATCTGCATGTGCATTTTTGCTCTGACTGCATTACCATGATCTGGAATGTTTTTTTATAATATGAAATCAGTTCTTCAGAGTTTATTAGCTCTATTTTATTTACAAGTTTCTATTTTTAAATTCTCATTTCATCTCTAATTTGGCATGTTGTTGTGTTGCAGTTGGAGAAGGCAAGAACATGATTCCAATGGACCCGAATGGATTGTCTGATCCATATGTAAAACTCAAGTTGATTCCAGACCCTAAAAATGAGACAAAACAGAAAACAAAAACCATTCGTTCTTCCCTGAATCCAGCTTGGAATGAGTCATTTACATTGTGAGTCGCAACATAAATCCTGATATTCAGGATGAATTTGTCATTGGTGTTAGTTTTAAGTGCATGAACATTTGTATTTTTACTTGATGTTTTACCCATTACTATAATCTTTCATACAGGTTTACTGTAGCATCAATTTTAATAGATGGCTTTAACTCCTTTAGATCATGGTTCTTTTACTAATGACCCATGGGCCAAATCTGACCTGTCAAACATATTGCATTTGATGAAATCAGTGTTCTGCCTGATACATGATTTTGATTAAATCAAAAGCACAATAAAATGTGAATATGTGTCAAAGCATGTTGAGTGATGATGACGTCATGAACCAGGAGGATAAAGGTGCGCTGGAAGCGACAGCTTAACGGTTTAAAAAAAGGGCATCCCACACCATACTAGAAAAAACTTTTATGGCAAGCGAACAGCTGTTTAGATTGTGTGTTTCTCCCTGCCCTCGCTACAATCATGAGCAGGGATACACCCAGTCTTTGGGTTGTTTGTTTGGGAGCAGAGCATGCACAGTCAGCGTTTGAGTATGCTCTCAAGTATGTTGGGGCCTTCTTCTTTTTTTTTTTTTATACTCCCACTGAGGTGTTCAGGTCCCAAAAAAAAAGGCATGGCTATGGAACACTAACAATGGAGGAAGCTACCTCACTCCACAACCTTCATCTGCCCTTTTTTGGTCCCGACACAGGGATTTCAGGGCACACATTTCAGTTATTTCCACTCCAGCAGAGGCATTGGTACTATAGCTATCCAATTCCGAACCGGACACCATTAGCATTGACGCAGTGGATGTTCAACAAATACCAGAGACCAGCCACGAGTGGCTGGTACCCCTAGTAGAGTCCCTGGTCACTTGGACATGCCTACCAGATATCTCTCAGTGGGTCCTGTGCAGCAGGCTCTGGTTATGGAACAAGAAGTGAACTCACTGCTGGGGAAAGGGGCAATAGAATATGTACCTGTCTCAGCCAAAGCCAGATCTGAGGACTGATTTGTCACTTTAAACACATTTTGGTCTAGCTCTTTCACCCTGCAACTTCACAAAATGTATCGATGCAGCGCTCTTCCAGCTGCGCTTCTAAGATATCCATGTTCTGAACCTGATCAACGATTTGTTGATCCTTGTTTAGTCACAGCAGTTAGTGGTTCGTTATTGAGATTTCGTTCTCGCTCACTTAAAGCAGATGGGGCTGAGATGGACCGCAAAGAAGACGGTGCTTATCCTCTCCAGAGGACTACCTTCTTAGGTGTTGGTTGAGATTATGTATCGATGTCAGCCCAGCTTTCCCCCATGCGCATCGACATCATCCCGTCAGCAATCAACAGCATAAAGCTAGCCTAGTCATGGTGCTCAGAACTAGAGGGTTTCCCTGAGGGGCAATCCTTTCCGCACTATCAAGGTCACGAGGCTATACCTATTCAATTTAGCTAAGTGGAAGAAACCCTGGTTTCTGTCCCAAGGACCCGTACTGAAAGCTCTCTGTCGCCGCCTAATGCTGTGGACAAAAGTCTCTCTCACAGGTTGGGGAGCGGTCCTGAGAGATTGCTCAGCACAAGTTCTATGGGGTGGGGCCCTGCAGAGACAGGGGTCGAGGCCTGGGGAATGGAGACTCCACCCCCAATAGTGGGGCAGATTTTACAAGGGGTTCCGTTTGCATCTCGAGAGCCCCAAAGGGGCTTCAGCAGCTAACAGAGTATGAGCAAGTGGTTAGTTGAGGCTATCTCTTTTGCCTATGAGTCAGCCAGTCTGCCTTCCCTTGGGTGTCCGAGCCCATTCTACTAGGAGTGTGGCTGCCTCTAAGGCTCTTTTAGCAGGAGTATTTCTTACGGACGTTTGTTATGCAGCAGGCTGGTCCTCCCCACATACCTTTACCAGGTTCTACCAGCTAGACCCGAGTTCCCCTCCGGTAACATGGGTGCTAACGTAGTGCTCTCCATTTCACTCTGCAGACCTTCATCACTGTGGTGGCGTTTGCATACTCGTTACCATAGCGTTCTGACGCAGCGTGAATTTCCTTGAAAGGAAACGTTTCAGGATATGTATGTAACCCTAGTTCCCTGAACAGTGAACAATAGTCTAGATTGTTCTGCCACACCTCCTACGTGCCTGCCGGCGTCTTATTTCAAACACTTTTTAGCTGCCGCTTCCGGCACACTTTTATCCTCCTGGTTCATGACGTCATCAGCTTAGCATAGCTTAAGATTTTTTTTCAAATGTCTGACTACACAATTTAATGTACAGTTCTATGCAAAAGTTTAGGCACCTTTCTGAGGCTGCATGATAATCTGCTCAATCTTTTTAAGTAAAGATCCTAGTGATATGCCATTCAGTTTATAGAGAAAGCTTGATAAAGCAATGTTTTTCAGACCAAAATTCTTAATGTAGCAGTATTGAGTTGTATGAAATAAAATAAAATGTGACAAATAGGCGGTGCAAAAGTTTGGCCACCCTTTCAATTGTGTTGATTTGAATACCTGTAGTCACTTAATGCTGATTGCTTGCAACACAAAACTGATGTTATTTGCTCAATGAACATTAGAATGGAAACACAGGTGCAACCAATCATGAAAAAGGATATTCAAGTTAGCTAATTGCTAGTTGTGCTTCTCTTTGATTCTGTACTGGAAAGTAGCAACATGGGAACCTCAAAAGAATTCCCCATTGACTTAAAAACTAGGATAATTCATCAGTGTGAATTAGGAGAAGGATGTAAAAAGTTATCACAAAGGTTTAAGGTCCCTGTCTCCACAGTCAGAAATATAGTTAAAAAATGGAAAGCAACAGGAACAGTCCATGTGAAGGAAAGAAGTGGCAGGCCAAGAAAGATATCAGAAAGGCAAAGGCGAAGAATGGTTAGAATGGTCACAGACAAACCACAGACCACCTCCAAAGAACATCTCGCTGCTGCTGGTTTCATTGTACATCATTCCACAGTCCAGCGTACTTTGCACAAGGAACAGCTCAATGAAAGGGTGATGCGGAAAAAGCCTTTTCTGCGTCCTGCCAACAAGCAGAGTCGTTTGAGGTATGCAAAGGCTCATCTGGATAAGTGCTGTGGACAGATGAAACTTAGAGCTGTTTGGTCACAACCAGAAGAGCTTTGTATGGAGGAAAAGAACACAGCGGTCCAAGAGAAGAACTTGCTCCCTACTGTAAAATGTGGTGGTGGGTCCATCATGCTATGGGGCTGTGTGGCAAGCACAGGTACTGGAAACCTGTTAAATGGATTCCATCCGGTATCAGCAGATTCTTAAGAACAATGTTCAAGAATCAGTCAAGAGGATGAAGTTATGCCAGGGTTGGTTGTTTCAGCAGGATAATGATCCAAAGCATTGCTCCAAATCTACCAATGAATTCATGCTCAGACACAGATACAATATTCTAGACTGGCGATCCCAGTCCCCAGACTTGAATATCATGGAAAATCTATGTAATGATTTGAAGTGGGCTGTCCACACTTGGAAACTATCAAACCTGACTGAACTGGAGACATTTTGCAAGGAAGAATGGTCCAAAATACCTGCAACCAGAATCCAGGGACTTCTCAGTGGCTATAAGAAGCGACTACATGCTGTTACTTCAGCAAAAGGGGGCTCTACTAAATATTAATGTGATAATTTCATTGGGGTGCCCACAGTTTTGCACCTGTCTGTTTTTGCTATGACTCAAATTGTATTGTTTCTGTTGATTCAATAAATGTTATTTCAGAACTGAAATGTTACTGTTTTCATAAGGTATAAATTATATCCAAATGAAGTTGTGGCTTTGAAAACCCAGCAGATTATAAACTGAAATTATGATAATTATTAGGGGTGCCCAAACCTTTGCATAAAACTGTATGTATGCAAATGAAGTTAAATATTTCATATTCAAAAAGGGAACCTAAACTTAACAGGCAAACTATTTTGTTCAACAATTATTTCAACAATTAGTGGTTTGATCAACAATTAGTTAAGGGGTTAGTTAGCCCAAAAACATTTTTTTATTATCTTTCAGCGAGTTCGGGTAAGAAGTCCACAGGAACTAAATGTCAGGGTACTACCTGAAGCCAATGATTATAGTTTCTAAAATTATAAATATGGATATTTTGTCTTATAAAAATGCATCACATCACTTCCGAAGGCCTTTATTAAACATCTGGAGTTGAATGGATTACTTTCAGTTTGGAGATTCAAAAACTCTTTTCACTCTCATTATTAAGCTCAGAAGAGCCAGGATATTTTTTTAATATAGCCCAGATTGTTTGCGTCCCGTTTCCACAATTGCTGTACCACCCCTGAACGGTCGGGCCACCAGCTCAGCTACAACCTGAATGTGCGATCGCATATGCTCTTGCTTATGCAGCCACTTCACGGGGTGGAGCATGCAATGCAAATCTCACACGCCAATGTTTATTTACATTTGAAGATGATTTTTTTATCATTGTAAATATAGTTATTATTTACAACAAAACTGATTAATTGTTATGTACAAAAGATATAGAGTCTATATAGGTTTAGAAATTGTGTTTTTTTTATCTGTATAATATATATTGCTGATAGCCTTTCTTTATAAGAATGATGATGAGGAGTGCTAATGCAATGCATTGTATGTGTGTGTGTTCCAGTAAGCTGAAGCCATCAGATAAGGACCGTCGGTTGTCTGTGGAGGTGTGGGACTGGGACAGAACCACCCGCAATGACTTCATGGGCTCAATGTCTTTTGGTGTGTCCGAGCTCATGAAGTCCCCAGTTTGTGGATGGTAAGGATATGTCCTTTCTCACATACCTATGTACCTTGTAGTGCTTAAAGATCTTAGAAGGGTCTTGAAAAAGAAGATGGCTCAATCAGTAATTTTTTTCAATATCCACTTTCTGCTGTTATTAGGTATGTCCTATTGGTTAAAACCCAACATTAATTTACTATAGTAGTTTACTATATTATAAATGTTCTAAATAAAGATTGACCGATTGATCAGTTTTGCATATTAATCGGCACTGATTACCAATTTCTGGAACAATTAGTTACCTGCAAAAAGTCCATACTGGTTTTCCAGGTTGCGTGCATTGCTAGAGTGGCTGAGAAGGGTCCATTGTCATTATACAGTACGAGAGTATATGTAATGCATGTTTTTGTTCACATATTAAATAAATTAATGAGTTATTTAAATAGCACATTTCTATGTACTGCTGTACATCCAAAGCACTTACAATTATGTCCAGTGGTCTCTCCTCGACCACCACCAGTGTGCAGCATGGCAGCCACCAGTCATAGGTGGTAAGGAGAGGGAGGAATCGAGACAGTTTAGTTGATTAACAGGAGGCCATGGTTGATCATTGTTGATAGAGGGAATGTGGCTAGGACACCAGGTTTTATTTGGCCTTTTGATTAAGTCGATTTATAGATACTTTACGCTGTTATATTCATGGTGACTTGTGTTAGAGTTGTTGTTTTTTTTTTTACTGTGGAAAATATGTAATAATATTGCTTTACAGATTCAGGATTAACCCTAGGCAATAAACAGATCCGTGGGTACTTGAAATGTGCTTTGATGAAAGTTCAAGAAATGTGCTTTGGGATGCAGGTACAAGATGTTAAATCTGGAGGAGGGAGAGTACTACAATGTGCCCATTCCAGATGAAGATGATGAGGATACTGAGCTCCGACAGAAGTTTGAGGTGACTCTTTTACTATCTTTATGTGCTAACAAATTTCTCTTTGTTTTTAGTTCTTTTGGAAAACTGTTTTGGACACAAATGAAAAAAATATTTTTATGTCAGGAGAAACCGAATTCATCCAGAGGCTCAACCAACAGTATATTACTCTGTGACTCTTACAAAACAACTCTGGGCCATGGAAAACATGACTTTGCAATTCCACAAAAGCAAAGATGGGAGTGTAAAGTTCTGTGCGTGATCTACTGATGACACACAAATAAAAAAAACACAGACACAGCCATTTAATTTCTAAAATGACCAACACAATCTACCAAGAGCAAAACAAATTAGTGTATTTTCTTTGTTTGCTAAATAATGGTTCAAATAATGGTGAATTGTGCAAACCTTAGTAAATCACCTTGTGGTTCATTTATTTATTCATTTAAATACTCTCCTCTTTTTGTGTCTGAAAGGGAAACTCCTACAAATGCTTATGCAATAAGGTCAGCTGCAATAATAACTGTTTGTGCCTTTTCAGCGATAGTCTTTCAATGCATGTCTTTAAATCCTGACAGTAGTTTTTTAACGGCAAGAGACAGTTTGTTCTGAAGCAAGTTGTTTGTAAATCTATCCCTTAATTTTCTTGTTACTAACATTAAGCTTTTGTTAACTAAACATGACGAATGAGAATTTAATGAATTTTTAATGGCTAGAATGAGCAGGTTAGTAATTACTATCAATACATTTCTAGAGCCCTTAGGCCTACTATTGACTGCTGAGACTAAAAACTACTGAGAGACACAGCAAAGGTTCGGTTTGAAATACCTTGATTTAGTGTGAAAGACCATTAATTTCCAGAATAAAATTATTTGACTCTTGGGTCTATATAGCAGGTTAGCTAGTTCTGATCTGGCAGTTATGCTATAGCTGTTGGTTTTGTCTCTGTCAGATATTTTGTTGAAGTGGAAACATGATTAGGATATATTAATATTTCATCTGCTTGTACTTTTCTGAGACACATACTCTAGATGCTTGTACACATAGATATTCATTATAGCTGCCTTGGGGTGGTTTATGCCTATGTGACCCATAAAAAATTTAAAGCTAGTTGCACACTAGATGAGAAGCACAATGCCATGTCAGTCACCATTGGCTATTAGAATCAGTTTCTTGTAATTCTTTGTTTTGCCACATGATGGCAGGGATAGCTTTTCCTTTATTATTTATTTATTCTGTTTGGCTGCAGATGATTTTGAAATCCCACCAGCATATGTGCTTTATGAGCTAGACATAAGCAAACTTCCTTAGTTGTGGTTAGGGTCTTAGTATTGAGAATAACTGTAAATGTGCATGGTATATTCTATGTTATTCTATTTTCTTGAATTTTATTATATTTTAAAAATGAAACAAAATATATTATATTTTGTGACTTTTCAGCAGCCATACTTAAGTATAAAGTTTCACATGATCCTTTTGATAATGTAAGCACGTATAAGGTTATGTGCTTATTTGGTGCTAAAGAGACATTTCTTATTGTCATTAGTCTCGAAGACTGTTGTGTTGCTTAATATTTTTGTGGACAGTGCGTTACATTGCCATTGAAAGGTTTGGGCTAAATATTTTTATTTTATTTTCAATTCATTTATTGAATAGTGAATAATGAATCATAAATTATTCATATTAGCTGAATTTAAATAAGTCATATATGCTTTTGAATACAGACCTAAGGTTTATTGCAGATTATTGTAGAAGTGAAAGCAGCAAAAAATGAATGTATATAAAAGTTATTGAAGCTACTGTAAACTAAACAGAATTTGTTTTATAAAATATACAGTGGGTACCTAAAGTATTCACACCCCCTTAAAATTTTCTGCAAATCAAAACCATATGTCTGTATGTTCCAAATAAGAAGTTGATATTACAAAAACGTTTTATATCGTTTTTCACAGGATGAATTTTGAGTGTTTAAGCTTTCAAGTGATACCTAATTTATGAAGAATACTAAAATATCTGATAAGGGGAAAATAAAAAATCATGCCAAGTGTCCCGCTATCAGGACACTGAAAGGTTAAAATTTGAATTCTATAACTGGCGTCGAATAAGATGTATTTATTGTCACAGAACACTCGATTCATTACTCGTACTCAAGTCTTTAATACCTTTCTCAGACCACAGCCAAATTACCCTCTATATAAAACAGTCTGAAACAACTACCAAAAAAAAAAGGACAATGATCAAACTAATATCATTCAATGGACAGAAAACAGCATTGCTAATTATACCAATGCCATTCAATGTACAGAAATACAGTGAAATCTCTCTTATAGTCATTCCAAATACATATTTGGTGTCAGTCAGCAGTGAAAGATCTACATTACATATTTTCAAAACGGCACTAAAGAATTTAAGAATTTTTTCTAACCAGAAAAACTCAATTTTTAAAGGACTTGTTTGAAGATTATTTTTTATGAATTCAAATAAATTTATGGATCAATGAAAATTATTATACAAATCAAAATTGAGAAGATCTGGCAATCCAGATCTTCTCAAAAATCATTTCCAAGAATTCTTCTGAAATTAAAAATTCTAGCAAAACAAAATAATAATAAATTAATTTGAAATTATTAATGAAAGAAAACCAGAAACAGAAACAAAAACAGAACAGCAAACACAGGAAGAATAAATAGGGAACATACAAGGCAGGTAATGATGCAGGACAGGTGGGGAAAATTAATCCAATAATGAGGAAATAGGACGGGAGGGGTTACACAATAGACAGGAGATGTCATGTTCTCTGTCATATCATGACATATTGATGTCATGTTCTGTGTCATGTTCAGAATATGAAATGAACATGCAGCCAATGAGAACATTCACACAAAACAAGATGACATGAAAGCACACAGCCAGTGAAAACATGAACCGTGTGCTACACAACAACTGACATGGACAAGAGAGCGTGCAGCCCAAGCAAACTCGAAACGCGCGCTCATAGAACAAGACTGTGAGCGAACAATCACACAAGCAACCACTCATTTTGTGAGCTCAATACAGAAAACAAACACTGAGCATGAATGTCCGAATCTCGACACAAAAATTGGACCTAACTAGACCGAAGTGCCGGGAACCGAACACCATGCCCTGGGTGGTTCCCAGGGACAGTTCAGCTGCTATCAGCAGCCCGATTGGCAATTCCATAGAGGAGCGACATTCTTTCCCAAGTGGTAAGACTAGAAGCTTGAGGTCTCCAAAGAATGTCAACTGATCACCGGTGTTCCACAGGGCTCAGTTCTTGGACCACTTCTCTTCTCCATGTACACCACATAACTGGGTCCCATCATAGAGGCACACTGCTTCTCCTATCACTGCTACGCCGATGACACACAGCTCAACCTATCATTTCAATCAGATGATCCAACGGTGGCTGTGAGAATCACAAGCTGCCTAGCGGACATCTCGACATGGATGAAAGAGCATCATCTGCAACTCAACCTGGCAAAGCCGGAGCTTCTAGTCTTTCCTGCCGATCCAACCCATCAGTATGACTTCACTGTCCAGATCGGTTCCTCCATGATTACCCCGTCAAGGTCTGTCAGAAATCTTGGAATGATCTTTGAGGAGCAGCTGACCTTCAAAGATCATATCGCAAAGACTGCTCGATCATGCAGGTTTGCACTGCACAACATCTGAAGGATAAGGCCATTCCTAACTGAGCAAGCTACACAACTTCTGGTGCAGGCCATGGTCATTTCCAGACTGGACTATTGCAACGCTCTTTTGGTTGGACTTCCTGCAAGTGCGATCAAACCCCTTCAACTGATCCAGATGCTGATCCTGATCCAGCAGATCCTGATCCAACAGCTCGTCTGGTTTTCAACCAACCCAAAAGGACTCATGTCACATCACTCTTCATCTCACTACACTGGCTCCCACTTGCAGCACGCATCAAATTCAAAGCACTGACTCTTGCATACAGAACTACCACAGGGTTGCAGGGTTGCACCCTAGCACCTTCATACTTCCACTCACTCCTACAAATCTATACACCTACCAGAAACCTTCGATCAATCACAGAGAGGAAAAAGATCAATCACAAGAACATTTTCATTCACCATCCCCGGCTGGTGGAACGATCTCCCTGCCCTCATCCGGAATGCAGATTCCTTGTCAAAGTTTAAAAGACTACTGAAAACACACCTCTTTCATGAGCACCTAACATGACGCACACCACACACAAAAAAACAAAAAAAAATCTATTTTCTCCCTTTATTCCCCATGCTTGTACTACTTGTGTATATAATGTTCGAAACTTTGCATTGTAAGCACTCTTATGTACTTTTGGATCCTCAGGACAAATCACTTTCTGTACTCATCAAATTGTAAGTCGCTTTGGATAAAAGCTTCTGCTAAATGAATAAATGTAAATGAGGACATCTAATAATAACTGTCGTCCACGCTCCAGCAACTCAGGCTCACAATGACAACAAGAAATATATAAATAAATGAACGTATAAAGTATTAAGTGTGAAAAGAAATTAATGCCATAAATGTATTTTTTTTTAAAGTGGAAAAATACAGGATTATGCTTTTTTTTCCTTTGATGTTGTCACACCTACTTATATCCTCCCGGAATTCCTCCATGTGTTCTCACGGCTCTCTGCCTCATCCTGCTTGCCACAAAGCAGGCAAAATGTTTGCAAGGCAAAAATGTACTTTAAAATGAAGGTTATAATATGACATTTTAAGTAATATAAACAAACAATTCAGGCCTATTTTTACTGATTTCTTTAAAACTATCTGACATAAAATCTCAATCGCCAGTGTCTCACTTTCCGAAATTTCAGATTATTTACTTTTTGCTCTCTAAGGCTATGTATGAACATATATTCTATGCCAAATACAAATCTCACACATTAAAAGTTTAAAGTCATCACTTCAGTTTCAAATCCTTCAGTTTATTTCAATAGATTCTCTTTTGTGCAGTGAATTATTATAAAAAACATTTCACAAGCTTCACTTCTTTAAATCATTTTTTTTTATTAGAGGCAGCTGTTTATTATGCCACCCTTCTGTCATTTTTAGTCACTGTGCATGACAGTCCTTTGACTGAAGGGGGCAAGATTTCGCCAAAAACAGTCACCTAAAACTTGAGTTGGCTGGTAAGATTAACCCACGTCAACCCAGGCTTTCTCACTTACACCCACATAATGAGTAGTCAGACTTTGCCAGAGGAAAGTACACATAATTTTGGGTTGGAAGGTATATATAAATATTGTCCATTCCTATTCACGCTGATGTGTCTTTCGTGTCTGCATGTATATCTCTGTTTACCCCTCTGATGTGGTTTCAGGATCAGACATTAGAGGACCTTGGGCAGGTGCGTGTCAGCAGCACCGTGCAAATATGTGTGCTGATTGGCTGGCTGGTTTTGTGCCCGTTTCATTTTCATTACTTTTTTTAAATTTATTTTAATGTATATATAAAATGGTCACTACTAATCCAGCTTCATCTTGAAGTATGTGAATGTGTGAAAACTTTTGCAGAGAATACTTGTTGTGTGCCTGCTTATACTGCAATAGGTTTCTGCTAGATACTGGTAGTTATTCTTACATATGGCTGCTCAAACCTGTGACGTTTGAGCAGGATGTGCTGCAGGATGCTCTGAGAGAGAGCCTATTTTTGATGCAAGACAAACTTGCACACGGACTCCACTGCTCTCTACACGTTGGACAAAAGGAATTATCAAAATTACACCATACTATTTTTATAAAGATAATTTTGTTAAATCCAATTAAGAGTTTTTACAGAGTTATACAGAGTTTTTTGGAACAGATTTAAAATGGTTTTCATGTTTGTTCAGTGAACCATAAACCTGCGAGACAGTAAAAGATAGTATCAGCTTGCAGGCGGTAAACAGTTAAGGTACCAATTAGAGTAATTTAAGACACTAAAGAGACCTTTTTACTGGCTGAAAAACACCAGGAGAAAAATGCCCAGGGTCCCTGATCACTTCTGTGAGCATGTCATAGACGTGCTGTAGAGGCACGAGGCCTGCAGATGTGCACAGACCAATAAACTGCAATGTCTATAATGTAAGTTGCATAAGACAAGATAAGTGCTATAGGCAGGAAGAACAGATGAAAGTCCTTGCAGTGCCAAACCACATGTAACCATATGTCCCGCCTAAATATGTTTAAGAACCTATAATATTTGTATTTCTCCTCAAAGATCGTAAGTGTAACCTTTTTTAAAGGCTATTTATCCTTCTCTAATCATGTATACTTCTTTTGGGGTTTTTTGTTGGTGTTTTGTACCATTCATTGAAGTTGTAAAATATATCAAATGACCTAAACCCACTAGAGGAAGCCCTTTTTTCACAGTTCTCACTAATGAAGACCAAAATGTTTTTATGAACATGCATTTCTTTACATTATAGAGCATAACTACAAAGTGCACATTTAAAGTGCACATCTCGGATGAAATAGTGAAGAATGTGAAGATGTCAGGTGTAAAAACATGCAAAGGTTTCTTTCCTAGCTATTAAATATGTCTCAAAAATGTTTCACTGGAGTTCAGGTTTGACTCTGTCACAGTGTAAGGAGATTGATCTTTGTTGGATGCATTCACAAGCACCTTTCCTCTGACAGCAACTACCTTTATTCTATCTTGCCCGAATGTTGGAAAAAAAATCCACCACCTTCTTTCTCTGGTTTTGTTGAGTGACTATTGCTTTAAACTCAGAAGGTTCAAAAAGTGCTTTGCTTATACAGGCCTCCAGTCTTTGCTATGGTGTCTACCCTCACCTGCATCTTATAACTTTTTCAAAGTTTCAAGGGCTTTCTGTAGCCAATACAAATGTCTTTGAAAGATATATGTTTTCACCACCATCTCATTGGACACATGGCTAGATGGCAACAACTTAATCACAACCAAACTTTAGAGCTTCTTCTATTTAGATGTCTCACCTATAACCAGTGTTGGGGAAAGTTACTTTGTAATGTTACACTACAGTATTAGTTTACTCCCTTAAAAGTAACTATTTTCGTTACTTAGTTACTTTTTTAAGAAAAGTAATGCATTACATCACGTTTGCGTTACTCTTGTAGGGCTGGGCATGTTTGTTTGATTGTTTTTTAATAACAGAAAAAGTTATATTTTTGGGCAAGTGTAAAAACCCTTTCACACTCAAACTTAAATGATAAGAATAAAGAGAATGCATATTTATATATGTACAGTAGAGGGGGCTACTGTAACTTTTCAGCTGTGCTGCCATTCTGAATAGCAGAAGACAGTTTTACACTTCGCCATCAAAAACAAAAAAATCTAAAATCATTTTTGCTTATAGTTTATCTGAATTTCAGCAGCAAGTACATTGGTCAATAAAGGGAGATTAAAAGCATAAAAATATTTGTTTTATTTAACATTTAATTATTAGAGGTAATATTTGCCTAGGTTATTTGACGGGTTATTTTGTATTTCATCGATTTCATTTTGAGGAATTCTGAATCTTATTTTGTGCAAGTTTGATTAGCAATTGCTCAAATTTAGTCTAGATCTACATAACGTCTCGGGTTACGTATGTAACCCTGGTTCCCTGAAGGGGACATGCCTCAGGGGAGAGGCATGTCCGGCCGAATTGTAAGCCAGACAGATAGCCTCGACTATCCATCGGCTTAGGGTTTGTTTGGAAGCTGGAGCCCCCTCAGGGGCCCCAAAACAAACGAACAGTTGGTTTGACTTACGCCAGGTAGCAGTCCTGAGGACGTAAGCGTCCAGTACTCGTACTGGACAGACCTTGTTCTTTCGCTCCTGCTCATGATCTTGAAGATCCCCAACCCTCTTAAGCGAGGTGATAGCCAGCAAAAGAAGGGTCTTTAGGGAGAGGAGTTTAATAGGAAGCTCCTCTAATGGTTCAAAGGGTGCCTGGGACAGGCCTTGGAGTACCAAAGACAAGTCCCAGGCAGGAACCCTGGTCTGTGCCACAGGTCTCAGCCTTAGAGTGCCACGAAGGAAACGAGAGACTAGGGGGTCCCTGCCCAAGGACACCCCACCCAGAGGTATGTGGCAAGCCGCTAAGGCAGCCACATAAACCTTCAAGGTAGAGGGGGACAACCCTGCCGCAAACTTTTCCTGCAGGAACTCCAGCACTTTGCCAACGGGACAGGTTACTGGGTTCAACTGCCTTACGCTACACCAAGCAGAGAAAAGTTCCACTTTAGAGCGTAGAGTTTCCTCGTGGAGGGAGCTCTGGACTGAAGGATGGTCTCTACAACCTCGGCTGTGAGACCAGTTTTGAAGAACTGGGTCCCCTCAGGGGCCAGACCTTCAGCTTCAGAAGTTCTGGGCGGGGGTGAAGAACACAACCCTCCGCCTGGGACAGAAAGGTCCCGGAATCTCCACAGCGTGAGACGGACCCCGTCCTGACGAACTTTGGCCAGAACTCCCGGGAGCAAAACAATCGGGGAAAACCGTACAAGTGTAGCCTCGGCCACGCGTGTACCATAGCATCCCGCCCAGGGGCGCTGGATGCGACAGAGAGTACCACAGAGGGCAATGGGAGTTCCTGACGGAGGTAACAGGTTCACCTGTGCCTGCCCGTATCTATCCCAGATCTGCTCCACCACCTCGGGGTGGAGCCACTATTCCCCGGGCCTCGGCCCCTGTCTCGACAGGATGTCTTGCTCATTGTGCGGAGCGATCCCTCAGGAACGCTCCCCAGCCCGTGAGGGATGCAACTGTCGACAGCGACAACGTCGGTCGAATGCTCCCAACACAGGGCCCTAAGACATGGAACCAGGTTTACTTCCACAGGGTCAAGGCGCGTAGGCATTGCCTCGTGACCTTGAATGTGCGAAGCGGGTTGCCCCTCGGGGAAAACCCTTTGGTCCTGAGCCACCACTGCAGGGGTGTCATGTGCAGTAGGCCGAGCGGATGACGCTGGACACTGCTGCCGTGAGCCCCAACACCCTCTGGAAGTGTTTGACAGTGAGTAGCTAGCCTAGTTTGATACTCTTGACGGCTGAACGAATGGAATGAATGCGCCCGGGAAGGAGCCGAGCAAACATTGCCTCCGAGTCCCAAATGACTCCCAAGAAAGTGGTTCTCCAAACAGGAGAAAGTACACTCTTCTTGGTGTTCAACCTTAACCCCAGCTCCTTCATGCGAGCGAGCACGACATCTCGATGACGTGCTGCTAACCGGGACGACTGGGCTAATACTAGCCAGTCGTCGACATAATTGACATGAATGCCCTGGGAACGCAGCGGAGCAAGCGCAGCGTCCACAACCTTTGTGAACGTGCGGGGCAAGAATAATAGGCCAACCGGAAGTAACCGATAATGGTACGCCTTCCCCCCGAAGGCGAACCAAAGGAACTTCCTGCTGAGGAAGGATGGAGATTGAATTCTAGACGCAAGATTAGCGCAAATCTAGAATGGGCCGCAACCCTCCATCCTTCTTCGGAACTATGAAGTACCGGTCGTAGAAACCGGACTGTCTGTCTGTGAGGGGTACATACTTGATGGCCCCTTTCTCCAGCAGAGGTTTTACTTCTAGTTCCATGACCAGAGCCTGCTGGGGTGAGCCCCCGAACTGCATGGCGTACCCGCAGGTTACCGTGCGCAGGACCCATTGAGAGATGCCCGGCAGACGTGATCACGCGGCCTGGAACTCTACTAAGGTAACCATCTCGACACCTCGGTGTGGAGATTCGCTAGAAAGGCATTACCCGGCGCTGGGGGACGACCTCGATTAGCTCCTCATACGCCGGTGAAGAGGATGGCGAATCCTCCTCGACCGGATCGATGCTAATCACATCCTCATCCTCAGAACAGGATAGTGATAGCACCGAAGTCCCAGTGAGATCGGAAGAAACCGCGCCTGGAGCGCGTGCTCCCAAATCCCACCTGGAACTTGAATCATCACAGCTAAGCTGAGATACGGGCGCACCCGTCTCGCTACCTTCTGTGAGATCCATTTGCGATACCCAGGATTGTAAACGCCGTTGAGCCTCAGCTGCAACAGGTCCAGAACCCTGAGAAACGCGAGCCTGGATAGTGTCCGCAAACACCACCAGGCGAGAGCTGCCTTCATCTGCAGTCTAGATGCCAACAAAATTCGAACTCCGGTCTCCCACATCATAGACAAACACAGTATCCACTGTACCATAGCAGGTGTAGTAGAAATCTGATGCTGCAGATCATATGGCGGTGAAGAGGGTGGCGAGACCTCCTCAACCAGATCGATGCTAATCACCTCCTCATCCTCAGAGCAAGAAAGTGGTAGCACCGAAGTCCCAATAAGATCGGGAGCAACCGCGCCTGAGGCGCGTGCTCCCAAATCCTGCCTGGAACTAGGATCAACACAGCCAGGCTGCGAAACGGGTGCACCCGCCTCGCAACTTTCCGTGAGATCCATCTGCGATACCCAAGATTGAGAACACCGCCGAGCCTCAGCCGCAGCGGGTCCAGAACCTTGAGCAACGTGAGTCTGGTTAGTATCCGCAAATACCGCCAGACGAGAGCGGAGAGTACGCAATGAGAACCTCTCGCAGTTCTCACAGTCAGCGCCCTCAAGTGCCGACCGAGCGTGCTCCACTCCCAAACAGACAACGCACTGCCTGTGTGTATCCCTACCCGAAATAAAACGGGTGAAGGGAAAAACACACGGGATAAATGCCTGTTCCGCCATAATACAAACGCACATAATCCAGAAGAAAAGTGGTTTGTAACTCGCAAGCACAAACTCTCTGACACACGCACGCTGAAGACACTCAAAGCTGTCACTTCCGGGTTCCGGTGCGCTTTTATGCTCTGTTCATGACGTCACTGACCCGCGACTTGCATTCACACGCGTAATTCTCTCATTGGTTGTACACATCTTCACGTGACTGACGTCAAGGGTTTCCCCTAGCGTTTTCTGACGCAGCTCGAAGTTCCCATGAAAGGGAACCATCATTTTTACACATAACGCCCGTGCACACTCCCAATTTTTCTCAACATGGGAACAAAAGAGCTGTCAGTTAATAAATGGAAAACAAAGTAACTTGCGTTACTTATTTGAAAAAGTTACTCTGATATTTTATACATGTATGTTTAAAAGTAATGCCTTTACTGATTATTTGAAAAAAGTAATCTGATTACATGCAACGTCTCGGTTACATATGTAACCGTAGTTCCCTGAATTGGGAAGAGATGTTGCGTCAAAGCGCTGTGGGAACGCCTCTTCGTAAATGCATCATTAAGCACGTGAGAAGACGTCAGAAGCAAGTGACATCACAAATCAGGAATCTATAAATGCATGCCATGCCAAACAGCCAGCAGCTAAAGTTTCTGAAGTAGATGCTGTCGGCAGGCACACAGGAGGTATCGCCAAGGGACGCAGTGTCTCGTTCCCCATTCAGGGAACTAAGGTTACATACATAACCAAGGCGTTCCCTTTCAAGGGAACTCTCGCTGCGTCAAAGCTCTGTGGGAACGCTATACCAACGCTGCCATAGCGACAAGAGCATGTCAAATGTGAGTTTCCTCGGGCGATAACACCTAGGCACCAGGAGTAGAATCTAGATTCAAGTTGTAGAACCTGACAAATGTGTGCAGAGAGGACCAGCGTGCCACATCACAAACATCACGGAGGGAAGCTCCCGAAATAAGGGCCTTGGACGTGGCCATACCCCTAGTTGAGTGCAGCCTGGCTGATTTGTAAGCAAGTTTAAGTAGCCTCAACTATCCACCTACTCATTCTTTGTTTGGACACTGAATTCTCTTTTTTGGGGGAGCCAAAGCAGACAAATAACTGATCTGACCTTCGCCACAGGGCAGCTCTGTGGACGTAGGCGTCCAGTGCCCACACAGGGCAAAGAGGATTATTTTGTTACTGGTCCGGGTCCCGGAAAGCGGGGAGACAGAAGGCCTGCAGTACCACGGGTCTTACCACGTTAATGGGCACTTTAGGAACGTACCCGGGTCTGGAATGGAGGAAAGCTTTGACCATCCTGGGAGAAAACTCAAGACATGAGGGAGAAACTGAAAGAGCTTGCAAATCTCCAATTCTTTAAGAGAAGTGATAGAGTGATAGAAAGATAATCTTAAGAGTGATGAACTTAGGAGACACTTCTTCAATGGGCTCGAAGGGAGCCAGGGATAGACCACCGAACAACACGGTCAAATCCCAGGTCGGTACCCTCGTTTGTACTGCAGACTTCAGCCTCAAGGTGCCACGGAGGAAACGAGTAATAAGTGGGTCTCTCCCCAGATATGTATTACTCAAGGAATGTGGTTGGCCACTCTGGCCGTGGATTGAGAGAATCCAGTAGCGAATCATTCTTGCATTATTGCAGAGTTGGTCACAGTTGGTTGGTACTAAACCAACCGTGCAGTTAACTGGGTCCTGCTGACATTCGCGACATCATGGAGTGAAGAGTTTCCACTTCAAGGCATAGAATTTGGTGTGGAGGGAGCTATGGAGTGTAGAATGGTTTCAACATCTTCAGTTGAGAGACTGAAACTTAGGAGCTGGACCCCCTCAGAGGCCAAGCCCACAGTTTCCACTGTTCTGGACAGGGGTGCAGTATTAGCCCCCCTGCTTTGGACTGAAGGTCCCTCCTGATTGGAATCTCCCAGGGAGAGCCATTTAGGAGGGCTACCAGGTCTGGGAACCACACTCTGCCCGGCCATCTGAGCCGGACCTTGCCCTAACAAACTCTCTCCAGAACTCCTGGAAGCAGAGCAATCGGGGGGAAAGTATACTGGGGTAGCCTCTGCCACTTCTGAGACAAAGCATCCAGTCTGAGAGGAGATGGATGAGACATGAAAACCAGAGTGGACAGCCCTTATAGACCCGAGTCATAAGGGGCGTCCAGGAGGAAACTTTTTTTTTTCTCTCTTGGATTTCTGACAAATGTAACCAGAGATGTCTCTCCATAGCCACCATAGCTGCCATGCACTGCCCAATGACATGGGGCGGTCTCTTTGGTGGCCAGGAGAGACAGATCGGTTGCTGACACAGCTGAGCCTCAGCAACAGCAGGACCCGAGCCCTGAGGAACACAAGCTCCTTGAAGTGCGCCAGATGGAAGCGGAGCGTTCTTTGCGGCAGTCCTCAAATGCTGACTGTGCATGGTCTTCGAAAGAAACAGAACCTGCTGGCTGTTTGGCATGGCATGCATTTATAGATTCCTGGTTTGTGACGTCACCTGCTTCTGACATTTTCTTGCGCGATTGGTTAGATTGCATATGTGCTTCATGATGCATTCACGCAGAGGCATTCCCACAGCACTTTGACGCTTCGCGTTACTTGTAATGCCCCAACACTGCCTTTCACCACATCTATGCCCTGGCAGTCCAGTGAGTGGTTATTACACAAAGAATTTTGTCCTAAAATGTATTACTGTTCCAATATAATACTGACTCTGTCAATATTCTAAAATTTAAAACATTTAGTAGGAAGGTTCAGACAAAAACAGAAATTCTTCAATAAAAAATGTTTCAAGACTGCTCAGTCCAGCAGCTTGGCAGAGAATCTTGGCCTGGTGATTGACTTCTGCATGCTGTGATGGAAAGAATTTCATCTGCCTTGGGAAACTGCATGGGCACTACCCAGAATTAATCAGGAGGGCTGATTTAGAATGAGCCTTGTTGTGTATGGATTGTGTTATAAGACATTGTTAGGAATTGCAGATGCTGCTGCAAGGAGTGAATAATGCTTTATTGGGTTGCATCTTTAAAAGCTTAATGGTCCTTAGTCAGGGTAGACTGATAAAATATATATAATATTTTTTTGCAAGGTCTTTTCAAGGGGTTGCAATGTTGTTGTTTTTTAAATGTATTTCTAAAACATTTCCTGGTGAAGGAGTTCCTGGTGGCCAACTCTGATGAATATGATATGAAATTTAGACATAATTAAGTCAGATCATTAAACAGATGTGCGTTTATCTCCATCATAGCCTCATTTTAATTCACAAAAAAATAAAATACGGATTCTACCCAGACTAAGGTCTATTTAAACCTTATAAATTACAGAAAACATGTTCCAGCATCTCACTTGAATATGGAATTCCAAGTGCATAATCTTTTGTTTTCAAATTTTCAAGCATTTTATTTTTGCCTTTTTAGTTCTTTCTTGTTTTTACAGATATTGTTTGTTTGTGTGCAGAAAGCAAAATTGGGGCCAGCCAAAAAAGCTACCACCCCTTTGGATGACAATGGGTCCAGTTTACCTTCCAGCAGTATAGACAGAGTCAAGCTCACAGACTTTAATTTCTTGGCAGTATTGGGAAAAGGCAGTTTTGGAAAGGTGAGTTTATAACCACATCCCCATTATTAGGTATATTAAGGCTATTTAATTGTTATTTTTCCATTCTTATGATGCACAAATGAGATTTTTTTTAAAAAAATCATCCCAGGATATTGTGCTTATGACTGTTTCTAAGGTTTGGTCTAAAACAGGGGTGTCAAACTCATTTTGGTCGGGGGGCCGCATACTGCTTAATCTGATGTCAAGGGGGCCAGACCAGTAAATTCATAGCAAAAATACATAGAACTAACAATAAGTCCGCTTTTTTGTATTAGTGCATTATATTATAAATTATATTAAATTATAAAAATCTTTAAATTAAATTAATTGTCCTTTTACAAAATATATTATGAACAACCTACGTATAGTATGTGCAATTTCAAAAACACCATTACTCAATTTATGGAACTTTATGGAACATTTTGTGGAACTTTAAAACACTGTCCTGCATGTTAACATAAATCAAATATCAGTTATTTAAAATTAATTTTCCAACTCTGGGAAGCAATTCTGAACACATGAATTGACTTCACACACTTAAAATCTTAAGTAGCAGCTGTTTAAAAAAAAAAAAAAATTGTAAAATTTGCAAGTTTATACATAAGTATGTGTGGGTTTTTTTATGTAAACAAATGAACTTTATCAATTTGCAAAAACTGCAATTCGCTAAAGACCTGAAATAGTTTCTCAAACTCCCTCAGCAACTCTGAAATCTTGTCTTTGTACTGCCTGACGTCAGGATGAACGCTTGCTGCACGTAACTGGCTTTCACTGCAGCCTCACTGAACTCTCAGCTTCGGGTGAAAACAGATCGCTTTTTCCTCAGACCTACCAACATTTCATTTACCTTCTGTATTCTCAGTTTCCCAGTCACCTCCGTGGATAGGAAGAGGTCAATTTTTCTTGAATCTGACACTTTGTGTCCACTTTTCTCTTTTTTGACAAAGAAATTTCGACGATGAGGTTGCCACAGACAACAGGACAGCGCATAAACTGACAGAACTCAGTGCTGCCATCTGATGTTAGTTCCGCCGAAAATGAAAACATTTTTTTTCATATTGCAGATTTATCTCCCGGGCCGGACTGAACCCCCTGGCGGGCCGGATCCGGCCCGCGGGCCGTACGTTTGACACCCCTGGTCTAAAACTACCGTATTTTCCGCACCATAAGGCGCCACCTGATTATAAGGTGTGGGTTCAATTAGGAGGTCTATTTCTGCATTTAACCCATACATAACCACACTATATTATAAGGCGCATGCTAAAACATAGGGTCTACAAAAAAAGGTAACGGAAGAAAAACAGTGAGTTTTATTGAACTGTATTCTACTATATAACAATACACTCACATTATGTTTTAATCAATCCATCAACGTCATCATCTTCTGTGTCTGAATTGAACAATTTCGCCATCAAACATGCAGGTGTTGTACCGAAATCTGACTCTACGCACAAATCTAACTCTCCCCTCATGTGCATTCATTAATATAAGCTTCCTTGAGCATATTCGCTTATCAATCAATATTTTTTTCCACACAGCAAACACCCACCCATCATGTGAAAAAAAATCAACATCAAAATCAATGTTGTGTCGTGATTAGACACACACACACGGGAGCCTGCAGCACCTGGAAGATAGATAAAGGGACCTGAAATGTATTTTCCAGGTCCCTTTATGTATCTTCCAGGTCATGCACGCTGCTGTGTGTGTGTCTAATCACGATCCTAAATCTCTTCAGCTGTTTGTGCTCCTTTGTCTTTGTCAGTTGTGAACGTTTCTAGGTTCGTGTTACTTGACGAGTGTGGATGTTCCTTGTTTCCACTAAGTGCCGGTTCTGTTGTATTTCAGGTATTTTGGTTTTCGTCTTCTAAAGCTTTGTATAAAGCTTTTTCTTTTTAAACTTTTTCTCAGAGTCCTGCTTCTGCATCGCACTTGTTCCCGTTGGATTACACCTTTAATACATATTATGTCATTATTTAATTTAAGTGTACTCAAAACTTGTGTGCACGTTTTGGGTGTTTACTGTGTAAAAAAAAATCGATTGATAAGGGAATATGCTCAAGGAAGCCCGTACTAATGAATGTATGCGACGGGGAGTCAGATTTCAGTACAACACCTGTTTCCCTCTCAGCAGCAATAGTAAACCTACCGGAGGCGTGGTGGAGGTAAGTGTACATAATAATAATACTGTATGTATTATGTTCCTGTGTCAGCGGGAAATGGTCCGACAGTCAATCAATTAGAGTGCTTACCAAAAGTCACAGAACAACAATTTTACAGATTTTAGAACTCAGTCCACAGATAAGGCGGACAGGATTATTAAGTGCACGGCCGATATTTGAGATAATGTAAGGCTCTTAGGCACTTAAGGCGCCTTAATGTGCGGAAAATACGGTAAGTACAAATGCTTTTAATTTTCCTGATTTCTTTCATTACCAATATACAGTACTGTGAAAAAGTTTTAGACACGTTTGTATTTTCACACACACAAAAAGGCAGTTATTTATATATTTTGTTGCAGTGTCAATAGGAAATATCAGTTTACATTTCCAAAAATTCATTTTGGCATTAATTCTAATAATCAAATTAGATTTTTGTATGCACAAGGAATCTTACAAAAGCCAGAATACTCCACTCAGAGACCTTTGCACAGTATTGTATATTTAACCATATTAACTACTATCTGCATTTGTTTATATATGTACAGTGGAGTTCACTTATCTCGAGTCACGGTTAACTCGCCAATACTATTATGTAGATGTTTTTGAAGTGGAACCGCCAAACTCCCTATTTGTCTTAGTATTTTCGATTCTTTAATGTCGATTCCTTAATATCGCCGAACAGTAATATCTCGAGCAAATATCTCGGACAAAGTCGTCACTTCACATGATTATCTCCTGAGACATGAGCGTACCTAGTTCACTGCGCATGCACTGAGTTTGCGTTGCACGTGGATCACAGTCCATGTGGTCGCTCTGTCAGTGATGCTTCTCTCAGCGCCGCGAAGGAATCTGAAGTGAATTCACATTCACGTTCTTACGAGAGCTGCCGTGGGTCTACCCACATCCCAAAGCCTCATTCACTTCTGTGTGCACATAAAGCCCGCCTTCTCTGATTTGATTGGTTTTCTCAAATATTTTGACATTGGTCAGTAACGAGCGGTAACGACCAATGAGTATAAGGCTTAGATGAACGAACACACACACGCACGTGTGCGCGCACGCACACACACACACACACACACACACACACAAACACATCCTGCTTCTGTTCTGAAGCGCTCTGCTCAGCGCCGCTGAGGGAAGCCGGTTGTTAAAAGATGGGACGAAGCTGAATTTGTTGAGAAAGCACATTAGAAAACGCAAGAAAGTATGCAATCTAGTACAGCGTGATGACCTCATGAATATGTTATGACTGTTTACGCTGTGAGCGAAATTGTGTTTACAATGTTGGAGAATATAATTTAAGGTTTGTATCAAAAATCGAAAGTGTTTTTATTGTATACTGTTAAATATCTGCTGTTAGTTGGTGCACGTATGCCTTTTGTTGTTAGCAAACATATACAGTGTATGTACATTTTTATAGCATGCCGATCGCTTAATCTAATAAATAGATATATTGGGTGTAGGCTATCTCGCTAAACGGTTATCTCAATGCTTTTTTGCAACCCCCGAGGCCGTCGACATAACCGAACTCCACTGTATATAAGTCATTTTTAACTGCGACTTTAGGTGCTGCCTTTGTTGGCCTGCTCTTTCTGAATAAAGGCTAAATACAATTAACAAAACCATCCTTTGGTTCCTGAAAATAATGCTTTTTCTTTTTCAGTGAAAATAGTATGGTATCATAGGGTTGATAATGGCCCTCACTGGCAATCTGAGCTTTTGCTATCTTTATACTCAGGTGATGCTTGCTGAGATGAAGTCTACTGAAGAACTATATGCTATTAAAATCCTGAAGAAGGATGTGGTCATTCAGGATGATGATGTTGAATGCACCATGGTGGAGAAGCGAGTTCTAGCTCAGCAGGACAAACCTCCATTCCTCACCCATCTTCACTCCTGCTTTCAGACTGTGGTGAGGAACTTTCTCCTTACATTATTTATTAATCCGTTTGGTAGACACTTTTATTAAAACAGATTCGTATTGCATTAAAACAGAAGCCTCTGTTAATTAGTCACTTTGAATGTAGGCTTAATGGTAATTCCACTAATTGAACTCACATACCAAGCATTCAGCTTTCAGAATCAGAATTTCTTACAAGGATTGAATACTCACACATTGCTTTATGTTTGTTTCATTTGTGACTGGCAACTGAAATCGACATTTACAATGATCCTAAAAAGTATTTAGACACAAGTCAAAATGTGATAAATTTCTGCATTAGCCAACTAAATTAAATATGTAGTACATATGTAACCATAGTTCCCTGAAGAGGGAACACAACGCATCCACAGTGATGAGGGCCTGCCGAGTGAAACGGAGCTCACTGAATGAGTACCCATTTGAGTACCCCAGGCCAGTTGAGGTCTAACTGGTAGAGACTTGTGAAAGTATGCAGGGAGGATCAGTCTGCCACATCACAAATTTCCACAAGAGATACTCCTACTAAAGAGCCTTAGATGCAGCCACGCTCCTAATAGAGTGGGCACAGACCACCATAAGGGAAGGAAGGCCGACCAACTCAGGGGCAAGTGAGATAGCCTCAACTAACCATTTGCTCAAAATCTGTTCGGTGCCCCAAAGCAGCAAAACAGATTATCCATTTTGCGTCACAGGGTCTCTGCTCTGTGGCATAAGTGTCCAGTGCTCCTTTCCTGGTCGAAAGGTGAGCCACATTAGTCGAATTGAAGATTTCCTAAGACTTAGGGATGTAAGAAGGGGAAGGTCTTCACAGAGCTTTAATGGAAATTTCCTCTTGGAAAGAGCTCTGGAGTGGAGAATGGTTTCAACAACCTCGGTTGAGAGACCAGAGTCTATGAGCTGGGCCCCCTCAGAAGCGAAGCCCACAGTCTCCACGGTTCTAGGCAAAGATGGGATATCAAGTCCCCTGCCTGGGACAGGATTGTGGAGAATCATCGTGGAGTTCTGTCAAAGAAGGACACTAGGTCTGAAAGCTACACTACGTGAGACGGAACTTCTGGGAGCAGAGTGATCATGGGAAAAACGTACAGATGTAGCCTCGGCTATGTCTGAACCAAATAAAACCTTGGGGTAGAGTCTCCATTCCTCGGGCCTCAGCCCCTGCCTCGACAGGGTGTCTTCTTCCAAGTTTTGGGTCCCTGGGATGTTATTTGCTCAAAGAAAGAGCAATTTATCTTGAGATCAGAGGAGGATCTGTCGTGCCAACTTGTAAAGCGGATGCAAGGGCAGACCCCACTGATGAGTTATGTTGGAGACCACCAAGTTTTATGTGCTAGGAGAGATGATGTCCGCTCCACAGACCTTGTGCTGAGCAATCCCTCAGGATCCCTGAGCCCCAGCAGTCTTGACTGCTCAGTAAGTGACTGGTCTAGTTTTATGCTGTTAACTGCTGACGGGATGATGTCAATGAGCATGGGGGAAAGCAACGACAAAGAATCCCTCACAGTGCCTAAGAAGGTGGTCCTCCGGAGAGGATAAACCACATTCTTCATCGTGTACACTCTCAGCCCCAGCTCCTTCAAGTGAATGAGAACGACATCTCAATGCTGAACCGCTAGCTGCCGTGACTGAGCAAGGAGCAGCAAATCATTGATACGGTTCAGAACATGGATTTACTGGAAGTGCAACTGGAAGAGTGCTGCGTCCATGCATTATTATGAAGGTGTGGGGTGAAAGAGCTAGACCGAATGGAAGAGTGCGTTTAAAGTGACTAATTCAGTTCTCAGATCTGATTTGCCTAAAACTGCATTCTGTAATCTCTGGAGAAAAAAGTATGGCGGCGCATGCACATGCAGCGTCTAGGAGACTTGAAACTCCAAGTTTAATTTCGTTATACTGTACTTGTACATGTGAAATGACAATAAACTACTACTACTAGACTCTCCATCCTTCTTTGGAGCTATGAAGTACCGGCTGGAAACTCTGGCTGAGAAGGGTACATACTCTGTCTACATGACCAGAGACTCTACCAGGGGAACCAGTCTCTCAAAACTGGCCTGTGGTATTTTTTGAACATCCACTCCAGGTCCCTGTCCAGCAGGGAGCACCTGGAGTGAATGTTCTAGGACCATCCTCGGAGGGGGCGACCTCCCCAATGCAACCTGATGCACGGGCAGTAACTGAGAAAACCCGCCTCGGACCTGTGCACTCTGGCTCCCTCATGATATCAGGGATTGGAAAGAGGTCCATACAGGGAACCGTAGAGACATGGGCACAGTGTGCACAGTCCCGACGGAGCTGCCATAACCGGACTCAATGAGAGATATCTGGTAGGCATGTCTCCACTAGGGAAACCAGCTTCTCGAGGCTGGCCTCTGGTATTTTTTGAACATCCACTCCAGGGCCCTGTCCAGCAGGGAGCACCTGGAGTGAATGTTCTAGGACCCTCCTTGGAGGTGGCGAGTTCCCCAGTGCAACCCGACACATGGGCAGAAGCTGGAAAAACCTGCCTCGGATCTGTATGCCCTGGCTCCCTCGGGATACCAGGGATGGCATTGCGGTGTAAACCATTTCCCAAAAAAGTTGCCCTGTTAGAGAAACCAGGATTCATAACCAAGACACACAGGCATAGCCTCATGACCTTGATTGTGAGAGGTGGGTTGTCCCTCAGGGAAAAATCCCCCTGGTTTCAGCACTGCTGATGGTATGGTCCCTTCAGCACTGCTGAAGGGACCATATGTACAGACAATCAAAGGGATAACAGTGGAAGCTGTTGCCATGAGACTGGTTATGTTATTGAAGGATGGAGGTACATTTCGACTGGATTTCATTTTAGATGAAGTCTTAAGCGAGAGACTTCGTCTCCAATGTCAATCCTCTGAACTGGATAGCTGTAGGAAAAATGCTTCTGCTGGACTGGAAGTAACTGCCATGCATGCTACCATCTCCGGAAGAGGGAATCAGACCGTCAGATGAGGGCAGGGATAAAGCCTAGGCCTATCTCTAGCTCCACTGATGGGTCCGCCAGGGAAGCCTCCTCAGAAACTGCCTGGCTGGATCAGAGTGAGAACAGCCAGCACTCTTGAGCCTTGATCAGACTCAGGACCAGAATCAACCTATATTTGTGTTAATTTTTTGGACCTGAACACCTCAGTGGGAGGATCAAAAGGAGGCCCTGACTTAAGTATTGAACACATCACCATTTTTCTCAGTAAATATATTTCTAAAGGTGCTGTTGACATGACATTTTCCATGTTGGTAACAACCCCTTCAATCCACACATGCAAAGAAATAAAACCATACAGACGTGAACAAAATATTTGGTACCCTTCGATCAATGAAAGAAAAACTCACAATGGTCACAGAAAAAACTTTAATCTGACAAAAGTAATAATAAATAAAAATTCTATGAATGTTAACCAATGAAAGTCAGACATTGCTTTTCAACCATGCTTCAACGAAATTATTTAAAAAATAAACTCATGGAACTGGCCTGGACAAAATTGATGGTACCCCTTGAAAAGACTGTAAATAATGTGACCAAATGGACATGTTAATTCAAGGTTTGTGCAGTAATTAGCATCACAGGTGTGTACAATCTTGTAATCAGTCAGTGGGTCTATTTATAGGGCTCCAGGTAGTCACTGTGTTGTCTGGTGACATGGTGTGTACCAGACTCAACATGGACCAGAGGAAGCAAAGGAAAGAGTTGTCGCAGGAGATTAGAAAGAAAATTATAGACAAGCATGATAAAGGTAAAGGCTACTAGACCATCTCCCAGCAGCTAGATGTCCCTGTGACTACAGTTGCACATATTATTCAGAAATTTAAGATCCATGGGACTATAGCCAACCTACCTGGATTAGATTAGATTAGATTAGATTCAACTTTATTGTCACTACACAAGTACAGGTACAAGGCAACGAAATGCAGTTTAGGTCTAACCAGAAGTGCAATAGCAGCAAGTGCAGGATATGTACAATGGTTGCATAAGTGCAGGATATGGAGATGTACAGGATTTACAGGTAATATGTACAATGAATATAAATATACAGATGGTTATTACTATAACAGGTGAGTGTGTGCTATAAATATAATTACAGGTGTCTATAAACAGCATTTACAGGTGAATATGTGCTATAAATGTAAATGTATATACAGATGTCTCTAACTATAAACAGAATTTTACAGGTAGATGTATACAATTGTTAGCTTAAGGTAAGCAGTAGATTTAAGGTAGTGCAATGAGCATGGACAGTGCAAATAAGTGAAATGCGAAATGTAAACAGTTGGTACTGTATGAACAGTTGGTAGTGCAAATGAGCATGTTCCAGCTAAAGTACAGTAGTGCAAGGTGCAAGTGTAAACAGTTGTTACTGTAAACAGTAAACAGTTGTTACTGTAATGAACAGTCGGCAGTGCAAATGGCACAAATAAGTAACAGAGTGAGCGAAGAGTCTATAAGGGTAGTAGTGGGGGGGGGCAGTGAAGGAGTCTGGTGTAGTGGAGGGTGGGATGGTGGTGGGTGAGAGGAGAGTCTGTGAGGGGAGTGGGGTGGTGGGGGGTGAGGAGAGTCTGTGAGGGGAGTGGGATGGTGGCGGGGGGGGGGGTAAGAGAATAGTCTGTGAGGGAAGTGGGATGGTGGTGGGGTAAGAGGAGAGTCTGTGAGGGAAGTGGGATGGTGGTGGGGTAAGAGGAGAGTCTGTGAGGGAAGTGGGATGGTGGTGGGGTAAGAGGAGAGTCTGTGAGGGGAGTGGGATGGTGGTGGGGTAAGAGGAGAGTCTGTGAGGGGAGTGGGATGGTGGTGGGGTAAGAGGAGAGTCTGTGAGGGGAGTGGGATGGTGGTGGGGTAAGAGGAGAGTCTGTGAGGGGAGTGGGATGGTGGTGGTGGAGAGAGGAGTCTATGAGGGGAGTGGGGTGGTGGTGGGGGAGAGGGGAGTGGGATGGTGGGGGGAGAGGGGAGTGGGATGGTGGGGGGTAAGAGGAGAGTGGGATGGTGGGGGGGAGTCTATGAGGGGAGTGGGATGGTGGTAAGAGGAGAGTGGGATGGTGGGGGGGAGTCTATGAGGGGAGTGGGATGGTGGTGGGGGAGAGGAGTCTATGAGGAGAGTGGGATGATGGGGGGGTAAGAGGAGAGTCTGTGAGGGGAGTGGGATGATGGTGGGGGAGTGAGGAGAGTGGGATGGTGGGGGGGGAGAGGAGTCTATGAGGGGAGTGGGATGGTGGTAAGAGGAGAGTCTGTGAGGGGAGTGGGATGGTGGTGGGGGAGAGAGGAGTCTATGAGGGGAGTGGGATGGTGGGGGGGAGTGGTATGGTGGTGGGAGAGGAGTCTATGAGGGGAGTGGGATGGTGGTAAGAGGAGAGTCTGTGAGGGGAGTGGGATGGTGGTAAGAGGAGAGTCTATGAGGGGAGTGGGATGGTGGTAAGAGGAGAGTCTGTTAGGGGAGTGGGATGGTGGTGGGGGAGGAGTCTATGAGGGGAGTAGGATGGTGGTAAGAGGAGAGTCTGTGAGGGGAGTGGGATGGTGGTAAGAGGAGAGTCTATGAGGGGAGTGGGATGGTGGTAAGAGGAGAGTCTGTGAGGGGAGTGGGATGGTGGTGGGGGAGAGAGGAGTCTATGAGGGGAGTGGGATGGTGGTGGGGGGGAGAGGAGTCTATGAGGGGAGTGGGATGGTGGGGGGGGGAAGAGGAGAGTCCGTGAGGGGAGTGGGTGGTAAGAGGAGAGTCTGTGAGGGGAGTGGGATGGTGGTGGGGGAGAGAGGAGTCTATGAGGGGAGTGGGATGGTGGGGGGGAGTGGGGGGGTGGGGGGGAGAGAGGAGTCTATGAGGGGAGTGGGATGGTGGTAAGAGGAGAGTCTGTGAGGGAAGTGGGATGGTGGTGAGGGAGAGAGGAGTCTATGAGGGGAGTGGGATGGTGGTGGTGGGGGGGAGAGGAGTCTATGAGGGGAGTGGGATGGTGGGGGGGGGGAAAGAGGAGAGTCTGTGAGGGGAGTGGGTGGTAAGAGGAGAGTCTGAGAGGGGAGTGGGCTGGTGGGGGGGGTAAGAGGAGTCTATTAGGGTGGTAGGATGGTGGTTTAGGGGGAGAGAGGAGAGTCTGTGAGGAGAGTGGGATGGTGGTGGGGGGCAGGGGGTTGAGAGGAGTCTATGAGGGGAGTGGGATGGTGGGGGGGGGTGAGAGGAGAGTCTGGGGGGAGTGGGATGGTGGGGGGGTGAAAGGAGAGTCTGGATGGGAGTGGGATGGTGGTGGGGGGGGGAGAGGAGTCTATGAGGGGAGTGGGATGGTGGGGGTGGCGGTGAGAGAGGAGTGGGGTCAGCAAGGGTTAGAGTTCAGTAAAGAGACAGCTCTGGGGAAGAAACTGTTCTTTAGTCTGCTGGTTCTGGTCCGGAGGCACCTGAAACGCCTGCCGGAGGGAAGGAGGGAGAACAGTCTGTGGGCTGGGTGAGAGGAGTCCTTGAGGATGCTGCGAGCTCGACGCAGACAGCGTTTCCTCTGGACGTGCTCGATGGCAGGAAGTGGAGTCCCTGTGATGCGTTGGGCAGTTTTCACCACCCGCTGCAGTGCCTTGCGCTCCGCGACAGAACAGCACCCATACCATACTGTGACACAGTTCGTCAGGATGCTTTCTATTGCGCAGCGGTAGAAGTTCACCAGGATAGCCGAGGAGAGCTGATTCTTCCTCAGTGTCCTCAGGAAGAAGAGGCGCTGGTGAGCCTTCTTGACCAGGCTGGAGGTGTTGGTTGTCCAGGTCATGTCAGCCGAGATGTGGATCCCCAGGAACTTGAAGCTGGAGACACGCTCAACGGCCATTCCATTGATGTGGATGGTGTCGTGTGTACCTCTTGACTCTTTCCTGAAGTCCACGATGAGCTCCTTCGTTTTGTGGATGTGGCCGCAGGAGGAAAATTAATGCCAAATCAAAGAGATGGATAATCCGAATGGTAACAAAAGAGATCCAAGGTGAACTCCATGCTCAAGGAACATCAGTGTTAGATCGCAACATCCGTCGTTGTTTGAGACAAAGTGGACTACATGGGAGACGACCAAAGAGGACACCATTGTTGAAAACAAATCATAAAAAGCTAGACTGGAATATGCCAAACTACATGTTGACATGCCACAAAGCTTCTGAACAAAATTGAACTTTTTGCCAAGGCACATCAGCTCTATGTTCACAGACGGAAAAAGAAAAGAAAAGAACATTGTCCCTACTGTGAAACATGGAGGAGGCTCTGTTATGTGCTGGGGCTGCTTTGCTGCATCTGGCACAGGGTGTCTTGAATCTGTAAAGCAGGGGTGCCCAAACTTTTTCCTATGAAGGGCCAAAAATCAAACTTGATTGAGAGCCGCGGGCCAAAAGTAAATTTTGCATCATAAATCAAACTGTATTACATTAAAGTTGCTATGGGTTTATTTATTTCATAATATTTAAAATAAATATAAAACAACTTTAATCTGATTAACTAATGCAGTTTTTTTCTAAAGCTTTGCATTTTAATGAACAATTTAAATGGGCAACAATCCCCAAGTGTTCAATGTAAAATTCAATACCTATGTGGTTGCAATGTCAGTGACATGTGAGAGATATGAAGCTGGTCCTTACTTTTCAGAAGTTTTTCAAGATTGGGCTCTAGCTGACTTACAAAGACGAGATATTATGTAGGTGAGAGTCAGTTATTTGGCTTCTTAGTTTACTCTTCTTCAAGTTCATCAGACTGAAAGTCTGCTCACAGAAGTAGGTACAGTAATCCCTCGCCACTTCGCGGTCTCAGTGCATCGCGGATTTTTCAAAAATATTCACCAAAAAATAACATTTCAAAAATACCGCCATGTGCAGCCGTATTGCGTAAAGCAGCGTTGCTTAATCGTGATGCGAGAGAAACTGTTTCCCAGGATGTCATAACAGACAGAGAGAAACTATCTGAGGCTTTGTACACGCCCACGGCACTCAGACAAGACACGTGATTGGTTCCCGGCGCGAGCTCGACCAATGAGAGCACGAGGGGAGGTATCCCGTGAGCTGATTGGCTGATCCAACTTTCACCTATCGCGATAGTTCCGGTCCACATTAATCGCAATAAACGAGGGATCACTGTACTGCCAAACAGAGACAGCATCACTGATCAATGATGATGATGTAGCAGCGCGCTCTGTTCAGATCGAAGTCCAGTAAGCAGCTCGTGAGCCTGCTGTTTTCGCGTCTCGTCGCTGTACTTTGAGAAAGCTGCACAATGATTTGTTTCATAATGACGACCGATATTGTACTCCTTTAAACACAGCAACAGACTGTTTGCAAACTAGACATACTGCCTTTGATTTGACTTCTGTGAATAAAAACTCATCTTCCCCAGCTTTTTAAAAAAATATCTCTTGTCTGTGTTGCCACTGCCTTGAATTCTCCATTATTGCGTTTAATTTGTTGACGTTTATTGACGTCATGTGTCGCAAAGCACGCAGTGCTGCGCTGCGCCTTTAATTGCGCATTTTTACATTTAATTTCAGTTTACTCTGTTTTAGTTCAACTATAAAACAAACAAAATTGTTATGTCAAATTAGAAATGACAATCTGTGTAGAAGGTATCTCGCGCGCTCTCTTTCTCTCTTTCTCTCTCTCTCTCTCTCTCTCTCTCCTCGGACGGTACGGCGGGCCAAATCAAAGGTTACCGCGGGCCAACTTTGGCCCGCGGGCCCTAGTTTGGGCACCTCTGCTGTAAAGGGTACAATGAAATCTGAAGACTGTCAAGGGATTCTAGAGATAAATGTGCTGGCCAGTGTCAGACAGCTTGGTCTCAGTCGCAGGTAATGGTTCTTGCAACAGGACAATGGTGAACACACAGCTAAACACCCAAGAATGGTTAAGAGGAAAACATTGGACTATTCTAAAGTGGCCTTCTATGAGCCTGACCTCAATCCCATTGAGCATCTTTGGAAGGAGCTGAAACATGCCGTCTGGAAAAGACACCCTTCAAACCGGAAACAACTGGAGTAGTTTGCTCAGGAGGAGTGGGCCAAAATACCTGCTGAGAGATGCAGAAGTCTCATTGACAGTTACAGGAATCGTCTGATTGCAGTGATTGCCTCTAAAGGTTGTGCAACAAAATATTATGTTAGGGGTACCAACTATGTTGTCCATGCCTGTTCCATGAGTTAATTTTTTTAAATAATTTCATTGAAGCATGGTTGAAAAGCAATGTCTGACTTTCATTGGTTAACATTCATAGAATTTGTATTTATTATTACTTTTGTCAGATTAATTTTTTCTCTGTGACCATTGTGAGTTTTTCTTTAATTGACCGAAGGGTACCAACAATTTTGTCCACGTCTGTAGATGTCCATAAATTAAGTTATGTTTAATAATGTTAAATGACACAGGGAAAAGTATTGAACACATGAAGAAAGGGAGGTGCAAAAAGGCATGGAAAGCCAAGACAATCAGTAATTAGAAAGCAATCCTGCCCTGTCCTAACTCATGGCCTATAAAAAGGTCTCGTTACCAAGGGATCACACAAGAAACATCTCATGATGGGTAAAAAGCAAAGAACTTTCTCAAGACCTTTGCAGCCTTATTGTTGCAAAACATTCTGATGGCTTTGGTTACAAAAGGATTTCAAAACTTCTGAATGTTCCAGTGAGCACTTTTGGAACCATAATCTGTAAGTGGAAAGAACATCATTTCACCATAAAACGGCCACGACCAGGTGCTCCTCGCAAGATTTCTGACAGAGGAGTGAAAAAAATGATCAGAAGTGTTGTCCAAGAGCCAAGGATCACTTCAGAAAAGACCAGAATCAGAAAGACCTGGAATCAGCAGGCACAGTTGTTTAAAAGAAAACAATATGTAATGCACTCAACCGCCATGGCATGTATGCACGCTCACCATGCAAGACTCCACTGTTGAAGAAAAGACATGTTGAAGCTTGTTTAAAGTTTGCTGCACATTTGGACAAGCCTGTGAAATACTGGGAGAATATAGTGTGGTCAGATGAGACCAAAATTGAACTCTTTGGATGCTATAATACACACCATGTTTGGAGGAGAAATGGCACTGCACATCACCCAAAAAACACCATACCAACAGTAAAGTTTTGAGGTTGCCATTTCTCCTCCAAACATGGTGTGTATTATGGCATCCAAAGAGTTCAATTTTGGTCATCATGGTGTGGGGCTGTTTTTGAGCATACGATACTGGCAAACTTCATATATTTGAGGGAAGGATGAAAGGGAAAATGTACAGAGACATTCTTGATAAAAATATGCTGCAATCTACCAGGATGATGACAATGTTCCAAAACACACAGCCAAGGAAACTTGGCTCAAGGTTTCAGAGAAAGAAAATTAAGCTGCTAGAATGGCCCAGCCAATCAACTGACTAGAATCCAATTGAAAATCTATGGAAATAACTAAAGATCAGAGTTCATAGAAGAGGCCCATGGAACCTTCAAGATTTGAAGACGTAATCGGCCAAAATCACACATCAGCAGTGCATGCAACTCATTTCTCCATACAGGAGGCATCTTGAAGCTGTCATTACCAACAAAGGCTTTTGTACAAAGTATTGAATATGCTTCAGTAAGTTTAACATGCTGTCATTTAACATTATTAAACATAACTTAATTTACGGACATTTATGGTTTGATTTCTTTGCATTTGTGGATTGAATGGGTTGTTACCTAAATCTGGTGAAAATTTCATGTCAACAGCACCTTTAGAAATATATTTACATATATTTTTTTATTATATATTTTAAATATATATTTTTAAAAATGGTAACATGTTCAATAACATGTTCCCGCTGTGTTTTGTTGCTGTTTTTCCCAATTCGTATTTGAAATGGTTTCCATAAATGTTAATAACATTAGCATAACTATCATGCTGGAAAAGGCAGACACAAACGTAAGTCTAACAGGCTTTATTAGAGCCAGGCACGAGAACAATGAGACTGGGAGAGTGCACAGGATGAATAGGTGACAACAGTTTGAGTTAGGCTCGAAGACTTCTCGGAAGTGACTGATGAAAGCGAAGATGGATTGTGTTGCTGGTTCATCTGCCTCCCAAATCGCACCGGCCCACTGACAGGCATGCCCAGTCAATAGGGAGATGAGAAATGCTATCTTGGATCTCTCTGAATCAAAGATTGCATCTCAAAATAGAGACTGCACTGCAGCAGAAACCCGTTGCATTCCTCTGCCTCACCAGCATAGGGCGCTGGTCGGGCAATGGGACTGACTGGATCAGACAGTGACAAGAGTGTGAATGCCGGTGATATAGTGTCTATAGATGAGGGTTCTATAGTGATGAGGGGTCTATATGGTTATAAAGTGTCTATAGATGTGTAGTGCAGGTGCAGGTGACGAGAAGCACGTGGGAGGAGTGAGGGAGTCTGGTGTGATAGGCGTGTCCAGATCCGTGACAATAACAATACATACACTATTTTTGTGGTATTCACAAATTGTGAATGTAATCTTTTATATATGTATTTATTTCAAAATTGTCACATTTTATAATTTAGAAAGAGCTGAAAAGTGTTTATGCACATTGCATGTGACAGGACAAATGAGAGGAATCCATTTACTGAAGATTTTAATAAAACAGCCCACCAATATCATAACCAACAAGTGAAAAGCACAAAATCAAAATACCTAGTTAACAATCCAAAAGAAGGCAAACAAAAACTTAACACTTAGGCAATAGTGACCTCTGATGGTGAGGTGATGGTAGAAACTGTTGTTATGACTGAAAGAGAAATTAATGAGACACAGAGCAGATCTACTCTAGAGATACTTTGCATCCACTTCCTACCATAAAAAGTACAAAAAAAATTTAATATTCACAGACAAAAATAATGTGTTCAACTTTTTTAATTGAATCATTCACCAAATGATAAGTTCATCTAACAAATTTTACTTGAGATTAAAGGCTGGAATCCACTACACAATATTTGCCCAGATTTTAGCCCCAGGTGGATGCTAGTTGCAATAAGTCAGATCTAATCTGGTTTGTCAGATTTTGGTCTGTCAAAGGTGACAGTTTTCACAAAAATTGTGTATTGTATTATATGGCATTTTTGTGTGTGTTTTGTTCTGTAACCCTTCACATAGTCAGCAAGTATGTGATGTGTAGTGTTTTGAAATATGTTCAAATTTTAAATTCAAAGTTGTGTGGCAAAATGTATTTTATTACAACAGCTGTGCCTTTTTTCAACTAAATTATCATTCATAAAGTTATTGATGAAGGAGTTGAAGAAATTAGTAATAAGTTGCTTGATATTGTATCTTGTTGCTTGTATTATTAGTTGTTGATTGTCAACTTATGTACTCAACTTTTGATAATGGAACTTTTAAACATTTAGACAAAGCTTTTCAGACAAGGCCTATGTCAAAGTTTGTCGTAACAGTTATATATAGTACAAATATACATATTTGTAGTTGTTTTTTATGTTTTTGTCATAGGATCGCCTGTATTTCGTGATGGAGTATGTTAAGGGTGGTGATCTTATGTACCACATCCAGCAAGTGGGCAAATTTAAGGAGCCACAGGCAGTGTAAGCAACTCTTTTATTGTGTTTATACCATTTCATCATTTGAGTTTTAAGCATACGTTACTTTGTGTTTGTAGACTAAGGTGAATTTATATGAAATAATCTGCTTGTTGCAGGTTCTATGCTGCGGAAATTGCTGTTGGGCTTTTTTTCTTGCACAAGAAAGGAGTCATATACAGGTGAAAACATAAGTCACATTCAAATCCACATTCAGATATTTTTGTCCTTCAATATAAAGGTAAAGGTAATCTAATTGAACTATACTTGAACAGTCTCGCTTGCGCTTGCGCTTGCACACCCCCCAAAAATGCAATGATGATTTAAATGAATGTGATGAATATGGGTTAGATTATAATTAAAAGCAATTAATTACAGCAATTAACTGAATGTTGTGTAATATTTGTAAGTTGTTAAATATAGTAGTAAAGGTCATTTGTGTCTCTATGATTTGAAAAAAGATCATGATACCATATTCCTGAAATGTGCCAAATATTGCATTGATTGCGATCAAATAACATAAAATATACCAAATCTCTATTTAGCTTAACCTTCAACCAGGAATTCACTAAATTATGACTCTCTTTAAGAGCTAAACCTAGTTATTTGGCTTGTTTTTCTTTGAGCGACTAAATTGGCCTAGGGAAATAGAGCAAACTGAACTGACGTCAGCTGGAATGAAAGAGATGTCCTTGTTTCAAAAAAAAAAAAACTCCACAGTCTTTTACATCAATTAAAATGTGCTCATGTGCTGGGGGGCTTGACTGTGTGTTTATTTATTTATATATATATATATATATATATATATATATATATATATATATATATATATATATAAAATCAACAAGAAAAACATCAGAATTCTGTTTGTCTGGAACCTCATTCTTTCATTTTCAGTAACACCCTGTCAATGGTAATTTGCTTCAGTGTTATTTTTTATCTCTTTCAGGGATCTGAAATTAGATAATGTCATGCTGGATGCAGAGGGTCATATTAAGATTGCAGACTTTGGTATGTGCAAGGAGAACATTGTGGAAGGTGTGACCACCCGTACATTTTGTGGAACACCAGACTACATTGCTCCAGAGGTGAGTGACATAGAGGGTTTCATGCAGGCTTTACCAGTCATGCCAGATTCACATCTAGTGCTGAATGTGAATTTGATTAGCAAAAGTGTTTAGAGGATTTCAACCCTTGAACCCAATACATTTTAAATTAGTCCCTGAGTGTTGCTTAATAGTGATTGTTTTTTAGTAAGGCAAAAAAAAGTATAAGCAACAAAAAAAAAGACTAAAATTAGTATTTTTTTATTTTTTTTACTATAACATTCTCAGACTATCACACCACATGGACTCTCTATTTGTTTTCGTTCGTCATTGTTCCTTTTTTGAAATTCCCACCACTCATCTGTTTCCATGGACATTAATCCTCATCAAAGCTGTTTGTCATTTTGTTCATCACCATGTGTATATTAGTTCCTTACCTTCACTCAGTGTTTGTTCGGTCTCATTTGTGTTAGTGTTAGTGTCAGTGTGTTTGTGTTTATTCTCATCCAAAACTAGATGATCTTAACATTACTCTGATGTAATATATGTTTAATTCATACTCAAAGACAGATTATGTTCTTTCCCTGAAAATTCAAAACGGATTTGTAAAGTGATAACTAATAACGTTCTAAGAAATCGCTTATATGGAGAAAGGCATTCAGCTATTCGGATGTTGTACTTGCACACACAGAAGCTGGTTTGGCATGCCTTTTTAGTTTCCTGGTTCATGACGTCACCTGCCTCTAATGTCTCTTCACACAATTGGTTCGATTACGCATGTGCTTCATGCCACAATCGCGCAGAGCATTCTTACATTCTTCATCGCAACGCAAATTTCCTTCAAAGGGAAAAAGAGAGATTGATTACATTGGTCAGAAAAGAGAGCAATGTCAAATTTGCCACCGCTCCCTCAGTCTTTAATGCCAAGATAATATTAAACAAAGTATAATGTTATTGTAACAGTTCATAGTTCGGAGAGGAAGGAGGTGGGAGGTGGGAACCGACGAACGTTGAAATAAAACAACAAATACAAAATGATAGTAACGGTGGCAGTCACAACACATCCCTCCCTGTGATGTTCATTATCAACCACATCACTGGCCTCATGACGTTCTCTTCCATCCCTCAGCCATGCCCTGCTCGCTACAGTTCTAAATATACTTTTTTTTTTTTTTATTAAATGAAAAACATTGCTAGATTCCGGAATGAATGTCATCTCTTTCTTCTTCTCCTCGAGCTCTGGCTGCGGCTTTGCAGTGTGTGGTAGCTCGCACCTTGGGAATTGAGGGTCTCGTGTCCAAAGAAATAAATTTAAATAAACCAATCTTGGGCAATCGGCACAAACTTAACTGTGTAATCCATATATTTGGTCCGGTCTTCTGTCAACCAGGTGCAGACAGACAAAAATGATGATGATGGCACAAAGATGAGGATAAAGTTTAAATGGAAAGTTTTATAACAACACAAAATTACTACCGTAGATCGGACACAAAATTAATGAAGGTGAGGACCTAATACATGGTGATGAGAACATAATGACCAACAGCTGTGATGATAGGAGAGTCCATGGAAATTGATGAGTGGCGGGCAACTAAGACAAAGAACATGTGACTGAATGACAACAAACAAACAGTATGTGTGGTGTGACTGTGTTAGTGATGTTAGTGACCATTTGTCCTCCACCCTTTTTGTTCAGAGCATTACTCTTTCTCTTTCTGTCTCTTTCTCTGACCTACATATTATGCAGTAGTAATGCATGTTGTCTGGGAGCATGTAGCTGCATGTTAACTTGAGTGTAAAGTGTGTCAAATGTAGAACAGCAGTGGCTAACTGCAAACGTGTGTCTTGTGTGTGTCAACTAACAGTGGACAATATACATCTTATTGCATTTATTAATCTTTTTCTGTGTTAGTTAATAAAAATGCAATTATGTTGTCAGATAAAAAATGATAAGACAAATAAATTATAATATATGTAAATGTTAAAACCAATTTAAATGTTAAATAAACTGTTCGAATTTATTCTTCTACACCATATTTTAATCTTAGTCAATTTTAACTAAAATATTAAATGGATCCTTACAGATAAATTCAAGAGAAAGAAATGTGTGGAGCTTAAATCCATTCTCTGGCCTGAGCCTCTCAACTAATATGCAAATCTGTTTACTTTCATCACATGGGAACATAAAGTGTTAAAACGAAAAAATTGTGTTTCACTCTATTATTCTGTCACTTGATTCATTAGTTTTGTTAATAATTGAGCTGAGAAATGGTATTAGTAGGTGTTTTTTGTTTTCACCCACGTGATTATTTTGTGTGAATTTGATATTTTCTCAGTGCATTTCAATTATCCTATGTTAATATGGGATGTGTACTTTGTAGTTATGATTACATATTATCTATATTTTTGTGTCGAGGTTATCTGTATTTTACTTAGATTCAACATCTAAAGCCACAAACAAAACCTTGAGCAGTACAGCTATGATCTAGAACTGTCACATAGTGTTAGTGTGATGCCACATACAAACACACATGCACTGAATGTGCTCTGAACTAAATCGGCCAAAAAAGATCACTGCAAGTTGTATAAGCTGTGTGAAATTCTGGTATATGAGAAAAGATGTGTTTTCATAATCGATAATTTACTCATAAACAGTTCAAATGAAATTTTGCTTGGTTTATTGAAGAACATGTTAGGTTTTGTTTTTTGTATCAGGGTCCCCTTTCATGCTTAAAGAATTGTACCCCTTTAAAAAAAAGTATACATCAAGAACAAGTACAGTGTTGCGAAGTACACACAATGGTGATTTACCAAGGTGATTTAATTTAACAAATAGAAAATAAAAATGAACTTACCGTTTTGGTGAGGTGGTTTATTAATTTAGTTTTTTGGTTGTTCACAAGAATCACAAGAGAAAAACAAAGACATTTGACAAAGACATTTGCTTCCAGATTCTGCGAAGGGGAAGATTAGAAAGTGATTTTCTTGAACAGTAGTGTGATATTTTACATATAACACAATGTGTTGATTGCATGCTGATTTTTAATTTTAATCTGCAGGATTTATTATCTGTTTTCAGATAATAGCGTATCAGCCGTATGGCCGTTCTGTGGACTGGTGGGCTTATGGAGTTCTGCTGTACGAGATGCTAGCAGGACAAGTGAGTTTACAAGTGTATAACCATCAAATCCTGAATTGACAAGTGTTGTTTATAACTGTATTATAATACAATTTGTTATAGAGTCTATGAAAGTATATGTCATACTATATATATCATATTGACACCTCCTACTGTAATCAGAGAGCTCTGGGTAGTGTTTATATTTACATACACAGTGTGCTTTTCAAGAATACACATCATAAAGTCAAAGATAACTTATCATAGCGACATCATCAACATCAAAAAACAGGAATCATGCCAAACAAAGCAGCGATACCTTCTAAAGGCTTAAGTAAGTTGTTGAAAGGTGCGCTGAAGGTATGGCAGGGCAATGCAGCATCTAGTTCCCTCTTCAGGGAGCCAAGGTAACAGTTACCTTTTTTAGGGAACTCAAGCTGTGTTGACTGACACTGTGGGAACATTCATACCCACGTCGCCTTGATGACAAGTGTCATGGATGCAGGGTGAAGAGAGGAGCAAGGGCTCAATTCTGCAATGAGGAAGGGCTTTATTAATAGTAAATGAAAACAAAAACTCAAAACCCATCCCAAGGGGGAAAACATCAAAAACAGGAGAGCGCATGAAGACACAACAATACAGTAGTTTCAGGGCTCTGTTACAAAACCATGAGTAAACTAGACCGAAGTGAATGTCTTGTGTAGTGTAAAATCGTTAAAGCACTAAGATGATAACACCTGGGCCCCTGGTGTAGAGATCAAGTCCAGGTTGTAAAACTTTAGAAATGTATGTGGTGAGGACCAGCCTGCCGCGTCATAAACATTTTGAAGTGAAATTCCTGACAAAAGAGCTTTAGAGGCAGCCATACTCTTAGTCGAGTGTGCATGGATTGCCATGAGGGAAGGTAACCCAGCAGACTCGTATGCAAGAGAACTAGTCTTGACTATCCACTTGCTCATCCACTTCTTAGATTCTGGGGACCATATGAGGAGGGAGGAGGACAGCAAACCTGCAGTACAATTGATCTGGCCACATCAGTAGAGACATTAGGGATGCAACCTGGTCTAGGGTGTAGAAACACTTTCACCATTCTAGGTAAAAATTCCAAATATAAAGGGGCAACTCATTAAACTTGTAAATCTCATATTCTTTTAAGAGACGTGATAGCAAGGTTGACAAACCTGTTCAATAGGTTTGAAGGGAGCCAGGGATATGACCCGTAGAACTCTCTCCAGAACTCCCGGGAGAAGAGCAATCAGTGCTTCCTACCCACTGAAGGCTGTGGTTGAGACGCCTCCTGAATTACTCTTCTCTTTGAGTTTGTTTGAGAGAAAGATCGGTGACCCAACGCAACTCTGCAACTGCTTCAGGGCCAATTCCCCCACCCTCATCCAGGTCTTCAAATCAGGGATGCTGCAGCCTGACCAGACACTGCATATACTTTACTCACCAATCCCGACGTTGCTCTGACAGGTTTGGTAGGTAATCTTGGGACTTGCTGGGTGGATGCAGATTTGTCTAACCACAGCTCCTACTTCTAAACCTGGAGAGAAAAAGCACTGAATCTAGCAGGCAAGGGCAGAGATAAGGCCAAGCCGTCTCTAACCACTCTGTTATATCCATTTGCAATCCCCTTGACCTAGTTTGTCTCTATGCTTCAGCAACAGCAGGACCTGAGTCCTGATGCTCACAAGTCTGAGTGCTCCCCTCAAGGAGTGCCATAGCAGGGCGTCCGTAATGGAAGCTGTGCATGATCGATTGCCAAATAAACAACACAAAGGTCATGTGTTTCCCCACCTGTGATGTAGGTTGGGCAGAGATGAACACACTATGTAAACTGTTGCTTGCTCACCATTTTTGATATATAGATGGTAGACAGACAACACCAAATAAGATAAACAATGTCACAGTTTCATATAAAGTGCTTACTGAAAACACAGAAGCTATCACAGCTTTGTTTGACATGCTTTTATAGTTTCCTAGTTCATGACTTTACCGGCCTCTGACATCTCGATACACCACTGGTCTGATTTCACATGTTATTTTTTTACAACGCAATCACGCAGATCCTTCCAATGTTATTTTCATATCGAGAAGAAACAAATAACCTCAGCGTCTGTTTTCAGGTCTTCATGCTCTGTAAGGTCTCTCCATGCTACCTGTTGCTTGATTACTTACTGCACCTTTAATAATATAGTGATAAAAACAGAACTCTGGTGGTTCCAATGTATCAGATTGATATAATGGTACTTCAGTATATACCAAGGTAGTTTTTAATTTGTGTATTCATATACCATGCATTTAAATGGTTTTTGTTCAGTCAAAATGATTTTATCGTTTTCCCTATTGTATGTAACGCCATTATACATTTATATAGGGGAAGCTTAAAGTAAATTCTGTAGTGCTACTTTTGAAAAGTGTAATAGTTTAATAACCCATTTTATATGTTACTATATATACTAAATTATAATAATTTTAATTTAATGTTGATTGTTCTTTTTCCCTTACTAAGCCTCCATTTGATGGTGAGGATGAAGATGAACTTTTCCAGTCAATTATGGAGCACAACGTATCGTACCCTAAAGCCATGTCCAAAGAAGCAGTTTCTATCTGCAAAGGGGTAAGTTCTGCCATACAGAGACAAAATGTTCCACATTCTAAAGCCCAACTTCAGCATGACTTCTCTTCTTGACACCATATTTTCTCTCTCAAATAAGGTTTCTAATATGTGCTAAAGATTTGTTCTATTTTTATAAATAAAGGCATTCAAGACCAAAAAGGATGTAATCAAAAAAACAAAATCCACAAATACATTATTCTTTTGTTTGATGTCTGTCATATTTAATCACAGCAGTTTTCAGGCTTTAAAGGAACAATTCTTGCTTTTCCTGGGAATCAAACCCATGACTGGTGTTGCAAATACCAATGCTCTACTGATTGAGCTACAGGATAGCTGACATGACTAATACATGATGAATAATTAAGATAATAGGTGAAAAGGATAAATGAGTGAATGACTGGAAAACTGAGTCTTGACTTAACAGTTATTTATGGCTTTGCATGCCCAGAACAATGGATGGATGGATGTGGCTGAGGCCTGAAAGGACAAGTTTAGGAGCTAATTTCATACCTGACAAGAGCTTTATATCATACAAATATGGAGGATATATATCTCTGAAGAAGAGAGCCAAGTCATTCCCAAACTAGGTCATTAGGTTCCTTTGAATCTAAGATAATTCTGATAATAATATAACATTTGATGTCAGTATATCTTAAATTACGTTGAGTGAAAGTTCCTGAAATATATAGAATAGAATCTCTATTCTAATCACTATCACATCTTCTAATCACTTATATTAATTGCCAAAAAAATCTGAAATTCACTGCTGGAGCTGATCCAATTTAGATTATTTTTTTTAAACACACATGTACTTCTGGTTTTATTTTTAATAATGTCTTATCAGGGTTCAGTTACCATGAGTTCAGTCTGTTGTTATCAGATGTAACTTCGGTATTTATTAGTACCTAACAGTATTTATTTCAGTTTTAACTTGCTAGATTTTTAGAGTGAGAGTGAAACAGATCATTTCTTCCTTACCTGACCACTGTTTAAAATTATAAATCTAGATGATTTTCAGCCTCTTTACTAACTGACATAAATAAAGACATGACAATTTTCCATAGTTCTATTTAATATACATTTAATTTCAGAAATTGCTATTTACAAAACATAATAAAAAAATCAACAAGACATGCATTGTCTGTTTTCTCTGAGATGTTCTTCTCCCCTGAAATCAATGTTGTTGTTTTTCCTCACGTATTGCTAATTTTGTTTGTTTGTGTTCATACTAATACAAACATGTTTGCTATAACCTTGGTAAACAAAATACTGTGACAGTGCCATTCAGTGCAGTGGTATAGTGATAATATGAAATGGCAGTACCATAGCTCTAAATTCATTGGAGTTCAGCTGTCTGTCATTTAGTTTCCATGTGTATTTATACCCCTTGTCTCATTCAGTTAATTTTCGGTTAATTTGTAAATTAACATAATCAAGATCAAATATTAATTACTACATCAGTTTTGACAGTCACCTATTCTGTCTCCCACATTAATGAGGGTGATCTTTAGTTTATTACAGTACCAGTATATTTTCTGCATTTACTATAACAGACAAATTCTATTTCCATTTTCTATTATATTTGAAAGTAAATGCAATAATAAATGCATTGAATGCAATAATTTATTTTAAGAAGTACAAACAAAAACACAATTTGCCAAATATAGCATGACATTCTGAACACACCGAAAACATGTGTTCCCTATCAGTCAGTCACGTTCGACATTACGTCGGACTGATGTCATGGGGTCTCGCTTGGGAGCCCAATCACCTCCCAATATAACTAAACGCGCCAATGAACATTGGCTAGTGAGATTTGCATGCCGAGTCCCGCCCCACCCGGCTTCCGGGTATAAATAAGACCAGCATCGCTCACTTCATTCATACTTTTGCTTCGGAGCCGAGCGGTTGTAAGCAGCCGTTCTTTCTGCTCATCCTCCAAAGAGCTTGTTCTTTTCCGGCTGGAAATACGGCGCGACAGCGGTGGTGCGCGTCTTCCCAGCGCAACGTGTTCCCCCCTGTGTGCCTCGGTTGGAAGAGCAGTTTCCTCTAAAAGAGCAAAACGCGGACGATCAGCGTCTTTTTCAAGATGCCTTTTCGTCCGTGTGTTTCTGGATGCGGTCGTTTCCATGAGCACTGTTTCTCGTGTCTGGGCAGACAGCACGCTGAGAGAGCGCTTGTGGATGGTTCATGCTCTCTCTGTGGGGGCATGACCATGTCGGTGTTGCGGTCGCGGCTCGCCCTCTTTGATACAGAGGTTCGAGCCCCCTCTGCTGCTACCCATGTCCCCTCTGCTTCTCATGGTAGAGCTGAGGGGTTGGTTAGCACTCTGGGTGAGCTGAGGGTTACAGTGGGAGGTTCTTCGTCAGGCCAGCCCTCACGAACCTCCCACTCCTCTTGCACACCGTGTGCCGTCGAGTTGCCAGGCGAGCCACCAGGTCCCCCACGTGAGGTGCCTCGGGTCTCATTTGGCGCTCCGGATGAGGATCGGATGTCGATCGCTGCATCGGAGAGTGGGCTGTCATCCTCGAGTGAGGAAGCCGAGCAGCCCCCCTCGGGGGTCGCTGCTCGTGTGGAATCAGATCGGGAAATGATGGCCATGCTTTCCCGGGCTGCCGCGGGCATTGGGCTCGAGTGGAACCCTCCACCGTCACCCGAGCGCTCGCGGCTGGATGATTGGTTTCTGGGCACGGAGCGCGGTTCACTGCCTCGCTCCGCCCCGGTGCCTTTCTTCCCGGAAGTGCACGAGGAGGTCAGTAAGTCGTGGAAGGCACCTTTTACTGCCCGAAGCCGCTCTCTGGCCTCCTCCGCTCTCACTACCCTCGACGGCGGGGCTGCCAAGGGTTACGCGGACATTCCCCAGGTGGAGCGTGCAGTTGCGGTGCACTTGTGCCCGCAAAATGCTGCCACCTGGCACAATCGTCCGCGCCTCCCGTCCAAGACGGGTAAGTCGACGGCAGCTCTGGCTGCCAAGGCTTACAGCGCCGCTGGACAGGCAGCTTCCGCCCTGCATGCCATGGCCATCCTGCAGGTCTATCAGGCAAAAGCTCTTAAAGAGCTGCACGAGGGTAGGTCTGAGCCGGGGTTGATGCAGGAACTGCGCTCTGCGACTGACTTCGCCCTCCGGGCGACTAAGGTCACGGCGCGGGCCCTCGGCCAGACGATGTCCACACTTGTGGTCCAGGAGCGCCATCTCTGGCTGGACCTGGCTGAGATGAAGGACGCCGACAAAGTTCGCTTTATCGACGCCCCCATCTCCCAGGCTGGCCTCTTCGGCGACACTGTCGTGGATTTCGCTCAGCAGTTCTCGACAGTGCAGAAGCAGGCTGAGGCAATAAGCCACATCTTGCCCCGGCGGGATTCTGCCAAACCGCCGAGGGCGTCCCCCCACGGCTGCAAAGGGACTGGCCGGACCGGAGGCCTCCAATCCGGCCCCTCCCCCCCGCAGGAAGGCGACGCAACCCGTCCAGACCGCTAAACCCTCCAAGAGAAAATCTAAGCGGTCCTGAGACGGGCGACCCAGAGGTGACAGGAGCTGCTTGTTTCCAGGAGCTGGTGAGGGCACCACTCCTTCCCCCGGAGGAGGGCCGGGTGGAGAATCTTTTGTTTCTTTCTGTTCCGCCACTAGTACCCACATTTTCAATAAAAGAGCAGTTTCCTCCATCTCTGGGTCATACTCGGTCCAAGCTGACAGTGGGCGACGCGTCGCTTCCCAAATCTAAGCGGTCCTGAGACGGGCGACCCAGAGGTGGCAGGAGCTGATAGATAGATAGAAAGATAGATAGATAGAAGATAGATAGAATTTTATTGTCCCTTAACGGGAAATTTGTTTTCACAGACGTGTCGTCGCAGCAGAGCATGCGCCGTTTTTTCTCCAGAAAAACAAGAAATACAAGAATGCAGTTTAGCAAGCCTTACAGCAAAACACAAACAAGATAACAAGACACGTCACAGCACATGTGATTACATGTTGGAAATTTTTTGTGTGGTGGGGGAGGGGGTAGATGAGAATAGGTAAACAGGCAGACGGATCCGTGGGAATGGAAGCCATAACATCATATGTTTTTACTATGGTTTGTCCTTGGAGATAAGGCAGTTCTCAGGGAAAGTGAGAGATACCAGGCTGTCCGCTGGCTTCCCAAACCAAGAGTAGGGGCAAATACAGTTTTTAATCCATTTGCTGTTGTCCGGATCATAATCAGTTCTGGTCCTCAGCGTTCGCGTTCGATCCTTGTCTAAAAGTTCACCGATCTGACTCACTGTTTGGACTGCGTTGTTACGGTTCAGTTTGCATAAATTGCGGTACAGTTCCTCAATCTGTGTCATTTTCTGATCTAATTCCTTCAGTCGGTCACTCACAGCTGTCCGGATCATAATCATCTTTCATAATCATCATAATCAAGAGCTGCTTGTTTCCAGGAGCTGGTGAGGGCACCACTCCTTCCCCCGGAGGAGGGCCGGGTGGAGAATCTTTTGTTTCTTTCTGTTCTGCCACTAGTACCCACATTTTCAATAAAAGAGCAGTTTCCTCCATCTCTGGGTCATACTCGGTCCAAGCTGACAGTGGGCGACGCGTCGCTTCCCCCCTCTCAGCCGACCTCTCTTTCGCCGCTGCCTCCTTACCCCTCCCTTCCAGGCCCCTCACGGGGACTATGGAGCCAGGTAAGTGCACCACACTCGCCGCCCCAACTCCGGGACGCCATGCCTCCTGGGTTGGGCCTCGGAGCTCCCTGCTGCCCCCCCGCGGGTTCGTCGGTCGTCCCCTTGGTGCCTCTCGAACGGAGTTTGGTTGCCTGGTTAGCGCTTCCCACTCCGTCTCCTTGGCTCATTCGGACAATCAGACTCGGCTATGCGATTCAGTTCGCCAGGCGGCCCCCCAGGTTCAGCGGTGTTCTGACTACCTCAGTGGCAGGCAAGGACGCCCCTGTACTTCAGGAAGAGATCGCTGTCCTACTGGCGAAGGGCGCGATCGAGCCTGTCCCTCCAGCCGAGATGGAGTCGGGGTTTTACAGCCCCTACTTCATCGTTCCCAAGAAAGGCGGGGGGTTACGGCCTATCCTGGACCTCCATGTCTTGAATCGGACCCTACACAGGCTTCCGTTCAAAATGTTAATGCAGAGACGCATCCTCACGTGCGTCCGCTCCCAGGACTGGTTTGCAGCTATCGACCTGAAGGACGCGTACTTTCATGTCTCGATACTCCCTCGTCACAGACCGTTCCTTCGCTTTGCGTTCGAGGGTCGGGCATACCAGTACAAGGTCCTCCCCTTTGGTTTGTCCCTGTCTCCCCGTGTCTTCACCAAGGTCGCGGAGGCTGCCCTTTCCCCCCTCAGGGAGATGGGAGTCCGCATCCTGAATTATCTCGACGACTGGCTTATTTTGGCACAGTCGCGGGATCGGGTGTGCGAGCACAGGGACTTGGTGCTCAGGCACCTCAACCATTTGGGGCTTCAGGTCAACTGGGAGAAGAGCAAGCTCTCCCCTGCGCATAGCATCTCCTTTCTCGGTTTGGAGTTGGACTCGGTCTCCATGTCAGCACGTCTCACCAACGAACGTGCACAGTCAGTGTTGAACTGCCTGAAAGTAGTCAGGCGGAAAACAGTGGTCCCACTGAAACAGTTTCAGAGGCTCCTGGGGCATATGTCATCCACAGCCGCTGTAACACCGCTCGGATTGATGCATATGAGACCACTTCAACACTGGTTACGGGACCGAGTCCCGAGGTGGGCTTGGCACCAGGGCACATTCCGTGTGGCAATCACACCGGCTTGTAGCCAGACGTTCGGCCCTTGGTCGGTCCTTGCTTTTCTACGGGCCGGAGTTCCCCTAGGGCAAGTGTCCAAGCATGTTGTTGTTACAACAGATGCCTCCACCACGGGCTGGGGTGCCGTATGCATCGGGCATGCTGCCTCTAGCTCCTGGACAGGACCCCGGCGGCAGTGGCATATCAACTGCCTCGAGTTGCTAGCGGTACACCTTGCATTGCGCCGGTTCCGACCATTGCTGCAGGGCAAGCATGTACTGGTCCACACGGACAACACATCGACCGTAGCGTACATCAACCATCAGGGTGGTCTACGCTCCCGTCGTATGTCGCAACTTGCCCGCCACCTCCTCCTCTGGAGTCAGCATCGGCTCAGGTCGCTGCGTGCCATTTACATTCCGGGCGAGCTCAATCGTGCAGCCGACGCGCTCTCACGACAGCTCACGTTCCCGGGAGAATGGAGACTCCACCCCCAGGCGGTCCAGCTGATCTGGAGTCGATTCGGGGAAGCGCAGGTAGACCTGTTCGCTTCCCGGGAATCCTCCCACTGCCAGTTGTTCTTTTCCCTGACCGACGGGACCCTCGGCACGGATGCACTGGCACACAGCTGTCCCTGGGGCCTACGCAAATATGTGTTCCCCCCAGTGAGCCTTCTTGCACAGACCCTGTGCAAGGTCAGGGAGGACGAGGAGCAGGTCTTGCTAGTTGCGCCATACTGGCCCAACCGGACCTGGTTTCCAGAACTCTCACTCCTCGCGACAGCCCCTCCCTGGCGCATTCCCTTGAGGAAGGACCTGCTTTCTCAGGGACAGTGCACCATTTGGCACCCGCGTCCAGATCTTTGGAACCTCCACGTGTGGTCCCTGGACGGGACGCGGAAGACTTAAGTGGCCTACCACCGGCGGTGTAGACACTATCACTTCGGCTAGAGCCCCCTCTACGAGGCTGGCGTATGCCTTGAGTCTGTTCTCTGAGTGGTGTTCTTCCCGGCAGGAAGACCCCGGACTTGCCCGATCAGCTCTGTGCTTTCCTTCCTTCAAGGTGGGTTGGAGCGGCGGCTGTCCCCCTCTACCTTGAAGGTATACGTCGCCGCCATTGCAGCCCATCATGTTCCCGTCAATGGCAGGTCTCTTGGAAAGCACGACCTGGTCATCAGCTCAAGATCTTGTCTTTCAAGACAGTGCTCCTGACTACACTCGCCTCCTTTAAGAGGGTAGGGGACCTGCAGGCATTTTCGGTCAGTGAAAAGTGCCTTGAATTCGGGCCGGCCTTGTCTCACGTTTTCCTGAGGCCCCGGCTTGGATATGTGTCCAAGGTTCCCACCACTCCCTTTCGGGATCAGGTGGTGAATCTGCAAGCACTGTCCCGGGAGGAGGCAGACCCAGCCCTCGCGTTGCTGTGTCCCGTCCGGGCACTACGTGTCTATGTGGACCGCACGCGGAGCTTCAGGCGCTCCGAGCAGCTCTTTGTCTGTTTTGGGGGACAGCAGAAGGGAAAGGCTGTCTCCAAACAGAGGTTGGCCCACTGGATAGTGGATGCCATCGCCCTGGCATATCAGGCTAAGGGCGAGCCATGCCCCCTGGGGGTGAGGGCGCACTCCACACGGGGTGTTGCTTCCTCCTGGGCATTGGCGCGTGGCGCCTCTCTGACAGACATCTGCAAAGCTGTGGGCTGGGCGACACCTAATACATTCGCGAGGTTCTACAATCTCCGAGTGGAGCCAGTTTCCTCCTGTGGGCTGGGAACAAACAGGTGACCGGCTCGGTGTCCTGCTTGCGGCACCATGCCCCTTAACAAGCTTATCTACTCCTCAGGTGAGTTCCCCATCTGGCGAACCCTGATTCGAGTTCCTCCTGCATCCTTCGGTGGCGGACGCGGCGGAGGCGTCCGACGCCAGGCCCAGTACTCGTGTGCGTGCCCCAGTGGTCAGCCCTTGTACTGGACTAGATGCTCATATGACGAGATTCCCTCTTGATAATCCCATATGTGTACGCTCCACGGTACGGTTTCCCTCTGGGTAAACCCGTGTCTTTCCCTTGGCAGTTCTGTTCTGCCAGTCTCTTTGGTACGCGTTCCTCCCTGGGGTAGGACCTACCATGGGGACTTAACATATGTCATACTGCCCCCCGGGTCAGTCCATATGTGTCCTACCGCACATTACCTCCCCCTTGGGCAGGGTGTGGTCTCCGTAGCATCTGTACGCTCCCCTAGCGTAGATAACTAAGCGGGTCGAGCTGATCTGCAGAATTGAGATCCGAAGCTCTCTTTCCTGTGAAGCTCACGTAGGAACAGCAGCTTAGACCTTCCTCACATTGACCTTCCCCTCCATCCTGACCGGCGTGGAGGCCTAAGTCGGCTTACGCGGGGCGCTGGGTAGGTTACGTCCGCGGAGGCAGTTGTCTTTGGCACGCCACTGCTTGCCAACATCTGCATCTCCGATTCTCGTAACACCGCTTAGTGCCTGTGGCGCTTTCCATAGGGACCCCATGACGTCAGTCCGACGTAACGTCGAACGTGACTGACTGATATTGAACGTCTAGGTTACTATTGTAACCCCCGTTCCTTGAACGATGTTACGTCCCCCGGCCACAGGCCTGAGCCACCGCTGAGACCGGGATACTCTCTCAGCTCCTCAGCAAAATATGAATGAAGTGAGCGATGCCGGTCTTATTTATACCCGGAAACCGGGTGGGGCGGGACTCGGCATGCAAATCTCACTAGCCAATGTTCATTGGCGCGTTTAGTTATATTGGGAGGTGATTGGGCTCCCAAGCGAGACCCCATGACGTCAGTCCGACGTAACGTCTCCGTTCCCTCCTTCAGGGAACGGGGGTTACAATAGTAACCTAGATGTTTCTAAACCACTCCGAAAACATTTGAATCAATATATTGTTACATTCTTTAATATAACATTTTCACTATTCTTATTCTTACATTGCATTATCTGATTTTAAATCAAAAGTCAATGATAAAATGGCAGATGTATAAGTTATCCAAGATTCCACTAATAACACGCTCTGCATTCAAGTGATTAGTTTTGTTGTGAAAATAAAAGATAACATAAAAAACTTATACAGATATTGTCATCAATATGAGAATTAATAAACTTAAAAAAAAACTTGAAACTTGTTGACTGTGAAAAAGAGCTGACTGTGCAAGCAGGACAAAACACAGCTGATAATCTGTGTCATCACATGCTATCTCACGTTTGGAATGTTCACTGTTATCTTCTGGCTTTCTATCAGTGTTAGAGTGTTCATTTTTGTGTATCATGAAATTTGTGTGTGTGTGTGTCTTATAAGCTGTGCTACTTACTAATGGATACATATTGGCTGTCAAAAGCTGACCTAAAAATGCCCAGGACTAGAGGGATAATGATTTAGATTTTTTTCTGGCAAATTTAAGTCATCATTCATAATAATAACAAAAAAAGCAATTAAAAAAAAATTCATGAAAACTTTTATTTTTCTTAGCAGGCTGTTAAAATTACTTTCCACTACTTTTTCTCACTTTGGCTGGGATTTGTTGCTGTTGTGATTGTTTTTGTTTCTTCATTACAAAAAGATATATTTTGGCAAATAAGGCCCCTTTCACACCACAAGTGATTTAATTAATTCTAGGGCTGAAGAAAGTGAAAATTCATACCTGTACAGTAGAGGGCATAGCTTAAAAAACTGTTTAGTTGTGCTGCCATTCTCCGTTGCAGAAGAATAGGATGCTGAAGAAAGTTCAACACTCTTATTTCAGCATTAATAAAAAACACAAATGTGATGTTTATCGTTTATCGTTTATGTTCATTGTGAATTGCTGCCGCTCAGAGTGCTCCATACCCTCCTGTCTGTGTTTGATGAGGCCGGCCAAGCTCACGTTCCCTGAGGCTTGGGTCCCACATCCGATAAGGTGGCGTGGTGTCTCAGGTTGTGGGGTTCCCAGTTGGAGCTTGCACAGGGACTTTGCTTGGTTAGCTTCTCCTGGATGTCCCACTCTTGGCTTCTGGGCTCTTCACAGTCAATTCTTTGCTTGAGAAGGAAGCAGTCAGTTGCTTTTAAGAAGTTCTTGCATCACAGAAGATACCCTGACGCTAGTATCGGGTATCTGACGACTGCTCCGCAAACTCCCCTAATAGAGTTTATAGATGCCTGGTGGGGCCTCCCCAATATACAATGGGTACAGAAAGTATTCAGGCCCCCTTAAATTTATATTGCAGCCATTTGCTATAATCATTTAAGCTCATTTTTCCCTCATTAATGTACACTCGGCACCCCATAATGCCAGAAAAACACAGAATTGTTGACTTTTTAGCAGATTTATTAAAAAAGAAAAACTGAAATATCTCATGGTCTTAAGTATTCTTTAAAAGAATAGAGAATTAAAGAATCAAGGTTATCCCCCTGTCAGACTAAACGTAGGTCTGGAAGTACCTCCATCGATTTGTGATAGTCTACATTGATGACATCCTGATCTATTCCCGGAGTAAGGCTGAACATTGTTGCCATATTGCAGAGGTCCTCCAACGTCTCCAGGATCCCAATTTTTACCTCACGGCCAAAAAGTGCCAGCTTCACCAGTCATCTGTACAGTTCCTTGGGTACAACATCAACCACAGTGGCATCCAAATGGATGAGGGGAAGGTTAGTGCCACCAAGAACTGGCCCACACCTTCAACAATCGAAAAGAACGTTTCCCAGGGTTTGCAAATTTCTATCACCAATTGATCCGCAACTTCAGTTCCATAACTTGTCCACTGACATCCCTCTTGAAAGGCAAGCACAAGTCTGTTATGGAATCCCAAGACCACAAAGGCCTTCAACACCCTGAAAAGAAACTTCACCACTGCACCGCTCCTCATTCACCCAGACCCAACCCTGTCATTCAACGTCAACGTCGATGCTTCCCACACAAGTGGTGTTGTCTCAGCAGCAGGGGACAACAGCCAGACTCCATCCATGCACCTTCTTCTCCAGGAAACTCAGCCCGGCAGAGAAGAACTATGACATCAGCAACCGAGTGCTACTAGCCATCAAGTTTGCTCATGAGGAGTGGAGGCATTGGTTGGAAGGTGCACAACATCCATTCCTAGTACTTGCTGACCACAGAAACGTCTCAGGTTACTTATGTAACCCTAGTTCCCTTAGAGGGAACGAGACACTGCGTTGAACGCATATGGGAACGCCTTAGCGTGATTGTCTCTTGAAGCGCAATTGAAACCAGGTGTGCGAGTGCACGTAGCCGAGGGTGACGTCATGTGTCAGGAGTATATCGCACGCAGCTAACTAGAAGCCGCAGTTTGACCAGTGTCTAAAACAGCCGGCGTGCGATGCAGCTGAGGCCACGAGACGCAGTGTCTCGTTCCCTCTAAGGCAGGGGTCTCAAACTCAAATTACCCGGGAGTTTGGGTGAGGCAGGGCCGCATCAAGAATTCCACAAAAAAAAAAAAATTCTCAAACGTCATTATTGACAGTTCTTTAATTTCAATGGGTTCTTCTGAGCATGAACTGTCCTAAACATAAACAGAGTATTGAAGAACATGAACGGTTCTTCTGAATATGACTTGTCTTGCCTACATCTTGCTGCCAGAGACCTGCAGATCTTCCTCTCACACAGCTGAGCCACATTTGGCTTGAGAAAGGAAACAGTTGAGACTCTCAGTATAGCTTGAAGATGATCGTCAGTAAGTAGACATGTACTTACTGAAGTTCATGTTTGAGGAAAAAGTTATACATTTTTTCGAGATACTAAGTCATTATTATGATAAACTGTCATTATTTTGAGATAAGTCAATATTATAAGAAACGTTCTCATTATTTCGAGATATTAAGTCATTATTATGAAACTTTCTCATTTTGTCCAGATTCTAAGTCATTATTGTGAGAAACTGTCTCATTATTTCGAGATACTAAGTCATTATTGTGAGAAACTTTCTCATTTTTTAGAGATACAAAGTCATTATTATGAGAAACCCTCTCATTATTATGACTTAAATAATATTTTTTTTTTCTCAACTGTGGCGGAAACGGGCTGATATGAACATCGTAACATTTATATATGGTAGAAAATACTGAGACTGCTACCGGGCTGATAATTATCAGCTGGGACTGTGGGACAGCATTAATAAATGTTCTATATACAAACAATGGGATGCAGCCACGGAGGCGTTATTTACTGGATTTTATTTTCTATATTATAACACCGATGTCCCGCAAATCAGCCCATTTCAAATGATGGAAAAACAAAATACAATCCGCATGATGCTAAATCCAATGCCGATAACAGTAACATTCACTTCGTCCAGCTCAAAGTCAAACATGCTCAATTTCAAACACAATAAGAAGTAATAATTCTATGACAGCTTTGACAAATGTGATATTACATGGGCAGCTATGTTTCTCTGTCTGCCTCAAGCCCGGCTGATGCCCCGCCCCGGGAGTCATTTACTCCACTGTGATTGGCCCCCGGGAGTCATGTACTCCACTGTGATTGGTTGTCTTGTACAGCTGCAGCTCGTACAAAAAAAGAACCTTTTGCATACACACACACAACGCGATAAAGCGCTATTTATTCAAAACTCGCGGGCCTCACTTACATTAAACTTTCATATGGTCCCGCGGGCCACAAAATATCGTCTCGCGGGCCCGCATGTTTGAGACCCCTGCTCTAAGGGAACTAGGGTTACGCAAGTCAAGTTACCTTTACTTATATACCGCTTTTTACAATACATATTGTTTCAAAGCAGCTTCAGTGGTCACATTATAAACAAAGTTTGTTTGGCTGAACAGCAGCCTTAAAAGAGCAGGCGAATTAATTCAATTGACGAATATTAAGTGTTAAGTTTTGATTATTGATTGATTTGATTGAGTGATAGCTTGATTGTTATATTGATAATTCAAGTCTAATATTAATTCTAATTAGGTCCGATTGGAGATGGGTTCATGATCTACACAGGGGAGGGTTTAGTAGAGTCACGGTCTCCGCAGACACTTCAGGGCAGTGCTGTGCTTGTGTCCAGGTGCAGGTCCTTCATCTGATCTGGATACGGCCTGGATCCGGCTGACCACGGTAACCTCGGAATAAACAGAGAATAATATCAGTGTATATGCCATTCTTCTTCTGATGTATCGAGTACATCAGATGTTATGGGAATGTTCCCGGTTCCGGCTGACCTAAATTATGCAGTCTAACAATCGTTTTACATGATTTGGATTCAAAATGTATGTATAATGTGTTATGTGTATGCCAGGTTGAAGAGATGTGTTTTTAGTCTAGATTTAAACTGACAGAGTGTGTCTGCTTCCCAAACTGTATTAGGAAGACTGTTCCAGAGTTTAGGAGCTAAATAGGAAAAAGATCGACCGCCAGCAGTTGACTTTGATATTCTAGGTATTATAAGCTGGTCAGTATTTTGGGATCGCAATAGACGTGAAGGACTATAATGTGTTAAGAGATCGCTCAAGTACTGTGGAGCTAAACCATTTAATGCTTTATAAGTCATTAGCAAGATTTTAAAATGTATTCGGTGATTAATAGGAAGCCAGTGCAGGTTTGACAGAACTGGGCTAATATGCTCATACTTCCTGGTTCTAGTAAGAACTCGAGCTGCTGCATTTTGGACCAGCTGGGATTTGTTTAGTAAGCGTGCAGGGCAACCACCTAGTAAAGCATTACAATAATCAAAGTTTATAGTTTAATTATAGTTTAACCCTTTGTTTGCTGTGTGCTTTGGCCTGTATTAAAGGATATGAAATTTCTCATAAAATTACGATTCTCACAGATTCTCATAAAATTACGGGCTGTGTTTTTGTTTCGTCTTTGCTCATTTTTAGAATTGTCACTGTGAGCCTTTTCCTGATTAGGCAATAATGATTATATTTTATTTTGTCTTGTGTTGCAGCTGATGTCAAAACACCCTTCAAAGCGCCTGGGCTGCAACCCAGAGGGTGAGAGAGATATTAGGGAGCATGCTTTCTTCCGTCGAATTGACTGGGAACGCCTGGAAAACAGAGAAATACAGCCTCCATTCAAACCTAAAGTGGTAAGACAATCTATGCAGGTCTAAATATTTTTATGTGTATTAATGTATGTAACTTATCTGTGTATTAAAAAAAATCAGAAAGCAGTGGTCCTGCGTACAAATGTTGAACTATTCTTCTGTCTTGACTGACTAATAGTTTCAGAAATAATAATCCTTTTTTTCAATGGGGTTTAAATTCTGAATGTTACTTTAGCTTCCTAGTACAATGGACTGAAAAGTTCAAATCAAGTTTATCTAAAAAGTTATATCAAATTAATCCCTAGTATATGGCCCCTGAACAAATGTATCATATAAATACATTTGTAAAAATAAAAATGTATTTAGCCAAATTGATCCAACTGTGTATCCAATCTTTGTAACACACTATATAGTATAAGGCTTTATACATGTTAGATTTTGAGTTAGTTTTGATTCATGTTTATATTTCTGTTCTAGTGTTTAGCAGTTAATGTGTTTGTTGGTTCTGTCATGGTTGATAGTTGCAGCACATAGGGAAAGTTTGCAGGACCTTAGCAGCAGCTACTTTTAATAAATTTCTTCATCTTTGGAACAGAACTACCAACAGATGAATTACCAGATGAACTTAAGGAAACACAGGGCTTAAATAACACACCTGAACAGAACTCAATCAGTAACTTAGGAACCAACAGGGAGAGAACAGAGGATAACTGAACCAAGAAACAGACTAGAACAGGGGTTCCCACACTTATTTGGCTTGTGAGCTACTTATTAAATGACCAAGTCAAACTGATCTACCTTCTATAAAAGTACAAATCATTTATGTATTTATGAATATATTGAGAATTCTTTATATGCACAGTATATGTTGGTGTAGCTTGCATAACTACATGAACACTACATGAATATTGCACAATACAATTCGCTTTTGAAGTTAGCTGTGAGAAAAATGACAGCTGTCCGGACAACTTAGATTTTAGTTCCTTCACCCTTTTTCTCAGTTCGCTTTTCAGAGGGAAGTCAGTGTCTTGGGACCTATCCTTGGTCTTAGCCTTAAGATCATGTAGTGAAACTGCAGCCACTGCCCCAGGAGGAGGCAGACCCAGCCCTTTGCTTTGCTCTCTCCTGTTCACGTTCTGTGCCTGGACATGGACCAAAAGCCAAATTTCAGAACCTCCGACCAGCTCTTTGTCTGTTATGTCGGCCAGCAAAAGGGAAAGGCTGTATCTAAGTAGAGTTTGGTTTGCTGGATAGTGGACGCCATAGTCTTGGCTTATTAGGGCCAAGAACAGCTTCACCCCCATGGGTTGAGGGCTCATTAATTTCAGAGTGTTGCTTCCTCCTGGACGTTAGCACACGGCGCATCGCTAGCAGATATTTCGGAGCTGTGGGGTGATCGACACCTAACATCTTTATGAGGTTTTACAATCACTGTGTAGAGTCTTTGTCCTCAAATAGCCACAAATAGCCAGTAACGCTGGTAACCCACTCAGTATCTTGCTCCCAGTGCGTTTCCCATCCTAAAAACGTCTCTACATCTGCTTAAGTGAGTTCCCCAATGGCAAATCCTGCATAGAGTTTCTCCAGCACCACTGGCAGTCAGACGGTGAGAAGATGTTAAATGCTACATCTAGCACTCGTGTGTATGCCTAGAAGATCAGCCCCTGTCCTAGACAAGGTGCCCATGTATTTTGATTCACCTACGGCTGGACCCACATGTTTATTCTTCCAAGGATTTAGATAGGCTGAATCTCCTAAAGACACCTTCCATATGTAGCACTGCCCTGTTTGCTAACCCATATGTGTAACCACATGTAACCTCTCTACAGCCAGGGCACTGGAAGGGGCAGCAACTGTGGTATTTTGGTAGAGATCACAATTTGTCCATTCAGTTCTGGCATAACATCTAGGTTACTAATGTAATCCCCATTACGTCCCGTTGCCACATTTGCTATACCACTGTTGAACGGCTAGAACACACCTTCTTGGCTCAGCAGAAAACTTGCATGTGTGAATGCATGCACTATTCCTTATATAAGTGCAAGGGCAAAATACCAATTTTTCAGTTTAGTTCTGATGTAACGTCTTTGTTCCCTCCTTCTTGAGGTTTTCCACTGTTATCAATTTGATGAAACCAGTTATGAATTGGAATTACTTTTCTGAGACAGTGCCTGTGGAGGAAGTAAGATTATTTTTCCAAGATATTAAATGGATAGAGATAGAGCCATTTGTCATATTAAATAGATTTCAAATAAATTGTCCTTTGTAAGGTTGAGTGTATGTGTCTGTTGTATGAGAGAATGAGAGAGGGAGAGAGGGATGAGCTGCAAAACCTGTGTGCAAACATATATATATATATATATGACTTCTAAAGTGGGTCACACTGTAGTTGTTACCCCTACACAAGCACACATATTCACCCACACATATTTCATTGAATAGGGCATTCTGTCATATCACAGAGGTCCAAATAGAAAAGAAGAGAGGGGTTAGTTTAATCTGTGTGTGTGTGTGTGTGTGTGTGTGTGTGTGTGTGTGTGTGTGTGTGTGTGTGTGTGTGTGTGTGTGTGTGTGTGTGTGTGTGTGTGTGTGTGTGTGTGTGTGTGTGTGTGTGTGTGTGTGTGTGTGTGTGTGTGTGTGTGTGTGTGTGTGTGTGTGTGTGTGTGTGTGTGTGTGTGTGTGTGTGTGTGTGTGTGTGTGTGTGTGTGTGTGTGTGTGTGTGTCCCTCTTTGTGTTTTCCGATGTCCTATGTTTTGTCTGTGTATTGAAACACCTTTCACTTTTAATATTTAGTTTGTTTTCAAAAATTGTCTAACATCCCATAAGGACATCCTGAAGCTGAACTGCAGCTTCATCCTATGACCAAAAGTAGGCCAGATACAGACCCTGTGTCCCTTTCACACTAATGGTGGGAGTTAAAAAGGCTTAATTCGGCACAGCTACCATTTCAAACATTTAGCCAATCATTAGTTTCACTGCTGACATAGAGAGTGCCCTACATGGACCTTTGTGTCAAAAACTGGTCTCTGTATTTGTGTGATTATGACAGTTGCAGCTTTAAATGATCTGCTTGTTTTACATTGTTTTTCCTTTGTCTATGTTTGCTGGTGTGTATCATTCACATATGATGGGAAAATCTGCCTCATAAGAGAGCATGACACAGGAATGTATGTCTTACCATATCTCTCAGTGCTTGAGTCACCATTCATTTCTCCTTTCAAATATGTCATTCAATGAGAAGGGGGGAGGAGTGTCTTCTATTTTAAGCCACATCTTGAGCTGCATGTCTTATAGAATCTGTCAGCTTTACAAAGGGAAGCTCTCTTTCTTTCTTTTTTTCCTTCCTTCTTGGTTACGTTTATTTACATGCATTTAAGTGTGGACTGATAATTAAAGATATTGATTACATGATATGGCGCACGCACACACACACTATATATATATAGACTTCTACTACCAGGCATGAATCTATCACGTAAAGCCAGACCACGATCATAAGTGTGGAAATACTTTAAGCAAGGGCGAATAAAATGGTGCTTTGCTCTATAAAACCTCAAAACACAGATCTTGGAGTCACTGTTGTATCTTTACCTGCTGTGTTAAAGCTCTTGGCTAGTGTGTATGTGCGCAATAATAATGCTATAAAAACTATACGGCTACAATAAACTGGACTTTCACATTTCATTTCAACTTTACTCTGGCAATGATGCTTTTAGAGCGTTTGCCAGTGTTTAGAATTGTTAATGTACATGTAGAGTTTCAAAATAAATGCCTAGATTGTCATTATTACTGTGCCGTAGGCGAGTGTATGTGAACCGTTTGCAAAGAAATACGAGTGCGGTTTAGTTTTTTATTATTTTAAGTAATTTAAGTAACTCATTCTCCCAACTGCGGTAATGAATCACAGACTATTCGTAATTGGTACTCCTACATTTAATGATCAATAGTGTAATTTAAAATGCTTCCTGCGTTCATATATTTTATAATAAAAGGGCAATTACACCACTCTTTCTGAAATACAATTATTATTGTCATTATTCTTAGATTTTATGTTAAAATATGTTATTTAATTATTATTTGTTATATTAATTATTTGTCACGCCGTCACAGGACCAGGACTCTTATTTTGCCCTCTTTCAGTCACGTTTTCCTTTGTTTCTGTTTCTCCCACCACTCATTGGTTACTATGGTAACTAATCATCACAGCTGTTCATCATTTGTTCATTACTGCTTGTGTATTTAGTGCACCCTGTTCACCCATCAGTTTGTCGGTTGTTGTTAGTGTTTGCTACACGTCAGTAGCGACACTGCTGTTACTGTTAGCCTCGTCTTTGTAAGATTACCATTTGTCTTCATTAAAGTAGCTTTTGATCTTCGTCATCGTCTTGCCTTGAGACGACATTATTATTATTATTATTATTTGTTATAATTATAGATTTGTGCAAGATTCAGCTCATTAAAATCATTGTCACTATTTGTGTTCCCCACGTGGCCGCTGCCCCCCTAACTGATAGAGGACTGAGAGGATATACTGAGAATATGAGAGGACTTTCCCCTTTAAACTACATGTTGCCTTTCAGTCAATAAAATTAGATTAATCAGAAAAAAATTATTAACAAATTAATCGACAAAATAATCGTTAGCTGCAGCTCTAATATACAGTAATACCTCGGTTTACGAGTGATTTTGTATACGAGTAAATTGGTGTTTGACCATGGAGGGTCAAATCGGCGTACGAGCATTGTATCGGAGTAAGAGAAATTTTTTCCCTCACCCACGTGCATTTTTGTGTGGAAAAAGTCCTAACACTCAGCATCGTCGCGTGCATTTTTACTGGAAATATCCTAAACACAGCCTCTCATAACACAGTCACGCGGTTCCAACCCCTTTATCACCCCTTAACACGTTCATTCTCTCAGTGTCGATTGGTTTGGTTGCATCATTCACCGCAGTGCATTCTTTTATAAGTGATTTATAGCGGTTTTACCTTGTGTTGTTAACATTAATTGTTATCGCTATTGTTCACGTAGTGAAATATACACGTACAATACCTCTAAGCAGTAACTGTCATGAATTGTCATGTGTGTGTGTGTGTGTGTGTGAAAGGGGCCGTGGCCATTGAGCACTGACACACCTGATTCTCATATCATCTGCATATTTAGTTCACTTCTCTCCACTCTTGTGTTGTCGAGTCTGCTCTGTCTTTGGCTCTCCCGCGTTCGTTCGCGTCTCCCGTGTGTTCGTTCGCGTCTCCCGCGTTCGGTCGCGGCTCCCGTGTGTTCCATATTCCACGACCTTCACTCTGGATTATCACTTTGTTTGTTTTCTGCACTATTATAATAAATCCACTCATATGCACTTGAATCCGGGTTTTGTGTTTTCCCTTGCTTTCCCCACTCCCCCCTCCTCCCTCCTCTCGTCTCCTCCACACACGCTGCTCAAAGCTGAAGTGCATTACAGTAAATTGTCAAGTATTTTTAGTTTAATTGTCAATTATTAATTAGTATTTATATGAGATCTTAATGGTTATAATTTTAACTGTAATTAACAGGGCAAAACCCTTTTTTTTTAAATGGGCATTTATGGTCGTGTGAAATGAATAAATTGATTTTTAGTGCATTCTAATAGGGAAAATTGTTTTGGTGTACGAGCATTTTGGGTTACAAGCTCGCTCTTACCGAAGTATTAATATATATAAATATATAATATATATTACAAAGAGCATTTATTCATATATATATATATATATATATATATATATATATATATATATATATATATATATATATGAATAAATGCTCTTTGTAATATATATTATATATTACAATAATATAATACATGTATATATATATATAACACATACATAGAGAACATTAAAGATGATAAACATAGAAGCTTGTATGTGCATCACATTCTAGAACAAACCTCTATGTTTATCCTATGTGATGTACTCCAATCTATGATTATGGCTATATTAAATCTGTTCATCTTGTAAACCAATCATATCTGGTCTCAAGACTTTGATTTAACTAATAGATTCTTATGGATTCGTTTTAAGACTCCTTTATATGACCATCTTGGATCATCTAAGTTACGGTTTCCTGGAGTCTCATTTATAAAACGTGCATACGCGCCGAGTGTGCATATGCTAAAATCCACAGCAACGTTCATATTTTTAAAACAGACTTTGATCTTGAAAAGTGTTTAGCCCTATGTCAGTTTCTTCATTCATATTTTTGAACAGTTCATTCTAAAACATTCTTGCGTTAAATCGACTTAATAATGGGATTATTATAAATATTCCCTTGGTACTTTTTCATACACATTGTATGGAGACTAAAGATGTATATTTAATGATGAATTGGGTGTCAGGTATTAATATACCTCCTACTTAAAGTAGTTTTTGTTAATTTGTCAAGGTGCTCTGACGTACAAAATTATGAGCCTTTCACGGAAAATAGAAAATGAGAACTATGAGCCTATTATGATGACAACATTTTTTTGTCAAGCATATGATTCTAACAAGTAAATACATAAAGATTCACATTATTTTTTATACTTTATACTTGTTTTGACAAACTAAATCAGAGTATTTCAGAGTTTGTCAGTACTGTCAGGTATCAGTGCATTTGGCTTCCACAGCTGTGCAAACTTGTAGAGCCAATTGCATCATCTACATGAAGAGGAACTAGGGCATATAATCTGAAATCTGAGGAGTGTTAATCTGTTCATTGCACATGAAGTAATTGGGAACAGATGTATCATATTTAAATCTACTGATACTGGGATTAAAACTACAATTAAAATAAGCCATGTCGAACATATATAATCTTATCTTTTCTGTAATATTTTTTCTCACTTGCTGCCTCTTTTTTGTTTTGTTTTTATAGGGTGGAAAAGGGGCAGAGAACTTTGACAAGTTCTTCACACGCATACAGCCACAACTGACACCTCCCGACGAGCTGGTTATCGCCAACATCGACCAGGCAGAATTCGATGGATTTTCCTTTGTCAACCCTCAATTCCCCCATCCCTCCATCATTACTAGTGAATAAAAGATGGATTGAATGTGAATCTACCTACTACCCCAAAAAAGCCCTTACCGTTATATTTTTTCATCTAACAAACGTTAAACCAAAACCCCAATTATTTCAAATACTGTCTTGTCTTTTTTGTTTAAAAACCTATCAATTATTTTTCCTATTTTTTGCATTATTTCAATGTAGGGCCAGTCGAAGAGTTTACCTTGATTGAAAATTAATTGAGACACTTTGTAACACTTACACTCTGTTTAGGAAGGCCTGTTTACATCACAACCTGACCATCTGACTTTGTGCTGGTCGGTTTTTAAAAGTCTAGGAGGCCATCTTATTTCAAACCACTGGTGGCTGACACAGAAGGATTTTATCATATCTGTCCCAATTCCCATAGCAGATACAGAGTTGTGTGCTTCCTAAGACAGCCTTCCCATTCAGAATTTCTAAAGGTAATCGCCAAAGCCGATGGGGTTCCTGTCTTCCCCTTAGCACTAAACCAATTGCTCTTATCCATTTAGAGAAGTACTTCTGGTGTCGGTTTCAGTACTCACTCTTTGGAGTCTCCAGTGTTTTCACATTGGAAGTGTCGTTAAATGTTTTAAATAAAGTATTGAGCATCTCTCAGTTTCACAGTTTGGCACACCAGTTTGAGAACTTGTTTGTATTGTTTGTCAGTGCCAAGAATTGCCACAGTCCACAAGCCAACAGAGCTTTAGATGCGTGAAATGTTAATGAAAAATTAAAAAGATTTTACGATTTTTTTAAATAGAATAATTAATATATGTCGGTTCATATAAAATGGTTTTCTTTCGCAGTAAACAGATACATTTTATACTAAAAACTTAGTACTTTTGTTATTCCTTTAATTCATAAAGTGTTTTTAAAATATCCTCTTTGCCATAGTGTGTGTGGCATATATGGTTTTTGAGGACACAAATGTGTATAATGACATGGGAATGGCTTCAAAAACATATTATCTGGCTTTAAAAATATATATATTTATTCAAAAAATGCAGGAAGGTGTCTATGTTGGATAGAGGGTTATTTTAAAGGGGTAAAATATCATTTGTACAGTATAAAAACCCCATTATGCCTAAGTAGAGTTCCCGTAATTGACATATGCATGTGTTAGGGGTGTTTATTTTGTTTCGCTAATGAGTGATCTTGAGAAAGACTTATAAATCATCAACATATTGGCCTAAGTAAATGTGATATAGGAAATGTACATTTTTGTGCAGAATTGACTATGTTGTGAATAGGGATGCAACGAAATTTTGGCCACCAAAAATCAACGGGCGAAAATAGCATTTTCAGTTTTTAGCCGAAAGAGAAACAAGGCAGAAAATATGCCTCCTGCCCCTCCAAGTTCAGTGACCAGGTTTAACACTGGTGCCGCTTCAGTGCGGGATTTTGCTCTTTGTGTGAAAAGAACATTCTGCTCGTATCATTCATTCAACACTGGGCTTGTTTCTTTTGGAAATAGCCCCACTGTGTTGTAATGTGGTATGGTTAGCCTTGCTAGGCAACACTATGCCTACCGTCTCCTATCACTATACCGCTACCGTCTCATTAAATGATCCACCCCCTGCTATCTGCTCACATGCTCTATTTTGATAATTGGTCAAAAAATAAATCTTTTAAATTTGAATTTGTTTCAGAGAAGTGAAAGAAGAATACTATATTGATACTTAACATAATTTTAATATGTGCTTAGTTTCTGTAACTTTTTTTTTTTACCTTAAGTCAAAGTGTGGTTATTTTATTTTGTTGGCTTGTATTTTTTTATTTAGATTCAGTAAAATTATGGAATTTCATTAACATTTCTAATAATAATAATACAAATGTAAAAATATATGTATTTAAATTAATAAAAATTAATAATTTATTTTTTAAGCATGTTTCGGTTTCAGCTTAGTGTTTCCAGTGGCCCAGAATTTTCATTTTGGTACATCCACTAGATTAAAATTAACATAACTTACTATAAAATTAACTTACTGTAACATCATTGACACTTTCGCTTGCTGTATCAACATTTTGGAAATACTTGATAATATTGGCTATTTAAACTATAAGAAACTTTTTAACAAATTAAATGCTTTAAAATGAAACAGAAGTACAATTTTTAGCTGGTTTACATGTTTTAGTATCTTTCATAGTCCACTTCATTGTCCCTTTTAAATGTGTCATTTTGTATTAAATATGTCTCACAGTCAACTGATATAATGCTATTATTCAGGTAGATATTTGTGTAACTGTTATTGTTGGTGTTGACTGCTCTAAACATTAACATGACATGGGGATGACCTTGTACTTTGCATAATGAAATAATTTAAAGATGTGTTTCCCTCATTCAATATCCAACTATTTTGTCAAAACACCTCTGCTATTGGCTGTTATGTGTGACCTGACTGGATTCCATGCTTTTAAAGTGTTTGCTGATTGGCTGATGTCATACTACTATGGTCTGATAATTTTTCTGTGCTTGCATGTGTGGGTACAGAAAGGATCTGTAATTGTGCCCATTTATAATGTTTAGAATGTCAATGGAAGATAAATTATAAAGATTATACAATTATTACAGCACGATGTATAAACCAAGCAGATGCATATGAAATATTTTTTTCTCTTTTCACATAGTTAATATTGTAACTCTGAACTTCATAATAAGTGTTTTAATGTCTTTATATTGTAGTTTGTGGCTTCGTTTGAATTTCCTTCTTTTACTTCTGTTAGACTAAAGAAGTAAGTCAAATTCTTTAGTAAATTACAGAATTAGATAAATTACTCAGATGGGAAAATAAGCTTTGTTAGATTTTAAATTTATTGGTTATTTATTATTGTTAGGTTTTATTTATTTTCTTATTATTTTGCCACATAACCACAAATGGAAATTTGGCACCACGCCTGTAGTTTAGATAAGCTCTCTTTTACTTCTGTGGATTTAATTAGATATTGATTTTGCTGTAGAAACCCTTTTGTGCTAAATAATCTTATGTAAACTCCCATCTTTCTTTCATTTCTTGTGTCTTTTCAAAAACCTGCTTTGCATCAGTGCCATGCTGAACCCAGCGTACACTACAAGAGTAGTGTTGCACTAACTGCGTTGCCACAATGATGATTGTCAGTATTCAATCCAGTATTTCGTGCACTAGCCTCATGTACTATTAACTGCTGTTAATGCTTCTGAGATAGCAGTATTGCATCTCTTGCTCTGTTTATCTGCCAACCAATCATGTGCACTACCTTGGCTGTTGTAGAGAAAGTTTTATAGACATTTTTTTCAAACAGGTTTAACGTGGCATTCTTTGAGCTTCCTCTACTGTAAGATGATCCATCTGCCTTACCTACTCCTTACTATTCCTGAGCTGCTGAATGGATGATTGAATACATGAATAAATTGACAAATTAACCTCTAATATTATTGCTTTTTTTCCCTCGGGTGTTTAGCTTTCCCTTGAAGGGACAGTTCACCCAAAAATAAAAATTCTGTCATAATATATTTACACTCATGTCATTCATAATCTGCATGACTTTCTCAGCAGAACACAAAGCAAGCTATTCGAATACAGAATTTTAATTTTTGGGTGAACTGTCCCTTTAAATATATCTCCCCTTTTAATCTTCTTTTCTCGATTATAAAGAATCCTGAATTATTTTTGACACTCAAAATATAAAAACATTATAATTACCTTTTCCCTATTAATTAGCAATCCATATGTGTTCCTGTTCTTTAAGTTATGTGTTTGTTGAAGATGAAAGCGAGAATCTTGATCCTTGTTTTGTTGTTGTTCATGTGTAGTTTGGTATTGTGCATCACTATGTTGTCCTTTTGCTTTGTGATTTATTCCTCCTGTTTTATGGACATCTGTTGAAGTTTATGTATCATTTAGAGGACAGAATCAACAGAATGCCTTATTTTGCTCTCTTTCTGTCTCTCAAATAGTACGGTCCTGAATTGATCCCAAAGCACTATATCTGTTCCTATATTAATATCGATCCTTAACTTAGGTAAACCAAGTCAAATGCTGAATTTTGTAGCAGTGTATGTTAGTCCTGCCTTTTTTGTCTTAACATAATCTATGCTTTTCCATGCAATCCATGTTGCCATTTATACCTAATGTATGATATTGCAAATAAAGAAGGGAAAATGAAACTCAGTCTGTAGATGTTCTTGAAGATGAACCTGACAGTGGCTGTGGTGATCTATTATATTCTCTTGTGTGGCAAAGCAGGTGGCAGATGAAAAAGTCATGCTAAGAGTTTTAAGATTTTTTGTTCCATGACAGAAGCATTTATATTAGCAGTAAACATTTCACTCTGTTCTGGATTAAAATACAGACCATGTGTATGTGTGAGTGTGTTTATCCCCTTAATCCTCAAGTGTTCATAATCAAATTACTAATCAACCACTAACACAAAAAAGGTATTTTGGTGCGTTTTTAACTTTTGCAGCACACATCTTGTCAAACTGATGATGTTTTCTTTATTTGCCAGTGTTTTTTCTATTTGCATGTGTTTTCTTCAGTTGAGCTGAATGTATTGAGCTCTCTCAGCCGCCATAGTAATATGTCAAAACCTCCTGCAGCTCAGATAAAAGCCCTTGAAGTCCTGCAAGGCCCATATGTAAATAATATACGGATGCTGCATTTATGTAATGCTTTTACTTGTAACTGAATGAAATATGCATCTTGTTGATCACAAGATATTCCTCACAGAGTTACGATACATAAAACTCCACAGGCACACATGTAGCTTAAGTAAAATCAAATGTATGTTTCATGTGGTCATTACTGCAGTGGGTGCTCCCGATTTAATGAGTCCAAAATATAAATAATCCATTGCGTCAATCCCAATTAAAAAAAAAATTCCCATTGGGGGTGTCAGGGGTTAAACAAAAAGGCTCCCTTGGTTCCAAATGCTTTTGATTACTTTATGCTATTACCACAAAATTTGATCGAGATACAGCTCTGTCATAGTCATGTAATGCCTCCTTGTGTCATTTCCCTCATCTGTTGCATCAATCACTTCCCTCGTTAGTCACCTGTTCCCCATCATGTCCTGTGTATAGAAGCACTGTGTCCATTCTTGTGTATATTATATTGTCTATATTATATTATGCTACTTCGTGTTCTCTAGCTCTGTGTTTAAATAAAGATTCCCTTTCCTGGATTCCTCATCTCCAAGTTTCCCTGCAACACACACGCCTGACAAGCGCACGTAGGGAAACTTCACAGAAATAGAATAGTCAAAATTAGTTATGTATGTCAAATAAGAAAGGTTTGCTATCAAACGATACTTACCTTTTGACTTGCCTTGTTTTAGTTTGGAAATTAAGAATCTTTACTTTTGTCTCTCAGAAAAGAAAAGAAAAACTAAAAATGCCTTCAGGGCTTAACGAGTAAAGTAATTTAATTATTCATATAGTGAAGCAAGACATTAATCTCCCACAGAGTACTGATACCTGAAACACACCACCTTGGGCCGTAGCTACTGGGGTGAAAGGTGGTGACAATTATAGGGGTCCCCACTAAATGCAGTAGCTGTATGCCTGAGAGTTCAATGAAAACCACAAAAACATGCAATTTAGTTAAGGATGTTTACCAAAATTTCTCCCTGTTGTTAAAAATGGTTTAGTCTGATGGTTATTAATTATTTCAGCTCAGTTAGAGACAAACAGCAGAGGGACTCAATAAAAATTCAAGTACCACTCCAGCTAGTGAACAGAACCCATCATTGAGGCTGGTCCGAGAATAGTTGAATAAGTAAAGTTACAGTAGAAGTGAGACTGACTGAAAAATCTGGGTACCAGTAAGATCATGAAATGGAAAGGCATGCCAGGGAAACTGCTTTAATCAGTCTATCATAACAGTTTTTAACAAGACAGATTGGTGGACTGTGTCCAGTGAGTTAATGTTATGGGACAGTGCCCTGATCTTTTCTCTTCCTAATTTACAGGAATAGGTTAACTAATAATAGCACCAGCACCATTTTTATAGGGCTCAAAAGGCCTAAAGTCTTGCTGCTACTTATTGGGGAAATATGGGGAAACTTGGATTATTAAATTATCTGATTTGGCACTTCATTGCTGGCCATGTTATTTTTGCTATTAACCTATTGTCAATTATAGATTTAACTTGCCTTAAATATGGAGTTAAAAAAAAATATGATGTGTTGTTTTTTATGTTGGTCACACAAGCCTAACTGAAAGGTATATGCCAGTAGTCAGGCTCTAAACCACAACAATTAACACATTTCTCCAAATACATTATCTAACAACAGGCATGACACAGCAAGCAATACTCTACATCATCCATCTAAAACCAATAACACAAGCGTAATGTCACAGTAAGCATACAGCCGTTGTCAGTCCGTGACCCGTCAGTGACGTGCAGAGAGAGGGAGAGATGTTAGAACATCTCCAATTTTAAGCCCAGCATGATAAGAGACGCGTCTCCCAAAAAACATGTGTGAATGTTTTTAGAGGTTCGTTTGACTGTGGTAAAACTCATTGTGATTAGACAAAGGCTGTTTGAACATTTGCGTGCTTTGCGCTTTATTGCAGAAGAACTGAAGAACGCGCGCTACACAGGCACGTCTCAGCGCAGGTATGTGAAACTTATTATTCTGTTGTTTGCGTTGTTTTATGGCATTGAATAATTCTGGCTCATGTGCAGATTTAAGGGAATATATAACATTTGATAAAACGCGTTCAGATTCCAATGAACATCAGTTATCTACATTGTGTTACATTTGAAAAAAAACATCAAACTTTTTTCTCTCTTGGATTTTATTTGCTGGGAATGATTTTTGGGCTATGCTGTTTTTGTCAGTGAATGCAAATGGTGGAGAAATAGATGGAAACAAGTCAAAGTTGATTCATGTTGTTCTGTGTCTTGTGTGAAAGGGTAGACGAGCCACTGTGCAAAATGCATAAACGGTCTTTGTAAAGACAAACAACACATTAATTAAGACAGACAGTTTAATCAATCAACATTAAATGCAGAAATAGATTTTTTTAAATTATAAAATGTGTGTGTGTGTGTGTGTGTGTGTGTGTGTGTGTGTGTGTGTGTGTGTGTGTGTGTGTGTGTGTGTGTGTGTGTGCGCGCGCGCGCGCGAGTGTGTGTAGCCTATATATATATATATATAAAGTAATTTGAAGGGAGAATGCACTGAAAGGAGAATATGACTACCACAGTGTATTTTGTCATTGGAAAAGGGTTCACAGTTTCAGCACCAATGACAGATTCCCTCCGTCCAGGAGCCTGAAATAATTTGCCATTTAGCATTGTCATTCGGAATTTCGCAAGGTGATTTTCTTTTATTTAATTCTTCAATTTTATACTGTCCATGTCAATATACCACCACATAAACTTTTGATAACGAATATTTATACTAGCATGTTTTAACTTTTGTTTTGTGTCGTATAACCAGGGCAATACGGGACGCCAATTTACCTGTCCACTTTTAGTATGTGACAACCTATCCAATGAGCTCCCGTTGATTATGAAAGTGCGATTCAGTTGTTGTGTCAACTGAAGCGATCTTCTGTAGTTTTGCCGTGGCGCGACGCACGATTGCAATATAGCCACCTTATACATTTAAAACATTCCGCTTGCATTAATTTTGTATTCAAAGAATTAATACTTAAATAATTTACAACCTATATTTGTTTTAGTCAGAATTTTCCGCTAATCTGTCATATTTGTGATTGTGATAATATTGCAGCTCCTCAGTTCACTAGTCAGTGCACTATCATGGAGTCAGCCATTTTAAGGACTGTCTCAATAGCAAAATCCTTCCAGTGCACTGAAACGTTCATTCTCTAAATGTTCCCTTAATAGAAATTCTTAAGCAATATACAAAAATAGGCTTGAGCCAGATCAATACACATCATGACACGCAATAGATGTTTTTAAAAACTTTTGTAACTATATATTTCAGCAGGATCATACATCACTTGGCAGGAAATAAACATAATCAAGCTAACATTTATAATTAGTTTACTGCTAAATGTTACAGGTCCCTGCAACATTTCAAAGTATTGTTCTTAATGTTTTTTTAAAATAATATAATGTCAGAAACATATCTTTGCTGCTTTTGTTAAGCTTTGCTTTGCTGTGCTTTTTCTTTTCATAAATACCAGTAGTGGTGTTGTACAATGATGATGTTGAAAAAGAGACCAGTGTCTCAGTGTGTAATGAATCAGGGTTCTTGTCAGTGCCAGAATTGATGTATTCATTTACTGATTCATAATCTCGAGACCTAGGGAGCTGATAGAGATGCAAGTAAAGAAAGTTGACCATTAGGTGCAGTATAAAGGTTAAATGTTTGACAGAAGTAGTTGTATTGAAAATGTACTCATTTTTTTATTCTATCAAAAACTGTACTAGTTTTTGGAAGCGACACTAGAAGGAATCATATGTTTTTCTGAAAACATACTGGGTTTATGATTGCTACTACATAGTGTAAAATACTATTTTCATCTTGAAATTATATAATGCATGACAGTGACTGTAAATCTAAAACTGTAAATGTGTTTTAGGTATAGAAGCAGCGTATTTTGACTTTTGATATTTGAGCTGGAGTCATTGGTATAGTTTAGGCTAATTTTGTTATGCAAACCTAGGAACACCATGATTGGGTTTATTATCCATACCAGGTCCAGATGTTCAGATTAATCTGATCGAATTTCAGCAATCGGATTCGATGAAATATTGAAAATGGGAAAGAAAATAAAAAAACATTGTGAGATCATACTCACTTTTAAGAACACAATTATGTGAAAACATTAAATGGAAATCAAGATCATCAACACACTGAGGGCTAGATACAAAATAATACTGCAATAAAGTATGAAGTTCAGAGAAGGAAGGAGCCAGGAACCGGCAAGGTTAGGGGTTAATTCTGAGAAGGGAACAAGATGCTGCGTCTAAGGATGACACTTTAGGGAACGCCCTCAGAGTACAAACTGGTGAAACTAGTCCAAACTAACAAACCTTAATTGCCACTGCGTCATAACGTAGTATATGACATAGCATGTGCTGGTGGAATGTGAAAGCTGTCATGGGAACTCATGCGGCATCATATGATGACACTTTTGAGAACGAGATACACACTAGGCCACATGAATAATGCCTGTCCTAGTGTGAAACTGTCAAGACACAACTAGGATGAGAGACCCTTTTGTGCCCAGCATAGAAGGACGGTGGAGACTGTAAAATCTTATAAACACATACGGGGGAGCACGGCCTGCAGCATCACCTATTTCTTGTAGAGAAACACTGAGAGAAGAGCTTCAGATAACGCCATGCTTATGGCCAGAGGTGAAGGTATACCACACACCTGGTAGGCAAGAGGAATTGTTACTGAAATTATTGATTGTTCGGAGGGAGGGATCCCTTCCTGGGTAACCAAAAGCACAGTAACATTTGGGCTGACTTTCTCCACTTTCTCTCTTTCGTGCCAAATTTACATACACATTCCTATGGTTGTATAACACTCACACATTTGTTCATACAGACTACAATCTAGCATGTACACTAGATACATAATTCAACTGATTATGAATACTAATAAAAAAAGGATAATACAGATAAATAATATTAAATAATACAATTTTAGTCTTCATCTCCCTCCACTTGAATGTCTCAAGTTATGTATGTAACCACAGTTCCCTGAAGAGGGAACGAGACGCTGTGACGACATGGTAGTGGAATGCCTTGGCATATCGTGTCGTGAAGCATTATTGAATCAGTTGATTGAGTGTGAATGAACGTCACCGGCAAGTGATGTCATGAATCAGGAGGATGAAGGTGCGCCAGAAACTGGAAGTGGCAGCTTAGATGAGTGTCTGAAGTAAGCCCGGTAGACACGAGGAGCTGAGGCAGAAGACGCAGTGTCTCATTCCCTCTTCAGGGAACTGTGGTTACATACATAACCTGACATGTTCCCTTTCAAGGTTGGTAGAGATGTCTTGGTAGAACCTCATGAATGTGTCCGGATGCAATGTTCCTAGTTCAGTGGGCACGAACTGTCAAGGCTGGTCATAGGACAAAACAGTCTGACCAACTCCTAAGTCTGGGAGATAGCCTCGAATATCCACCTGCCCTCAGAGTGGAGGTCCAGAAAGAACTGCATGCCCGATGCAGAGGTTGGGCCCATGCAGGTAGGTAACGTTCGTCCAGCTGGCTTTTTCCTGGACGAATGTCCCTGGTCTCAGAAGGCTAGTCTAATTATAGGCGTGAGACTGTGCTCTAGATGCTCCTCGTAAGCTGGGAAGGAAGGTGGTGAGTCTTCCTCTCTAGCCTTGACACTAACAACATCCATCTCCTCAGAACTGGAAAGTTGCTGCGTTGAGGCAGAGACAGAGGATATCAGATTTGCAGGGTAAGGGCCGAGATAAGGCAGATCCTGTCTCAAACCCCACTGTCAGATCCATATGCGATCCCCAGGACATAGATTTCTGTTGTGCCTCAGCATCAGCGGGACCCTAAGGAGAACTCGTAGGATTAAAAACCTTGTTAAAAACCGCTGGCTGCTCGCAAAAAAACAACACATAAAAGGTGTGTACCCCTCCCCGAGATGCAGTGTGGGTGAGGTAATATTGCTTCATGAGACAAAATGCCAAGGCATTCCCCTTGAAAGGGAACAACAGCTGTCAGTTCCACACTATCACCCACAGGTGGCCACCTATTGAAGTGATAGTGAGAAGAAGAAATAGCAGACCAAGAAACAATAATGACAGACTCACAAAAGACAGAGAAATAGAAGCGGAAAGGGAGCCAAAACAAACAAAGAACCAATGACATGTTACCGCAAACTATGTGTTATATCATCTATGTGAATGCATATAAAATGTACCCCATCTTCTAAGAAAATAAAAACTAATAAATCTTCACCAGTGCCTGGACTCGTTCAGTACCTGAACTCCTCCAGTTCCTGGCCCAATACAACAAAACAAAAAATTTGATGTTAAAGAATCCTATCCCTTGGGGTTGTAAATCAGTAAGCAGGTTTTAACTGTGTGTGATATTGTGTTCTGTATTTAGTGGTGTATAAAATTCCCTATTATCTCAGGTTTATCCATATGGTCAAAACTATCCATTCTGACCATGACAAAATCCCTGAAATTAGTGCTGCTACATCTGCTGCCATATTTCTTTGACTTTCTTTGGTTAGATTGATGTGATTTTACTTTGACCACAGCTGGTTCTCTTGGTAAGTGGCATGCTGCAGTCAAGCGATGAATTATGGAAGCATGTTGTATTTCACTCCCACTGCTGAGTCCATGTCTTTTCTATAAGGCAAGGTAGTCATGGATGCGTCGAAAGCATAGCGACTATCTGTGTAGATGTTGACTCAATCTCCTTCCGGCAGTTCAAGAACTACTGCTGTTTGGGCTGAAAATTGTCCAGCAAGAGCTCCTTTCTTCATAACAGTTCCATCCATTCCACGGTTACGCTGATGATACTCTGCTCTATATCTCTTCTTATCATGATGAAACGTGCCAATTCACTAAATTAACAGAATGCATAACTGATATAAAAAATGGGATGACTAATAATTTTTCTACTGCTTAATTCTGAAAAAAACCCAGAGATTCTGACCAAAAAGATTAGACCAAAAAGCTGCGCATAATAACCTAGACTACTGTCTAACACTTGATGGATGCTCTGTCCAGTGTTCGTCATCAGTTAGAAACCTGGGTGTGCTCTTTGATACCAATCTTTGATACCAAAACCACGTTTCTAACATGTGTAAAACCGCATTCTTAATAATATATCTAAATTATGACATATGTTCTCAAGAACAAATGCAGAAAATTTAGTTAATAAATTAAGAAAGTTAATGTGGTCATAGGACAAAACAGTCTGACCAACTCCTAAGTCTGGGAGATAGCCTCGAATATCCACCTGCCCTTAGATACCTGCCCGAATATCCACCTGCCCTCCCTCCCACCCATGTTTTCACGGAGCCCCATGGTGGTGCAGCAGTCTAAGGTGGCACTGGGGGAACAGGGAGCCAGGGTGGTGCAGCAGTCCAAGGTGGCTATGGGAGGTCCGGCTGGACCGGCCGCGGCTCTGAGAGGTCTGGCTGGACCGGCGGAGGCTCTGGGAGGTCCGGCAGATCACGCAGAGGCTCTGGTATGTCCGGCAGGTCCCGCTGAGGGTCTGGGAGGTCCTGCAGCTCCGACGGGTCTGGCAGGTCTTTGGCCTGGGGACACAGCTCAGCGGCCTGGGGACACAGTTCAGCGGCCTGCTAGCCTTTGTGCTTTCCCCGTTTGTGCCGGTGGAGCGTGGACTCCTGCTGTCCAGATCGGGGATAAGCTCTATCCATATATTTAACCACGGCTTCCGGCCAGCTTAGGTTCGAAATGTCTGGGAGGTTCCCAGAGAGGCATTAGATTGCCCCGATCTGGAACAGATGGTGAGATCATGATGGTTATGGTGAGATCGTGCAGAGGAGCGCGGCAGGCGGTGTATACAAACTCCAACGCGAACTGCGCAAAATCCGTATGGCTTTGAGCAATGAACAGCAGCTGCTGTTCCCACTCCAATTCAAAAGTCTTTGTAGGCAACTTCACCTGGTCGGTTATTCTGTTACAATTATGGGTGCTTTGCTGGTATGCGATGCAGAGCAGACACGGAGGAAACCGTTGGATGAATTCAGAACTCTCTTTATTAGCAAATGGAAACAAAACACTTTAAATGAGAACAAAAACCGTCACTCTCTTAAAAACGGGGACACGGAGAAACGGAGAACATGAAACGAAACATTCACACACTCACAAGACATCTACTTAACAGTGACAATAACTGACAAAGACAAGGGACATGCAGATGGGTTATATGCACAAAGGAATGACAAACACCTGGGAGACTAATGACTTACTGATGACGGGACAGGGACAGGTACAGGAAGTGCACGGGGAGAGACACAGAGGGGACCTGGAAGTGAAACATGACGCGACAGTGACAACAACATGTCCAGACCGTGACATTATCAGGCAGAGAGTGCTATTTTAAAGCTCTTACCTGAAATGATTGAGACAATGCCAGAGATGCAAATACTGTTTGCGTGACGCCAAATTGAAATGACTCTACTTGAAAACTAAGCTTTTATCCCCGTTGTTTAATTCACAGGACTGGACACCAAGAGATCTCTTATTTATTTTTATTTGTCAAAACGTAGGAGAGAACGACTTTACTGAAGAGATGGTCTTCATTCCAGCTTTCTCTTTTCTTCTGGACCAAAACTTTGGTTTTATATGCTGCTGACCAAATAAAAATGTGTGGATTCTATTTAAAATAGAATGTAGATACATAATATTAAATAATAAAATTTGAGTCTTCACAGACAATTTAAATTATTTGAAGGGAGCCAGGGATAACCCTTTAAGAACTACTGCTAGATCCCAAGATGGAACTCTGGCATCTATGCTCCATGGAGGAACCATAAGTCCAACTGGTCCTACCCAACGCTCAATTTCTTAAAGGGGTGTGTAAAGCCACTGTTGCTGCCACTTACACCTTAAGTTTTAACATGGTAAGACCCGCAGGAAAGCGTTCTTGGAGAAACTCCAGCACTGGTCAGTTCACTGGGTCCAACCCATGCTCTCTACACCAAGCGGTAAAAACATTCCATTTTAGTCCGTACAGTGTGCTCGTGAAGAGTGGAGTATGGTCTTAAACACTCCAGCTGAGAAGCCAGGCTCTAGGTACTGAGCCTGCTCGTGGGAATTGTGTACAGGCACAGCCTCGGTCACATCTCTACCATTGCATCAGCCCCAGATTTCAGTGGGTCGTATCTTGAAACACGAATAGATCCACTTCTTCTCAGCCAAATTTCTCCCGTATCTGTTTCACCGTCTTGGTGTGGAGTTTCCACTCCTCAGCCCCTGCTTCAACAGGATGTCTGCACCCATATTCTGGTATCCAGGCATATACATTGCCCTGAGAGACAAATGCTTTCCCGGGGAACACATGAGGTTTTGGTCCACCAATCTGAAAAATTCCCCCTCTCACAAAGAAACATATACCAGTCTTGCTTCTACATCCCTTCTACAGCTCTCCTCATGTAATGACCTGTCTCCCAGTATTTCCTCTATACTCTTGAAACTGTGCTGATACCACCTCACAACCAGGCCAGGAAGACAAAGGGAGGGGAAGGCAAAAAGAAAATTGGAAACCTGCACCCTCTACTGATCCCACTTCTGACTCCATATGTGATGGACCAAGCAGTCTATGACAATGAACAAAGGATTTCCAAACAAAAATAATTTATTAATGGCAAACCAATGAAAATTAAAAAATAAATTACTTGACAACTGAATGAAATTTAAGTTAGGTCTGAGCCCAGAAAACAGGTCAACAAAGCAGAACCAAACTTAATAAATCAAACAACAAAAATATGTGACCTCCTAAATTACACACATAGGAAACATATATATATATGTGTGTGTGTGTGTGTGTGTGTGTGTGTGTGTGTGTGTGTGTGTGTGTGTGTGTGTGTGTGTGTGTGTGTGTGTGTGTGTGTGTGTGTGTGTGTGTGTGTGTGTGTGTGTGTGTGTGTGTGTGTGTGTGTGTGTGTGTGTGTGTGTGTGTGTTTATACTGTATACATATATATATATATATATATATATATATATATATATATATATATATATATATATATATATATATATACAAATGACTAGTCCATTACACTAGTACATCCCCCTAGTACATGCTTGTGATAAGTTTTTTATTACAGTCAAATGTGTCCAAGGAGAAGAAATTTAAACAGCTGGCTCTGTCTCTGATTTTTCATTTCAGAAATTCAGGTCATTGGCACCTGAGGCAATTCCTACTCCAACCCCAGTACCATATTCAAAATCGATCTTCCCATTAAACACCCTCTAAAGTCACTCATAGATGCATCCCTTGTCTTCATGCAAGTAGTCTTTCCCAGGAACCTCCCTTCTAACTGGACAACCTAGAAATTATTATATTATTTAATCTCTCCTGCAAAGTGAGAATACCTGATTTTTCTCTTTGTCCATTACATCATTCATATCATATCATATTCCATCAAAGGTTAATCGGAACCTATTTTTACATAAACTCTTTTATGTAAAATCCTTGACTACAAATAACCCCCAACATCAAATGTATTAAAAATTCCCAGCATGCATTCCCTGATAACAAACAACCTCTTCATATATACTTACTCACCAGATGCATCTCCACCCTCCATGCAGGTTATCACTCTGATAATACAACCCGTATGCTCAATGCAATGTTCATACTGGCTTTCATTGTTTTTTATCTGTTTTTCAGAATTCACAATTCATAATCCCCTCAAAATTCATTCCAAAGTTCTGCCCTACATTTTCAACTTTAAAAGTGTTAGATAATAAACTAGATTTTTTTTATAATGACCAAACTAACAAAGGACATTTAACTTACATTTTCAACCTGCCCACTCCCGTTCAATCTCATCACTCTCACATCTTACTTCTATTACAGACTGTCTCCAATCAAACATCCATCCAAACCACTATTCATTGATGACAATAATTACGCAGTCACAATTTTGTTTTCAAAAACACCTAAAATAAGTCCTCATCCAATCTAGCATCTTAGCTGACCAATATTCCAGCCACTCTTTTGTACAGGAGAAGCAAGCTATACCAACAAAAAAGTATTTCAGAACAGCAGATCCAATTTCTCATTCTTTGGTCTTCTGAAGCCTTCCAGAGCTACATCAGGTCCAACTGTTTCCAAATCAACAATGATCACTGTGGCAGCCGGGGCGTGGTCTAGAGGCTGCTGCAGGCGGAGGAGGAGTCTTGGGAGGGCTAATGGTAAAGGAACACGCCTCCATTAACGAGTACTAACAGGTGTGATCATTTTGCAGTGACACGAGAGACGGGATAAATGGCCGCGCCCAGAGAGAGAAAGGGAGTGCGGAGACAGCATCAGAGAGAACCTGCTGCAAGCCTTCTTTTCAGTTTTGATGCTACAAATTTGAGTTTATTGTTTTGGCAAATAAAACGCCCAAAAACGCACTACCGCCTCTGAGCTTCTGTTCGGACGACTGAAAAGCCGTCACACTGGTGCCGAAACCCGGGATCACGATCAGGAGTCTAACAAGGGCAAGATGGAGTCACTCCCGCTCGAGGAAATGGTGAGGTCGCTTGCAAACCTGCACCATGCACAACATCAGGCCCTCATGGAGATCAGGGAGGAACATCAACAAAAGTTCCAGGCCCTGATGGAGCTCCAGCAGGAGGATCGCCGGTTGCTGCGGGATGTACTGAGCACCGGCGCGGCAACCCCCTCATCCGCCAGTCCCTCGTCGCTCCAGGTGCCCTTGCAGAAAATGGGACCAGCGGACGACCCTGAGGCGTTCTTGGAGCTTTTTGAACATTCTGCCAGGGCCTGCCGCTGGCCTGAAGGGGAGTGGGCCGTAAGACTGATCCCCTTGCTATCTGGAGATGCCCAGCTGGCGGCGCAGCAACTCCCGGCCCAGAACTTGCTCTGCTACGCGGACCTGCGGAGGGCTGTCTTACAGCGGGTGGGGCGCACCCCCGAACAGCACCGGCAGCGCTTCCGGTCCCTCACTCTCCAGGAGGGGGGGTCCCCCTTTGCCTTTGCTCAACAACTCCGGAGCGCCGGCCGGCAGTGGCTACTCGCGGAGCCTCGGGACGTCGACGGAGTGATCGACATGGTCGTGTTGGAGCAATTCTGTCGGCAACTCCCGAAGCACACCACGGAGTGGGTTCAGTGCCACCGCCCCGCCACGCTGGAGGAAGCGGTCCAATTGGCTGAGGACCATCTGGCCGCTTATGGGGCTACCAAACCGCCATCTCTTTTTTCCTCTGTTTCCCCACCCCTGTCTTCGCCTGCTTCGGCGCCCTCTCTCCCTTTTCCCAGGGCGAGGGAAGGACATCGACCGCAGCCGGCGCCGAGGACCCGGCAAGGGGCCCGACCCGTGCCCCTCCCGCGGGCAGCAGCCGGGGACTCCGGCCCGGTACCCCGTACTAACCCCCCTCTCTCGTTTCACCTGCAGGAGGCTGTTCCGACCACCACCAGTGCGGAGGGGAGGCCTGGGCCGCTGTGTTGGCGTTGCGGGAACCAGGGCATTTCCGGGATCAGTGCGTTGCAATGGAGGTGGGCACCCTGATCCGGGTCCCCGAGACGCCACCCAGCGCCCCCGGACGAGCCGGTCAGTATTACGTACCAGTAAGTGTCGGGGGAAATACCTATCAGGCTTTGGTGGATACAGGATGTAACCAAACCTCTATCCACCAACGACTGATTCAGGCCGGGGCATGGGATACGAGCCGTATGGTTAAGGTGAGGTGTGTGCACGGGGAGGTGAGGGAATACCCACTTGTTCCGGTCATAGTTCAATTGGGGAACCAAAAGCATAGAGTGGAGGCAGCGGTTAATTCCCACCTCAGCCACCCTGTAATTTTGGGAACCGATTGGCCAGCATTTCCGCTACTATTAGGGGAACTGTTTAAGGGTGGATCCTGCAAAAACAGAGCCAGGGGGAGGGTGAGGACCGCGGGGGCGGGCGAGGTGACCGCGGGTCCGTCCGGGACCGCTGAGGGGGGGGAGCCACCAGTCGGGCAAGGGACCGTGGCCTTCTCCCCCCTGGGGGACTTTCCCCTGGAGCAGTCCCGGGACGAGACGCTGCGGCATGCCTTTGACCAAGTGCAATCCATTGATGGTCACCGCGCAGACCCCACGCAGGGCCTCTCCTACCCGTATTTTGCAATAATTCAAGACCGGTTATATCGCGTGACGCAGGACACGCAGACAAAGGAAGATATAACCCAGTTGTTAGTACCGAAGGGCCGTCGGGAAATGTTATTCCAGGCGGCCCACCACAATCCGATGGCCGGGCATTTGGGGCAGGATAAGACACTCAATCGTATCATGGCCCGATTTTATTGGCCGGGCATTCGCGGGGACGTCCGCAGGTGGTGTGCGGCCTGCCGCGAATGTCAACTCGTTAATCCCCCGGCCACCCCAAAAGCGCCTTTGCGCCCATTACCGCTTATGGAGGTCCCCTTCGAAAGGATTGGCATGGACCTCATCGGGCCATTAGAACGGTCAGCACGAGGGCATCGCTTTGCATTAGTTCTCGTGGACTATGCAACCCGATACCCGGAAGCAGTGGCGCTGCGCAACATCTCGGCGAAGAGTGTTGCGGACGCCCTCTTCCGCATTATCTCCCGGGTGGGGATCCCGAAAGAGATCCTCACCGACCAAGGCACAACGTTTATGTCACGCACACTACGCGAGCTATACGAGTTGTTGGGGATTAAGTCTATTCGCACGAGCGTGTACCATCCGCAAACCGATGGGCTGGTGGAACGATTTAATCGCACCTTAAAGAATATGATTCGTAAGTTCGTTCACGAAGATGCGAAAAATTGGGATCGCTGGTTGGAACCTCTGTTGTTTGCAGTGCGCGAGGTCCCCCAAGCCTCCACGGGGTTTTCCCCCTTCGAGCTTCTCTACGGCCGTCGACCCAGAGGGGTACTTGACATCCTTAGGGAAGTTTGGGAGGAGGGGCCTACAAACGCGAAAAACGAAATTCAGTATGTACTGGACCTGAGAGCAAAGCTCCACACACTGGGGCGGCTCAAGTTGGAGAATTTGCTCCGGGCCCAGGAACATCAAAGCCAACTCTACAACCGAGGTACCCAGCTACGTGAGTTCACTCCGGGAGAGAAAGTGCTTCTTCTACTACCCACGTCCGGCTCTAAATTACTCGCCAAGTGGCAAGGGCCCTTTGTGGTCACACGGCGGGTGGGGGATGTCGACTATGAGGTAGTGCGGCCGGATAGGGCGGGGACACGTCAAATTTATCACGTCAACCTCCTGAAACCTTGGAGGGAGGTGGGGTCGGTGCAGTTGGCCACGACAGTGGGAGAGAGGGACGAGCTGGGGCCGGAACCAACCGTAACACCCAAATCTTTTGTTCCGGTCCCCTGTGGGCCGCACCTCTCGTCTGACCAACTGGCCGACGTGGAACAGTTACAGCAGGACTTTGCTGACGTGTTCTCCCCTTTACCCGGCCGCACGAACCTCATAGAGCACCACATAGAGACGACCCCCGGGGTGGTGGTACGGTCACGACCCTATCGGTTACCAGAACACAAGAAAAAAGTAGTTCGGGATGAATTAGAGGCCATGCTAGACATGGGGGTAGTGGAGGAGTCCCACAGTGACTGGTCCAGCCCGATAGTCTTGGTTCCAAAGGCCGACGGCTCGACCAGATTCTGTGTGGATTACCGTAAGGTGAACGCGGTGTCAAAGTTTGATGCGTATCCCATGCCGCGGGTTGACGAGCTGCTCGACCGGTTAGGCACTGCTCGATTTTATTCGACATTGGATCTAACGAAAGGGTATTGGCAAATCCCCCTGACACCAATGTCCCGTGAAAAGACGGCGTTTTCCACTCCGTTTGGTTTACACCAATTTGTCACGCTTCCATTCGGGTTGTTCGGGGCCCCCGCTACGTTTCAGCGTCTCATGGACCGCGTCCTACGTCCCCATCAGGCGTATGCCGCGGCGTACTTGGATGACATTATCATCTACAGTCATGATTGGCCGCGGCATATGCAGCATCTAAAGGCGGTCCTGAGGTCGTTGCGCGAGGCGGGACTCACGGCCAACCCGAAGAAATGTGCGATTGGGCGGGTGGAAGTACGGTATCTGGGGTTCCACTTGGGACATGGGCAGGTGCGGCCCCAAATTGAGAAAACCGCAGCTGTTGCGGCCTGCCCGCGTCCCAAGACCAAAAAGGAGGTGAGACAGTTCTTGGGGCTGGCTGGCTATTATAGGCGGTTCATACCCAGATTTTCGGATGTCACCAGCTCCTTGACTGATCTCACTAAAAAGGGAGCCCCAGATCCGGTCCAATGGACGGAGCAGTGCCAACAGGCCTTCACCTGTATAAAGGCTGCATTGTGTGGTGGGCCATTGTTACACTCTCCTGACTTTTCTCTCCCTTTTGTCTTGCAGACAGACGCGTCGGACAGGGGGCTGGGAGCCGTGTTGTCCCAGGTGGTGGAGGGGGAGGAGCGCCCCGTGCTGTACATTAGTCGGAAGCTCTCAATGAGGGAGACGAAGTACAGCACGGTTGAGAGGGAGTGCCTGGCCATCAAGTGGGCGGTCCTCACCCTCCGATACTATCTGTTGGGACGGGCTTTCACCCTCTGTTCGGACCACGCTCCGCTCCAGTGGCTGCACCGCATGAAAGATACCAACGCGCGGATCACCCGGTGGTATTTGGCGTTACAGCCATTTAAGTTTCAGGTGATCCACAGACCGGGGGCGCAGATGGCTGTGGCCGACTTCCTCTCCAGAAATGGGGGGGGAGTGGGTGGCAGGCCGGATGGCTCCCCGGCCTGAGTCGGGCGGTGGAGGTATGTGGCAGCCGGGGCGTGGTTTCTGTTCGGACGACTGAAAAGCCGTCACAATCACTAATCAGCAAAAGTACTTACCTATAGGCACTACCTCTGAATTTACCCTCCTGTTTCTGCCTTAATTATCTTTATCCTTTTTAACCTTCTGCACTGGCTACAGTTCTCACCCTAAACAAATAGCCCTATAAGGCTAATTATAAATTCAAACATTACACACTGTGTCATTAACATAATTTAATAATACAAATTCTGTCCACACAACCCTCCAGTTTACTAGGAGTTAGTTGCCACGCCAGCTCTAGTTGCCCATTTGAGGGTTTTGTGAGTCTACCCACATTTATTTGTATTGTATCTGAATCTCAGTGAAGGCTCATCCATCTATTTCACACTTTGAGCTCTCTTGTTTGTATCGCAGGTGGGGCTCCCCATTTAAGGGCTGTGTGAGCTATTGGGCAGTGAATACCCCATTCAATTGCCTGCTAGGCTCACCTGTCAGAATGCTGCAAGCATAAAACCTGTTCCATTATACTTCTTCAATTCCCCCTCGAAGGGAATGAGCCTTCCAGTAATGCCACATTGTTGGAATACACTCACTGGAAACCACTGCACCCTGGAGTACCAGTTGGTGGGGTTGGCAGAACACTTTCATATAGACATCAAGACATGTCAAAGCCAGACAACTATTTACCATTTAATTTCTCAAAATTAAATGCAGTCAAAAAACAACCAGACATGAACATGGTCTGGATGAAAGTCTGGATATATTACATTAATATAGACATCTAACTTCTTAAAACTAGATGACTATTATATTATTTAATTCCTCAGAATCAAATGCAAGTAAATATGGTCTGGATACTAAACTGAATACTATATTGGAATAGTTTCTATATAAAAAAAAAGGAATGAAAAAGAAAGTCAATCTCTCATCTGCTCAGTTCCCTCCGGTATTATGTATTGCAGGTTCACAATCCATGTGTTGCCTCGGAAAGTGTAAGATCTGAAAATCTTGATTCCCTTTCAAGGGAACGAGACGCTGCGTCAAACGCTTTGGGGAATACTTCGACGCTGTCTCGCAAAGCACAATATGTTAACTTCCGTCACGCGCGTGAGTGACGCTCGCAGCTTAGTTGTCTTCGAAAGCACAGTGTGTGTTGAGCTGGCTATTTTGAGAGTGAATTCCCAATCTAGTTTTTAAAAACAGGGACCTCATATATATATATATATATATATATATATATATATATATATATATATATATATTATTATTATTATTATTATTATTATTATTATTATTATTATTATTATTATTATTATGGCGAATCAGACATTCAAACAGTGTGCGTCTCCTTGCCCTCGCTATCTCTTGGGGGGAGAAAGGCACTTGTTATGTGTAGTCTGTCTGGGAGTGGAGCATGCTAGGTCATAACTGCAGCCAACTGCCGCAGCGGGTGCTCCGCTCCCGCCTGGCGGTGTTTGACACTGAGACCGACCAGGCTCGCGTTCCCCAGGGCTCGGGTCCCACAGCAGCTGAGGCTCTGCGGCGATCTAGGTCATGGGGCTCGCAAGGAGGATCTGTCGGCGGGGGCTGAGACATGCGCTCCCCTATCTCAGCACTTACCCGACGGATCCAGTGTTTCATGCGAGGTTTCAGAAGCACGCTCGAGGGCGGTTACTTCCGACCAAGCTGAAGCACCGGCACTACAATTGTCTAGCTCTGAGGAGTTAAACCTTGGTAGTGTTCGCCAACCTCCTCTCCAGCGTATGAGGAATTGCTCGAGGTAGTGACTCGCACTGTGGTCACTTTAAACATCGAGTGGCCAGAAGAAAGTGCTGTTGTTCATCCTAGAAAAAGTAAATTAGATGAACGATATCTGCCAGCGTGGGTCCCTCCCCCCGCCTTTTTTCCCGGATCTTCACACTGAGGTGTCTAGATCCTGGAATAGGCCAGTCACCTCCAGAGTGTTTACCCCTCAGAACAATATGTATGCCACTCTGGTTGGTGCCTGGGGTACATGCTTTTTTTTGCCAGGGAGTAGTTTTCTTGCACTGAACAAGAGCAGCAGATATGAAGTTCAGATAACCGTCTCCTCAACCTTTGACGTGTACGATCACACCGGTGTTCATATGTGTTACGTGATCAACCGCTAAATTCACACGTGTTTTCACGCGATATCTGTTACTGATCCCAAAAAAAAAAGACGCGCTCAGAGCTTGTCATTTATCACCACAATTCAGTGATTTCAACCACATAAGATTTATTTTAGGTTTCAACAAGTTGGTCCAACAAGTTGGTGACTATTTTGAACTATTATACAGCGCTTTTTGTGACTGTGGTATGTCACGTGACAAGCATGACACGTTGCCATGGAAACAATAAGGCGAAAGTTACAAAATTGGGGAGGGGGGGCGCGCAAAATTTTTACCTCTTCCTAGGGGGGCGCGACAGAAAATAATTGAGAAGCACTGCCCTAGTAGAATTTCTGCCGGCACGGACATGTCTTCCAGAAGTTTCTCAGTGGGTCCTGTGAATTATAAATAAAAGGTATTCGATCCAGTTCGGGTCTCGCCCGCCCAGGTTCAGTGGGGTTCTACCCACAGTGGTGGACCCCGAGCAGGAGGTCCACCAAGCTCTGGTAATGGAGGTTGCCTCTCTACTGAGGAAAGGGGCCATAGAACATTTACCCCTCTCAAACAGAGAGTCAGGCTTTTACAGCCGTTATTTCCTCGTTCCAAATAAGGATGAAGGATTGCGGCCCATCCTGGATTTGCGCCTTCTGAATCGCTCGGTCATGAAGCTGAAATTCAATATGCTGACTTTGAAACAAATAGTGACGCAGATCAGGTCTGAGGACTGTTTCGTCACTATCGATCTGAAGGACGCATATTTCCATATATCCATCCTTCCACAGCACAGGAAGTACCTCAGGTTCGCCTTTGGGGGGAAGGCGTACCAATATCAAGTACTTCCATTTGGCCTGGCTTTATCACCCCACACTTTCACGAAATGCATGGACGCAGCGCTAACCCCGTTGCGCCTCCAAGGCATAAGAGTTTTAAATTACATCGACGACTGGCTGATTCTGTTTTCACTTCTGAAACGAGTTTCAGACATGGCCAAGGCTATGTCTATACGCCTTTCCCCCGATTGCTCTGCTCCCGGGAGTTCTGGAGAGAGTTCGCTGGGACAAAGTCTGTCTCACACTGGTTGATCCACACTAGCCGGGCAGAGTGTGGTTTGCAGATCTTGTGTCCCTTCTGGACAGAGTCCCCTGGGAGATCGCAGTCAGAGTGGACCTTCTGTCCCTGGCAGCAGGCTTGATTCTTCACCCATGCCCAGAACTATGGAAACTGTGGGCTTTGCCTCTGAGCGGGCCCAGCTCATAGATTCTGGTCTCTCAACTGAGGTTGTTGAGACCATACTCCACTCCAGAGCTCCCTCCACGAGGAAGCTGTATGCCCTGAAGTGGAGACTCTTCACTTCTTGGTGTAGTGAAAAGCAGGTGAACCCAGTTACCTGTTACATTGGCAAAGTGCTTGAGTTCCTGCAGGATAGATTCGCTGCAGGGCTTTCCCCGTCCACCCTGAAGGTCTACGTGGCAGCCATATCTGCATACCACGTACCTCTGGGTGGCATGTCCATTGGCAGGGATCCCCCCGCCACACGCTTCCACCGTGGCACTATTAGGCTGAGGCCTGCAGTACAGACCAAGGTTCCTACCTGGGACTTATCCCTGGTACTCCAGGGGTTCTCCCAGGCAACCTTTTGAACCTTTTTATGAGGTTCCCCTAAAGTTCCTCACTTTGAAAACGTTGTTCTTATTAGCTATAACATCGCTAAAGTGAGTTGGAGATCTACAGGCGCTCTCTGTAGCTCCCTCCTGCCTTGAGTTTGTGCCTGGGATTGTAAAAGCCTTCCTCCATCCCAGGCCAGGCTATGTACCCAAAGTGCCTACTCATGTGGCCAGGTCTATCGTGCTGCAGGCCATTTGCCCTCCCCCCTTCGGTGACCAGGACCAAAAATTTAAAAACAGGTCTGTCCAGTGCGAGCACTGGACACTTACGTCCACAGTTCTGCTCCTTGGCGTAAGTCAGACCAGTTGTTTGTTTGCTTTGGGACCCCCAAGGGGGCCCCAGCATCCAACGAGACATGCCTACGAGACACTCGTCGTCCTTCGTCACTGAGGTGGCATTGGTATATCATTCCCCAAAGCGTTCGATGCAGCCCGAGTTCCCTTGAAAGGGAATGTCTCAGGTTACGTATGTAACCATAGTTTCCTGAGAAGGAACGAGACGCTGCGTCTTTGGCCTCAGCTCCTTGTGCCTTTCGCGTGTGCTCAGACACTTATAAGCTGCCGCTTCCGGGTTCCAGCACTCTTTTATGACCTGGTTCGTGACGTCACAGACCTGCGACCGTCACTCACGCGCGCGACTGAGGTTTACATATTGTGCTTCGCGAGACCGCGTCCAAATATTCCCCAAAGCGTTCGACACTGCGTCTCGTTCCCTCTCAGGGAACTATGGTTACATACGTAACCTGAGACGTTTTTTATTCCATAAAACTGTCTTCCCTTGAGAAGACAGACGACAACTTTTACTCTTGAGATCCACATTCTTGTTTAGTTTAGCTCCAAACTTAATCAAACACCTGTTCAAGTTATTTGAGATTCAGACTTCAGAGTTTTGTCTGGGCTGGAAATAAACTCGAAAATGGATATTAAGGCAAAGACTCTTTCAGCATGGCAATAGATGGAAGTCTTTGCTTATTGCATGAGGGTTATTAAGTTAAAATAACTTCATCATTCATGTACACAATCTAACTAAATTAAACCAAGCACATTGTCGCTACAATTTAACTAAAATGAAAGAAAAAATTAAGAAGTTGTGCAAACACTTCATTTAAATCATAGGTGTCAAACTCACGGCCCGCGGGTCACATCCAGCCCGGCATGTAATTATGTCCGGTGAGATCATTTTATTAATGGCCCGCGAGATGGCACGCGCTCCAGCTTTCTTGCTGAACACTTTCTGTATAAATGAAGTCTAGCTTATGATGCTTCGCTCTCGCCCCCCTTGATTTATTCACCCTGATTTAAATGAAGAAAATTAATAAAAGGTGGTTACAAATCAATAAGTTGTGAAAATAAATTCTTATTTTGTTGTCATGTTATCTTGTGTGCATGCGTGTGTGATGAACTGAAAGAAGATACCTTGATCAACTGATTCTGTGCATAAAGCTGCAGAAACATGTTTGACGCAAAGAATAATGGCAGTGTTGTTAAAGTGATGAGTAGGGTTGTAGGCTCATTTATAACGTAAGACCTGATTTCTTGACATTTTAAAATTTATTTGAAAAAACTTAAACTGAAGACTAACATATTTAAGCTTTTTTAAAGATTTTCTTCCCTTCTCTCCTGATTTCTGCAGCTTGCACCCCCTGCTGAAAGATGAGCTTGTGTGGCAGAAAGGCACTGACACTCCTCAGCAGTGTGTTTGCTGTGTGTAGTCTGGGGCTGCTGGGTATTGCGGTCAGCACTGACTACTGGCTGTACATGGAAGAGGGGGTGATCCTGCCACTCAATCAGAGCACTGAAATTCGCATGTCTCTCCATTCAGGGCTCTGGAGGGTCTGTTTTCTTTCAGGTGAGTGTGTGTGTGTGTGTGTGTGTGTGTGTGTGTGTGTGTGTGTGTGTGTGTGTGTGTGTGTGTGTGTGTGTGTGTGTGTGTGTGTGTGTGTGTGTGTGTGTGTGTGTGTGTGTGTGTGTGTGTGTGTGTGTGTGTGTGTGTGTGTGTGTGTGTGTGTGTGTGTGTGTGTGTGTGTGTGTGTGTGTGTGTGTGTGTGTGTGTGTGTGTGTGTGTGTGTGTGTGTGTGTGTGTGTGTGTGTGCGCGCATGTGTGCAGGTATTCCCTATGTTATGGCGACCAAATGTCTAATGTCGAGTGTGGCAATACCAGAAATCGTTGACCTTGAAATTTTTTGGTCCTCATGAGGAAAACAGCTTGTAAATCATACTAAATGCAGAATTTATTCTGTGATGGGTAGGTTTACGGATAGAGAATAGAATATACACTGCTCAAAAAATGTAAGGAAATCATACATTGGACCTCAGTGAATGAAATGTTTAGTTTGAAAATCTTTACATTCTATAATATGTTAAGAACACAATTTTATGACTACAGTCAATGAAAAATTATAGGCTGGACCAACTTGCATGAAGTGTATCACAGAAACTCATATATCACATTTATCACAGACTTAATGTAAGTCAGTAGTGTGTATGGCCCCCATGTGCTATCACAACAACGTCTGGGCATGATTCTGATGAGATGGCAGACCTCCCATACCTGGATCATTCCATCAGGGAGCTCTTGGATAGTCTGTGGTGCTACTTTGCAGCTTTGGATGTTCCGATACAAAATGCCCCTTGAGTTCTCAATTGGATTTAGGTTTGGGGAGCGTTAGGGTCAGTCAATGACTTCAATGCCTTCGTCATCTAAAAACACATTCTAGCCATGTGTAGCAGGGCATTATCATTCATCAGGAAGACTAAGGTCTGACAATGGCTCTGAGAATTTCATCCCCGTATCTATCAGCAGTAAGGGAACCATTGGCTAGCATGTGGAGGTCTATGCAACCCTCCAAGGATATTCCTCCCAGACCCTTACTGACCCACCACCAAACCGGCCATGCTGGATGATAATGCATGCCAGGGGTGTTTCTTGGATTATAATATTAAAGGGGGCTCAGCCCCTATTGAGGGAATGATTAAAAAATAAAACATTGGACTGGTTTCACAAACACAGTTCATGCCAGGATTAGGCCTTAGTCAAATTAGGACACTTTTTTAAATCTGCTACAAATGAATTGAATTGACACGTGAATTGATACGTTTCATCAGGATGAGAAGAATTATAGAGCTGAGTATCTTCAGTGTACCAGTGAAAGCTAATGCCATGCTTCCTAATAACTGCACCCAAAGGTAGCATGTACAGGGTGAAAAGCAGCGGTCCTAGTATCCTTGAACCTTGAGGTACACCATACTGAACTTGGGATCAATATGACATCTCTTCATTTACTGCTACAAACTGATGACGGTCAGATAAGTATGATCTGAACCATGCCAATGCAGTTCCACTAATAACAATATCATTTTCGGGTCTGTTCAAAAGAATTTTGTGGTCGATAGTAACAAATGCAGCACTAAGGTCCAGTAACACTAACAGAGAGATACAATGATACATATGATAAGAGCAAATCGTCTATAACTTAATGAGAGCAGTCTCAGTGCTATGATATGGTCTAAATCCTGACTGGAAATCCTTGTAGATACCGTTTATTTCTAAATAGGAACATAGTTGTGAAGATATTACTTTTTCAAGAATCTTTGACTATATCAGGTTTTATATCAACCTGTAATAAACTAATTATGTAGGATCAAGTTGTGGTTTTACAATAAGCAATTTAATTATAGCCAGCTTAAAGGCTCTGGTTTTGATTTACTTGATTTTGTGGACTCTGTTTTGGTTTTATTTTTATTTTTTTCATGATATTATGACCGTTTTGTTGTTTTTGCACTTTGGTTGGTCTGTTCTTCCTCCCTCCCCTGTTTCGTGTGAGTCATTGGTTTCCCCTGTCCTTCGTTGATTGTGAATTGTTCAGTTTTGTATTGGTCTGTCAGGTGTTCGACGTAGACTTAGAGTAGACCAGTGGTTCTCAAATAGTGGGGGGCGCGGAGCAATGCCAGGGGGGGCACGCGTGACCCTGGAGTACATGCTTTTTTTGCCAGGGAGTAGGTTTTCTTGCACTGAACAAGAGCAGCAGATATAAAGTTCAGATAACCATCCCCTCATCCTTTGACGTGTACGATCACACCGGTGTTCATATGTGTCACGTGATCAACCACTAAATTCACGCGTGTTTTCACGTGTTATCTGGCACTGATCCAAAAAAGACGCGCTCAGAGCTTGTCATTTATCACAACAATTCAGTGTTTTCAACCACATAAGGTTTCTTTTAGTTTTCAACAAGTTGAGCCAACAAGTTGGTGACTATTTTGAATAAAAAAGAAAAACTAAATAAGTGTATTAATCTATTATACAGCGCTTTTTGTGACTGCGGTATGTCACGTGACAAGCATGACGCGTTGCCATGGAAATCATAAGGCGAACATTCCAAAATGGGGGGAGGGGCGCGCGCGAAATGTTTACCTCTTCCTAGGGGGGGCATGACAGAAAATAATTGAGAAGCACTGGAGTAAACTGTTCGATTTTCAGAGGGGGGGTAGTGTCAGGGTCCTGTCACTTCAATTTGGGTTTCTAGTGTTAGTTGACAGAGCTCTGACACTGCCCCTTTGTTGTGTCTTGTGATTGTAAACCCCTCCCATCGCTCGTTACCTTTTCTCATGTGTTCCCTATTTAATCCCGGTGTGTTTGCTGTCCTTCGTGGTCTCGTTGTCTTTTGTGTGTTTTGTTCTTTTTTTATTATAAATAAATCTTCCTTTCCCCCTGCATTTGAGTCCTCCTCCATCCAGTCGTGACGATCCGTTTTTTAAATTGCTGGAAATCAATCAAATTTTTACACTTAAAAGTTTTTGAGAGTTTTTTGTATTTGCTAATTCGGGGAACAGACACAGTCTCTATATGATGAAATCTAGGTGAAAGAGTCTCTATGTGTTGTGATGTGAGACAGGTAGCAGACGGTCAGTTTAGCAAGTCTGTGTGCTTCCTGACTTGAGCGCGCGAGAAAAATAAAAGGCTAGCGCAATACTAGCTATTCAAAGCAACAAACGCAGTCCAGTCAGGCAGACGTTAAACTGCTGTGCAACAGTGAAAAAAACACTTACACATCCACTGCAGAACCGAATAAGCCCGAGGGAGAAACAGGGGAGTCTAATTAAGCCAAAGGTGGCACTCGAGTACTTCCAAGTTGAACATGGCCATCGACTTAGTGGTACGCAGGGAACTGTGAGCTGCACAGCTCTTTGAAGGCCTCCAGATAGCCTGCTAAACTTGGATGACCACCATTGTGTGCAGGGCGATGCCTGCCTAGCTCCTTGCAGTGGATATTCTGGCCAAGAATGCAGATGTCGCTGTGACTTTAGTGACTGTGACTGTGTCCGGTTGTGGGTGAATGGAAACGTGAGGACTCAATAATGCAGGTGGAAGGGCTTTTTATTAAACAATAAAATAAAATGCAAACAAAAACTACCCCATGGGGGAAAAACAAGGTTGACTTAAGAAATTAACTTAACTGGCAGAACTGACGGGCAGAATAATAGGACAGGTATGACACACAGCAAACCAGGACAGCAAATATGAAGGGCTTAAATACACACAGGAGGATGGGTAATTGAATCAGAAACAGCTGGGACAAATCAAACTAATGACAAGGTGGGAGGAGAACACAATGACAAGACACAAACACACAATCAATGTGGACCGTGCAAAGCTTGAAACCACACCCAATCACTAGACAGAGCGCGTGAGAATGAGCAAACACCTGTTCTCGTGCGCTCACAACAAGGACGAACACACGAGTCATGAATGCCCGAATCCCGACACAAAACTGTAACTGAACCAGATCAAAGCATCGGGACCGGACAACATAAGACGTTAGAGTGAGCAGACTCAATACTCGAAGCCGCAGCGCACACACAAAACACGAGTATGGTAGTGTCAGACCTCTGTCACAACACCAAGAGAATGACTAAACAGATTGTGGCAGAATCCTGACAGACTGAGGCTCTAGACTTCCACCCGAGCATTGCTGGTGGGCAGAGGTGCGCACCAACGGCTTCCTTTCTATTGAAAGGGAACTTGCATGTAGTTCCCAAAGAAAGTATTGTTCAGTGTATAACATGCTGAAGATTAGCAAACAGGCTGTCGATGATGCCATATTGTGCCTGTACCTGCGACAACAGATTGGCTCTGACTGGCATCTGAATGAATGAAATCAGGTGAGATACCATGAAAGGCATACAAGCCCAAGAAATCTCAAAGAGAATAATAGAGGACAATGAGCTTTCTCACTCAGGGTGAACAGTCTACTGCCTGGTAAGACTCACCTCAGTCCTCATACCTTGAGAGAAAATAAGTTTTCAGATTTTCCACTCCACCTCAATAAATGCTCTCTTTGCTGACATATTAATGCATTGGACTGCACTAAAATCAGCCAGTCTTCAAACACATACCTCAGTGTCTGAACTGAGCCAGAGCAGAATACAAGCATTTCGTTAACGTGAGAGATTGTAAGGCTTGGCTAAGATTAGTAAACTTTGCCTCCAAAATTGCACCAAAGATATTTCATGTGCCTCTAAATAATCTGTGAAAGTGAATGTGAAATCTAAACATAAATTGTGACAAACTATCTGCATTATGCTGTGCTTCAGTGCTAGCATACTGAAACTGCACTTCTGCTGAGTGTAGTTCAGTTTGAAAGGCATCATTATGGAGATCCTGGAAGAATGAGAAAGGGAATATTCCATTGTTTCATAAAACAACAGGACTTTCTTTGATTGGTGGAACATAAAATTAGTTAATTTAATATTTATCTGTTTTGGTGAATTCAGTTCAGTGGCAGAACATACTCAGGTTCATGAGTTCAAACTTACAAATGATTCAGGAGCAGTAAATGTTATGCGTATTTGGAGTGCTGTCCGAGGAGACAGCACGCCAAACGTGGAGCACTCCCCCCCTATCCTGACTTTGATAGGACAAATTAAGTGTGAGGAGTCGGGGTGGTGGAGGGATGCCGTAAACTGTCAAGAGGTGTAGGTGAGTCGAACATGTCTATATATACATGCTTCCTCTCATGCTGACAGGATGAGGTGTAATTGCTGATGAAAATTGATTGTGTTAATCCTTTGAACGTGCTCCTCCCGAACTTTGTTAATAAAACATAATTTAATGCTTAAAATACCAAGGTGTCAGCAAAATATTCCAGTTTGATCAATTATTTTCCAAATATATTTGGTAGAAAACATTACAATAAAGTAATATTCGCCATTTTTCTCTGTTTTATGGGGGTTTAAATCTCATAAGCTCACAAGTTCACACAAAACATGAACATGTTTTGCTTCAAATTAATCCTTATATGTGTTATTCTCTGTTGTGCATATTAATTAAAAAAAAAATTTAAATCCACAGAAAAAATAAAATAAGTTTGAAAAAACAAAAGTACAATAAGTGAATGTTGAAAGAATTATTGTTTTTGGGTGATATTTTTATTTAATTATTTGTCTAAAGCCTAAAATTATTCATTATTCATTTAGACTAAATTTACTTTATGATAACTGCCGTGAAATTTGGTCTGTTTTCTAGTCTGTTTCAACAGCTAATCTTTCAACACTATACAGTCTTGCATGGCAGATCCTGTACCTTTTTATGTTTAACTCTGCAGTGCCTTTACCTCATAAATAGAATGCTGAAATTATTTATAACTTTGGTAATAGGACTACATATAAAGGCCTCAAGTGATTTCAGTTCCTCTTCCTTTCAGAGTTACCAACTCAGGCTCCAGTGTTGCCAAATGGTAAATCAGGTATCTCTCTTGCTCTCTCTTTTTCTCTCTCTGTCTTTTTCTTTTAAGAAAACATATTTCAAAGATTTTGGGTCAGTCAGTTTGTTAGTTCATTTTTTTCTAAATTAATATTTTTATTCAGCAACAACACATACACAATAATTTTGTAATTCTGTTTAGATTTTGCAAAATAGATATTGTTTGGACACATTGTTTGAGAGAGTAATTCTTAATGGATTATATAAAAGCCTTTCGCACTAGGGTCACATCCATATGGGTCCAAATGGTTCTGGACAAGTATGGTTTATTGAGTGGCCTTGTTACTAAAAATGCTACAAAGAAAAACACTGACCTACAAACCTTTGTCCCACCCAGAAGTGTAACTGACATACTGATTGTGGCCCAAATAATTTAAAAACAAACTGAATACTTTCAAATATGTGTCTAGCTTGTCTAAAACACCAGAAAAAGGTCATTTTTTACTGTTCAATGTAGCAGTGTTCATTGTTTTATTTATTTTTTTCAAGGAGAAGAGAAGGGTCGCTGCTTCACTATAGAGTATGTGATGCCCATGAATGTTCAGATGACATCAGAGTCGACGGCTAGCGTTCTAAGTGAGTAAAAACATGTACGCTATATGTATGTCAGTTTGTCCTGCTCCCCCTTCTTTTCTAAACTTGATTTTATAATGGCTTCTCTTGTGCATGTTGTTTAATCACTGAGCTCTAAAACACTAATGAGGAGAATTGATTGTACAATAGTGGTAATTCTCTCATTGCACTATGGGAGTGTTCACACTTGACAGGTTTAGTTAGATTAAAACAAATTTGCTCTGTGGTTAATTTGAATAAGTGTGAATGCTGTCATCTCTAGAGCACACTAAACAAGTGGATTGAGAACCACCTTTTTCAGGGAGTCGTAACAGCCATCTCCTTGCAGCAGATGTCTTTTGACTCCTTTATACAATTTTATAGGCTCTTAGTGAGGTCTCAACTAGTAAAATACCATCATACTGTATGTACACACATAGTGTGCGAGCAATTAGCCGAACACATGATATTGTTTTGGATGTTCTGTTTCATAATGTACATCATAAAAGTTGTTTTTTGCTTTGTAATTTTTGGTTGGGTGTTAAAAAATTACATAGTGAACAATAAGCAAATTATGACTAAATGTCATGACCAAAAGAACCAAGAGAATCAAACTACAAGTGTGAATACATCGTATATGTATTGCACTATGACTTACCACTCTAAATATTGTTTAAAAATACTTTAGGACGTTCACAGTTTCAGTTATCTAGTAGAATTCAATTGGCTACTGGTAGCCATTTTTGTTGATCTGATCTGATCATGATTTGTTGATAATGGTAAGTATCGACTTTTGACACAAAAATACATGCTAAATACCATCCTTGGAACAACATCAAAACAAACTGCAGTAATACCTCGGTTTACGTGTGACTTGGTGTACAAGCATGGAGGGTCAAATTGGTGTACGAGCATTGTATCTGTGTACGAGAAAATGTTCCCCTCACCCACGTGCATTTTTTTGTGTCAAAGTCTTGACGCTCAGCATCGTCGCTCACAATTTTACCTGAAATATCCTAAACACAGCCTCTCATAACAGTCATGCGGTTCCAACCCCTTTATCACCCCTTAACTCATTCATTCTCTCAGCTTAGCTTGATTTGGCTGCATCATTCACCACAGTGATACTTTTATAAGTGATTTACAGTGATTTACCTCCTGTTGTTAACATTAATTAATTGTGATCGCTATTGTTCACGTAGTGAAATATACACGTACAGTACCTCTAAGCAGTTACTGTCACGGATCATGACTTCATTGTCTCCTAGTTCTGCCTGTGTGTGTGTGTGTGTATGTGTGTGTGTGTCCCCGCTTTCGTTCACGGCATCCGTGTGTTTGTTCGCGACCGCGGCTCCCGTGTGTTCGTTCGTTCGCGGCTCCCGTGTGTTCGTTCGTTCGTTCGTGGCTCCCGTCTGTCCGTTCATTTGTTCGTTCACGACTCCCGTGTGTTCATTCGTTCGTTCGTTCGCGGCTCTCGTGTGTTCGTTTGTTCGTTCGTTCGCAGCTCCCATGTGTCCGTTTGTTCGCGGCTCCCCGTCTCCCGTCTCCCATGTTCCATGACTTTCACTCTGGATTATCACTTCATTTGTTTTCTGCATTATTATAATAAATTCACTTATTTGCACTTGAATCCTTGCTTTCCCTGCTCCCCCCTCCTCCCTCCTCTCGCTGCTCAAAGCTGAAGTGCATTACAGTAAATTGTCAAGTATTTTTAGAGTTTAATTGTCAATTATGAATTAGTATTTAGATGAGATCTTAATGGTTATAATTTTAACTGCAATTAATAGGGTAAAACCAAAAAAAATGTAAAATTTAATTTGTGGTCGTGTGGAACGAATAGACTGATTTTTAGTGCATTCTTATGGGGAAATTTGTTTTGGTTTTGGTTTTAATACCGAGGTATTACTGTACCTTAAAAACTATTTTTACTTTACAAAACAATTTTATTTGTACAGTGGAGTTCGGTTATGTCGATGGCATCGGGGGTCGGGAAAAAAGCATTGAGATAACCGTTTCGTGAGATAACCCATATATCATATATATGATAATATATGTATTACCGATTTCCCCACATATAACCCTCAGATGCAGATAATCCGTACACAGTGCTTGTGGGCGGAATTCACACAATAAGAAAGCAAACACAAGTCAGAATAAGAACAAAAAGAAAAAGCAGTCTCTCCCTCTCTCCTCTCTGCGCTGTGCTCATCCCTTTAAGAGAAGAGCCCGCCCTCATGATAGCACAGGCAATCACGTTTTCTTGCATGACTGACAGGTCAGACAGCCTATCAGCGCAGCTGTCAGAGTGATGGCGGAAGCGCAGCCAGCTGTCAGCTGTCAGAGCCCAAAGATAACAACCCTCAAGAAAGAAAAATGAAAATGCATTGATGTACATGATGTGAGTTATTAAATGAGAATGTAGATGCTCGTGTTTTTGGTGTCTTTTTACACAGTGTAAAACACAACATGAAATTTACACAACAGAGCAAAAGTGTTGCTCGTGTATTTGTGAAACACTGAAAAACTGCATCGTCGACATCTTTGTACTCAGCCAGTATACGTTTTTTTTCTTTCTGGATCAAAGACAGACTTCTCGACATTTGTTTTTATCACATCTGCCTTCTTTTTCCATCCTGAAATGGTGTTTGCTGGAATGCCGTGCTGGCCACTAAGTTCTGCCGGTTTTGTTCCTTTTTCTAGCTGCAGTACGATTTCATACTTTTTCTCTATAGATTGATTGTCCAGTTTTCTCTTAACACCTTCAGACATTTTCAGAAGAAAAAAAAAACATAATACATGCAGTGTGTTATCCCTCAGATTAACATGAGTGAACTGTCATTGAAGTGAGCACGCGCTCCACCTGCAATGCAAACTCAGCGCATACGCAGTGAACTAGGTGAAGTGGATAATTTTTCTCTCATTTTACGCTTGAGATACTAGATTTCGGCGACATTAAGAATCGACATAACCCACAAGAAAATAATAAGACAAATAGGGAGTTTGGCGGTTCCACTTCAAAATCATCGACATAATAATATTGGCAAGTTAACCATGACTCGAGATAAGGGAACTCCACTGTATTTGTCTTTTTTAGATAGTTTAGATCCAGCAACAAATTGGATTTCTGAATTTGACAATTCAAAACATTTTTAACTGGTCATGAAATATCTACAGTGGTACGAAAAAAAGTTTGCCCTCCTCTTGATTTCTATTTTTTTATTATTATTTTTTTGCATGTTTGTCACACTTAAATGTTTCAGATCATAAAAAACTTTAAATGTTAGTCAAATATTTTTTATATTCAAGTAAACATTAAAGTTTCAAGTAAACATTTTTAAATGAAGTTTGTTGTTATTAAGGGAAAACAGATTAAGATTTAAACCTACATGGACCTTTGTGGAAAAAGGACTTGCCCCATAAACCTAATAACTGGTTGGCACTAAGTAGCAACAACTGCAATCAAGCGTTTGCAATGAGTCTTTTACAGAACTGTGGAGGAATTTTGGCCCACTCATGTTTGCAGAATTGTTGTGATTCAGCCACATTGGAGGGTTTTCGAGCATGAACTGCCTTTTTAAGGTTGTGCCATAGCATCTCGACAGAATTCAGGTCAGGACTTTGACTAGGCCACTCCAAAGTCTTCATTTTAAGTCTTCCAGGTCTTTAAGCAACAAAACACCCCCAGACCATCACAGTACCACCACCATATTCTACTGCTGGTATGATGTTTTTTTTTATTAAATGAATATGTAATGGGACACACACACCTTCCAAAAAGTTTAACTTTTGTCTCATCAGTCCACAGAATATTTTCCCAAAAGTCTTAGGGATCTTCCAGATGTTTTCTGTCAAAACTGAGACAAGCCTTCATGTTCTTTTTGCTCAGCAGTGGTTTTTGTCTTGGAACTCTGCCATGCAGGCCATATTTGCCCAGTCTTTTTCTTATGAGCAATTAACACTGAACTAACTGAGGCAAGCGAGGCCTAGAGTTCTTTGGATGTTGTTGTGAGGTCTTTTGTGACCTCTTGGATAAGTCGTTGTTGCACTCTAAGAGCCATTCTTGGGTAGGTTCACCACTGTTCCATGTTGTCGCCATTTGTGGATAATGACTCTCGCTGTGGTTCACTGGAGTCTCAAAGTTTTAGAAATGGTTTGATAACCTTTTCCAGACTTACAGATCTCAATTCATTTCTTTCTCATTTGTTCCTGAATTTATTTGGATATTTTAGTCTTAATTCACTTTGTCAGGCAGGTCCTATTGAGTGTTATTAAGTGATTAAGCTATTAAGTGTTTTTTGATTGAGAACATGTGCGGCAGTAATCAGGTCTGAGTGTAGTTAGAGAAAATTAACTCAGCTGTGATAAACCACATTTAAGTTATGTTTTAACAAATGGAGCAAACACATTTACACAATGCCACTTAGGCTTGGATTTTCTTTTCCCTTAATAATAGCAACCTTCATTTAAAAACTGTTTTGTGTTCTTTGACTAATATTTATAGTTGTGATTATCATATATATGTCACTGTGTCAGAGACCTCTAAGGGACTGAATGATTTCAAATGATTCAAATAATCACATTTAACCCCTCACATGACCCTCCCATGCAGAAGCATATCAAGAGCATTATAATGGGAGTTTGCGGGTGGAGGATGGCCACAAGTGACCAAAATTGGCACCATAATAATAATAATAATAATAGTAATAATAATTTTATAATAATATGTATAATACTTGTGGTTATCTAAGGGAGCTATTTCACCTTACCTTACCTTAAATTGTATTTTATCACTGCAACCTCATATACAGGTTGATTATTTTGGCTTGTACAAAATTAATTTATTTAGATGTTACCACATGAAACAGTGTAGATCCATAAAGTAAGATTTATGTAAAGCCAATGTTTATTTCTTCCTTAACCTTTTCAATCATGATAATGCAGTTAAAATTGTATAAGATTAAATATGCTGATTTCATTGGGGACCGGTGCCAGCTGTCCACCATGTAACTCTGCCCCTGGTAACATGAACACCAAACCTTGCATGTACTGTGCAATACACCAGGGGTGCCCAATCCTGTTCCTGGAGATCTCCTTTCCTTCAAAGCTCAGGTCCAACCCTGATCAAACAAATCTGTCTGTAATTATCAAGTGCTCCTGAAGATCTTAATTAGCTGGTTCAATTGTGTTTAATTAAGTTTGGAGCTGAACTTTGCAGAAAGGTTGATCTCTAGGAACAGGATTGGGCACCCTTGGTGCATTGTACAGTACATTTAACATTTGGTGTTCATGTGAGCAGGGGCGGAGCTACATGGTAGACAGCTGGCCCCCATTACATGCATGCATACATTTTCTGGACCACCGAGAGAGCATTAGCACGTAAACAGTTTATTTATTATTTGCTGTTTATATTTTTATTAAATTAATAATGAGATTACACATTGAGGTTGTAGAAGAATCAGGTATCCATCAGTAATTATTTATTTGGGTTTGTTTCCAGAAATGATCCGCTCTGCTACTCCTTTTCCACTGGTCAGTCTATTCTTCATGTTCATTGGCTTTGTGCTGAGTAATATTGGACACATCTGTCCTCAGCGCACTATTCTGGCCTTCATATCTGGAATCTTCTTTATCCTGTCAGGTAGGTTTGAGTTCAAAGCAGTAAAAAGTGTGGTAAGAAAGAATGAATTGTGTCATTTGTTTTTTGACAATAATGAACTTTTTTATTTAAAAAATTCAGTTCTAGAATTCTACTGACTTGATAAATTGAAAACTAAGAATTATCTAAGAAAAACTGAAATAATGATGATCATTTTTGGCAAAAATATTTCTGTTTCTCAGATCTGACAATTCTCTGAAAGTACTGATAACATTTTTTTTTAATTCAGTTTGTGTCACTGCAGCTCTCTTCCTCTTTAAATTGTTTCTGGCTTATTTGCTCTTTATATCTGATACAGGTCTGTCCCTTGTGGTTGGTCTGGTCTTGTATATATCCAATATTAATGATGAGATGTTGAACAGAACGAAAACAAATGAAGCTTATTTCAGTTATAAATATGGCTGGTCATTTGCTTTTGCTGCAGTCTCCTTCCTGCTTACCGAGGTAACACTTCATCTTATCTATTCATCTTTGTGTATATTTTAAAGACAGTGGGTCTCATTTACTAACTGTGGCAAAAATCTGTGTATATTAGTTTTTTTACAAATTAATTTACCAATCAGATCAAACTGAAGTTATGTTTAAATTTAGAACCTATAATCAAACTCATACTCCCCGTGAACTAATGTATATATTTTTTATATATATACTTTTCATTCTGTGTAAAATGTCACAGACTGAATGCCATAACTTTTAGTGATGCATACCCTCTGTCAAACCTTGCAGAAAAACTGGAATTGCTTTCAGGTCAGATGTTTTTTTTTTTTTCAACTCTTGATCTTAAATGGCAAATTACCATGGTCGATTTCATGAAAGTCAAAACTCCCTCAGGGCTGTTTTACTTTAGTGTAATGCCATTTGTGCTTATGCCACGGCCATTCATTTAAAAACTGTGAAATATTGACAGTAATTAATTCAAATAGACATTTATTTCCAGTAGGCCGGCTGTCTTGATTGAAGGTATCTTGATTAGCTAGCTCCTTGTTGATCAGAACCCATTGGGACCATGCACAGTGGCACATTGGAAGGTGGATGATTGGGAAGTAAATGGCTGGACCTCAGCTACTTCATTACCACCTGCAGTGTTTGGATCCATTCAAAAGAACAAGATATATTGTTGTTATGATTACTTGAAAATTGAATTTTAAAAAAATACGGTAAAACTTAATTTCAATGGTCCACTTTAAACATCCTATTAAATTTAAGTAACTTTGCAAACACGTCAATTAATTATCAGAGCTTTAGTAAACTCTCTACTTAATATCTGTTATTGCTTTATTTTGATGTTTTTTCACTAGATAGCCTAATTACTTTAAATACATTTCCAATTACATGACAATGTATTTATTCTAACACCTAACCCTCACTTTAGTCTACTACAGTACTACTACTCTAATGAGAGTTAGTTGACATATATTTGCAAAGTTATTTATAGCTAGTAGAATATTTATAGTAGACCATCGAAGTGTAACCAAAAATTATATTTGATTAATTTGAATTTAAATATTATGTGTCCTTATAGCGCCTGTATTTGTCAGGACTAGTAATAGTGAGAGAGAACCCAATAGCAGGTAAAAGGCAAAGGTTTATTTGCAAAAATACAAAACCTCGGCCTAAAAAAGTAATTTAAAAAAACAATCCTTAGATTGCAGAAAAAGAATAGAAAGACAAGAAACAGGCAAAAAAAAACACACAAAAAAACAGAAGGGGCAGGCTGGTACGAATGTCAGGACAGTCAAGGGTCAGACTCAGTAAAGTAGGCAGAATCAGTGATTGGACAGATTGGAGGGAAGGATGCTTACAGATGTCCCAGATAAAAACGTTGACCTCTAGAGCATCCAAAAAACAGGTAAGTGTGCTGGCTTGGCAGAAGAAAGGAAGAGATCCTTCAAGGCAGAACTGAACTGAAGAAGAGAACCTCAGCATCCCAGGCAGGCCATATCAGGCAGTCAAAGAGGTAGACAAAAAGGAATGCAGGACAGGCAGAGGATCCTGGAGCCAAAAGGAGAAACAGAACAAGACTGGACATCCAACAAACCCACTAACTGGATGTTGTCAGCTACAGGACTACAAGACTACAACAAACTGGCAAAGATCATTATATATAAGGTAAATAAATAGGGCAAGAAATTAAGAAGGAAATAAAAGACATCAGGTGAGGCTAATGAATGGCTGAAAAGGAAAAGAGGGGACAAAGCACATGACAAACAAAGCACACGGTAAACATAACGTGTGTGTGTGTGTGTGTGTGTGTGTGTGTGTGTGTGTGTGTGTGTGTGTGTGTGTGTGTGTGTGTGTGTGTGTGTGTGTGTGTGTAACATTCAGTTACACTCAACATTCATTCAACATGTAACATTCAACAACAATATTCTATAAAACTCAAATACATTTTTGTTGTATCTAATTAAATGAGTGTTTTAATTCATTAATTTCTCTTTTTCACACTTTAATCCCTTTCTGTTTATGTCACCATCAGGCAGCTGGTGTGATGTCTGTCTACCTATTTATGAAGAGGTACACCGCAGAGGAGATGTACAGGCCACACCCAGGTTTCTACAGACCACGCCTCAGCAACTGTTCTGACTATTCTGGTCAGTTCCTGCATCCAGATGCCAGGGCTCGTGGACGCAGCCCCTCAGACATCTCCAGTGAAGCCTCCCTCCAAATGAATTCAAACTATCCTGCCCTCCTCAAGTGTCCTGACTATGATCAGATGTACTCATCGCCCTGTTGAGATTGCAAACACACATTAGTGATATCTGAGAAGCTTAATACCTAGTTCTTGAAGATGCGGTACTGGAATGGCTTTTAGCACCAGAGATCATGTGTGTTTGGACGTTATTTACTTGTCATTGAGAGCCTTCAGTACCACTGCAGTTTTTCTAAGTTCAGTGCATCAGTTGATGGTATCATATTATTTGTAGTGCACCACACTCATGTGTAGCAAGAAGTTTTTTATGCCTTTTCTTAAGGGTTTGGATTTTATTTGAGGGTATTTTCAGTCAAACAGTCAGTTGGTTGTTTGTATTTTTTGTTTAAATCAAAACTGTAGCTTTAATTGATAACAGATATGTGTTTGAAAAACTTAAAACTAGAAATTATAGTATAAAAATATTAAAGTATTTAAACGATCACAATAATTGACTCATTGTAGTCTGGGCAGAAATGCCTGTTTGTCAAGCATATACTAGAAAAGAAGAAAATGTGACACCATTAATCTGGACCTGCCCTTAATGATTATAACGCAGAGCTTAAATGATGTTTTATGTTACTGTTATGACTAGCTGTGGTCATTGGATTAAGATGCATTTTGTGTTTGATTTGAATGTTGATATAATGATATTATTAATTTCTATTTATTTATTATTGTTCCCCTTTTTTTAATTTTATTTTGATTCTTGACTATTAATAGCCTTGCTATTAGTAGACTACATGTCAACTAACTCTCACCTGACTATCAGTTGATCATTAAAATATTGTTAGGGGTAGTAGAATAAGGGTTGACATGCTTGCAAAGTTATTTATAATCAATAGAATGTCTGTTGGGAGGTCATCAAAACAAAGTGTTAGCAGCTATTAAGTATACAGTCTACTAATACTAACAGAATGACTGAAGAGGACAATTAAAGTAAGTGTTACATGTTTTGTTAAGTACTAGTGCTGTACATTCTGATCTAAACAGAAGATCAACACATCAATGATGCAGAGATAAAAATTGTTTTGATCATTACAAGAAAAAGAAATTCTGTATTACTGATTGTTTCACTGCAATATATAAAAGAAAAATAATAAAACATGTAAAACTCTGTGTATGTTTTATAATAAATATATCCACTGCATATATATTAAATTTTTTTATGATTTAACACAATTCAGAATTATTATAGATTAATGTGGAGAAATGTAGAGAAAGCTTAACTCTTTAATCAAAATGATCTCTGTTATCTTCTTGCATATAACATCCAATACATTCTGCTAAAACAGAAAGTCAGTATGAAATTAAAGCTGAAAATAAGAACAAATTGTCACGGAAGTAGTACGGGGAGGACTCAAATGCAGGGGAAATAAAGGATTTATTTACAAAGACATAAAAGAACATAACATGAAAACAAAACCCCACAAGGGAGGAAAACATTAAACTGAAACATCATAACTTGAACAAACCAGGAAACACAAACTAACCGGATGAACCGGTATGACAGGAAACAGGAACGTAGCATGACAACGACACGACACAGGACAGCAAACACAGCAGGATTAAATAGGGACACATGAGGGAAGGTAACGAGCTGAGAACAGCTGACAACACTCAAGGGAATTGAGGTAACAAGATGGGTGGGGTTTACAATCACAAGACACAAGCACAGGAGGAAGAGCAGTGCCACGGTTCTGTGACTAGAAACGGGACTGAACCTGAGAGAACCGTGACACTACCCCCCCCCCTCTAAAGGGACGCCACCTGGCGTCCCTACATGAACACCAGACTAACAGTACAACACAAGAAATACAAGACAGGGGGCCAAACTGACATGAAACCAGGGGAGGGAGAACAGGCCAACCAAAGACCAAAAAACAAAAAAAAACAACAAAAAAAACAGTGATAGCATCATGAAAAAGAAAAAAACTCAGAGATTGTCATGAAATTTGTTAAATCAAAAACAGTCCCCAAGCATCATGAAGAAGAAACATAAACTAGTCCTCAGTTCCTAATGAAACAATTTCTGAAAACCAGTCCCCAAAAAAATAAAAATAAAAACACAGTCCAGGGAGGGGGAACTGGAGGAATGAGCCAGCGCGGATCCCGCGGTACCGGTGGATCGGGCGGAACCGGCGGGTTGAGCCAGGTGGGCTCTCGTGGTACCGGTGGATCGGGCGGAACCGGCGGGTTGAGCCAGGTTGGCTCCAGCGAACCCGGCGGATCGGGCGTGTCCAGCAGGGCCGGAATGTCAGAAGGCACGTGTTCAGGTTTGGCCCGCGGGTCCGGGCGCAACAGTTCAGGTTCGGCCCGCGGGTCCGGGCGCAACAGTTCAGGTTCGGACGGGTAGGGTTCAGATCGCCAGAGATCTACCGGACCGAGTTCAGATGGGCCGAGTCCAGATCGGCAAAGTTCAGATGGGCAGAGTCCAGATCGGCAAAGTTCAGATGGGCAGAGTCCAGATCGGCAAAGTTCAGATGGGCAGAGTCCAGATCGGCAAAGTTCAGATGGGCAAAGTCCGGGCGGGCAGAGTTCACACTGCGGTCTTGGCGGCGCCGGCAGGGCGAGGCGCGCACGGGGCGCCGGCAGGGCGAGGCGCGCACAGGGCGCCGGCAGGGCGAGGCGCGCACGGGGCGCCGGCAGGGCGAGGCGCGCACGGGGCGCCGGCAGGGCGAGGCGCGCACGGGGCGCCGGCAGGGCGAGGCGCGCACGGGGCGCCGGCAGGGCGAGGCGCGCACGGGGCGCCGGCAGGGCGAGGCGCGCACGGGGCGCCGGCAGGGCGAGGCGCGCACGGGGCGCCGGCAGGTCGGGCAGTACCGACGGGACGAGAGTCACTGGGATAGGCGGAACGGAAACGATCCCTTTCCTCCTCCTCCGTTTGCGAAGGCGGGCAGCAGGCTGTGGAACGGCGGACTCCGGGCCGGCAGCGGCCACTGGGACGGCAGATTCCGGGCCGGCAGCGGGCACTGGGACGGCAGCCTCCGGGCCGGCAGCGCGTGCTTTGGCGAGCTCCGCTGCCAAGATCTCGTGGGGAAGTGGGCCCGTGAAGGGGGTGGATACAGCCTTCACGAATTCCCAGAAGTTACAACCCTCCATCGCCCTCATCCTCCACCAGCAGAGGGGCTCATCCAGGGCATAGTTGAGGAGATCCTTCAGAGCCGCGTCACCCATGTTAAGACCCTCTGCGGCTCTGAAAAACGTGACAGCGAAGTGTCTCAAGTCGACCCCCTGCTGGCGGAGGGCGGTCAGAGTCCGGAACTTTAAGTAGCGGTCATACGTGAGACCCGTCGACGGCGACTCAGACAGGAGATCCGTCTTCCTACTGTGCTGTTTCCTTCCCATAATGGCAGGTCTCCCACTCGCTACTCAAAACAAAAAACAAAATCCAATTCCCCGCTGAGTCCAGTGTGGTCGTGTCGTTCTGTCACGGAAGTAGTACGGGGAGGACTCAAATGCAGGGGAAATAAAGGATTTATTTACAAAGACATAAAAGAACATAACATGAAAACAAAACCCCACAAGGGAGGAAAACATTAAACTGAAACATCATAACTTGAACAAACCAGGAAACACAAACTAACCGGATGAAACGGTATGACAGGAAACAGGAACGTAGCATGACAACGACACGACACAGGACAGCAAACACAGCAGGATTAAATAGGGACACATGAGGGAAGGTAACGAGCTGAGAACAGCTGACAACACTCAAGGGAATTGAGGTAACAAGATGGGTGGGGTTTACAATCACAAGACACAAACACAGGAGGAAGAGCAGTGCCACGGTTCTGTGACTAGAAACGGGACTGAACCTGAGAGAACCGTGACACAAATATTTTGTTACTCATGCACAAGATGCCAAATCAACTCACTCAAAGGAAAATGTTATCACAATTACTAGTCGTTGACTTGAATGAGGGAATTTTGAGTGAATTTTAGAGTTAATGATTTTTAAACAAATATGTGAATATGACATTGAAGGACTACCAGAGGAAAGAATATGAGTTAGTTAATCTGTTATAAATATGTAGCAAAACGTCTCGGGTTACGAATGTAACCCTGGTTCCCCGAGGGGAACGAGACGCTGCGTCAAAGCGCTAGGGGAAATAGCCTTACGTCAGTCACGTGAAGATCTGTGCAACCAATGAGAGACGAACGCGTGTGAATGCATCACCGCCGGTGACGTCATGAGAGAGCATAAAGGCGCGCCCGAAACCCGGAAGCGACAGCTAAAGAGTGTCTGAAGCGGGCCCGGAGGCACAAGGAGCTGAGGCAAAGACGCAGCGTCTCGTTCCCCTCAGGGAACCAGAGTTACATTCGTAACCTGAGACGTTCCCTTTTGGGGAACTCGAGCTGCTTCAAAGCGCTAGGGGAACGCTATACCAACGACACCTCAGCGACGCCGGCATCCGGGTGTGTCCCAACTCACTGAGAGAGCACCCTGGTTCCTGGGGCGGAATCGAGGTCCAGTTGGTAAAACCTCATGAATGTGTGCGGCGAGGACCAGCCAGCCGCAGCACAGACATCCGACAAGGAAACTCCAGAGAGGAGAGCCTTGGATGCCGCCACGCTCTGAGTGGAGTGAGCCCGGACCCTCAAAGGAGAAGCATGTCCGGCCGACTCATAAGCTAAACAGATAGCCTCGACTATCCATCTGCTTAGGGTTTGCTTGGAAGCTGGAGCCCCCTTAGGGGTCCCAAAGCAAATGAACAGTTGGTCCGACTTGCGCCAAGTGGCAGTCTTGAAAACGCAAGCGGACTCCGGACAGACCTTGTTCTTGTGCTCCTGCTCATGATCGTCAAATGGGGGGAGGGCAGAAGGCCTGCAGCGTGAGGGCACCCCACCCAGAGGTACATGGCAAGCCGCTATGGCAGCCACATAACCCTTCAAGGTAGAGGGGGGACAGCCCTGCCTCAAATCTTTCTTGCAGGAACTCCAGCACTTTGCCAACTTGACAGGTTACTGGGTTCACCTGCCTTTCGCTACACCAAGACGCAAAGAGTTTCCCCTTCAAGACGTAGAGTTTCCTCATGGAGGGAGCTCTGGACTGAAAAATGGTCTCTACAACCTCGGCTGAGAGACCAGATTCCATGAGCTGGACCCCCTAAGGGGCCAGCCCACAGGTTCATTAGCTCTGGGCGGGGGTATGCAACCCTCCGCCTGGGACAGGAGGTCCCTCCTGATCGGAATCCCAGGGGACTCCGTTGAGGAAGGACACGAGGTCTGAGAACCATATTCTGGTAGGCCAGTGGCTTAGAATGACCTTGTCCCAGCGAATCTTGGCCAGAACTCCCGGGAGCAGAGTGATCGGGGGAAAGGCGTACATGCGTAGCCTCGGTCACGCCTGTACCATGGCATCCCGCCCCAGAGGCGCTGGATGTGCCAACGAAAGCCACAGAGAGCAGTGAGTGTTCTCTACGGAGGCAAACAAGACAACATGTGCCTTGCCATATCTGTCCCAAATCTGCTCCATATAAGCAAGGAACCAAGAGTTCTTCCACATACTCAGGGTGCGTAGCCATCGCCCCGTGACCTTGATTGTGCGAAGCGGGTTTCCCCTCGGGGGGAACCCCTTGGTTTTCAGCCACCAATGCAGGGTCTCATGTACAGCAGGCCCAGTGGATAATGCTGGATGCCGCTGCCATGAGCCCTAACACTCTCTAAAGTGTTTCACTGTGAGTGGCTGCCCAGCTTGATGCTCTTGACGGCTGAACGAAAGGCCTGGATGCGCTCGGGGAAGAGCCGAGCAGACATGGCCACTGAGTCCCAAATGACCCCCAAGAAAGTGGTTCTCTGCGTGGGAGAAAGTACACTCTTCTTGGTGTTCAGCCTTAAGAGTGTTACTCGTCGTGAGACGAGGACCAAGAGTTCTTCCACATACTCAGGGTGCATGGGCATCGCCCCGTGACCTTGATTGTGCGAAGCGGGTTACCCTTCGGGGAGAACCCCTGGTTTTTAGCCACCACTGCAGGGGTCTCATGTACAGCAGGCCCAGTGGGATAATGCTGGATGCCGCTGCCATGAGCCCTAACACTCTCTGAAAGTGTTTCACCGTGAGTGGCTGGCCCAGCTTGAGGCTCTTGACGGCTGAACGAACGGCCTGGATGCGCTCGGGGGAGAGCCCAGCAGACATGGCCACTGAGTCCCAAATGACTCCCAAGAAAGTGGTTCTCTGCGTGGGAGAAAGTACACTCTTCCTGGTGTTCAGCCTTAACCCCAGCTCCTACATGTGCGGGCACAGCATCTCGATGTTGTGCTGCTAACTGCGGCGACTGGGCCAGGATAAGCCAGTCGTCGAGATAGTTTAGGACATGAATGCCTTGCAAATGCAGCGGAGCTAGAGCAGTGTCCACTACCTTAGTAGCCACTAGGTATTTAAGAGATGCAAATCCAGAATGGTCCGCAACCCTCCATCCTTCTTTGGAACTATGAAGTACCAGCTGTAGAACCCGGACCTGCTGTTCGCGAGGGGTACATACTCGATGGCCCCTACGCCAGCAGAGTGTCTACTTCTTGCTCCGTAACCAGAGCCTGCTGGGGGCCTAGCAGAGATTGTAGGACCCCCGAAAAATCGGGGTGGAGAAACCCCGAACTGGATGGCGTACCCGCAGGTTACCGTGCGCAGGACCCACTGAGAGATATCCGGTAGACGTGACCACGCAGCTGGAACTCTACTAAGGTAACCAGCCTCCCGGGGCTGGCCTCTGGTACTGTGAACATATTCACCACTGAGCCGGGGCTTCCAGAAACTCGGGTGTAATGCTCTAGGACCCTCCTTAGAGGGGGTGGTTCTCCCGTTGCGGGCTCCCTCTGAAACTGCACCCGGGAGACATCACCTTGTTGCGGCTTAGCGTCAGGACCAGTCTTAGTCTTAGCCTTCTTAGCGTTAAGGACAACCCTCAAATCACCCCTTCTGCCTGAAGGCTGAACTTGAACTAGTCGGCCCGACCTTCCAGGGTTCACCGGAGGAAGTCGGGTAGCGACACTCTCCTTTTGAGCGGCCCTGTACGAGGAGCTTTGAGACCGCGCTTGACCGGCGGTGTCACGTGGAGGGCGGCGGGGAAGGACCTTACTGAACGCCGCCTGCTGTCGTGCAGCCTCTTGGAACTTGTCGATGACACTTTTTACGGCATCGCCGAACAAGCCTGAAGGGGACAGAGGGGCATCCAGTAGCACCTTGTCTTTCATGGCCGATAGATTGAGCCATAAATGTCTCTCCGTGGCCACCAGAGCTGCCATGGAGCGGCCGACAGAGTAGGCCGTCTCCCTAGTGGCCCGAAGAGACAAATCCACGGTCCGGCGCAGCTCTGCCACTGCCTCCGGACCGATACCACCGTCCTCATTGAGGTCCCCTAGCAACTCTGCTTGATAGGCCTGCAGCAGTGCCGTAGTATGAAGGCACGCAGCTGCCTGGCTAGAAGCAGAGTGAGCTTTTCCCACCAAAGATGACGTGACGCGCATCGGTTTGGTGGGGAGCGCCGGAGCTTTGATAGAGGATGCAGACTGGGGAACGAGGTATCCTGCAAGAGCCTCGTCCACTTTCTGCATCCCTCCAAAACCATAGTGCTGAACCCCGACGAGAGTCGCATACATAGCACTATGCGGTGTATGCACTCTTTCGGAGGCTGGCCTTCTCCATGATCTTGATACCTCAGCATGGAGATCAGGAAGGAAAGACATAGCCCGGCATTGGGGAGTGACGCGAGCAGGCAGGTAGCGCTCGTCCAATATACTCTTTCTAGGACGAGTGCTCCTGGTCTCCGCCGGCCAACCAATACCCTGACGCGAGACCGCTCGAGGCACAACCTCAACTAACTCCTCAAACGCCGGCGAGGAGGGTGGCGAATCCTCCCCGACCGGGTCGACACTAGCTAAATCCATCTCATCAGAACTGGATAAAGTCAGTGCCGGAGCCCCAGCACGATCGTCTCTTGGGGAAACCGTGCCCACAGCACGCTTGTGACTGGGACCCGCCTCATCTCGCGAGGGCTGAGATAAGGAAGGACCCATTCCAGCTCCCTCAGCGAGATCCATTTGTGATCCCCATGACTGAGAGCGCCTCAAAGCCTCGGCTGCTGCAGGTCCCGAACCTTGGGGAACACTAGCCTGAGCGGCCTCCTTACAGACCGCCAGGCGGGAGCGGAGCGTACGCAATGAGAACCTCTCACAGTCCTTACAGCCGGCGCTCTCAAGCGCCGACAGCACGTGCTCCGCCCCCAGACAGACAACGCACATTACATGTGTATCCCTGTCCGTTATAAAACGCGGACAGGGAAAAACACAAGGTCTAAATGTCTGTTCATCAGCCATTCGTTCACACACACAATTCCCTGATTTTTAAACTAGATTCGTTTCTAAATCACTCTCACACAGACACAGCACGCTGAAGACACTCAGAGCTGTCGCTTTCGGGTTTCGGGCGCACCTTTATGCTCTCTTATGACGGCACGAGAGTCGGCATGTGCCGGCGGTGACGCATTCACACGCGTTCGTCTCTCATTGGTTGCACAGATCTTCACGTGACTGACGTCAGGCTATTTCCCCTAGCGCTTTGATGCAGCTCGAGTTCCCTGAAAGGGAACAATTTTTTTTGCCCCTTTCTTCTTTCTTCTTTCTTTTCAGAACATAATACAGTTACATATAACTTTTGTAGATATGAGACATAAATGTGTTAACTATGTAAATATGTGGGAGTTTTAGAATATATAGTGATCTATTAATTTAAGATCTAGAGTTTTCCGGCAGTATAACGCAACACAGGTATTAGCCTGTTTCATATTATGCTAGAAATCTAAACAGATATAACCCTTTCTCAGTTTTAGCAGCTGTTCAAGAACCAAATGAAGAATAATTGTATAGTTCTGATCTCAAACAGAAAGGATTCCGGCGTGTGCTACGAACAGAATTATCCAACGATCACATTAAATATCAGCTTAAAACCTGCATGCAGTATAGCAGTAACAACTCACAAAACATCAGCACTGTGGCCGGAACATCAAAGTAAACTCCTGTGTGACAGCATGAAACAGCTGGACAAAGCAGAAAAAGAGCCACTTACAGCTTTTCAGATTCTAATAAGTTGTCCACCAAAACATAATGCACAGCTATTGAATCTGATTGGAAAGAAATGCATGGAAAATTGTTTCTTTGATGCTGTGACAATGAAAGCACTATGATATACTGGCTCACAAGTTTTAGAGAAAAGAGCACATCCCACACACAACACTATGTGGCCTTGAAGATATCTTAGAGAACACAGAGAACATCCACACACACAGGACATCCATGAAACACTGGCAATCACCTACAAGGACAAGGGAAACACGAGAGAGATTTATACACAAGGAAATGGGGACCAGGTGACGCAACTTGGGACGTGATTAGACACAGACGGGAGCGTGCAGGACTGGGAAGATACACAAGGGAACCCGGATGTGACAGACGCGACAAGAGTGTGTTATATATGTGGTGTGAAAAAGTGTTTGCCCCCTTCCTGATTTCTGTCACCTGATGTATGTCACCTTTAAATGTTTCAGATCATCAAACTAATTTAAATATTGGTCAAAGGTAAACAATAAGTAAACAAATTTTTTTTTAAAAAAATTAAATGAAAGTTGTTATTTTTAAGTGGGGTGAAAATACAAACATACATGACCTGAGTAAAAGAATGGCAACAATAACAATAATGCAATAACATGCAATTAGTCTTTTACAGCATTGTGGAGAATTTTTGGCCAACACTTCTTTGCAGAATTATTGTAATTCAGCCACACTGGAGGATTTTCAAGCATGAACTGTCTTTTTAAGGTCATGCCACTGCATCTCAACAGGATTCATGTCAGGACTTTGATTAGGTCACTCCAAATTCTTCATTTTGTTTTTCTTCAGCATTCATTGGTGGACTGCCTGGTATGTTTTGGATCATTGTCCTTCAGCAGAACCAAAGTTCGCTTCAGCTTGAGGTCACGAACAGATGGCCAGACATTCTCCTTCAAGATGTTTTGATAGACAGCTGAATTTCTGGCTCCATTTATGACAACAAGTCTTTCGGGTCATGAAGCAGCAAAACAGCACCAGACCATCACACTACCACAACCATAATTTACTGTTGGTATGATGTTATTTTTCTGAAATGCAGTGTTACTTTTATGGCAGATGTAATGGGACACAAACCTTCCAAAAAGTTCAACTTTTGTCTTGTCAGTCCATATAATATTTTCCCAAAAGTCTTGGGGATCAACAATATGTTTTCTGGCAAACATGAGATGAGCCTTAAGGTTTTCTTATTTTTTGTTTTTTGCTCAGCAGTGGTTTTCGTTTTGGAACTCTGCCATATAGGCCGTTTTTGAAAAAGTGGACCTGGGAAGCTTCACTAATTTTGGGAAGAACAAGTTTATGTCATCACACAGAAGTAGTACCAGGATCATCCAGTTTACGAAGTTCAGCCAGAAATCAGGAAAGTGAAAACAAGAATTCTTCCCCTAGGGGTCGCTATGGAAAACAGAATACCCACACTGAAAAACTGAAGGAATGAGTGCCCTGTTGGCTGAGCTAAGTCCAAGGACTCAAAGGAGTTCCCATCCCTAAGGTATACCAGCAATGTCCATAGGCCTCAGCTTCTCAAGAATGGAGGAAGCCTGGTTACACTCATATTTGGGCCAGGATCCAAGGAGGCTCACAGAAAGCCTACATTCAGAACTTTCTAACTCAAGGGCAGTACCAAAAAAGCTGAAAAACTGTAAGCTCAGTCTGACTGGCCTATGAAGCTTAACGACTAAAGCTTCATGACTATCATAATGAGAGGAGGTCTAGAAACACTAAGGTAGTTAGCAATGAGGCTCTAAGAGAGCCTAATAACCTAGCATCCTACCCCACTGCCAAGCCGAGCTTTAGGGGCAGAGGCCTCAATTTTATGACAAGTCCTATTATTAGCTAGCTCAAGGAGCCTAACAATGCCCAACACTCAGGACATCTTTGCAAGGAGACTCACAGAGAGGCTACCACTCACAATTGCTATCCTGACAGAGGTGTAGGTAGTGGATTCCTCTTAAGATAACTCACTTTAGTGAGAGGAGCCCTAACAACACTCTTCATAGCCAAGAAGGCTGACAAAGGGCCTAAGAACTTAGCTAAGACCAGCCCAGCTCAAGGAGCAGTGGTCTCAACATGACAACATGATTTTCTAACTGAGAGGAGGCTTAACAACACCCAAAGCTCAGGACGTTTTGCAAGGAAGTTTTTTACAGAATTCTCACAACTGCTTTGCTAGTGAAGCTTAGGGAGCAGAAACCTCAAAGAGTAGCTCTCTATAGTGCGAGGAGGCCAATCAGCGCTCGCCGTAGCCAAGGAGGCTCACAGAGAAACTAACAACTTAGCAAACAGCTAGACGAGCTCTAAGACCAGAAGCCTCAGCATGATGACTTTCTAAATCGAGAGGGGACCTGGCTACACCCCAAGCTCAGGACATCTTTGCAAGGAGATTCACAGAGAGCCTACCTCTCACAATTGATACCCTGGTAGGTCTCTAGGGAGCAGAGACCTCAAAGCCAACTTTCTTTCCAACAAGCTTTAAAGCTGTATAACCTAATATGGTTTATGTGAAAATACATCACTAACATGTCACATGGTAAGCCTGTCCAATAATTTAGTGTTAAACATTGGGAGTGGATGTCATGAGCGTATGTTGTTACACCTAGATCATTGAAATAATTATAAATTAGTAGTATTAATTTAAGGGTGTTTTATTTTGAAATCTTTATTGGAAGAAATTACACAAATGGTCATATGATCATAAACAATATGCAAAGTATTTTGTGCTTGTATTTTTGTCAGGGTTCTGTTATTTGTTGTCGTTATTTTCTCTATACATTGTCGGTTCTAGTATCTTGTGTCTTGTCCAGTCCAGTCGAGCTTAGTTATGTTTCCCCCCCTCGGGGTGGTTTATGTTTGAAGTTTTTTTTTTTTTTTTTAAATAAAAGGACATCTCTCCTACAATCTTACCAGCACTCACTCACATCATTAACACATTCCTTCACACGGGATCCTTCTGCATTCAAGAAGGCTCGAGTAACCCCACTGCTCAAAAAACCCACATTAAACACAACACACAGTTGATAATTACAGACCTGTCTCTCTCCTACCATTCATATAAAAAACTCTTGAGTGTGTTGTTTTTAACCAGGTATCTTTTCTCTCTCAGAATGACCGGTTGGACAACAACCAGTCTGGCTTCAAGAAGGGCCATTCAACCAAGACGGCACTACTATCTGTCATGGAAGCTCTAAGGAGTGTAAAAGCTAATTTTCAGCAATCGTCAGTTCTCATTCTCTTAGATCTATCTGCTGCATTTGACACTGTTAATCACCATATCCTCTTATCTACCCTCTTGTCACTAGGCATCACTGGAACTCCTCTTAATTGGTTTGAATCCGACCTCACGGATAGGTCCTTCAGGGCGGCGTGGTGCGGGGAGGTCTCCAAAGATGTCAACTGATCACCGGTGTTCCACAGCGCTCAGTTCTTGGACCACTTCTCTTCTCCATGTACACCACATCACTGGGTCCCATCATAGAGGCACACGGCTTCTATCACTGACACACAGCTCTACCTATCATTTCAACCAGATGATCCAACGGTGGCTGTGAGAATGACAAGCTGCCTGGCGGACATCTCGACATGGATGAAAGAGCATCATCTGCAACTCAACCTGGCAAAGTTGGAAAAACATCAATCACAAGAACTTTTTTATTCACCACCCCCGTCTGGTGGAACGACCTCCCTGCCCTCATCCGTAATGCAGACTCCTTGTCAAAGTTTAAAAGACTATTGAAAACGCATCTCTTCCATGAGCACTTAACATGACACACCTAAAAAATAAAAAATAAACCTTTTCTCTCTCTATTCCCCATGCTTGTACTACTTGTTCAAAACTTTGTATTGTTATCACTCTTATGCATTTTTGTATCCTTAGGATAAATCGCTTCAATACTCCACAGATTGTAAGTCGCTTTAGATAAAAGCGTCTGCTAAATTAATATAAGTGTAAATCTAAAAGCCCTAGACCCTGCACAATTGAGTCCTCGCCTTTTTCCTTCACCCACCAAGCCTGACAATTTTTTGTTATTGTTTTAGTTTGACCCTTTTTATACATTTGTTGAACTATAAAACGTTAAGAAAGCACTACTGCATAAGTGACATCATGTGCGAGGGTAAAGCTGATGCTGGTTGTTGTGGAGAGAGGAATGTTTTTATCAGCTCCTCAAAGTATTTTAATTTTAATTAATTAATTATAGTTTATGGATTTTCTGTGTAAAATGTTTGTTTGACTTTTTTGTTTTTAACTTTTCTTTAATTGATTGTGAATGTTTTAAAAGTACATTTAATTAAGTTGAGCGATGGCTGCTTGTTGCACGTGCGGTATGCTAATGAGTTTTGTTGTAGAGTGATGTGTTCTTCATTGAAACAAAGTTAAAGTTTCATTCTTTTTAGGACTTAACATGAGTATGAGTTATGAGTCTACATTTGTAAATGTTTAATGTTGTATTTGTTTACCTTTAATGATCCATGCAGTGTTTAAATGTATTTTCTGTTATATGAATAATATATTATAATTGAGACATTATGTAAGGATTGAACGCCATGTGTAATACACTTGAAGGCAATAACAAGCGTGGCTTAGGTTGGGTTCTTTTATTCGGCCAGCTCTATTTACAGCTACGTTCAACAGTACAACACAATCTTTTCCAAACATCCCATGAACCACTGTTAACTTCACTTCTTGGTCTACTTTTGGGTTTCTCCACCAGGCTACTGCCACCCACTTCACACCCATGCCATGGCTTTAATTATATTACAAATATACATGCATGACCACATGAATACTTAAATAACCATTATTAATAACAGAACAGAAATGACAAAAAATTAATATGTGGGTGGGGTCTAGTGTTTCATTACAAACTAAATTATCAATATATATTCTAGATTTCCCCACACATGGCTAAACCGTTCTGATGGATTAAGAGTCATGTGGAGTCTGTTATGTTTCATTACAGGTGTGTCAATGGATCATTAGTACAGTGGAGTTCACTTATCTCTAGTCACGGTTAACTCGCCAATCATATTAAGTCGACGTTTTTGAAGTGGAACCGTCAAACTCCCTATTTGTCTTAGTATTTTCGATTCTTTAATGTCGCCGAAATCTAATATCTTGAGCAAAAAAAGGGACAAATTCACCAATTAACATGGTTATTTTGTGACTAATTTGCATACCTAGTTCACTGCACATGCGCTGAGTTTGCCTTGCACGTGGATCGCGGTCCGCTCACTCCAAAGACGGTTCACTCCCTGTTGTTGATCTCGTCTGAGGGATAACACACTGTAGCATTTTTTGCATTTTGTGAGCAATCTTTGTGTTTGCATTGTTGGAGAATTTAATTAAAGGTTAGTATCAAGAATCGAAGGTGGGGGTTTTTTGTGGTGGTTTTACATATGCCTTTTGTTGTTAGCAAACATATACACAGTAGGCCTACAGTGTATGTGAAAAAAATTTAGATGAATGCCGATCGCTTCATCAAACAAATCGCGGCAACAGTGTTGTGTAGAAAGACACCAAAAACTTGAGCATGTACATTCTCATTTAATAACTCACATCATGAACATCAATACATTTTAATTTTTTTCTTGCCAGGGTTGTTGTCTTTGGTGCTCTGACAGCTGGCTGCGCTTCCACTATCACTCTGACAGCTGGCGCTGATAGGCTGTCTGACCTGTCAAAAATGCAATCGTGCTGCCATTGAGGGCGGGCTCTTTTCATCTCATCCGATGATCAACACAACACGCTTCTTAAAGGGATGAGCTGCACAGCGCAGCGAGAGAGACTGCCTTTTCTTTTTCTTCTGATTCTGACTTGTGTTTGTTCGTTTTACATTGTGTGAATTTTGCGCACAAGCACTGTGTACCAAGCCTGAACAGTTATGGATAATTGAAATCATGCGAGCAACATTTGAAATTCGAAATGTGATCTTACACAAAAAGGTTCATCAATCTATGTGTCTCTTTCTCTAAACCACAAATTCTGATGGATTAAGAGTGGTATCTGTGGTATCTGTTATGTTGTATTGCAGAGAAAATTAGAGAAGACAAGTAAAAGAACCTAACAACCACATCCTCCTGTTGGATTTCTTTTTTAAACAAAATGCAATGCAGAAGAAAACCTACCATACTACATATGCATATTATGATCAAATAAGTATACTGTATACCGATGTAAGTACACAGACTGATGATTATTTGGGGCAGAGCACGAGAGCAGTGAAAGACAGTGAGATGGACTGGGCTCATCTGAAGAACTGAACACAGCGTTTTTGGAGAGTGCGTTGAATGACGAGGATAGGGCTTGGAGAACCCGGGAGAGATCTAGGAAGTCGTCAGAGAAGTAGCAAGGCTGCGCACATGGAGGTTTGATCCTGAGAGCAACAAGAGTCTGTACCACAAAGTAGACCAGACGCCGTGTGCTGGGTGAGTGCAGGTGATATAGTGCAAGGCTGATGGAAAACAGGTGCAGGTGCTCAGTACTCAGGGGACAGGGAACGAGTGGGTGGAGCATGGGAGTCTGGTGCAGGGGGCGTGCGTGGCTGAGTCCGTGACAATATTTGGTGGGTACCCCAAGGGAACCTTATAAATAAATATCACAAATACCATTACCATAAATAAATGTTCTTATAGTATTTCATGATAAATTAGTTATTTCAACAATAACTTTTAGTCTTCCTTATCTGACACCCATTTCAGATCTCTGCTAATGTTACACAACAAGGTTTCAGGCGAAGCAAGATCTCATACAGCGTTCTATGTTAACATCAAGCTCAAACAAACAAATACTCAAAGCTCAGAAACAAGCAAAATAAATGAGGAGCACAAACATGATACATGTAACATCAACAAACAAGGCAGGGCTAAACACAGGGCTTAAATACACAAACAAGACTTATTAACAAGACACAGCTGACATGACTAATGGGGTGATTATGGAACACAGGTAATTTAAATGAAAACAAAGGAGCAGACGGGGAAATATCTCTGGATACTTTTGTAACCTTGGTTCCCTAAGAGGCGGGAACGAGACATTGTGACGCTATAGTGGGAACTCCTCCCCTTCATAGAATTCCTGAAACCTTATAGGATAACACCAGTTGACAAACCAGTAAATAAAGCAAAGGAGTGACAATTGTGTCATAATCAAGACTGAACACTGCACACCTGATCGAGAAACGAGAATGGCAGCCAACGCAATGTTTCATTCATGCCTCTCAGGGAACCGAGGTTACAAAAGTAGTAAACACCTAGAAGTACAGTGCGTGTCCTCGATCATCACAAATTGATCCATAAATAGATTCTGCACTTCCGAAACAAGTGCACCATCTCGGATTAAAGTCTCCCCTCTCCATGAGGAATCTTGTTCCTCAAATATATGTCCACTCCGTGGTTAAAGATACCGTGGATGTACGACGCCCTGATGGAGAAAGCATGTCCACCCACAGATGGAGGCTTGTAGCTTTCTTAAACAGGGCTATAGAACCAATGCCGCCTTGGAGATTTATCTACACAACCACGGACAACCACATTGTCGATGCAAATTAACACACATAAGCCAAGCACTTTCAGTTCCAGGTGGTAGATATGTTACTTGCTTTGTGACTCCAAGCACAGACCTGATGTGGGTACACCTTTGCACACTAGCCCGGGATGTATTTGTGAGATGGATCTGTTTCAATATTTTCATTCTTAGTGTCCGCTGGTGAAGCGCTTGGTTGATGGGTCTCAGATTCAGGTTTGGACAGAGTCCTCCATCTCTTATGGCCACCACAAAATACCGGCTGTAGAATCTGTTCTCTAATTCACCCCACCAGTGGCTTGCTGGTGGCAGTGGGCCTCGTCCCTGTATTACCACGTGCAATACCCCTCGATCGCAGGTCGGCGCAGTGCAGCCTCAGCGTGGGCCAAGCCCTGCGTGTTCAGCGGGTCAATGCGACCTGCACAAATCCTGTGTATGATAGCCATCGGATGCGGCAAAGAGGATTTCTCCAGGTGCGCCTTCAACGATGGTACCGTGAAGGAAAAGATTCTGATGCAATTGTCACTCTATTTATACTGTCTGGGTCAGCCAGTGTTGCATCTTGAGACAATTGGCCAGTTGGTCAACTGGCATTATCCTATAAGGTTTCAGGAAATCCCACTGCGTAGCAACATAATGTAGATGTTACCGCTCTCGAAAGGGAATAAAATGAAAGATGCAGATAGTGACCTAAAAACAGAGAGAAATGAACCCACCACCAAACCCAATGGTAACAGCTTACAGTATTAAAGATAACATTTAAACTTTTGTATGGACATTTGGGTATATTTAATCATTTAGAAATATTGTGCAAATTATGTGCCAGTATATTTTTGGGTGTGGTACATATTTAATTGACCTATATTTTGCAAACACGATGTCTAAAAATGTCACAAAATTTACTTAACATTGAAACATAACGTCTCGGTTGTATGTAGACCTGACGCTGCGTCAAGCGCTGTGGGACATGTGGGTCATGAAGCCCATATGCAATCCAACCAATCGCGTGAGAAGACGTCAGAAGCGGGTGATATCACAAACCAAGAATCTATAAATACATATCACGCCAAACAGCCGGCAGCTAAAGTCTCTGAAGTAGATGCTGTTGGCAGGCGTGCAGGAGGTATGGCACGAGACGCAGCATCTAGTTCAGGGAACTAAGGCTACATACAGGGAACAAGGGAACTCATGCTCTGTCAAGCGCTGTGGGAACGAAATACCAATGCTGCCATACCGACAAGAGCCTGTCAGATGTGATTGCCCCCAGACGATAATACAGAAAGGACCATCCTGCCTCATCACAAACATACTGAGGAAAATCTCCGAAATAAGGGCTTAGGAAGAGGCCATACTCCCAGTGCAGACAAGATTCCTTTGTTCCTGGCCAAAAGCCATCACGTTGGACGCTGCTGACTCGGGACTGGTCTTTGGTGTCATTCGAGCACTCAGCTTAGTGCCCTGAAGCAGCGAACCGGCAGGGAACAACCAAACTGCTCTAGGACCCTCCTCAGAGGGAACAAAAATCTCGGTGCCACAACGTTTCCGGGTGGATATTGGGAAAAACTTGCTGGGGGCCACTGCGGCCTGAAGCACACGAGGTGGCAGGGTCAGCGAGACGGCCTCCTGAGGGCATCAAGGGAGGATGGGCACCGTAAGCTGAGGTGAACACTACCTGGCCTTGATGGAACCGGCATTGATGGAACAGCCCTCGTTGAACTGATGCTCCTTGAATACAGAGTATACTCAGATCCAAGATGGGGCATAGACCTCCATCCTTTTTGGGAACTATGAAGTATCGGAAATAAAACCCTGACACTCTGTCTGGGAAGGGAACACATCTACGGCCCCTTTCCCAAGCTTTCTCCTTTCTTTACTTCTAGTCCCATAATTAGAGCCTGCTTGGGGCCACAGTAGTAACTAGAACCCCGGCGAACCTGGGCGGTGGAGCCCGAATTTGAAATTGGTGTAACCTTTCTGAATGATGAGCAGGATCCAACGAGATATATTTGGCAGAAGACTCCATGCTGCCAAAAAATCTACTAAGGGAACCAGCCCCTCGTGACTGGCCTTTGGTGTCATTTGAGCGGTCAGCTCGGTGCCCTGAAGTGGCAAACTGGCAGGGATCTAGGGCCCTCCTCAGAGGGAGCGAGCATTCCGGTGCCACAACGTTTACGGGCAGACACTGCGAACAGAACCCGCTGGGGGCCGCTACGTCCTGAAGCACATGATACCCCCTGAGGGTATCGAGGAAGGACAGGCACCGTTGGCAGAGGTGAACCTCAATGGGGGCAGCCCTTACGATATGAGGAGCTGGCTTTTTGGGCCTACTCCCGCTCAGCAGTCCCAGAGACGTGAGAGTAACGGAGAGTTAGCTTCCTGAACGTCACCGCTTGATTAGTGGCCACCGAGTCTCCAAGTATGTCTGCCTGGTAGGCTTGCAGCAGTCCAAACTCATTTTATTCAAAAAAAAAAATTTTTTTTTTTTTTTGGAATGAGGTGGCAGTCCTTACCCCCAGCCTTGATGCTAAAAAAAAATTAATTCCTCTGAACTAGATGGAAGTAACGTCGGTGCCTCTCCCCTTGTGGAAGAAACCGCAGCGCGTACTTCTGCCTGAGAACCGGCACTAAATCTGCCGGGTGAAAGCTGAGAAAGGCAGCGCCCGTCTCAAACCCCTCCAGCAGATTTATTTGCAATCCCCAGGATCTAGATCATAAGTGTCAAACTCATGGCCCGCGAGCCACATCTGGCCCGGCGTGTAATTACGTCATGTTACGTCTTTATTAATGGCCCGCGAGATGGCCCGAACACTTCCTGTATTAACCAGGAAGTGGCTTATGGCTTATGATGCTTCAACCGCACTCAGCTGAAGCTTTTACAGTCTGTGCGTGCTCCGCTCCTGTACACACAGCTCATGTGTATCCCCACCCGTAATGCAGCAAGGGCAGGGATGAACACATTGCATACTCGCCACAATATAATATATATGTGGTTGGACAGACAACAATAAATAAGATGGACAGATCAAATACAGAGCTACTGAAGATACATAAGCTGCCGGCTGTTTGGTGCGGCATGTATTTATAGATCCATGGTTTGTGACGTCACCCACTTTTGATGTTTTGATTGGTTGGATTGCATACGGGCTTCATGACGGATACAGGCAGAGGCGTTCCCACAGCGCTTGACGAAGTGTGAGTTCCCTTGAAAGGGAAATGTAATTTATAGAACTAGGGAGCACTACAACTAAAGTAAACCTCTAAGCTGTTGTACTGTTACCACTAATTTAAGTATTAGAACAGCATGAGGAACTTTTCCCCCCACAAATTTGGTCATTTTCTACTTTTCCAAACTGCTTGGGCCATAATAATTGTCACTTGAAGCTGCAATGTTTATTTATTATTTATCTTTTGTTTGCCTTAAATCTGATTGTACACACCAAATGCTAAATGTGAAATAAAAAAGCCATAAGTTGGAAATCTACCTTTAAATGTTATTTTCTTTCTTTCTTTCCCTTTTTTCACATAATTTATACCACAATCTGTACCTTATGGACTTCATGCATGTAAGTACAGCTATAAGCCACTAGATGGGACTAGAGTTTGATTTGGGCCATGAATGAGGAAAGGGACAAGAGTGAGAAAAATGATAAAAGAATGGAGATGCTATATATGTTTAAGCTTTTCTATCCTTATTTTGTACTTTATAGTTTGCTAAAAGGAAACACTTAACACAATGGTGACAAATATGTCTGTGCTTACACCCCATCCTTTGTTGCAGATTCTAAGTGAGCCCATGGCATATTTAAAGGCCTGGCAGTGGCGGTTCTAGACCATTTCAACTGGGGGGGCCAAGCTGGGGCCAGTTGTACTGTTAGAGGGGCCAGTTATATTTAAACCTTATTGTTGTCATATCATTTTCTTCACTGCACTGCAGGCATTAACAGGCAAAATACAATGTTTATAATCATTCAAAAATGTATTTGCATTTCAATTTTATTTTTTACATTTGCATTACATATTCAGTATTAGTCACAGTAACGATTTGATTTTAATTATATTTTTACATTTGCATTACATATTCAGTATCATTCACATTAACTGTAATTGCATTTCTATTATATTTTTACATTTGCATTACAGATTCAGTATCATTCACATTAACTGTAATTGCATTTCTATTATATTTTTACATTTGCATTACAGATTCAGTATTAGTCACAGTAACGATTTGATTTTAATTATATTTTTACATTTGCATTACATATTCAGTATTAGTCACAGTAACTATTTGATTTAATTATATTTTTACATTTGCATTACATATTCAGTATCATTCACATTAACTGTAATTGCATTTCTATTATATTTTTACATTTGCATTACAGATTCAGTATCATTCACAGTAACTGTATTCTACGATTTTTGTGTTTTTTTGCAAAAAGATCAGCAAATTCATCTAGATTTAAGGCCTTTGCCCTCCTTGACTCAATACTTAGAACACCTAAATTGCTTAATCTGTCATCTGACATTGTGGACCTGAGATAGGTTTTCACCAGCTTTAGTGCAGAAAAACTCCGTTCACAAGAAGCGGTACTAACAGGGATTGAAACAGCTATCTTGCATAGTTTAAAAAGCTCAAAGAAAACTTCTTTATAAGGTTCAATGAATAATGCCAGCTCTACTACACTGGAGGGTTTCTGCATGCCACTCTGTATTTTCCTTTCTAAAATTCTTCTGAACTGATGTAGTTCATACCCCAAGTCCTCAATATTTGATTCATACATTCTAGCAAATGGAAACAGGGACTTTTCTTTGAGAAACACATCACTTGTGGGGTTTAGAGTTTGGATGCCAGTCATTATTTCACAGTTTTTGCTAGAAAACCTTCTGTTAAGCTCATTAAGCATCTGATCTAAAACAGGGTAGAAAAGGGTTGTACGAAAACTATCTTTTTCTCGTTCTGAATCTGACCTCTGACCCACTGTACTGAGTACACAGTCTGCATTAAATTGAGAGCTTAGCTTTTTTGGTCGTTTTGCAGGGGGCTGTACTGCAGTATCACATTGCTCAGCTGTGTTCAACACTTCACTCCATAGGTCATCAAAAAATGACTCATCCCTGTAGTCATTCAAAGTCTGAACTAAGGCTTCAACTAAATCAACAGCCTTTGACAGATCAAGTGATGAAGACTGTAGCATATCTGACAGAAATTTTGCTTCTCCAAACACTTTATGGAGGGTAACAAGGCACACAATGAACTGTAAATCTATCTGTGCAAGCAGACCTCTAGCCTCAACAGATCTGTCACCACTGTGTTCTTGGACTATATCTTGCAGGACTCGCTTAATGGCAGGCAATCTATCCATAATAGTATGTAGAGCCATATATCGACATGCCCAGCGAGTGTCACTTAGTCTCTGAAGCTCTCTAGCTGGTGCACCTGGGTACATCTCTTTCTGTATGCTCAGCCATTTTTGATGCACATATGACCCAGATGTGAAGACATACAGTCTTTCTAGTAAGGAGAAGAACTCTCCTACCTCAGGGATAGCTTTGACTGTGTCCACTAAAACTAAATTCAGACAGTGTGCATTGCAGTGGATGTAAAAGGCATGCTTTGCTTGTTCTTTAATGCGTGCCTGGACACCTGAATGCTTCCCACTCATAACTGAAGCACCGTCATATGCTTGACCTACTAGGTTGTTTTTGTATTCAAGACCATGACTTTCTAATATGTGTATGATTCTGTCAGTAAGCCCCGCTGCATCTAGTCGATCAGCCGATTCAAAGTGGAGAAAGCTCTCATGGACAGCTCCACTGAAATAGTACCTGAGTACTAGAGATATCTGCTCCTTTTTTTTTACATCTTTTGTTTCATCTGCCATTATGCTATAGACCTCACTGTCTTTCACTTCTTCTATAATTTTTGTTCGAACCATGTCTGCCAAACAACTCAGAACCTCATTCTGAATCCCTTTGCTGGTATATTTTGCATTATGAATGGAAGTCAGCCTTTTTTGCACAGTTTTGTCATGCTTAGCTATTGTTTCTAAGATTGCCATGAAGTTCCCTTTATTATCTGACTCTGTAGACTCACCGTGTCCTCTTTGTGCAATGTTTTGTGTGGCTGTAAGTAGTAGTATTTCTCCGGCATAACAAAACACAGAGTCTGATTGTTTGGAATATTCAAGCCAGGGGTGGATATGGTACCAGGCTGCCTTGAAGCTCCTCCTCCGGTCCCCCATCAGAGTTCTTGGGTATATATTCATCATTGGCTGCACAGGTGGTTCTTCCCGGGATTTGCTGATATCTGCCAAAGAAAATATATATATAAATAATAAAAGTATACCCGTTTCGTTACAGCAAATAGTTTTTATATTCATAAATGTTGAAAATTCAGTTTTAAGTGCACTTACTACTTCATCTGTCTATCTTGGTATTTTTTAGTTTTCCATTATTTGCTGATGAGAATGTATTTATATATTTTACCACCTTCATTTTTACTCTTTGTCATGTCTTTTTGTTGTTTTTACTACTGTTGTGATTACTTATGCCTGTTTATTTGTTTGTTTACTGTTTTTTCTTCTCTTTTCTTTTTTCTTTTTTTTTTTTACCTTGAATGTATGATAAAATCATAAATCATAAAAAGTATGTATTTGGTTAGTTTTAGATATATAATTACCATCAGGCAACTTCTGAAATCCATCTGATATCACAAGCTCATAGCATGTTAAATAAGATTTAATTTCAATCACAAACTGATTAATTTCTATACACCATATAAACTGACTTATTGCACTGCTTTACAGATGTATTTAACAGCACAAACCTGATGGTCCACTGCTAGTGGACACACAAGGCTCCTCTGTTGGTGTATCACTCTCAGCCTCAGTCTCTCCATCTGTCTCACTTTCCTCCTCTACTATTCCTTCACTCTCAGTCTCTCCAATGGACAACTCCTCCTGCTCTCTCTCTGCAGACTCTCTGCTCTCTCTTGCTCTCTCCACACCTGAACCATCTGGCTCTGTCTCACTGCCTACCTTATCTTTTCTTTGGAAGAACGACATGATGTCTTTCTTTCTCTTCATTTTGGTGAAAACTATAGAGCAAAAGCAATGGGGACCAAGAAACTTATGAATTAATTTACTGAAAATAACTGACTTGCCAGGTAACTATGTCTAAACATTTAATGTTACAACTCGTTTACCGAGTAAAAACACTCAGAACCATGAGTTTGTTGATCATATATTTTATCCCTTTTCAAACTGCCACAAGCTAACAAACGGCAAAAAATTAGCTGATCTAACTTTATGCATTTACATATGCATTACTTCTGTATTGCATTTAATACAAATAAAAAATATAAACAACTTTACTCACCTCTATATTTCCTTCTTTGCTTGAAGTATTCAACTATAATATTCGCGCAAATCTTCCACCAACTTCTGAGTAGAAAAAAACTTGCAGATGCATGTTCTACGATACTGTTGTGTTCCGCTTTAATCAGTCCCTCCCTCTAGAAAATGTGTGGGTTACATTTCTGTTCCGCGTTGCTACTGTCTAATCATAGACTGTGTCTAATAACGGATGTAAAAAACAACGATCGCAAAAAAACAAAAACAAAAAAACAAAAAAAAAAGCAGTTTTGTAAAAATTATTTCACACTCCAGATTTAGGGGGGCCACAAGGGGGTCCAAGCTTGTTGTCACAGGGGCACTGGCCCCCCCTGGCCCCCCCCCCCCTAGAACCGCCCTTGAGGCCTGGCTTCTCATGTTTGAAAAGTATGTGCTGGGGTTTACAGACAATGAATGAGGCATTTATATAGCGCTTTTCTATGTACTGCTGCACACCCAAAGCGCTTTACAATCAAATCAGGGGTTTCTCCTCAAACAACAGTGTGCAAACTCCACAGTACACTGGTGCCGGTGCGTGAGCACCCCCTGCTGGCCTCACTAATACCTCTTCCAGCAACCTGATTTCACCCAGGAGGTCTCCCATCCAGGTAATAACCAGGCTCAACTCTTAGATTTAGTGGACAACCAATTGTGTGTGAAATGCGATTTCATTTTCGCGGTTAATTTTGGTAACCCCAGATTCATGCTTTTTAACTGTGCACTGTAACAGTGCACTGTGTGCAGTATATGGGTCTTGTGGCTGGACTCAAATTACAGATTTTTAACTTTTTTTCCCCCACTTCTAAATCTGTAACTAAGTCGAACACACCACAGTGACTAATGCTACAAACTCAACAAAGCGTGTCTAATGTAATGTTTATGTTCAACAAAAATTGTGACAACTGCCACTTGCCATCTGTGATGCTATTTCAGAGGAACTGCATTCTGTCGATCTTAGCGAAGCGATTACAGCTGTTATAATGCATACCATCAGGGACGACTGCAGTGTACTCATGAGGCCATTTTGTCTGCAGAGACTTCAGAAGTGCATGAGAGTGGTACAGTGTGGATTTAAATATGTTTCAATACATGTAAATGGAAGTTTAGGATGTTTAGGAAAGTATTTTGTTTTCCTTGGCCATGTTGTTTGTTTTCCTTGGCCATTTGATATCTGCTGATGGTCTTTATCCATATGCTCTGTGCTCATTCTTGTGATTTTGACAACATGATACACAAAATGTATTCGTAAATATACAAATCAAACCTTTTTCATGCCACCCTCCAGAAAGACCAAGAATTCTGACGGTTCGATGTTATGTAAGCAGTTGCCAGAGTGAAACACCTCAAAGTTCCAAGCCCATCCATTTCTGATGCTGCTTTATGAACTATTTTGCATGTGATAATAGTACTTTTACAATACTAATTACAGTGGAGTGACAGAAGTCAAGTCAAGTCACCTTTATTTATTTCACGAGTTCACACTTACAAATGATTCAGGAGCAATAAATGGTAAGCGTATTTGGCGTGCTGTCCAAGGAGAGGGCTCCGAGCTCGGTATTTAGCCCGAACCTGGAGCACTCCCCCCGTATCCTGACTTTGATAGGAATGGTTAAGTGTGAGGAGTTGGGGTGGTGGAGGGATGCCGAAAAATGTCGAGATGTGTGGGTGAGTCGAGACATGTCTATTTATACACGTTTCCTCTCCTGCTGATAGGATGAGGTGTAATTGCTGATGACGTGTTGATTGCGTTAATCATATGAACGTGCTCCTCCCGAACTTTGTTAATAAAACATCATTTCACGAGTTCACACTTACAAATGATTCAGGAGCAATAAATGGTAAGCGTATTTGGCGTGCTGTCCGAGGAGAGGGCTCCGAGCTCGGTATTTAGCCCGAACCTGGAGCACTCCCCCAAAAATTGCAACCTAGTTGGACAGCCGCTAAAGATTTTGATGACCCCCCAAAGAATTGCGAGGTTACAGCTGAGGGGGGGGGGGGTTAATTGAGAGTTCGGGAGGGCAGATAAATGTTACTGTAGAGGGTTTGAGGTGCGGAGGGGATGATATGGCTTTAGCATTGGATATGTGTTTGTAATTCAATTTGTTGCAAAAAGAGGATTGGGTGTAATTTGGTTTCTGGGAGTATGAGGGGTACCTCTGAACTCCTCCCCTGGCTGCCATAGGAGTAGGGAGGTATGTAGCCACCGCGGTAGGGGAAACCCCCGTGGTCGCTGCAGGAGCACGAGGTACGTCGCTGCCGTGACGGTGGAAACCCCTCGGGGCCGCTGTGGGAGCAGGAGGCACATCACTACCGTAGCAGTGGAAACCCCTCGGGGCCCTCACAGCAGAAGGAGGCACGTCAACGTCGTAGCAGGGGAAACCCATCTGGGCCCTCACAGCGGCAGGAGGCAAGTCACCGTCGCAGCAGGGGAAAACCCCTCTGGGCCCCCACGTTGGCAGGAGGCACGTCGCTACCATTGCATCGAAAAAAACCCTCGGGGCTGCTGCAGGACCAAAGAGGTACGTACGGCAGTGGAAGGTAGAGAGAGCTTGCTCCTGCGGGAGCGTCACTGCTGCGGCAGTGGAAGGTAGAGAGAGCTTGCTCCTGCGGGAGCGTCACTGCTGCGGCAGTGGAAGGTAGAGAGAGCTGGCTCCTGCGGGAGCGTTATCACCGAAATAGAAAGGTAGTGATCGCGAAGTTTGGTGGAAGGGAACTGATGCTTAGCTGATGAGGGTTTGGTGGGCTTGTTTAATGAGTTATCTATCTGACCTGATGTAGCGCTTGAAAGCTTCTGAAGACCAGCGGCCCAGAGCTTGGATTTGATGTTGGGAGAGGCCTTTTTGTGCAGCCGTGGTTGCTGCGCCTATGCGGCAGGAATGGCTGGAAAAATGTTCTATTGGAAAACCGGTTTGGAGTAACGTAGCTTTAAGGTATTTCTGAAACCAAAAATGTGTGATGGGGTGGTTGGAATCGTCTATGAAGAGTGGGTCAGATAGCAGTTTGGCCTGAGATTTCCTAAAGTGGAGGTAAGCTAAGAGGGTTTGGTATGGTTGGATTGGTGACGGGAGATTGAAAACGTAGATGAAGTGGCCTTTTTTGGTCTGATCAGTCTTGCTTCGTTTAATGAAGTAAGAAATTGTTTCATCGTCTAATACTGATAAGTCGGAAATTGTGGGATGCAATGATGGGTTAAAGCTGGATGTGGTGGTGAGCTCTGAGCATCTGAGGAAACCAAAAAAGGCCAGTATGAACATAGCGTCAAGGGTGCGGGAAGTGTTGATGGAGTGGAAACCTCGGCGGAGGGTGGAGATGCATTTGGAGAGGATTTCTAGAGTTATTGGTTGCCTGGTGTCTGGGTTGTTAGGTTGGGATCTTTGGATGCCTTTGATGAGTAGCGATGTCTGGGAATTGGCTATTTCTGGGGAGGGTGAGCCGAAAATTAGTTTATGAAAAAATTGTAATCCACTTAGATAACCTTTAATTGAATTGGCTTGGAGGTTCTTAGTGTTGTTAAGGTAGGATATGAATGAGGTGATGGTGAGCAGGGAAAAATCGGGGAAAAGCAGGTTGTAAATGGAATGGAAGGTCTTGAAGCTCTTCCATGCAGTTAGATATGATTGGAGGGTTCGGAGGGAAACTGCTTGGAGGATTGTGTTTCATGAGGTGTCAAGGAGATTTTTAAGAGGATGATTTATGGAAATATTAGTTCTGAATAGTGAGGTACTGGGCTTGGGAATGGGTCCGCTTCTGGTGCCAGCAGCTTGAATTTCTGAAAAGCAAAGCGAGAGAGAGAGTCGCTATTTGGTTTTCTGCTCCAGGGACATGTTTTGCGATCATGATGAATTAGCTGCAGGTTGAGATCCAAGTGAGGCGTCTGAGGAAAGGTATGAGTGCGGAGGAGTGTGAACGGCCTTTGTTAATGCAATGTACGGTGGCTTCGTTGTCGCAATGTACTAAAACGCTATTGGCAGACCATTCTTCCCCCCATAGGAAGGCGGCTATTACCAGGGGGTATTATTAACAGGTGACTGTTGCAATGTGTCTGACAGCTGGGGTGGCCATGTAGACGCGAACCACCGGCCCTGGTAATAGCCCCCGAATCCAATAGAGGGTGCTGCATCTGTGAACAATTGGATGTCCACGGGGAGAGAGACTAGATTATTGTAGAAAAAAGAAATACCGTTCCATTGTTTGAGGAAGAGTGTCCAAAGGCTGAGCTCGTTACGACAAGAGCTGGTTAAAGTGAGTTGGTCCTCGAGAGCGTGCACGGAGGATGCTAGAGAGAGGAGATGGGAGATGAATGAGCGGCCTTGCGGGATTATGCGCATCGCGAAATTAAGGTGGCCGAGCAGAGATAGTAGTTCGCATTTTGAACAATTTGGGCTGTCTAGGAGGTTTGAAGCGATCAGAATGATCCTGTCAATTTTTTCTTTGGGTAGTGCTGCTTGGAATTTTTCTGAATTTAGGTTAATGCCCAGAAATTCGATGGATGTGGCTGGGCCCATAGTTTTATCTTGGGCGATTGGGATTCCGAGCTCGCTGAAGACATTTTGAACGGTGAGGAGATGGGCGGCTGGGATTGCGTCGGGGGGCGAGATGATTAGGAAATCGTCGAGCAGGTGAATAATGTAAGGGATTTCGTGGTTGTTAAAAAGGATCCAGCAAATTGCTTCTGATAGCATGTCAAAAATCTTTGGGCTACTTTTGCACCCGAAAGTTAGGCGGACGGCGAAATAGAACATATTACGCCAACACACTCCGAATAAATGCCAAAAATCCGGGTGGATGGGCATTACCTTGAACGCTGAAGTGATGTCGATTTTGGCGAGCCAGGCGTTGCGACCGGCGTTTTTAATCAGGGTGATAGCTTGATCAATGTTATGGTAATGAAGAGAGTATTCTTCTAAAGGAATCAGACTGTTTATACTAGGGTGCGGGGAATTGTGTGGGGCTGAGAGGTCGACTATTAGACGTTTTTTACCTGAAAATTTTCTGGTAGCCACGCCGATAGGGCTGATGCGAAACTGTGTAAAAGGTGGGCCGTTAAAAGGGCCGATCATGAAACCTGAGTCGATCTCTTTTTTAATCAAGTTGTCCACTATATCAGGTTCAGCGAGGGCTGATTGGAGGTTATCACAGATAATATTTTGGGTGGGCAGGCTTTCGACGCCGGGTTTGAAGCCATGCTCGAGACCGGACAGGAGGAAATGTTTAAATGTGGTGTCAGGGTGTATAGATAGTTCTACGGCTAACTGAGAGATGTTCACGGGAGTCGATAAGTATTTTGAAACATCTTTATTTTGAGAACTTTTAATGGGGCAAATTATGCGGGTGTGGGCGCCGCCACAATAATTGCATAAATGCATGAAACGGCAGCGCTGTCTTGTGCACCTTCCTATGTTGAAGTTACCGCAGACTTGGCTTCTTGAAGTGAAGTTGTTTTTCCAAGTGGCATTTGTAGTGGAGGGATTGGAGTTTGTATTGACTTGCCGTGGGACGTAACTTGTAGATTTTGGTTGAGGTGAAATGGGCTGTGCGGAGGTTTTGACAGAGGGCAGGCTGAGATGTTGTGCGACAATGACCTACAGATCGCGCATGAAATGTTGCGGCAGCCTAGAAACACTCTGTTGTGTAATTCCATGTCCAGAGCGCCCCAGTATGGGCATTGGTTCCATTGGGCTACTCGAACTGCACATTTAGCGGAAAACAATTTGTGGTATGTGTAGAATTGTGTCCCTCCGTACAATAGTGCGAGTTCTGCTATTATCGCAAGATAATCGTTCAGTTCTCGTCTCCTGTGGGGTAAAGCGGCACATATGACGTCACTGTAGTGGCTGAAAGCTAAGCAAAATTCGGCAAAGGAAAGAGTTCGAGATGTATTATGAGAAGGGTTTTTTAAAGTGACTGAAAAATCGCCGCAGTCGATTTGGCGATCTGGTATGGGAGGCGGAAGTAAGGATAGTAAGGATGACAAGTCGATGTCTGTACCTGCGAGGATCTGTGCTCTGATGTTGCTGGCTACAGGGGGCGGATCAAGAACTGGAGCGTTTGGTGGAATAGCCAGTGGAACAGCGGAAAGCAGGGTGAAAGTAGATTTAGTTTGTGAGAGGACATTAAGAGGAAAAGAAGCCGGGGCCGCATGCGGAGCCAGCCTCACGCTTAGGTCGGCCCCTGGGGCTTGGGAAGGAACGGAAAGATTAGGAGGATGGATAGTTTGGTATAGGAAAGGAGGAAAAGAAGCCGGGGCCGCATGCGGAGGCAGCCTCGCGCTTAGGTCGGCCCCTGGGGCTTGGGGAGGAACGTAAAGATTAGAAAGGGGGATAGTTTGGGGAAAGAGGTGGGGAGTCTGGACCTGCACCGCTAACGGAGGCAGCCTCACGCTAGGATTAGTGTGAGGCAGCCCCCCCATTAGATGGGGGGGCTGCAGGCCAGACGCAAGGGAGAGGGTTAGGAATGGGTATGTTTTGATGAGGCTGAGCTTGCACTGCTGGCGGAGGCAAGCTCGCGCTTGGAGGATGGCGAATGTCAATGGAGGCTGGTTTAAGAGGTCTGGAGTGTTGCTCGGCTGTGAGGAGGGGCGAGCTGGGCCTGGCGGCCACAGGACCCAGGCTTGCTGAGGGCCTGCTGCTGCGGTGGGGTGGGGATTTTGGAGAACATGGTTTTGATGAAATCCGGGTTTTTCTTGTTTTCTTTGAGGTTTTTGGAAGAGAAGAAGTTGACTGCAGAGAGACGAATAGTTGGTATAAATCAGCTTTTCTTGAGTTGCTAGGGATCCGGACGCTAGCGTTGGACAAAGCTTGTCTTAATCCTAGCACTGTCCATTTTTCTATTGCAGGAATCGGTGAGTGTGCTGAAGTAATGGAGGACGCTGAAGATGAGGAAGATGGACGCCTTGATGGTGGAGGTGAAGGCAAGCCTCGGCGTTGTGGGTATCGGAAAACAGCGCGGCTGGGCCGGCGACCGCGCGGTGTAGTTGGCTGCTCGGCTGCCGAATCTAGCTGAGCGTGGGTGCTCCTTGCATTGGCGGAATGCGATGGAGAAACCGGAGCCAAGAGATGATCGTCATCAGACGGGTAGAGCTCGATCTCGGACATTACTGCGAGGACGTGGCAGAAGCCGTAAACTCTCGAGAGATGCCGAAAAATGTCGAGATGTGTGGGTGAGTCGAGACGTGTCTATTTATACACGTTTCCTTTCCTGCTGATAGGATGAGGTATAATTGCTGATGACGTGTTGATTGCGTTAATCATATGAACGTGCTCCTCCCGAACTTTGTTAATAAAACATCATATAGCGCTTTTTACAATACAGATTGTTTCAAAGCAGCTTTACTGTGGTCACAGGAAAACAATTTAAAAAAAAAAGTTTGTTTTGGCTGAACAGCAGCTCTAAAAGAGCAGGGGAATCAATGAAATCGAAGAATATTAATTGTTAAGTGTCCCCAACTAAGCAAGCCAGAGGCGACAGTGGCAAGGAACCAAAACTCCAGCAGGTGACGGAATGAATGAAGAACAGAATGGAGAAAAAAATCTTGGAACTTTCCCGAACTGTTTTAGGAAGACTGTTCCAGAGTTTAGGAGCTAAATAGGAAAAGGATCGACCGCCAACAGTTGACTTTGATATTCTAGGTATTATCAACTGGTCAGAATTTTGGGATAATAATAGACGTGAAGGACTATAATGTGTTAAGAGATCACTCAAGTACTGGGGAGCTATACTAAAGTAATTAGCAGATTTTTTTATGTATTCGGTGTTTAATAGGAAGCCAGTGCAGGTTTGACAGAACTGGGTAAATATGCTCATACTTCCTGGTTCTAGTAAGAACTCGAGCTGTTGCATTTTGGACCAGCTGGAATTTATTTATTAAGCGTGCAGGGCAACCACCCAGAAGAGCATTACAATAATCTAGCCTTGAGCTCATGAACGCATTAACTAACTTTTCCGCATTTTTTGAACTGGTGAATTGGTATGTTTCATCAGGATAAAAAGAGATAGAAGACTTTTGCATCATACTCACTTTCTGGATTATGAAGAAAGTATGCAGTCATTGTAAAGAAGCATAGGTTCAAGATTACCTCTTTTTTGTGTTTAAAAGGAGAAGGTGAATGAGGCCAGAAGTAAAATTTTATTCAAACAGAATACAAAACAATAGAAATCAATTACTGAAAGTTTCCATGTCATAGTTTTTAAATATACAAGAAATACCCCTCGCATTTCCCCAGCATCCTTATCACTCTTTAATAAGTCACGCACTGTGTTATAAACATGGGAGAGATCCGGATGTTGTGCAGCTAATTTGAAATATAAATGGCCAAAGATGTTCTTGCACTGCAAGAACAACAACAACCAGTGATACTTGCCAATGTAATATTATAATTACAATTTTAATTTAGATTCAATTATGTCTGTGTCTGGAGGCTATAATGTACTGATAATGTGTATATAGGTTCTGTCAGTTGGGATAATTTTAAAGTAGGGGTGTAGAATCCTGCTCCTGCTCCTGTGTTTTTGACACCCATGCCTTAAAGGTTGCTCATTTAGGGTAGGGGTGTTCAAACTCAGGACCAGGAGCAGGATTCTACACTACTTCTGCTTCTTTACATACCTCAGCAAGCTTAAAATGAACCCAAAAATAATTTCTCTAGAGTCTTGATGTCTCTATCCAATTAATTCCCTGAGGTGTTACATAAAAATGCAACAGCAGTTCCCTTATGAAGGTATGTCTGCAGATGGGACAACTGATGGTGCATCTCTCACGCGAATTAAATCTCACATTCATATCCAGATGCCTGTTTCAAACAAACAGTTGGAGGTCCCTCCACCCTGTATACATCAGATTCATAGTTGTATATAAATAGTGCAAATAAGGTTAAAACTTGAATTGTGACTATAAATCTACAGTTACAAACTTAAAATCAAATTACCACATAACTACATTAAATTAGAATTATTAAACAGCTAAATATAGCAAACAATTAAACACAGAAGTTGTTGAAATCTAGTTGTTTATTAGAAATACAAAGCAAAGGATTGTAACATCAGAAATACATCAGTTATTCTGTTGATTAGCATAACACCAAACATCCATTGCCTCCTGTCCTGCATGCAAAATATATCAAAATAAATAAATGCAAAGTATTTACGGGGATATGACATTTTTGAGCATTTGCCTCAGTAAATTACTTTTACAGATAAACTGCCACACAAACCCAAAAAAAAAAATTTCATGGTTTTGTTGGGTCAGTATGTTCACCCAGCTTTATTATTATTATTCAGGGTGGTATTAGTTAAAAAAGCAGAAGAGAGGGTGTCTTTGAAACAATTTTTTCTTTGTTATGAGCAGCTGTTCTAGTAGCATTAATGGAAAAATTATTATTTTTAAAATATAGATAATATTGTAAACAACATTTTGAAAGAGTAATATTTAAATTAATTTTCATATTTTAATTTATCAAGTAGAGCGAGATTTTTACTCTTATGTCTTGTCCTTTCCTCATAGGGAAGCGTTCATATTCTCTAGTTAAACATCTACGTTTGGGCAGATTGCTTTCCTGGCTTCGGTAGATAGATGTTGCAGTCCGGTGATGTGATTGTCCTTGGATTTCATGCTTGCTGTATCTGGCATTTTACCTCTGTTGGTTTTATGTGGATTACACAATTAATTTAGATTTTAACTTGTTCATTTAAATTTCAAATTGCAAGCTTTCTATAGATATAATTCTTGTTGAGACTGAGACACATATACAATAAGTTTCGGTTCACTTTTGTGACGCGCTATAGAAAGATGCGTTTTACATGCTATTTCATTTTTGTCTTTATCTTTCAAAAGCATAACGATTTATTATTATTATGAGCATAGGCGCCACACAAATACGAAAAATATTGAGATATACTCCATTTATCTTTGATTAGCTTTTGTAATGGGCAATGTCAAGAACACATCCATTTAACAAGACACACAGTAGGATTTATTTCACCCTATAGCACAAAATTGGACTCCTGGTTATGGTCTAGCTCAGATTTTGCATGTATGCTCTCAAACTGTCCTGTGCACTCCTGAATCTCTTCTTGGTCTCTCTCTCTCTCTCTCTCTCTCTCTCTCTCTCTCTCTCTCTCTCTCTCTCTCGAATTGTCTTCAATCCTGGATGTAATGTAGCAAGAAGCTTTCAACCACCGCTTTCATGATTTACAGATGAAACAACATTGTAAAGGATTTACGGATCAAGTTTCAAGTTTATTTTAGTCAGCAAGTTCTCTAGTTATTGTATTAATTAATAGTTATTTTTGAAATAATTGCTTATGGTAAATGGGTATTTACAATATTTTATATAATAATACAGATAATATAGATTATTTCAGCAAGATGTTGTGTCAACACTTGTGGATAGAATGTGCTTCTTTTTTTAAATATATATGCAGTCAGTGCATGTCTCTTGAATCATTGTGTGCTTCATTCAACAAGTGCACAATTGAACAGAAAGTAGTTCCATAAAATCAAACCTTGATTATTAGGGGTTCAAACGCGAAGCGTTGAAAACCTATTGTAATTGTTAGGATTTTTATTATTATTATTATTATTATTATTATTCTTCTGCCGTAATGTGTCTCGTGCAGACCAAACCGTAAGGTCTAGAGACTTGAAACTTTGTCAGATGGTAGGTCTCAATTTGGGGAGAACGTATCAAAATATGACGCAAATCGGGCTATAGGTGGCGCTACAGCGACTACAAACGCGTACATGTTCATAACTCGTAAACCGTTTGTCGTACACTCAAGTGTCTTATATCTCTGGAATCCTTGGCTCAAAACTTAAAAAATGTATATCTCCGATTTCATTTCCGCCTATAAAAATTTTCCGCCATTTTGAATTTTCTGAAAAAAAAAGTTTTCGAACTCCTCATAGACCGTTTGTCCAAATAACGCGAAACTTCACACATATCATCTAGAGACTCTCATGACCAAAAGTTATTCAAATAATTTTGATCGGTGATTCACGCTTGCAACGACACGCTAAAACGTTTGCATAAGGCGGAGACACTTTTGCTAAAATCGTAATAGCTCTGGAACGCAAAGAGATAATCTCACCAAACTTCACATAGTCATGTATAAGCTCAATTTGTGGTCACACCAAAAAAACTGCGATGATTGACCACTTGGTGGCGCTATATTGCGAAAAAAACACTCAATCACCTGTACAGGGTCACATGGTAGTCCGATTGACCTGAGACTTGTCATGCACGGTCTTTGTCCAAGGGTCCATGATGGTCTATGAGGACATTGGTGTATCTCAAAAAACATGACCGTCATCGGCCAATGAACTTTGAGCATCAATTAGACCAGCTTAACGAAGGTCGATCGGAACGAAACTCGATGGGCGTGTTTGACTCATGGCCCTAGTGGTCTGTCAGAATTTTGAAGAAAATCGGACACTCGTTGGTGCTAACAAGTTTTTTGCGTCTCTACTCACGTGGTGTTTCACGCATCCCCAAAATATTGATATCATCTGATAGATCTCCTCATACTGAACAACTTTGCCTCAAGAACCACTGCTGTCAATCAAATTGTTTGCGAAATATTGGAGATTTTTGAAATTTCAAATTTTTCGAACTCGTCATAGGCCGTCAATCTCACTGGCTTGAAAATTCACACGCATCATCTAGGGACACTCAAGGCAAAAAGTTGTCAAAGGATTTTCGATTAGTTAAACCGTTCAGCAAAAAAAAAATTTCATATATTTCTGATTTGGCCTATTGTGATTAAAATGTCTATATATCTTGTCCAAAAACAAGAAACTTCACAAAACTGTGTAAATGTTAAGAACAAGACATTATGAAGAAACTTGTGAGGTTTCATGTATTTCTGATGCTCGTACGGCTCACAATAAATTATAAACGATCCACATTTTAAAATCTTAGAAAAGCTGTAATACTAGTTTTGTCCTCAAGAGAAACGTCACAGATCTGTGAACATGTTAAGAACAAGTCATTTTGAAGAAATGTGTCAGGTCTCATGTATTTCTGATGCTCATAGGGCTCACAATAAATTACAAACGATGTACATTTTAAAATCTTAGAAAAGCTGTAATACTACTTTTGTCCACAAGAGGCACCATCAGGCTAGAAAATCTTTTTATGTGGAGAACAAGTCAGATTGACATAGACTGACATAAACTGACAGAACAGTTCAGATGTTCAGTTCACAATATCATTTAATCTTCTCAGTCTGAACATCTTTGAAAGATTTCTATTCATTGTTTGCACAGAGTAGAAATTTCACAGAACTGTGCTCATTAGGAAATCTAGTCAGATTGACCACAAACCGTCTTGACAGCTCAGATGGTCTTGCGACGTTTGAACCCCGGTCATTGCTGCTTGCAGCTATATTTGTTTTTATTATTATTATTATAATATTGTCTGTCTTTATTATAGATATGACAGAAAGTGATAGGAGAGGAGAGAGGGTAACATAATCAGGAATCAGTGACTGATTCCCAAAAGACTGTTGAATAGGTTTTGGAGTGCTGCCCACAAGTCTATGAACCCCACAGTCGACAACAAATTTGATGTTAACATATTTTTTAATCACACTAAGCATTTGTCTATATTTTTCTTTCAGCATCAACTGGTGAATCAACGGCAAAAAATAGGTTGCAGGTTGTTCTGACCTTCATCTTAATACATAGGTAAAACAGAGTTTGTGCAGACCACAAAATTACCACGATTCCTGAAAGGGTCCTGAAGAAAAACCAGCTGAGAATGAACATATAGAGAAGCAATTATAATCAGCAAAAATACTGAGTAAATAAGAAATTTGAAACAAATTTTATACAAATAATCACCTATTAACACCTATTCATTTTAAGCATGTAAACACAGTTTGTGAGTGTATTTCCCAAAGCTGTAGACTCGAAAAGTCTCAGAGTAATTTTACTCCTTCACATAGGGGTGACATTGATGCCATTTTCTTTGCACCTGCAAGATCTGACAATATTCCAAAAAGTCTGGCCAATCATTCAGTAAGCGCAGCAGACCAAACATTTACATTCTGCTCAGGGCAGTTGAGAGGATCACTCTGCCCAAGGCAAAAGAGATTTTTATTGTTAAAATTATGATTAAACTGAGATTTACACAAAACTAAAGTAGCATTCACATATTTGGAAAAAAAACTAAATCCACTTACAGGACATGAATAATGGTTTTCTAGAGCAAAATCTTGTGGCATTACATCGCTGAATTTTGAGATTTATAATTTTCTTAAGTCTCTATCTGCAAATCAGTGCAAATAAACTTTCCAAATACATCATCTTTTTAGTATGTTAGTCAGGTGTTATTAAACAGAGTCCTAAACACATACAGGGAACATTTATGTACAAAATTATTACACAAAAATTCCAGTTACATAAAGTCAGCTACACTCTTCATATTAAATCCAAAGATTTTACACATTATGATTTTTAAAAGTTACATATATAGAAAATAATTATATAAAGTTTGAAAAGCTTGGCTACTTGCTGGCATGAACTTTATGTTACTCACCAATATTGTTCATTGCCCATTTGGGTGAAAAAGTTGGTGAGCTAATTTTATGACCTTTACTTGTCAAGCTCTCACTTTCTATCAGAGGTCTTAGTATATTGCATATTTCACCTGCTTTGCTTTACCACATCTGGTTACTGGTTATTGCTCTATATCTGTTCAGGCTCAGCATCCGTGCAGGTTTCCCAGGGATTTCTAGGTATATGTGGCATGGACACGAGCAGCAGACCAATTCCACTGAGGAGAAGCAGGACAAAACCCGTGCACGCACAAGCAAAAGACCAGGAATAGTAATACTCGATCCAGATAGTGTGCTCACTTTCTATCATCCTATTGACTGACTGACGCATTACCTCTACTGAGATGATGGCACACAGACCTGAGGACAGAGAAGATATAAAAAGTCTTTATCAAAGATTTCTCTATAGCTTTTCCACTGATGTAAAAAAGTTGTGGAATCACTACCTACAAAAAAATATAATTGACAATGTCTGTCTGTCTATCTATCCAGTTTTGTTTCAGGTAAGGCAAAGGACGCTGATTAGAGCTTCCATCTTACCTGCAAAAGCAAAGAACATGCCGGCTGGCTTGTACAAATAGTCCTTTCCTTTTCTGAGGGACCCCAACACACACAATGTGCCCAGAATTATGAACACAAGACTGAATATGGCTATGGCAGCTGCTGAGATGTTGTATTCTGAGTCGAGAAACAAGTACAAAAGAAATCAGCAAGAAATACGTGTCAATTTCAAGTTTTACAGTGAATCAAATGTCAATGACTTTTTCAAAAATTATATAACTCGTGCTTCAGAACTCTTTCCCTAGAAGCCACTATATAAGAAATACATACCACAAAAGAAATTAATGGTGCACAAAAGGACTATCCAACCAATACAGTATGAAATCAGTCCAGGCTTGTATTAATTTAACTATATGAACTTACCTCTCTGAGTTTTAACTTCAAAGATTTCAGAATCTTCCCCTGGTGTGAAGTGTCTGAAGTAAGTACAGTTGATTTCTGAGAGAGAGAAAAACAATAATATGTTTAAATTAAACCACATGTAAGAAACCCAAGGGGAAATATATTTTACTTTTGCTGACCACTTTTGATTATGTTTATTATTAGACTAGGGTTATTCATACCCACACGAGAATTCTTGTGAGTTGCCAGTTGCCTTATGTGTCAACTGCAAAGGCTGCAAAGTGTTTTTAGTTTTTTTAGCATCCCATGAAATTTCACAAGCAGCTAAATATATATGCTGAATGCGGAGTTATTTGACAACTGCAAATGACTCAGAGTTGGCTCCACGTGGCTGCGAGTTTGACAAATACTAGCTCATCAAAGCATAGCAATCTTGCCTATCTTACCAATCCTGCCTAATGTGTTCAAAAAGAGAAAAAAAGTTAAAAATATTAAAGTCTTGTGTTGGTTACTTGGAATTGTATTATTTTATTTGCAGAAAGAACTGACGTGGTCTGGTTTCACAACTACATACTGCTATAGTTCTGAGTGGCATGGTATACCCTTTCATTGAGTGCCAAATAAACAACCAGTATTAAATGAATCATGTGCCTTGTATTCTTTCAAGGACTGGCAAAGACGTTGAGGGGCTCAAAACTGCTTCTCATGAACATAAATGTGCAAGATAATTTATGTCCATAGTTTTTTAATACAACACAGAAGAAAACTGATGCTAAAATATTGCAGTCTCATTCCTAATATTCATTACACACTCCCCGAAACTGTCATAGACCTTAAAAGTGATGAATTATATAATGTCTTACAGCAGATGAGATTGTACATGTTTCTTGTAATTTTAGATTCAGATCCACCTCTCTGTTGTTATAGTAACACCAAATGCTCTCATGTTTAAATGAAACGAATCAGCTTACGTCGGGTTGAGTTAGGATTACATTTTGAATGCTATTCCAGGATCAACTCAATACGCTGATCCAGGAACTTGGCTTTTTAATAAGTTTAATCTTGACCTATAGGGTCTCCTAGTGATTTGGGCCAGAGTTACAGGAGTTTTATTTGAGGGCTAATAGGTATACTATTCTCTCAGATGTGACTCTCAGTCACATAGAAATGGAATTGTACCTCTCTTAAATTAAGAGTGTCTCCCATCTTGGGACAGCTGACTATTTACACAGCCTAATTATAGATTTTACTGACTGCATTTAAATGACCAGTCACAAACGTACTCACACAGCTGGGTATGTTTTATCATATGTTAAAAACAATCAATTAAGCGATTAAATTCAACCTTATCTTAAGACTTTCCATTTGACCAATTTTTGATCATTTGGGAAAAAAAGTATTTAACGGATTTGATGCAAATCAAGTGTGGGGTCAAAAAAATTTTATTCAGAATGATTATTTACATAAAGTAACCTTGTTGGCAAAAGATATTTACACTAAATCTAATCCACCATTTTCTGGTTGAGACAACAAAACAAAAAAAGTAAAAAACCTTTTGACATTATTGACATATCTTTAAACCCATGTTATTCCAGTCTCATTGTTCCTTCCTTTTCCCACTGTACAATACAAAAAAATTATATTAAATTTAAAAAATTGCAAATTAAACCTGTCTTGTAAAGTTGAAAGAGTAAAACAGTGAAGAGTAAAGATAGTGGACATTAATTTGTACATAATTGACACAAGTTTGTTCACATATCAGCTCGGAGAAGTATTTATTTTAAATCAAATTTAAGAAAAGTGGAAATTAAGTGCCTAACAGGTCATTAATAGGCCTATAATTGAAACTGAGTGCGATGTCTTCGTGTCGACTGGACAACATGCAGCTCATATTGTGAAAATGCTCAAAACCATGGTTTCCTTCCTTAACCTTTGAGGACACTTTTACAAATTAGAAGGCTTTTAATATAGTTAGTGTTAGAGTTAGGGGTGTGTGTAGGTTTGAGCTTTAAAAAAAGATGCAGCAATATTGCTATTTAGTTTCAGATGTGTTAAAAATGTGTTATGGTATTATAGCTGTAGGGCATGTCAGAGACACTGATAGTCCACACCTGTTAGGTACTTCCGTCATTCGGCTTATTAATGATCTCCATGCAAGAGCTGTTAAAGCACCTAAAACAAGTCCCACAAACAGGGATGTCTCATTAGATCTGTAGACAAGCATTGGCTTGACTGAGGGCTAGATGAATGTGGAACTCTCTCTGTGAAGACACTCTGAACATCTCTGATTACCTCTTTGTTTTTATAATTACACTTGAAAGGCAATTTTGGAAAGAGGAAGACAGAGTAGACTCAATAGTTCATATCTTTCAATTAAAATTAATATTAGCCAAATAATACTTTAAATTCAAGCTATTGTGAAGTGTATCAAGTAAAATGTGTGACTGGAGGATGGCATGTCTTTTGTTCCTCCCATTTGTACAACACACATTTTTGTGAGCAACATATGCTCTCAAAAGTTACGACAGAACCAAAAATCATTTATCATTGCTAATTTCTACTATTATATACTATTTTCTACAGGATAATACATTTATTAAACTATGCAGCAAAAACACACATGGATTTATAGGAGTGATGTAGAGATGAAAATTGTTAAATAAAATGTATTTTCTCTGTTTCTGTATCTATATTTCTATAATCTATACTTTGGCATTTTCAAAGTAGTCACCCTTTTCCTAGCTTGGAACATACCGCTTGGAACATTGTGCATTTAACAAACCTAATTATCTAATTATTTAAAGTGTTTTCTGAACAGTACTGTCCATGACTAATTTGTAAAGTTATTTATTTATCTATCAGTTTATCTGTTTATTTATCTATCTAGTCAGCTTTTTATTATTATCCATTTTATTATTTTCTAAATTAATTTTGTAAAATAAACAAATAAATAACTAAATAATAAAACATAAAAAACAGTTTATGCTTGTCAACAAAACATAAAATCGGCATAAAATCTATAAAATTATTTTGTAACAGTTTGATAAAAATTATACATTGTGTAAATGTATTTAATGTAAACGTTTTACTTTATTTCGAGCAATACAATGGTACAGTATCATATTTGCCATTTTTGAGTTTAACTTTTCCAGTTACCATATTGTTTGATGTATCTTTTGCTAACTCTGTTTTATTATAAACAACAACAAAAATTATTTCACACTTTAAAAATCTGGGGGTAGGGACTATGTACCAGATAAAATGACCAGATACATAAAAAATTAACTAATTGCCTAATCTAATTACACACAGATTTCACTGTGGCTAAGTGCTGAAAATTTCTGTTTGAAGCAATACCCTGAAAACATACTATGTACAGGAGTACAGTAGTAACTTTAGATACAAGCATAATCCATTCCAGGACCGAGCTTGTATCTCGAGTTGCTCGTATCTCAAATAATTTTTTTCCCATAAAAAAAACTGATGTATCCGTTCCCGGCCCTCTAAAACTTGTGTTTGTAACAATGGAAAAAACATGTTTTTAATTGCTATAGAGACATTCACACACACAAACAGTTATAGTATATAAGGATTCCTGTGATATAAAATAAGACTTGGTTTTAATTATGATTAGCGGCGGAGGAGGGAGGGATTATGTAGATTACATATTACGCAATCACAATACGGAGCACTGGCGGGAGATGCGTACATGTTATGTTACTATGTTAACTAAAGTTAACTAAATCAATGCCAAAAAGAAACGAGCGCAAAACTGATGTTTGCGCCAGTGGCGTAGCCACGAAGGGGCCTGGGGGGGCCTCATTCACATGTCCGGCCCCCTCAGATTTTCAATTGGTTAAAATGGCGACTTTCTGAAGTGTATTATGTACCACATATCGTATTCCTGCCAGTGCGTCGCACAAGACGATCTCTACGCAACATATCTACACTAAAAAAAGCTCATTTTAATCATGTCATTGCAGCTATAAGCGAGTGACGTCATCTGCAGCAATACGCGCACAACATGTCATCTGCAACAATATGTGCGCAATTCTTGTTTGCAGTGATACGCGGTTGACGTCATTGTCCATGAGATGTGCAGCAGTATGCCAGACATATCATCTGCAGCAATACACACATGTGACACGATCTGCAGTAATACACATGTGTGACTTCATCTGCAGCAATACGTGCACAATCTTCTCTCAACTGCTGTTTTTGCTCCCGCAAACACTTTTATTTTAGTCAATGAACACGTGAAGTGAAAGAGTGAGTGTGTGGGCTCCGAGTGCTCTACCACCTGTACGCATGCTCGTATCTCCAATATTTACTAGTATTTCAAAGCAAAAATTTAGTTTAAGGCTTGCTCATATCTCGGAATACTCGTATGTCAGGACACTCGTATCTCAAGGTATTACTGTAAAGCAAATTTGACATCTATGTTAAGACATTCTCTCCAACATTTAATCTTCAAATACATAGGTTGATTTAAACAATTTGGGATTTACTTCAACTAGCATCCAATGGTTTAAAAACTAAGTATTTATTTAGTGAATACAAAGGGGAAAAAAACAATGAAACAAATATGAAACTATTAAACAACCTTTACACAAAGACTTGATATGATTTTGAGCCAGAGACGAGAATTCAGACTTACCCCCTGGTAAGCTAATAGGTCCACAGCCTTTACCAACAAATGCTGCATCCTCAATATAGATGTGTTTCTTACAAAGTCTCCAAAGTCCGAAGTGTGCTGCCTCGCATGTCGTGTTTACATTTTCCACTCGAGGACTCAACACAGCCCAGTGGTCTGTCACCACCGCTGTTAACATGGACACTGAGCCCACCAGTATTACAAAAAATAAGATTTTGGTCTTGGTTTCCTTCTTCATTTTTTCCAGTATCCAATGGTAATGAACAAATAATATGAAAAAATTAGACTAGAACGATTCAGTGAAGTAATTACTGAATATCTGCACAGTATAGACCAGAGACCTGGTCCAGTTCTTGATTCTTAAAGGCTCAATGCAAAACTGTGCTTGTGCATAGATAAAAGAGGCTAAATTGCAGTGTCCTAGTATTTATGCTGAGAGGCCAGACTCAATTCACAGCTGTTGGGGATCATCAGGAAAGTTGATGACCAAACTGGCTCGACTCACAAGAGGTCCGTGGGGGATGAGCTGGGGTTCTATAAATGTGTTGTGAGTCTAATGTCTGGCTGTTGACATATCAGATACCACCTGCCATAAGAGCATGTCTATGCCATGACAAGCAGAATTTGTCAGGTTTGAGAGAGCGAGGACTCAGTATGCTTCACTAATCATTATACAATTCATGTCCCATTCTGAATCATCCATTTGTTTATTCAGTAGTCACCCATCTTGTATCCCTCTGAATTACTGATCCACACAGTGGGGTGGTAGAAGAACTCAAAGACTGAGTTTATTGACTATAGTTTGAAAATACAGGAAACAGATTTAATGCATGAATAGAAGAATAAGAATAGAATTAACCGCATATAATAGAATTGTGTAGAATCAGAATTAACTAATCACAAAACAAAAAATGATTGTATATCATCCAGGCGACACTACACACTATTAAGAATAAAGCGTATATAAACTGTTGAGTAAATTCAATTAATTTGTATCCTTTTTATTTTGTGTATTGTAATGTATAACTATTAGGCCTAACATTTTGCAGTTTCTACAAGGTCTGGACTTAATAACGCCAGTTGATGCTGATGGGTTTTAAAATAGAGGAGATATACTAAAATGTAGAAGTCTGGGGATCCCCTCCTAATTATATTTTCCCTCATTGAAGTGATCATCCGGGTAGAGCATTGCTTTGGGGAATGTAGGAGCAACAACAGGAGACCAGGTTGCTTGAGTCCGCCAGCCCTATTAAACAATTTCTGTTTCCAAGAGACCCTGAGGAACCCATGCAGCTGTGTGGAACTAGAGTATCCTGAGCTGAACACTACTGACAGATGAGGGAGAGATGGTGTCTCTACTGTATCAAGACACTTCAACTTTGCCTGTCCTGAGCTGTCAGGAAAAAACAACTCTCATCAAGGAGGAGGGGGGCTGGGCAAAAACAGGAACCATCGTCAACTCTGCGACCTCAGCTTTGAAGATCAACGCCACCATCACCCTGGGCCTTTGTGGCCACTTGGAAACTTATGGAAGTATTTTTACTTTACTTTATCTGTGAAAAAAAAAGTATAACACAAATTTGTGCCCAAGCATCTTTAAGTTTCAAGTAATGAAATCGTCTCAAGTACATATGTAGAGAGTGAGCACCAAGAGTGGGCACGGAACTCCATAGTAGAATGTAGTCCGACCGACTCATAAGCCAGGGAAATACCCTCAACTATCCACCTGCTCATAGTAGGTTTAGAAGCCGGGGCCCCTTAACAACTGTTCAGTTTTTTGCCACAGGGAAGCTCTGTGGACATAGGATATACTCACTTACATAGGATATACTCACTATACTCACACTGGATAGACCCCATTCTTCAACTCCTGGTCATGGTCAACGACAGGTGGAGGTCAGAAGGTCTGCAGTTCAATAGGATGTGCTTGGTTAAAAAGAACCTTAGGCACATTGCCCAGTCTGGGGTAAAGAAAAGCTTTAGCCACACCGGGGCAAATTCCAGGCATGAAGGGGCAACTGAAAACGATATCCTATCTTTTTATACATGTAACAGTGAGGAGGAAGAGAGTTTTTAAAGTTAAAAACTAAATAGGTATCTCCTCGATGGGTTCGAAGGGGGGCTGGGATATGTCCTGGGGCACCAGGGACAGGAAGGCTCATGAGAGATTAGCCATGGACAAATTCCTAATAGAAGCTCTTCCACCTCTTTGGCAAAAAACTACCAGAGTTTAAAGCTACTAATCTACCCATAGCAAACCAAACAGCACAACTGTTGATGAGGCATTTGTTCCGGATCTACAGCTTCCCCCAGGATTCTGCAGTTCACTTTCTGGTTCTCAAAGGCTTTTGGAAGAATGTACACATCAGAAACTTGCCAGAAACAAAAGGTCCTTCTGGTACTTTTCATCTACTGTTTTCTGAATACTATGAATACAGACATCCTACTCAGGTCAAATATTGTTTTTCTTTTTAAACACAAAGGACAGAGTGGAGATGGTGAGGGAGAGCTTGGTGGCATTGTGAATTTGAAAACAAAACATAAAAAGAATGTTCTCGGAGCCTTAAAATTAAATGATAACCATATTCAAGTAAAGTGAAATGTATTTGCACTCTTGTGACAGACAAATTAGTGAACATTGTGTGTTGAGAAATACTGTAACATATATATAACAACTTATATGTTGCAGTCTATTAACTGCAATTATACAAAGATGAATGTGATATACAAGTACATACATTGTGAAAACACTGAAAACAAAGCAACAACATTATTCAGTTCTACAATATACACAAATTTCTACTGTTACGTGTCTGCCGTGTCAGTGTTCCCCTCCTGGTTTTCCCGTACTATCTCAGTGTTTCTCTAGTTCCCAACTTTTTTATTTTAAAAATATGCATTGGTAAATCTTAATGTATATGTTCATCTGTTAAACCTGTAAGTAGCAAGGACCTCACAATAGTTTTTTTTTATAATGCAAAATCATTTTTTGGTAATTTAATATGTAAGGTAAGTGAGGTATGTTACTTTAATTAATAGCATTAAATGCAATAGGAATATTTGTGTGCTGTATAGTTTTCATGGATTGTGTGGATAAGGATGAAGGCATGAAGGCAACAAGTATGTGCTTAGAATTACTTTAATGATGAAACTCAAAAGAACACTTCAAAAATACAAACAAAAAGGCACCTATTGTGCAATAACCTTCAAAATAGAGAACAGGTTGAGACCAAGGGCGAGACACAACTATACACGGACATACATTGACAGACAAACATTGAAAGAAAACACAGGGTTGACATACACAAGGGTCGAATGAGGCAACAAGTGACAACTGAAAAAACTAACGAGGTGATTGATGATGAGACAGGTGACTGGAGGCATGAAGGCAACAAGTATGTGCTTAGAATTACTTTAATGATGAAACTCAAAAGAACACTTCAAAAACACAAACAAAAAGGCACCTATTGTGCAATAACCTTCAAAATAGAGAACAGGTTGAGACCAAGGGCGAGACACAACTATACACGGACATACATTGACAGACAAACATTGAAAGAAAACACAGGGTTGACATACACAAGGGTCGAATGAGGCAACAAGTGACAACTGAAAAAACTAACGAGGTGATTGATGATGAGATAGGTGACTGGAAAAACCATTTATGGCTCTCTTACAAGACCTCAGTAAAGATACTCACCATGTTATTTAATGTTGCCTTTACATTATGAAATGGATACTTATGATTGCTATAGTCACCACAGTAGTTATTATATCCTTACTGTGGAAAGTTTCTGCTTGTAATATTACTCTTCCATCATAACATAATTCCATCATTTGTTCTTTTAAAGGTCAGAAGATGGATATCTTCAAACAGTGAATTTCTGTCCTTGGTTTTAGGAATACTGCTGCTCACTGGCCACATATACTTTTAATGATGTAATGTGAGTGTGTAAGGCAACAAAGTTTTGCTTCATTAGATAAATGCTTATACAACAGTGAACTGTTCAGCAACTAGGGACCTTGTGCAAATCATCCATGACATACTAGGAACCAAATGAACAAATTAACCATATGTGACAAAGATTATTTTTCTAAGGATTTTTTATTTATTTGTTTTGTTTTTATGACAGAAGTTTAGTTTAGGCATGAGGAGTGATGGACAAGTGATGAACAGTAGTTTCTACTTAGAAAAGCATCCATGTTTTAAACATACATGTGTGTGTGTGTTTGTGTTTGTGTTTGTGTTTGTGTGTGTGTGTGTGTGTGTGCGCGTGCTTGTGTGTGTGTGTGTGTGTGCGTGTGCGTGTGCGTGTGCGTGTGCGTGTGCGTGTGCGTGTGTGTGAACTGTTACTTGTTGAACAAATATTCAAAAGAAGCAAATAGCTTATTCAAGGTGCTAAAAATATAAACAGAATTGCCTAAAAAAAATCTGTCACATGTAATACATTTTAAATGACAGTTTTTCTTATTTGTTTTGACACATTTTCTCAGTCTTGGTTACACATCATTTTAAGCCTTAACATTCTCTAAACTGTAAATGCAATTGTCACAACTGTTTCATTGGATATAAACTTTTCACAATATCACAATTTTTCTCTCTTTTTTCTTCACTTGAACCTTACAGTTCAAAATGTTTAGATTGTTTTGTCAAATTTAAATGTTACTTTTTTGATAATGCCTGTAAAATTTGTCTAGCTTTTTAGATACGGCACAGCAGGGGCGTAGCCAGAATTTTATTTTTGAGGGGGCCCAGCTTAAAATGAGGGGGCCTGAGCATAACGAGCATGACAGGATTCGGACCTGCGCGGAGAAACCCCAATGGAATTCTAGTCCATCGCCTTAACCTCTCAGCCAAAACTGGTTGTGGTACAGCATGCAGCGCGCTATTGTTGACTTTGGGGGTGCGGTGCGATCGTCTTGTGCGGCGGGCGATATATGTTTTCACTTTATTTGCAGCAGGGCAACTGGGGGACTGTGAGACGGCATAATCGTGGGTCAAAAAACCACTGTTCCATTCCGATCAGAACATCAAACAGGTTCTCCCCACTCAGTGACGCACCCACTGAGAAACCTGTTGAAAGTGCCCTTGTGATTGGCGATTCTATTACTCGGAATGTGAAAATAGAGACTCCAGCCACCATAGTCACATGTTTGCCGGGAGCCAGAGCGCCTGACATCAAAGCAAATTTAAAAGTGCTGGCTAAGGCTAATCGTAAATATTCTAAGATTGTTATTCATGTCGGCGCTAATGATGTCCGACTTCGCCAGTCGGAGATCACTAAAACTAATATTAAAGAGGTGTGTGAACTCGCAAGTACGATGTCAGGCACTGTAATTTGCTCTGGCCCTCTTCCTATGCGCAGGAGTGATGAGATGCTCAGCAGATTATCCTCACTCAATGGCTGGATGTCTAAGTGGTGCCCGCAGAATAACATAGGGTTCATAGACAATTGGAAAAGTTTTTGGGGCAGACCTGACCTGTTGAAAAGAGATGGTATTCATCCCACCTGGGATGGTGCCGCTCTTCTCTCTAGTAATTTGGCACATAGTCTTAGAGCTAAACCTTGACTAACTGGGGTCCAGGTCAGGAAGCAGACAAACTGGCTAAACCGACCGTCTGCTAGCTGTCTCACGTCACAAAGGTCAGATAAATTACAACACATAGAGACTCTCTCACCTAGATATCATCCTATAGAGACTGTGTCTGTTCCCCGAATTAGCAAATACAAAAAATTCTCAAAACCATTTAAGGGTAAAAATTTAAAAATTTAATTGATTTACAAACAACTAAGAACGGATATAACACAAATGAACAAATGATAAAGCTTGGGTTACTGAATATACGATCCCTTTCCTCAAAAGCACTTATTGTAAATGATATGATATCAGATCATAAACTAGATGTGCTGTGTTTGACAGAAACCTGGCTAAAACCAGACGATTACATTACTTTAAATGAGTCCACCCCTCAAGATTACTGTTATAAACATGAGCCTCGTCTGAAAGGTAAAGGAGGAGGTGTTGCTGTAATTTATAGTAACACGATGAGTACTGCTCAAAGATCTAATTTTGAATATAATTATTTTGAAGTGATGGTCCTTAATGTAAAATTATCTAGTGCAAGTAATAATTCCTGTTTAACTTTTGTGTTGGCTATTCTATATAGACCACCAGGGCACCATACAGACTTTATCAGACTTTCTCACTTTCTCTCAGACTTAGTAATGTCTGCAGATAAAGTCATAATTGTCGGTGATTTTAATATCCATGTAGATAATGAAAAAGACGCATTGGGATTGGCATTTAGAGACATCTTAAACTCTATTGTTGTTACACAACATGTATCAGGACCCACTCATTCTCGTAATCATACTTTAGATCTAATATTGTCGCATGGGATCAATGTTGATACTGTTCAAATTCTGCAGCAGAGCGATGACATCTCAGATCATTACTTAGTTGCGTGTAGATTACCATTAGCCAAAGTCGAAAAACTAACTCCCTGTTATAAATATAGTAGAACTATCACTCCTAACACAAAATACAGTATAGCTTTATAAATAATCTTCCTGATCAGTTTCATCTACTTAACATCCCAGATAGCCTAGAAGAACTTGATGTTGCAACAGAAACTATTAACTCTCTCTTTTCCAGCACTTTAGACACTGTTGCTCCGTTGCGCTTAAAGAAGATTAAAGAAAATAGTCCAACACCGTGGCACAACGAACACACACGGGCCCTCAAGAGAGCAGCCAGAAAAATGGAGCGGAGCTGGAAAAAAACTAAGCTTGAGGTTTTTCGCATTTCATGGAAAGACAGCTCTATTGTATTCAGAAAGGTCTTAAAATCAGCTAGATCTGCTTACTTTTCTACCCTCTTAGAAGAAAACAAATACAACCCTAGGTATTTATTTGATACAGTGACTAAACTAACAAGAAATAAAGCCTCAACCCCAGGTGCTTTAAAACAGTACAGCAGTAATGACTTCATGGACTTCTTTAATTGCAAAATTCATAATATTAGAGAGAAAATTATGACCATGCAACCGTCTACTACAATATCACAGAATACAGTAAATTTTAGTGTCCCTGAAGAAAAACTCAACTCCTTCATTGCTATTGGGGAGGAAGAATTATCTAAACTCGTTAAATCATCAAAATCAACAACATATCATAGTACTGAGACTGCTCTCATTAGAGTTACAAATGATTTGCTTTTATCATCCGATCGTGGTTCTATCTCTCTGTTAGTGTTACTGGACCTTAGTGCTGCATTTGATACAATCGACCACAAAATCCTTCTAAATAGACTTGAAAACTATGTTGGCATTAGCGGAGTTGCATTAGCCTAGTTCAAATCGTACTTATCTGACCGTTATCAGTTTGTAGCAGTAAATGAGGAGATGTCATATCGATCACGGGTTCAGTATGGAGTTCCTCAAGGTTCAGTACTAGGACCATTGCTTTTCACCCTATACATGCTTCCTTTGGGTGCAATTATTAGGAAGCATTAGCTTTCACTGTTACGCTGATGATACTCAGCTCTATATTTCTTCTCATCCTGATGAAACGTACCAATTCACTAAATTAACAGAATGCATAACTGATATAAAAAATTGGATGACTAATAACTTTTTACTGCTTAATTCTGAAAAAACAGAGATTCTAATTATTAAACCAAAAATTTCTGCACGTAATAATCTAGACTACTGCCTAACACTTGATGGCTGTTCTGTCAAGTCTTCGTCGTCAGTTAAAAACCTGGGTGTGCTCATTGATACCAATCTTTCATTTGAAAGCCATGTTTCTAGCATCTGTAAAACGGCATTCTTCCATCTTAAAAATATATCTAAATTGCGACATATGTTCTCTAAGACAAATGCAGAAAAGTTAGTTCATGCGTTCATGAGTTCAAGGCTAGATTATTGTCATGCTCTACTAGGTGGTTGCCCTGCACGCTTAATAAACAAATTCCAGCTGGTCCAAAATGCAGCAGCTCGAGTTCTTACTAGAACCAGGAAGTATGAGCATATTACCCCAGTTCTGTCAAACCTGCACTGGCTTCCTATTAATCACCGAATACGTTTTAAAATCTTGCTAATGACTTACAAAGCATTAAATGGTTTAGCTCCACAGTACTTGAGCGATCTCCTAACACATTATAGTCCTTCACGTCTATTGCGATCCCAAAATACTGACCAGCTTATAATACCTAGAATATCAAAGTCAACTGCTGGCGGTCGATCCTTTTCCTATTTAGCTCCTAAACTCTGGAACAGTCTTCCTAATACAGTTCGGGAAGCAGACACACTCTGTCAGTTTAAATCTAGACTAAAAACACATCTCTTCAACCTGGCATACACATAACACATTATACATACATTTTTAATCCAAATCATGTAAAATGATTGTTAGGCTGCATAATTTAGGTCAGCCGGAACCGGGAACATTCTCATAACATCTGATGTACTCGATACATCAGAAGAAGAATGGCATCTACGCTGATATTATTCTCTGTTTATTCCGAGGTTACCATGGTCAGCCGGATCCGGGCCGTATCCAGATCAGATGAAGGACCTGCACCTGGACACGAGCACAGCACTGCCCTGAAGTGTCTGCGGAGACCGTGACTCTACTAAACCCTCCCCTGTGTAGATCACGAACCCATCTCCAATCGGACCAAATTAGACTTAATATTAGACTTGAATTATCAATATAATAATCAAACTATAAAGCAATCAAATCGATCAATAATCATAACTTAGCACTTAATATTCTTCAATTGTATTAATTCGCCTGCTCTTTTAAGGCTGCCGTTCAGCCAAACAAACTTTGTTTATAATGTTTTCATGTGACCAATGTAAATCTGTATTGTCTGATCTGTATCTGTATTGTAAAAAGCGCTATATAAGTAAAGGTGACTTGACTTGACTTTAGTTTTCACAGTCGCGATTTTAAACAATTCAAAATCTGAGGGGGCCCAGGCCCACCCAGCCCCCCCCCCCCCCCTCCGCACAGTAGGAAAACATTTACTGTGAAAAATCAATAATACAGTACTCAAAAAAAAAGTTTTATGCATTTAGTACATTTATTTTTGTAGCAATTACATGTAAACCAAAAACATTCCATGTCATATATATTTATGGAAAGTACATGTATGTTTGATACATTTTGATAGTTAAATGGATAATTTTGCATGTGCTGTGTCATACGATGAAACAGGTTAAGAAGAGTGTGACAATTTTACAAAATCAACTCATCAGTTTTGATCAGCAAGCCATGTGTATTTAGTTATTGTGCAAATTTTAGACAACTGTACCTACTTTTTTGCATGTGCTGAAATGTGTGGAATTTGGCTAATTGAATTAGATGTGTGAATAAAACAAATTTTTCTAAGATCTGAACACTATTTTGAGAAAAAAAAACTAAATTGAAATTGAGCCAAAAACGATTCCAAAAAAACAGTACTGTTTTAATAATCCTAAATCCGTGCTATAATAACTACATTTTTACACAGGAGTGATCTTGTGATTCAAACTGTCCTTAACATCTATAGGGATGTGATTGTGGGCTTGCAAGAAGTTAGGATATGCAAGATCAGTGTAATAGGAAGCCAGAGCACATGTCGTCAGTGGATGTTCTCTTCTTAGCGTATACATTGAAATGTCCCTCAAAGGCAGTGATGAGTTGGTGATGCCAAGAATGGCAGGGGAAGTGCTTTTAGATGGATCTGTGGATTGAGAGTGGGAGTGGGACCGTTGTTGTCCGTAATGGTAACTTGGAATGCTTGTGTAGAGGGAGGGCAAGGGTGTAGGGGCAGTTTTAATAATCTCAAAGTGCTTGAAATGAGCCTCTTTGTTCTTTTCGATGTAGATGTTAACAGCCAACACTCCAATGGCTTCAGCCACAATGAAGGAAAGTACACCTGAATAGAAGGACCATCCATAACTGTATAAGTTTTTCTTATCTTCTCCTTTCTTGTCACTTGGGTCTCCGGTGTTGCTGGAGATGTAAACGATTATGCCGATGATATTGCTGAGACCTGATGAAACGTAATAACAATAATAAGAATAAGCTTCAAATTATATAATTCACATTTCCATAACCATGTCAAGTTGTAACTAAATGTTTTATCAATTCTAAGTTGAGAATCATCAGTTCTCGTCTGATAATGAATTGTAAAATTTAGGTGAAAAAATGAATGAAAAATTGATGGAGTACAGCATTAATCAAACAACTTGAGAAGAACATTTTATTGTAATATTTAGTCCCCAGGATGAAGAGGGATGAGGTCATTCAAACAGAAACAATCCTTATCCAATCCCTCCCATAACATCTGATCAGAAGAAGAATGGCTACGCTGATGTTGGTCTCTGTTTATTCTGAGGTTGCCGTTGTCAGCCTGATCCGGGGCATGTCCGGATCGAATGGGGGACCTGCACCTGGACACAAGCACAAAACAGCCCTGATCTGCGGAGACTGTGACTCACTGGACTCTCCCCTGTGAAGATCATGAACCCATCTCCAACCGGACCAAACTGGACTGATATTGGACTTGAAATATTAATATATTTTTCCTTGGTTGTTGGCCAGAGGAGAACTGGTCCCCCGACTGAGCCTGGTTTCTCCCAAGGTTTTTTCTCCATTCTGTTCTTAATTCATTCTGTCACCTGCTGGAGGTTTGGTTCCTTGCCGCAGTCGCCTATGGCTTGCTCAGTTGGGGAAACTTAACACTTAATAATCATCAATTGAATTAATATCCCTGCTCTTTTAAGGCTTCTGTTCAGCCAAACAAACTTTGTTTATATTGTTGACCACTGTAAAGCTGCAAAGCAAAGCTGCTTTGAAACAATTTGTATTGTAAAAAGCGCTATATAAATAAAGGTGACTTGACTTGACTTATTAATCCAAGAGGCACAGGTAATGCAATAGTAAAGAAACTAAAAATGACAAAGCATATACAACACAACAACTCGACAATACTGAATAGCAACTTAAAAGGAATATAAATACAAAGTGATGATGAAATCAATAACAGGTCACCTTTTCAAGTCAAATCACCTTTATTTATATAGCGCTTTTTACAATGTAGATTGTTTCAAAGCAGCTTTACAGGAAAAACAATATAAACAAAGTTTTTTTGGCTGAACAGAAGCCCCAAAAGAGCAGCTGAATCAATACAATTGATGAATTTTAAGTGTTAAGTTTCCCCAACTGAGCAAGCCATAGGCGACAGCGGCAAGGAACCAAAACTCCGGCAGGTGACGTAACGAATGAAGAATAGAATGGAGAAAAAACCTTGGGAGAAACCAGGCTCAGTCGGGGGACCAGTTCTCCTCTGGCCAACAGCCAAACAGTGCATGATTATTATACAACAATTCAAGTCCAATATGAAGTCCAATTTGGTCCGGTTAGAGATGGGTTCATGATCGTCACAGGGGAGGGTCTAGTAGAGTCACGATCTCCGCAGACACTTCAGGGCAGTGCTGTGCTCGTGTCCAGGTCCTTCATCTGATCTGGATATGGCCCGGATCCAGCTGACCACGATAACCTCGGAATAAACAGAAACCAATATCAGCGTAGATGCCATTCTTCTTCTTATGTATTGAGTACATCAGGTGTTATGGGAATGTTCCCGGTTCCGGCTTATCTAAATTATGCAGCCTAACAATCATTTTACATGATTTGGATTAAAAATGTGATGATCAGGTAATCAAAAAGAAGGTGATCAAAAAGTAACCATGGTGACAAATGACAGAAGTCCCCCCTCTGGGCTTTGTAACATAATATGACTTAGAAGGTGGATCAGGAGGTGGACAAGGAGGAGTATGGAGGCGATGGTGGGGACAAAAACCAAGTAATGATGATGGGAGGAACCAGGGAGCATCCAGCAGCAGGAGGAGCCAGGTTGTGATCCAGATCACAGCAAGGATGAAAACCCACAGAGGAATCGATGAAGGAAGACGCAATATTGGAGACTTGGCTGACAACACCCAGGGGACAGCTAACAGAAATGAAGCTGATGGTAGTGGAGCCCTGGGTGCAGACAGAGAGCACAGGTGACACAGATTGTCCAGGAGGCCAAGGCAGAGCCACAGTTACAACGATCAGAGGCAGAGCCAGATTAAGAGTACCTGAGGACTAAGGTGGATACAGTGTGACTGAGGACTAAGGCAGAGCCGAAGGGAGAGACTGAGCACAGTTGATGGCTCATAAGTCAGCAGCACAGGCAGGATGATGTTTGACCGAGGTAGAGCCGAAGTAATGGAGGAAAGTGGAGCAAAGGGAGGGAGGAGCCAAGGTGGAGCCAACAGGTTGATGGACCAAGGTGAAGTTACAGGATCAGGTGTTGGAGGCAAAGCCCGGTGATCCATTTGCCTGGGAAACCGGAAGATCTAAGGCTTGTCGTCACAACAGAATAGTGTTAAAGGATAAGTTGAGGGGCTGGAGAAAACCAGTGGTGGTGGATCCGACTAGCTGAATTAGGATGTGGAGGCAAGAATGGACGGTTGGGTGGGATCAATGACAATGAAATAGATTTAAAACAGGGCAAAGAAACAGACTTTATGTTGGGTAAGACCATGATGAACACATGAAATTTGGTGCTGGGCAGGACCAGTGGCAATGAAGACAGAAGATTTCAAATTGGGTTGGACCAGCGGTGATGATGAAGACACAGGAAACATGGTGCTGAGCAGGACTAGTGGACTAGTTCCAGGAATTCATCCACAAAATGTTCCATTGGCCGTGCTTCTTGATGATAACACAGAAAACTTAGGCGTGACCAGTGGGGATGGTAGATTAGTTCACAGAGGCCAGTATTAGCTCACCCTCAGAGGCAGGATTGTGGTTAGAGTTTTCTTCCAATCCCTAAAATTCAACCAAAAGTCCATGTGTCCATCGATATATACCGGCTCACATACCGGGTCAGACTCACATTGGGGCTCGGGCTACAGGGTGATGAAGGGCTCTGTTCAGGCAGGATTGGGATGAGTATTCAATGTATTCAAATAATAAGCAGAAATAATAAGCAGTTGTCATTCGCTATGAGCATTATTTGGAGCAGGTAGTCAGTAAAGCTGATCCAAAAGAGCATTTTTAAAGTGCACTCATCCCAACAAACCTGAAAGCACAGTTTCAGGAATTAATACACAAAATTCTCTAGTGGCCATGCTCCTTGTTGCGTTTTTGGTCCGTATTCTATAATGTTTAGTCTCCAGGATAAAGAAGACAGATTAAGTCATTCAAATAAAAACAAAGTTTATCAACCCAAGAGACACAGGTAATCCTGTTAAAAAGTGAAGAAATTAAAACAACGCCACGTGTAAAACCCAACAACATGAGAATACTAGACAATGAATGGGAACTGAACAAGAACTAAATACACAGTGATGATGAACTCAAAGACTAACAGGTGTTTAAATGAATGACTAATTAAAGAATAGCCATGGTGACAAATGATTGGCGGGAACAGAGTAACACAGGAAGCTAGTAACAAAAGATGAGAAAACTAAAAGTCTTTAAAACTAATCTAAGACTAAACTGAATGTAACTGTGAATGTTATAGATGTCATGTTAATGGAAAGCAGGAGATGGACCACAGGGAGCAGCCTAGCATAACATTTACTTCACCATACATACTTCACCATTTATATAAAATAGAAAATGTATTCAAATTTGTTTAAAAACAATCATATCATTGCATTTATGCCAACCCTGCTAAAAATACATTGATATGATATGATTACTAAAATTATATTTTGCGTTCGGAGACTCCTTAGGGACTCTCTTCTGATACACTAGAACTGGCTGCATGTTAAAGTTACTGGCATGTGTTGTACCTGCAGATACAAATAGGATCCCTGCACTCAGAATAATGTTATTTCTGTTGCTGTAAATGTGGCCCAATCCGACACAAAGTCCCCCCAAGAAAAGCAGGATGGTACTCAAGATGGGGAAGAGACTGGATGCCCGCACTAATCCTGCAACACACGAGAGGCATCTTACTGTATGAAAATAGGCTTTTAACCTGAAATGTGTCTCCAGCTTCTCTTTGAAGATATGCCTAAAATGCGAAAAAGTAGCACCTAATGGCATTAACTAGCCATTTAGTAAAGTAATGTCATATTGGAAAAAAAATCATGTATATCATGTAAATTATAATCAGAATTTCAACTTTAGGGAAATTTAATTAGGTGGTGGAATACTATCTTAAATCATTCTTTGAATGTTATAAAGAAAATTAACTCACGGAGGATGTATTCTGAACTGTCTGTGTCATAGTCATTATCCATAGAAAAATGATTTATCCAGTAGCAGCTCCCATTGTTGATCCCTGTGCAAAACATAAATGATGCTGAATTTTATTTAAAGATTGCATCATTTTATAAGATTAATTGTAAGTTGATTTTTGTTGCCTTGTTTTTCAGAATGAACCTTCGAAAACTTACTCTTCAGCCATCTCTTTTGTGTGACCCTCCATTAATATATATATATATATATATATATATATATATATATATATATATATATATATATATATATATATAAGAAATATTGGTGAAATGCAAACTGAATATCTACTTCAGTATCTTGCAGAAAAATTTAATCTATTTGTTAGTTAATATTTTTAAAAGAATCTTTGTAAAGTCAAATAAAAGAGCAGCTGTAGTATTGCCTATCTACAAGCTAGACTCACGTAAATACACAAGAGCGGGTAAGATATTATAGTACAGTATTTATGATTATTTCTTTAAAGGATTTATTCTTAAAATGCACGCACTAGAATTATGAAGGCAGAACTCAGATATTATGATTTTTGATGGAGATACGATTTACACAGACCTGCTTGTGAATAAATTTTAGTTTAGTATTAATTTATTACTAAGTTAATAATTATATAAATTAATATTACTATATTTATATATATTGTTCTGTAAAAGTTACGTTAATTACTGTCATAGTATGATGTCTGGCAGAATAGATCGATTCAATACATTCTTCACTAAGTGCGTCTCAAATTATCTGAAGAAGAATAAGTATTATTTAATATAAGTATTATCTAAAACAATCTAGTATCATATTCAGAATCTGATCGTCCGTTTACCTTCGATACAGCAGATCCGCCAAAGTCCAGAATGCGTGAGATCTCCTCGAGTTTTCTTTGGCTGCAGCCAGCTTTGTGTTTCATCTGTTGAGTTCCTGGTCGTGTTACAGATGTGTGCTCTAGAGTAGAGCCAGTAGTCGGTCCCGATAGCGTTGGCCATCAGGCTGATCGCTGCGAGAGCGCCCAGGCTCGTCAAAACAATCTGAACTCCACGATCACACCAAGCCATGACTGAGCGATGCAAGTCAGTCACAGTAGTACATTTCACACATCTCTGTTGCGTGATCAAATTAAGCCACGCACGATAAACACATTAATTAAACCTTTTGAGATGGTAAAACTACGTGTTATTACACCGGGGAAAGAATTTAAGAAAGTTTTATTTAGGTTCGAATTTAGGTTAAATCCTTAGGTAACTATGAAATTTGACCGGGAGTCCAAAACAAATTTTGACTGAATGCCCATATAATGATACTATTTTCCAATTTCAGATATTTTTAATTTATCAACATAAGGTTAAACTATTTACGTGACTGACATTAGTGTAATAAAGCATTACATAAAATGAAACAAATTGTTCACATTAAAATGTGATGACAGGATAAACATTTTTGATAAACTTTTTTTCCAAGGAATGCTCAAACATGCTTGTTCATTTATAACAAGCCTCATTTGTTTTTTTGTCGAACTTAAGTTCCAATATGTAACTAATCAGCATGTCAGATCCCAGGATATCAGCAATGTAGAGTACTGGTCATTGTCAACAAGATAGTCACTATGTTGCATCATATCTATACTATCTCTTCCAAGTAATTACATCCTCAACACAGAAAACACAATGCTGACAAAAAGATGACAAATTTTTCACATTTGGCCAACTTCCCGAACAGGGGAGTGTGATGCATTAGTAATATTAGCAACAGAAATATTAAAAAATAAAAATCTATTGAAATGACTTGCTGGTTAAAGCCAAAATATTCCCAGTTGGAATATTTTGTGTGTTATAAATATTGTGTGTTGTGTGATGTAAATTGCCTGCATTTCCCCTTAACGGTAAAGGAACAAACCCAGAATTATTTCCAAAAGTTTAATGTGGATGCTGGAGCAACATCTGAATACCAATCTTATGTTTATCTTTTATAATGTCTAAAAGAAATACAAGGCATTTATTTAATACAAAGGGGAATTGGGTGTCACTGAGATTGGGAAGCAAGTGAGTTTCTCTGGACATTTAACTACATTTAGAGTTAAAACAAAAGCAAAACATGGTAATCTTAAGTGCCGCGTAAATCTTATGACGAACACTATCATTTTCTCTGTCACCTTGTCATCAATAACAATTTAAAGTGTTAAACAGAAACAATGACAGCAACGGTTTATTCAACATTTGTTCAATCAGATGTGTCAAGGTGAAAAAAATGAGGGGGGGGGGTTTGCCAAGGCCTCCATGAGACTGGCTCTACTGGAGGTTGTGGATCATCTCTTCTTTGGCAATCAGATGAGTGGTTTTGTTGACCAGGGACATGAGAGAGTTCAGTTTTTGAGACCAGTCATTCAGAAGATCGTTAGGGTCTTTGGGCCTTTGGAAATTAATAATACCAGCAAGGCGGTCTACTTTCGCATAGATAGTCTTATTGACCACCAGGTTTGATAAGAACTCCTCTGATTCCTACAAGAAAAACAAACATGGAAGTTGAATGCTAAAAAATTTGTCAAAATGCTTTCAATTCTGATTAGTTATTAAGAGCGGGGTATAGTCTTAATGCAGTACACCATTAAAACAATTCTTATCACTGTGACCAATAAAAATCCTCCAAACCAAGCAGTAATAGGCATAAGAAAAAAAAAGTATATATTTCATAACAGAACTTACATCAATCGAGAGGTCGAGCAGTGCTGCCATTCTCCCCATTGTGATGCTTGTGTAATACTTAGCCATTATTCTGATGTTCTGGTAATGGACAAAAAATGTTGAAATGACAAAAAAGAAATTGAATGACAAAGATAATAATCCATTGCTCAATTCTTCGGATAAAAAAAAAATGACCGAAAAAATAAAACTTGATAAGTTCACTATATTAACCACATTATCATTATAAATAACTCATGTAATACTGTATTGTACTTATTGTGGTACCTTATTACAGATTATGTTCCACTAAATATTTATATTACAACTGTGGTATATTGTAGCTAGAGTTTCTATGTGTAGGGTGCTATTTTTCATAAATGCTATAGATAACATTGGCCTTAACATTAAACATAGTAATGTGGAGCCATCAATGGCCTTAACTATTATTATATGTTTATTGTAACAAATACTATAGGAAAACAATTACAAGAACTATGTTACTTTTTCATAAGACCCATTTCAGCAAAAATAAGCCGCACTCACATGTTCTACCACTCTGTTTTTCAGATCCTTCCATCTCTTCTCTCCCTCTTCTGAGCAAGTGAAGACATCAGTGTCAGGAGTTCCCATGGAACCTTCCCTCAGTTCCTTTCCATAATCCTCCACTACAGCTGACCAGCGCATCAGCTCCATGGTGGTGAATTGTTTCAGGAGATCCCTGCAAAGAAAGAACGAAAAAGAAAAACTCCAACTGAAGACACTACAGTGGGACCCACTTATCTCGAGCTCAGTTAACTAGCTAACCCTATTAAGTCAACGGTTTTGAAGTGGAACCGCCAAATTCCCTCATTGTTCTACGCATTCTTATTGATGATGTCGATGCTTTTGTCGCCGAAACCTAACATCTCGAGCACAAAAGAGGGACAGATTCGCCACTTAACATCGGTTATCTCGATGTCTGTGACTAATGATCGTAATGAGTTCACTGCGCATGTCTGTGTTCGCTTTGCACGTGCATCACAGTACAGTTGCTCATTCCAATGACGGTTCACTCACTCTTGCGGCACATGCCGTGCAGCCGCAGAAGAACTTGCGGAAGCGGCGCAAAAATCAAGCCTTACGGATGCTATCTTGGAAGAGGAGGCACAGGAGTTGGCCATCACTGTCCAGGAATTCCCAGATTATATTGACATCGACAAAGACATTGTTACTGATAGAAGCATTTAAGCAAAAGTTTAAGTCAAAAAGCAATAAAGCATTTTAGACTTTGTAAAGAAACCATAGTAACCATGTACAATACTTTTCAGAACTGTCAGAGAGAAATGACTGTGTTATGAGCGAATGTGTTGTGACCGTTTACGCTGTGAGTGAAATAGTGTTTTTAATGTTGGAGATTATAATTAAAAGTTTGTATCAATAATCAAAGGTGTTTTTTATTGTATACTGGTAAATCTCTGCTGTTAGTTGGTGCACATACGTCTTTTGTTGTTAGCAAACATATACAGTGTATGTATATTTTTATAGCATGCGATCGCTTCAAACAAATCGCCATATTGGCTTTTGGTTGTTATCTCGATCATCGGTTATCTCAACGCTTTTTTGCAACCCCATAGGCCGTCGACATAACCGATTTCCACTGTATAATTATTGTGGCTGGCTGACTGCTGAGCCATATCCCTGAACTCCCAGTATATTTCGGCTCATTTACCTGTATTTGGGTATTTCTTCCAGTTTCTTGTCAAGGCTGATTCTATGAACTAGATCGGACTGTTCATTGTCATAAGGAGCCAAAATCACATAGAGGACCACACTCTTGAGAGCCTGAAAGATACACAAGACATTTTCAGTTTGGAAAAAGCACTAGAGTAACTAAAGGTATATTTCCATCTAAATTTGTTCATTTAACTTGTGCTTAAAATTGTAATATCATAAAACATTTCCGCATAAAGCAATGTTTCCATCCCATGTTTTCAAGAGGGGGGGGGGGGGGGGGGGGGGGGGGGGGGAGAGTCATTTCCTGAGAGATTGGCACAAAATATCTGTAATAAAAATGGAAGTTGCAGCAATTCAGGAAGCCAATGTGGCTCCTTTTCTGGAAATGAAAAGGATTTTCATGCCTGGAAATGCAATCATGTGAGAGAGTTCTGGGAGGTCGTTATATAAAATCATTCTGATGAGAGACTTTCTGAGCAATGAAATTGCTCCACTGGTTTGTCCCAACCCATGGGTCCATGGGAAAACCCATGGGAGTTATGTTGTGCATTGTGCATATTCGGCAAATGCATTTCCATCGTAGTTTATCTGCGTATCTTTTTATTGGACAAAAAAAAACGATGGAAACATACCTAATGTTTCTTTGTATAACTATGGTGAACAGCAAAACTAAAAGAAAAGGTAAGGATTTATGAGAAGACAAGGTACCTGCTGCCATTTGGATGTGTCTTCTAGTATACAAGGAGTGTCATATATGGCTCGGTAATGTTTGCATATGGACAGGTAGGAGCCTTCGTGCAGATCAACTTGAATCATCAGATTATAATACTTCAGTTTCAAATCCTAGACAAGCAACAAAAGCAAGCGGAAAACTGAATGCACCTCTAACCAAGATTATAAACGAATCTAAAACGAAAATGAATAAGAGAAATACAAGAGCATAATAGAAGTTTCCTCAAAAAGAGGATGAAAACCTCAGTGCCCTCCTCCTGGAAGAACTTAGTGTTGATCTTTTTGCTAATGATCTGTGTGCGAATGTAGTCCTTGACCGCAATACACAGCCTCATCTGCTCTAGAATGAACTCCGCCTTCTCCTTCTTCTCCATTGAACCATAAGTCTCCACCTGCAGAGAGTGAGAGGGCATGAGAAATGTCTCCAGTGTGAGTGCTTCAGGTTAAACAACAAATTAAAGTAACTGTTCTTTTTAGTTTGTAACACCAAGATTATAACAGTTATATAAATACATAAAATGTTGAAAAAGTAACTTGAAAGATTAAGAAATCATATACAGTGGAATCCATTTATCTCGACCTCGGTTAACTCGCTATTATGTTGATGTTTTTGAAGTGGAACCGCCAAACTTTTTATATATTGTAATTATTTTTCTTTTTTCTGATTTACATATATTCTTTTAGTTTTTTTGTTTTGGTAAAGTAATCTACTATAAACGTTGTTGTGTGAAAACTACACACACTTTAAAAGAAAAAAAGACATCATGCATAAAACTAAATATGAGGTATCAGAATAAATGTTAAATAACAACATTAATATTATTAATAATAAAAACTATGAATCAAAAATGTGCTGCAGCAGGTGTCCATCCTGACTGAATATTGCAGCAAGATTTTAAGAATATGATAATGATAAGGCAAATCTCGTTAAAACTCACCTGCAGTTCCTGCAGAATGGATGCAGCCTCTTTCACCTCTCCATTTTGCTCTTTAATACAGGCCAACGTTTTAGTCAGCCTGGCACGCTCAATCTCCACATATATCTGCAAAAACATTGACATTCAGCATAGATAAAGAGTAAGCTGGGCATTACAACAGAGTATAGTGATCCATCTTATAAGAGATAAACAAGACTAAAAATAGAAGGAACAAAGACCTTTCCAGCAGTGACCGTACGTAGCGTGTCGATGAGCCTGAGTTTGATTGCCAGGTCACTCTCAGCATCGACATACGTATAACATTCCTGTACCATCTTTGCAACAGCCTGTAAAAGAAAATTATGAGAATGCTGACCATATATTTCACCCAGGGAAATCAATGATAAAACATTTTTAAACTAAATATTTAGGATAGACATATTGAAGATAATAAAGCTTTCTATACATTTTTTAACGAAAGTAGATACAGTACACCATGATGTTTATTGGAATATTCCTACCTGTTTCAACTGGCTCCTTCTCTTAGACAGTAACATGATGTTTTCATTCAAAGCATCCCAGTCTTTGGCTTCATAGCATATCTGAACAATAGCCACTAAGATCCTGGAGGTGGACACCATATCTGAAGCCTGTACATGAGCGGAACAAATGCAAACAAAAAGCAATGAATTTTACAGCTAAGAATAACCTACAATTAAACAGACCACACTAAAACACTTACAGTTCTCGTTTGCTTCTCTAGTGACAGCAGACTCTCGATTGCCTCCTGTAGTCTGCCATCCTTAAAAACAAAAACAAGATTATGTTAGGATTTCTGTCACGTGTTTTTTTTAAGCTCATATCATTGTACATCCAAGAGTAATTGTTTATGAAAGTAGAAATATGAGGTAAGATCAATGAAGAATCTATGGCTAAAACTCAAATCAGATCTCTACTTTTACAGTAATTTCCTGGAAGGTTTAGGTCTGCATATACTGTTTTACATTAAACGCGCTACAGTGGTTTGTTTAAAATAAACCAATCATTTAGTTTAATGGTGAAATGTTTTGATGAACGTTAGCTTTAGCATGCAGCATGACTCAGCCGCTCATTCACACTTACTCTGGCCATTTTCTCACACTCAGGCAGACGCTGATCTACAGTGACACTGTAGTCAACCTCCATCTTTACTATCCGTCCATCTGATCGTTCAACTCTGTCTTCAGCCATTGTTTCTGCTTATTTGAGGAAGAATTCGCCGTGAAACTGATAACTACAACTGTAACAGATCGCTGTAAAGCTTCTTCTGTTTCTTCGTTTATTTGGCGGTGGGCAAAACAGCCATTCGTGCGCCTTACCGCCTCCAGCTGGAGAGGAGTGTGAAGCGTCAAATGAGAGGGAAATTATTTGTTTTTATTAAATGGTAGGATAGGCGGTGTTTTTCATAAACACTATTTGTTATGATTGAAATCCTCTTCATATCAATTTAATCACTAACCCGTCCCTCAGGTGAGACATCAAACAGAGGTCCTGACTCTCTGTGGTCATTAAAAATCACAAGATGTCCTTACAAATAATGGAGAAGCGGTGTAACCCCGGCATCCTGCCCAAATCTGTCCATAGGCCTCTTCTCGTCATGGCCTCCTAATCATTACCCATATACTGATTGGCTTCATCACTTTCCTCTCCACCAATATGCTTTATTCACAGCAGTGCCAGTCATGCGAATGAACCGAGGCTATGAGGGACATTTCCGTGTCAAACCATCGCTTCAATGGTTTGACACAGAACCGTCACTCCTAACAGAGAGATACAACCACGATCGGAGCAAAATAAGAGATGAAGAGATCAATCTCAGTACTATGATACAGTCTAAATCCTGACTGGAAATCCCCACATACCGTTTCGTTCTAAAAATGAACATAATTCTAAGGATATTGCCTTTCTAATTGTTTAGTATAGACAGAAAAGGTAGAGTAGAGATCGGAATGCAATCAACTAATTCTGTAGGATCAAATTGTTTTTTTTAAATAAGCGGTTTAATAATAGCTTGCTTAAAAGTTTTTGTAAGTGTCCTAATGACAAAGATAAATTGTATTAATTAAATTAAGATATTATATGATATTAATTATATTACGGAGAGAATCTATGACCTTAATATTCATTCATTCTAGCACTTAATATTCATCAATTGTATTAATTCGTCTGCTTTTTAAGGCTGCCGTTCAGGCAAACAAACTTTGTTTATAATGTTTTCATGTGACCAATGTAAAGCTGCTTTGAAACAATCTGTATTGTAAAAAGCGCTATATAAGTAAAGGCGACTTGACTTGACTTGACCTCTTTCCATAGCTTAGCTGGAATCGGGTCTAATTTTGATGATTTAACAAGTTTAGGAATTTTGGAAAGGAAGAGTGGAATTTTTCCTCAGAGACTCTACAATTAATTGTATGATATGATACTGTAGTACAGTGGTCGCCAACCCGTCGATCTAAAACTGTCCCGTTCCGCGCTCCGCAAGCCCCGATAGGACGACCGCTCCGCACAGCACATCACCCCCCCCCCCCCACCCCCCCACCCCCACCCCCCGTCAACAAGTCAATCTTGCCTCTCATTTAGGCAGAGGAGGGTGATCTTCAGCTTCAAAAGGTTGATGACCACTGCATAGTAGATGGTTACAATCTTCTCTCTAGCAATCTGGCAAGTAAAGAAGTTCATAAAATCATTACTTCTGTGCTGTTTTGAAGCATCTGGTGTTGAAGCTTTTTTTCTCGTTAATTGTATCGAATTGTATTGTGCATTGTATCAAATAAATTGTTATATTTATTTTCTTCTAAGAGGGTAAAAAAATAAGCAGATCTAGCTGTTTTTAAGCTTTCTGCAATAGTACTCTTTCCATGAAATGTGTTGGACTTTTCTTTTATTCCTGAAGTATTATTATTTTCCTGCGTATTCTTTTCATGAGGAGAGCAGAGATGGCTTTTCCTTTAACTATTTAATTATCAAGTAAGTCATATAAATAAAGCATACAGAGCTCTGGATGACAGCTATCCCTGAGCATACAAGCCTATTGCGAGTCTTACGCCCAGGTACTCTGCCACTGCTCGCACATTTCCATGACACTCATATTTATACAGTATAATTAAACAAGTCTGCAGTCTCTTCTGGACAAAGGTTGAGAAGATCTCTGGTGGTCCAATTGAAACCCTCCACTCATCTCGGCTCCTGTTCTCCTGTACACATAAGCTCTTTTCCAGGTTAATCATACAGTGAGACACTCTGAGGCGCCTCACATACAGAAAAGCATCTCCTTTTATGGCAGGTCATCTACACACACTCTTTGTGGTCCTCTCTTGTGACAGTCCTGATTCAATTATCATTCTAGACTCTGCCAGCAGTCTGTTATTCCAAAGTCTGAAGATTATTGATTTATTAGCACAAACATCTTTTACCCCTTGTGATTAATCATGTGATCAAGCATGCATACCATCATTCAGTAAAACAATAATCATCTTAAAAATACATCACATTATTAAACCATTCAAATCAGTGTTAAAAGCAGTATTATTTCCTTCAAATGCGGAAAAACCTCTTGCATTGTTTTCTTCCAACTGGCTGATCTCTTGAGGGCCAGAGTGTGCCGTTGTAACTCGACGTTGAAATATTTTCTTTAATGTTCTTTAAGTGCAAAGGAGCAACTGTGTCTAAAATGCTAGAAAACAGATAACTAATAGTTTCAACAAGTCCCTGAGTTCTCTCCCAAAGAGATGGTGTGATGTCATGTGATTTTGAGGATCGCATCCCAGAGCTCCGCCCAGCACCCACTTTCGTCCCAGAGGAGCTTGCTGAGAAGACAATCCCTGCAGGGCTAACAAAGGCTGTAATAGACGTTATGTGTATATGGGCAGCACAATTACTTGCATTCCTAACTAGTCGAAGTTCTCCAGTTCCTTCACCATGTCCAAGAAGGCCAACCTGAACTGCAGTCCCCTCGACAGGGCTGCAGAGGCAGATCCGCCATGACGAAAGAATGGTACAAAAACATCCTCAGAGAGCAACCCCAAAAAACTGATAAATAAGTGGCTTGAGGAACAAAACTTTTACATTTTGGGTCCATGGCCAGGAACTCTCCAGACCTTAATGCCATTGAGAACTTGAGGTCAATATTCAAGAAGCGGGAGGAGAAACAAAACCACACAAATTCTGACAAATGCTAAGCACTGATAATGAATAATGGGTTGCCATCAATCAGGATGTGGCTCAGAAGTTGATTGATGTGAATTGCAGCGGTCTTGAAAGAGAAGGGTCAACACTGTATTGACTCTTTGCATAAACATAAACTTGTAATTGTCAATAAAAGCCTTTGACACTTATGAAATGCTTGTAATTATACTTCAATAGACCATAGTAACATCTGACAAATGGATTTAAAAACACAGAAGCAGTAGACTTTGTGAAAATGAATATTTCTGTCATTCTCTCAACTTTTGGCCACATCTGTAGGTCATAGAAAACAATGGTCTTTTTTTTTTTATCTCCATAAGGTTACAGTGCTTTTGGGAAATGCAGCCCTGCATCTATAATATATTTTGCTGGAATTTTCTGTCCATTGTGTCATTATGCCATATTTTATGTGGTTTGCCAGGAAATGGCAAACCACTGAAAGTAGTATTTAGTTAAAGTCATGTCTGATAATTTCCAATCAGGCATTGATTTTGAAGGTTTGAAATTTGATCATTTCTGAGTTTGAATTTCCTGTTTATTTCGGGTTTTCTTTGTTTCCATTGTGTCTATGTGCTCATCATAGTTACCCATTGAGTTCACCTGTCTAGTTTAGTTGCTTGTTTCCTTTGTGTATTTATACCAGTTTCCTCTGTTCTTTGTTGGTTATGGTCTGTTTAGCTGTGTATTGTTTTCCTCATCCCTGATTACGTTTTGACCAGCTTTAAACAAATCTCAAATCTTCCTTTCTTAGGCAAGATCAATGAAAAAGTTGTTTTGAGTCAGTTGAACAAATTCAAAGAAACCCAAACAGATATTTCTATAGTTTGATTTGCCTGGTTCCTGACAGCTTCCCAGCAAAGAGCTCATGACGACAATTAATGGTATTTCCTTAAATACAAACTCAGGTGAAAAATCAGTGCTGATATAGACATATTTTAGTGTCAATCACAATATATTCATATACATGATGAGAAAAACTTTGAGGAGCGAGGTGAGCCGCCTGGCCAGGTGGTGTGGTGACAACGATCTCTCTCTGAACGTGGAGAAGATGAAGGAGATTCTTGTTGACTTCAGGAGAATGCACACCCAGCATGCTCCTCTGACCATCAATGGTGCAACCGTGGAAAGAGTGAGGAGCACTCAGAGGCACCATCAAGAGCATTCTGACCAGCTGCATCACTGTGTGGTACAGCGCCTGCAACGCATCCTGCCAAAAAACACTTCAGCGCATAGTGAGAGCAGCTGATAAGATTGTTGGCATCTCTCTCCCACCCCTCCAGGACATCTATAACACCCGCCTCTCCCGCAAAGCCCTCAACATAGCTAGTGACCCCACCCACCCATCGCACAGCCTCTTCAGCCACTGAAGGACAGCTTCATACCCCAAGCTGTCAGGGCATTGATCTCCCTCTGCCCCCTCTCCTCTCTCCTGCCCCACGCACCTGACCTCTGAACCCCCCCTAAATGTCTACTATTGTTTGCACTATCTACCATTGAGACTCTTTACCTCCTTAATACACTTTAACTATTATTTATTTATTTATTTTGTTGTTGTTGTTACTGTTAATGTTACCTGTATGCACCTAGGGTCTGAGAGTTACAGAATTTCAACTCTGTATGTCCGTGCTGTATATATGGCAATTGACAATAAAGCTGACCTTGACTTTAACTTTGACAAGAAAACCGGGCAGGGTTTTAGGAGGATAGCAATATATGTTTCAACCCTGTGTGCACCAATCCTGGTGAAGTACATTTATGTACTGCTACTTCATTTTTCTCAATCTTTCAATCTTTGGCAGAAGATTAAGAGATTGAAGAATATGAAATACATAAATGCATTCACACAGCAAGAAGAAAATATCTTGCTATTTCAATACAAGTGAAAGTTGTGAAGTTGGTTTGTATAATTAATTTAAAATATTAGCGAGAAATGAATTGCAGTTTCTCTATGTTTCTCTGAGTTGACAGAGAAAGGTGATGATCAGTGTCATGGTATAAACTAAGCTTGATTTTATTAGTTTAGTCTTGTCAACTGGAAACTAACCCTGAATTAGTTCAACTAACATCATGGTAGTTCGTCCGGACGTTCTATTGGGCTGGAGGAGAGAGATACTGCCGCTTGCAACAGCTCAACTCTACCCAGAAATGAGATAGAAATAATGTAATGTTCCTTGGGGGGCCCGATACCATTTCATCCGTGGACCGGTACCAAGATACCTATAGGACCTAAATACATCACATATATAATCATTGGTTATAGACCTAAGAAACCATTCTCGTTTTCATTCAAAACATCAGATGTGTTTCAACAGTAGCCACATTAAAAGCACTTGAAATCTAACCTATTATTATTATTATTAAAATTATATTTAAAAAAAATACATTGTGTATTGATTTAAAATAGTTTCATCTATACATTAAAATGAAAAGTAATAGGCCTCCAATACATATGAATTAATTATTTAGGCTATGAATGCATAATGTAATGGATTTGACTGCCTGTCCAAAGATAAATATACTGTTTACCACTGAGTAGCGTGCATGCTACGTCAAAGACCGTTATTCCATGATGATATAGTGCACTCAACTGCAATGCACTATACAGAGATTGCTATAACTTTTGAAAAATCTTTCCTAGTGACAAGAAAGGGGAGTGATAGTCTTAGCCTCAGACATCACGCCCACACTCCGTTCACTGAAGCTCTGATGTAAAGTGTAAGTTTGGTCTTGTAGGGCAGGCTACGCGAGACTTGGGGTCCCATTGATGTTTTTTGTAAAAGTCCATGCAAGTAATTTTCACTCGACTAATATTTAAAAAAAAAATGTTTTACTTATTTTCGAAGTAAATAAAATACGTTTTCAAATAACCGTAATTAAAAAATTATTTTATAACGATAATCGTCATATAATCGTCATAGCGATTATGTTACATTATTGTAAAGCATCCATGAAACAGGCTTGAATAGTAAATAAAATCGCTTTGTAAGGTTTGCATTGCATCTAATCGGACATGACTTTTATTTTGACAGTGAATTTCTTGGCATACGAGTCTAAACGCGTCTGAATACTAAATCGTTCAGTAAACGTTACGCCTAAAAGAGTACTTGGCTGTTAGACTTACTTTATCCGGCTTTCTGACTTTGTATCTTTCTTTTTTTTAATGTGCGCCGAAGTATGATGGCTTTCTCATTTTGAAATTCGTAGAGTCAAGTCTGTAACTCAAGTTGGAGTTTGACTCCATTCTTGTGTTGATTTTTTCTGGATTAAAAACTCTGCGGATCGGTGTTCATACTGCTTACTTTGATCGAATGGACTCGGAGAGATTTCAGACAGCAGGATCTAACTGTACCGGACGGAGACATACGGAAAATGGTTTCTCGTGAACTCTTGGGTCTTCATGTGTATTTCAAGATCCGGATCAGGCTATAAGTGTGGATTTGTGATTGAATCTCGACAATGGGTTCTCTAAAAGCTTTGCAGGACTGGTGCAGGAACCAGTGTGAAGGTTACACTAATGTGAACATTACGAACATGTCTTCATCCTTCAGAGATGGACTGGCCTTCTGTGCCATCATCCACAGACACAGACCTGATCTCATGTAAGCATCTTTCAAACTCTGTCTTTCAATGTATTTTCAATTTCTCTGATGGTGACATACCTCCTGAAATGTCATCATCTTAAATAAAAGGCACGGCATCTTTAACAGACAGAAAGAAACGTCGTTTCTTTACGTGATTTATAGAGATGAAACTTGTATTGTGTTGTTGTTAGGTGTGACTTGAAATAAACAGGAAGTGACACGCTGTCTGGTTCACAATAGGAATAGTTGTGCGAAAATGGAAATGTTGCCATTCACAAAATCCTCATCCCAGTTTTCTTTCTTCTGCGAAACAGAGAAGACAATATATGAGCAATGTGTTGTTAGTTGTTTTTGTGCATCCAGTGGTGTGTAAAATTAATTACACACTCTTCTAGAGTGATATGATTATTTTGTACGATGAGAGCATACAGGTTTATTAGTTTTAAAAACTTTAACTTACTATTGTTACATGTTATTTCAACTCCAAGATGTAGGGCAACTTTTACCTGCAAAATTTGGCATTTGGCATTTGGCATTGGCAATCAAGCGCTTTCTGATAATAAGTCACACAAAAAAAAGCCAAATAATTAATGTTATTGGAGTGATTATAATAAACATTGGGATATTTGTGATTCATGAATTTGCACTTGCTAAACAATTTTTTTTGTTTCTTTATTTCCTAGAGTTTTTGATTCCCTCTCAAAAGAAAATGTCTTTGAGAACAATCGTCTGGTGAGTATCACACTAACACCTGACCAAAAATTAGATGGGAAGGCTATAATAATTATACTTATACTTTTGATATGAATCATTATGCAGAATCCACAGCTAGCTGTTGGCAATTCTTAAGTTGTGTTTTAGTTTTTCCAGACAGTTGTAGAAAGAGGAAGTGGTTGCAGCAAAGCACCTCTATATTCAGTCACATGATTAATGATCACCTTTTGTCTTAAGTCATATTTTCAGTCCTTTGTGACTTTGTATAAACAATGATGTAAATGTGTACACTGACTAAAGTCATAATGAAACCCTTTGTTTTTGTACATATGTCTATTTTATACAGTATACTGATAAATGCATTTTCCTTAAAGTGTTTTCAAATAAATTGTTCATAAAAACGTTTTAGATTGCAAAACGACATTGACTGTAATTAACTATAAACCGTTGAACCAGATACTTGGTGTATATATATTGGTAGTTAAGTGTTTTCGTATAAAATTTCAAGTGCTTGTATTCAAAAAGTATTTTTTGATAATACAAATCTGTGATCTGCTACTGTGAAAGGCTTTCTTAGTTTATGGACAACGTCATTATGGACAAAACATGTAACAACAAAACTCTTAAAAAGGGACATTTAGGACTTTGAGAGAATTTTTATATATTAATGTATAACATGTCTTTGTGTGTCTAGTATGACAGCATACAGGGTTGTTTGTGCTTTTTTTGGTTGTTCATCCTCTGCTGTTTTGAAACCTTTATTTCTTTTGATTCTTTTTTTTCAAAGGCATTTGAGGTCGCTGAGAGTGAGTTGGGTATTCCAGCCCTGCTGGATCCAGAAGACATGGTGTCCATGAGAGTGCCTGACAGATTAAGCATCATCACCTATGTATCTCAGTATTATAACTACTTCACCAACAAATCTCACAGTGAGTATTGTTCACCAAAAATAGATATGCTGACTTATACCAATATTTTATTTACACCCACAAGCACTCTCTGCATCTCTACACAGAAAGTGAAAATGACCTGACAGCATTTACTTATTACAGCAGTTATTAAGTAAACCTACTTCTTTTGATGAGAAACCTCATTGAAATTTGCAGTTAAATGGTGGGTCATCATGATATAATATTGTGGGGTATGATTTTCAATTTGAACAGCCATAATAAAGCCACAATAATTTGACAATACATATAACAATAAAGTTACAATTATCCTGGGTTGTACAATTATAAATGTATATTATACTGTTATGTAGATTATAGTTGACTAACCTCAACCTCAACCCTAAACCTAACCTCTTCTCAACAATATGCAAGTAACGGGCAAATAAATGTAGAGTCACAATAATTACAACAAAAAAAAGTCTTCCAAGGGCAAACGATCACTTTGCAGGAGGAAAAATTGACCATGGTCCCCAATTCGTCCAAACATATGTCCATAATTTGCTGCTTGAAGAAGTGTTATGCAAAATAAAATTAAGTGTGCCAGAAATTTTAAAATTGAAATTAAAGTGTGTATTTTGTCAGAATTAAATTTGACCAATTATAAACTCCTTGGTGACTGCACGAAACATTGTACAAGACAACAAGTCTGATTCATGAACAAATTACTTTATTATATTGATTCTTTTTAGTGAATCAAATACTTTCAGCACATCCAGTGTGTAGTTTCAATCACATACAAATGACTTGAATGAGCTGATCCAACATGATTCATGTTAACTAAATGGTTAACATGGGTATATTTTAGTTATAATGTCCATTTTACTTGCAACCATCCATTCTTCAAACCACTTATCCTCTGTAGTCTCAAGGGATTCATGAATGTGAAATGTTTGCTACAAGTTTGCCCAACCTATGCATATAAATTGATAGTTAAGAGACAGACAAATTTAAACACAACTAAACCCTCTGTAGATACCACATCTCACTTAGCTGCAGACCGGAACTACGGTAACTGTAGTGTTTTCTGCAACATTTCTGTATGCAGCATGTGGATGTGAATTCACAGACACTGTGTGACTGAAATTGCAAGTGAGTCTCTGTGGTATTATCACACTTGCTTTATTTAAGCAGTCTCGCATTGCATTAAACACCATAAATGGAAAGAGGACCTATAGGCTAGTACATGTATACTACACTACACTACACTATACTAGTGTACATGTTTCTGACCAAACTGTCAGAAACAGACTTCATGATTCATTTGGGCCAAACATCTTCTAGTGGGATCTGTGCTCACAGCTCAGCATTGGGCAGCTCGATTGGCATTTGCTACAGAACACTAGAATTCAAGTCCGCTGTTGGCGCCCTGTTCTTTTCATGGTTGAGAGCAGGTTCACACTGAGCACGTGACCAACGTTTAAGAGTCTGGAGATGCCTTGGAGAACATTATGTTGCATGCAACACCATCCAGCATGTCCGGTTTGGTGGTGGGTTAGTAATGGCCCCTTGTTCACCTTGGAGAGTTGCACAGACCTCCATGTTCTAGCCAATGGTTCCCTTATTGCTGTTATGTACCGGGATTAAATCCTCAGAGCCATTTTCAGACCTTATGCTGGTGGGTTCCTCCTGGTGCATGATGATGTGTGTAGGCAATTTTTATATGATGATGCCATTGACTGGCCCCCATGTTCCTCTGACCTGAGTCCAATCGAGGACCTCTAGAACATTATGTATCAGGGCATCTGAAGCCACCAAGAAGCACCACAGATAGTCCAGGAGCTCACTGATACCATAATCCAGGTCTGTGAGGAGATCCACAGGACAACATCCGCTATCTTATCTGGATCACGCCCATTCATTGTCTTGAGTGCATACAGGCACGTGGGGGGTATTCACACTACTGACTTACATTGAGTTACTGTGATGAACTTCATGCAAGTTGGATCATACTGTAACTTCAGTGTTTTGCATTGATTTTTGGTATGATTTTGAATCCAGCCCTCAGTGTTTCATTGGTTTTCATTGACTGTTGTCACATAATTTTGTTGTTAACAAACAACATTTTGTTGCTGAAACAATAAAAGAAATTGTGCTGATCAAATGTATTCTCCACCCACTGTCTGTTGTACACACAATTTCCACCCTGATTTTATTTAATGAGAATTTTCTGATAGTTTAGTATGGTGTAGCTGAATCTTGTTACAACACCCTAACTTTTTTGTGTTTCAAGCACATAAACCAGCTTTGCTGTTTGCGCAAATAAGTCAGCCATCCTGCACGGATTTTATGTCTAGAGGAATGAACTTGTTGCATTTTCGTTTAATTTAGCACATTTAATGTAGAACAGAAATGCTAGACACATGCTACTGAATAACTTGTTTTAATCCTCTATTCAGCTGTCCCTACATGCATAAAGAGCCCTGGTGGTCCTGGCCGCATTAAACCAGCCGTAAAGAGACCATTTTCTCCTCTAGAGGACCATGACACTCAGACTGAGGTAAAGAAGACCGCATTGTGTTAAAAACAGACTTTTTTCTTGTTCTGTTTCTTTTTAAAATCTAATTCCCTGGGTAGCTGTAGACCCAACAACACTTTATGTGCACAGACAAATTATCCTAAAATGTGCACTTGCAGTATGAGTGGAGTGGAATTTGTCATTACAACACAAGATTGAGAGCAATGAAATCCAGTTTGGCCTGGTTCCATGTATTCAGAGCAAAACATTGGCAAATCAGCCAGCTGAGCCAAATTATGGATTTGATTTTTGGAAGATAATGGTGAGCTGTATGAGTTAGAGGGGACTAAATCTAATTTTGCTTCTTCAGAAAGGGCTCATCTGTCCAGAGTTGACTAAATATTTTTTAGATATATGTATATATTATTGAATGTTTTCATAATTTCTATGTATGACAGCCTGGCAAAAAAATATGTGTGCTCCATGGAAAAGTTTTACCATCTTTTCTTCTACCTCTCCCTGTTTTTCTGCCTTTCATCCTCGTACTGGTGCTTGATGCTACGCAGTCGAGTGCAGATAGCCAATCAAAACGCAGTACTATGAGCAGTACCTGTTCAGTCTGTGGGAAGCATGTTCACCTGGTTCAGAGGATCCTTGTTGATGGCAAACTTTATCATCGGAACTGTTTCAGGTGACTGTTCAACTACCAAACATAATACCTGCATCAGACACAAAGTTGTTTCTTTGACTTTTAATGTAATGCCACACAGATTTGCTCTTTGGGTAATGTTGTAAAAAAAGTAAAACAAGAATGAATTATAATAAAAAAATAATAATATATATATATATATTAGTTATCCCTTCTACTGTCATCACTTTGAATGAGAATTTCTGCTTTTATTTCAGATGTAGGGAATGCAGTAGAACTTTACTTCCTGGTTCTTACAAGTTCACGGAGGATCCTGCATCATTAATTTGCACACACCACTTCACCAGATCTGTCTCCAACAATAAGAATGGTCATTCAGATACGAGTAATCGACTAGTCGCATTAACCTCAACAAGCCCAAAAGAGTCACACAGCAAGATTATAGAATCTAAAGCATCAGACAGCGATGTTGAGATTACCCCAAAGAGAGAAGAAAAGGAAATAAGTGAAATAGAAGAACCCGTAAGAGATAGCAAGTCAAAGGTCGAGATAGAGCACAGAGAAACTAGTTTTTCTAGTCCACCAAATCCTTTTGATGAATCTGAAGAGGAGGATCGGACACCACAAGAAGACCAAAAGCTAGCTGCTAATGTGGCCAATGGTGACTGGTCAACAACCACAGTGAAGAGTACAGCAGCAGAGGGTCGACCAGTACCAGCACCTAGACGGGTGTTTGAGGCCAACCCTGCTCCTCGCCCTATCCCGAGGCTACGCCCACCCAGACCCTCTGAAAGTCGTACTGTTAATGGTGAGCAAAAAATGTCTAGCATAAAATTGGTCAAAATATCACGTTATTTACATGTTTAATGTAGTCTGTTAATTGTGGCTCTAGAAGTTGCAGACACTCAAATTCCTCAAGTTCCTGTGCCAAAAGAAAGATTGCGCTCACCTGTTCGGTAAGATGATTTCTGACATCTCTGCTTTCTTTTATTATGCACTTGTCTTTGTTTGTTGTTCAGGTTTTGTTTCTTTTTCATGTACACTACTGATCAAAAGGTTTGTTTGATCAAAATGCAGTAAAACAGTAATATTGTGAAACATTAGTACACTTTAAAATAACAATTTTCTATTTTAATACATTTGGCAAAGCTGGAGTATGTTTAGTTATTAATAGTAGTTCCTATTATTATCAATGTGAAAATTTTGCTGATTAACATACTGTTGGAAAATATGATGATCGTTTTTTTTTTTTGTGGATTCTTTGATTATGTAGAAAGGGGGAACAAAGCTGAATTTATTTGAAATAGAAATAATTTGTAACATTATAAATGTCTTTACTGTCACTTTTGATGCATTTAATGCATCCTTGGTGAATAGGAGTATTTATTTATTTTATTTTTTTAAATCTTACTTGTATGACCATTCAAAATGAAAGGGATATTACGGTTTCCACAAAAATATTTAGCAGCCAGCCATCTTTTCAACATTTATATTAATAAGAAATGTTTTTGAGCATTAAATCAGTAATTTCTGAAATTACTGAAGACTGGAGTAATGATGCTGAAAATTCAGCTTTGCCATCACAGGAATAAATTATACATTAAAGTATAGTAAAACAGAAAATAGTTATTTTTTTCATAATATTACTGTTTTCAAAGTGTGTTTAATCAAATAAATTGGTGAGCATAAGACTTTTTTCAAAAACACTAAAAGAACTTGATTGATTGTCATGGATTCCTTTCCCAGCTCTAGTAAGGAGAGTGACACTCCTAAACCAAAAGACCCACCCTGGTTGGCACTGGTGCAGTCTGAAACAAAGAAGAAACCAGCACCTCGCCCACCTACAGGTATAGCTGTACCTCCCTGCACTGGTTCATCACCTCAAAAAGAGGAGGGATCAAGACCAAACTCTCCTCCAAATCCCTTTGATGATGAAAAGGAAGAGGAGCCAGAAACAGTGCCTGACAACCTCCCTGGTCCTGTAGTGGCTAGTCACCCCTGGTATGGCATCACTCAGGCTGCTGAAGCCACTGGTGGGGACACAAAAAAACAAAGTCCTGCCCCCTCTGAAAGTCCTGTCAGTGTCAGAAGAAAGAAGAGACCAGCACCCAAAGCTCCAAATTCTTCTATGTCAGGTTAGTTTTGACACAATAGATTTGGCTGTATACTTCTGTATTCTTGTCATAGTCAGGTGATATTACAACAGTGATTCCCCATTGTCCCAAAATAAGTTTATGGTATTTCTGCTTTTAGTATGAAAAAAAAAACTGAATTTCTTTCTTTCTTCCGCTGAACACAAAAGAAGATGTTTTTAAGAATATGGGTAACCAAACAGTTGATGACTTCAATGGTATTTTTATTTATTTTCTCTCCATGCTGTTTGGTTACCCATAGTCTTGAAATTGTCTTTCTTTTCAGCAGAAGAACCTGAGGGTTGAACTATCCTTTTAACAAAAAACAGTAGTATTGATATATTAAAACCAACCAATCATTTAATGATTCCTGAAGTTTCAAAAACTATATTCTTCAATAAAAAAGGTTATTGATGGGTGAAAATAAGATAAAAATTTAGTTAAATGCTTTGAAGTCATCCTGCAACCCCTACAGAGATTGAGAGATCTAGATCACTGTGTTTTAGGATATTCTAGTTGTCTATTTACTCACATCTGCATTTTCTGTTATATATTTTTTTCTGGGTTGTCTCTTTCCTGCTGTTCTTTAGCTTTTCCTTCATCTCAGACTTCCTCTCCTGCTTCTTCTCTAGCTCTGAGCACAGAGAGCCTTTCCTCCTCTTCCTCAGACTACAGTGCAGTTCCCCAGCAACCCGATGCTAACAAACAGGACCATTTGTTCACCAAGAGTGTGTCTGAACCATCAATCAACTCTCCTACTTCTCCCCTGTCCCCAACAACTGAGCTTCAGTCTCACTGTTCTCCAAACCAGTCTCCTTCACCACCACCACCAACCAATACCAGCTCAGCACCCGCCACTCCACAAACTAGTCGAAGTATGAGATCACCTCCATCCTGCCTCTCTGCAGGGCTAAAACATTCACCCTCTTCACAGACACCCAGCACTCCAGGCAAGGTTAGATTAAAATGTTTGCATCAATCACGCAATTTTTGTTTTTGAAACAAATCTTATTGTACTTGATCACGAAAACAGTCAAAAATGGTTTGAATTAACTTTCTATTTTTATATTAAAAATTAAAATGATCTGTTATTCTGCTCAAGTTGTGCTTAAAAGTTTACATACCATTGCAAAATCTGTTTAAATGTGAATAATTGTATTTAAACTACAAGCGGGATCATACAAAATGCATGTTATTTTTTATTTAGTACTGTCCTAAATAAGATATTTTACATAAGAGATGTTGTTTACATATAGTCCACAAGACAAACACATTTCTGAATTTATGAAAATTGTTCAAAAGCGTGACTTTATCAGTGACTAAGTTCTGAACTCTCGCCAAAGCTATAATAAACATATATAGTAAACTAAATAAATCTCTTATTTACAAAGTTCACACTTTTATTTATGATGAAAGCTTTCATTAGTGTGCAGGAAATCAAGTTGCAATGACAAGATCACTGCATTCATGTGCTCAACATGTTTGTGATCGGCTTCAATGCTCATCATTGCAACCTTTCATGCCACAATCTAAATATAATGCCATAATCAAAACTTTTCACAATTAGTTAACCTTGAGAGCTGTAATGGTAAAATAATGTTTTTGAGAGAGTTCCACAATTAATACTCGGCTATTTCTTATGCGGATATGTTAGCCAATCACAGCAGGGGATATTTTGAGGTCCATCTTTTCATATGGAGGATAATTGAGGGACTCAAACACAACTCTAGAAAAAGGTTCAAACACACAAAAAAGATTCCTTCTGAAGCATCAGTGAATGTTTGAACCTTTTTTTAATAGTTGTGTTTGAGTCTCTCAATTGTCTTCACTGTGAAAAGATGGATTTCAAAATCATAGTCACTGCTGGAAAGGGTTCAAATATGCAAAAGATACTGGAAAGCCTGAAAACTGAAAAAGGATTTTTCTGAAGAACATTAGGCAGTTTAACTGCCCTGGGCAAACAAGGGATTCAAGAACAACCATCACCTTTTTCTTTTTTTACAGATTTTGCAGGATTATGTAAACTGCACAACTGTACATGTACCAGTTTCCAACATGAAAAAACAAGAATGTTTTTCTTTTATGTTTTATCGCAAAAATGCATCTCTTATATGTTAAGCAACTTTCTTATACCACTGGTTCAACACCCCAAACCATAACTTCCAATTCAAAACCTCTATCAATGAATTATTTTTGCAGATAAAAAGCGGTTACATTTCTCAGCTAATTTAAAAGCAATTAAAAGTGTCCACTGTCCAATAACTGCATAAAACATGCCAAGTATGCGTTTACTGTACTGCTTTTAAAGTAATGGGGGAGTGCAGGAAAAAAGGGTATGTGGAAGATTTACGCGTTTTTACATCTTTGGTCCAAGAAATCCTCCTAAATCCAGGAACTTTCCTTTTCTTAATTTCTTTTTAATGCTCTCTCATCACGGGCATCTTCAGAGAACTTGTAAAGAGAATCCATTTAATCGGAAGATGACTACCTCTATCAGCTCCTTTGTATCCAGACCCCCAAAAGGGCCCCGCCCTGCACGACCTCCTGCCCCTGGACATGGATTTCCTCTCATTAAACGCAAAGTGAGGCACAAGAAACATCCTTCTGCTTTTTTTCATGAATTTGTTGGGTTTTGTTTTGAATATTTTAAGGCACTATAACTGTAGCATATATCATTTTATAATTGTCCTGTCATTTGTATTTGGTAGGTTCAGTCAGACCAGTATATACCAGTAGAAGACATCCATGTTGAGATGAGTGATCTGGAGAAACGGTTGGATGAATTGGAGCAGAGAGGTGTGGATCTGGAGAAGAGCTTACGAGACTGTTCAAATGGTAAGAGAACTACATGCTACAACATAACGGATTTGTCAACGAAGAGTTCATAATCTGGTGATTTCAGTGTTCCAGAGCCGCACGGTCCATAGTAGAGTTTGTGTAGCGTTCCATCACCATTTTTTTACACGTAATAATATTTCAATATAAAAAAAATTTGCGGTATTTTCTTTCTGTTTTTCTTTCTTGCACGGGTTGTCTGGCCTCTGTACTGTCAGTCTTACACCTGGGTCTGATAGGCTTTCTGACCTGTCAATCATGCAAGACGACGTGATTGGCTGTGCTGCCATGATAGCGTGCTCTTCTCATCCGATCAACACGCTTTCAGGGGGATGAGCAAAGGGACGAGCGCAGCGCAGAGAGGGAGAGACTGCTCTTTCTTTTTCTTCTGATTTTGACTTGTTTGTTTTCTTATTGTGTGAATTTCGCGCACAAGCACTGTGTACCGAGCCTGTACAGTTCGAAATTCGAATCGTGAACTTGCACAAAAAAATTCATCATGGGTGCGGGATATCTGAGGGTGCGGATTATACCAACAATTTTTTACACAAACCCCCAAAACCCGCAGGATATATGAGGGTGCGGATTATCTGCGTCTGCGGTTTATATGTGGGAAAATACGGTACATCTCTGCTAGCTCTATGAGTTTAGTTCGGTTATATGTATTTGAAAACATGCTGCAAATCTTCCCACATTTGTAATAAGAATCATTTATAAATCTGTTGTCAACAAAGCTCTACCGCTATATTTTTTGCCAAATTAAAAGCTCCATAGCAGGAGTAGCCGACCCTGCTCCTGGAGGGCAGTCTTCCTGCAGACTTCAGTTCCAACACACTTACCGGTTATACCTTGAATAGCTGGTTCAGGTGTGTTTGATTAGGGTTGGTGATAAACTCTGCAGGATGGTAATCCTGCTCTGCATTATTATTAAATAATCGTACTGAAACCGGTTTTCCTTCTTTGTTTGTTCTTAAAGTATCACATGCTAGGGATACATATGTGACTTGAAAGGGTGGACTGAAAGTAAACTATCAATGGCATTTTATTGAATTCTTTGTCTGTGTACTCATTACCAGCTTTCATATTGTGAATAGTAACTGCAGTCAGCAAGGTTATCTAAAGGTTTCTTACCTGTAGCTCACCTAAAGAGAAAAGCAGTTCATGTGGTTCACATAGAAGCTGAGAACAAATAAATCCAAACCTATGCTAATCTGCATAAAAATACACTGTTTTAAACAAATTGTCCCTCAGACTGCGTTTTGATTTCTTTGATTTTGTTGTTTTGTCACTTTAGACGATGAGGAAGAACATCTACTTGTTGACTGGTTCACTCTGATTCATGAGAAGCACTTACTGGTACGGAGAGAGGCTGAGCTGGTCTACACGTAAGTGCACTAACGTCATTCGTTTAGTCTGCTGCTATATGTTATATGAAATAAGAATAAATCTGTGTTTGATGTATGGATTTCAGAGCTAAGCAGCAGAACCTGGAGGAGAGGCAAGCTGATGTGGAATATGAGCTTAGATGTTTACTTAACAAGCCAGGTATGAAACAACGCAAAAATTGTGAGAATTTACTTATCGACTTTTTCTTGCGAGTAAATCCTCTTCCTCTCCCCAAATAACTGCATATATTTCTTTTTTTATCTCTCACCCAACTGCCTATGTCTCTGATAGAGAAAGAATGGACTGCAGAAGACAAAGACCGGGAAAAGCAGTTGATGGCAGAACTTGTCACTATAATTGAGCAGAGGAACCAGATTGTTAACAACATGGATATGGACAGACAGAGGTAATCGAACAATGCACATGCTCTCTGAAGTATCTATGCTAGTTTTTTCTTAGCTGTTTTCTGTAAATTTGATATGAAAGTTATTTTGTTCTTAGTGTCAAGTTTTGATGTTGTTTTTGAAGAGTTCCATAATTTCTTCTTTAGGGAGGAGGAGGAAGACAAACTAGTTGCTGCTATGCTAAAGAAAAAAGGTCAGTGTTATATATCACTTACTCTCATTTTACACCATTGTAGCAAGGTTAGTTGTTACAGGAAAGAGAAGGAACTTTAATAAATCACAAAATAAGCAAACACAAAAAAAATAAACAAGGTGTGGCACGCAGGGGAAGCTCATTATCAGTCACACCACAAGCCTTGTGCCTTTCTCACATCTCTCGGCCTCACCCTGTTTGCCACATACCTCCTTTACCCCTCACAGTGGTGGCCATGGCACCTGGGGGTAAGGACAGACAAGGTGAGAAAAAGGGAGACAGAAGCATGAGGAGCAATAGAGATGAGAGAGAAAAATAAAAAAAATCTTGGTCTGGTTCCCAGAAACATTGCTGCTCGGTCCTCAATCAGCCACTAGGTTCTCACTCGCGGTACCATGCGATATATGAGATGCTACTCGGTAGATGGCTCAATACTGCCTTCAAGCTCCCCATTCTCTTGGACCATCCATAATGGTGGATGGCAGCAGCCCTGCCTCTGGAAAATAGCGGCAACTTCTCTGTCCCCTCACAAATGGAAGCCACCACACCTCAACCCAGGAGCACAGTTGTGAGCTCTCCATCCCACCCAATCTTCCATTGGTCCAGCACCACTAGTGGTCTTCGTGCTGTCCGACCTCCTCAGCACCGATGGCTCTCCAACAATTTTTACCTTATGTGTGTCAGCAAAACTTTAGCAAGGTTAGTTGTTATGGGAAGGAGGTGGAGGAAACTTGCAAACTTTTAAACACTGTAATTAATTAAAATAAACAGACAAAATGAAAGTAAAGCAGCAGCCCATCACAGACTACTTCCGCACACACATAAACAAAACGCAAAGTAAAATAGTCTAGGCCTGGTCCTCTCTCGTCCTTCACTGTTGTTGCTCCTCCTTATATTTGATTCTATAGCTCCTCCGTGAGGTACATGGCCGGTGCAGCATGCAGGTGATGCTTCTTATTAGTCATGCCATCGGTCACATAGCTCTCGGCCTCACCCTGCTTGCCACACAACCTCATTCATACTAATACGTCTTACATTGAATCTTCTATTTCTTTTGTCAGAGTTTCATGGACAGGGTGAGCAGAAGAAGAAAACAGGAAAATTTAAGCCAATGAAGGTTTTAAAGAGACTGAGCACCAAGAATGAAGGAGTAAAGGACAACAGTCTCCAAAAAGAGAACAGTTGAAGAATGGACTGATGGAGGGAGAGAGAAAAAAAAAGTATCTAAAACTTTAACGTAAAATATTTAATTATGATTGATTAATGCTTGTGATTATATTACTATAAAACAGAGCCAGTTATGTTAAACTTGCCTTCGAGATGGTAGCAGCTGAACTGGTATACTGAAGTACTGCAGTATATAAGAGTGAAAACTGAACACTGTCTTGATCAAAGTTTTTATGACTTGAAAAAAAATCTCTTGAAAGGCTCAGCCACTATATAATCTTACTATAATCTGTACAATTTTAAGTAACACAAAACTGATATAGAATCTGATTGAGAGTCCAAAATAATCATTTACATTACATTTATGCATTTGGCAGATGCTTTTATCCAAAGCGACTTGCATTGCATTCAAGAAACATTAACATTCTTATCAGTTCTTGCTTTCCCTGGGAATCAAACCCATGACCCAATGCTCTACTGACTGAGCTATAGGAAAGCTGTACAGGATAATCCTGGGAAAGTTTCACACATGCCTTTCTTTTGAAGTCGTTGTAACAGTTAGAGGAAGCTAAATGGTTTTTAATCCTATTTTAATCTGGTTCTCTTGAGTTTTTATATTTGTATCATTTACATAAAGGTACTGATACTTGCATTTCTGTCTACAAAGTAGAAAGCAAAACTCTTTTACATGCCCCATCCAGCCCTTTTATCAGTAATTATAGAAGTGTTTAGATGAAGGCAGAAATGAATTATTAATCTTGCAGTTTAAAATAGTGCTGCGGAAAATTATATTATTTTGTGAGTAACAGAGATTCAGAATGCCGATTATAGATCAGATTTGTATCTGCCTGGGCCCGGTTGCACCAGCTGTGCTTAGTTAAAAATACTTTTCCCAGTATTCAATATTTGAGAATGACACCATTAAACATAACTGTACATATGCTTGTAATCTTTAGTACACTAAAAATTTAAGAAAAGCCTCAGGAATGATTGGAACAAAGTAGGAGATTGATTGAAGCTGATGCTTTATCAGAACTAAATCCTTTAGACATTTTATGTGATTGTTGACGTTAAATTTTTTTTTATGACAATGAATAAATTACGCGGAGCTCTCCAACATGAACCTGAAGTAAACCTGTGTATTGCTCTGTGCCAAAATAAATGTAATATATATATATATATATATTTTGTATTTATTTCAGCTTATTAATTAGTTATTTGTATTACAATGCTATTTTCTGATTTTAAACATCGTATTTCAATGGAAAAATAACTTTACCATTAGTTACTTGAGGCAAAAGAAGTTAGTATCAACTTAAAGATGATAAACTGAAATAGGTTATTTTCCTACTATGTGACTGGCATATTACTTTATGACTAGCTTAAGACTGTCTCCTTCTTTCAGAACAAAATTAATAAAGATACACCATTAGGTACAAACTAAGTTAGTAGTAGTTACTAAGAAATTGTTCTATTTTCAGTAATAATTGAAGGACAGCTGGTGCAACCCTACCCCATTTTTATATGCACATTATATTTAGTAGTATGATGAACTGACTGGAATGTATTTTGTGGGAGAGCCTTTAGAATTGACTACAGCTTACGTTCATCATGGCATTGTTTCAACAACTTATTTCCATCAAGAGATGCATTAACTTTTGGCTGAGATTGTGTATGTACAGTCAAAACACTCTGTACCCTCTCTAGTCCAGCACATCCCAAAGACTTCAGTGAGGTTAGGACTCTATGGTGGTTAATTCATTTGTAAAAATTATTCCTCATGCTTCCTGTACCACTTTTCTTTATCAGTTTTATCCCAATAATTCTTTCCACTGTTATACTGTGATATAATCATGTCTTCTGACATGCTTAAGAAATGAAAAGCTAAACTATATCGATTACGAGTTAAAAGAATTGTAATCAAACATACATCATGCCATAAATGTATTAATCACTGATATAATAATGATTCAATCCTAGATGTTTTTGGTCAACTGGTCTATTTAATATGATTAATATTGAAAACAACATTTATGTTGCAAAGAGTGTTAAAAGATAACTACATTTTAATGACAAAATATTAATGGCAAAAAATCCTTAACATGTTTTGCATTTCAGTGCAATTTATAGATTAAAATACTGTACCTACCTAAGTGTAAGAAATCATTGAACTTGTAAATTAACTTAATGACCCTCTGAAATGTCATTAGGCTTGTTACAGAGTGACCATTGTGCAATGAGAAGCATCAGTGACAGAGAAATGAAAATGAGAGAGTACATTAAGTCCTAAACCCTTTTTTGTTCTTTTTAATAAAAAAAAACTAACTTGCACAAATGGTAACTGTAGGCACGCTTTTGATGTTATACAATAATAGATGTTCCTCACTCTTTAAAGACCCTAACAAGAAGAGACTATGCAATATTACGTTTTAGTTGAATAATGTTACAATTTTTACTGTAGAATGTTGTGTGTTGGGCCTTAATTTCTGTAAACCCAAACCAGGAGTGTATTTCTGAAGGAGTGCCTTTAATCTGTTTAATTTATGTATATGTCCTCTCACATGCTGTTGGGTGTCTTTTGAATATTTTGTTGATATTTCAGTTTGTGTGTCAACTCCAAGTATTTTGATGTTTATTTGTATTTATCAGATTTCAGTATTGTGCTGTATGTGCGCCTGAACTCCAAGTGCTTTTCGTTGTCTCTAAAACAGTCAGTGTTTTTAGGATGGAGGACATTAATAATAAATTGACTTCATGAAACAAAAACCTTCCAAAGTTTGGGGATATTTTTTTTCGAAAATGTTTTAATACTCATTCTTGTCTAAATGGCCACCTTCTCTTTCTCTATCCCTATCTCCATTGCTTTGTGGTTCCTCTTTTTCATTTAACTTTAGGGTCCTTAGTTCTTGACTGCGTTTCCTGTCGATCTCTTCAAGTTCACAGATTTTCTGGTAGGATAATCATACAGTTAACAGCAAGTCTCACTGCAGTTTAGAACAAAATAGCTTTAGTTTAAGACTAAGAAAACACTAATACCAAACAGAAAAATATAAAGATACATAAAAATGTGCTAAAAAAACAGGACATTTATAAAATATTGATAAATAACATCCTAGTTTCTCAGGTTTTTAGAATGAAACTGCAGGTGGAGTCACATTTAAAAACTGATGTGTTATAAGCGTATTTTGTGTTTTCTTCACCTGAGAGATCTCTGTATTGATAATGTGCTGGTATTGGAGACCTTTTCCCAATGACATCATCGCCTCTAAAAACTGCTTCCTGTCCTCAATCTCATCCAGAACTGTTGGTAAGAAATTACATTTAATTACCGTTTTCATGTTGATGCTTATCAAGTTCATTAAAGTATTTTTGAATTGCCCTGTCTTTCTAAATTGAGTAATAACCTGAAATTAAATAAATAAATAGAACACATTTTTACAAACATAAAAATCAATATAAAATATTTTTAAATAAAACTACCATCAGCAGCCATTTTTCCACACCACAAATTGACATGCACATCTTAACAACTGACACATTCTCCCTTTCTTCTCTCCAGTCTTGGAGGCATAAGTCTCCAAACTAATCCTTTCCAATCACCCTACAACTTGTCCACTTGATCCTATCCCCACTCATCTCTTACAAATAATTTCTTCTTCAGTCTTCTGCACTCACTCACATAATCAACACCTCTCTTACACTGATACATTTCCCACAGCATTTAAGCAGGCTTGTATAACTTCACTGCTTAAGAAACTCTCTAAATTAAAAATATTAAAATATATAATTAAAAAGTTTTAGACATTCTTACATTCATTGCTAAAAGACGAGTCATTTCTGACCAGTTCTCTAGCTTTCTTACAAAGAACAACCTCATTGGCAACAACCAATCTGATTTCAAAAGCATCCACTCAGCTGATACTGCCCTGCTCTGTTACTAAAGCTTGGAGACTGGCAAGAGCAGCTTCCAAATCCTCAGTACTCATCTTGCTAGATCTGTCTTCTGCTTTTGACACAGTTAACCACCAATCCTCAAGACGAAGAGCATACCAGGAACCACAATCCAGTGGTTCAAGTCTAACCATTCAGAACTTATCCTTCAGGGTGTTGTGGAAGGGTAAGGTGAAGTATCTAAGTCGCAACATTTAGCTACTGGGGTGCCTCGGGGCTCAGTGCTTGGACCACTTCTCTTCTACATCTACATGCCATCATAAGGATCTGTCACCCAGAAACAGATTTTCCTATTTCTGTTAGGCTGATGATACACAACTTTACCTCTCATTCGAACCAGATGATCCGACGGTAGCTGCTCGTGTCTCGGCCTGCCTGACAGCCATTTCTTGCTGGAAGAAGGACCACCACCTTCCACTAAACCTTGCAACCCCAACACTTCATCAACTTCTCCATTCCACTAGGTTTGTCAACCATAATTAAGTTTGAAGGCCAGGAACCTTGGAGTTGTGATTTATTATCCGTTGAACTTCACAGACCACATTGCTAGAACTGCATACTCCTGCAGATTTGCCTTAAACAACATTAAGAAGATCAGGCCCTTCCTAGCAAAGCATGCTACACAACTTACTGTCCAAGCTCTTGTTCTATCCAGACTGGACTATTGCAATGCTCTTTTGGCAGGCCTTTCAGCATGCCCTCAAACCTCTGCAACTGATCCAGAATGCTGTACCAAGAGTGGTCTTTTAACAAGCCAAAGAGAGCAGACTTCACACCTCTCCAAACAAAATTGCACTGGTTGCCAATTGCAGCACAAATTCAAGGCACTGATATTTGCCTACAGAACAACCACTGGCTCTTCACCCCAATACCTAAACTCATTACTTCAGACCGACATGCATCCAGAAGCTTGTGTTCTGGAAGTGAATCCCAAATAAATTCAAAATCACTTTCATAGACCTGTACCCTGACAGTTCCAAGCAGGTGGAATGACCTGCCCATCTCTACCCATGCTGCTGAGTCTTTAGACATTTTCAAGAAGCGGCTGAAGACGCAGCTTTTTTTGGCAACACTTGATCCATTAATTCTAACACTTACTACTCTTACTACTACACTTACTATAATAAATGTAAATATACAATCAGATCACTCAGACGAGAAGTGAACAGCAACTGCCTGTCTCACCCTCTTGGAATCTGTCTATCGGTTGTTGCTCTCTTTTATCTGTGGAGTCTCTTTGGAAGTGAGTTGGCCCAGCATCCTTTTGACCCGTAGAAAGAATGTTTTGTAGCCTTCTCTTCTCTTTTTCTAGATCCCCTAGAAAGAGAGAAAAATTAGCAAAGGAGAATGGAAAGGATTATGGATATGGATATGAATAATAATAGGATATTAATTAATGTAGGTTGAAATATGTTTTGTAAAGACATTGAAGTACACTTGACAGCTCACACTGATGATGACCATGGGTACTGTATTACAAAACAAAGACTGTGTATATACAGTAGTTCTCAATTATATAGGGGTGAATATGGGTAAAGTGGGACGTTAAAAAGATCACTATTATATCATGTTACAAATTGTACAACTAAATCTAGCAATTTAATTATTTTGGAGTCCTACGTTTTTTACACTAAAATGCTGTTGCAGAGCTTGATTCCTAACCAGAGGGGGAAAAAAACAACATTTAAAGTCTGTTGGTGGAGAGGATAAAGAATAGAGTATAGGCACATGTTTAATATCTTTGGACTCACGTGTTGCTCTAGGCTGAAACTTCTCTCGTTTGTAATTATCTCCAGCACCACATCGTTCTGCACTGCGCCTGTGCTGGTGACTCCTCAGTAAGGCGACTCTGGGCTCTGACTGCACTTTTTTCTCCTCCAGTGGGGCAAAGGTTAGAGGTAGAGCCCCACCATCTGATCAAACAAACAAAACAAATAAACAATTTTAAATGGGCATAAAGCGTGAACTCCAGCTGTCATGACAGTTGTAGGATATTATAAAATGTCACCTGAACTCACTTTTCAGCTGATTATTGATCTGTCTCTGTTGAAAGTCCGTTAGACGAGACTCTTGCATCATTACTGCAGTGAAACAAAACAAACCCACAGATGGAGCCAAGGAAATGTAAAATGAAGATATGCACAATTGTTTTGTCATACACGCACATTGTATTAACTGTCGTGTATCTTTTCTATAGTTAGTGACTCTGGAATCCTTAAATTTTGTTCCACTGGCCATCATTCCTGCAAAACAAAAATAAATTTACTCCCTGTTATAGATATAGAAAGCTGTTATTTTGGACGTCAAGATAAAGAGCTATTCAATTCACAAACAGAAAAGCTGTAATGCGGTTACTATGGTAACACACGCAAAACATACAGGCTGAGGATAATCCAGCAGAGACCAGCCTTGCAAAGAAAGCTGAACAAACTCTTTGTGTTTTAGGAATGATTAGTGTTGCTTTCGAAATTACAAATACAAACCATTTAGATGTAGCTCAAGGGTTTGAGCTCTCTAAACGTTCTCCGTCAACTCAGCTAGTTTCAATCCTGAAACGTTCACACAACGTGTGACGTAACCAGCGAACACCCAATCACTTGAAGCATGCAAGACAGTCAATGGGACAAACAGGCGCGCGCGCACACACAAGTAAAAAAGACTCAATTCTGACATTTTTTCTCGCTTTTGAACGAATGAATGAGGTTCTGTGCACACAAAGGGCTTTACATTCATGCCCGTGGTCCATCCACCCACCCGCCAATTTCGGATTGATGAGATCATTGTTTTTTCCTCAATTTAATACATGATGTTAGCTGACTGAGTGATTTGAATTATTATAGAATTTAACATTTCTGAAATTTGGACATTACTTGGAGGCAGTCACCTCTGAGTCTAAATTGTAATGTAGACTCGTCCATTTCTGTAAAGCTACATTGAATCTAAATGTAATGTGAAAAGCTCTATACAAATAAATGTGAATTGAATTGAAAATGTTCATCTTTAAATTATGCTCTTAAACTGATGAAAACTGATATTTACTATGGTGCCCTTCATAGTTTCCGTTACATTTAGAGAAATTGGGTTGTAATACTGTACACACTTTAAAGTCAGACACACTCTGTCAGTTTAAATCTAGACTAAAAACACATCTCTTCAACCTGGCATACACATAACACATTATACATACATTTTTAATCCAAATCATGTAAAATGATTGTTAGGCTGCATAATTTAGGTCAGCCGGAACCGGGAACATTCCCATAACATCTGATGTACTCGATACATCAGAAGAAGAATGGCATCTACACTGATGTGGGTCTCTGTTTATTCTGAGGTTGCCGTGGTCAGCTGGATCCGGGCCGTGTCCAGATCAGATGAAGGACCTGGACACGAGCACAGCACTGCCCTGAAGTGTCTGCGAAGACCGTGATTCTACTAGATCCTCCTCTGTGAAGATCATGAACCCATCTCCAATCGGACCAAATTGGACTTAATATTGGACTTGAAATGTTTGCAATATAATAATCATGCACTGTTTGGCTGTTGGCCAGAGGAGAACTGGTCCCCCGACTGAGCCTGGTTTCTCCCAAGGTTTTTTCTCCATTCTGTTCTTCATTCATTCCGTCACCTGCTGGAGTTTTGGTTCCTTGCTGCAGTAGCCTATGGCTTGCTCAGTTGGGGAAACATAACACTTAATATTCATCAATTGTATTGATTCGCCTGCTCTTTTAACTTAACAGTGATTGTGATGCTGCACAATTTCAGGTAAGAGAATGGCCTATTTTGAGATGTTTGTGTGTTCCGTATGCTATACTCTACATTTACCCATTTGGCAGATGCTTTTATCCAAAGAGACTTAGATTGAATTCAAGGAACACAATGAATCAGTTCTTGCTTTCCCTGGGATCATCTGTTTGAATGTCAGTTGTATAGTTATGACAAAAAATTAAATTAATTATATATCAAAATTATGAAGTCAAATTTACAAATGAATTACAGTAGCACATTGACTACCTGATTTCGTTTATAGTAATGACACTGTATTAATTACAGTACTGTAATTATGACAGTAGTTTTTAAATAAAATTGAAAGAAATACTAGTTTGCATTATCAGTCAATATAACAAGCTTTTCTGACAAGCATTTTATACAGCTACAAATTACTGGAAGCCAGACACATTAAATTTACAAACGATCACACCAATTTGAATAGGGTTTATACTCTCTATTATAGTACATAAGTGGACAAAAAAACTATACTGTATTTAGACAGGTTGTGAAAGTTTTTTTTTTTTTTCAGACATATGAATATAAAAAAACTCCAGTACAGAAATTACTGCCTCTTGTCAGCAGCAGCTGTCACAGTTGCTAGGTGACAAGAGCAATAGGTCTGTTCATGGCCTGTCGGAACTACTGTAATTATGAGATTCTGACTTGTAAAAAGCAAAAAACTTGTAAAGCTCTATTTACAACATGGCATGAACACAACAAATCCACTGTAGCGTATTTTTTACCCAAAATCATTTTAGCACAAACTCTGCTTTGTTGCCAAATCTAAATATTTCATTGGTCATGTGAGCTTATTACTTGCATTATTTCTTAAAGTGATGACAGCCTATAATACAATGGTTCTCAAAACTGTCCAGTGGACCCCCCACCACTGCACATTTTCTATGTCTCCCTCATCTAACACACCTGATTTCACACATCAGTTCATTAGAAAAGATCTGATGACCTGAAATAGGGGTGAATAAAATAGGAGGCATTCAAAATGTGTAACGGCAGGGGTCCCAGGACAGGTTTGAGAAGCACTGTATTTGGGGGCTGTTGTCACTTTAAGAATTAATGAACAAACTTCAACTTTTCGTTCCAAAAATGGAGGCAACTTTCAGGATAAGTAGCCATATGTTTTTCTACAATAATATACATATGTATTCACAAAGAAATATGGAATTAAAATTGCTAAACTTAAATAAACATTTTATTACTATAAACATATACAGCAATATTATCTTTGCAAGTAGTCTTTTTTCAGTCAATCTTTATTTTTTAATTTATATATTTAGCATCAAACAAGCAATATAATTCACAGTAATGAAAATCATGATTAAAAATAAAAGATTATTTAAAAATGATTGCAAAACCACCCATATAGAAATACAGTATAGTATATATTAAGTGCTATATGCATTAAGAATGTAAATCACCATTAAACAAAAGAAGAATGGTGTGGTTATTCTTACTTTCCATGGTGTGTTCACTATGCTCTAGGTTGACTGAACTTACATTGTCAACCAGCATACCCAAAGTAAACAAGTATTGGGTTAATTAACCCAAGAGTTCAAGGTTTACGATATGTTAACCTTGCTTTCTGGAACACACACCAGGGCTCTTCAGCTCATCCTGGAGGGGCACTGTCTTGCAGAGTTTAGATCCAACCCTATCTTTGCAGCCACTGTGCACCATTTGATGCATACTTCTGGCACTACAGGGCTGTCCTCAAGTAAAACATATAAACAGCCATTTTCTCTAAACCCACTGCATTTTCTATTAAGAACCAGCTACTTGATAATTATACCGGTTTAAAAACCTGCTGGCCAAAGCTATGACTAGAGACTAGAGGCTGCCATGGTGAAATCACAAGACGAAATTCAGTTCACCATCTTCACAGTTACAGAAGAAATATAGAATGTTTTATACCCACACTACTAAAATGAAAAGATTAAACTTAAAGATTACATTTTTAAATTTTGATTTTGTACTACACAAGCATGTCAATTGCAATTTAACTAAAATATTGAATAAGACACCACTTGTATGTACACAGTTTAGCAACATGCAGCACTTGTCTTACCATTTTGCAACCTGTCTTCGACCACAGTGAGGGAATAAGAGAGGAACAAATTAGACAGAAAGCAGGATTGTGCTGGAAATAACCATTTCTGTGGTTAACTAGATTGTCAATGCATATTGAGACTGCAATTCAGTTCAGAGGCATGACTGTTGGACAGGATGAATGGAAGGCATGAGAGAGAAAGAGAGATTTAGGTAAAGCCAAGGGCTGCATCTAAAATAACATACTTCCCAACTATATAGTAGGCTAAATACTAGTTTTCTACAGAAGTATGTCAGAATTTAAAGTACTCATAAAAAGTATGCAAAAGTACCCGGGTTATCTACTAGAAATTCTGAAGTGTGCATAAAATGGACACTTTCCTATCCCATGAGGACACGGGAGGGGATTTATGAATGGAAGTGATGTGACACAAATGGTGCTGGTAGGTCATGTACTACACTGTAAGTTTGTAGCGGTTGTTAAGTAAATATTCAAAACACTACTCAAGAGTTTGCCATTTCAGATGCAGCCATGGTTAAAGCAGTTAAACATTTCATTTTTTTGATATTTTGTTGAATTCTCTTGACATCTTGTGTTTTTAAATGTGCTGTTGAACTAAATATGATGAAGTCCCAAATCAAACACACCTGATTCAAATCACCAGCTCGTTAAAAGCATCATGACTTGAAATAGGTACATCTAAATCACATCCAAATGGTGAAATCCAAATGCAATTTTTGCACCTCTCTCTTTCTCCTCTTAATACCACCCATTTCTGACTAGCAAAAACAGTTAGTAAATCATGACTCAGATTTGTTTCAATAAGCTTATGTGCCAGTCCAACTTCCAGTTTCAATAATGAAATGCATGAACACTGTTTGTTACAGGACTTAGTTAAGACTAAATTATCTGTTTCCAAAGATTAATTTAATCAACAATTCTCTAAATTTGAACGGGGAACCACATATTTGTCTACTACTTGCATCATTACACTTTTCTACCACCCCCACTAATGGGAAATCAAACCTTTGAAAATAACGTCCAGCAAGTTACTATTTATTTATGCAAGAGCTAAAAGCAATGGTGCATAGACCACTTTAAGGGTTGTTACACAACCATTTGCATTGACATTTATTGGTCAGAGAAAGTAACTGACTCCATCCATTTTAACAAAGCGACAGATATATGTAAGGCACATTTTTTTTGGCAAAATACACTTGCTGGCTGGATGAACAAATGCTTAAGTTCTGAAAGCAATAATTTTAGGGAAAAACACAAATAAACAGTGGTAAACTTTAAAAAGCTTTGACCTATAGCGCCAGTTTGGTTTAGGACAAAACTCAGTCACAGTACAAAACACTTTGTGTCTCTTCCTAGTAAAAAGAGATTACACCACTGGCAGAACACAACAGCATCAAAATTCAGCATATATAATATTCATAAATACGCAATAATAGAGAAATAGATTTATACTAATGCCTGTTTGGTCCAAAGAACAGTAGTCAGCTAAAGTACAGTGTTAATCCAGATTCATACTGAGAAAAAGACACACAACCCCAAGATCTTCTACCGTCTCACAAAGAGACCCCTGAACAATGTCGTTACTGTTTGGCACATTTTGTTTTAATTTCTTACCATTACAAGAAATATTAAAATAATTTTTAAGCTAAAACGATGGCATTGGCAAACTAACATTGCCATGACAATAAAAAGCTCAGTTTAAACATAGTAAGTTTGGTAACACTGCAATTTCAGTAATAAGCCTTTAACAAATATTAGATTGTGCTTAACAGACCAGAACTTTATTTACATTCAAATATGAATGCATTTGAAAATATATAAAATAAAATTGAATTTCTATTTCAATATACATTAATCTGATCTGTTAACATTACAGATCTATGATCTGTAATATATCATTTTAGTCATTAATTAACTGTATTCTATATCATAAACCCTTATCTATTTATCTATATTTACAGGTTTCTAGAGGTACCTGCTGAAAGGCAAAGATTTTGCATTGCTTTAAGTGAAACTGAACAGTAAATCTGAACTAAAACTTAAAAGTATCAACAACCTTGTCATCAGTGCAGCCCAGTGTAAAGGGTACAATAAGATCATGAACTAAATTAGTGAGATGGCTAATCTGCAGAATTTTTCAGAAATTTAAAAGCTGTAAGCTTAATCTGTGCTATTAATGAAAAGCAGCAAGCACGTTTCACAAAAGAAATCAATTACATTACAATTGACACAAGAGCACCCAGAACCAGAGCTCAAAACCACAATCTAGTGCAGCTGAACAGCAGATGGACTTCTAGAGTCGTTGAAAAATTCCAGTTTTGATAGATTTAAACTGGCAGATAAACAAGGCCTTATATATGTACATATCAATTTGAAGAACAGTAGTTCAACCACGCCAGGCAGAGGCATATGTCCCAGAGATGAGAGAGGGAAATTAACATGCTGTGCAGTTCTTTGGGTAGACAGTGGCACAGTAACTTTCCCAAGGAATTCAGGAAAACAATGTAAAGAGCCCAAAAGGCTCATTTCGACAGCTTACTAATGACACGAATGAGAGCTGCGTTTTCATCCTTCAGTCTCTGGTTATCAGCACGCAAATCCACTAGCACCTAGAGAGAGGGGTGACAGAAGGGTGACTATCATTTCACAAGTTCTACAGCACTCTAACCTCTTGTAAATGGTTTATTAAGTTGTTTGCCAAATTTACAAACAACTTCTTGTATGCGTGTTTAATTTGTTTGTCAGATACAACTGTATCTGTTTTGTTACTGTATATATATATATATATATATATATATATATATATATATATATATATATATATATATATATATATATATAGTATCCTGAACAATTTTAAAAACTCTTCTTACTCTGAGTTCATCTTCTAACTCTGATGCTTTCCTCTGAAGAAGTTTCTTTTCCTGTGTGGAGAGCAGATGAAAATGATCATTTAAAAAAATAAAAATAAAAAAACTTTACTATAAGGTTAATTTAGTTAACATTTGTGCATTACGTGAACTAACGATGAACAACACTTTTACAAAATGTATTAATCTAGGTTGATTATAGCACGTACAAACACATTTTAACATTTTGAATCATACAGTGGTGAACTTGGGTTGATTGGGACACTTTTTGTCATTGAGATGACTGGGAGAAAGTGTCCCAATCAACCTGAATTCACCTTAAATTACATGAATGTTTTTAATAATACATTTAATTAGATATACAGTAATCCCTAGCCATATTGCAGGCCACCTATCATGCCCTCAGTTTCTTGTTCAGCAAATGTATTTGTATTAATTGTTATTTTGTTTTTAAATGAAGTTACCTAATAAAAATAACTGCATAATTTATTCATGCTGCAATGCATGCTGGACAATCACAAACCGTTAATATGAAATTCTTTGTTTAGACAACTGTTTGACTAATTGGGGCAGTGCTGTTGGTCTAACAAAGGTATTTAAGTAATTTGAAGAAAACTGCATTTCCTAATTTTTGAGACGGTTTTATCAACTGGAAAACATGTAGTTGCTTACAGTGTGAAAACTTACAAATCTCTCCAGCTCCAATAGGGCTGGTCTGTCTGATCCATTCTCTTGATTCTGATTGCATGGAAACAAACAGAAAAGACATTATCTCTCACTTTAGTGGTTCAACACATCTTTACCCTTCCTCTAGTCATGGGAAAAGAAAAATCAGCTCTCACCTGTTTGAGTTTCTCCAGCTGAACTTTACTCTCATTTATCTGCAGTTGAGCTTCCTGTAGTTTCTCTTTTAGATCTTTATTCTCTTGCAACACCTGCAGATACAACTGAGATAACACATATAATGACACAAAAGAATGTGAACCAGCTTATAAATAACTCATCAGTATCTTAATGATCGTTCTGTAAAAAAAAATTCATTACCTTTCTATAATACAGAGAAGAGTGTCTGGAATTGTCTAACAGAGGATCACTACAAAAAGAAACAACACTGTTAAAAATATAATTGTAAAGGATTACACTCTCAATGTGAGGTTATAAGCAACTTATTTACAACTGTACACTGATTAACCCACCAATTCCAACAAACCCGGCAAACCCGAAAACCACAACTAAATAGAGAGATCAAGCAGAACAAAAAACAACCCAAACAAAGCTGTACACCAGGAGAACTTAACACACCAAACAAACCTTGTGTTCTGGTCTCGTTCAGGGTCTTCATTTACATCCATATCATCCGTCTGAACAAAAGCAACATGCCAAAAAAATATATTAATTTTCAATACAACATTAACTAAAATGCAAAATGGCACCACTTGCATTAGTATGAAACAAGAGAGACCGAGTTTCCAATGCAATGTGTGTCTTTGTCAGGGTTAGAAATTAAGTTTGGGCAATTTTTCCAACTGAAATTTATTTACTGGAGCCTTTTTATACCATTTAAGGACCTTTTGTTTTTAAACCTTGTTAAATGTGTCTGTGTTTTCTTTAAAGTCAAATACTTAAACTTAATTTTTATCAACGGCATCTTTACACTGCAAAGATGGAACAGAAACTGCATCTGACATGGGATTTAGGTGTACTTCCACAGACTTTAATGTGACTCAAAGGTGGCATATATTATTTATACAATAACTGTATAAATGTAAATATTGCCATTATATTGTGTTGCCATATAAAGTATATAAATAATAATAATAAAAAACAGTTATTGTGACCAAAAATTATTATTCATGATTATGAATGTTGATTTATAAAAAACATAAAACTCTAATATCCATTTATTAACTTAACTGGTTACGAATCTAAAGGCTTCTGATTGAACATTGCATTCATAAGCATAATGTGCAGCGTTGCGAAAAAGTGGGTAAAATAAATTCAAAATGTAGTGCACAATCAACACTTAACATTCATTTTCACATTTCACTTTACTTGAGACAGCTGTAATAGATTGTAGCTTACCTCTTCAGCCACCTGAACAATACCAGTTGAACGTCTCTCTTTCCTCCCTTTCCTGCGATCTCTCACTCCTAGTCTTGTCTGTGCCTCTTCAGATTCTTTCACTGGCTCTGTGTCTATTGCAGGGAGAAAACTCTCAATATACATACAAACTCATATTGAATTGAAAAGGTTGAAGTTCATTACTGTCAGCTGAAAGAGCAAATCCAGGTTTTTCACCTGCACACTTGATAGTATTAAGACTCACCTCTCTCAGCTGGTGTTACTGTTATGTTGGGGCTCACAGGCTGAACACTGAGCTGCTGAGGTTCATTGCTCTTAACAATACTCCGTTCTGCTTCCTTTAGATCTGTCAGTGTAACTCCCTGAAAACATAATTAATAGTAATGACAATTAAGCATGTTACAGTCTGTACAGTGTGTATGATTAGGGGTGGGAACACACACCTGTGTCGATCGTCGTGACTGCCGCATGAGACGCGACCGAGCTTTCCTCTGAAACTCTGATTCTTCGTCTCTTACTGGAGCCTGAAACCTGAAAAACAAATGCAATCATTATTCCTGAACACATTTTAAATCTTTAAAAACAGTAACATTTATTTACATACGGCTTAGAATGAAATTTTAAAATGTATTACAATATAAAAATGTCTTGAACATAAGAAACATCCCTAACACAGCCTAATCTTGAAGAATTTGCACTTCAAATATTGCCTTATGTGACAGCCCTTCACAATCAAGTTCTATTTGTTAAGATTAGTTAGAATGAAGGCTTTACTAATACATTAATACAATCAAAAGTTGTTTTCTGTTAATATTATTTATTGAACCTGTACTGACATAAACTGACAATGAACATGTATTTTTATTAAATAAAGTTAACAAAGATGAATAAATCTTGTAACAAATGCATTTCTTACTGTTAGTTAATGGACATTATTGTAAAGTGTTGCCTATAAGATTTGTACAGCAGTAACATAAAAGCATGAAAATAAAAAGTGTTCTTGTAAAGCTTTTATTTCTTTGACTCAAGGGATCTTACTTCCTTCCATCACCAGCGGCGTTACTGGGGCTCTCAACAGGTGACTCTCGCCTCTGAGGGGTGGGCTGCACAACTGCTGTGCGACTTGCTCTGTCCTGATCATTCACCTTGACTTCTTTATCCTCACTGGTCTGAAAAACACAAACATACAGTGATTATTCACAAGCTCCAGCAGGGACATTCTGACATTGAAAGCTAAGACGGATGAGTGTGTGTCTTACCCCTAAAGAAGGAACAATGCTCTCTGGAGACGATACCGTTGAACTTTCTAGAACAGAGAACAAAACAACATCAAACAGTTTGTACTCTTGTAAATGTATAATTCATGTACATATATACGAAAAAAGCAGCTGTATATGTTTGAGAGGGAAAGAGTGACAAACCAACCTGGGCTGCTCTCTCTCTCATCGCTGAGTCCAAGGCCACCTGAGACCCCTCGCTCTTTAGACTGGTCCTGTACACTTATTTTGTCCCTGCTACTCATTCGGCACACAGAGCTTCTAAGAGAAAGAGACATGAGTGAAGATGCCCATGACAGACAAAGGCTGAAAGACAAATCATCTTTCTCACCTGCGTTTCTTGTTTGCAGAGTTAGCATTTGAAATCTGAGAATTTTGTTGTTCAATAAGAGCCTGTTCAGTCCTCCACTAAAATAAACACACAAAATGAATAGAATCATTACACTTCATTAGTATTGGATATAAATAGACAAGATTTAATTCATGTTCTCATTAAACACCATAGTAATATGAGTGAAGTTGAGTATCAATAGATTTATTAATAATTTAACACAATAATGTAGTTGGTTTTTAAAGAAAGCAAAAACCAAACAAACATCTGTTTATGCACTGGCTTTCGGTGTGTTAACTATACTCTGGGCCTTACAAATCTTTAGTTAGTTATGAACCATTATGAAACCAGACAATGGCTTTTTGGGATCTTCCTTTTAATATATAAAAAAAAAATATTTGGTTTATTTCGCTTGGCTACTTTAGACATTTTTTTCATAGTAACTGATGTGAAAAAGTGAAGAATAAGTGGACAATTACTGACTATGAACACAGCCTGGAAGAGTAATGGAAGTGAATATTTACAGTCCATTGGAATAATTTTATGGTTATTATAGTCAAACAGATTTCAACATCTCAAGTGTCTATTCTCTTTCATATTGCCACAACAAAGGGAAAAAAGCAGAGCACTTCTAAGACAAACTCACTTTAAAATTTTGTTTCGAATTTTTGTTGTTAATGTTACAAAAACACAGGAGTTAACTCTTTCACCAAATAAAAGTACAAATAGAAGAAACATTTTTTCAGAAGGACTAAATGACAATCTTTACAAATAGATTAGATTTCTTCTAAAATGACTAAATGGTTTAGATAGAGTTGTGTCTGTGTGTTCTCACGTTAGCCTGTCGTTGAGACAGCTCTTCTAGTAAAGACACAACACTCTCGTCTGCCACATCAAATGGAGTCTGACCCTTAAAAAGAAGAACAACAAAGAAAAAAACTTTCAGTTATTATTTCCCAAACATGCTTGTACACCCACACACACATTATGAAACAGAATTATGGCCAACTGCAGTGTTGCTGCTGCCTGCACAACTGTGGTGCATTTTGACACAGAAAAGTAGCTCCACACTTCCTCTACCTTTAAGAGTGCATGAGCCCACTGCACTTATTTCTTGCTATTGCTGTTCGATTGCCTTTACTTTCTCATTTAGAACTATAGTACATTTCTGTTTTTCTGATTAGCGTTTTGTCTATTGTTACTATATTTCTTGATGTGAACACATAAAAACAGGAATACATGAAATAAGATAGAATTGTCCTGAAATATAAATGTGGCCCAATGGAGGATTTGCCTTCGTTCCTGGTGAATACATGTCTGAGGTAAACAGCTTTGTTTCTCATTGACAGTTATAAGCAAACAGACTTTGCTGTTAAATGGTTTAGCTCAACTTTTTTTCTCAAATAGTACACTCAATCCCTCTATCACTCACCCCATTACTATGGGCTTCCATGTCACACAGCTGCTCAGCAAGCAGACGGCAGGCCTCACTTTGACCCCAATGAGCTGCAGCATGGAGAGGAGTCCAGCCATCATAGTCTTTAGCACTCACATCCAGACCACACTGGCACAACAATCTGAGAGAAAGAGAGAAGAATGAAAGAAGATGTATTACGTCAACTGTCTTTAATATAATGTAAAGACACAGGCTCGTTTTAGTGAGTAATGAAACACTAAAACACTTTAAGATGCTAACAGACATGCACTGTATGCATTGCAGATGACTAAAATCACACAATGAATATAAAGGGTTAAGTGGTTTTTGAAGTAATGCAACTGTGAAAATGTTTTTTTTTTCTAAAGCTACTTACATGCTTAGAGCTGTGTAAGCACATGCATCTGCACTAACACTAACACCTACAAAACGCATTTCTGAAAGACCACAGATAACAAGAGATAACCTCTGAATTACAAAACACGCTTCAATGGTTTGACTCCTTGGCCCCCTGAACCCTAGTTTGTATTTCAAAAACTATTTTAATATATAGGCACTTAAAGTTTCTGTAAAAAATAAAAATACAGTAACAATTTTTTTTTATTAAAATAATACAATTCTAGGATTTCCAAGTTTTCACTCTTTTTTAGCAATGAATTTACAGGACTTTTCCCCTTGTTGATTATGTATGACTAAGGATTTTAACATTTTTAATCAGTAATAAGGTTTAATAATAATAATAATTATTATTGTTAATTTTCATGCCTTTTCCATGTCTAAAAGTCAAACTTTTTTGAGAGATTTGTTGGTACCCTTCCATGGAAAAAAGAAACCACAATTTTTTCCTGAAGTAACTTGAAACTGACAAAAGTAGTAGTAATCCAGTAATCCATCATTGTTTATTCCATATTTATTAAAAAAAAAAAAAACTTTTACCTCTTTCAACTAAAACTATTTGCTTTAGATTTGATTCAACAACAAAATTCTAAATGAAAATGGTATGGACAAAAATAATGGACCCTTAACATAACATTTTGTTTCAGTTTTTGTTTAGAGGCAATCACACAATCTCTGTAGCTTCTGTCAACAAGTTATTTTGCCAACTTTTCATGATCAAACTTATTCAGCTGTCTCAGGTAGTATAGGCACCTTCTCCAAACAGCATGTTTCAACTGAAGGCCACAACAGAACATTCCAGTGTTTTGTTCTCAGCCATTCTTGGGTGACACTGGTGTACACTGACCTTGGAGTTAAGCTTGTATCTCTTTGGAAGTTTTCCTTGGCTCTGTCTACCAGTCTCACTATCCTTCTACAACAATACCTCGGTTTATGAGTGACTTTGTATAAGAGCATGGAAAGTCAAATCGGTGTACGAGCATTGTATCTGTGTATGAGAAAAATATTCCCTCGCCCACGCGCATCTTTGTGTGGAAAAGATCCCTTTATCACCCCTTAACTCGTTCATTCTCTCAGCGTCGCTCAGTTTGGGTGCATCATTCACCACAGTGCATTATTTTAGAAGTTGTTGTGAATATGATGAAACTTTATTAACGGAGCATGTGTTACCAACACGACACATTGCATACTAATGAGGCTCACGTGTGTTCTCAGTCCAGCACCCAGGGCGTAATGACGTTCTTAAAGGGCCATAGACTTTTAGAGCATACTATAACACAGTTATATCTCTGTACAGATCATATACATAAGTGATTTAAAGCGGTTTTACCTCGTGTTGTTGCATTAATTGTGATCGCTATTCTTCACGTTGTAATATCGTTACAAATGTTGAAGAAACTAGTTAATCTGATGTGTTCAATAAGTTAAGTCTTGTCACTTTAAGAGGGCGGGGTTTCAGGGGGGCTAGAGAGAGAGTGGAGTAGTGAGAGAAGCAGAGATAGCTTTGATTCTTCTGTTATGTACGATGTGGGTTGCGGCCAGAACAGCAATCCGTTAGTTCTCAATAAAACCTCTGAACGAGAAGGAACCTGTCTGGTTATTAAAAGCAATGCTACAATGTAGTGAAATATAGCATTCTTATGGGGAAAATTGTTTTGGTGTACGACAATTTTGGGTTACGAGCTCGCTCTTGGAACGAATTAAACTCGTAAACCGGGGGATTACTGTACTTTTTTATTTTCCTCTGGCTGCTGTGCCCAGAGATATTGGCTACAGTCTTGTGGACCTTAAACTTGTTACTAATACTTGCAACTGTAATCACAGGAATTTAAAGCTACTTGGAGATGGTTGCATAGCCTTCACCTTTAACATGCTTGTCTTTGATTTGATTCTGAGAGGAGTATATTTAAATAAGTATATATTTTTATTTTTATTTGTTTTAACATTTTAATGCTTTTTGTCTTTTGTTGTCTTATTTTAAATCCTTTTAAGTCATCTTGAGGCCTCTTGGAAGTTTACGAAGGCCCTCAGTGGTTCTCAGCTGGTTTGGCCATGACACCCACATTTTCTTATGGTCATTAATCACTGATTCTGATTAATAGAATGAATAGCATACCTGTATGCAATTCCTAACTAACACACTGTACCATTTACATAATTTATTGGTACTTTACTTTTTTTATTGGTACTTACTTTACTTTCATGACTTACTAAAATAATAAAACTACTAATCAAAAAATTACAAATTTATTTTTTAGTGAAGTGATACAGCACACGTGAGTGCAGTCTAATATCTGAAAGGACAAAAAACAAATCTGAGGTGAGAAAAAAAGTTATGAAAATAATATTAGAACATGAGACACTGATATACAGCTTAACGATAACATCTCATCTGACAGGTTTGATACTGATTTAGGACAACGTTTTTCACAGATACTCTTTAATTAAACTATGTCTGACAGCTTTCAAATGTAATTTAATGCATTAATGCTTGTATTTCAAAATAACAGTCTTGCTTCAGAAAAACATTTAGAATTAAATTGTATTTTTTAGAATAAAAATACAGCAATATTCCATAAAAAATAGGAATTGCCCTTTTATGATGACTTAAATTGATATATTGCCACATTCCATGAAACATTTTGATTCCATGGTAACTTTTAAGTTAATTTATCTCAAGGTGAGTGTGTTGTAGGTTTGCCTTCCTCCCAATGTTCTCTCCTCCTCTTTAACCATTCTCAACCCTCCCACAGCTTTCAACACTCATTTCTTGAGCCGTATTAAAATCAGGAGAGAATGATTATTATTAATCTTTAAAAGGGCAGCGAGGCAGCATGCTTGAAGACACTCAAAATACCTTTAACAATCTCTAAACAATGACCAACTGATCATTTTTCTATTCAGTCAAGCTGAGATATTATGCAGAGTACAAGAAGCTGATGACTTCTGCTCTAAACAGTTCAAAGTAATGGAAACAGTGCTGGAAGAACATTGCCACAGTCCTCCACTTTGCACAGAGACAGTAGGAACACCTTGCATGATTATAGTGGGTTAAACTGATCAAATAAGGGTGGGAAAAGGGTTCTGGTCAAATAAGGGTCGTTTAGTATGTTTTGATTTTTTCACAATTCCTTTATGCATTCACACTTACTTAATGGCCTCCAAATATCCTTTAGCTGCTGCAACATGTAAGGGAGTAGCACCAGTCCTGGGGTGGCAAATATTAGCAGGTAATCCGTCTGTGAGCCAATGGCGGGCATCATGCATGATCCACTCCTCTTCTGCCCGCTTAGCTGTTTCCACATCCATGCCTAATGAGAGATAAGGGTCAGTTTAAGTGACATGCGAAGGCCAAGTATGGTAACCCAGTGGTCCCCAACCTTTTTTGTGCCGCGGACCGGTAAACGTGTGATAATTTTGCCGCAGACCGGTGCCCGCTCGAGATTGTTGACCGGGGTGGGGGGGAGGGGGGGATGATGGGTCTGCGCGAGACTGTTTAAACGCCTCTATAGGCACAGCGCCACAGCCGCTTGCAGCCGTTTGCAGCAGCTCACGGACCGGTCCGCGAATGCGCTCCGCGGCCCGGTACTATTTCATCCATGGACCGGTCCGCGAAATCGCTCCGCGGCCCGGTGCCACTTCGCTGGGGGTTGGGGACCACTGTGGTAACCCATCCTAGTTAGTGCACACACATTACGTGTAGTAAACACACACACTGGAAGCCGTGACACACCCGGAGCAGGGGGCACCCATTGTGGCACCCAGGGAGCGATTTGGAGGTTAGGTGCCTTGCTCAAGGGCAAGGCACTGAGAACTAGGGCTGTAACGATACGGCAGGTGGCGAATACGAATACGTATCACGATACAGGGTTACGAATATGAATACTTATTCACGAATACACACTTCATGAAAAGAAAAAGGAAAACATTATTTTACCATCACTTTAATGACTTTACCAGTTCATACTGAGTTCAAAGATGCATCCAGGTACAAACAACAATATTATACACTAGGCAGTTCACAGCACTGTCACACAGCTTACAATACATAGCCTCCCTGGCATTTAAAACAAAATATTTAACTTAATTAGTATTAAGTAACTTTGGAAAGGAAAAAGGTCCGACATGGTGGCGGGAATATATGCTAGACTGCACTACGGCTTGTCGCTACTTCAATGCATACGATAATTTATATTAAATGCAGTAGCGTTATGAATTGAGCTGATTTCCTCATACTAGGAAGATATAATCAAGATTTGAATCAGCCCAAGTAAAAATGGCAATTTCTTATAATTATTTTAATGAATTTGCCAGATGTCGTAACCTCCGCCGAACAATACCACCCTTTCATACTCGCGAGCAGAGTTACCTCCCTTCCATACTCGCCCAGCAGTGACTCGCCAGCCACTGCACATGTCACTATGAGCGATCGTTTCCGTTTTAGTCAGTGTTTACTTCCCGAACCTCTGCACTGAAAAGCGTGCCGATTTAATCATGCTTTTGGAAGAAATTTCGTTTTTTATGCCTACCAGACCATAAGTTGAAGTTCAGGTTGTATTCGCCAATATTCGGTTCATAGCCTCGCGAATACGATACGTATTCGCCAGAAGAGAAATATTCGGTGCACCGAATATTCGATTGTATCGTTACAGCTCTACTGAGAACCAGAGACCTTTGGTTTATCAGTCAGACTTTCTAAGTTCATTAGGCCATGACTGCTGGAGATGGACTGATTATAAGTGTATTTCCTACACTTATGCATTGAAATAACAAAATATGCAAGATTCTTTGAGGAAAATTATCTAAAATTATAAATTATTATTATTACTATTATTATTATTACTCTTCATCTAACCAGCTGAAAAATCTATCTTTCTATGTAAATGTCCTAACCTGTATATTTCTAGAAACATATACAGTATGTATACTTATGGAACTTTTTTGTCAAGTTATCTGTGAATGAATATAATGTTAATATATAAAGCGTTACATAAAACATTGTGTAAAAATACCTTACCGTATCCCTAAAGGGATAGCTTTCCCAAAAATGAAAATTATTTCATTCTAAATCTGTGTGCATTTTGTTCATCTCAGGAACTCAAAATATGTTATTTTGAAAATGGAATTCAAACGGTTTTGGTTATCACTGACAAATGTGCAAATACAAAGAGTATTTCTAAAAATATTCTTAACATAAAATACAGTTATGGAAGGACATGAGAGTGAGTTAATCAGACAAAATTTAACTATCTCTTAATGTTATTGACTCAATAACATGCAGGTCTTCGTCAAGTGGCTTTTGACTCTGAGAGGTCAAAAGCTTGCGAGTTGTTGAATAACCTCACTGTGGTGACATTCAAGCTTTTAATCTACAGCAGGGGTCGCAAACATGATGCCCGCGGGCACCAGGTCGCCCCCAAGGACCACATGAGTCGCCCGCGGGCCTGTTCTAAAAATAGCTCTAGTGTGCCGTGAGAGATCGTCAGGTGTGCCGCGGAAAATTATTCAATTTCACCTAATTTTTCAAAAAAACACATTTTGAGCGACTGCAAGCGTCAATGGTGCGCGTCTGTTGTGATGTTACGTCTGATACCGACGTCACTAGTCACGTGAAAATGACGTTTGAAGCAAACACACTGCTTCACTCCGGCAGTGAACCACCTGATTGCTCTGACAGCCCGATCAGTGTTGACGGGTTTCAAACCTGGCGGCTGTATTTCTTATCAAAGTGAAACCAAACCGTGGGTTGTAGTAGACGGTGTTTGCATTTGCGTTATTGTTGAGTAGAGTGGATTGAGTTTATTTCAGTGTTGTATATTCAAAGCAATATATATTCATTTATATCAGCTTTCTAAACTGTTTTTGTGTACTCCTGCATCTGTTCCATGCGAGAGAATGTTCTCTAAAGCTGGCGAAATAGTAAAAAAGAAAAAGACAAATCACCTTTCTCCAAAGACTGGAGAAAATATTTTTTTCTGAATAAAAACCATACCATTTCATGAACACTCGCATTATTTTTTAACATCTTCGGTTGGTGGTGTGCCTTGTGATTTTATTCAATGAAAATATGTACCGTGGCTCAAAAAAGGTTGAAAACACTGGAATACAGGACAGACATGGTGCAACGTAGTGCATGATTTGTTAAAAATTGTTAGTGGCTGGTAAAAATCTTGTAGAAGTGATCATTTGAAAATGTAAATACTTGCAGAGATTTAGAGAAATAAAGTGTTGCATATTGATAGGTTTCCTACCTTGTATAATTATTGTGAGAAATCATTAACATGATCAGTGTCTTCACAGATGAATATCATTAATTATTAATAATGACATATAATTAAAGGTAAATTTAGCAAATTTGATATTTCGGAAGTGTGTATCAAACTGGTAGCCCTTTGCATTAATCGGTATCCAAGAAGTAGCCCTCAGTTTCAAAAAGGTTGGCAACCCCTGTTCTACAGTATATTGTGTGCTTTGCATCTGTAATCCAACAAACTTGGATTGGATGATTATTCTTAATAAATGTGCATTGCTTTAATTTCTGGCACCTCAACACTATTAATTTTTTATTAATTTTTATACAATTAGATTCATGATGTGACATGTCATATGTTGTGTTGTCTAACCCTTTGTTAATGTGTGCTCCTGCAGCAGTGTCTCTGTAGCCTCATCCTCTGCAATGTCCAGTGGTATATCCCCATCACAGTTCACGGAGCAGAGAGATGCACCCTGCAGAAGCAGAAATCTGAAACACAAATGTAATCTTACATTGTGAACACTGGAATGATCCTAGAAGTTTACAGCAGTCAGAAGGATTTATAGTTCACTAAGAGTCTCAAGACAAATGCACAAACAACATTAAAGTTTGAAAGTTTAAAACACAATGTCTGAGTGTCAGAACCAGTAAATAAACACAGTATAAATGGGGTTCATAACAGAGTTTATGAAACTCCAAAAAGTGCATCCTTCCATCATAAAAGTAATCCATACGACTCCAGTGGGTTAATGCCTTCTGAAGCAAAGCAATATGTTTTTAAAAGAAAATATCCTTATTTAAAACTGGTTTCTGGCAACCGTCGTACGTGCTTTCAGAGTTGTGTGTGTGTGTATAATATATATATAATATATATATATATATATATAGAGAGAGAGAGAGATAGAGAGATTTGAGTTCTGGAGGAAGGGTGACCTCTGACCCAGCGTTTAAGCAGCAATTATAGTTCATAAAGTTTTAAGTATGGATATTTGGATGCACTTTTTGGAGATTCAAAAACTGGGAAGAGCCAGGATATTACTTAATATAACTATGATTGTGTCGGGCTGAAAGAAGAAAGTCATATACACCTAGGATGGATTAAGGTCGAGTAAAACATGGGATAATTTTCATTTTCGGGTGAACTATTCCTTTAATGCAATTTTTCCTGCGGATGGTGTTGTTTGCTCCTGCTATTTCCACGCAGCTCATTCTCAGCCCCAAAACCTACATTTAAGACACCCATTCATTCTGCCAGTAACGTGTATATCTCAGATATTAAGCCAAGCAGGTATAAGTGAAAGAGCGATTGGCTCGTTAAATCATATTGAGCATAGATTAATAAACACATAGATACACTGCATTTAACTTATATATATATATATATATATATATATATAAAAAAAAAACACAAATACAGAATTTTAATACTGGCCTTGAATGTACTTGGTAAAAAGATGCTATTTAAAAAGTGTTTTTGCTACTGATTCTATATTAATTAGGGCACTAATTTCAAATGTATTATGACTACACATTTTAATATTAATTACATTTAGTCATGACATCACAGAATACTGTGCAATAGTTAAAAGTTAAACTAACTGATTCATAGTAATAATGGTTTACTAAAAGTGATAAGGGTCTTGAGGCTGTAATAGTTTTGTGAATATAAATTTAAACAATTAATAAGATATTTTAAATCACATTCAACATCTCAAAGCAATATCAAAGCTAGCAAATCACTAAACTTTATATAAAATCTTGAGACAAGCTCAATCTAAATACATATTTTTTAAATTCAGTCATATACTCTGTTATCTCTGGGTTTCCACAGGATGCAGCCACATGAAGAGGAGTCCAACCCTCACTGTCCACCTGGTTAACATTGGCACCCTGAGAAAGAAGAAATGCCACCATCTCCATACTGCCATCGATACAGGCCTGGGAAAGAACACCATATACATCAGATTTTCACAGAAATGCACCAGAAGTTGCAATAGTCTTTTCTTCTCCATTTTGAGGTATGTCTGACTGAAACGGCTTCTCAAACAAGAAAAAAATGAAAAAAATGTCCATCAAGAATTGAGTTGATCATTGTGGTTAGCTATTTGATGTGATCTCATGTGAGTGACAGACGTCCCGCCCCCGCACAGGTAAACACGTCAATATAGAAAAGTTGTCATTCATTGCACGAGCGGACGTTATTTTGATTAAAAATAACAAGGGCAAAAAAAGAATAATAATGTGCACACATAAATAATTTATAATAAATACTGCAATATTCTATCAAAAAAATAGGAATGGTCAATTTTGAATACATAGTGACTATATAAAACTATAATTATTTAGATGTAATATAACCAATATTATGGTTATAGTACCATAATAAACCAATAAATGACCATTGTTAAAATTCTGCACAACTTCAGGTAAATAAGTTAAAAGTGAAACCCTAAACTCTAAAACCAAACAATTTTGTTACTTAACTTCAAATTAAGAAAAGGTTCAACAATCATTGTAATAAAATACAGCCTGCATGCACCAGGCAAATGATCTTTTCGCTTTAACAAGACAGTAAAAGGGCTTAATGCCGTGAAATTCTGACCTGGTGTAAAGCTGTTATTCCATCTGCATTGGCACAGTTGACCACATCGTCATCTCCATTCTTTACCCGTACTTCTCTCAGCATCTCTTTTGCCTCCTCTGTGTCACCACTAGCACACACTGCTAGGAACTCTGCAGTCTTCTCAAACCTTACCCGCAACCTGAGAAAGGGAGAGGCAAGCTATCTGTAATGGTATTGGCATCATTATGACACCTCAAAAACTATACAGTATTACACTATTAGACTTATTTGATATTGTGTAATTCAGGTTTCTACACTAAGTGTCTGCAACATTTAGCTTCAGCAAACATCAGCTCTAAGAAAAATATTTTCAAATGATATTGGTTCTTTGACTCATTAAGACTAATCAGGAAACACATTCTAACAGGACAGTAATCAAATGCATGGCAGATGGTCCTTGACACCCAAAATAGCAAACTAAATCTAAGGCTCTTCATTAAAGAGTTAAGCTGAGAAACACAGAAACAAAGATTTACTCGGAAACGGTGGTTTACATTGAGGAACAAAATGACTACTTAATAGTAAAAATGTTCTCTTTTTTCAAATTTTGTCATTATTGTTGAGAAGAATCTATGAACCTGTTTTTTTTCTGCTGCTCATTGGTGTCTATTCTGCCTCCATCAGGAGCTCCGGTGCTCGCCTCTTCTCTCCAGCGACTCCGCGGCACCGCCGGCTCCCTGTCTGTACTGGAGCCCGACCAACGCGTCAGCTGCTCCCGACGCTTCGCTACCGCCGCGTCCCCCATAATCCAGCACTAAAGACACATATTTTAAAGAGAAATCCCCATGATCACAGCTACAGGAACATACATGACACAGACACGCCCTCCATGCGCGCTGTTTACACTTCCTCATCACACTCACAGGAAGTTACTAAAAACATCTAACCAGTCATTTACGCTCACTCCTATCCCGCTAAAAATACCTGCCGATCGGAGATTTCGACGACCAGTAATAAATTTTCAAGAACCAGAAAAATATTTTATGTAATTGCCATGACGTTTAAGGCTTTAGGTCAGAGATCGAAACTACAGTTCCACCTCCAGGCTGCAGAGGGCATAGCAGCCAGATATCCTTGCCAGCTTCCGGGTTATACTTGGGCACTTTTTAAACGGAAGACCGCATCCTACCGAGATTTGAAGGCTCGAGTCCTCGTCAGAGATGGTAAGTGTGCATGGGTACGTCACATGTTCCCGCCCCCATGGTCACGGCACGAAAAATACTATTAAAACTTAATTTTGGAAAAATACCTTTGGTCCTTTTAAATTGAGACGACCTTCAGCGACATTTGATGACGTGGCAGCCGAGATAAACAGCTTTCTGTTTGAGAAAGCCCCAGCATCTCCTAAATGTTTGTCTCTTTTCATATATATTTCACATTTGTATGAATAAGCTACAGTTCAGTGTGAGCCTTAAAACAGATTAAGACAGGTAAGTGTGTAAGATGAGGTGACGCTTTTCACTTTTCTTTTTGTCTTTTTTTTTTAATATTCACAATCTTGTTAACTATATGATGAGCTATTGTCAAGTATGTGTAAGTTCATGTGTTTTTTTTTAATACATTAAGGTGGGGTTGGAGAAATGAAGCCGCGTGGGAAAAACGGGATTTGAGTTTGGATTGTAGTCCCATCTAGTGGTTAATAAAAGTTACATCATCCAGTACCAGTACACAAATGCAAGCACAAGCTTTTACCCTCTGAGAATATATTTTATGTAAAATAATGTTGTAATTCATGCCTATAAAAGTCAATATTAGTCTGTGTAGTACAAAAACATACTGCTTAATTACGTTGTAGATGCCATGCAAAGAAGCAATTAATAGCTTTTTATAACTAAAAGAATTGTAAATGGCATGCATTTTGTATACGTTTTGTATAGTATTAACATCATCTGTATCATTAATTCAACTCATATGGTGGTGTATATTGTACCTTTTTTGTGTTTTTTGTTGTTGCTTTTGTTACAACAATGGTAAAACTAAATAAGAACGTGTATAGATCATGTGAGCGTTAATTATGTAATTGTGGGTAAAGAAGAATAGGCACAAAAGGAATTTTTGTGCCTATTTTTGAGAAAATAAAATTTTTGAGAATTTTGAGAAATAAAACATTTTTTACTGTTTGGGCTGAGTCTATTTCTCTCTTTAACAACACTTCCCCTTCCTTTGAGAATGTCACACATCTTTCACAGTGTACAGATATGGTTGTTCGGGGGGTGGGGGCATGATGGATCAAGGCCAATGGGCAAATTTTGGATTTTTAATGACCACAGAGTCAGGTCCATCCAAAGATTGTGCTTGTTGATGATCGTGCACTTCAACCTGGCATACACATAACACATTATACATACATTTTTTACATCTCCTCAACCACCAGTGTGAGGCATTAGTCACATCAGAGGTCCCCAAACTACGGTCGGATGCGGCCCGCAAAGCCCTCTCATCCGGCCCGCGGAGACCTTTTAGTCTACGGAAAAAATACATACATTTATTATGTATGTATATGTCCTGCCAAGATTAGCCGCCGCTTACGTGGACGTTATGTTTTTACCGAATTCAAATAGAGGCGCGCAGAATCGCGTTCCCTTTCTAGAGTGGGAATGAGATGTTGCAATGCATTGAAGGGTTTCTTCAGCTTCAGGTTTGTTTTTTATTTTGGTTTGTTTGTAGTACTTAACCAGAATAGTTCTGGTAAACGTGGGGTTTGTTCAGATGTGGTGCTTGGTAGAATGCGACTAGCGTTGCGTTTCAGCCGAGTATCCTGCTCAACTCTACTTGTTAATGAGATCTAACAGGTGTTGTCAGTGGAGAGACAGTTTTAAAGCTGGGCTTTGGAGAAGGAGAGAGGGCTGCCTTTGAAGTGTGCTGTGTGACCAGTCTCTGCTACACAGAAACCTGTCATTGAAGCTGAAAAGTGTTCTGTTTACTTCTACTTTAAAGCCCTTGTGCTTATCCTTTTTGTTTATTGTGTGGCTAATAAAAGAGAGCGAGACTCTGCGTAAAGCCGACCCCGCTTTCTTAATTTTTGACTGTTGAAAAGCTGTCACAATATGCATATAAATATCTTTTTGATAACGTTTCTTTAGTCATTCAGCAATCCTGTAGCCAAACCCCTATGGGCAAACCACCTTTACAGTTTGGTGCTGAAACCCGGAATTCCTTGCTGTGAGTTTTCTGAAATTTTCTTTGATTGGTCATCAGTATGAGGACATTTTTTCACAGTTGATATTTTGAATGAATTAAAGCTTGGAATGGGTAATGTCAGCGATCAACAGGCAGAACACAGATGTGAGTAGTAACGGTTTATTCCACAAATGCAAACAAAGCAAAGGCGGGCTTAACTTGGTAAAGCAGATGAAAACAGGCACTGTATGCACAGGGAAACGCGGAGGAGCGTACTTGGGTAGTAGTAGAGCAGTACCTCTGGAAGCAGTCTTGGTACATATGACGAGACCAGACTGTTGAGTGAGGGCTGTAGAAATAGTGCTGGTGATTGACAGATGTTCAGTATTCTTGTGATTGCAATTTCATGAATGAGTTTGGTGCTGTGGGCATGGCTGAGTCTGTAAAAGTACCCCCTCCCCATGGACCGCTCCTGCGGACGGCAGCGAGGACGGCCATGACCCCGAGGGGCAGCAAGGCTGGGTCGAGGATTTCATCCCACGGTACCCACGATCGCTCTTCAGGACAGAATCCCTCCCAGTCCACCAGGTATTCAAGAATGCTGCCTTGCCGCCAAGAGTCCAGGATCATATTGACATTATAGATGTTTTGATCCACCGGGTCCACAGGAGGAGGGGGTGACACTGCTTCAGCACCAGACTCTGTGGAGGAAGAAAAGAGAGGTTTAGTATATGGCTTTAGGAGGGATACATGAAAAGAAGGTGAAATCCTGTAATGTGGGGGGAGTTGGAGGCGATAGGTGACATCATTGATCTGCCGCTCGATCTTGAAAGGTCCAATGAAGCGGGGACTCCGCTTACGGCAGGCATATGCAAATGTCTTTGGTGGATAGTCAGACCAGTTGACCTGGTTGATACCTGGGAGTGGAGCGTCGCCGTTGTTCAGCCTGGTCCTTCTGCCTCCGCACTGCCCGTTGGAGGTGGATGTGTGCTGAGTCTCACACCCTCTCACTCTCCTAAAACCAATGGTGAACAGCTGGAATGTCCGAAGGTTTACCTGACCAGGGAAACGGGAGGTTGAAAGTCAAGAATTTGCATTGGAAATGTGTTAAATTCTTGCCTGAGTGAATTCTGGGCATACTCGGCCCAGGGGAGGAAGCAATTCCAGCTGTCCTGCTGGCGACCACAGTATGACCTGAGATACCTCCTGATCTCCTGAATCTTCCATTCTTCCATCTGGCCGTTAGACTGAGGGTGATACCCAGAATTAAGTTTCACTGTGACTCAGAGAAGTTTGAAGAAGGATTTCCATACTCTTGGAATGAGCTTCTTGGATGAGCGAGAGGGTTTGTCTGCTGCCTGGGTGTCCAGAGCCCGGAGATGAGTGAGCTTGGTCCATGAGGGACGTCGGAGACTGGTGGGAACATAGGTCCGTCCCTCAGGACCCCCCGGCGGAGCTGGTTCGTGGCGTGTGGCCTCGGCGATCTGTTGGTCCAGCGACCACTGAATATGACTGATAATGATGGCTAGAGGGAGGATAGTCTCAGGAGGTTGGATAATGGGTTCGGGGATGAACTGGCGTGAAAGTGCATCTGCATTTTTATTCTTGACCCCAGGTCGAAAGTTAAACCGAGTGAAGAACAGGGCCCATCGCGCTTGGCGGGGATTCATTCGTTTGGCTTCACGGATGTACTCCAAGTTGCGGTGATCTGTGATGTCTTGAAATGGGTGAACAGCTCCCTCCAGCCAGTGTCTCCATTCTTCCAAAGCTAGTTTAAAGGCCAGCAATTTGCAGTTTCCAATGCCATAATTCTGCTCCGCCAGGGATAGCTTCTTGGAGTAATAGGCGCATGGATGGAGTTTGGGAGGGTCACCATGCCGCTGGGAAAGGACAGCCCCTACCCGGTGCACGACGTGTCTACCTTGACGACGAAGGTATGAGCTGGGTCAGGATGAACCAGGGCAGGGGCTGACAAGAAGGCTGTCTTGAGGGTCGTGAAGGCAGTGTTGGCATCCTCATTCCATGACAGCGACTTGGTCCATTTCTGGAGCAAAGAGGTAAGGGGTGCACAGATCAAACTGAAGTTCTTGATGAATCTTCTATAGAAGTTGGCAAATCCGAGGAAATGCTGTAATTCTTTGACGGTTCGGGGTGGTGGCCAGTCTCGTACCGCCTTCACCTTCCCTTGGTCCATCTTCACGCTGCTCGGATCGATAATGTGTAGGGACGATTTGGAAATCCATTGCCGCTTGTATATATATGTTTTTTTTTTGTTTTTTTTAAACATATATTCTTTTCTTTTTCTTATTTGTACTGCTGGCTAACAATTTTCTCCAGCTGAATGTGACGTGGCTTGTCGAGAACAACACGTTTTATGGTGCCAGCTAATCACCTCACCAATACAGACCATATTAACACACACACATACAGCTTCTCCAAGGCTGAACTCGGCTCAGGCTCCAACTCTCAACAGAAAGAATACCCAAAACATTCTGATAACATGTCCTGTCTGTTGAGAAGTGGTGACAATATTCATCCTTACTCTATGGAAAACTACAGAAAAGTAAAGAATTTTAAACTAATAAAAAGCCCTAACTTGATTATAAATCACTCTTTACAACTGGAAGCATATGAAAAATAAGAAAAAGAAAATAATATAGGTACAAATAAGAAAAATAAAAGAATATATATACCAGCAGCAATGGATTTCCAAATAGCATCTTTCAGTACCTCCTAACACCACTTCCAGCAGCAACCTAGTTTTTCCCAGGAGGTCTCCCCTCCAGTTACTTACCAGTCTCAACCCTGCTTAGCTTCAGTTGGCAACCAGTCTTAGGCTACAGGTTGATATGGCCGTTGATAAAACAGCAGCACGCGGCAAGACTGAAGGGCATTTTATCTTTGTCCAAATAATTAATATCACACAATAATCAAGAATCAAAACATAATAATGAACAAAAAAATTTTTTTTTCACAATCTCACACTTAATATTATTACACACACTTATCATTATTATTGATTGACTTGCTCTTCTGGAGCTAGATGACAGGTGCTCAGTATTCTGGTGATTGCAATCTCATGAATGAGTATGGTGCTGCTAGTACAGCCAAAACAAAAGTTGTTTTGAAAGAATCTCTATTGTAAAAAGTGCTATATAAATAAGTGACTTTGAAATAGCTTTAGTGGTCCCATTACTGTACAGTCATTACTGACAACATTCAGATTATCTACTCGGGGATGGAAGAGAAAATTTCTGATAACAGTGACATATTGTTTGCTTTATGGAGCAAAAATATTCAGCCTTTCTTAAACATCAAATACATTCCAAAAAAATCTAAATTCAGATAATAAAATGCTGACATGGTGGGACATAATAAAATAAATCAAAACATGGATATTGCAAATGGTTAAACAGCCTTGGCATTATAAGCAAAACTGACTGTAGTAACAATTTAATATTAAAAATAAAGATGATCTATTGAACTTAATTTTGAACTGTGGCTGTCAAAAGCTGTATGGTCAAACAAAATACTCTTGCCTTTTTTTAAATGGTGAATGGCAGAAGGCAGATTTGGTTTTCAGACTGTACCAGTAATGTAAGATGTGCATAGTGTTCTGTGCTATTTAAGCTTCTTTAACAACCACTATGAATATCCTGGTCTGAATGTTTCTGCTCTTGTAATCTTGTGTACAGGGCTGATATTATTGCTGCTAATTCTTCCAAACATAGCAGTTATGTTAAACTGATGAATTTATTAGATGAAACACTAAGGCTTAATGAACCTGGAGATTACAACATTTTTAAAAGTAGACACATTTGGCATTTGGAAAATCTTCTTACTTTTTGTTTCTAAAGGGAGTTTTTGATCGATGGTGGTTCCCAGATATTTATTTTCTCACACCATCTCTATTTCCTGACATCTAATGCTTTGATGGTAGATGGTAAATCTTTCCAAATGAAAATCAATGACCATCTCCTTCGTCTTTGAGGCATTCAGTTCCAGGTAATTCACCCTGCTCCACTCAGGGAACTCATCCAATTAAGGCTTAAGTTGTCTATCCAAGTTTGTACAATCAATGATGACTGTGTTATCTGAGTATTTGATTCCTTACTCCTACAGTCATAAGTATACCAGGTGAACACCAGAATAGATTCAGGGATTTGATGGCATTTTACAACTGTAAATACATTTGTATTCATGAACAAATGTTGAAATAAATATTGTAAGTTCAGCAGCAAGAAAAATAAATAAATTGAGTCTTTGCTTTACATGGTATTTTACGATATGAAAGCTGTGGATGTATACTCTTTGACAAACTAAATGCAAACAGATGTGGTTGAAGGCCCTCAGCCTTCTTAACGTTCTGTCATGTCTCTCTACTTCCTGTTTCCTCCTGTGATTCTCCCAGTGCTTTTTCAATCCAACTGTTTCAATCACCTCATCAGTCTTTTCAGCTATCTCATCACCCTTGTGTATATCTACTCCATGTTCCCTTCAGTCTTCATCTGTGGTTGTTAATGTTTGGAAGTTTTGATGCTGTGTCTCTTCCTGTGTTTTTCCCATTGAACTGCTTTTTCCATTTTGCACAAGATGTGCCCTTTTGTTTTGTATTTAAAGTGTTTATTTTGAGTTTGCATTATTAAAAGAGATTACAGTTTATTCCTCCTCTCTGTACCTTCATCATCATCCTCCACGTAAAACAAACATGTTCAGTTAGGCTCTGGAAAAATTGAAACCATAGAAAAAAGATACTAAGTAGTCTCGAATAACCAGACCTTCATACATGACGGCCTTCATACAAACTCCATAGCAGCTTTAATTGGCCAAAGACGGCTCAAGATGCTGTCTAACTGATATAAAACAACCAAAAACAGTTTTTTGTTCAGCATCATGTTCAAGGGTGTGCAAATTTAAATACCATCTCTCTACAATAACAGACATGGTATTATGATTGTAACAATCATATCACGTTCCTCCTGTGTGTCCCTTCTGTGTTCCCGTCCTCTGTGACGTCAGCCAATTCCCCTTGTTTACAGTTCAGGTGTTTTGTGTTATCTTGTCTATTTATTGTCTCATGCTCCCCTTAGTCGTTGTCTATTGTTAATGTAATATTCCCCTGTGTCAGTGTGTGTGGATGATCGACTCCTGAGTTTTGCACCCCCGTGTGCCGTTTTGTTTTCTGTCATTAAAGTGTTTTCGTTTTACTTCCGTGTTCTCCTTGTCTCTCCTCATCGCACGCCTGCATCACCGTTACAGAACAATAGACCTGGTTTGTCGCCACAACAGACTTCATGGATTCCCCCGATGTTGCCCTTCTGCTGCTGGAGCAGGGAGACCGCTCGCTGGAAGAGTACACGCGGAATTTCTTTGATCTGGCGTGCCTAACCCGCTACCCGGACGTCCAAGGCACGAGTTCCAGCGGGCGGTCCGGAGGAAGATTTCGCCGCCTATGTGGAGTGGGTGCTGGCACACAACGGATCATTATGTACCGTCGGTCAAGCCGAGGACGACGCCAGCCCCACTCCACCGCCAGAGACCAGCCATCCACCACCGTGCACGATCAACAAGATGACGTCACCAGAGCCCACCGCAGACCGTGGAGACGCCGCCGCGATTGACGAGCCCTGACCGAGACAGAGGTCGGAAGGATTCATCGCCCCGGAACCCGTCCCTCAACAGTCTGACCAGGTGCGTGAGCCGGCAACGTCAGCAGTCGACGAGGGCCCCTCAGTGGAGGTTTGGGGCTGGTTTGCTGGACGACGTAGGGGTCGTTATGAACTGTGTCCCCAGGCCGTTGAACTGTGTCCCCAGGCCGTTGAACTGTGTCCCCAGGCCGTTGAACCGTGTCCCCAGGCCGTTGAACTGTGTCCCCAGGCCGTTGAACTGTGTCCCGACTTCCCACCCAGCCTCCCTCTCCCACCACCGCTACCCAGCCAGTACTCACCCCCACCTCTGCCACTGTCCCGCGCCCCATCACCAGCTCCCATTAACATCTGGGAGCTGCCATGTGTCGGCGGTCCACCGGCATCGACTGGAACAGAGGTCTTCTGGATTCCGCCTCCTACCTCTGTGCCAACCACTCCACCTCGGCCCGTCGACACATCGGCTCCACCTTGGCTCCTCCCTCCCTCGGCTCCACCAAAGACCCTCGGCCATACGACTCCACCGGGCTCCCTTGTCCCTCCGGCTCCGCCTTGGTCAGTCATCGCCTTGCCTCTGCCTTCGGTTTCGACTGGCTCCTCCTTCCCTCCGGCTTCCCCTCTGTCCTCCGTCGCTCCGGCTCCGCCTCTGTCCTCGGTCTCTTCGGCTCCACCTCGGACGCTCGTCGCCGCGGTTCCACCTCGGTCTCCTGGGCCAGCTGTCTCGGGTGGGCTCTTCGGATCGTCGGCTCCATCTGGACCTCCTGCCTTGACGTCGTCTAAGTCGGTCCTCCCCAGGGCTCCATCCACCACCTGGCTGTCGCCATGGCTCCTCCCGCCTTCGACTCCGCCCTGGGGCTTCATCCTGGCTGGTCTCTGGACCATCTTCTGGCGCCCCCTGCTCCCGGCTTCCCCCTGGCTCCTTCCACCTTCCACTCCACCCTGGACTGTTTAGTGTGTTTTTGGACTTGTTTCTTGTGTCATCCTCCTCCTGGTCCCCCTCCCTCCCTCCGCTGTTCAGTTTAGGCGCGAGGTCGCGCCTTCCGGGAGGGGGAGCTACTGTAACAATCATATCACGTTTCTCCTGTGTGTCCCTTCTGTGTTCCCGTCCTCTGTGACGTCAGCCAATTCCCCTTGTTTACAGTTCAGGTGTTTTGTGTTATCTTGTCTATTTAATGTCTCATGCTCCCCTTAGTCGTTGTCAAGTCAAGTCAAGTCACCTTTATTTATATAGCGCTTTTTACAATGTAGATTGTTTCAAAGCAGCTTTACAGGAAAAACAATATAAACAAAGTTTGTTTGGCTGAACAGAAGCCTCAAAAGAGCAGGCGAATCAATACAATTGATGAATTTTAAGTGTTAAGTTTCCCCAACTGAGCAAGCCATAGGCGACAGCGGCAAGGAAAAAAACTCCGGCAGGTGACGTAACGAATGAAGAATAGAATGGAGAAAAACCTTGGGAGAAACCAGGCTCAGTCGGGGGACCAGTTCTCCTCTGGCCAAAGCCAAACAGTACATGATTATTATATTGACAACAATTCAAGTCCAATATGAAGTCCAATTTGGTCCGGTTGGAGATGGGTTCATGATCGTCACAGGGGAGGGTCTAGTAGAGTCACGGTCTCCGCAGACACTTCAGGGTAGTGCTGTGCTCGTGTCCAGGTCCTTCATCTGATCTGGATACGGCCCGGATCCGGCTGACCACGGTAACCTCGGAATAAACAGAGAACAATATCAGCGTAGATGCCATTCTTCTTCTGATGTATCGAGTACATCAGGTGTTATGGGAATGTTCTCGGTTCCGGCTTATCTAAATTATGCAGCCTAACAATCATTTTACATTATTTGGATTAAAATGTATGTATAATGTGTTATGTGTATGCCAGGTTGAAAAGATGTGTTTTTAGTCTAGATTTAAACTGACAGAGTGTGTCTGCTTCCCGAACTGTATTAGGAAGACTGTTCCAGAGTTTAGGAGCTAAATAGGAAAAGGATCGACCGCCAGCAGTTGACTTTGATATTCTAGGTATTATAAGCTGGTCAGTATTTTGGGATCGCAATAGACGTGAAGGACTATAATGTGTTAAGAGATCGCTCAAGTACTGGGGAGCTAAACCATTTAATGCTTTGTAAGTAATTAGCAAGATTTTAAAATGTATTCGGTGATTAATAGGAAGCCAGTGCAGGTTTGACAGAACTGGGCTAATATGCTCATATTTCCTGGTTCTAGTAAGAACTCGAGCTGCTGCATTTTGGACCAGCTGGAATTTGTTTATTAAGCGTGCAGGGCAACCACCTAGTAGAGCATTACAATAATCTAGCCTTGAACTCATGAACGCATGAACTAACTTTTCCGCATTTGTCTTAGAGAGCATATGTCGTAATTTAGATATATTTTTAAGATGGAAGAATGCCGTTTTACAGATGCTAGAAACATGGCTTTCAAATGAAAGATTGGTATCAAAGAGCACACCCAGGTTTCTAACTGACGACGAAGACTTGACAGAACAGCCATTGAGTGTTAGGCGGTAGTCTAGATTATTACGCGCTGAACTTTTTGGTCTAATAATTAGAATCTCTGTTTTTTCAGAATTAAGCAGTAGAAAGTTATTAGTCATCCAATTTTTTATATCGGTTATGCATTCTGTTAATTTAGTGAATTTGTTTGTTTCATCCGGATGAGAAGAAATATAGAGCTGAGTATCATCAGCGTAACAATGAAAGCTAATGCCATGCTTCCTAATAACTGCACCCAAAGGAAGCATGTACAGGGTGAAAAGCAATGGTCCTAACACTGAACCTTGAGGAACTCCATACTGAACTTGTGACCGATATGACATCTCCTCATTTACTGCTACAAACTGATAACGGTCAGATAAGTATGATTTGAACCAGGCTAATGCAACTCCACTAATGCCAACATAATTTTCAAGTCTATTCAGAAGGATTTTGTGGTCAATTGTATCAAATGCAGCACTAAGGTCCAGTAACACTAACAGAGAGATACAACCACGATCGGATGATAAGAGCAAATCATTTGTAACTCTAATGAGAGCAGTCTCAGTACTATGATATGGTCTAAATCCTGACTGGAAATCCTCGTAGATGCTGTTTCTTTCTAGAAAGGAACATAGTTGTGAAGATATTGCCTTTTCTAGAATCTTTGACAAAAAAGGTAGATTCGATATCGGCCTGTAATTAACTAATTCTGTAGGATCAAGTTGTGGTTTTTTAATAAGCGGTTTAATTACGGCCAGCTTAAAGGTTTTTGGTACGTATCCTAATGACAAAGATGAATTAATAATATTAAGGAGAGGATCTATGATCTCTGGAAGCAACTCTTTCAGTAGCTTAGTTGGTATTGGGTCTAGCATACATGTTGTTGATTTTGATGATTTAACGAGTTTAGACAATTCTTCCTCCCCAATAGCAATGAAGGAGTGGAATTTTTCTTCGGGGACACTAAAATTTACTGTATTTTGTGATATTGTAGTAGACGGTTGCATGGTTATAATTTTCTCTCTAATATTATGAATTTTGCAAGTAAAGAAGTCCATGAAGTCATTACTGCTGTGCTGTTTTAAAGCATCTGGGGTTGAGGCTTTATTTCTTGTTAATTTAGTCACTGTCTCAAATAAATACCTAGGGTTGTATTTGTTTTCTTCTAAGAGGGTGGAAAAGTAAGCAGATCTAGCTGATTTTAAGGCTTTTCTGAATGCAATAGAGCTGTCTTTCCATGAAATGCGAAAAACCTCTAGCTTAGTTTTTTTCCAGCTCCGCTCCATTTTTCTGGCTGCTCTCTTGAGGGCCCGGGTGTGCTCGTTGTACCACGGTGTTGGACTATTTTCTTTAATCTTCTTTAAGCGCAACGGAGCAACAGTGTCTAAAGTGCTGGAAAAGAGAGAGTTAATAGTTTCTGTTGCAACATCAAGTTCTTCTAGGCTATCTGGGATGTTAAGTAGATCAAACTGATCAGGAAGATTATTTATAAAGCTATCTTTTGTGTTAGGAGTGATAGTTCTACTATATTTATAACAGGGAGTTAGTTTTTCGACTTTGGCTAAAGGTAGTCTACACGCAGCTAAGTAATGATCTGAGATGTCATCGCTCTGCTGTAGAATTTGAACAGTATCAACATTGATCCCATGCGACAATATTAGATCTAAAGTATGATTATGAGAATGAGTGGGTCCTGATACATGTTGTGTAACTCCAATAGAGTTTAAGATGTCTCTAAATGCCAATCCCAATGCGTCTTTTTCATTATCTACATGGATATTAAAATCACCGACAATTATGACTTTATCTGCAGACATTACTAGTTCTGAGAGAAAATCAGCAAATTCTTTGATAAAGTCTGTATGGTGCCCTGGCGGCCTGTATAGAATAGCCAGCACAAAAGTTAAACAGGAATTATTACTTGCACTAGATAATTTTACATTAAGGACCATCCCTTCAAAAGAATTATATTTCAAATTAGACCTTTGAGCAGTACTGATCGTGTTACTATAAATTACAGCAACACCTCCTCCTTTACCTTTCAGACGAGGCTCATGTTTATAATAGTAATCTTGAGGGGTGGACTCATTTAAAGTAATGTAATCGTCTGGTTTTAGCCAGGTTTCTGTCAAACACAGCACATCTAGTTTATGATCTGTAATTATATCATTTACAATAAGTGCTTTTGAGGAAAGGGATCGTATATTCAGCAACCCAAGCTTTATCATTTGTTCATTTGTGTTATAACCGTTCTTAGTTGTTTGTAAATCAATTAAATTTTTACCCTTAAACGGTTTTGAGAGTTTTTTGTATTTGCTAATTCGTGGAACAGACACAGTCTCTATAGGATATCTAGGAGAAAGAGTTTCTATGTGTTGTAATTTATCTGACCTCTGTGACGTGAGACAGCTAGCAGACGGTCGGTTTAGCCAGTTTGTCTGCTTCCTGACCTGGACCCCAGTTGTCTATTGTTAATGTAATATTCCCCTGTGTCAGTGTGTGTGGATGATCGACTCCTGAGTTTTGCACCCCCGTGTGCCGTTTTGTTTTCTGTCATTAAAGTGTTTTCGTTTTACTTCCGTGTTCTCCTTGTCTCTCCTCATCGCACGCCTGCATCACCGTTACAATGATGACCTGTGCAAAAAAATAAATCATTGATTCAATAATGTTTAATAATGCTCTTATTGGATAAACTCTTGGACATCTTTTAAAGAGTCTGTGCCGTAAACTTCACATACTTTTTAAAATCCAGTGTTTGGTTGGTACTGATAAACATTAATTGTCAAAGTTGTAAACATGACGACTTCTTCAATTAGGGGGTTTGGTGTTACAATGGCTTTGTTTCCAGGTGGACTGTAAAAGTACACATCACACATGTCTCCTGGAAATCCTGTAGGATTCAAACAATCAGATGACTCTTGAAAACTCCCATATTGTTTCCCATTTTGTGTGTCTTGTGCAGTATCCATGGTGGTGACATCTGAGGCTGAGACTAAGGACCAAGACTGACATATATATATTTATATATATATATATATATATATATAAACACACATATATATTTATATATATACTCTGTGTTTCCTTCAGTTTTTGTCCATTCCTGTGTTCCATGCCAGATCGATGGACCTGGTCATTGGCCAACAAAGACTGCTAAAGAGCTGCTGGAAAAAAGGGATTACGCAAAGCAGTTCTCCTCAATTCCACAATAGAAGGTGGAATTTGAGAATTATGCCATAGACTTTTGTCATCTTGCAACCTTTGCTCCTTTTGACGACGAGACGATCAAATCTCTGTTTTAGATCGGGGCAAACTATAACCATCTTTTAGACCTCACAGACACCACAGGACTCAATTGGCATGAAGCTGTTCTAAGGTGTCTGTACAGCGTCTACCCCCGATCAACGCATTAGCACAACCTTTCTCGTCGTCTTCTTCCACCTCTCCAGTGCTATTTGTCAACTTGAAACATCACCCACTACTCATCGGCCTGATCCAGTGCTCGCTGCTTGTCGGCCTGATCCAACGCCCGCTGTTTGTCGGCCTGCAACAGCTCCTGAGCGCGTTACTCTTCTGTCTTCCTCCTCGTGCAAATTCAAAGGGTGCCACCAGAGAGGCCCCTAATACCTAAACCCTTTCCTGAGCGCCCCCTAATGCCCAAACCCGGCCCAAACTCTTTCCGGCCCCCTAACCGGATGTTGAACTCCTGCTTGTCCCCAAATCGAACTAAGAACTATTGCCTGTCCCAGAGCCCACCCACTCCGGGAAGAGCCTGACAGTTGTGTTGTCCTGGGAACATGCAAACAGGCTGGTAAGCTGCAAGATCATAGAAACTGTCTGCTTCTGCAACAATTTTAGACTTTTTTTAACTCCCATTTGTCAAGAAGTAAGGAATCAAGGATTGAAAAATCTGGAAGTACAAGTAAAAATACAAATACATTTAAATCTTGTAAATGAACATTATATCATCTGTGCCCAACCAAAATTGTCACTACTGTTCATAGTGCTTGCATATTGAAATACTGTAAACTGTCTAGTTTGGAGAATAAATATATATTATGACTATAGGCCCAGTCACACAGCGAAAACGCATGAAGAACGCACGAATTACGCACAGATTTTCGTTTCTGCGCGGCGTGTGCGTCATATGCGTAATTCGACGGTGGAACGAACGAGGACCGTCAGTGATTGTAAGTGGATGTGCGTCGAAGGTGGTTTGTGCGTGATTTTGAGTTTTGAACGGTTCAAAAAATTTCTGACCCACAGATGTGCGTCGGTGTGCGTTATTTATGAGTCGGCGTGCGTAGTTTATGCGTTGAGTATGCGTGACATGCGCAGGACACGCGTCGGCTGTCAGTGCTTATGCGTCGTAACTGGTTCGAAAGCGCGCACGTCCACTGACGCCCCACCTTCATATCACTCATGAACCACGCACCGCGGCGCACGTATCACGTTCATTCCACTGACAATGTGGATTCTGAAAGTGCTTGTTCGTGGAACGTTCGCGAAGCGTGCGTGTTTGGACGCGCTCCGGCAGTGATTCATGCGTCGGGTGTTCGTGGAATACTTTGGTCAATTTCTCGACGCACAAGCACGGACAAACCCAATCTATGCGTGATTTGTGAGTAATTCATGCGCGATCGGCTGTGTGACTGGCCCTTATAATCAGAAGACAATTTTTTTATAAAACTAATTTTCAAATATTTATACTGTTACATATGAGTATTCACTTAATTTAACTGACTGTGTTTATGTGAATACTCACCAAGACCGCAATTCTGTGTTTCCATTCTTCCCTGGGAATCAAACCCATGACCTTGGCGTTGCCATCTTGTAACCAATGTCAGCTGTCTCTTGTTATCCCTACCCATTTATAACGTCATGTTTCCTTGTGTCCTTGTCAACCGTAAACGTTACGTGTGTCGTTGTCGTGTGTGGATGTATTCCCAGTTCCCTGTTTGCACAAAGAAGTACTGTTTTAGTTTTGTTTGGATTAAAGTTTTTCTGTTTGAATCTCCGCGTCTGCTCCTCGTTTCTCCGCATCGCACAGGCACACCAGCACTAGTGTTTGAGTTACAGGAAAGCACTGCATATAACATAAACAACAAATAAGAACTCAACGTAGTGCTAGGAGGCTTTGTGGGTGCACACTTTGCCATGTTATTTTTGTTTGGTTAAAATGAGTAAAATCATGCACAATACGCTCAAACCCAAAGGCCTGTAACGGCAGTATTAGAGAGAGCAAGAAGGTATATCGTATCTTGGATCTATTCTGCGGAAAATGAGAAAATTCTGATATTTCAGTATCAATATGCATAAAAAAATAGAAATTTTGGACAAAACTACATAGTGCTTAGTTTATTATTTCAGATGCCTTTTTTTAAACTATAATTGTTTGAAATGTATAGCTTAAATATAAAAGTCAACTTGCAAATATCACTAGTATGAGTAACTGCACTACACGCCACTGCTGAAATCAACCCACCACATAAGGGTGTTAATGTCAAGCCCTGGACACAATCCTCCTTGAAATCTTCCAGCAGCTTCGGAGTAGCTTTTACGAGCATTGCTATTTATTGCAGCAGTCAATAGGGTAAAAATAGCTAATTTTCCTTCCCTTGCAAACTTAAAGTATCATTTCTTTTTAAGGAGGCAGGAACAGATTCTAGTAGATGGAGTTACTAAGCATGTCATATACAGTACAGTCTGTATATAGTAACAGATATTACAAAATACAAATATCCTTTTTATATGTAATTCAATTGGAATGATATAGTAACAACAGCATCTTCTGTTATGTCAAGGAGGCAGAATTATGTTTCATGGATATTTCTGCTCTCCAGACTGCAGTAGTGTTTCTACCAATATCATTAATAATTCAAATAGTGTTTAGATTTAGCTTTTGTTTTTGATGGGGGTTATATTTCTCAGTTGTCTGGAGATTACCCGTCGAAGGTCACAGCAATACACCTTGTTTTTTCAAGAACTTTACATATAATGGAGCTACAAGGTTTGTATCCTAATCCATGAAATTTTAAGTTCTATATCCACTACATACATTTATGGGCAGTTGACAAATAAGGGTTAAACCGCATTTTTTCAAAAAAAGTTCTAAATTGCTTGAAAATTGTATGCATTTGTAAAGTTCAAATACTGTTGTTTTTGAAACTGTTAGAGGTTAGCAGATTTTTTTCCTCATTATGTAATTTATTAAGCTTTTTTCACAGCGGCAGGCAAATTATGTCCTGCGGTGTGACATGACATTACTATAAAATTCTAATATTTAAATATTATTAATTTCAAATAAAAATCAGGTATTTAAGTTTAAGTTTAACAAGTATTCTTAAAGAATTATCATTAAAATTCTGCAAATATTTTTTTTCCACAGCTGTTTTTTGATTATATTCGTTGCTTGTGCCATCTTTTACCACTCACTCCAGTGGAAATATTGTGTAAAATGAGAAAAAAATATTTGAAAATGTTTATTTCTTTTTATATATAGTTATAATATGCAATTTTTCAAATGCATATAATTATTTAAGCTAGTTAACATAGTAAAAGTCATTTAATTGTGTTTGAAGTGATGTCACACCACAGGACTTCCCGTCACACCACAGGACGAAATGAGACACTGTATGAACATTTATGGTGAAATCTATTAAATACTTTTGTAACAAATACATTAATTTGCATCTCTATTTGAACATTAATGAAAATGCAACATATCAGTACAATCTTATTACTTAGTGTATGAATTTAAACTAAAAACATAGTGTGCGCACGGCTTCGAGGATTTGAGCCGTGTGCACGGTTGTCTGTGTAATGTCTTATGTGCGGTTATGATGTCTGATCCCGAGGCTGGTCTTGTCTGGTTTCGGTTTGTGTCGGGATTCGGACATTCATGACCCGTGTGTTCGTCCTTGTCATGAGCACGCGAGCCGAGGGTTTCCTCGTTCATGTTTGCTGTCCTGTGTTGCTTCGTTGTCATTTCTAGCTGTCAGTCGTGTCGTTATTCTATGTCGTTCCAGGTTCATGTCCTGCCTTGCCTTGTCTTGCCTAGTCTAGTTTCAAAAAAAATTTCCCCTGGGACGGTATGTTTGATTTTGTTAATAAAGTTCATCCTTTTTGTAAACTGAGTCCTCGCTCTCCTAAAACCCTGACACATGATAACCTAATCACTTTAAAAACAATGATCAGTGACTGTTAACATACACATACAACAAACAAATGAAGACAGATATATATTTATGTTTAATTTATGTATAATATAGGTATATTATGTATAATAAAGACCGATATATATTTGTTTAATATATGTATAATATAGGTATATTATATATAATATTGACTGTGGCGAGCAGGGCGGGGTCGAGGGACCGTGAGAGCGTCACAAGACAACCGTGGCGTGATTGAGAATGAGCGTCACCTGCGAGCCATCGGTCTCTCGTCTCACGACAGTGAAGAACGAGAGAGGACCAGGCCTGGGACTTTATGTTGTGTTTTGTGTGGGCGGCAGTCGACCGCGAGGGGCTGCCGCCATTACTTTCGTTTTGTATTTGGGTTTATTTTGATTATTAAAGTCTTTAAATGTCTGCCGGTTCCCGCCTCCTTCCTCCCTGAACATTTAACTGCGTTACATTGACAATATTTGTTAAATATATATATAGAGACAGATATATATTTATATTTATGTTTAATATTGCAAACATAGCAGACAGAAATCAAGCTAGACATCTGACTTAATATAGACATCATTACTTACTTATTACCACAGGACTTTTTCACTTTGGCAGCCATTTTGAGTCATTGCTATACAAGACTGAGCTTGGACATTACACTAACTGAATAAGTTCATTGTTTTAAACCTGAATATGAATTTTTTTTTTTTTTTTTTTTTTTCTTCAAACTAGATCAGTCACACCACAGGACACAGGACTCAAAAATGGACATGTTAATGGGCTGACAGAAATGATTAAATTTATCAAATTAATTAAATTAATTAACAGTCACCTTTTAACCTCAATAGACCCTTTTCAGGTGACGTCACCAACCCGGAAATCGGCCCGGAACTCGTTCAACGCATTCTCAATGAGGATCAAGCAGAGCGGAACATATATTTCAATATAACTAATATATATATATATATATATATATATATATATATATATATATATATATATATCGCAATGCCGAAGGCGAAGGGAAACTATTGTAATGTAGAAGGTTGCCACAATCGTTCGGAGGATGAAAGAGGTGCCGAAATACATTATTATCGTGTTCCAGGCGTTATTTACAACCAAGGCCAGGAGTGCGAGAACTTGAGTGCCAAGCGAAGACGATTGTGGTTGGCAGCACTTAACCAAGATTTTATGGGCAAGAACCTGGCAAACATTCGAGTTTGCTCGGACCATTTTGTAAATAGTAAGTAACCACTCATTTCAAATAAAAATAAAATGTGAATAAATGGAGAGAGAGATGATGAGTGAGAGAAAGAAAGAGGTGTTCGTATGTTGAAAGATGTTGCTTTTTTGGGGGAAGTACTACGAAATAGAAATCTAAAAAACTGAACCAGAATGTCATATTTGTTTTAATAAACAGCTGTTTGTTTCATTAATTTACTTGTCAGGAAATATTTCTGGTAATATTTACATGTCTGACATTCAACTACCAGCCATTAACAAATACATCTAAATGTAGGGTAAACAAAACAGCTCTTCGGTCTGATACCCATCCACAAACAAACTGATTGTAAGCGTCAAGTCCTTTCAAGGATTTCAGTTGCTCCTGGGTGTAACCACTGGGATTAAACATCAAATAGTACAGAATATCGTACTGTGATACACTGGGCAGAGTGTTCTCACAAGACTTTGTCCATTGTTGTGTAACCGAATTGTCGAGTGGATCTTCGCCGTCAATAAAGTTCAATTTCTCTATATATCTTGACTTCTCCGGCGGATCAAGCTGATCCCTGTATAAAACAGGCCTGGCCGAATTTATCCATCATGGCATCCTAACCATCCCCATTCTCTCTGATTGGCTTCATCACTCTGTCTCCTCTCCACCATATTACAGATGTACAATAAAAGATGCAATAGCAATTGAGAATACATCCTTTCAGTTTTGCAGTTATCATAGGCAAATATTGTACTTCATGAAACTCTTTTCACACATGGATAGTAGATTTTGATATTAGACATTGTTAAAAACATGAACAGTATAGAGTAGAAACGTGGTCTTATAGACAACACAGATAATATTGGTCAACAGAGTCAGCTCTGCAAACATGTTGGTTAACAGTGCAGTGGACAGTGGAAACATTCCCTCTTACTAGATGACTTTATGTACTGTTAATTAAAACTTTTATCTTGTTTTTCTGATCTTAAACAATTTATATTATAAATAGTTGTAAAAATTACAGTAAGTAAACAAAGCACAGAATAAGTTTATATTCAAATTATAACTTGCATAACAAAAATAATGTATAAAACAATTGCTTCATAACTTATATGCATAAAACACCTTTTGTGTCAAATTTAATTTAAAGTTATTTACAAATTTGAATTTATATAACCCAAATTTTATTTCTCTACCAATCTCTCAGGAAGAGAAAACAATCCGTTCAGTCTCTTCAGTGATCATCTCTCCTCCATCTCTTGCAGAAACCTATGGCAGGTGGAACAAACAACAGACACAGTGGGAGTGGTGACAAACTCAAGAGAGGCGTATATTAAAGAAATAAACAGTCCAAAACACAAAACAAAAGTAAATAAAGTGTCTAAATAAATTGGGGACCTGGTGTCCTCGTTGTGCAAGAGAGTCGTGAAGGAGGGGTAGTGACAAAGTAGGATGGGTCCAGGAAAGGGCCGGGGGTCCATCTCGTCTGAGGCGCATATGATGCCTCATATCCGGCAGCTCGTCCTCTTCCTGCACCGGAGCTGCGGGGGAATAACAGTGCTGCAGCATCCTGGCCCATCAGCCGCGTCTCCCTTTCTGGACCTACAAGGACACCAGCGTGCATGCATGGGGAAAGACCCGCCTCCAGAGGAGAGTCGCGTTTGTCCTTTAACAGCGGCGGTGGGATGGCTTTATTGAATTCAGGTGTGCCACACCACACGCCGCCAATCCTTGTAATTACCACGTCCCTTCTCTCTTCACACCCACTCCAGTTGGGAGCCTTGTGAAGGGCGGTGCTGATAACAAGGGAGAGACAGCCGTTCTGTCACAAACCTCATGTCCTTACTGAATCCACTGCTGAACTTAGCCCTGGCGCATCCTCAGGGATGGAGTCAATTAGGATAGGTAGGGAGGGGGTGTTGTTATGGCATTGCTGGAATGCCTCTGTACTGTCACAGTCTTGTCTCGTCATGTTTTTCGCATCCGGGTTCCTTTATGTATCTTCCAGGTCCTGCATGCTCTTGTCTCTGTCTAATCACTGCCCAAGACTCGTCAGCTGTTCATACTCCCATGTTTGTCTAAAAATGCCCTCCTGTGTTCCCATGTCTTTGTCTCTTGTTAACATTATGTGTCCAAGTGTGTGGATGCCGCTCTGTGTTTTGTATGATAATGTGCCGTTTCAGTTATCATTTAAGTGTCTTTGTTTTCAGAGTGTTGTTTCTTCTCATGTCTCCATATCACACAACAGCATTGTCGTGTAACAGAACAAGACACCAGGGACAGTCAGTCGCTCATCAGAACCCGGACCTAGCCTGTTATTCCCGGGATTTCTGCATGCTCGCCACTGTCTCCGGGCTTAGCGCAGCGCTAAGGACAATATACTGGGTCGGTGCAAACTACCACCAGCCGTGGGACCTCCCAGACACCACTGGCCTTGTTTGGTGGGAGGCCGTTACTAGGTGTCTGGAGACTGTCTACCCCCGACCCTGTCAGTCCAACAAGCCAGCCCCTCCACCAGCAGCTACAGCACACGTGCCAGGACCTTCGCCCACTCTTGCGCCCCGTGTCTACCTGGCAACGCCTTCACTCTCCGAACCAACACTCCCGAGCTTTGTGACCAAGTCCACGCCCCCGAGCTTCGTGACCGAGGCAGCACGCCGCTGCCGCAAATAAATAGAGGAAGCGCAAAGGCCAGTTGGCCATTGAACTGTGTCCGCAGGCAGCCCGGCCCTGCCAGACCTCCCAGAGCAACCTTCCGTGCTCCTTGGCCTGCCGGCACCTCCCATACTCCTTGCCCTGCCTGAACCCTGTGACCTCTACCCTGAGCCTCTCGCCCTTGTACCACCTAGGCCTCCCGACAGCATTCCGGGGAGGCCTTTCAAAAAAAATTGCGGGGAGGTATAGGGGATTCCTTGAGGGTGGGTGGGGCAAAGGAGGGGAGACCAGGCTCCCAACACTGCCTGGAACTCTTAAGACTGCCTGGCCTCTTGTTCCAGCAGCTCCACCCTGGAAACTCTCCCGCCCTGGCCCCTGATTTCCACGGGAACTCCCTGGGTCCCCATAGACACAGTCAGCAAAAAAAACAAAAAAAAAACAGTAATAGCTGTCTGTTGCACGGACTGTTCTGCTATGGTTTCATTTTGAAATTTTTGTCGGAGAAATAAAAAGAAAAGTAAACAATATTGACAATATTGTGTTTAAAAATCACAAGGTCACTTGTTCATTTAACTGTTGTATAACATAAGCCACATTTGTAAATGTTCTGATATTCGTGAAAAACGGTACTCTTGCTTGTGATGCTTGTCTTGCTTGTAATAACTAGATCATATCATATAAATATAAGACAAAAACTCATTGGGAAAAAAATATTATAATATGTGTTGCAGTTTGAAATGTTGTCTTGGCAACTGATGAATGGGACTAATTGGGGAGTGAGGTACTCTAGGCGGGAGCTGTGTATTCAAAGACTACTGTGGAACAAGGCTTAAATACAGTGCAAAGGACAATTGAAAGTAAGTCTGTTACGGCTAGATCATACAAGAAAATAGAATGGCCATACTTACATTGTTGGGAGGGGGGTGTCTCATGGTCAGTTAGGGCCACCGGCTATGAAGATAGTTAGACAGCGACTACAGAGACGTGGAGTTAGGAGCGTCTTCGATTCCTTATTGTGATGTTGCTTATGCTGTGGAACTGCAAGAGCGTGCAAGAGCCTGGCTGGACTTGACTTTTTTCAGATTCTCTTTTGTGACTGAGATGGTCATGGATACATCTCAATGTGAACGCTGAACTGAAGAAATGCATTTTCTCACCATGGAACGATCATTTTATAGAACACGTGGGGTGTGGGGGTGGGGATGGTTCAGCTTCGTAGTGCAAAGCCTTAGAAGAGGCTGTCAGTCTGGTTTCTGAATTAGAAGTAATTTGAAGTTTGTTGTGAAACTGCTCTATTGCAAATACTAAAGTGCGGGTGATGTCTGAAGGTACACCAGGCAACAAACAAATGGAGATGTGGAAGGGTTTTTACTTTTGGGAGTAGTAGAAGGGTTGAGACACCCCGCAAAAGACTGCCTTGAGGGCATGGAAGGCCTTGGTGGCTTCCGGTGTCCAGGAAAGAGACTTGGGCCCGTGGCGTAGCAGGGAAGTCCAGGGTGCACTGGTGATACTGAAGTTTGAATGAAGCGTCTGTAGAAATTGGCAAATCCAAGGAAGCGTTTTAACTCTTTTATCTTGGAGGGTTGTGGCCAATCCTGGACCACTTTCACCTTCCCCTGGTCCATCTTAACGCCGTTGTGGTCGATGATGTATCCATAGTGAATGCAGCTATAGTGGAACTCTCACTTCTCTATTTTGAGGAAGAGATGGTGTTCCCAAAGCTTGGTCAGAACCTGCATAACGTGATGACGATGCTCTGTAAGGTCTTGGGAGTACACTAGGATATCGTCTCTGTAAACTATCACAAATACATTGAGGAATTCTCAAAGTATCTCGTTCATAAATCCCTGAAAAACTGCTGGGGATTTGGACAGACCAAAGGGCATGACTCGTAATGGCCCGAGGGTGTCACAAAGGCGGTTTTCCACTCGTCTCCCTTTTGGATTCTGATCAGATTGTAGGCGCTACGCAGGTCTAACTTGATAAAAATGCGAGCCCCCCGCAGCTGCTGCAGAGCGGCGGGGACCAGGGGAAGTGGGTATCGGAATTTGACTGTGAGGAGTTTAGGTGGCGGTAATCGATGCAGGGTCGTAAGCCTCCGTCCTTCTTTCACACAAAGAAAAAACTGGAAGCGGCAGGGGAAGTTGATGGACGGATACACTTCTGTTGAAGATCTTTCTTAATGTACTCCTCCATGGCCTGTTGCTCCGGGATGGACAGTGGATAGATACATCCTCTGGGAAACGTTGCCCTAGGCAGCAGGTCGATTACACAGTACCATGGCCGGTGAGGTTGAAGTTCCGTTGCGTCTTGTTTGCTGAACATGTCCTGGAACGCCTGATATTCCAATGGGATTTCTGTACAGGAGGCTTTCGATTGAAGTGGTGGCTAGTTGTAACTGATCTTTACCTTCGGAGGAGTAGGACAGATTTTTTTCCTGATGGGAATAAAGCAGTTTTTGTGACAGTTGGGGGTCTACTTCAGAACTTCCCCGGTGTTCCAGCAAACAGTAGGCGTGTGTTCGGCGGGCGTATCCACGGGCGTCCCAGGACGATGTCAGAGGTGGATCGCTCCAGCACCAGAAAATGTAGTTCTTCTTGATGGAGACAACCAATTTAAAGATGAATAAGTGTGGAGACGTACCGGATGCACCCTTGGCCCAGCGGATGTTATGAACTTTGAGGAGTTTATTGAACTAGCCGGAAGATAATAACTGGTTCTACGGTTGTAGACACAAGCGAGAAATCAGGTAGTCGAAGACGAGACTGGACACAGACTGCAGAGAGGAGGCTGAAGATATAGGAGTGCTGATATAAGACAGGTGCGGGTGATTAATATTCTGGTGACCAGGATTGTGTGGGAGGAGTGTGCGAGGCTGGTGCGATGGGTTTTGCTTGATCTGTCACACTAACGGAGCAAGCAACACAACTTCTGGTACAGGCCATGGTAATTTTCAATGGACTACCTGCTTAGTTTTATTTATTTAGTTTATAAAATGCTTTTCTTAAACCCAAAGTGCTAAAATGCAAAGAGTACAAGAGCAAAAACAATACAATTATAAAAACATACATTTTAAAAAGAAATTAAGACAAAAACACAGTCTAAAAAGATGTTTTTTAAAGCTGTTTATTAAAAATACACAATGTTGGGGCACTCCTAATAGTTAAAGTAAGTGTATTCCATAACCTAGGGGCTGCTACAGCTTATGTTAAGCTATCAGTTTATGTGCTAGCCGAGGCTCAAGAAGGTTATATCAGCTCTATTCAGATGCCAACTATATTAGTGTGTGTTAAGAAGGGCTCCCAGGTGGCATAGAAGGAATTGATTTTTGGGGTGGTTGATGACTTGGCACAGAATCAGCAATATGATCCAGAATTTTCTCTTTTAATCCATTTTAGGCAGCGCACAGATGATAATGGTGAGGAACTGAAGAGGAATGCTGCTATGAAGAACCATAGCTCTTTATGGGGCCAGTGGCAGTTGCAAGATTAGCAGTTGGTACGGGTGCCCCTCTTACTCAGCTTTAAAAGTACAGGTGGTGCTTCCTAAGGTGCTGGTAGCATTGGTTTTAAATCAGCTTCATAGCTCAGTAACAGGAGGCCATCTGGGGATTTAAAAATTGCAAGAGAAAGTAAGAGATCGTTTTTATTGGCCAGGGTGGTTTCCACACATAAGACAGTGATATAGGCAATGTGTAGACTGTGTTCCTCGAAAGACACATGGGTAACTTCCTTGTGCCTCTATTAATTATTTCTTGTGCCCCAATGAATATATACTCACAAGCGTATTGCCTTTGATATTTTGGAACCTCTACCTGAGATGCCTAAAAAGCATATTCTGGTTGTGAGTGATTACTTCTCTAAGTGGACTGAGGTATTTTCCCTTCCCAACTAGGAGGGACAGACAGTTGCTTGTTTCCTGGTTGAGGAGTGGATATGTCACTTTGGGACTCTTCATAATTTTCATTCAGATCAGGGGCAAAATTTTGAGTCTGCTCTGTTTAAAGAATTGTGCCGATTGTTGGATATGAGTAAGATGTGTACCTCACCATACCACCCCCAATCTAATGGATTGGTGGAGCGATTTAACCATACTTTACTGTCGATGTTGAGTTTGTTTGTTAATGAGAATCACACTAACATTAGTGTGGGATTATCTATTGCCATATGTTATGATGACTTATCAAAGTAGTGTCCATAACAGTACAAGATTCATATCCTACAAGATCATGTTTGAAAAGGAAATTGTTCTTCCTCTGGATGTGTTGCAGAATGCAGGCCATTTGGCAGTTTGTGTCTGCCAGTAAGTACGTGACTGGCTGGCAGACACATTATCCATGGTGGTAGAGGCAGTAAGCAGACATCAGGATATAGTCTCTAGGCAGAAGAAGGAGTCATTTGATCTTCAGGCTAATTTGCAGTTCTATTCTGTGAGGGAAATGGTGTGGGTACAGAATAAGATAAAGAAGAAAGGCATTTGCCCAAAATTACAAAAGTGGGGCCCTTATGAAGAGCTGAAATGTATTTCTGATGTACTTTATCATGTGGTATTAGCAGAGGGGTGCCAGAGACAGTGGCACATTATAATAGACTCAAATAGACTGTTCTTTCTTCTTTCTCAGAAGTGTCTGGAGGATGGCTGACTAGTTAGTGGTCGCTTTGGGAGCCAGTTGGGTTCATTGGAGGGCACCAATAATTTACTGTAATTTGAAAGGACCATGGCCAAAGGGCAGGATCAGTTTCTGCTGGTTCTGCCCAAAAGCCTGTTTGGGAGTTTGATATACAGTAGAATGACCAGGGCAGGTGGCAGGATGGATAAATGGGCTAAAATGGCAATACAAAGCAGGGGCGTAGCCAGAAATTTATTTTTGAGGGGGCCCAGCTTAAAATGAGGGGGCCTGAGCATATCATAGTTGGCTGGATTCGAACCTGCGCGGGGAGACATTAATGGATCTCTAGTCCATCGCCTTAACTTTTCAGCCAAGACTGGTTGAGGTGTGACCCGCAGCGCGCTATTCTTGACTTTGGGGGTGTGTTGCGACCGTCTTGTGCGGCGGGCGATATGTGTTTTCACTTTAGTTTTCACAGTCGCGATTTTAAACAATTGAAAATCTGAGGGGGCCGGACATGTAAATGAGGGGGTCCAGGCCCCCCCGTGGCTACGCCACTGATACAAAGTACGAGAGCGATGTCAACCTGGGTGAACATGGGACTATGTGATGGCTTCAGTATGACATGAGGATGAGTCTGTTCCATTGGGTGGAGACAGTGTAATTCTGTGTTGTCAATTGATTAATAGGACTGATTGGGAAATGAGAAACACCGGGTGGGAGCTGTGTATTCAAAGAGTGGGGTGAAAGAAGGCTTAAATACAGCGCAAAGGACAATGGATAGTAAGTATTGATGAGTTTGTGAGTTGTCACCAATGAAGTTAGTGAATTCACGCATTATTTTGTGTAGTCCTAATAATTTCCGGGTTATGTTAGCCTGTGCTTGTACTGCCCTCTGTCACATAAAACATCTTCTGACTTTTGGTGTGTTGTCTTCTGGTGCCAGGCCATCCTGGAAAAAAATAATTAAAGGTAGACTATTTTTCTGAGGTAGACATATCTTTGAATTTTAGAGGCATATAACTGAATACATCACAAAAACATTACTGAGAATTTCAATGTCAGCTCGCATATGGTTAAAACAATTACAATTTCATTATAGACGATACATATCTGTCAGGGTTCAGGAAGGATACAAGGACCCAATCGCAAGGGGGAGGACAATTTATTGACAGAAATAAAAACAAAAACAAGACTCAAACAAAACCACCCCAAGTGGGGGAAAAACAGACAAGGACAAGACTAGGATTCACTAGAAATTGCTAGGATTCAACTAGGTCTCCACTTGGATTCAACTAGGTCTCAACTAGAAAATAACTAGGTCTCAACTAGAAAATAACTAGGTCTCAACTAGAAAATAACTAGGTCTCAACCAGACATCAGGACAGGACAGAAGACAATGAAGCAGCACAGGACAGCAAACACTATGGGATTATAAAGAGAGCACATGGGGAAGTTAACGAGGGAAGGCAGCTGGGGCAAATCAAACTAATGATAATGAAACGAGACGGGTGGGGTAACAGACAAGACATGAATACAGCCAATGCACATAGACAACTCACAACATTGCAGTAGTGTCAGAGCTCTGCCACAACAACAAGAGATTACTAGATCGAATGTGGCAGAACCCTGACACTACCCCCCCTCAAAAGGGACGCCACCTGGCGTCCCTACGAGGAACAAGACTAGAACAGGACAGACAGATGACAACAACAAGACCGATGCAAAACAGGACAAGGCAGGAAAAATAAAAATACACAAGGACAACAGGAGGGAGGGAAGAAAAGTCAGGCAAATAACTCAATCAAGCTAACTAAACAGTTTGCAAAACCAACATCATGAAACTACCTCAAAAAGTCCTCAATATCATGAAAAAAAAGTCACTTATCAAAACAGAGTCCTGGGGAGGGGGCATGGGGTGAGCCAGGGTGGCTCAGAGAGATCCAAGTTCTCAGCAGAGGACCAGGGTGGAGCTGACGGAACGAGCCCAGCGGGCTCAGTCAAGGCCGGCAGGTCATGTGGATCTGGGAGTTCAGGCACGAAGGGGTGGATCTGGAGGATCTGGCAGGACTGACGGGACAGACTGGGCCGGCAAACCTTGGCCGGCATTGGGCTCTCGGACGGCCTCCTGGGCAACAGCGGGCTCTCGGACGGCCTCCTGGGCAACAGCGGGCTCTCGGACGGCCTCCTGGGCAACAGCGGGCTCTCGGACGGCCTCCTGGGCAACAGCGGGCTCTCGGACGGCCTCCTGGGCAACAGCGGGCTCTCGGACGGCCTCCTGGGCAACAGCGGGCTCTCGGACGGCCTCCTGGGCAACAGCGGGCTCTCGGACGGCCTCCTGGGCAACAGCGGGCTCTCGGACGGCCTCCTGGGCAACAGCGGGCTCTCGGACGGCCTCCTGGGCAACAGCGGACTCTCGGACGGCCTCCTGGGCAACAGCGGGCTCTCGGACGGCCTCCTGGGCAACAGCGGGCTCTCGGACGGCCTCCTGGGCAACAGCGGGCTCTCAGATGGCCTCCTGGGCAACAGCGTCAGCAGCACTCTGCTCACTCCAGCATAGACCACAAAAATAAAAAAGGGATCAGCAACCTTCTTAGCGACGGTGGGGCTGACTGGGCACTTCCCCCGCTGGGTCCTCATGGCTGCTTCATTCTGTCAGGGAACGGGAAGGATGCGAGGACCCAATCGCAAGGGGGAGGACAATTTATTGACAGAAATAAAAACAAAAACAAGACTCAAACAAAACCACCCCAAGTGGGGGAAAAACAGACAAGGACAAGACTAGGATTCACTAGAAATTGCTAGGATTCAACTAGGTCTCCACTTGGATTCAACTAGGTCTCAACTAGAAAATAACTAGGTCTCAACTAGAAAATAACTAGGTCTCAACCAGACATCAGGACAGGACAGAAGACAATGAAGCAGCACAGGACAGCAAACACTATGGGATTATAAAGAGAGCACATGGGGAAGTTAACGAGGGAAGGCAGCTGGGGCAAATCAAACTAATGATAATGAAACGAGACGGGTGGGGTAACAGACAAGACATGAATACAGCCAATGCACATAGACAACTCACAACATTGCAGTAGTGTCAGAGCTCTGCCACAACAACAAGAGATTACTAGATCGAATGTGGCAGAACCCTGACAATATCACACAGCCCAATGCAGATAAAGAATGAACTTGTATTTACCCATCTTGTTCTCTCTTCCTTTCGCATACAGGAGACAGTATTATGAAGTTATAAATGCCACAAATTGTCACGTGAACAAGCAAATCCACAATGAAAGAATACAATTATGGGCGCTATTTAGTAAAAAAAAAATATTTTTGTCAAAATCAAAGATATCATAATTATACCTCTCATATATAAAAATGTGACTTTTTAATGGCCTTACATTAAAAAAAATATCTAATTTAATACTTTAAGGAAACCTGTATAGGGTGGGGGCTAATTGTTATAATTACACAAGAGAGCCCAGTGGAAATATTACAAATGGGTCGTTGTTTTATCTCCAGACCACACTGATTGAGTCTTTTCATAAGCTGCTGATTCTGGTTCCCTAAAACAAAACATTACAAGTTTTGCCTCAGATCACCAAACTAATGAAGTAGTAGTGGTAACGCAAGGGTTAAGTTCAAGTTAAGAAAGACCACTGGCTTTCAACACTTGTTTCGCTAGCCCTTTGAGTAAATTAAAACAATACTTATATTGTTTTACATTTTAATAAACATTTATAAAGTAATTTTTCCACTCTCTCTTTCAGTTAATTTTTTTAGGAACTGTTTTGCAGACATTTGACCCATGTAAGGTTCTATCTTCTGGTCACCTTTGACAAAGAAGAACATTTTAAAATAATCTATTAAGCTAAAATTTTCTGTACACCTGGTGTTCAAAGTACAAAAGGTTTTTTATCACTGGATCGGATTCTCGATTTGTGATAAAGTTGTGTATCCCAGCATTACTTTAGAAACTGTCCAGAACATCTCTTCAATAGCAGCATAATCCAATTATTTCTGAAGAATGCTACTAAGAATGATAACTTAAGAATTAAGAATGATTATTCTTAAGAATAATCTTTGTGGATCAACTGATCTTCAAAGACCACATTGCAAAGTCAACAAGGCCATGCAGGTTTGTACTACACAACATCTCAAGCAAAAAGTCTCAGCACCCTCCTACTTGGCACAAAATCCCTCTCCAGAAAATTTTCTTTCTTTTCTTGCTGATGGAATGATCTCACCTTCATCCAAAAAAAGAAGCAGAATTGACAGTATTCAAAAGACAGTTGAAAACTCTTTGTGATCACTTAACCTCCTAAAAAAAACCTATCCTTTCACTTTTTTTAATCCCTTACTTTTGGAGTATATGCTACTCTAAGCCACAGGTTTTCAAAAAAAAAAAAAAAATGGGTCGCCAGGGTGATTTAAGGAAAATATATGTGGGTTACATTAAAAATAAAAATAAATACATAAATTTGTTTTCATAAAATCATAGCCATATCATACCATAGTTTTCGCATCATATATATATATACTGTATATATATATATATATATACGCAAAATATATTTGACTTAATTAACAGATTAACAAAACGAAAGAAAAAATGTGCGGCAGTATATGCTGCTGACTTTCCAGTGCGTGTTGAGATCCAGGAGGGATACTGCACGTGGTATACACTTTCTCATGGGCTTGGTCTAGAGGTATGTTTAAACGGGATATTTGTTTTGCTGCTGGCTGGTCTTCTTAGAACACCTTTGCCAGGTTTTACAAGTTGGATGTATCTTTGGCTTCTCAAGTGCTTTCGGTGAGTGATTAGCTTTACTTATTCCTGAGAGATTGCAATTCTCTCATAGCACAGTTTGTTGACGCTAGACAGTTGACACTGTTGCTTTTGTCCACTAGTTTGTGCTTATGTACTCTTTGTTTCTTTTGTACATTGGTTTGCACTTATGTGCTCATTGTATGGCTGTGTCTGCCCTGTAATAAATGCAGCTTGCTATCTTTCAGGTTTGATATGCAAACTTTAATGTATCTCATTGCTTTAGCTACACCTACCAGTGGTGAGCACACCTAGGGGTGAGTACACCTCTGTACGTAGGGTGAGTACACCTCTGCGTACCATTGTTTGAGCTGTGTGCTCTCTTCCCTGTGGTTGGTGTATGGTTTACCAGTGTCTTCAGGCTGATATATGATCTTCAGGCTGTGGGATTTAACACATTTACGTTCGCATTTTTGCAATTGGCAAACACTTTTATCCAAAGCGACTTACATTGCATTCAAGGAATACATTGCCATTCTAATAAGTTCTTGATCCAACACATGACCTTGGCATTGTAAACACCAATGCTCTACTGGCTGAGCTACAAGAAAAATATCATGGTTCCCTCTGCGTAGCAATGCAATGTAGGGGTTACCGCTCTCAAAAGGGAATGTCTCTAGTTACTTTTGTAACCTTGTTTCCCTGGGAGGTGGGAATAAGACATTGCGTTGGCCACTGTGCTTACCGTTCAATCAGTTGTGCAGCGTTCAAACTGTTGTTGTTCCTCTGCTATTAGCACTGTCTAGGTCAGCCAGTGTTACATCTAACAGCAATTGGCCAGTTTGTCAGCTACCGTTACCCTATAAGATTTCAGGAATTCTGTGACAAGGAAGAGTTCCCACAGTGTAGCAACTTAATGTTTGGTTCCCGCCTCTCAGAGAACCCAGGTTACAAAAGTAACTGTAGACGATTTGTTTTATTGAGGGTATACACAAATAAAGGTAAGCACTTTGCAGTTTCGAATGTCTTACTCTTATTTTCCCTAGTTCCTGAGGCCTCTTCTGATTGCCCCCCCAAGTGCCTGAGCCTTCTCCCAAGCATCCCCCTAGTGCCCGAACCCTCTTCTGAACTATTACCTGTCCCCAAGTGCACCTCTGACCTCCTGCTGGTCCCTGTGCCTGCTCCAAACTCTCTCCTAGCCTCGGAAAACGACACCAATCTAGACCTAGGAGTTTCTAAACTATAGACCCGTGACCGGGGCGGATGGGGCAATGGAGGCGGAGCCTCTAGGGACACCTGAACTCCCAGAAGGCGCCACAATAGAGACCTCCCTGCATGGTCCCTGTTCCCTGGGCTCCGTTAGTGTTTCTGTTCCTCTGTCTTCTCTTCCTCCTGTCTCCCCTTTCCCCCCTCCTCAGACGCACTATTTACTGCACAAGATCGTGCCTTGTGGGAGGGTCCGTTTCTGTCACATGTCTGTCATGTCTCTGTATACATCCTGGTTCCTCCTGTGATCTCGCAGTGTGCTTCCACTCACCTGTCTAGTCATCAGTCACCTCGTCAGTCTTTTCAGCTGTGTGTTGTTCCCTCATCAGCCTTTGTGTATATCTACCCTGTGTTTCCTTCAGATCTTGTTGGTTCTTATCAATGGTATGTTGTGTCTTTCCTGTTCTCATTCTCCTTAAAAACTCAAAAACTCAAACTCCTTTGCTGGAGTTTTGTACATGAAATGCCCTTTTGTTTTGTATTTAAATTGTTTATTTTGAGTTTCATTAATAAAGTCCTTCTCAGTTAATTCCTGTGCCTGACACCGGAAAGCTTTTCTTAATACCGCCGAAGCAGAAGAGCTGCTCTGACAGTCAAAAATTACAGTCGATCACTTGACAGATCACATGACAGAGGTCATGTAGGGCTTCGACTCATTTGAAGAGTTTTGAAGTTTATTCTGTTCTTCTTGCAACAGGGGGGTATTCCAGAAAGAAAGGTTAAATTACCTGAAGGGGGAACAGGCGGAGGACAAGATGGAGACCGGGCAACACACAGTCAGGAAGGTCTCCAGGGTGGTGTCGGGACAACGGAGGACCAGGGTGGTGCCAGGGGAACAAGGAGCCAGGATAAGGGAAGTGTCCAAGGTGGGGCCCGGGGGAACCAGGGGCCAGTTCAGGGTAGTTGTCCAGGCCTGATCTCCCCAGGAGGCTCTGCCTCCTTTGCCCCACCAACCCTCAGAGTCACTCTACTACCCCCCCTCCCCCCCCCCTTGAGGGGCCTCCCCGGGAAACCGTCGGGAGGCCCTGGTGGTACTTGGGCGAGGAACTCGAGTTCAGTGGGCGCCGGCAGGGCGAGGAGCTCGGGATGCACCGGAGGAGGCTCTGGGAGGTCTGGGAGGGCTGGCTGAACCGGCAAAGGCTCTGGGAGTTCTAGGAGATCTGGGAGGTCTGGGAAGTCTAGGAGGACCGGCTGGACCAGCGGAGGCTCTGGGAGGTCTAGGAGGACCGGTGGAGGCTCTGGGAGGTCTAGGAGATCTGGCGGAGGCGGCTCGGGCCACGGGAGGTCCGTGGTGACCAGAGGAGGCTCTGGGAGGTCTGGGAGATCTGGGAGAAACAGGTGAGGAGAAGCAGAACTTCAATAAACACAGGTTTATTGGCACTCACGGAAAACAAAAGGACTGAAAAACAAACAAAATGACACTTGTTGTGCAAACACTCGGGAACACTCTGAACAGGGAACTCTGGACTAGGAACACATCCACACACTAAAGTACACCACACACCGTTTCAACAATCGACGCTCACATGGGGACACAGGAGGGAATTTAACCAGAACACACATTAGGAACACCTGTAGGACTACACGAGGTAAGTGATTAACACAACAGGTGATATAAGGACACAGACAGGACCTGGAAGTGGAACATGAGACAGTGTATACACAACGAGACTATGACACAAACAAGTTGATGAATATTTTGAATAAAAAATACAAAAATAAAGAAATGCTTTACATCTGTCATACAGTGAAGGTGTAACTTGGAACATTCCCATAACATTTGATGTACTCGTTTCATCATAAGAAGAATGGCATCCACGCTGATTTTAGTCTCTGTTTATTCCGACGTTACCATAGTCAGCTGGATCCGGGCCAGATCTAGATCAGATGAAGGGCCTGCGCCACAACACAGCCTTGAAGTGTCTGCAGAGACCATGACTACTAGACCCTCCCCTGTGAAGATTGTTGTCAATATAATAATCATGCACTTTTTGGTTGTTGGCCAGAGGAGAACTGGTCCCCCGACTGAGCCTGGTTTCCCCCAAGGTTTTTTTCTCCACTATGTTCTTCATTCATTCCTTCACCTGCTGGAGTTTTGGAAAGCACTAAATAAAGACACTAAAGCATTCTTATTGTGTCTTTTTGACGCAGGACGAGTTCCCTTGAAAGGGAACTACACTTTACACTTGCAAAGTAAAAACTGTCTCAAAACCCCACATAGTCTTTGTAATTTTTTGAACTACAGAGCTTTTTATTTATTTATTTATTTATTTTTATCTACAACTGATGCAGACCAGAGTGTTGAAGAAGCACTCTACTTTCTGAATGGCAGAAGATGGCACACTACGGAAGCTGCACCTACCCAAAATTGGGATTATTATGTTGAGAACACATAACATGGACTAACCAGCTGGGAAGTACCACATATTGAAAAAGAGTCCCTGTGGTAGGTCCAAATGCAGCGACTAGCAACAAAGACAGAGCACTAGGGAACATATGAGATTCCTATCAGGGAATCACTACATATGGAGAACTCCTAGCCTTCTAAAACAAATTCATATAGTAAGTATGGTAAAAATATCATTTCTATTACCAAAGATTGCTTTATTAACAATCTACCTGAAGTGGTTCTGGAATGCCGCTGCTGCATTTTGCCACAGGGACATCCAAAATAAGCTTTATTTGATAAAGTAGAACCGCCACCCTCATGTGGTATCCTTTTTTTGGTGCCTGCTACAAGGCATAGCGTGTGGTCTTATCACTATGCACCCTGTAGTGGCTTTGTTGCTTTAGTATGAAAGGAGAGGTTCATATGTTCTTGGTGAACGTGCTTATTTAAGCTGGCCAGACAAAGTTTGCCCCTCAGAGCCAGCCCCTCAGAGCCAGATAGCTGCAGCACGGGTTCCTCTACTGGGGTGGTAGTAACCAAAGTGCGTGCTTCCAGATCCTGGGTGAGAGAAGGCCAGGCCTGCCTCTAACTCCTCTTACAGGTCCATTTGCGAACCTCGGGAAGAACATCATCACTGTGGCTTTGCAACAGCAGGACCCGAAAACAATGAGGATTGCAAGAAGTGGAGGGTATGCAATTTATTTGCTAGTAGTAAACACAGCCAGCGTCCTTAAATGCTGACCATGCATGCTCCGCTCTCAAACAAACAAAGCAAAGATTGTATGTGTCCCTGCCCTGTTCTTTTTAAACTAGCCGGGTATCTTTTAAACACAGACACAACTGTTCACAGTTCGATTTGATTTCATTGCGCTTCACAATACATTGACATTCGACGCAAATGTATTTAACATTCTGTGGAAGAATATTGTTTCTACCTACAGAAAGGCTTTGAAAAATGTCTAGATCTACTTACTTTTTCACTTTCTTAGAAGAAAATTAACACAGCCCAAGGTTATTTATTTGATATAGTACAGAGGCTAAATTGACAAGAAATAAAGCATCAACAGTGTCAGACATTTCCCAACAGCATACCAGTAATGATTTATGATTTTTTTAAATTACTATTCAAGATCAGAATGCAGTTCTGTAAGGCTCAATACTAAGACCATTGCTATATAAACAGGATGGCTATATGCTTCCTACTGATGTTTTTAGAAAGAGAGGATTCAAATATTGCACCAAAAACCTCCATGCGTAATAACCTATAATACTGTCTCTTGATTGAGGTTCTGACAAGTCTATGTCATCAGTCAAGAATCAGGGTGTGCTATTTGAAATTAATCTGTCATTTGAAAGCCACAAAACCTAATTTTTACATCTTAAAACATCTCTGAATTACAATGTTCTCAATGTCAAAATGCAGAAAAGTTAATTCATGCATCTCTGACCTGTAGACTAGATTAGGAATAGACAGGTTTATTAAACAAACTTCAACTAGTCAAAAATGCATGTATTAGCAAATTCATGTATTTTGTGTCCTAGTAAGAATTTTATACATTTTAAAATCTCATCTACATTTACAAGTTCTACCTACTAAATGGCTTAGCTCCTCAGTACTTAAGCGAAATCCTATCACATTTCTGTCCTTCATTTTTGCTACTCAAAATTCTGTCCAGTTGATAATATCTAGAATTTATAAATCAACAACAGATGTGAGATCCTTTTTGAATTAAGCGCCCAAGAATTTGACAAAGATTCCTATGACCAGCTATTAATGCGTCATGCCAGGACCAGCAAGAGCAACGCTTTTAACAACTAGAAAGATCATTGCGCAAATCGTCATGGATAAGTCAATTGTCTAGCTGGCTAGCAGCTCTAATTTCATATTTCAGACCTAATTAAGTTTATTAGCATATTCCCAACTCCATGTGGAGAGAGGTGGATTAAATTCAACTGAGCTGAATAATGACTTATTTAAACAAATGTGACTTGACAATCCTTTGCATACATTCCAAATGAGCTGGCTAGCTGAGCTACTCCAGTTTCACTGTGAAATGCAAAACCAAAAAAAAAAACATTTCAGAGCATAAGTTTTCTTTTGATTTCTTGTACATTAATCACATAATGCTAAACTTCCCATCATATGAATCAGTGGGTCCCCGGGACCCCAGTTGTAAAGTCCTCAGAAAGGCTTGGTATAGGAAGGACACAACCGCACTAGGATGCAGCATTTCAATGGAGAAAAACACTTTGTATTGACTTGTTCTGACACTTCCTTCAAAAGGGGACAGTGGATACTGCAGATTTTCTTTTAATTTGTCACCCAATTGTATCCTAAGTCAGGTTATCATGTTTAATACTGGTATCATGTCCTTGGGTATGTTTACACAACACTGTTTTCAACTGAAAATGGAAAATGATGTTTTGGCTACTTATTTACACAGAAACTGAGTTTTGGGGGCTTAAAAACGTACGTTTTTGAAAACAGGTTTCAGAGTGCTAGGTTTTACATACAATACCTGTACCGTCTCCATGTAAAGAACAAAAACAAAAACAGTGACGTCATGTCCCTGCATTTTACATGTTCACGGATGCAAATTACATGTTCGTGGGGTGTTTCTTACAAAGACACATTTCCAATTACTGGTCTGGCATGCATAATACAGCCTTTTTTTAGTTATTTTCGCAGATTCGTGTGAATGGGGGTTGTACATTTACAATGTTATTGACAATGTTTTCAGTACATCGTTGTTGTGTAAACGTACCCTTTGACTTCAACACTAATCACTTTTCTTCCATAGTGGAAGCATCAGACTGTATATGTCAGTGGATAGTCTTCGTAGCTATAGTTGACAACTCCTCTCTCATAAGTCACATCTTCATCCTTTTCTCCATCCTCCAAACAGTGGAAATGCCCATGTATTTCAGTGTCTCCGCTGTTTCTCTGTTGCCTCATTATAAGCGTCTTGTTGTTGCTGTTTCTCACTGATGCCTCAAGAGCTTTTTGTTTGCGGTAAAAATGTGAAAATTTGTTGAAAATTATGGTAATAGGTAAAGCCACAACTAATGTGCCACTCAGTATGCAGCCAGATGCTGCCAGCTTTCCTGCCACTGTCACTGGCACCAGATCTCCATATCCCACTGTTGTCATACTAACTGTCCCCCACCACCAGCAAGCAGGGATTGTGTCCAAACCAACATCTTCTTCATATTCTGCAGTGTAAGTCATTCCAGAAAATACTGATACACCCACTGCCAGGTACAGTAATAAGATTCCAACCTCTCTGTAGCTGTGCTACATAAGGAAACAAAGAAAAAAAATGCATGTAAAATGTAGGCAGGAGTATTTTAAAGCACTTATTCTGAGTTTTTCCGTTTTTTATGGTATGAAATTTAAGGTTTTACACAATTACAAGATAAATGTTTGAATTTTAGGGGTTAGCATCATGAATTAATTTAGTTAAAACATAATCAAAACATTTACAGCCTGTACTATTCAATATGTCAGTGGTTTTCAATCCTGAGCCTGGGGACCCACAGCACTACACATTTTTTATGCCACTCCATTTTTATTTCATACCTCTACGTTTTGCACAATATGTGCTGTTTTGTTTTGTACATTTTAAAGTGTTTTTGATTGTTTGTTAATAAAATATATTTCCCGGAATCCTATGCCTCCTGGTCTCCTTATCTCCCCTGCAACCGTGACAGAACTCAGTCATTGAACATTTTCTTTTTTCAAAGTCTCAATGAACCAACTAAGGCATGCCTACACAAGGGTGGTCCTTGGGGCGATTTCATGTAGTATGTGGACTGGGTCACTAGTTTTCAGTCAGCTCCAATGCCCACTAATCCTCTGCCAGCTCCTGTGAGCCTTAGAACTAGCTCTGAGGGCCCACCAGAGAAGTGGGTGCCGGTCGTTATGGCCACGGCACTGTTGTGTGTGTGTGGGCTGCACACACAACAGCCAAAAAACTACAGCCAGCCCCAAAAGGCACTCCCGAACCCTTTCCCATGCCCACTCTAGTGTCCTCTCCAGTGCCGGACCCTTCTCTTGCACTCCCTCTAGTGCCCAAGCCCTCTGTATTGCAACCTCTAGTGCCCGAACCTTCTCCAGTGCACCCAGTGCTGCTGCCATTACATTTATTTTGTTGTTGATTTATTTATTATTAAAATGTTAAATGTTGATTGGTTCCTGCCTCCTTCCCTGAACATCAAAGTTTGTTACAATAAACATGTGGAGTGGCGAGGGTCTAACTCCAGATTCAGGATTAAACACCACTACAACAAAGGACTTCAACCCTACTCCTGGACACTCAAAGTGTTTATTTTTAACCTGCTTCAGCATACCTTCCTGTATATTTTCAAGTGATCCTGAAGACCTTAGCTTTTTCAGGTGTGTTTGATTAGGGTTACAGCTAAACTCTGTAGGGCAGTTGGTGCCCAGCTGCAGGGTTGAAGACCTTTACACTAAAATATGCAGATTGTAAATGTACTTTTACAATGACAGTGTAATCTCACCCGTAGAGTAGCACCTAGTGACCTTAACCCTGTTGAATGCCTAGCCAGCTTTAGCACCCTGAAGATTCTCATCAGCCGCAACACCTGGACCAGTTTTCCCAAGTTGCCCAGCTCTGACTCACTCCCAATGACCAGATCAAAAAAGATTGTGATGTAAATTGGCATCACTGAGATGATATCAATCACGTTTAGTGGTAACAAGAAGAATTTACGATGGTTTGGAGCAAGAAGCATGCGTGTTACTACCTCAAATGTAAACCAGCAAATGCAGAATACTTCTAATACATGCATAGTTGGGTCTTCAACTAGATTACCATTTTCATCAAATCTCTGGTATTCTGGAATGCTATTGATACACATGGTGGCAATTGATATTAACACCACACAAATGGAAAGCAAACTGAAAATTTTGCTAGGGATTGAATAACCTGGATTTTCCAATGTTAGCCACAGACGCTTCCGAATGTTTCCAAAACGTATTTCATGGAAGTGCTCAATATCTTTGTTCAGATCAGAAATCTCATCAACTGATGTATCCACACTGCTAACATCACTCTCTTCATCCCAGGATATATGATGTCTCTTCAGTTTACGATCAAGGTAACGGTAACTGCAGCAACTGTCCAGAAAAAAATCACTGATTCCCCAGTACTCTATTTCCTGAGAGAAAGAGAAAATGCAGAGCTCTTCCATAATGTGCAGCTTGCCAGTCTGATAGAAGTGCAGGACATAAGGGAAGAGACCAGGATTGCGGTCAAAATAAAACTCTTTCTGTTGAACATCAAAGTCATCACAGAGCTGTAGAATATCATCCTCTGAGTCACAGGACAAGAGTTGGCCAAGACGTGTGTCTGGAAACTTCTTCAGAATGCTTGAGCATAGAGTGTGCCTCAACCCGCCTACATTGATGTGTAAAAGGTGGTCCTTGGGATCCAAAATCCACCAAGCATGTCTTTCCTTCACCATGGTCTACTTTTATGCTGCAATGTAAAAAGGACAACACATGTGTTAGTATGGTTGGAAAAAATAACAGGTTAATTTTGGTGATTCAATTTATATGTTAAAAATAATTAATGTGTGAGTTTTTTTTTACTTCCACAATATTTTTTTATATATTCAATATAATTTTTAGATATATATTTTATATATATTTTAATTTGTTACACTTTATTTTAAGATGACATGCTTTCATAGTACTTAAATTTTTTACTTATTCAAATAATTAATATTTATTAACTATACTATACTTAGGGTTAGTTTTGGTTTAGAGTTAGTTTCTTGCAATGATGCATAATTTACTGTTATCACTATAGTAATTTCGTAATGTAACTATGTTGCCTTAAAATAATTTTACTCAGTTCCTGCTCTAATTTGCCTACTGTTTGGCTCCACAAAGCAGATCCTGTGATGTGTGATGCAGTTCTCAGCTTTTTCTTTGAATAACAATTCATAATGTTCAATTCATGTAAAAACTCTGTTTAATGTATTTTTCATCCTTTATTTATCCAAATTATATACTTTTAAAATGTTTATACTGTCACTGGGCTGTAGAGTCAGGAAACACACAAACACAATATGACAGATATTTATTGAACAAACTCAGGAGCAAGCATAAAACAGTGTTACATAGATGAGATCAGACAGGGACTGAGGGAAAACACTGGGAAGATATACACAGAGGATGATTTTGAGATAGAACACAGGTGACAAGACTAACAAGGTGATTGATGACGAGACAGGTGGCTGGAAAAACACAGGGAGAAAACGTGGGGAAACAGGAAGTAAACCGTAGACAGGACAGACAAGTAACATATACATCCCCTCCCAAAAAGGAGGAGGGAAAAGACAGAAAAGGAAGAACAAACATGGAACATGGGAGGGCGGTCAGGCACCCTGGAGCCTCGGGATTAGGGATCAGTCAAGGGGCCCTCCAGGGTGGAGTTCAGGGAGCCAGGGATGCACCGTGAGTTCAAGGAACTAAGGTGGAGTCGGGTGTGTTTTGACTGAAAAACCACTCGTTACAACCGAGGTATGCAGCAAAGCATTTGTGAAGCCACAACACGTACAACCTTGAGGCGCATGGGCTACAACAGCAGAAGATCCCACTGGGTACCACTCATCTCCACTACAAACAGGAAAAAGAGGCTACAGGTTTCACAAGCAAATTGGTAAGTTCACCATAATAAACAGCAAATAAAAAGAATCAGTAAAGCAAATTTTGAGACACATGGCTTCCCCAGCTGTTAGACTCAACATGGTCACTGATATTCTCAGCACTGTTTGAGCTCTATCCTCTAGTCATAGAAGCCTTCCTGTGATGGAAAGAATAGTCCACCAACAGTATCATAGTGCATTGTGACAATGAAGCCACCGTGCATTGCATTAATAAAGGCTGTTCACATTCCCCCACATTTCCCAGGAGATTCCTCTCCTGAGATGTCTCATTTGGATTTCAGCCTGCAATCAATTCATCATAATGGCAAAACATGTTCTCAGGCCCAAAAATCAAATTCATGCTGCTGACACCAGAGATGGACCCATTCCCAACCCCAGTGCCTCACTATTCATATCTAATATCCCAATAAACCACCATTAAAACCTCTCCTTGACACCTTTCTCAATTCCATTCTTAAAGTCGTTCCCCAAGAACCCTCCAATCCTACTTAAATGTGTGGAAAGGTTTTAAGACTTTCCACTTCACCTACAACATGACTTTTCGCTATATGTATTTTTAAATTAATTTACTGTTTTGCTCACCATCACCTTATTCATATTTCATCTCAACAGAAAGAAGAACCTCCAAGCCCAGCTCCATCAAGGGTAATTAAAAATCTTTTTCCAGTTTCCTCAGATGTTAAGAACTCACCATCACATCTAGCTTTAATCCAAAAGACATTTTTTATTTCCCCATCACCAAATCAACCATACCAATCCCTCTAAGCCTACATTAATTTCAGAAGCTAGCAGGTTAAACTCTCATCCGACCCACTGTTCATAGATTACTCCAATTGCCTCATCACACGTTTCTGGTTCCAAAGGCACCTAAATTCCATTTTGCTCCAATCCAGCATCCCAGCAGATCAATTTACCAGCCATTTATTTCATATAGGTGTAGCAACCATAGCTGCCTAAAAAGGCCATTCTCAGCAGCAGATCCAAACACTTGGCCACTGGTCATCGGAGGCTTTCAGGAGTTTACATTAGATAACATTACTTTTTACATTCGATCAAATAACTCCTATATCAAATAAGTTCAATGAACTCTCATCAGCTAAATTCTGTACCATCAGCCTGTTCCCATTCACCCAAACCTACAGACCCACATTAATTGTACACTACGAATCCACTAAATAGTTCAAACATTTCCATTCTAACTCCCGCAGCAGCATCCACCCACTCCAGCAGGAATGAACTTCACTATTCCACTTCCTCAGCTCACAGTGAACATGATTGCACCAAGTACAACATGTAGGAACAGAAGGATCAATATTTTTGTTGATCCTGAATCAATGTTCCAACCAACCAATCAGGTTTGAGAGACAAGTTTACAGTCAAGTTTTAGTCTTACTGTCAGGATCCAGCCCTGACAGTCTTGTCTGTTTTGTCTCTGTTTAATGTCATCTTGTCTGTTTTGTGTTTGAGCACATGGCTTTGTCTTTGTTTGTGTTTCCCATGTGCTCCTCTTGTCCCGCCTCCTCAGTTTCAGGTACCACGCCCCCTTGTTTAGTCCTCATTTGCATGAGTGTGTTCACCTGTCCCTCATGTTCTCTGTTCCCTTTATATTGTGCTTGTTTCTCATGTCAGGTCTGGTTCGTTTGTGTGAGTTTGCTAGTCAGTCTCTAGTCTCAGTTCCATTAGTGTAATTTGCCCTTGTGCTGTTTATCTTGTGTCTTCTTCGTATTGTCTGTTGGTTCCTGCCCTGCCTCTGGATTCTAGTGATGGCAAAATGAAGCCCCATGAAGCAGTGAAGCCCTGCAGGGAAATGCTTCACACACACATAGGGGCTTCAAGATGATTCATTTGCTCGACTACCCCATCATGTGGGCAGAAAAATGTATAACATGCTTGGTGCTTGAAATAAAATGGTGGGATGTGAATCATGCTCTGAATACAAAAATATTATTTGAAGAGTTTTAACATGAATTGTTTTGTGTTACACACACATATATATATGTATATGTGGCTATGAATATAAATGGCCTACCTGAGCCAGGTCTCCTCGTTGCCATGCAAGACTCTAAAGTGCCTTAGCATAGTTGAGGTGTTATTATTATAACTTAGCTCCTTGGAACACACCAGATGCTTTAGCTACAAGTATTCAGAAAAGTTGTCACATTTTATTTTATTCATTAATGGAATCTATTACATAATTGCAGGTGCCTTACATTCTTAGGTGAGAACAACTCAAAGTGCTCCCAAACAGGGAAAACCTCCTCTTTCTTGCTGGTTCCATCGCAAAAAATAAGCTCGAGTCGAATGCCAAAAACAGCGCAATAAAGGGACCCAAAAACACAAAAAGCGAGGGGCAATCCATAGTGTTTCACTGCCACTTTTACTTCGAGCTGCACTCAAACCTAGCGACTCTTTTCCTGAAGCAGTCACGTGGTACACCCGCTACGCGGGGCTTCAAACGTCAGCACGTACGTCAGCAACACGCGCATCGACCCGCGGTTCAAGAACCACTCATCAGATTACTCGACACACGCTTCAGGGATTCGAACCGAGAAGCACACCACTACTGGATTCACCCTGACTGAGGATACTCTGGGCTCGGAAGCTGATCGGCACGTCATCCCTGCTGTGTACCCCGTCCTGCTGTTCTTCGTAAATGCACTTCCACTGTTAATTGTCTGCAATAAACCACACATCTCTGCATTTGGGTCCTCTTCTGTTTCCACTTGTCGTGACACTTACAACCAGGATTAGGGGCTTCTACATCAGTGCTATTATTTTTAATTTTCTGATTTACATTTTTTTAATTTAATGCGCCTTTATGCTCTTATAGGAGTTCAGTTCTCTGAAACATATCCTCCAATGCCACCGCTGAGCCAAATACTGAGCTCAGACAGAATGCCAAATAAGCGTACCATTTATTCAATCTAACATATTTGTGAGTGTGAATTTGTAAAACTTAACTCCCAGTAATCCACTCATGGCCTTATATTTCATACCTTTTATAAGGAACTGTGATTGTAACATTTCACAAATGTTCTACCACTGTAATTTAACCGTTTTAACTGTTAAGGTTTTACTGGATTATATTACAATTATCTGTATTTGTCTCTTTTGGACTATGCCCCTTTATTACTATAAAAATATAGAAAGCAGACTGACTGCCAGTGTCAGTGTAAAAACACAGTGATAACAACAGACAGCTATGATGATAATCAGTGACACATGGAAACAAATGAGTGGCTGGAAAACAAAGACAAAGAAACACATGATGGGTAGGGTTAGGGGATAGAATATACAGTTTGTACCATATGAAAATCATTGTTGGAATGGAATATGGAATATATGGAATTTTCCCATTTAGTGTTTGTGTGTGTGTGTGTGTGTGTGTGTGTGTGTGTGTGTGTGTGTGTGTGTGTGTGTGTGTGTGTGTGTGTGTGTGTGTGTATGCATGCTTATATTACCTGCCATTCACATGACACAAGAAATCTATGATCCATGTCATGAAATGGATTGTTTAATGTTATTTCTGAAACAAGTCTTGGTTTATCGAAAATAATCACCTGTTGTAAAGGCATAATCCATTCATGAAACGGACATCAATATTGATATATTAATATATTTAAAGCAGATCTTTATTTTAAAATAACAAGGAAACATATGATTTATATATTGTAGTGGAATAAAAAGTAAAAAAAAAATTGTTGGATTAAAAGTTTATTTTTTTTAAATATATGTAGAAAAAGTATTTAATAGTCAATAGAAACAAAATAGAAAATACTGCCTTATGAAGAATACAGTTCTAACCAAGCAGTTTGATATTGACAACATCTACTCTCACACTGTGGATATAGATAGATAGATAGATAGATAGATAGATAGATAGATAGATAGATAGATAGATAGATAGATAGAAAGGTCTCAGCAGGTATACAGTTACCAGTTAGCATAGAAGACAGTGATTACTATAATTAATTTTAATATAAAATGAATAAACCTTGTGTCTTTAATGCGATCCAGTGGCCATCAGACGGAATCAGAAGTAGCTTAACTTCTCTCAGTCAACAAAAATGTCAATTGTTCCTTTATAAAATTTAATGTTGTAAAGTGTATTCGCAGCTGTAATAGTATAAAACAATACTTAGCCTTAAGTACATTTATAGTCAACCTACACAAGTATTCATAATGAATAATATTTGAAATATTATATATCACAGCACATTCCAGTGAGGTTAAAAATGTACTTAGGCTAGCTTACATTATTGCATCAATATGACACATGAATGTGCACTTGAGTGAATGTGGATGACACAGGTGCTGCACTTATTTGTAGTTCTGTCCTCCATTGCAGGAATGTCACTTTGTCTTGTTCATCAAAGTTAAATTGCATTAGTCTCTCTCTCTCTCTCTCTCTCTCTCTCTATATATATATATATATATGTGTGTGTGTGTGTGTGTGTGTGTGTGTGTGTGTGTGTGTGTGTGTGTGTGTGTGTGTGTGTGTGTGTGTGTGTGTGTGTGTGTGTGTGTGTGTGTGTGTGTGTGTGTGTGTGTGTGTGTGTGTGTGTGTGTGTGTGTGTGTGTGTGTGTGTGTCAATTCTTCATTTTGCCATTTTATCTGAATATCAACGTTTTTGAGGTTTAGTCAGTCAATACAGTTTTAAGGTCTACTATCTAATTTCGTGTCTCTGGAAAATCATGAACTATGACATTGTATTACGTTGAATATCAAGTTTAAAAGTAAATTTGCTATATTGTTAATGAGGGATTTGAGGTCTAATCAATGTTTTTGGATTTGCGAATTAAAAAGATCAAATTAGTAAGATGCCCCCCTAAATAAAATACACACATTAACCTACCAAACAGCGTACCTGCAGTTGTCAAAAGATCAATATTTTTTAAAATAAGTTAGCCTATATGTTTCCGAAGGGCTGCTAAGCTCAGGAACCCTCAAAACCATGTAAATTGTGACCGTATGTTCCGAAATAAAATAATTACCCTTCACACTACATGCTCACAGCCTTTAGCCTACATTAAAAAAGTAAATAAATGAAATTCGTCTGTGGCCAAGACATTTGCAAGCACTGTACTGACAGTTGTTCTGAAGAAACTGTGTATAGCTATGCCCTTAAACACACAAAACGTTCAGATTTCATATAATCAAAAACGTTATATTCTTTCTGTCATTGCGCTGGGTAGCCGTGCGCTTCTCTTTAACCTTGATTGAAATGGACGTCTCTCTAAGCTGTTGATATGTTTTGATAGAACAGTGAAACCAAAAACATGACATTTAAAGCTAATTATATATCTGCTTTTAATGAATATGTTCTTCCAATTATCACCATTCGGTTATATAATTAAAAAGGAAACCTACCACACAGATGTTACTGTTTCTTCTCCACTTGTTTTCTTTTCATATATTCGTTTGTTTACGGCGCTTGCATAAAATGCCAAAAAGTATCAATCCACTGGTCTATATTAATCTATATTTAGGTTTTGTAAATATTTTAGTCCTCTAATATCAGTTTATGTTTTCGGTTCGCAACAAACAGCTCATCGGCCGACACTAGCTCATCAGCACCACCGCTCCTGCTGTTTCGATGTGAAAGGATGCGCATTTGTCCAGTCAGGCGCGGAAACACACCCTAGCCGTCAAACACTGCAGTTCATAGGAACGTGAATTCTTGAATGAACGTATTTACATGTCCTGTCAATCAGTCGAGACGCAGTATTTACTAGCCTGTTGAAACAGAATAGTATTTCAAAAACTGAAGAAAAAAAAAGTTTGTTAATCTCATCACAAAATCCAAATAAACAGTTCTTGCTTTTTGATGGAATAGCTATTGCAGTATTTGTTATATAAAAATACTTATACGCGCACATCATTTTTTTTTTTATTAATCATAATGTTTAATCAAAGTCATTTCCCCTCCCTCTTTCAACATCTCTTCTCTGATGACCTATTTACTGCCGCAAAATAGCTTGAATTTTAGCTATTTTTGTGCCCTGGAAAGAAATAAATTGTCAGAGAAAAGTTCTTTCAGCATTGAATATTGATGGAGTTACTTCTGAAGACTGAATATATATCAGAATTCGTTACTAAAGCAATCTTTATACCTGTAAATTATGATATTTGTGAAAAATGTATTGATATCAGTAAACACATTAAAGTTATTGATCGTGAGTATAATCAAATTTGTGATGCTGATCTGTCAATAGATAAAATCAAGCAAGCTCTGCAATAAATGAAAACGGGAAAATCCCCTGGTATTGACAGGCTTTCAGTAGAATTTTATCTCCACTTCTGGAAGACTATTAAATTTCCATTATTTTATATTTATAAGCAATGCATTAGTCAGGTAGATTGCTCTTGCTGGTTTGACCACTTGGACTTGCTGGATCTGATGCATTAAAATTGTTACGAGCTCCGCGCTTTCCCCCTCTGGCCACCGGAGGGAGCTATCACACTTATACTGACACACACACTACATTTCCCACAAGACCATACATTGGACTGATTATCACACCAGCTGACATTCATCAGTCATTGACATTCATTCAAGACTCTGTCACTTATACTCACGTCGCAAAGTCTTGTTTTTGCTGTTGCTAACAATGCCGAGTGTTTATATTTCTGCCTGTTCTTCTGTGTCTGACCCTGCTGTTACCCGTTACCGATTCTGTCTGCCTGCCTGCTTGCCCACCTGCCTGTCTGCCTGCCCCGACCTTTGCCTGGATTATTGTTTATGAATGTTCTCTGCCTGTCCTGACTCATCCGCCTGTATGACCTTCCGTGTTATCATTAAAGACACACTATTGGATCCCTGCCTCCATCCGTTACACAAATGGTCATATACTTTTTCTTGACTTTCATGAAGCTTTCGACTCCATGGAACACAACATTATTTTCCATACTCTAAAGTTTTTTGGATTTGATAAATCATTTACAGAAACTTTAACCATTTTTTATAGAGTTATTAACAGTTTGGTGATCATTAACTTTGACATGTCCAAAAGGTTTCACATACAGTAAATATCATGTACCTAACGCTCTGGATTTGGTACTTTCTGCCAAATGCATAAATGTAAAATGTAAAAATTTTGATGATTTTTTGTGTGCTTCAGGTCAAAAACTCAATATTTAAAAATGTGAGATTATTTAAATTCATGATATGGATTATTGATCATTAGAAGATATCCCAGTTAAAAGGAGTGTAAAATATATGGGTATTCATATCACTAAAACCCCAGTTATCAGAAGCGACTTCCAAAAGAGGAACAAAGTATTTATTCAAAGAGTAAACAAAAATATTGTAGTGCACAATGCCAGGTTTACGAGACAACAAGATTAGAAAACTAGGAAGAGAAGAGTTGCAAAGATTGTTTTTTTGTTTTTATAAGCTCCTTGGTTTAAGACTGTGGGCTTGTTCAGAGCTTGCGGAAGAGGTGTGTCTTCAGCTGCTCCTTGAAAGATGTGAAGAAGGTAGAGGTTGGCAGCTCATTCCACCAGAGAGGAAAAGAGAGGGTGAAAATTTTGGAAAGTGACTTTTTAACTCATTGTTAGGGAACAACAAGTAGTTGCTCATTCAATTACCTTTGCTGTGAGGAGGGAGCACACATTTTTAAGTAGTGGGTTGAGGTATGAGGTGGAGCTGTTCCATTTGTAAGGCTGAAAGCTAACATTAAAACTTTTAATTTTATGTGACATAGGTTCTCTTTGGCTGTTTGAAGACTAGATTGCTGCCACATTCTGCACTATCTGAAAATGCTTAGTCATGCTGGTTGGAAGGCCCACCAGAGCATTGCAATGTAGTCTTGAAATTACAAGCGCTTGGATGAGTAGCTGAGCCAAGTATTCTGACTGGAAGGATTTGATTTTCCTAATGTTGTAGTCAGAGTGCAAACTCACACAACCGCTGTTAAGATGTGTGGGAAATCTCAGCTGTCAAACACTACCCCAGGTTCCTTGTCCTATGAGATCACAATAATAGCAAATGACAACAATCCAATGGTTCAATCAGTTCCTGATGGACAAAATCAAGTTCTGCCCTAAACATTTTCTTGTTCGAAAATCCATTTATTCATCACAATAGAGAAGAAAAGACTATCGTGACTTCTGTTTCATGCTGACTTTAAGGAAATATATTGGATTAATCTGTTCAACATGTAACACAATTTTGCTTCTTCCATTTTCTGAAAATGTGTTTATCCTCAACCTCGGTAAACCTTGTTAGATGCAAAAATAATGTAAAATATTCATTATAGTTTGAAAAATCTTGCACTTTCTCCTTACTTGATAAAGACTAAAAATTTTAAACTGATTTTCAGACCAATCTTTTGAATTACCACAACATCCAATGAGAAAATCTGACAGGAAAAAAAACATATTTCAAAATTACCATTTACAAACATTGCAGCTCATGTTCAATACATTTTACATTACATTTACATTTATGCATTTGGCAGATGCTTTTATCCAAAGCGACTTGCATTCAAGGAACACATTGAATCAGTTCTTGCTTTCCCTGGGATCTAACCCATGACCTTGGCATTGTAAGCACCAATCTCCAAACTCTGCTGACTGAGCTGCAGGAAAGCTATATAGTGATAGCTATATACGCAATAAGTGGTGTACTAATGTGTCCAGAGAGCTGATTTTGTTTCAAATTCCAATCCCTCTGCCAGATTATTACCTCAATCATTAAGGCTGCAGCCTGCTGGTTTCTATTCCTAAACCCTACTCCCACAAGTAACTCTAAACCTTACTATAAAAGATCATGTTTCCCAAAAGCATAATTTGCCTAAGTAGATCATTGAAACATTGGTACTGATGGTCTCTGCAGTCTAGAGTTACAATGCTTTTGGGAAGTGTAGCCCTGGGAGTTATCTGATGTTGCTATGTATAGACATTGAGTAGCTAGTTTCACAAGAATCCTGAAAGTTCACAGAATATATATATATATATATATATATATATATATATATATGTATATATATATATATTTTTTTTTTTTCTGCTGAAGACTAACATTTATATTTAACAAAACATATTTTTAATTGAACAAAATTGCCTAATTCACTTTTTCCGATCCAAGTGTGTGATCCGACCATGCACTCATAGTAAAGCAAAGATTTGAATGCTCCTTTCACATTTCAAAGCTCTGACCAGGCTATTAAGTTAATGCAAGACTTAATTGAATCTCTGCATACTGAGTGCCAAGATTTGAAACCCCTCAGGAAATGTATGCAGACCTTTCCTGCCAGAGGAATGCAGGAGGGCTTTTAGTTTTGTGAATATAATTGTCTAAAAGGATGTCTACGTGTCTTGATTTAAACATTGGGGGATTAATGATGATTAGCCTTAATGGCCCACCAGTTATAGAGATGTGTGTAAAGTAAATGGGTAAAAGCAAGATATCGTCGCACTACATGACAAAACAGATTATAGTGGGGTTTTTTCTTTAGTATTTGCTTTTACAAAACAATTCTCATCTTAATGATAAACACACACACACACACACACACACACACACACACACACACACACACACACACTCACAGACATCTCTTCATTTAATTGTTGTAAATTAATTAATTGATAGGTTTTTTGCATGGAGTAAGGATGAATATTGTCTACACTTCTCAACAAATAGAACAGAATATCAGATATTGTTATCAGAATGTTTTGAGAAGTCTTTCTGTTGATAGTTGGCGCCTGAGCCGAGTTCAGCCTTGGAGAAGCTGTGTATCTGTGTGTGTAAATATGATCTGTGATGGTGAGGTGATTAACTGGCACCATAAGGAGACGGAATGACTTGTTGTTCTCGACAAGCCATGTGGAAGGTCACTAACCCGTCACCCATGTGATCAACAAAGATATGCTTTAGACCAGGGGTCGGCAACCCAAAATGTTGAAAGAGCCATATTTGACCCAAAAAAAAAAAAATTCTAATATGTCCGGAGCAGCAATCTAAGGTTTATATATGAAGCGATACTTTGCTGAACTGTTGAGCGATCATTCTGTTCTCTGGAGCCGCGGGTTGCCGACCCCTGCTTTAGACTGTCTGCTCTTGTGTGGAAAATTATTAGTTTTGTTTACCTTTCTTTCTTTCCTTCTTAGCCAATCAGAATCATTTAACCATCATCATTGACGTGGTTAGTTGCCTCTGTTAGAGTATAATTGCTGTAACAATGTTATTGTAAGGGGGGCGGCCTACGAACTCCTTATGAGACTTGAAGCTGGCTTCTGCTGATGAAACTTCAAACTAAACTTCACTAAAATATCTTCTATTAATTGCACTTCTGACTCCTGGTCTTCATTCAACATATCTGGTCCTTGGGTCTTAACTGTAATTTCCCTACAGAGCTGACTACAATATCCAAATTAGTAGATGTAATAATCTTGATTTTTATTTTTTTTATTTTATTTAAAAGGTTCATTTAAACTTGATACAAAAAGGATATAGTGGACTGTATAGGATAAATATGCGAAAATAAGCTTCAGGATATACCAAAACATAGCGACACGGCCATGAAGCTTTATAAAAGTGGCAGCATGATGATTACGTGGGTAAGCATTATTGATAATTATCTCAGTATTAATTAACATTATTGATTAGCCTGGTCTTCTAGAGCAGAGCTGCTGTACAGCTAAAACAAACTGTGTTGCATTATCTTCCTGTTATCTTTGTGAAGCTGATTCTGGCTATTGTAATAAATGTGGACTTTCAGAAACTATGCACGTGGTGATACATTTATGGTTTAAGGCATAAAGAATCCAGCTCAGAGAACTACTGATACCTCTTGATATCAATTTAAAAACATTCTGAATAATTCTTACAATGTATATACATTTCTTTTAAACTATTTAAAAGAACTAACTTTGTATAATATAACATATACTGGATTAATCTTGTTCCTCTTGTTGCAACGCTTCAAACTCCATCCCAATAGGTGGTGGAAACGTACCAACAGTTAGTTTGCCAACCGCGATTAAACCTAGAAGAAGACATGCGCAGCCGTGAATAAGCATTTTAGTTCAGTCGTCGTAGTTTTAAGACGTCACTGTATACTTAAATGTTTACTTCAAACGAAAAATATTTTTGAATATAAAGCGTTCACAAACCGAAAAGTTCATTTTATAGGACATAAACAACAATGAAGATCTTTCTGGAGGGCGTGGAAAAGTTTGTTGTTATCACGTGATAGATCTCTAATGTTTGATAAACTATTTCTTTCTTAACATCCAGCTGTTTAGTTTTGACGTTCAAAAGTTATTTTCAAAGAATGCCTCAACCTAAATACAGAAAGATTGCTGTATTGGGGTATCGTTCAGTTGGTGAGTTTTTGAATGCATTTTGAGTAGGAAGTGTTTGATGTGATGTAGTCAAGTTAGCGGAGTTCTTGTAGCTGAACCGCACATTTCGTTTGAGTCGTATACTGGTTTCCAGCCACTATTAATTTTTACGTATTTACAAATGTACCTATTTATTTCGATGGAATTAGAAGCTTCTAAAAGCGCACCATCATTCGGCGACATAATGGAAAAGCGCATGGTGCTGGCAGGAGTTAGCAACGTGCTTCTTCAGTCAGATAACACGCGATATGCCAAACAATACTCCAATATCATCAATCGGGCAATTCTAGTAAAGTGTCAGCGTGTCACAAAACAAATCTGTAACGCGACGCATTTCCTTTCTAACCAGTTGTTCGATTAGCTAAAACGATGTAGCTTTCTGTTCCACCTTAAATGACGCCAAGTTAAACGTGTCGTTGTTGGCGCTGTGTCCATAAAGGGATTTAAAGTGCTGAGTCTAGGTCATTTTCAAGGGTACGTAATAAAAAATAAAAAGACGCCGTGGAATGAAAAACAGTGTAGTACACGATCGAAATTTTGGAGTAATAAAGAACGAGTAGACCTTTAAATAGAACAATTTTACTGTAACATTTTAAATACTTTCGTGAAATGGAGATGTGCGATAACAAAGGATAAGCTGTCCTGTTGCATCTAGGCTTTTGAGTCTGCATTTCTATCCAAGTTTGAACAGTTGTTAAGTTACCAGTCTAATTCACCAGCGATTTTTACATTTGAGTAGTGTTGTAATCAAGATCAGCGTTTGTTGAGTCTTGTGGGGTTGATGCTAAGACAAAGGTAGAGTGAGACTGAGTCAAGACCAAGAACAGACCAGGACTCCTGAAGTTCATCAAATATCTGTGTCTATTGTCTGAGAAATGTCTTATGTTTAATCCATAAATACAGTTAGAATAATAAGACACTATAGAGCTGTTACCAATCAAATCACTAACAAGATAATTCATCTGTGTTGCAAAGGTTGCATCTGAATTGGTAAAATTACACAAGCTAAAAAAAAACGTTTACATTTTTTATTTATTTTTAGAAATATGGCGAAATCTACTTGAATGGTAGATCTACTTTTAAATATGAAACTGAAATCAAATGGTCAATGAATCATTGCATGCTTTATTCAACCTGTTTGTTCAAAGCAGCTGATTCAATTAATAACGGGAAAAATGCTGACGTTTAACATTGCCAACAAAATCGCAAAAACTTGCTTGTCACGTATATTAACTCCTTGTTTATTGAAAATTTGTATAGAATCAATATCACATTTACAATCGTGCTCATGTTCGTGAAAACAGCCTATGTTATATAAAAAAAAATCAAGATGATGTACAAGTACGTTTTTGCAGTCATAGCTTGAATTCTGTGGGCATTAATTTTGGAGACAGTCCTGCATTGATTTCAAACCTGGGACCACAGTAACAAAAGAAATTGCAAATAAGTTATTGATTGCATTTTAGGCAGTGAGATTTACATCAAATCACATTAATGATGTTAATAAACAAATCAGACAATGCACCAGCAATTTAGTGATGTTCTCTCAGTTGTGGTCTTGAGATCAAATTCTGAGTACGAGACAAGTCCAAGACCTTTACAAAATGGTCTTAAGACCAGTCTCGAGACTAAGAAAGTCCTTTTGAGTCAATTCATATGAATGAACCAAGATTTATTTTATCATCTGCCCTTGTGAAGAAACTTAAAGTGTGCGAGTAATAGGAGGACTGATACAAAAATACAAAATGTGAGAAATTATCATACCATTTCTAAAGTCAACATTTCAAACTCAAATGTTCTTAACAATGCAGTATAAATGTTGAAGCCAATGACCATTTTTTGCTTTATAGCCTTGTTTGGTTTTACAAAAAAAAAAAAAAAAAAATATATATATATATATATATATATATATATATATTTGGAAAGGTTGATATTCATCAACAAATACACACTATGTATATCTTTATCTTACACACTTGTCGACCTGTGATATCCTTTTATATTTAATGCATTGCCTCCTGAAGATTGGTGCCGTTAGGTCTGCAAGTTGAGGGCAGCAAGCCATATCTCTCTTGTTCTGTCATTCAACTGCATGACTGTGCATGTAAAAGTTTTGGTAATATAAGAAAAGATGGTCTGATATTGATTGCATCCATTAAAATTAAAGAGTAAGGAATTGCAAATGCAGTGCTCAAAGGTAGTAGTTTATATTATGAGAAAGTTGTGTGGTTAATTGCTCGGATATGATAGATATGTTATTATAATTCTGTACTTTGCTTGTTACTTTGTTCTTTGTACTTTGATACAAGGTATATATTACACAAGGTACACACTGTGTTCCCATTATCATATTTAACACAGAAAGATTGTAAAAGGAAATGGGCAGAGGAATTAATAAGATTTGACCCATCTATATCATACACATGTAAAATCATGGGTTTATTTTCTTTTTAAACAAAACGTACGCTACAAATTTTAAAACGAAATTGAGCAAAAGGATCAAGGAAATTACAGCTTATTATTAACCATCCCATACAGTATTTTGACTCAACGGAGTCATGCAAAATTTATATTGGCATTCAAAATGTGTATTTTCACAATGCTTGTGTTGTTCATCTAGTCATTGTCATATTTAACACACCCATGAAAATGACTGATAAACCTTAACCCCGAATTGGGATGCAGTTGCAATAGGATGGCACATTATGTATCATCTGTATTTATGAAGTTCATGGGTTCATTTAAAAAAAAAAAAAAGATTGTTCTCTTGGTGTCAGTATATCTGTTGTGTTAGTGACACTCTTAACCTGCATACATGATGTGACTTGGATCACTAAGCAGCTTTCTCAACACGTTTCCATTACTATAAATTTTTTAGATTATAATAAAGTAATAAGGATAATAATATTTAATGTAATTTCCACACCCTTATAATAGCTGTCACTGTTTTTGTTACTAATTATCATTAAACAATTATTTGATGATAATTTTGATTTGTTTCACAACAGGAAAATCCTCCCTCACGATACAGTTTGTAGAAGGACAATTTGTAGATTCCTACGACCCTACTATTGAAAACAGTGAGTACTGAAATATTTTGCATGATTCTGAAACGCCATAATGGTCAAATACATTAAATGTATTAGTTAACAACTTGTATATCCTAGTTTTAAGACCATTAAATAATGTAGAAGCATCAAACATCCAATTGTGCTAAAGAGGCACAATCAATCATTGAATCGTTGGCACTAATGTGGGGGAACCTATGCCTCTTTCATGTTAAAAAAAATAAAATAAAAATACTTTAGTCTGTCCTTTAGTCTATATTACAACATATAACCAGGTTTGTAATAAATTTCTATTAATTGTTTTTCCTTTTTGTTTATTTTAATGTTTAGGCAAGTTTTGTGTGCATTGTGTTATAAGATTATTTATTATATCTTCTCCATCCAATTCAATATGTCTTTTCTGTTTGTTTTTAAGCTTTTAATAAAATGGTGTCTGTGAATGGCCAGGATTTCAATCTCCAGTTAGTTGACACTGCTGGGCAGGTAAGATCCCCAACATTTTTCTGTATAAATATTTTTTTCTTTTTTCATCGTTTTTCATACCAGTTGTTCCCCTCCCCTTTTCCGTTTAGGATGAGTATTCCATTTTCCCCCAGTCTCATTCTATGGATATTCATGGTTACGTTCTGGTATACTCTGTCACTTCAATGAAAAGGTCAGGGTTTATTTTTTCTTACTTGCATTGTTATTATTCTTTTTTTTGCCTTGTTTTGTTTAATCACAACTGAAATGTTTAAATGTTTGGTCTAATTTGACCATTTTATTTTCTTAAGTGACAGGTTAATAATGCAAATCAAAAAAACTTGCACGCTTGTGTAATCATTCTTTTTTTACATTTTATTTCTCTCTCTCGCTTTTTTTATTTCATTCTTCATTTGTGTACTCATCAATATACCCAGTGTTGTTTTTGTGTTTTTATTTTTCTGGCTTCATTTTTCTGCCAGTTCTATTTTTATTTTTAGGGTACTCTATTGGCCATTAGCTTGTATGAACTAATGTGATGCATGTGTACTACGACTGATTTGTGGTGCTTTCACTTGGTTATCATCTTTATGCTGTTTCTGACTTTGATCATTTCTTAAATTAACAGTCCTGTTAGAACCAGTAGAGCAGTCAGGCACGAAAGTAGGTGAAAGCACTCCGAAGTGAGACTGAAAAATTTGGATCATAGTCCACAGTCCTTGCAGCAGATCATGCTGATGATGTGCGTCATGCACTTTTCAATACATAGAGGAATTAACAACTCAAGAAAACTCATAAAAGGGTCATGGTCCCTAATTTTAGTTTTGGTCATCACATCGCAGATTTGAAAAGGTTCATGAAACCTGTGTGAAGAATTGAGTGGAGAGCATAGGAAGGGAAAGGAGAAGTGCAGTAACCTACAACACTGATCAACAGATATTCTACAGACTTAGAGATGTACACGTTAAAATGTGTATAGACATGAAGACAAAAGAGTTGTGAACACTACTTTTTCCGCTGCCCAATACATGATAGTCCTCTAACTGAAGTTAGTTACGTTTAAACCAGAGGTCGGGAACCTATGGCTCGCGAGCTATATATGGCTCTTTTGTTGGCTGTATATGGCTCTTGCCGCCGCCGCCCCGCCCCGCCCCGCCCTCCCCCTCCAGTCGACAGATCGCTCGCTCGCTCGCTCCGTTACTTCCGCGTTTGGAGGACAGGCAGATCGCGCCGCCGCCCCCCAATTTACAATTAAACTTGGGGGGCTGTTCACACATTTTCCAACTAAAACCTTTTCCATTTTGGCAAAGGGTTTGTTTTGACGATGTCATCGCCTGTATACAAAAAAAGTCAGCAAAAGGGGGAAAAATGTATTATGTTTTGTACATCGTTGTCGCATAAACATACTCCGTAAATAAAAACATTTGAAATATGACTAATCAAATATTTCCTGTTTTCGTTGTAACCACTATGACTGTCACATACCATATACTATACCAGGGGTGGCGAACGTCGGTTCTGGAGAGCCACAGTCCTGCAGAGTTTTGCTATCTGTACTGTGTTATAGATATCCATTTAGCTGCCATTAATTCAAATAGAATGCTGAAACCATGAGCTCTGGCTCTGTCAAGATCTCTCTTACTTTGTCATGGTTCTGATGCAGGTTACTAACTACTGTCAATTCTCAAACTCTTCTTAGATGGAAAAATTGATTCCACTCATGTCCAATGGTATTCTCACTGAGCAGTGTAATAACATTTCATTGCATTACTCTGTAGGTCTTAATGTGTTATATTACGTGAGAGAGAATGAATCTGCGGGTTGAGTTTCATTCTCAAGCAAGTACAGAAGAGAGTACTGACAGTTTACCGGCAGATCTGTAGGTACACAAGAATGACTGTTTGTTTTTGGACTGAAGAAAAAAGTACTTTTGGCTTTTGGCTAAAAGTATCTTTATTTTGCCTCATATTCTGATTTGGGCTATATTTCCTCTGATTGTAAGGGCTTAGATGCTGATTTTAATGTTTTTCAATGGCCAGCAAAATGTAAATATAATCCTCTCTGTTTTCAGTTTTGAAGTTGTGCAGGTTCTACATGACAAGCTTCTTGATATGGTTGGAAAGATACAGTAAGTGTGATTTTTAAACTCCTGAACATATGGTCAACATATTACACAAGGTCATAAAACATGTAGTCATAAATATTACATATTTACCCAGGGTGCCTACTGTTCTAGTTGGGAACAAAAAAGACCTTCACATGGAAAGGTAAGCATATAGTATATATTCACCTCTTGTAAGTTTTTTTGGGACCAAGCACTTAAACCAACATCAACACAAATTAACAATATAACAAGGTTTATTTATTTTTATAGTCAGACTTGTCAGACATGCATACACCCATCGGTCTTGACAGGTGGCGCTACAATAATGCCTTTGAAATTTTTGCCATAGGACATACTGGATGCATTCCAATTTTACTTGAGTCATATTGCCTTTGTCATTTTAAATTCTATTTAATAGGTACTTCTTCAAACTTATCCTAGTTCAAAGGCTGTTTGTCTCATTTGCCATATATAATCATTACCGGTAGATGCTCTTAACAAAAAAAAGTTATCAAAAGAATTTTGTCATTTAGCATGTTTTTTCTGTGGTCTCTTTCAATTACTTAGTTGAATGTTTCCAAAGTCCAAAGACAAGTCGTTTCGAAGACTCCTGGGAATGTACTCGCCACCTGTTTTTATTAAATTTGTTTTTATTTTTATTTATTAAAGTACTGCTCCTAACTGAATGGGAAAATACTGAAATCTCAAAAACGACTTGAAATGAAATGATTGACTGACTGAAATGATTGGTATACTTTGATTCAGATGACAAGAAACTAGTAATTCTATTATCTGTTAATTTAAGGCAGTGATGTGTAATTTAGGTTGAAGATGAAAAGTTATTTACATTTTAAATTCATATGTTCACATGTTCCTGATCAATGATTTACTGTCTTTTTGTGCTTTTGTCTATAATATATGCAGCAACAACATTTATCGCATTTCAGACCAGAAAGTTGTCTTCTAGACTGATTTTATACCATTTTAAAGGACTGCTGCAAAGAGAATAAGTAAGAACGGTGGAAGGCAAAGCATTTCACTTTGTCATGTTCTCTCTTTTTTGTTGTTATTTTAATCTAGAGTGATTAAACCAGAAGAGGGCAAGAAGCTAGCTGATTCTTGGGGTGCTGCTTTTATGGAGTCATCCGCTAAGGAAAATCAGGTAATGCCTTCTTTGTATCTTGAATTGAAAGTTTTGCTTGGCGACAGTTAGTTTAACAAATATTTTGTGGACATATTTCTGCAATAAGCATATATTTGTTTTCCATACATTTGGGACATTTGTGTACATGTTCTCCTTTTTAAATGAACATTTATTTTACAGACAGCTGTAGAGGTTTTCAAGAGGATTATTCTGGAAATGGAAAAAGTTGATGGAAACGCCCCATCAGAGGAGAAGAAATGTGCAGTGATGTAAGGCATGCAGTAAACTCACATGCTGAATTTAAAAGACACGTCACCTTGCCATTAATTATAATGAAGCAGTTCGGAAATAGGTCCTCTCCTGATTAATTTCTAAATGCGTCAACAAACATTATTCCAAAACATTATATTCAGTATTGGGAATGAAATATTGATGCTAATTGAAGCTCAAATTACTGTAAAAGGTTTTACTTAAAATCTCTGTTACCTTAAGCTTTGATATGTTGACTGACATTTCATGTTTAATCAGACAGGCTCTAACCTGTCTGCACCTACTCTCAATTTGTTTTCATTTAGATTTTTTTTTTTTTGGCTCTCCCTGACACATATTTACTAATTTTACTTTTCTTATGTAACCAATAAAAATAAAATGGGTAATCCATTTAAACTTAGTTTATATAGAGACTGTCATTAAGTCTGAGACTGTCGTTAAGACAACTCAGAGCTGTGCTGCTCCTTTCCTCTACTTAGTGGAGTATGTGAACAGCATTGTTTTATATATACATGTAAAACAAATATAAAATATTTGATGTAAACTGAACCCCGAAAAGATCCACTCTTGCCTGCCACAGAAGGTTTTATACACATTTGAGTGACTGCAAGAACCGAATTCTTTCTAAACCTTCAATATAAAATAAATATAGAATTCTATTTGTGAGATTTTTTTTTTTTTTTTTTTTTTTTTTTTTTTTTTGGGGGAATTGTTTTACTTTGATTTAGAAATTAACTTTGTGGTTAAATATAAAGGTGGAAATGGCATATAAAAGTCTTCATTAAAAAATTGTTTTAGTATAATGCAGAACTTCATACAGACCATTTGCTATTTGTGAGGGCTGACACCGGCTACTGAAAAAATCCTTTAAAATCTGACCTTATTTTTCTGTGAAGTTCAGGGTGCCAGATTTTTCTTTTTTTTTTAATTTTGACATCCATTATATTTTTATGGTTTTCTGTATATGGAATTTTTGTATGTGGAAAAATAAACATTTAAAGAATGTGTTTTCTGTTTATTTGTTGTTCTTCCAACTATCAAGAGATAATTGGATCTCTCACACCAAAGTTATAACCAGTCAGAGGTGCATTTTCCATATGAAAACTTAACTAACCAACTCTGTACAATGAATCGTTGGAGAGTTTGGTTCTCTTTTTAGTAGTCTCTTCAACGAGCACACCCGGGCCCTCAAGAGAGCAGCCAGAAAAATGGAGCGGAGCTGGAAAAAAACTAAGATAGAGGTTTTTCGCATTTCATGGAAAGACGGCTCTATTGCATTCAGAAAGGCCTTAAGATCAGCTAGATCTACTTACTTTTCTACCCTCTTAGAAGAAAACAAATACAACCCTAGGTATTTATTTGATACAGTGACTAAATTAACAAGAAATAAACCCTCAACCCCAGATGCTTTAAATCAGCACAGCACTAATGACTTCATGGACTTCTTTACTTGCAAAATTAATAATATTAGAGAGAAAATAATAAACATGCAACAGTCTACTACAATATTCCAAAATACAGTACATTTTAGTGTCCCTGAAGAAAAATTCCAATCCTTCATTGCTATTGGGGAGGAAGAATTGTCTAAACTCGTTAAATCATCAAAATCAACAACATGTATGCTAGACCCAATATCAACTAAGCTACTGAAAGAGATGCTTCCAGAAATCATAGATCCTATTCTTAATATAATTGATTCTTCTTTGTCATTAGGATACGTACCAAAAACCTTTAAGCTGGCTGTAATTAAACCGCTTATTAAAAAACCACAACTTGATCCTACAGAATTAGTTAATTACAGGCCGATATCGAATCTACCTTTCTTGTCAAAGATTCTAGAAAAGGCAATATCTTTACAACTATGTTCCTTTCTAGAAAGAAACAGCATCTACGAGGATTTCCAGTCAGGATTTAGACCATATCATAGTACTGAGACTGCTCTCATTAGAGTTACAAATGATTTGCTCTTATCATCCGATCGTGGTTGTATCTCTCTGTTAGTGTTACGGGACCTTAGTGCTGCATTTGATACAATTGACCACAAAATCCTTCTGAATAGACTTGAAAATTATGTTGGCATTAGTGGAGTTGCATTAGCCTGGTTCAAGTCATACTTATCTGAGCGTTATCAGTTTGTAGCAGTAAATGAGGAGATGTCATATCGGTCACGGGTTCAGTATGGAGTTCCTCAAGGTTCAGTACTAGGACCATTGCTTTTCACCCTGTACATGCTTCCTTTGGGTGCAGTTATTAGGAAGCATGGCATTAGCTTTCATTGTTACGCTGATGATACTCAGCTCTATATTTCTTCTCATCCTGATGAAACGAACAAATTCACTAAATTAACAGAATGCATAACCGATATAAAAAATTGGATGACTAATAACTTTCTACTGCTAAATTCTGAAAAAACAGAGATTCTAATTATTAGACCAAAAAGTTCAGCACATAATAATCTAGACTACTGCCTAACACTCGATGGCTGCTCTGTCAAGTCTTCGTCGTCAGTTAGAAACCTGGGTGTGCTCTTTGATACCAATCTTTCATTTGAAAGCCATGTTTCTAGCATCTGTAAAACGGCGTTCTTCCATCTTAAAAATATATCTAAATTGCGACATATGCTATCTAAGACAAATGCAGAAAAGTTAGTTCATGCGTTCATGAGTTCAAGGCTAGATTATTGTAATGCTTTACTAGGTGGTTGCCCTGCACGCTTAATAAACAAATTCCAGCTGGTCCAAAATGCAGCAGCTCGAGTTCTTACTAGAACCAGGAAGTATGAGCATATTAGCCCAGTTCTGTCAAACCTGCACTGGCTTCCTATTAAACACCAAATACATTTTAAAATCTTGCTAATTACTTACAAAGCATTAAATGGTTTAGCTCCACAGTACTTGAGCGATCTCTTAACACATTATAGTCCTTCACGTCTATTGCGATCCCAAAATACTGACCAGCTTATAATACCTAGAATATCAAAGTCAACTGCTGGCGGTCGATCCTTTTCCTATTTAGCTCCTAAACTCTGGAACAGTCTTCCTATTACAGTTCGGGAAGCAGACACACTCTGTCAGTTTAAATGTAGACTAAAAACACATCTTTTCAACCTGGCATACACATAACACATTATACATACATTTTTAATCCAAATCATGTAAAATGATTGTTAGGCTGCATAATTTAGATAAGCCGGAACCGGGAACATTCCCATAACACCTGATGTACTCGATACATCAGAAGAAGAATGGCATCTACGCTGATATTGGTCTCTGTTTATTCCGAGGTTACCGTGGGCAGCTGGATCCGGGCCATATCCAGATCAGATGAAGGACCTGGACACGAGCACAGCACTGCCCTGGGGTGTCTGCGGAGACCGTGACTCTACTGGACCCTCCCCTGTGACGATCATGAACCCATCTCTAACCGGACCAAATTGGACTTCATATTGGACTTGAATTGTTGTATAATAATCATGCACGGTTTGGCTGTTGGCCAGAGGAGAACTGGTCCCCCAACTGAGCCTGGTTTCTCCCAAGGTTTTTTCTCCATTCTATTCTTCATTCGTTACGTCACCTGCCAGAGTTTTGGTTCCTTGCCGCTGTCGCCTATGGCTTGCTCAGTTGGGGAAACTTAACACTTAAAATTCATCAATTGTATTGATTCGCCTGCTCTTTTGGGGCTTCTGTTCAGCCAAACAAACTTTGTTTATATTGTTTTTCCTGTAAAGCTGCTTTGAAACAATCTACATTGTAAAAAGCGCTATATAAATAAAGGTGACTTGACTTGACTTGACTAGTATGGTTTAAATTTGTCATATACTAGTATAGATATACCATACTATTGTTCGATCCATGCTGTGCTAGAAGGGCTGCGGACACCATGTTCTGGTGAAAGGTGGGAATTAATTTGGCGTGACGCTCAGTGCATGGGTATCTGTAGATGCAATAGTATCCTGCTGCAGAACGGCAGTGCCAGCAGTTTCAGTCCAACAGCTACCGACCAGCTACAGTCAAGGGTGGAATTTGTACAAACAATTGTTTTAATTATAATGTTCTTTATTATTATTTTTCTTTATTAGACTTGAGCTAATTTCACACGGCAGTGGATCGGATCGATATCTACAATATTTAAGTTTACAATTAAATAGTCACTGTACCATGAGCAATTTTTCAAAATAGCCTATTAATCATGTATAAGGTAGTTGTAAGGATGCACACAATAGTTCATTGTTAGATCAATGATATACAAATATACATCTGTTCATTTTAAATAATCCGGTTACATGTTCATATATAGTATATAATATAAATATATAGTGTTTATCAATTAACTGTATTTGTTCATATTACAAATGATACTCAAAAATATGTGAAAAAGCTTAAACAAGTGAAACATTTCTCTGTACGAAAATAAGATATTTTAAATAATGTAACTAAAATTATAATTAAAGAAATATGTAGCTGCATTTAAAAAAGAAATTCAAACTTTATACAACAAATCAACTTAAAACATAAAAACTTGGCTTTTTGCCCAATGTAATCATGGCATTTCTGCATATGATTAATATCCATACTTTCACAAACGAAAAAAAAAATGTTTGTAAAAGTAAATCCTTATGATTTAAGCTGTTCATAAATAATAAATACAAAGCATACTGTATTGGATAACTAGTCCACTTTGGTGGCTCAAAAATAAATGCTTGATCCTCACTGTCCAAAGGATTCCATTGTCCACAGCTTTAACCCTAACTGAAAAAATATATATCAAAAAGGTAAGCATAAACAAAATTTAAAAAAAAAAATCTAAATCTTTAGTAAATAAAGGATTGACAAAATATAAAGTGGATTGGATCCATCTGTTTCACATGGAGTTCTGGCCACACCTTCAGGTGATGTCACAGGTTCTTTATTCCCAGAGGCCTTACATTTATATATATTTAATACAACAACCCTAGGTATTTATTTGATACAGTGGATAAATTAACAAGAAATAAAGCTTCCACCACAGATGTTTTCAAATGGCACAGCAGTAATTTCTTTTCTTGCAAGATTGTTAGGGTTACAGAGAAAATAATAACCATGCAACTGTCTGCTATAGTATCACATCAGACTGCATTGTAGAGTCCATGAGGAAAAATTCATTTCATTCATTGTTATAGGAATGGAATAGTCTAAACTTTAAAACAGCAACATGTATGTTAGATCCAAAGTGAACTAAGCTTCTGAAAGTGAAATGCTTCCAGAGGTCATATTTCAGGGGTGTCCACACTTTTTGGGCTTTTGAGCTACTTATAAAGTGACCCACCCAGTCAAAATGATCTACAGTACCTACTATAAAAATACAAAACATATATTTATTTATGAATATATTGAGAATTCTTTGTATGCACAATACATGTTGGTGTAGCTTGCATATTTACATTAACTCATATTGCACAAGACAACTCTGTACTTCGATGGCTGCTTTCGCTTTTGAAGCTAGCTGTGAGAAAAATGACTGCTTTCCAGACAACTGGAAAATACTGCTCCACATTTTCCTTCTTGGGTGAAGATGACAGACATAGTAGAAAAATGACATAGTAGGGGAAAAAAGTCCAGAAGTGGTACGTTTTTGACTTCTTACTTTGTCCAACTCCCCCACTCATTTTTATACCCTTTCTTAAATTTAAAATAAATTAATTGGAGGCTAGCTTGCTAGAGTTTTGCAGCACTTGGCACCGTTGTGCGCATACACGGTGACCCATGTGTCAGATATCAGACTGGCTGCCCTGTGCATCAATCAAGTGACAAATTTCATAGTGAGGATGGATGATGGGTTGACGTCTACTTTGTTAATTCCATGCTATCTACCCACACTACCTTTGCAATCAACCTGTAGATTGCGATCGACATATTGGGCACCCCGTCATAGATTCTCTTCTTAATATCTAAAATTGATCTTTGTCATTTGGATACATAACAAAAATGTTTAAACTGAATATTATTAAAACGCTTATTTTAAAAAACGCAACTTGATCCTACAGAATTAGTTAATTACAGGCCGATTTTGAATCTCAATGATTCCAGAAAAGGCAATATCATATGTTCCTTTTTAGAAAGAAACTGTATCTGTAAGGTTTCCCAGTCAGGTTTCAGACTATACTACAGGGAGTGCAGAATTATTAGGCAAGTTGTATTTTTGAGGATTAATTTTATTATTGAACAACAACCATGTTCTCACTGAACACAAAAAACTCATTAATATCAAAGCTGAATATTTTTGTATCAATATTTTAAGTAGTTTTTAGTTTTAGCTATTTTAGGGGGATATCTGTGTGTGCAGGTGACTATTACTGTGCATAATTATTAGGCAACTTAACAAAAAACAAATTTATACCCATTTCAATTATTTATTTTTACCAGTGAAACCAATATAACATCTCAACATTCACAAATATACATTTCTGACATTCAAAAATCAAACAAAAACAAATCAGTGACCAATATAGCCACCTTTCTTTGCAAGGACACTCAAAAGCCTGCCATCCATGGATTCTGTCAGTGTTTTGATCTGTTCACCATCAACATTGCGTGCAGCAGCAACCACAGCCTCCCAGACACTGTTCAGAGAGGTGTACTGTTTTCCCTCCTTGTAAATCGCACATTTGATGATGGACCACAGGTTCTCAATGGGGTTGAGATCAGGTGAACAAGGAGGCCATATCATTAGATTTTCTTCTTTTATACCCTTTCTTGCCAGCCACGCTGTGGAGTACTTGGACGCGTGTGATGGAGCATTGTCCTGCATGAAAATCATGTTTTTCTTGAAGGATGCAGACTTCTTCCTGTACCACTGCTTGAAGAAGGTGTCTTCCAGAAACTGGCAGTAGGACTGGGAGTTGAGCTTGACTCCATCCTCAACCCGAAAAGGCCCCACAAGCTCATCTTTGATGATACCAGCCCAAACCAGTACTCCACCTCCACCTTGCTGGCGTCTGAATCGGACTGGAGCTCTCTGCCCTTTACCAATCCAGCCACGGGCCCATCCATCTGGCCCATCAAGACTCACTCTCATTTCATCAGTCCATAAAACCTTAGAAAAATCAGTCTTGAGATATTTCTTGGCCCAGTCTTGACGTTTCAGCTTGTGTGTCTTGTTCAGTGGTGGTCGACTTTCTGCCTTTCTTACCTTGGCCATGTCTCTGAGTATTGCACACCTTGTGCTTTTGGGCACTCCAGTGATGTTGCAGCTCTGAAATATGGCCAAACTGGTGGCAAGTGGCATCTTGGCAGCTGCACGCTTGACTTTTCTCAGTTCACGGGCAGTTATTTTGCGCCTTGGTTTTTCCGCACGCTTCTTGCGACCCTGTTGACTATTTTGAATGAAACGCTTGATTGTTCGATGATCACGCTTCAGAAGCTTGGCTATTTTAAGACTGCTGCATCCCTCTGCAATATATCTCACTATTTTTGACTTTTCTGAGCCTGTCAAGTCCTTCTTTTGACCCATTTTGCCAAAGGAAAGGAAGTTGCCTAATAATTATGCACACCTGATATAGGGTGTTGATGTCATTAGACCACACCCCTTCTCATTACAGAGATGCACATCACCTAATATGTTTAATTGGTAGTAGGCTTTCCAGCCTATACAGCTTGGAGTAAGACAACATGCATAACGAGGATGATGTGGTCAAAATACTCATTTTCCTAATAATTCTGCACTCCCTGTATAGTACTAAGACTGCTCTCATTAGAGTTACAAATGATTTGCTTTACTCATTTAATCATGGTTCTATCTCTCCATCTTAGTGCTGCAATTGATACTATCGACCACAACATTCTTTTTAATAGAATATAAATTAGATTGGCATTAGTGCAATTGCATTGGCATAGTTCCAATCATATTTATTTGACCATTATCAGTTTGTAGCAGTAAATGAAGAGGTGTCATATTGATCAGCATGGTGTACTTCAAGACTCAGCACTAGCTTTTACTGCTTTTCAACCTGTATATGGTATCCTTGGGAGAAATCATTAGGAAACATAGCATTGGTTTATAACACTATAACACTATAAGTTATAACACTGGGCTCTATATTTCTTTGTGCCTGACACACGTATAAATTCACAAATTTAAAAGCATTGGAATGCATAGCTGATATAAAAAAATAATAACTAGTAATTGCCTACTACTTTTGATCAAACAGAGTTTCTAATTATTGGACTGTAACTGTGGTGGCAAAATCTTTTATCAATTCTGAATAAGAGACAAATAAGCAAATTGTCTTTATTAAGATTTATTTTCTTGCAAGAAAAGGTCAACAGTCATATAGACATCCGAAGCTGCCCTGCAGAATGTGACAGAGAAGGGAGGGCTGCTCCAGCATTTATATCTCTAACCTAAAAGGCTAAAGGCTCCTAAAACAGTTGTAAGTTTCCTCTCTACCTCTAGATGTGATTTATGTGTTGTGTAGCTCCCTACACACATACCTGCAGCCCACCTTACATTTTATGGGTTTTATATTTCTTTAAACTGATTATCTCTTACTTAGTAATTATAGAAAATAGAAAATGCAATTAATCGCACAAAATAAGTAATGAAAATGATATATGACAAAGTATAATCATGGATTAAAATGAGAAACATAACGTCTGGAAAAAGAAAATTCACAGTCATAAAGTTGTTCTGTGAAGGAGGCGGGAACATTTAATATAACCAACAAACATTTAATAACTTTAATAATACATTAAGCAACAACAAAATAAAAGTGCAGATGATCTTTCATGGCTCTCGGCTGCACCCTGCTCGCCTCATACCCAAATCGCCCCTCACAGACTGGAGGGTACCCTCAAGACTATACTCTACAGTGACAGCTGGGGGTAAGGATAGACAATGGAAAAGGAGATGACATGAGTAGCAACGGAGACGAGAGAGGCGGAACATACCGGTATCTTGATCTGCTTCCCTGACACACTGGCTCTCTATCCTCTATCCTCATGTCTTCTCTGCTGCCCGACCTCCTCAGCACCGCTATCCCTCCCAGCAGCGAGGGATCTCTAACAACATGTCCCTCCTTCCTCCCGAGTTTCGGCACCAATATAACAAAGGTATGTTGTTCTGAATAGAGAAGGTGGGAACCTCCTTTTATAACAAACAGTTAACCTTTGAGAGCCAGCAAAGAATCAAAGTTAAACAGGGGCAAATAAGCTTAAAATGCATCTCAAGATAAATATACTTGGACTAAGTTTTGGTGCCGAGCAAGGATGGATGAGTGTATGAAGGATCTCAGTAAGTTTGCGAGCTGAAGCTTCGTTGGATTCTCCTGCCGATCATTTCGTCCGTGGGATGTTTTAAACGAGTGTAAGGATTCTTCCATAAAATTTCAGGAGACATTCATAGAGCCAACAAAATGTCAGTTTATTGACCACCATTCATGTACTGGTCACACAAAAGGGTGTCAAAAGCCAACAAACAAAAGGAACTGGGACTCATAACTGAGATTTCAGCATATTATTGAGTTCTGGGTCTCTGATGTTTCTCCAGGGATCCCTCACCAGAACTAACCCAGCCACATAAAACTATTCTTTAAATTAGAGGGGTCTCAAATGATTATGATCCAATTGAATTAACAATAGTGATAATGAATTAAGAATGGTCAAACACAGTCCCAAAACCTACATTTCCCATAATTTCCCACAGACAACTTAAAAGACATTAGGAAATGCACAAAGGCACCACTAATACAAGTATTCTAAAACACATTCAAATAAAAAAATTATTAATTGTGGCCTTAGTCATCACAATGCGGTTAACTCAGAGTAAGCTCACCAGAAATTTAGGAAGGTTCCTCCACAGAGAAGGAGAAATTAGCAGAACCTGAATTGGCAGACTGTGTAGCAAGATCACGGATTAATGGTGCAGGTGTTTTTAAGAACACTACATCACACACCCATTTTGGCTGAATGGCCAATACAGAGATGTGAATTTCGTGCACAAAAAGTTATTTGTCTCTCTTCCAAACTATTTTGCATGTTTTACAATAGAGTTGGATTTGGTATAGATTTTATCACAAAAGTGTGGTAAAAAATAATGTGATGCATTTTATTAACATAATATACATCACTACTTATGGCATAGAAATTAAAATAAAGAACTGATTAGAATGTCAATGTGTACCTTGAATGCAATGTAAGTTGCTTTGCATAAAAGCGTCTGAAAAATGCATAATTGTAAATGTAAAATAAATACAGGGACATTTTAAGAGCAAATAAGATAGGGTTGGAAGACATTAAAGGAGTGGTACATCATCAGAGCTGGGTTTAAGCAATTAAAATTACTTTAACATCAATGTGGCTAATGCACATGAGACATACGCACACAGGAATATATCATATACAAGGTGGGATAGCTGGACTATTTAAATAGGACACACAGACGTTTATGCGTAATGGTCTGTTCCTCCTATTGAGGAGGATATATGAATGATATGAACCTCCCCAAAGGTACTAAACTTGGCTTAAAAGCCATAATGTGTAGACTGACCGGAGCCAGGCAGGGATTTAGCGGAGTCGTCGAAAGGTTAGAAGCTTTTCCTGATTCTTGGAGTGTGATCGATTATCTTGATTCAGTCCAGATGCTGCACCATGCTCAGAATATTTCCTCTGCATTTAACCCATCCAAGTCATTTATTTATCAAATGCCGTTACTTTTCATTTGATACTAGTACCCGCTCAAAATATACTGGTAGTTATTTTGGACTAGTAATTATTCAAATAGTGACTAGTATCTTTTAAAATATTGCAAGTCTGTCTCACCACCACACACACATCCCAATCACCCGAGGACTAACACCTACACCCAATCAGCATACCCTCATCAACACCAGCTTAAATAGCACACACCTCAGCTCAGCCATTGTATTGCCACAACAAGGACTAGTAGTTATTCATTAGGTTTGAGCACTTTATCAGACACTAGTAACATTTACAAGTCAACTGTTAGTCAACAGTTTGTATTTAATAGGTATTAGTATCTAATGAATAAGAACTACTTTCTCATGAATAAAAAAAGTTTTTTAACTAGTAGCTAAAGAAAAGGAAAAATCACTATTTGCCATGAATAAATGGTATCTAAAGGAATAGATGCTACTATTTTATAGATTACACATACATACTTACACATTTTATAGATTAAATGTTAACTTGGCTTGCCATTGTCACAACAATGAAGATGAAGAATAATCCTGAAAGGTATCAATGAACAAATAGTATTTGAGGACAACAAAATAAGGTAATCAACAGAGAGTCCATGTAAAATAAAAATTGGTTTATTTTAAAACAACATTACAACAAAGTGCGTGGAACAGGTTTATATGAGGTGAAATTGATGAGGGTGAGTGAGGGAAGGTGTGAATGATGGAGAAATGGTGATGACCAGGGAGGCTCATGGGAGTGCTTTAGATGACAGGTTAAGTGTGACAATTTGCTGTAACTCACTTTGAGCAGCGTCTGCTGGCATGAAGGAGATGAGAGACAGAGGAGGGAGGGGGAAAACACAAAACCTAGATTCAAGTGCAAATGAGTGAATTTATTATAATAGTGCAGAAAACAAACAAAGTGATAATCCAGAGTGAAAGTCGTGGAACGGGACATGCGCGAGCTCCGGGAGAGGCGTGCGCGACCACCGCTAGCTCCGGAGTGGAGAGAAGTGAGGAGACAATGAATTCATGAACCACATATATATTTCACTACGTGAAAAATAGCGATCACAATTATTTAAAGTTATCACTTCTAAAAGTATCACTGTGGTGAATGATGCAGCCAAACAGAGTGAGGCTGAGAGAATGAACGCTTTAAGGGGTGATAAAGGGGTTGGAACTGCGGGACTGTGTTATGAGAGGCTGTCATTAGGATATTTCCAGTAAAAATGCCTGCGAAGACGCTGAGCTTTATGACAAAAATGCACGTGGGTAAGGGAAAAATTTGCTCGCACTCCGATACAATGCTTGTACACCGATTTGACCCTCCATGCTCGTACACCGATTTTCTCGTAAACCAAGTCGCTCGTAAACCGAGGTACCACTGTACTTCCAGGCAAATTTTCACCAAGATCAGCCCATAATGTTGAGTGGCTCTTAGACACTTGACATGTATTTAAGTTCAGGTATGCATCTTTTACTCTATTTCGGAGCATAAGATGCTTCTATTGATTAACTTTGAATTCTATTATGTAATTGGCACGATACATTTACTTGACTATTAATAAATTGTTACGTTTGATTTTATTCTGTCATAGTAAAACGCATTGCATCCTTTCCACCACAAATATGCGTCCAGGGTTAAGTACAGAATACATCTCAGAATAGATGGAGAATTGACCACATCAGATGAGATTCTAAATTCCTGACTAACTGCCACCTGAAATAGCCAACATGAAACTGAGCGACACTGAGAAACTAAGAAACTTGGAAAATAAGAGTAACGCGCTCGAATGGATAATCAAATGTCTGTTTGCCAAATTATTACACAAATGACCGACGACCAGTTTGCTTTCTAAACTAAATTCGCGGTTATGTTTAAACATGGAGTCAGATGAGAAACTACGGTAATGGGCATTTTCCACAACTGAAAAGACCGAATGCGCAGATTCTTCACTACTCGGAAACCGTCGTTCGACCGAACGAATAGGCCTTACACTTTTTAACCTTATAGTTGGTGCTCAACTGTTTAAAAACAAATACCAAAGTCCAAAAATCCAAGATATGGCATTTCCTGGAACAGGATCAAGCAGGATGATTGATAGATATTCTCTTAAAGCCAAAACTTCACTTTTACTACTTAAATGTTCAGGTTTGAGGGTTTGTTAACATTTTGGATTAACCAAGAGCACTGTAATTGTACAATAGCAAAAGTAATCCTCAAAAATACAACTTGCCTAATAATTGTACACGTTTAATATTTAAAATCATTAGTGGCACAATATTTAATGGTTTCGTGAGAATGATCAAAGTATAAATATACATATAGTTGTATGAGGTTGTATAGCAATGCTTTGGCATACTAACATTTTGATGAAACCATACCCCGATGATTTCAACTTGGTGACAGTGCCACCTAGTGTATAAACGAGTTGTAGGCAATTACATTATAAGCACGTTTAATTATGTCTTTTAATCACCATTGTGCTTGACCCAGCAATTCAATAAAAAGAAACAAACAAACAAAACAAATCACATGAATTGACAAGAATTCTTTTAGTATGTATTTTGCCCAACACCAGAAGTTGCTACAGTACAGAAGGACGTTATTGTGTCAAAAACAAACAAAAAGAAAAAAGCAAGACATGATCTTAAAATCTAAAAGTTGCACAAAATAATGCAGCCATGCATGAAAACAGAATTCTATCTCCTTAAAATCAAAAGGCACAATAAAAGGCCCTGAGGTAAAGAGGCCACAATGGTTTTATGTCCAAAATACAATCCTTGAATTCAAGTGCCTTTTTATAGCAATTCATTAAGTACAGGAATCAATATCTGTAATATACTGCTAAGGCAAATCAGTTATTTTGGGGCATTTACCAAAACAAAATAAGAGGAGAAAAAAGAAGAATAAAAAATAAATCATTCACATAAAAAAAACAAAGTTTTGTCTAATAATAAGACGACTTGGTTTCAGAAAATGTGTGCAGGACAAGTGCAGAACACAGACTGCTTCTCTCGATAGATTAGTTCTGATCAAATTAATCTTTACTATTTTTATTTGTTTACTATGTTTATTTGATTGACAGTTTAAAAATAATCTAGATTCAACAAACAAATGAGAATTATTAAATTCATAACGCATTCATTAAATAATCAAAAATGTGTTATTTAAAAAACAATGACATCGTCTTACATTACCACTGCCCAAACTGTTGCCATTCCAAAAAAATAACACTAAACAGCTGAATCTTTAGGTTTAGTTCTAATCTGGAACTTGGCTAAAGGTCTTTACATTTTTTAGAATAATTTCAACAGAATAATTTTACAATAATTTATTTTAAGTGTATAAGACCGTCAGCAACTAAAATAAAACAAGCCCTTAAAAGGGGGAGCAAGACCATCTTTCAGTGTGAAAACATCCCCCCCCCCCCCCCCCCCCCCCCCAAACTACATTTACCTTTTTGTTCCTTGAAGTATAATTTTTCATTGTTGAGCTTGGTGATAATTTTCCCTTTACTCCCTGGATCTCATTAACCTCTCTCTATTATTCCCCATTACAGTACAAATGTGCAACATGCAAAGTAGGTAACAGAAAGGGTAAAGAAAAATAAAATTTAAGCAGCCCAGATTAAAACCCAAATTAGAAAAATCAACAATTGGAAATATTATTTGGTCTGTAGAAAAGAAAAAATAAATCTAAACGTAAAGGGAAAAAAGAAACAGTCAGTTTAATGTAGCCCTGTATTTAAATTTGGCACTTTTCCTTTCTGCAAGCACAGAACTGCATCAGAATAAGTGAGAGTAAAGAATAACTAGAGGCTCAGAGATGAAAAAGAAGGGGATGAAGGAGGATTTAATGTACAGCTACACCAATAAATTAGGTACTCCTGGTGTGATAGATATGCTGCCAGATCAAGGTGCCGCAGGAGGAGAAAAAACAATTCCATGAGAAGTCCTGAGGGTGTGTAAAAGAGTTGAGAGAAAATGATGGGTGCAACAGAGAAAAGCTCAGATAATGGCGTTGGTGCCACGAAGGCCGACCCCACGGGCAAACTGCTCCAACAGGCCTGAGATGGCACCGGAAGGGCTTGGAGATGATGATTTGAGTCCTACTGTAGAGCTGTAGGCTGAAAGGAACAACTCCCTCACTGCCTCCAACCTCACCTGCCTTTCAGGTACAAATGTGCACCTTGAAAGAAAAGAAAAAGAAGAAAACAACAACTATCATCTCCCTTTCACTTACTGACCACATTTTTGTGTCTTCCTCACGCACATAAACGCAGTTCTCATGGAGGAGCTCCAAAATTATAAAAGTAGGAGTAACGACTTTCGTTTTGTGTTTGTTTACTTTGGAATTAAAGTATTTAAATGTTTGCCAGTTTCCAGCCTCCTCCTTCCCTGAGCTACTAACTTTGTTACAAGAACATACTTTTTTAACAGCCGCGAAGTTACCGTATTTCCCTGCATATAACCTGCGGGTTATACCAGATTTTACAAGCCCCGCGGGCTTCTTTCTGTAAAAGATTTTAAATTTTTTACACGTAATAATATTTTAATATATTTGTTACGTCCCTAAGAACGTAAGGTTTTTTTTTGTCTTGCAGTATTTTCTTTCTGTTTTTCTTTCTTGCGAGGGTTGTTGTCTCTGGCCCTTGAACTTATCACTCTGTCTGACCTGTCAATCATGCAAGAAGACGTGATTGGTTGTGCTGCCATGAGGCTGCCATGCTTTTCTCATCTCATCTGATGATCAACATGCTTCTTAAGGGACGTGCTGCTGCAAAGTGGGAGAGACTGCTTTTTCTTTTTGTTCTGATTCTGACTTGTGTTTGTTTTCTTATTGCTTAAATTTCAAGCATAAGCACTGTGTACCGAGCCTGAACAGTTATGGATAATTGACGTCATGCGAGCAACATTCGGAATGTGAACTTACTCAAAAAAAGTTCATAAATCTATGGGTGCGGATTATATAAAGGTGTGGGTTAAGCCAATGATTTTTTTACACAAATCCCCAAAACTCGTGGGCTTATCTGCGTCTGCGGGTTATATTAGGGAAATTGCGGTAATTTCAAACCAAATGTAGTACCGAGTACACAGTAAGAGATTTTGGATGCATCAACTGGATGCTATTGCATTTTTGTGTACATGCTCTATAAAAAGCACTGACTTGATGTGGTTTTGCATGATGAATGAACTTTCATTTTTGGATGAAACCTTCAAATGCACCAAATGAATGTAAACAGTCAGTTATGTCTTAAATCAGTGGTCCCCAATCCCTCCGTGGATCAAATGGTATCCCGTGAGCGGCTGCAGCTTTGGCGGTGAGGAGGTGTGTTTCAACAATCTTGCGCGAAAAAAGTGAAAAGGAGGGGTTGGAGTGTGTCTGACACTTACATTCGTCCACTGGGACCCTCATCCTGGAAGCTGAATGGAAGAGGCGACTCTGAGGGCACCGGGGGAAGATCATGAATGCTCCCACATCCTGAGACAATCTGCCAACTTCCATAATCTGTGGATAGTGAGGAGCCTGATCGAGCATACTCGACTATTGGTCTGAGATAGAGAGAGACATTCAAAGTATTAAAAGATTAATAGAGCAATGGCCAACCTATCAGTTACCCTCTGTGGTCCTTAAAAGGTGTACTCAGATTTAGTGATGAACTCAATGGTAGCAAACTGCGCACATTTCAGGACTACTCCTTACCAGGTACCTCCTTATGTATTTGAATCTACGGTCTGCAATGAAAGTGTACGGTGTACCCTGGAATTCTAGCTTAGACGATCACCCATTGTTAAGGAGGATCAAACACACTGGAAAGTTTTGGGGCACAGTCTCATCAATCTATAAGCAACTACTTGAATATACATATAAATCCTTAAAGATATTAGCTGTGTGGGAGAGATCACTCTCCTGGTTGGGTTATAGTTTTGATGGCAAAACAGTTTGGTTAAACCTCTGCCTCACCTACAAAAACCCCTAGCACATTCTTTCAAAACTGTACACGAAATGCATTGTACCCCATATAAGCGATACTTGATAAAACTCAAATCCAAATAGCAGTCTGTGTAAAATAATTCTAAAGAAAAATGTAGTTCAAGTGCTAAAAAACATCACAAAGTTGCAGTTTGTCCTTGACCTATGCTGTTAAATGATGATTATTTCTTACAAGTTTAGACTAATGTCTGGCTTCACTGCCACAAATATTTTTTTTTACAGCAATGCTTTACATGGACATGGACCTTAAACGATTTTCATTTCATAATATTGTTTGTTTAGAATGCAGCACTGCATTGATTAATGGGGCAAAATAGCCTAAGCTTTAAAATAATTATTTTAAATTTAAGATGACTTAATCAAAGTGACAATTTGCTGTTGTGGTTTATTTGTGTATATTCCTTTTAAATTTTCCTTAAGTATTTTTTACTGTACTTATGTGTTTTTGTTTGTTTTGTTTTTTAATATTTTGCTGTTATTCTAGATTTGTAAATTTTTATTATCATCAATTCAATTAAAACATTTTTTTAGAAAAAAAAAAGAGCAAGAAAAAAACAGTTAGAAAGGATTTTTTGGTCAAAAGGGTTGGTCCAATAACAACATTTTGTAAGTCTATGTGTCAACTAATTCCAACTTCTAAAGTATATTGTATCATTATAAATGTTATCATTCACATCTTTTGATCATTAAATTGCTCATATAATTACTCATATCCACTTTAAAGTTCAAAAACAGCTATTGGTTCTTCACTCGGTTCACTTTTGGGTTCACAAAGGGTCTAAATTGATTCTTTAAAACAAAAAAACTATCTGTGAAGTATGAACACTGAAAGACACAAATGGGTTGGTATAACTCCTTCCAAACAAAGACAAAAATTAATCAATTTACAAGCAAAACAAAGCAGATAAAAACACTAGAAAACAAACTTTACAAGTACCAACCTCCTTCCTGGTACAGCTAATGGGGTGCTTCCTGTCCGTGTGACATTTTGATCTGATTGGTTGGATGAGGAAGAGCTTGAGGACTTAAAGGAGCCCAGAGGACTGGCCTCAGTGATTACATTAGGCATTCGCTCCTCAGAGGTGATTGGTCGGCTCCAAAGCACCGAATTAGAAGAAAGTGGCATGCCTTTCCTCCTGTGATAAACACTAAATAAGTCAACAGGATTTAAAACCGCAACTGTTAGATAATTATTCAAATATATAATGTGAACAAGAAAATGAAAATAATTAATTTCTGTGATTAATATGGATTAACACATCAAATAATAATGATAACACTTTACAATAAGGTTTCATTTAACTATATTAGTTAACATGAACAACAATGAACTATAGTTCTATAGCATCTGTTAATTTCAACATTAAACAATATATTAACAAATAGGACTGCTGATTTTAATAACAATAGTTAATGCACTTAACTAACAAACAATGAACAATTATTCTTTTACTAACATTAACAAAGATTAATAAATGCTTTCAAAAACATCTATTGCTCATTGTTAGTAACTAATGCATTAACAAATGAGCCATTATTGTAAAGTATTGCCATAAGCCATGCAGCATCCGTTTTTCTCCACTCTTGAGGTTACATCTAATATAATTTGTCCACTTTCTGTGGCTAGAAATGTATGCTCACAGTAGAGTGCTGCTCTCCCTTGACCAAGTGAAGCAGACCTACAGAGGACAGTTAGCACATATCTTATGCTAGGGCATTCTCGCCCCCACCAACAGGATTGATCTGTGTATCAGTGGTCTGTGTAACCACATACTCTATCTAGCTACCTGATTGCTCCTGCCAGTAACGTGTTTGTCTTACACAGGCATATTCATACCAACAAGATGAAAGGTGCTTGATAAAGTAATTATTAAATCCCTACCCGCTAGAAGACTGTGGTCCATTAGTAAACAGGTCTGTAGCTTCTGCATGTAGACTGGAGGGGGCAGATGCATCTTCTGTGATGAGAGAGAAATCACTGCTAAGACTTGTCACACTACCTCGATCTCTGGACTCTGAGAGTGAGAGAGTGAGAGAGACAATAAAACATCAAGCCATGTAGAATATAGTTTTTTTCAAGGACAACCACAAGCAGGAGTAGACATAGATAGTACTTATAATTATAGTATACATAAATGTTTGTGAATCTGCTGCTTGGCCATTATAGTCAGAATAATCATAATCTTAATTCAAATCTATTCTGAAAAACTGCCTAAATTTAGTTTTAAAAAAAATGAGGACTTACTCAACTGGCAGAGATCATCAACTGTGAAATCAGCATCTTTGAACTGAGAATTTTTTCTTCTGTAAAATGCAATAGAGAAAAAGAATAAATTAACAATAATAATACACATAACAATATCACAAAAATAGAAATTCATATGGCCATTTGTTTTGGACATACAGAAACACTTAAAATAATTCAGAATCAGTCTGGTGCAAATTTCCTACATTTGGAATTTTGTAAACACTGTACATTTTGGTAAAGACGTTTTGTGATTTTAGGCAATGCCTATAGCTACTGATGGTCCTGTAGATATGCAGAATTCAAAGTTCATCATGCATTTGATAATTATTGACCACGTTAACCAAAGAACCTTCTTGCAGTTTTATTTTTACTTTGACAAAAAGGACTAATTTAATTTATATAAATAAATTTAATTTATAAATAAATTACTAATTTATACTTTATATGTTCTTGAGGCAAAGTTAAGCTGCGGTATATAAAACCATTTGTCTATATGTAAATAATTTACAGTATATTACTTTTTTTTTCTTTCCTCTCCAAATTTTCCAAAAATCACAATTTTTGCATGTTTAAAACAATAATAAACATTTACATTTTTAAACAGCTTATTGTATTATGTTAAAAAATATTGCTCTATCCTAAATATACTAATACCTAATTTTAAAAAATTGTTATTTAAAAGCATAAGTCAGATAACTTACCTTTGTTTTTTTTTGACTGAAAATGTCTCACAAACAATATGCTTCAGAAAATTGAAGCAGAAAAAGAAAATCTAGGAGACAGAATATCAAAACTTAAATTGTTTTCTTACAAAATAAAATAAACAACACTATTTATTTGTGCAATCATCACCTATACAAATCTGACACATGAACATTGTCTGGGAGGATCACACCAAACCATAATTACCATCTAAACAACAGACTGTATTGAATTAAAAAAGGTAACATGATTTTTTTGACAAAGGTTTAAAATAGGCAAAGGTTTAAGTCTCACCTCCTCCCCCTTAGAGAGCCGGTCAGGCAACATGTGACTAGTGAAAAGAACGAAAAATATAAATCAATGAGAATATTCCTATATTTTGATAAACATCTAATAATGTTCGATCAAACATCACTTCCTGCAGACAGTTTATTTTTATTCACCCTTTCGACATCCTGTTGCATTTTAAATTCATCTTGTTGAACAAAAAGTGAAAAATAAATATTTATATATATATGTGGCTAACATTACTTAATGATCCTTTCATGTTTTATGACTACAATTTGAAAACTGCTTTAAAAAACACATTTAAAATTAATCAAAGGGAACACAGTGCTGGGTAGATTTCTGGGTTTCCTACAAATTAACATCCTTAAGCTGTTATATAGTTATCACAATTTTCTACAGTCACATGGCAAACTGCAGGTCACATACTTCCTGGGCTGCATGTGCCAGTTAAACAAGAAAGAAAGGAATATGTTAAAGAATAGCTCTCTCTCTAGGTATATCAGAACTCCTTACAGTGTTAGTTGTGTGAATTTAATACTATTAAGGTCAGCTTATTATGGTGTCAGACATTTAATATTGGTATATTCCAAGACACAGATGTGTAAGTGAAATATGAATGAGACTAACCCAAAAAGAAACCAGTCATATGCGATAGTCAGATATAGGATCTCAGATGGCTCCAGACTGGCATGAATGGCACCATCCTTTGAAAACGCAAAATTAATTAAAAAATTCAACTCTTAAAATTTAATTAACAAACAGTAAAGAAAGGGGACCGAAATGAGGGTAGTTAGCACTGTGGGGAGAATGAAGCTATAAAATGAGGACAGTATGTAATGAGAAACAAAACAATGGATACTCACAGCCCACAAAGAGAGTCTGAGCAGGGACACAAAGAGGGGTGTCCTGTCCCAGCCTGATATACAGTGCACCAGTAAACCGTTATCATCTATAACACACAACAAGCCACAAAACACCAAACAGTTATCCAAATCTATATAGAGGAGTAAAACCTGCTGTACAGTTTGGTCAGGACGTGTGTAAATATAGTAGTTTACCATCAGAGTTGATGATGTGAAGAAGCAGTTTCAGGTAGTTTTGGGTCTGCTGAACAAGGTCCCATGACTGAAAGGCCATAATTAAATTTAAGAACTTAAATCAACATCCTGCATTCCTTATTAACCTTTGTTAGAGTATTAACCCTTAAACATCATTGTTTATGATAATGAAATGTTATCTTTTTTTCATTAAATTTTTAAATAAAAATATTAAAACATCTAAATACTACAGGACAATGCAATACTTTCCCTCTAGGACTGCATTTTAATACACATCAGTAAGCACTGTGCCTTGGCACCAATTATTAAACTATTTTTTGACAAAAAATGGCTTGTGCCATTTTATTAAGGAGTTGAGGAGTTGTGAGAACCTGGTATTCACTCCAGTTGATGTAGAGGTTCCTTGTAAAGCAATCCGGGATTGTCAAAGGAGCATCCACATAGTCCTACACACACAAAAACCCAAAAGTATTGATCAGTGGTAAATAATCTTTATTCACTGAAAAAGTTTCCGTTACGTTCTTAGTCCAAACGAAAATCTAGCCTAATATGCAGACATATGAAAGTGACTTTCTGTGTTTGTACTTGGTATGGACCTGATTCCAGTTGAAGACAAGTCCTTCTGCGGTGTAATCTCTGTCTTTATATTCCCTGAAGAATTCACATCCTAAAAACAAGCACATGAAACTACATTACAATGTATAAATTACAGCAATTTAGTAAATTAAAACAAAACTTGTTCCTTAAAATGAAATCATCATGAGGATGAAGTCAAGCAAGATCTACACCTGGATAAGGCACAGAGAGTAGGGTGAAGTCAGCATAGCGTTGGGCCTTGTCCACCTTTTCTGAGGAAGTCACACTGAAGACAAACACAAAATTGTAAAGAGAGTAGGAAAAGTGTCTCATACACAAAATTTAATTCAACACACACTGTCATGTCATAATGAATAGTGGCCAGGGTCTAAGAATCAACTCCTGCAAAGTGACAAAAGTGGGTAAATTCTCAATTTGGCCACGGAAATGCTGCATGTAGGTTGATATCACATAGCAAGGTGTCTTGGTTATGCTTTCACAAGAACCAGTGTTTCTTTTTCATTTTTGCCCAAGTAGATATGTCATGATAAGTTTAATTTTCTAACTATAAAGTGTGGTGCTGATTTTAAACTCAAATTCAACCTGTTATTCATCTAAAATCAGGTATTAAAAACAAAATGTTTCATTCTGCATTAGAAAAATTGTTATTTTATCCCTTCTAATTCTAGAGATCCAAGGTCTCCTAAGGATGCTAATAAAGAAATAAAAATGACTGCTTTATTTATTAAGAAACAGAAGCAATTAAAAATTATATTTGAGTATTTTATTTTATTTTTTAATGTATAGTAAAGTACAACGCTCCAAATATGCTATAACGGAGCTGCCAACATGGGAAAATCCAAAGTATTCAGACCCCATTACATTTTTCACTCTTTGTTATATTGCACTAACATTATTTTAACAAGAAGTTAACTCACTTGAGGCCAAACTTGACCTTCTTCTTCTCTACCATGAGGTCACAAATGTAGTGTACAGACAAATACTTCAACAGCTTAATGTCAGAGCCCCTGACCTTATCAAACAACTGTGAATCATTCCTGTAATGAGTTAGAAAGAAAGAAATTAAACTCACAAAATATACACAATATACCGGTAAGTTAAAAATTCAAACATTTGACTCCTGGTAAGACTTATCTTACCGAACTGCAGAGTCATCCTCCAGGACCTCTTCAGCTTCCCCCAAGGTGTCATCTGAACCCCCTGCAATAGTTTGAGATTAAACCTAATGCAATCCAATAAGACATTTTCACAGCAGCATCCTACACTGCCCCACAGCATAAGCTCTCTGAGTCAATTACTGTAGTTTGAGCAGTTCAGACTATGTGGCTGAAATGTTTAAACTGAAATCTCTTTAGTACTTTAGACCTGACTCCAAAGGTTACGGGTTTGATACGCAACAGACAGAAAGGGGAAAAAAAACGCTTCAACTTGTTCAGAGTTGGTCGGGTTGCAGCCTTTCTTACCTTGGCCATGTCTCTGAGAACTGAACACCTTGTACTTCTTGACACTCCAGATAGGTTGCAGTTGTGGAATCTGCCTAAGAATTATCCACACCTTGATACAGGGCAGGGGTGGGCAAACTACGGCCTGCGGGCCAAGCCCGTTGGGCTTTTTAATCCGGCCCTTTTTTTGTAAAGTTATATTAATAAATAAAATTGTATTATAATTAAACCTCATTTCCTTCATTTTAGCTTTCCCTGTAATTTCCGTGTTTTCCCAACAGATGGCTCACTCCAAAGACATTGATCTTTTTTGAGTGTGATGTTACTCTCTACTTCACTTTTTCACTTTGCGCTCTTCAATAAAAATGAGTGGACCGAAGAAAAGTAGACAGTGAATACCGAGTGTTTAATAAAGCGTGGACAGCAAAAATATTTTTTTTGCTGAAGTCCGATTAAGGGCTGTATATTTGTATATCTATGCCAAGAAACTGTAGCGGTTTTTAAAGAATACAACATCAGTTATTTTGCCACAACACATGCCAACTACGCTAGGAAACAGTCTCCAAAAAAAATCGGACGGCTTGGCTCTGACGGCAAATGTACAAACTCAGCACAGAAGATATTGATATTTGGCTCAATCTACGTATGTGAACAGACATTAAGCGTCATAGACATCTTCAAAGCACGTCAGGCTTTCTGGTATGCAAATTTTGCTGGGCTTCAGCGACTGATTTCATTGGATTAGCTGCACCTATCAGGAGCGAGCACACTTGGCGACGGCGCCATTGGTTGAGCTGTGTGCCTCTTAGCTGTGATTGGTGTATGATTCCCTGTGTTTTCAGGCTGATCTGCATCTCTCTTACAGCGGGACTGAACACCGCTATCGAAAGGGAATGTCTCCATTTACTATCGTAACCTCCGTTGCCAGGGAGAGGGGAATAAGACATTGCATGTACTGCCGCGTTCGCGCTTGACTAGCTGTGCTGTGTTCAGTTATGATTTTGATTTTGCAATTGCCGCACTCATGCTAATTATACTGTCTGTCAGCCAGAGCTGCATCGCGGTCATCCCATAGGGATTCAGAAGTTATGTGAAGGGGAGGAGTTCAGATCTATCCTGAGAAACGCCACAACAAAAATAACTCCAGACTTTGATGCAAAAAGGAGATCAACAACACTGTTCCCACTGAAACTAAATGGGAGTTTATCTACTGTGTTATTAAATTAATACATTTGGAAAACTAATTTTCAATGAACCCTGCGCATTGATGTTTTGGTGCCTGTTAAAGACCAAATCTTTTCAAGTAATGTTTTTTACATTTAATTTATACTGAGACTGATCTTAAAGTTACAAATGATTTGCACTTATCCAATCGTGGTTGTAACTCTATTACTGTTACTGGATCTTAATACTGCATTTGACACTGTCAACCTCAATATTCTTTTGAATAGACTCAAAAATTCCTTTGGCATTTGTGGAACTGTTACCTATTTGTAGCAGTAAATGAAGAGGTGACATGTTGAGGTGTCAAGTTCAGTATAGAGTACCCACAAGGCTCAGTGCTAGGATCATTGACATGTGTAACATGTCTGTAACACATCTCTAACATGTGACGCAGCCTGAATCATAATCACACCTTGTTCATTCTTGGGCAAAGGAGAACTGGCCCTCCAACTGAGTCTGGTTTCTCCCGAGGTTTTTTCTGCATTTTGTCACATGAGAGAGTTTGGTTTCCTTGCCACTGTAGCCTTTGGCGTGCTTAGTTGGTGACACTTAATATTCAGCAATCTTACTGATCTGACTGTGCTGACGCTGTTGTATGAGAAATGAACTGAGCTGGACGTTGACATTATTTCTGCAGAACTGCTTTATAGATTAAATGAACTAATTTAAAAATGATGATGATCTTTACAATGGAACTGAATAACACTGACTTCATCTGAAAACTAGTCGAAATGCATAATTTTCCTGTTATCACTGCAAAGCTGCTTTGAAACAATCTGCATTTTATAAAATGCTATATAAATAAAGGTGACGACGTGTTCATGAAATATCTTTGGCAGTTGCACCATATCTCATATTTTCATATGTTTAAGTGTACAGCTTGTTTAGGGAAATGGAACAGGCACAGAGCTATCCTAGTAGCTACTTGTAAATATGTACCTGAAAAAATGTAGTTGTATCCAGTGCGTCCATAAAGTTCGCCCCAACCTGCAAGTGTGGATGATCGACACACATGCTACAACAGAGGAGACAAAAAAAGGAGAGTTTAAGGTTAACAGAAAAAAAGAGAAACACAGCCCCTTGGTAAAGCTAAGTCTTGAAGCTAAGTCTTGAAGTTTGTTGGTAGCTCCCAGTAAATTATACCAACCTTCAATGTCAAAGGCTGATAGTCCAGAACTCAACACTTCAGTACTAAAGATCCCGACAGCCAGATTTCACAAGAAAAAATTAAATCTGTTATTGACACTATGATTTGTCTACTATCAATATATTTAAATGTCTAAAAGGGGCATATCCTACAAGGATAACAGCAGTTTTTTGAAGCAGCATGAACATTAAACAGGCAGCAGCAACAGAAAGCATCTGGTGGTCAAAATATACTAACTGTTCAGTGAAAATGTGTCCATTTGATTGGAGTGGCAAGATAGTTACCTTTCCATTGTAGAGGATAACAGGACAGACAAATCTCCCTCTACATCGAGCCATCTTACTACGGTTCACCAGATCCTGCAATTTACTGATCTGCACTGTACTCTCAAAGCTGAACAGAACAACAAAAAAAACTTTTAAATTGTACAATACAATGCTGATAGACCACAATATTGGCTAATATTCTGCCATTCAATACAAGATCAGCCAAGAACTACCGTTATGCCCACTTGCCCAATTAAAAGAAGCAGTCATAAGAATTAAAATTAACAGAACATCAGGGAATCAAAAATCACATTTGTTTACATGACGTCTTCCCACATTGTTCTTAACTACAGATATGGCATTACAACTGAGCAGCGAGATAGAGACATAGTTGCATTACACAAAGTAGAATTTTTTTTTAAGTAATTCAAAGACAATTACAAGGTAGTGACTGATTAAACAAAGTAGGTAGGCTACTTGTGTTTGATGAGCTACAATAAAGTTCCTTTTACATTTTTGAACATTTAAATTAAAAGACGACTACTATAAGGAACTGTAAAATCTCAGATGCAAGATCCTGTTTTATGCTAACCTAATTCAGATCATCTCTCAAGAATGCCATAAATTAATCACATTTAAAGTGGTAAAGAATTTCAAATGCGTAATAGTTTTAGAACTATTAGAAGAAGAACACAAGGGTTATTTTTGGTTCTTCGAGACAAGAGCTGCTCGGATTGATTTGAATAATTTGGTGCCATCTTAACATGGCATAGTCAACTTCAATAAAATTATCTTTTTTAGTCTTGGGTCATGTTTCAGTCCCATGTCCTGTGTTTACCAGTACTTTCCAGTCAGGTCCCCACTGTCATTTTAAGTCAAAATAAGCCAAATACCCAAATGTTGCTATCATCTATAAACACAAAAGTATGTGATTTACATGTGAAAATTTAAAAGCTTTAAAATTATTTTAGTAGAATCTTAATTTCTATAATCTGGAATCATTTGAATAAGCAGAACTTAGCTACTTGGTTGTCAGAAAAGTAATGTGTCGACACAGTGGCTTTTTCACTTATTGATAATAACAATAACAGGCATTAGATGTAGCGTTGACAAGCTGCACATGTCAGTATTCTGGTTGAACAGAATTTTCTGAAAATATGTTGATAACAATAACAGGCATTAGATGTAGCGTTGACAAGCTGCACGTCAATATTCTGGTTGAACAGAATTTTCTGAAAATATGGCAATGAGGGATAGAATTACAGTCTTTACCATGGTATGTACAGTATACATTCCTGGATTACATAAACAACCTTGTATTCCTTGTATTTTTCATAAACAACAATTTTATAGATGTTGTCAGCTAAGCAATCAGTTAAAGAAAATCAGATAAATCCATTGAACACATTGTACTTCTATCTCTCACAGCCATGTCTTCATCCCTCTCAAAAAGTAAATATAGCACTACCCTGACAAAGGTCTACGGTCAATGTTTCAGATCTCACATAACTCTCAAAACAGAGAAATTAAATTCACATTGAAATAACAAACAGAAATTATGAAATTACATACAATAGTGTCAGAAATATTAAGGAATTGCATCTATAATTAAGAATATTTATTATTAATTAATAACAAAATCATTAAAATTGACATTTTTAATTTCAGATTTGACATACGTAATGACAAGGTGGTCCACACACCAGTTAGATGGAAACATGATTCATGTAATTTACTCAGTCTGCTATTTTACTCCATTAGTTCCTCCTGCTCGGGGGCTTCCATAAGCTTTTAGTTAATATGCGGGGTGTACCAACAAGTGTGTAACACTTAAATATTTAATAGTGAGAAAATTGAAAAATAGTACTTCTCTATGCCCACAACTAAGCTTTTAACTTGCACACAGCTAATGCAACCAGCTAATTGCACACAGCGAGAATAAAAGTGTTTCTCCACAGAAAAAAATTCTGTGGAGACATATGTTATTGGTGCGGCATAGCAACAATCATAACTCATTGAAAACCTACTTCTTTCACTATAAAAATTATAGCATCTTTCAAGAATTCTTTCATTAATTCAGGAGAAATAATGTCAAAACACAAATCCTGAAATTCACTTTTCCCCAACATTACTAATCTGTCTACTTTGTCTAAAGTAGAAAAATAGAGATGGTGATGTTATTACCTCTCTTTATTACTGTCTGAAGATTCATATTCCAGAAACACAATTTTCCGTGGGTAGTGACCACAAACCTCCCCATTGGTGTTGTGAATTATGCTGTACTTGTAGTCCCGGTCAAACAGCTCCAGATATCGCTTCTCTATTCTTTCGACCTGAAAATACAAATACAATGTAAAAAGAAAAAAATTAAAAAAGCTTTTAAATCAACCTTTCACACAGCAAAAAAACTACTGAAAGTAAAGTCTTTTACTTTTTTTGAATGCTGGAATTGAAACATGATAGGTCAGGAGAAAACAAAAATTAGTAATAAAAATTTTTATTAAGTCCTCTTTGTATTGCATATTTGTGTTCCCTTATATCAGGGGTCGGGAACCTATGGCTCTTTTGATGGCTGCATATGGCTCGATCGCTCCGCCACGTAGATCGCGTCAGGACTATGGCTCTACACAGCTTCATGTTCCAAAAATTTTGGGTATATGGGTCTTTCAGACAAAAAGGTTCCCGAACCCCTGCCTTATATTGTCACTTATCTCATCACTCATTTACAATGATGTTACACAATTGTGAAGCATTCACACTGATATTGACCTTTAGGCCCATATGATTACATCAGTGTGAGTGCAAATTCATTTCGGAGCCAGAGCATCATTATTATTGATTGCTATCAGTAGGTGAAGAAAGTTTCATCCAGTATAACAAAAAGTGTTTCTGAAAATAATTTGCCCACCCTATCTTTAAGGATGACCCACTAACAGTATTTTGGGTCATTTTAGGGTTACAGTTAAGATCCTGTTATTTCTGTTCATCAGACCTCTATGCTGCTGTTTGCATTTACAGTTTTGTTTACTTTTTGTATACCATGCCATTCTGCAAGTGCACTTGCAACCTACATGCGCATATGCATTTGTCATTTTAGGTTTCAGAATCTCTGCAGAATACTTCTACCTAACAGTCAAAGTGGCATTAGGTCATGAAGAAAAGGATGTATTCAGTCATCAACAAATCAGGCTATTACAATCCCAACTTACATCCGAAGCCTCAGACCATTTTTAAAATCATGCTAAATAAAAAGAAAAAGAGTATCTTCTTTGCGTGCCAAGTGGACAAGTTGATGTGGTTCATACATACACAACATATTACATTTTTGAAGAGGAGCACATCAATTTACTGACAAGTATAATTCAGTGTTTAGGGTTGTGAATTAGCTTTCACTATTGTTGTTTTGTTTTTTTACAAGTGGGTTGTATGATACATCACATCACAACACCAGCATCATGTTAAGTGACTTTTTATCCTTAATAAAAATAAAAGGAGCAAAAAAATTAGAAACTAAATTAAAGAACACGTATAAGATATAATTTTTTTTTTGCTTAATCGGTTTCTATGGAAGGAACACACTGACTCATGAAACCAGCCGTTTCCCTTTGAACGCTCTTTACAGTCACATGAGCTGTTTCCAGTAGCTGTGTCTTGAAAACAATTAAGCTGCAGACCAAGATACCATGTCCTGATTATTATTCATTATTGAATTTATGTTGTGTACATTTTAAAGTCAATAATTTATGTATTTGCTTATTTATTCAGTTTTAGTATTCATTTAAAATTTGTATAAAGCTTTTCAAAATATATTAAACCAGCATTAATACATGGACACCAATTATAAGAATTTGGGTGTTAACTATTCAGGTTGACTGGGACAGATTCATAGTCTTCTCAATGGCAAAATGTCAAGTCAAGTAACCTTTATTTATATAGCGCTTTTTTATTTAACTTTTTTTTGTATGAAAGCAGCTTTACCGAGATAACAGGAAGATAATGCAACAAAGTTTGTTTTGGCAGTACAACAGCTCTAAAAGGGCAGGCCAATCAATAATATTGATGAAATTTTGATGAAAATGTGTCCCAATCAAGCTGAATTCATCCCTTTATTAGCTTCTGTGATTTATGGGAAATAACTGATGTTTGAGGTGTTTGGTCTTACCCACGGGGTAACCTCCTTCGCTCTGAACTGGCTCTTCGAGAACTCATAGATCAGTTCGGTTATCTCCTCACTCCTGCTAGCCATCATCGAGCACCCGCTGTCACCCGCCTTCTGCTCGATTCTTACCCGCCCTTCCTTATACAGCGCAGCTCCCTGGGGCCGAGAGGATCCTCCAGGCCATCCCTTCAGGACAAGCTTCTTCCTCACCGCCCGCTTTAAGGCGCCGGGGCCGGAGCCGCGTCCCGAGTTCAGGGTCCTGGCGAGATGGTCCCCCTCCACAGCACTGGTGATCAAAATAGCCCGTTACCAACGGAACTATACGACACGAGAAAGACTCCCAGTACTTCTTACTGTTACTATTTATACAATCAGCAAAAGGTAAAATAAAAAGTATTGTCCGTTTATAATGAAACCCCGGTTTGGTTTGTCTTTTATTTTTAAGAGCTCACATCAGAACACCGGAGCCGACAAAATTTCAACACTGACCACCAATCACAGGAAATCCGCACAAACTTAATTTCGATCTGGAGACACTGTTGTTTAGAACGCCAAAACTTTAGGAAGTACGTTAAAAAATGAATCAAAAAGCATACAAAAGAACAGTTTTGTAATATTGCAATGAAATCTATCCCTGCTGGATAGATCCGAGGAACTTTAACCAGGGCCAGCAGTAAACAGGAAACTGACGTGATCATGTGATCTGTACTTCCTGAAAGGTGACGTCAAGCGTCGCTGTGTTTTTTTGTCATTTCAGACAAGATCGTTAGTTCTTGTTTTTATCCAAATGTTTAAATTAGTATTAGATTCAATATTATAATATATTATTAATATTAATATATTAAATATAAATTATTAATATATATATTCAATTATAATAATATTACATTTAACTTCAATCACATTGATTATTCTGACCTTCTTAGAAGAAATCCTTTTTTTTTGTTAGAGTTAGATTTTTTTTTGTCAGTTTATATGCTAGATACATACACTGATTTTGTGTCAGTGATCAAAATGTAAAAAAAAACTATTTCATGCTATTATTATTATTATTATTATTATTATTATTATTTAACATATAGCATTGGTATTCCTTTACAGTACATTTTAAAAATTTAAATCCAGTCTTAACCTGCCCATAAAATCCCCCAGATTACTGTTACTAGTAGTAGTAGTAGATTAAAGATGCAAATATTCAGATTTTTTGTTTCTTTCTTATTTCACAAAACCAAACAGTTTTAGCAGGGGTGTATCGACTTTTTTTTAACCCCTATACATGATTGTAAGTTGTACTGTATTTTTCAACATGCACTCTTATGTACAGTAGATTCAGGCTTTATTTTACAGTAACTTGTATTGTTATTTTTCCTTAACTTGTGCTCCTTGATACCGTTGGTTGAATCACACACACAATTTTGGTATTTAACACTGTTTAAGTAGTATAATAATAGTAGTAGTAGTAATATAGGGGATTTTGTAGGCAGGTTAAGACTGACTATAGATTTTTAAGTGTACTATAAAGGAATACTAATGCTTTATGTTTAGTAAAAAAAAAATACAATAATAATAATAAGAAGAAGAATTTATTATTATTATTTTTATGTATATTGTACATTTATTATGAATATTTAAAGTTGCTTTTCACAGATTTAGATTTTCTTTAAATGTACTGTAAATAAATACTAATATTTTTATGTTTTAAAAGCTATTACAATTCTGACAGTATGACACGTTTTTGATGAATTTATAATATATTTCTCAAATGTAAATATTATTACTTTATGAGCTCAAGATTTTTGATAAATTTTGAGACAATTGTTGCATTATGAACATTCTTCAGCTGCTACACCATACATTAAATAAATCAAATAAAGATTATAATACACTTTTATGCCAGGAGGTGTCGTCCAGTGACTGTTAAAATGTTGATATTTTGTAATGAATTTATTTAAATGATTAAATATTTTTAATTTACTCATTTTAGACATTTCTAAACAAACTTATTTATACATTAAATGAGTTGTTTAATTTTCTGTCACGGTTCATGAATGCACCACTTCCTGCTTGTCACGTGTCATTGTTGTTATGGAGGATCAGTGTCATCAGCTGCCACTCATCACCAGACCAGTTGCAGCTCATTCACTTCCCCTACTTATATTCACTCACTTCTCATCTGCTTTGCCAGATCATTGTTTGATGTCTTGTGCCGTGAGTCCTTTCCTGTTCCTGTCTACATTCCAGTCCCGGTCTTCGTGTTCCTGTTCAGTGTGTACTGTGGATTGTTCGTTTGTGGATTGTGTATCTCGTCTCACCTGCACCTTCATCAGTCACCTGGCCATCTCAGTCCCTGCGTCATCAGTGTTTACCATCTCAGTGACTTTCCATCAATTCATTATTAAATCTGTTACTTGCATTTTTGCTTCCTTTCGTTTGTGGATCATGACAGAACGATCTGGCCAAAACATGGAAGCAGTGAGTACTCCGTCTTCTGCACTCGAGGATTTAATTTACCGCACCATACACAGAATGGACTCCCAGGAACAGAATCTCAACAAAATGGGTCGTGCTGTTCAGGCACTGGTGATGCAGGTGTCTGAGCTCACCCAACAATTCCAACTTCTACGGGCTCCCACTGCGCCACCCACACCAGCCATTTCTGCGCACCACCGGAGCACGCCTCCAAGTTGGAACCTTGTCTACCTACTCCGGAACGTTTATTCAGGTGAACCCAACTACTGCAGAGCATTCCTAACCCGTTGTTCTATGCATTTTTCCCTCCAACCCAGAACCTTCAATACTGAAAAGGCCAAAGTGGCATTTGGTCTCACACTCCTGACTGGGAGGGCATTGCTATGGAGGACGGCGGTGTGGGAAAATCAAGATCTGTGCTGCGCCTTGTTCCAGACACTCTCCACTGAGATGAAGAGAGTTTGAAGAGAGTTTCTGGTAGAGAAGCAGCCAGAATGCTGGCGGATCTTCGCCAGGGGGAGAGATCGGTATCAGATTTCTCCATCGAGTTCCGGACCTTAGTGGTAGAGTGTCAATGGAACGTCCAGAAAGAGATCTACACCCTGGATTTACCAACCTTTCTTAACGGACTCATTGAATTGGCTTTGAGAGTCGACGCTCGCCTGGCCAGAGGCGAGGGAAGGACTCCTCCCAGCCGGGTCGCTGGTAATAGGCAGAGTTCCAGTTTCAGCGGTGGGGTTGGGCTGCTTCTCTCCCTCCACATCGTCCCTATGACTGTGCCATAGATTTATTGCCAGGTAAATCTCCGCCTAAAGGCAAGTTGTATTCTCTTTCTGCTCCAGAAAGGGAGGCTGTGGAGAAATACATTTCTGATTCACTAGCAACGGGGTTCATCCACCCTTCCTCTTCTCCAGTTCTTTTTGTGGGGAAGAAAGACGGATCTCTGCCACCTTGTATCGATTATCGATTATCGATACTGGGGGCTGAACAACATCACGGTAAAGAATACTTATGCTTTGCCGTTGATGTCTTCAGCATTCGAGAGGTTGCAGGGAGCGTCAATTTTCACAAAATTGGATTTATGTATATCATTTGGTCCGCATTAGGGAGGGGAATGAATGGAAGACCGCTTTTAACACCCCGAGGGGGCATTTTGAATATTTGGTCATGCCGTTTGGGCTATCCAACGCTCCAGCGGTCTTCTAGACCTTGTCAATATATATGTTTACCTGGATGACATATTGATTTTCTCCAGGAACACGTGCAGCACGTCCGACAAGTACTTCAGAGGTTGCTAGTGAATGGGCTTTTTGTCAATGTGGAGAAATGCGTTTTTCATGCACAGTCGGTTCCTTTTCTAGGATACATCGTGTTGTCTGGGGGAGAGCGCATGGATCCCGAGAAGGTCAAGGCTGTGGTGGATTGGCCAAGTCCAGATTCCCGTAAAGCTCTACAGATGTTTCTGGGGTTCGCCAATTTCTGCCGCCGTTTTATGTGCAATTTTAGCCAACTGTTATCCCAGCGTTCTCCCACAAATGACAAGATGCACCCATGCGTGTTTTTTTCCCATCGGTTATCTCCTGCTGAACGTAATTACGACATTGGTAATCGAGAGTTGCTGGCAGTCAAGCTAGCATTGGAGGAGTGGCGCCATTGGTTAGAAGGGTCAGGGGTACGTTTTATCGTATGGACCGATCATAAAAATGTGGAGTATATCAAAACTCCAGGCAGGCTCGGTGGGCACTTTTTTAAAAAGATATAATGAGTCAGATGGGTAACAGTGCAGCAAGTAAGCCTGCAACAGTATTCTTGCACACTTGAATCTACACAGCCAAACTGAAGCTACATCTATGCAAAGATATAAAATATGCCATGATAGTGGATACATGCCTGAGCGCAGGGCCATGAAAAGTACATCTCAGATTCAAGTACTGTGTGAGAGGGAAGTGGGTGGGTGGGTGGAGCTCATGAAAAATTCATAAGAAAGGGGTGTCTGCCTACTGAAGAGCAGAGTGAAGAAATGTTAATCCATTTGAGAGGCAAAGCCAAAAAATTTAAAATGAGGATGCTGTCTAGTGGTTTGGATATCAGAACAAATCCTGATGCAATCTACATCCTATTACAGAAGCATTTCAGCTGCCAACAATATTCAACACTACTCTTCCAGTGTGTGTGTGTATATACAGTATATAATATACACACACACACACCTTTATATATCTTGTATACCTGCCAAGCAGTGTTGAAGAAAATAGCTAAAGTATTGAAAATTCACATTAAGAAGTTCCAATTGTGGCATTAGGAACGTTGGCTGGAAGACAATCATAGGCGGAGTTTGGGGGGGGGGGCTGGGGGGGGCACTGCCCCCCCAGACCAGAGCCAATTAATGCCTGCCTTGTGCTTTGAATTTATTTTTGTTATTACAGAATTCGTATTTTCTCGTTTTATTTGTCTTATCTCATTAGTTCTGTGTATAGAATGAGTACGATATTGCTAATTAATTTTTAATTACTGTATTAAATTTTTTATCACTGTAGCTTTATTACATTCTCCCACGATTTGCGAATCTCAAAGTATCGCGGTACGTGAGTGGACGCTCTTCTCGTTCTGTTTTACGCGCTGAATAAACTAAATGGACATTCGTCGTTTTTTTAATAAATCCACTACTAAAAGTGTCAAATCTATCAGGAGAGAAGACAGTGGACATCTACGCATCTCGGAAAAAGAGGCGGCTTCTTCTACATTAGGTAAGATATTGTAATGTCTGAAGTAGTTCTATGACAGGTCAAGGGAGGCTCTGTTTATGAACTTTAATCGGAACGAAGACACTGTAACAGAGCGCACATGTCTAACAGATTCGCTTTTTTTCGCCGCACTTCTGAACTCCTCGTGTTAACCCTATCACTGCCGATGCAAAACAAAACAGCAACTATAAAGAGTCTGTTCTATTCGCTATTCTTTGTATAACGCAGGGGGGCGCGTTACCCTGGGGTATATGCTTTTTTTGCCAGGGAGTAGGTTTTCTTGCACTGAACAAGAGCAGCAGATATGAAGTTCAGATAACCGTCTCCTCATCCTTTGACGTGTACGATCACACCGGTTCATAAAGCTACAACCACTAAACTCTGCTCAGACTTCAGACCTGTTCTGACTTGAGTTGCTATATTGTTTCTAAGGGATCGGGGGTACGATGTTCACCCCAGGGGCGAAAAAGCAGCCGAAAAATCCCATTGACTTGACATTGCGACAAACTTTGACGATTAATAACTTGAGCGAGGAGCGAGGAATTTGTAAAAAGATGAAACTCGCCACATTTGAAGAGGGTGACAGCCTCTGTAAGAACATACCACACAATGGGGTGAAAGTTGCACCCCTGGGGTGCTAGAGCTGCCCAAATTTGCCCCATAGAGATGAATGGGGAAGGCTGTCCCATGAAACACCATCTACTATGGCAAAATGCATAGGGATTTTGAATTGAACATAGCTCTGCAGCACAGCGTCACAGAGACAAGGGGGAGGGCTCATTTTACTCAGGCGACCAATGAGTGTCTCAGGATCACAGTGAAGCTATTAAGCCACGCCCTAGCAACCATTTAGAGCACCTTAGCAACCCATCTCAAACTGGCAAACTGCCAATCACCAATGTTTTCAACACTTCCTAGCCACGCCCTAGCAACCATTATCGAGCACCTTAGCAACCAAATGCAAAGCGAGATATCTTCAGTTCTGAATGTCGTAGAGGCGTTGTGGTTAGTTTATATCGTTCATACTGTCAAGCAGCCTTTGAAGTGACATCAATGGCAGAGGCTTAGCCACTCCTTAGCAACCAAACAAAGTACCCTAGCAACCGTTTAGCCAGACCTATATCTCTGCATCAGAAAGTCGTAGAGACATGGGGTTTGGGTCTATTGGCGCCATTCACTGACCAACTGAATCATCAGTAATCTCCAAATAAATCTTGTTAGCGACATGTTTTAAAGTTTAAACTCTCAAAACTTTTTAAGCTTGAAGCTTTTACAACTAATTTAAACTTTCAGGCTGGGCTTTCTCAAGCCAACTGAAGTTTATAAAATAAACTTCCTCTATCTAGTTGTTCATTGTAAATGTATTTTATATGTAGAATGAATGATATATAAATATGATTAAAAAAAAATCTGAGCTCTTGGTCTGCTGGCCTGGTAGGTGCCCCCCCCCAAGCACAAAAGTGAAACTCCGCCTATGAAGACAATGTGTCTATATATTGTTTTAGTGGTTGAGGAGGAGGATTCTTTGAGTGGCCAAAGACTCTCCAAGGATCACAGATGGAGAATTGCAGAGATTAGTTGAGCCTTGGTCAGTACGCCTAAAAAAAAAAAAAAAAAATCACTTACATCACTGTGTGTTGTTTGGTAGGGTTTCAAGAAGAATCCTCCTTGCTCATCCAAAAACAAACTCCAGCATATTCAGTTATCAGACACGACTGGAACTTCAAAAGAGACCAGATTCTATGGTCAGATGAAACAAACAAAACAAAGCTTTTTGGCAGTAAACCCACCAGATGGGTTTAGCGTAAACAGGGGTAAAAGGTAGTTGAGGGAGTTGAAAGCATTCTTTATGATGCGGTTGCTGTGATAAGCTGCTTTGTTGTTTATTTCTTTCTCGAGGGGTGAGAATAGAGAACCTACAGATTCAATCACAAAGATTGCCTTTCCTTTTTGCTATTACTAATGTGTGAGAATTAATTCTGTGGAATTAGATGCAGAGAGAGCGCAGGCAAGTGTTATTTTTAGATCTGTCCCCTCCACTGGACTGCACAATAGCAGAGATGGTGGTGGTGGTGATCTCTGGAAATAGCTTACGAACCCTTCCTAGGTAGCTATGTGTACCTGCCCATTGAGTCCCTGCATCACCTGGATCTTACATCTTCAAACATTTCATTGTTTGTGTAGCATGCCCGCTGTCCAGCTGGCTGTACTGCAGTAATTTATGTTTGATTAAAACAATGAGAGTGACACAGTTGTGCTGTTATCAGTAGCGAGTCACTCTAGTAATGGCCCATTCTTCTTTGTGACTCGCTGACACCCACATAGTCTCTGATTCAGCACACTGTCTCCCTCTACTGTCCGCTAAGGGTACTTCGCAAAGCAATAGTTGAATCACTATAATCACAACCAAATAGTCCAATACATGGAAAGAAAATGTCATACATTACTGTGACCATACATACAGGGTGTCACATTTGCTTGTACTATTTTCTTTGTGGAATAAATCATGTTGCACACTCGCTATTTTATCCATCTCTTCCTTGATCGGAGCTGACAGAACGATCTGACCACCTACCATGGATCCAGTGAATGTGCAAGATTGGCAGGACTTCCTAGCAAACAATGTGGCTCATCTTGTAGGGGATTTACAGTTAAGTCCCGAGGACCAGATATGTTGAATGAAGACCAGGAGTCAGAAGTGCAGTCAATAGAAGAAATTTTAGTGAAGTTTAGTTTGCAGTTTCATAAGCAGAAGCCAGATTCAGGTCTCACAAGGAGTTCGTAGGCCGCCCCAAATACAATAACATTGTTACAGCAATTATACTCTAACAGAGGGTGCTAACTATGTCAATGATGACGTTTAAATGATTCTGATTGGCTAAGAAAGAAAGAAAGAAAAACAAACCTAGTAATTTTCCACACAAGAGCAGACAGTCTGAAGCATATCTTCGTTGATCACATGGTTGACGGGTTCGTGACGTGGCTTGTCGAGAACAACAAGTCATTCTGTCTCCTGATGGTGCCAGTTAATCACCTCACCAATACAGACCATATTAATGCACACACACACCGATACACAGCTTCTCCAAGGCTGAACTCGGCTCAGGCTCCAACAATCAACAGGAACTTCCCAAAACATTCTGATAACATGTTCTGTTCTGACATAACATGATCTGTTGAGATGTGCAGACAATATTCATCCTTACTCGATGGAAAACTACAGAAAAGTAAAGAAAGGATATAACTAATAGAAATCCCTAACTTGATTATAAAGCACCCTTTACAACTCATTCAGATAAGAAAAAGGAAAAGAACATATGAAAAATAAGACAAAGAAGCATATGAAAAATAAGAAAAAGAAAATAATATAGGTGCAAATAGGAAAGAAATAAAAGAATATATATATATATATATATAAGCGGCAATGGATTTCCAAATCAGTTTGGGAGTGGTTCTGAGTTGTCCTCATAACACAGCCTCGAATGGCTATTTCCCTTTGGAAACTCTCTGGTCGTGTATCCACGCCAGAGGTCTCCCAATGGGTTCTGCAAGGCAACTCTAGGGGCCATCAACTTGTTGTCCATAATCCGGCAACACAGTGGTGGTCGCCTATCATATGGGAGTAGGCGTCCTGTCGAGGCAGGGGAAAATTGGGAAACTTCCTGCGGTTTTCTGCGGTATCCCCTTTGGGTACAGAGGTAGTCAAGGAGCTCTCTGTCTGCCCAGAAATGACCACAGAGCCTTTACTTCTTGTTTGTCCTGTTACAGCCCTGAAGAGCCATCCATGAATGTCTTGCCTGTCCTGTCATCTTGGACCTCTCAGCCTTTCATGTCACAGTCACGAAGGCTTTCCCTGAACTCTCTGCCAGTGCTGTTACGGCCTCAGGGTCTGTCTTTTACCTCTGTGTGCTTTATGTTCTAGTTCCACCTGATTTGCTGTGGGGGCCTGCAGTTCCTCCCACACTACCATGGTGGTCTCATGGGGATCTTCAGTCCCATCTGCTTGGTTGTGGTGGTCATTAGCTCCTCTTTGATTTTCTCCAGCTTGGCTGAGATAGTTCTCAGTCCCTTTGCTCTACCCTGGCCAGCTGCTCTGATGTCTCCACTCTCTGCCTGTCTCCAATCCTTCTTTCACCACACTGACCTGGTCCTCAGCCTGTTCTGCCTCCACTGCACCTCCCTTCTGGATTCTAGTGCCTGTTGTTGGAGCATCTGGGACCACTCCTTTAGATGGAGCATTTGTCACATCCACTAGCTGGAGTTCCCATGATGACCACCAGAGGGTACTCCTTCATTCTCCTTTGGTACTTCATCGTGAAATCGATTTCTCAGTACCCATTGCTTGACTCTTTATGTGTAATTATGTTCAGCTGTGTGTGATTACTTTGTTTAGTTCTGACTTAATTAGCCCTGTGTTTCCACTCATTCATTACAAAGTCTTGTTAGTATTACAGTGCCATGTCTTAGCGGTTTTTCCTTGTTCCCAGTTTCTTGGTATTGATCTTTTGCTTTTTCTTTGTATTAACTTGTTTGCCTGTGTTTCTTGGACCTTTTTTAAATTTGGATTATCTGCTATGTGTTTTGACCTATTGCCTGTTTTATGGATTATGATTCTGGATTGCCCTGCATTTGTATCTTCAATCTTTGATTTAGAGCAGTTTGTTTGACAGTTTTCTGTGAAATTTGTCAACTCTGACTGCCCAGAATCGTCAAACTAGTCCTGACTTTTTACAACTCCACAACAAGTGTAAGGAATAAAACACAAAACCAGATTCAAGTGCAAATGGTGAGGATTTATTACAGGAGTGATGAATAAGGAAGTCACAATGTCCAGAGAAAGCAGGCGGCGCAGGGACTCAATGGGCTGATGAGTGAAGACGCTGTGTTGTGATAATCCCAAGGTGCAGGTGGTGGTGAGTGAAACACGGAACACTGGAAATCCGGGACACGCTGACACAGGAACGCTGGAGAGACTGACGTGGCAACACATGGAAGGGAATGACTCGACAACAAACAGGTGGTGAGACAGGAACTAAGTAGGTAGATGAGATATGGATCAGGTGCGGGAGATAACGATGGTGGAGATTATCAGTGACCACGCCTCCCACACTCACCTCGCATACACACACAGGCAGTAATTGGGAGACAGTGAATTCATGAACCGTGACATTTGGCTTCTCCAGATTGTAATTTGAGTCATTTTCTCTTTTCATTTAATTTTCATTTGAAAATAATTAGCTGTAGATTTGAAGCAGGTTGCTATTTTTGGGCATCCCAATGAAATCTCTGGGTCTGGCTATCCCTGAAAAAGGTTATGGCTATACTTCTGTATACTGTGCTACAATGCCAAGCCAACTTCAAAGCTATTGCAAGTTGCATTTAGTTCCAATAACAGTTCATCACATACCAGGGAACTCCTTTACACTAATTCTGATAAGTGTAAATACGCCATCTCTCCCAGACTCATGGTTTGGTGAACCAGTTAAATCAATCATGTCAGTTTCACCTCAATGAGGACTAATTCAAAATTATTTGCTGAATATTTGCAAAATAATGATGCACCGTGTCCACCAGCCAGGTAGGAGGAAAACACAACAATTCTAGCCCAAAATTTCCATTTGGGACATCTGTCACTTGGGGCGTACATGGGCAACTCAAATGGGGCCATAGAAATTTGTTCATTGGCTCTATATGGGCCTCATGTCCATTGGGTCACATATTGGGTCTATAGTTGGCCTGAGTGGGGCCCATTTAGATGTTCATTATATATTCTTACTTGGTGGTAATGCACCAGCTGGCCAATGCTGAACCGGCGTTCTGACATAGAAACAGGAAGAGCTGCACTGTGTTTACAACACAGTTTTTAATAACCTTGAAAATTGTCTAACACTTGGACCAATCTTTCACTTCAACATATGCTTTCAACGACAAATGCGGAAAAGTTAGACCATGACCTCAAGAGTAGATTGTTGTAATGCTCTCTAGTTTGCCATCCACGCTTAATAAAGAACTTGTGTTATCTTTGACTAATATTTAAATTTGCTTGATGATCTGAAACATTTAAGTGCAAAAAAATAAGAGATCAGGAGGAAGGGGGCAAACTCTTTTTCACAACACTCTGTATTAGCTTAATTTGATGTAAGTGTTCATAAAGAGTTCCATAATCCTATCTTTAAAAAAAATATATAATATTAATTTGATTTCTTTTCATTATAATTACTTGTCAAAGTATTCCTCCATCAAATGGTTAGTCACAGTCTTATAGCTCATTTTTCCTCCAACCCTTTTTACATAAATTGTAGTTCTTTAGACATCTAATGTCATACATCCATTTTATGGATGAAAAATAAAACTTTTATAATTATATTCACTCTGTTCGCCCACAGCCCATTCATAAATGTGAGGTGCTCACTGGGTAATTTGGAGTGTGACTCTGATGTCAAGTCGATAGCACTTATGTTTACCTTTCGGAACACACATAGTTGACAACATTTAGACCCTCATTTAGACAAGGGTTTTTAATACATAATAGACTTCAATCTTCAGTTTCACAATTCCAATTTACATGAATACATTTAACCACAACTATGTCTTGGAGTTATCCAAGACGAGATTGTTGACCCCCCCAATATTAAGGTATTGTTCTTGTTGTTCTGTTCCTAGTCCTGTCTCTAGTCTAGTCTCAAGTCAAGTCGGTCTTCTAGTCTTGTTTTCCCCCTCGGGGTGGTTTTTGTTCAGTTTTGTTTCCATTTTGTTATTAATAAATCCCCATTCTCATTGCAATATTGGGTCCTCGCATCTTCCCTTCTACACACTTGACACTAATACTGTTAAACAGGGAGATCTGTTAATGACAGCAGTATTTAATCACTAAAATCCATAGAAGCATCTTCAAAGCAGATGCATCTTCTTTCAAAGCAGCAACATATCTAAATTCTCTGTGAACAATATCAGCCTTTCTATCATAATTGTCCATTCAGAATAAAGGCATTGTGTTGAGTTGAAACATTTAACTACATTGTGGCGAGCAGGGCGGGGTCGAGGGACTGTGAGAGCGTCACGAGAGCCGGTGGCGTGATTGGTAATGAGCGCCACCTGCGAAGCCACCGGTCTCTCGTCTCACGGAGGAGCGGAGACTTAAAAGGAGGAGCGACGACAGTGAAGACGAGAGAGGACCAGGCCTGGGACTTATGTTGTGTTTTGTGTGGGCGGCGGTCGACCGCGAGGGGCCGCCGCCATTACTTTCGTTTTGGATTTATGTTTTATTTTATTAATAAAGTGTGTTAAATGTCTGCCGGTTCCCGCCTCCTTCCTCCCTGAACGTTAAACATTGTTACACTGGTGCCGAAACCCGGGAGGTCGGAGGGACACGCTGTCAAAGAGCCCTCGCTGCCGGGAGGGCTCGCGGTGCTGCGGAGGTCGGGCAGCACGAGAGAAGACGAGAGGTCCGTCAGATGCTGCCCGCGGCGGTGGCGCTGGAGCGCCGAAGGATCGCGTGGGACGGAGAGCCCTGCCGTGCTCCTGGGTCGAGGTGGGAGGCTGCCGTCCGTGAGGGAGCGGAGGAGTCGCCCGTTTGCCAGCGCGCCGGAGCCTGCTGCCGTCCGCCGTGAACGGAGAGGAGCGGGGAACGGGGACTCGCTGCCGGCTGCCCTCGCAAGGAGTCGTCGTCGCCGGCCGCCAGGAGGCGGAGGAGCGCCAGCCCGTCCACGGATCTGCGTCCAGTGCCATCGCACAGCACCGCGAGGAAGAAGCTCTCGAGCGGTCGAGGACCGAGAGGCAGCGTGTCAGGGAACCGGACCAAGATTTTTTTTTTCTTTCTTTTTCCTCTCTCCCCTCTCTCGTCGCTGTCGCTCCTCTTGTCTCCGTTTCCTTTTCCCTCGCCTCGTCTGTCCTTACCCCCAGGTACCGCGGCCGCCGTGATCGCCCCCCCCCCCCCCGGAGGAGGGGGGGGGGGGGGGGGAGTAGAGCTCAGACTCGTGGGTACCCCCCGGCCTGCGAAGGGTCGAGGGGTCGAGGGACCGTGAGAGCGTCACGAGAGCCGGTGGCGTGATTGGTAATGAGCGCCACCTGCGAAGCCACCGGTCTCTCATCTCACGGAGGAGCGGAGACTTAAAAGGAGGAGCGACGACAGTGAAGACGAGAGAGGACCAGGCCTGGGACTTATGTTGTGTTTTGTGTGGGCGGCGGTCGACCGCGAGGGGCCGCCGCCATTACTTTCGTTTTGGATTTATGTTTTATTTTATTAATAAAGTGTGTTAAATGTCTGCCGGTTCCCGCCTCCTTCCTCCCTGAACGTTAAACATTGTTACATACATATTGCCCTCTGAATCTATATATATACTGACACTACACTACACACTACATTTCCCAGAAACACACACACTGGACTGATTGCACACACCAGCTGGACTCCATTATGACTGTTTTTCACACCAGCTGGTAACCATCACCTGGACTATAAAAGACTCCATTATCCGTACACACACCGCAAAGTCTTGATTAGCCGTGGTTGTCAATTCCAAGCGTTATTATTCCTGTCTGTTTATCCTGTTACCAATTCTGCCTGTTTGCCCGTGTTTGATTCTGTTCTGCCTGCCCCGACCTGTGCCTGGAATATTGCTTGTGATCGATATCTGCCTGTCTTGACTACTCGCCTGGATTATTGTACCTGAAACTGTCTGCCTGCCTTTCTGACCCCTGCTTGGATTATCGATCACATATGCTCTCTGTTTGGCCTGACCTTGTGCCCGTACGACCACTCTTAATAAAGACAAGCACTTGGATAAAGACAAGCACCCTGCCTGTGAGTCAGCCTTCTGTTACACACTTACCGAATCGCCCCCCACAATATATATATACTGTAACGTGTGTTCCTGTCTGAGTCTTGTTATTGTTTCACTTCATGTGTCCCTTATGTGTTCCCGTCCTGTTAGGTCAGCCACTCCCCCTTGTTTACCATTCAGGTGTTTCTCGTTATTCTGTCTATTTAACCTCCCATGTTCTCCCTAGTCCTTGTCTCTTGTTAATTCTGTGATCCCGAATGTGTTAGTGTGTGGATGACTTTCCTGTTCATTAAAGTGCTGAATTATCTGTGTCTCCTCATTGTGGTTCTCCTCATCGCACACCAGCACCACCAGTCGTGACATATACACTCACCTAAAGGATTATTAGTAACACCTGTTCAATTTCTCATTAATGCAATTATCTAATCACTAAACCAATCACATGGCAGTTTCTTAAATGCATTTAGGGGTGTGGTCCTGGTCAAGACCTGAACTCCAAACTGAATGTCAGAATGGGAAAGAAAGGGGATTTAAGCAATTTTGAGTGTGTTATGGTTGTTGGTGCCAGACGTGCCGGTCTGAGTATTTCACAATCTGCTCAGTTACTGGGATTTTCAAGCACAATCATTTCTAGGGTTTACAAAGAATGGTGTGAAAAGGGAAAAACATCCAGTATGCAGCAGTCCTGTGGCCGAAAATGCCTTGTTGATGCTAGAGGTCAGAGAAGAAGGGGCCGACTGATTCAAGCTGATAGAAGAGCAGCACTACAAATCAGGGTACCAATCTAAACCAGGGTACTCCACTATATAGGAAAAAGAGGCTAGAATTTGCATGAACTCACCAAAATTGGACAGTTGAAGACTGGAAAAAATGTTCCCTGGTCTGATGAGTCTCGATTTCTGTAGAGACATTCAGATAATAGAGAATTTGGCGTAAACAGAATGAGAACATGGATCCATCATGCCTTGTTACCACTGTGCAGGCTGATGGTGGTGGTGTAATGGTGTGGGGGATGTTTTCTTGGCACACTTTAGGCCCCTTAGTGCCAATTGGGCATTGTTTAAATCTTCTGATGTTGTACCATTTGCTGTATGGAAAAATCTTGTTGCTTTGGTGAATGTTCTTTCTTGAATTAGCACATATGTCAAAGATGGAACAGGAGCTGTGGACGGTAAAAATCGCAATAAGCCTAAATTGTATATTTCTTTCATCATGATAATTAACTTTAAGGTTAATGTCAAGTACAGTAATAGCTTGAGATACAAGTATAATCCATTCCAGGACCAAGCTCGTAACTCGAGGTGCTCGTATCTCAAATAATTTCCCCCCAAAAGAAATAACAGAAAAACAATTAATCCGTTCTGGCCCTCTAAAAAACTCCCTTATTAGTTTTAATAACAATGGGAAAAACATGTTTCTAATTGCTATACTGTTATGAATATGAGCTCCGTGCTCCCCTCTCTGGCCACCGGAGGGAGCTCACATATATTGTCACACCAGCTGGACACCATCATGACTGATTGTCACACCAGCTGGACACCATTATATGGACTATAAAAGACTCCCTCATCGATGCACTCACTGCGAGGTCATGTTTTTGCATTGTTAACATTTCTGAGTGTTATTATTCCTGTCCTGATTGCCTGTTACTGTTTCTGCCTGCCTGCCTGCCTGCCTGCCTGTCTGTCTGTTATTGTTTCTGCCTGCCTGTTACTGTTTCTGCCTGCCTGTTTACCCATCATTGTTTCTGTTCTGCCTGCCCCGACCTGTGCCTGGATTACCGCTCTTGAACGTTATCTGCCTGTCTTGACCTCCCTGCCTGGATTACCGTTTTTGTATGCTCTCTGTTTGTCCCGACCATTGTCATGGAAATTTATTTATCTTATGGGATCACTAAATTCAGAGAGATCTTGAAAGGTATAACAGGTTTATTCTTGCAAGAAGGCATTCTCACACAGAGCTTGTCTGTCCTGAGAAGGCAAAGAGCAGCGCCTCTCAGGCAGCTTATATCTCTTTCACAAGTAACATTAGTTAGTTACACAAGTATCAAAACAGTCTAAGCTAGTGCACACAGTTCTGTTCATTTCACGGCTGCACATACTAGATGTTTTCCTGTTGGCAGATACACACACATACACACGTACTTATTTTATTGAAACATCATCAGAAACTCCGAACATATGGTTCTCTGTAGAAAAGTTGTCAAGCAAGCTAGATAAGAATATGTATCGTAAAGATACATTTTTCCATCACACCATCTGCCTGCATGACTACTCTCGACTACTCACGGTTGGATCTCTGCCTGTGAGTCACCCTTTTGTTACATATACACACACAAAAAAATTATAGCATTTAAGGATTCCTGTGATATAAAATAAAATGAGGTTTTAATTATGCGTTCTTACCTTCGAGACAGACTATACAGTAACGGCTAATAGCAGCATGTGCAGAGGAGGAGAAGGAGGAGGGAGGTAGGGGTAACGTAGATTACGTAGATAACGGAAGTTCCCTGTCAAGGGAACTCAACACTGCGTCGGAACGCATATGGGAACGCATTAGTGTAATTGTCTCTTGAAGCGCAATTGAAACCAGGTGTGCGAGTGCACGTAGCCGAGTGTGACGTCATGAGCCAGGAGTATAACTGCACGCGGCAGACTAGCAGCCTCAGCTTAGTGTCTTCAACAGCGCTCGAAGCTAACGTGTGTTTGAGTTGCTCTGCTGGCTGTAAGTTGATATATTTCACTTACCTCTGAAGAAATGGCGGATTCACAGTCTTTCAGGCGTTGTGTCACTCCTTGCCCGCGTTTTATCACGGGTAAGGACACACACGCTCTCTGTGTCTTTTGTTTGGGTGAAGCTCATGTACGCTCAGCGCTCGAGGGCACTGAGTGTGCAGAGTGTTTGCAGCTGCCGCTGCGCACTCTTCGCTCACGCCTGGCAGTCTTCGAGGGGACTGCTCAGGCTCGCGTTCCTCGTGGGTCTGGTCCCGCTGCAGCTGAGGCTCAGCGACGGCTGCACTCATGGGGATCGCAGCTGGATTTAGCAGCGGGGTCGGAGACGGGCGAGCCCTTTTCTCCTCCCTTACCTGCTGAATCCGCGCTCACTCAGGATTCGGAAGCGCACCATGCGGTGATTACTTCCGACCTGGGTGATGACGCTCTGCTGAACCTCTCTAGTTCCGAGGAATTAGAGGTGGACGTAGTCAGCGTTGATGTGGATGAAGCTGAACCGCCATCAGCTTCACCCGCGTTTGAGGAGCTGCTTGAGGTTGTCACTCGGGCAACGGCGAGGCTCGGTCTCGAGTGGCCAGCTGAGCCCAGGGACGCTCGTCCTAAAAGTCGGTTAGACGAGCGTTACCTGCCTGCTCGAGTGCAACCTCAGCGTCGGGGTTTGCCGTTTTTCCCGGACCTCCACACCGAGGTGTCGAGGTCTTGGAAGCGGCCCGCCTCCCATAGGGTGCATAGCAGCGTTTCCGCTAACTATGCTACCATTATGGGAGCCAAAGAGCGCGGCTATGGGGCGATGCCTAGAGTGGAGGAGGCGCTGGCTAACTACCTCGCCCCCCATTCATCGCCGCCCCTTAAAACCCCAACGCTGCCCACCAAACCCCTCCGGGTTACTTCCACCATGGTGGGCAGAGCATACTCCGCGGCTGGTCAGGCTGCAGCGTGTTTGCACACGTCTTCACTGCTGCAGGCCTACCAGGCGGAGCTGCTCGCAGACCTCGACGAGGGCGGGGGAATCGGCCCTGAGGCAGTAGCCGAGCTGCACAGGGCCACCGATCTTTCTCTGAGGGCTGCTAGGGAAACGGCCGGTTCTATCGGTCGCTCCATGGCAGCCCTGGTGGCCACTGAGAGACATCTCTGGCTCAATCTGACTTCCCTCAGAGAAAAGGATAAAAATGTTCTTATCGACGCTCCTCTTACGCCTCCTGGTCTCTTTGGCGACGCCGTCAAGATGGCCGTCGAGAGATTTCAGGAGGCTGCTAAACAGGAGGTAGCGTTCCGTAAGATTCTCCCCCGCCGCTCTCGGGCAGCTGGGCTTGCGAGCCAGCCGCAGCCCAGCAGCAGCTCCTCGCACCGCGCTGCTCAGCGACAGAGTGTGGCTTCTCGCCAGCCTCCCCACTCGGGAAAAGGACAGATCTGAGGGCTGTCCTTCAGGCCAGGAAGGCTAAGAGCAAGAGGCCCTGACACACTCTGGTCGCGGCCTCGCAGCGCTGGTCCTCCTCGAGGGGTGGACCAGTGCACACCAAGCGCGGTGTACGGCTCGGGGTCTCGAGGGACCCGGGCCGTGCTCTACGCGGGCAGTCTTGTCCAGTCACGCTCCTCTCGGGCCGTGCTGGGCAGGTTGCCCCCTCTGAGGAGGGTCCTAGAGCATCCGCCCCGGCGGTCCTCTGGTTTCGGCCGGGGCCCCGGGGTGGCAAAATATTTATATCCAGAGGTCGGTCTCGAGAGGCTGATACCCCTAGTAGATTTCCTGGCGGCGTGGCAGCGCCTCCCAGGTATCTCTCGTTGGGTCCTGCGTACCGTATCAGAAGGATACGCTGTTCAATTCCGGGTTCATCCTCCCGGCTTCGCGGGTGTATTACCAACAGTGGTGAACCCCGAGCAGGCTCTGGTCATGGAACGAGAAGTAGACTCACTGCTGAGGAAAGAGGCCATAGAATATGTACCCCTCTCAGCCAGAGAATCAGGTTTCTACAGCCGGTACTTCATAGTTCCCAAGAAGGGTGGAGGCTTACGCCCTATCTTAGATCTTCGCACTCTGAACAGTTTTGTCAGGCGACTGAAATTCAGAATGTTAACTCTGAAGCAGATCGTAGCTCAAATCAGGTCCGAGGACTGGTTTGTCTCGATAGATCTCAAAGACGCGTATTTCCACGTCTCCATCCTTCCTCAGCATCGGAAGTTCCTCAGATTCGCCTTCGGGGGGAAGGCTTATCAGTATCGGGTTCTTCCGTTCGGCCTGGCTTTGTCTCCTCGCACTTTCACCAAGTGCGTGGATGCAGCTCTAGCTCCGCTCCGATCCCGAGGGATCCGGATCTTGAACTATATCGACGACTGGCTCATTTTGGCCCAGTCTCGAGGGTTGGCGGTTCGGCATCGAGATGTCGTTCTCGCACATATGAAGGAGCTCGGGCTGAGACTAAACGCCCAAAAGAGTGTACTCTGGCCTTGGCAGAGCACGACTTTCCTAGGCGTTGTATGGGATTCAGTGTCAATGTCGGCACGGCTTTCCCCCGTGCGCATTACATCAATCCTATCGGCAGTCAACGACATAAAGCTAGGCCAGCTGGTCACTGTCAGACACTTCCAGAGAGTTCTGGGGCTCATGGCAGCAGCCTCCTGCGTGATACCGCTAGGTTTGCTTCACATGAGACGTCTGCAGTGGTGGCTCAAGTCCAGGGGGTTTTCCCCGAGGGGGAACCCTTCCCGCCTGATCAAGGTCTCAAGGCGCTGCCTGCGAGCCTTGAGTCAGTGGAAGAATCCCTGGTTTCTTGCCCAAGGACCCGTACTGGGACCAGTCTGTCACCGCGTGACGCTGTCGACAGACGCCTCCCGCTCGGGTTGGGGGGCGGTCCTGAGGGACCGCTCAGCCCAAGGTTTATGGAACGAGGCCTGCCTCTCTCTGCATATCAATGCGTTGGAGATGTTGGCAGTTTGGAGGGCGCTTCAAGCCTTTCTCCCAGACCTCCGGGGCCACCATGTGTTAGTCCAGTCGGACAACATGGCGGTGGTATCCTACATAAACCATCAGGGGGGTCTCCGCTCCCTTCGGCTTTCCAAGCTGGCCGGGCGGATCCTCCTTTGGGCTCGGAACAAACTCTGCTCCCTACGGGCAGCTTATATTCCGGAAGCAGACTTCCTGTCGAGGCAGGGGCCGAGGCCTGGGGAATGGATGCTCCACACCGAGGTGATGGAGCAGATATGGGAGAAGTTCGGCCAAGCCCAAGTGGACCTCTTTGCGTCCCACGAGGCGACCCACTGCCCTCTGTGGTACTCCCTCTCTCCTCCAGCTCCGTTGGGACTGGACGCAATGCAACAGGAGTGGCCGAGGCTACCCCTGTATGCTTTTCCCCCAGTAGCTCTGCTCCCGGGGGTTCTAGAGAAAGTTCGCCAGGACAGGGTCCGTCTCACCTTAGTTGCCCCGCGGTGGCCGGGCAGGGTGTGGTTCTCGGACTTGGTGTCCCTCCTAGACGGCACTCCTTGGAGGATTCCCGTCAGAGTGGACCTTCTGTCTCAGGCACAGGGCAGGATCCTTCATCCTCGCCCGGAACTGTGGAATCTGTGGGTCTGGCCTCTGAGGGGGCCCGACTCATAGACTCGGGTCTCTCGACTGAGGTCGTTGAGACCATTCTCCACTCTAGAGCCCCATCCACGAGGAAACTCTACGCCAGGAAGTGGGCCTTCTTCACTTCCTGGTGCGGTAGCAAACCTGTAGACCCAGTGACCTGCCAGGTCGGTATCGTCCTGGAGTTCTTACAGGAGAGGCTCGCCGCCGGGCTGTCCCCCTCCACGCTTAAGGTGTACGTGGCTGCCATCGCGGCTTACCACGTGCCCCCGAGTGGTATACCCCTGGGTCGGGACCCCCTAGTAGTTCGTTTCCTCCGTGGCACTCTTAGGCTAAGGCCTGCGGTACGCTCCCGGGTTCCTTCCTGGGACCTGTCCCTGGTACTCCAGGCCTTGTCCCAGGAACCCTTTGAGCCGCTTGAGGACATCTCAGAGAAATTTCTCACTCTTAAAACGGTGTTCCTCCTAGCCATTTCCTCATTCAAGAGGGTTGGTGACCTTCAGGCCCTGTCAGTGGCCCCCTCCTGTCTGGAGTTTGCTCCTGGTCTGGCGAAAGCCTTTCTCTCTCCCAGACCAGGGTATGTTCCGAAGGTCCTCTCGAGCCCAGCTCGTCACATTGTACTGCAGGCCTTATGTCTTCCCCCCGTTGATGATCATGACCAGGAGTTCAGGAGCAAGGTCTGTCCAGTGCGAGCACTGGACGCCTACGTCCGCAGAGTGGCTTTATGGCGTAAGTCTGACCAACTCTTCGTATGCTTCGGGGCTCCTAAGGGAGCTCCAGCATCTAAACCTACTTTAAGCAGGTGGATAGTTGAGACTATCTCACTAGCTTATGAACTGACGGGTCAGCAGTGTCCTCTGCATGTCCGCGCCCACTCTACCCGGAGCATGGCTACCTCTAAAGCTTTTTTCGCTGGGGCTCCCCTTGCCGATATTTGTGATGCGGCTGGCTGGTCCTCACCGCATACCTTTATTAGGTTCTACCAGTTAGACCTTAACCCCGCTTTGGGAACCTTGGCCCTTTCGTAGTGAGCTACGTTAGCTTGGCGTACTCCGTTCGCTGAGGCGGCGTGGGTATTCTCGTTCCCATATGCGTTCCGACGCAGTGTTGAGTTCCCTTGACAGGGAACGTCTCAGGTTACTTACGTAACCCTAGTTCCCTTAGAGGGAACAAGACACTGCGTCTCGTAGCCTCAGTTCCATCGCACGCCGGCTGTTTTCAGACACTAGTTAAGCTGAGGCTGCTAGTCTGCCGCGTGCAGTTATACTCCTGGCTCATGACGTCACACTCGGCTACGTGCACTCGCACACCTGGTTTCAATTGCGCTTCAAGAGACAATTACACTAATGCGTTCCCATATGCGTTCCGACGCAGTGTCTCCTTCCCTCTAAGGGAACTAGGGTTACGTAAGTAACCTGAGACGTTATCTATATAACTATCTATACGAAGTTATCGCTGCTATAAGAAGTTGACTATGGCGAAAAATTCATGCTAAAAAGAAACAAGCGCAAAACTGATCTGCACAAGAAAAAACTAAGGCCTACAGGCTCATTTTAATCCCTTGCGGACGCATGATATCTCATCTGCATGCAAACACACACGCGCGAACATTCCCAATGGGCGCACTTGATTTTCTCTCAGCTGCTGTTTTTGTTTGTGTGAACACTTATTTTAGTCGACGAACACGTGAAGTGAACGAGTGAGGCTTGAGTGCTCAACCACTTAGTGTCGGCATCTGTAAGCATGCTCGTATCTCAAGTCTTTCTCAAATCTCAAAGCAAAAATTTGCTCGAAGGCTTGCTTGTATCTTGGAATACTCAAATGTCGGGATGCCTGCATACATCTCAACATATGACTGTATTAGCATTAGCATTAGTATTAGGTCTGTTTTATTAGTACAGTGGAGTTCGGTTATGCCGATGACCTCAGGGGTTGCAAAAAAGCATCGAGATAACCGTTTATCGAGATAACCAACCATATGTCGATTTGTTTGATGAAGCGATCGGCATGCTATAAAAATGTACATACATTGTACATGTTTGCTAACAACAAAAGGCATATGTGCACCAACAGCAGAGATTTACCAGTATACAATAAAATAACACCTTTGATTTTTGATACAAACCTTTAATTATATTCTCCAACATTGCAAACACAATTTCGCTCACAGCGTAAACACAGGCATAACACACGTGTAAACACATTCGCTCAAAACACAATCATTTCACTCTGACACAGTTCTGAATAGTATTGCACACGCGGTTAATGTCGTTTATTTACAAACTCAAAAATGCATTTGTTACTTTTTTTACAGTCTGATTGAAAACATATGCTTCCATCAGTAACGACGTCTTTGTTGATGTCAATGTAATCTGGGAATTCCTGGACAATGATGCTTCACTGAACACACACTCGCTGCAGACACGCTCGACTGACTGAACACACACACTTACTGAAGACACGCTTGACTCCCTCAACACACACACTCACTACAGACGGGCTCGACTCACTGAACACACACACATTTCGGCTACATTAAAGAACTGACGTAACCAATGAGAAAATGTTTAGACAAATAGGGAGTTTGGCTGTTCTACTTCAAAAACGTCGACATAATAGGATTGGCGAGTTAACTGTGAGTCGAGATAAGTGAACTCCACTGTATTAGTATTTGAAATTTCAAGACTTTTTTATTTATATTTTGAAAATAATACAATGAAGTATAATTTTATTGTCCCTGTTAAAAATCTGGATTGGACTCCAAAGCTCATTCCAACATCACCTGGTACACCTAAAAGTATTAGAAGTACCATACACAAAAAATATACACGTCCATACAGACCATTACATGTATCTTAAAGAAACACCTGTGTATTTTCTGATTGTGAAGAAATACAGGTGTGTGGACTCTGAAACCTTTAAAAAAGTTATCTCAATTTCATTTTGTGATCTCTTTCAGGAAATTAGCATCACACCAATCAATAAATGACATAAGCTCAGAAAAATAAATAGAGGAAGATTTGTGCTTTGTCAATAAACTTAGAATAGCTGTATCATCAGAATACTTCTGAAAGTAGTTCTGATGCTACTATTAGAGCACTCATTGATGTACAGAGTAAAAAAAACTGAATGTTTAGAGTTTTTTGATGAGGTCCTTCTCATAGGGGTCCCAGTGTTTCATTCGGAACTCCGGTGGAGAATCAGATGTCAATCGCTGCATCGGAAGGTAGGCAAGAGTTCTCTGGGGATGAAGATCTGGATGTACCCTTTCAGGGTCGGTAGCATTCTTGCACTTGCACTTCCCAGACCATATGCGCTGGCTCAGTCAGACCATCAGACTTGTCTATGCGATTCAGTTTGCTCAGCTTCCCCCGAAATTTAGAGGCATTCGGTTCACCTCTGTGCTGGACATGGATGCTCCTGTCCTATGGGAGAAAATAGCTGTCCTACTGGTAAAGGATGCAATAGAGCCAGTCCCTCTTACTTCAAAGTACTCCGGAAAAGCGGTGGGTTATAGTCAGTTATGGGTTCTTGGACCTTGGAGTTTTGAACTGGGCCCTTTACAAACTCCCGTTCAAAATGTTTCTGCAGAAATGCATTTTCAAACGCATCCGTCCCCAAGATAGTTTTACGACGGTCGTGGAGGTGGCCCTCATTCCCAAGAGGGAAGAGTGTGCTCACATCTTCAACTATCTTGATGACTCATCAAGCAGATGAGCAGTTGTGAAATCACAGGGACCTTGTGCTAAAGCACATTGGCCAGTTGTGGCTGGCAAAATAGTAAACTCTCCCCATGTAGAGGATCTTTTTTCTCAGTATGGAGCTGGACTCGGTCAACCATCACAGTACGCTTCATGATGGAGCATGCTCAATCTGTGCTGAACTGCCTGAACTTTCTGAACTCCCGAGATGGGTGTGGCAATGCGGCATACACCGGGTGAAAAATCACTCTGTCCTACTGCCAAACCTTCAGTCTGTGGTCGGACCTTGCATTTCTACAGGCAGGAGTTCCCCTAAAACAAGTGTCTAGGCATGCGATTGTCTCTACAAAATTCGGCTGCCAGAATCCTTTTGAGAACTAATGTAAGAGATCACATCACACCTGTTCTGGAGTCTCTGCATTGGCTCCCTTGTAAAGTTTAGAGTTGATTTTAAAATTCTGCTGCTTGCCTATAAGGCATTACATAGATTGGCACCTCAATACCTAACTGAGCTTTTAATTCCCTATACTCCTATCCGTGACCTTGCGATCAATGGGAGATAGGGCTTTCTCTACATTTGCTCCAAAACTGTGGAACTCGCTACCGATCGAGATACGATAAGCAAAATCCCATAGCATTTTTAAGTCTAAGCTTAAGACTAATTTTTTTAGGGTAGATTTTAACTGATATTTTGTTCTTTTAGTCTTGATTGTTGTTTTATTTTGTTTTAAATAAACAAAATGTTACTCAGAGGAGTAGGTCTTGCTAGTTGCGGCACCTGTGTCCAGACCTCTGGAACCTCCACATGTGGTCAGGATGCGGTGGACCGAGGGGACCTATCTCAAGTGGTAGTTGACACCATCACATCGACAAGGGTGGCATCTATAAAGCATGCTTACGCCCTGAAGTGGAACCAATTCGTTGAGTGGTGCTCTTCTCGCCGAGAAGACCCCAGAGATGCCTAATCAGGGCCGTGCTTTTCTTCCTGCTGGAAGGGTCCACCTTGAAAGTGTATGTTGTTGCAATCGCCACACATCATGATCCAGTAGATGACAAGTCTGTGGTTAAGCACTACCTGATCATCAAGTTCTTGAGGGGTGCTAGGAGGTTCAATCCGCTATGCCCTCACCTTTCTCTCATGCTGTTTGATCTGCAGAGAACCCAGTATGTGAACCGAACTCAGAGCTTCAGGACTTCAGGATTAATTTTTCCAAATAGCTGGCTACTTTGGAGTCAACAGACCTTAGAAAAATAGAGCTATTTTTATGGTTTAAATTGTCCCTTTAAACCAGGGTCAATTCTTCTGCACAAAGTGTAAATTAAAAGTGTATGTATTGTGAACACTCTTGTGAACACAACGCTTCAGGATGAATCACTTTCTGTATTTTTCAAGTTGTAAGTCAATTTGGATAAAAGCGCTTGTTAAATAATAATAATTATTGCTGAATAAATGTAAATGTAAAAGAATGAGATACCATCAGGGCTTTGCAGATTTTGTGACATGTATAATGCTATTACAGACACTAGTACACAAATTTAGTGTTTTGGTTTAACCTTCCTTTTTTTATACCTTCATGAGTTCATATTAAATGTCTACTATACATTACCATTTATTACCATTACCATAATATTTATTATTTTATCATTAATTACATCTATAGTTACACCTATAGTAGTCTGTTTACCCTTACCTTAAACTTAACCATACCACCAAACCTGTCCATAACCTTTACCCATAGCCTACCTTACTAGCTGCAAAGGTTTTTGCAATACAATATGAACACAATAAGTACATTGTACCTAATTCAATTAAATACTAATTTAAGACACCTAATATAAACTGTAACTGCTTCATGTGCTCCGTTCAAAAATAGGAATAAAGTGAATGCACTGCTATACTTGGTGTACTGGAACACAATATGTATTATTTTTTGACTCAGTGTGGCAGTCACATTTTTGGCATTCTTATGAAGCCAACTTGTAATTACTCTCAGGATGGAGGAATTTCTCTCTAGAGCACAGCTTGCTGCACCTGGCAGCACCAAAGATGCATTTAATGCCTGCTGATATGTTGGCACCTACTCTGGTCATGGCCCATCCTGTCTGTGCTGGCCAGTGCCCAGCCTTTCCTTTTCATTATCCCTTCCTCTTTTGATCTAGTCCTTCATTACCCTGGTGCTGTTAATAAGCACTGCAGGATGTGTCTTTCTACTGACAATTGCCTGACTGGACACACAAATTAAAAAAAAAATCTTACTTGTTATGTAATTTGCAAGCAGGCTTCCAGCATATTTTCTCTTGCCGATATAGCTAAATATAGCACTTAAATACATACTCATTCAAATTCATTATGGATCAACACAAATAACAGGTATTTTTTCCCTAGTTTACAGGGTGTTAAAGGGCATGTTATTGTGTTGTAGTTCATGTGTGTATTTCCATAAATGGCCATTTTACTTTTTATTTGTTTGGTTATAAGTTGTCTGTTGCTCAGCCATGAATTAGAGATAAGCATATTTATACTTTTAAAATGCAAATGTGTAAAAAAGATAATAATAAAAAAACAAACTTGGACAATTGTTCAGATATGTGGATCAGAAACACATATCAGGACTCTTTCCAGTTTCTGCTTTTTTCCCCTTTTTTTCTAATTTGCATACTTGAGTAAATGTGTATCTTCCCCCAAAATAAGCCCATAACATGGTATTCAAATTTTTTTAATATTTTAAACAACAACACCAACAATGTTTCAGTGATGCGACGATGTCCGTTATGTTGCACTCCCCTATGACTTGCAGAAATACTTTTATACATTTTTGTTAAATTTAGAGATTACAACATTCCAGAAAGATCAGAGGGCGGAAAACATTTACAACTATAGCAAAAAGCATAATCTCCCAAAGAGAGGCATTAAAACACATAAAGCACAAGTAAAGACAAAGTAAACTTCATTAATCAACCTTTTGTATCTTTACATAGTAGTCTTGTTCTTTAGTTTTGGCACATTTTACTTTTTCTTTTGTTTCTTTATTTTATTTCTTTTTTTATGGTATATTCAGAAAAAAAGGGTTGCAAGACAGGAGAGAAAGTAACATTTTTTAAATAAATGAAACAAACACTTCCAGGTCTTCAGTAACATGGGCCTATTAAAGACAGTTTTTAATTTATTTAAATTTTAATGACTAGATGGATGACAATGTTGATTAACTGAAAAGATATTCTGTGGCAATGAAGATAAGAGCTAAGTCCAACATGTAAATATCAGATTAGTTTTACACCATGATATCTTTATATATGAAGACAAAAATGTTGCATAAATCAGTATAAATAAACATAAATTACTTCATTTGTAAAAACTTCTGCGAAATGGTCATGTAAATGTTCCATGAAACAAACACAGAATATAAATGTCTTTGAGAAGAAATTATATTGAATACTGTAGAAATACACTGCCCCTGAGGTGGCCAAAATTACAATAAATAGTCATTGGGGTAGTGCATGTGAGTCTCTGCTTTTGTGTTTTTCATGTCAAATAAAGATTGATCAACACAATGCACACAGGATGAAATTACTATTGAATATGTTTTTGTTTGTTTTACTGGGATCAACATTTCTTTTTATGTATGACATACAGTACAGAATGAAATATGAATGATGAATACAGAAATACATTAACAAGTTTGGGAAAACCAAGATGTTTTTTTTGTTTTTTAAAGAAATTCATCCTTCTGCTCACAAATGTAGCATTATTAATCTAAACAAAATACAATGAACCATTGATGTTGTAAATTACTGATATGGTTTGAAATAACTGTTAGCTGATTTTCGGTAAGCATTGGAAATCCATTGATCCAGTCTGGAAAACATTGTGTTATAGTGTGTAATATTTAACAATTCCTCTAAATGTGCCTGTTTGAATCTCGAGAAATTACTTGTTTTATTATTACCACAGTTGAAAATCATTTTAATTTTAATTGTTTTAGCTTTTTGTGGCAGTCCATTATATGACCTACAGTATTTTTTATGGAGAACAGATTCAAGTGATATTTGATATTTGGCCAAAATATTACTTGAATCTGTTCTCCATAAAAAATACTGTAGGAACCTCAGCACAAAAAGAGTAAACTAACTAGTAGAGGTATTGTTGAGCTGAGGTTCACAAGAAACACTTAATGCTGCAGAAAGCAAGAGATGAAACTTCAATTGACTCCAAGAATGCCTAAGCTGTCAATGCTGCAAGAATCTTTGATGAACAGTTTAAATAATTAATAAATTATTTATAATACAACTGTATATAATACAGCATTTGTAACATTGCAAATATCTTTATATTAATTACTGATCAATTGAATGCATCCTTGGTAAATCAAAAACCTTGGTTCTTAAAAACAAAAACATATCTTAGTGTTTCCAAACATTTGAAACGTAGTGCAGAATAGATTGAAATTAGAATTAGAATTTGTGGAGAAGCTGTATTTTAAAGATATGAAATAGAAACCCAAGTCCAGTGCAGTCTAATCTTCCTGCTCATCATACCCCCACTCTCTGTCCGATCTCAGGTCTGGTCTCCCAGTGGAGAATATCAGAAAAATAGAGTAGAAGGGGTTCAAGACTGAGGTAGATGGGGAGCAGCAAAGCAGTCTTTATTTAAGGGTTTGGAGGGTTTAAGCACCATGGAGTATGTCACAATTTGTTTTCAGCTTTGAGTTCATTTCATGTAATCTCCAAAATCCACCAAGCAAGGGGCTGCAGACAAGGGGCCAGACCTATCCCAAACAGGGCTTTCCTCTTGATATGGTCGTAATTACTGTAAACTTTCTTCACCAGTGCACCTTGAAGGTCTTTGTTTGCTCCAGCCACTTAGCAGAAACTAAGCCATTAGAAGATAGTTTAACACAAAGTGGAGTGAGATGGTGATAAAAACACAAATGAAACAAAATACAATTTTGCACAAAAAATCCTATTTTGCTTGAATGGTTCATCATTATTCAAATATTTAAAGAATTTATAACAAAATATTGAGATTTTTCTTACTCGTTGATTTATATTATGAGAATCAGTTGTGAAGAATTACGGTAAGTCACATCAGTCCATTGAATGTAATATAAGTTGATGCTAAGAACCTGTGTGAAAAATTGTGCTACACATCTTGCCTTGGAAACTTGGAAACACAGAAATATAATAATTTGCACGACTGTGTACCAAGTCTCAGTAGTCCACGCAGAAAAATCCAGCATTGCTGATCACCAGCATGGGAAGCTGGAGGGTTGGTAGACCTTCTCAGTTTTGCTTGAGAACAGCATAACTATGCTGGTCCAGCAGCTCTAAACCAGCTCTAGCTAGCAAAAACCAACCATGCTGATTTAAACTAGATTTTTCAGCAGGGGTTAACTAGATGTGTTACGGTTAAGTTTTTTTTTCTTTTTTCTGTACAACTGTGCTCTACTCACATAGTGTGGGAAATGGCAGATAAGGGCCTGAGTAAAATGCAGCATGCAGGGCTTTTCCTCATGACATATGATTAATGCTGAGGTTTGGGGGGTTCACAAAAAAGCTGAAGAAAGTGTTCAATTATGAAATTAATAGAGTCCAAAGAATATTAATGTGCTAATCACTAGTCATAAATCTCACAACAGTTAATTGAAAAAGGAAATAACAAGGAAATATCAATAGAAGAAATGTCTTTAAAAAATAAATGTAAAACGATATTTGCATGCCAAATTAGATGTCTGTGGGATGGCTATATATTTTGCTGTCGTTAGTAATTTCTGCTGCACAGTCATAGAATGATCACTGGTACCTTCAGGTGAACTGGGAGATAAAATGAAATAATAAAAAAATCTGTTGAAACACTCTAGTTTTATCAGAGATATGATAAATGTCGGGTGAATAAATGCTTAATGGCTGTACCCTGTATCCATATAAATATAGAATTTACAATTTAACTATTTAATTAATCAATTAGCTCTGATTGCTGACCACATGTACAAAGAGGGGAATTCAAAATTTGTCAGAAAAAGATGGTCTTCAAAATTACATCTGGTGCTGTACAAAATGTTTCTTTTTTTTTTCTTTTTTTTTTGTTGTTCTTTATTTAAATTTTTGGCTTGATGTTTTTCCTTTTCATCTGCGTGTCCAGAGTAGCACCCAATCTCTTGTACATAATGCATTGATTCCTTATATTTTCTTAAAGCTAAAAATATGTTCCCCATTTCAGATCAAATAGTCTGAACATAATATCGTTGTTGCAAGCATAATCATGACTATCATCATAATTTTCATCAAAGTATTGTTAAATAACAGTAGTAATATGTATAACTTGTTACTTTCCCAGAGTTGTTGGTTTATGTAAAGCTGATCTTCTTTTTATTAGCTTTAATTTCTCATGGTTTTCAAATTGGTGTACTGTATGTTGAATGTGTTCTCTTCTTGAAGTGTATTCCAGTCTTTTTTTATATTACAAAGAGCTGCACTAGCAGCATCCTGACTGAGTTTAGAGACACAGGCCTGAGGAAAAGGAGAGAGGGATGGAGGAGTAGATGGAGTAGGGAGGATGCTGTCCAATTATGGAAACCGCTGGACACCAAATCGAGGGTCCCTGGTATCCCGGATCTCAATCTAAAACATACGAGAGAGAGAGAGAGAGAGAGAGAGAGAGAGAGAGAGAGAGAGAGAGAGAGAGAGAGAGAGAGAGAGAGAGAGAGAGAGAGAGAGAGAGAGAGAATTATATACAGAGCAGTACAACCCATACAAATATGCATAGCAATACAAACCATAATAATTAACTGTGTTTTAAAGGGATAGTTCATCCAAAAATGAAAATTCTGTCATCATTTACATACCCTGATGTTGTTCCAGGAAGATATTTTGAGTCGTCACAGTGTTTCTTTTTCTTTTGTTTTTTGTCTTTATAATGGAAGTCAGTGGCCACCAAAATAATTGGTGATGACCATACAACATTCTTCAAAATAATAACTCATAAAGGTTTGAAATGACATGAGGGTGAATAAATAATGTGTGTTTAATTTTGGGCGAACTATCCATTTAAGCCCAGTGAGAAGAAATCAAACATCTGTTAACTCCACATATACATAATTAAACAAATATCACTTTAGTAAAGATACAACCCAACACAACAATCCAAACCTCTGGATTTAGAGCAGCATAAAATGATTGCCCTATTCAGGAGCAATCAGTTAACTTATACTAAATACAGTATTACACTCAATTAATCAACAGGCTTTTTTTGCCATTTTGATTTGTAATATTGACGAGTCTGGGAACATTCAAACAAAGGAGGAATTGGAGGAGTGATGACACGGGAGTAGTAAGGCATAGCCTGGGTCAGCACAAATTCACAGAGGACGGTAAAGTTTTCATTCAGACAGATAACACATCTTCCTATTCTCTGGTATATCGATTCACATTTTGTGGGAAATGGCAGATAAGGGCCTGAGTAAAATGCAGCATGCAGGGCTTTTCTTTTTAAAAGCCCTGCATGCTGAAAATACAAGGAATCAGTGGATGTGTACAAAAGATTGAATGCTACTCTGGACACGCAGATGAAAAGGAAAAACATCAAGCCAAAAATGTAAAAAGACCTGCATGCTGCCTTTTACTCAGGCCCTTATCTGCCATTTCCTGCACTATGTGAGTAGAGCACAGTTGTACAGAAAAAAACGTAACCGTAACACATCTAGTTAACCCCTGCTGAAAAAATCTAACTTAAATCAGTATGGTTGGTTTTTGCTAGTTAGAGCTGGTTTATATATCTATATAATTATATCATGTGCCTATTTTACACAACCAGTTACATTTTTCTCAAAAACAAATGCAACCAAAATATATAACAAAATATCTCCAGTTGTAAAAAAACACATTAATAAAAATTATTTTTTTATATAATCTTAAATAATGTAGTTAAAATTAACAACAAATAACCCTAATTTTGCATCTTTCTAATAATTCTACTGGTTGTGAAAGCACTAAAGTGTTAAATGAAGAAGGACATGAAAACAAAAAGATATGTGTCAGTGGCTTTACTACATCCTGGGGTGGGAATTTGTCAGGCGGGGTAATATTTTTGCTTTGAGTGCAAGGAGTCTGAGGTTCTGGATATTTTTTTCTTGAATGAATAAGGCTAAATGGCTTCAGGATCTGCCACTGATGAATTATGTTTGAATGACCTTTGAATGATCTTTAGCTGTCACAGTCATGTCTTGTCACTTCTCTCTTCCTGTTCCTTTCCTGTGTCATTTCCTTCACCTGTCGCGTCAGTCACTCCCCTTGTTAGTCTCATCACCGGTTCCCCATTAACCTGTCTGCGTCTGTTATCATCTATGTTGTGCTATCATCTATGTTGTGCTATTCCGTGTACCTACTCCGTGTTTAGGTAAAGTCTATGCTCCTGATCCTTTGGCTCGGCGCTTCCCTGCAGCACGCACCCGGCTGACCGAATAACTGACCTCTTTTGTCGCCATACAAAGACTAAAATATGGACTTTCCTGCTGTTGCCCTGCTGCTGTTGTATCAGGGATACCATCTGCTGGAATTACACATCCAGGACTTTCTTTTTGGCGTGCCAAACCGACTACCTGGACCACAAACTTTCTATCGCTTCAGGTTAAGCGAGTGGTACAAGGCATGCCTTCCAGCGGATGGTCCTATGGAAGACATTGCCCCCTGTGTGGAATGGGTGCTGGCAAGCTACAGCTCCACCTGGACCTCCTGCCGTGACGTAGTCAAAGTTGGTCGTCCCCAAGGCTCCGTCTGTTAGCATGTAGCTTTAATCCTACCTCCGCTGTTGTTCCAGTGCCATCCGGGAAGGGGAGCTACTGTCACAGTCATGTCGTGTCGCTTCATTGTTACCTCCCGTGTGTTTCCTGTGTCATCTTCATCACCTGTTGTGTCAATCACTTCCTTGTTAGAAGTTTCCCTTAGTCTTTGTCAAATGTTACCAATGTTTGCCAGTGTGTGAATGTTCTTCCCGTGCTCCGTGTTTCTCCATGTGATCTCCCATTTTGCACAAGCGTGCCTCTTTCTGTTTTATATTTAAAGTGTTTTGGTTTTGTATATAAAGTGATGTTGCAGTGATCTTGTGACTCCTCGCACACAAACGCCAACAAAAGCATTCTTCAAATATGTATAAATATTTATTTTACAAGGCCTCCATGGAGGTTCACTCTTTCTTGCTGTTTTAATAATAGCACTTTCTGTTGACTGTTGTTGAAACATAAGTCAATTTAACAAAAATGATTCCACACATGAGTCATAAAAAATCGTTGTGGATTTTGGGATCTACTAAATGCTATTTACAGTAAAGGATGGATTACACTATTTTTTATAGATTACACTATTTTTTTATTCACGAGTTCACACTTACAAATGATTCAGGAGCAATAAATGGTAAGCATATTTGGCGTGCTGTCCGAGGAGAGGGCTCCGAGCTCGGTATTTAGCCCGAACCTGGATCACTCCCCCCGTATCCTGACTTTGATAGGAACAATTAAGTGTGAGGAGTTGGAGTGGTGGAGGGATGCCGAAAAATGTCAAAGAGCTGTAGGTGAGTCAAACATGTCTATATATACATGCTTCCTCTCCTGCTGATAGGATGAGGTGTAATTGCTGATGACGTGTTGGTTGTGTTAATCATTTGAACGGGCTCCTCCCGAACTTTGTTAATAAAACATCATTAGATTACAATAATTTGCAACACAAAAGTAATAATTTATAAAACCACTAATAATCTGCTTATGGCTCTTTTAACTTTGTGGAAATGTGTCAAACATGTAATTACAACCCCCTATAAATTAACTATAACTAGGCTTTGCACTAGAATTTTGTTTGATTTCCAGAAAGGTAACTTTTTGTTAACTGAAAAGTTGATCAGGATCAGTTTCTGATCAATCTTTTTATATGAGAAGTTAGAAGCTGACACTAGACTCTTCCTTTAACTTGTTCCCCGTGCCATTGGAATTTTAATTTTTGTGAAACTATCCTAATAATGTCTATAATTTTATTATGCAGGATGTAACTTTTTGAGTCAGACAACCCTACACTGAATATAATGGAATTTATCAAATCTAGCCTATAATTTGAGAGGAGAAACAGTTTAACAACTAGTTGTTCATTTCAGCTTTGTACACACTATGCAGATTTTACATGAGTGCTGTTGTCATTATTTGAATTTTTTGACAGTATTCAGAAGAGGATCATATTTATCTGCAATGATTAAATGGCCAGTAGTCCTTGTTTTTTTCAGTGACAAACACTGTAAGTTCAATTTAAAGATGAGAAATTAAGAAATGAATATGTTTCAACAGATTTAAAAATGTGTGTGTTTATATGTAACATTTTAATTGTATGGTCTTTTGTACCCCAGCATCATGAATTTAAAACTCAAATTGTGAGCTGAGCGACACCCCTAGTGGGGAGTGTTGAATTTAAGGCACTTGTTAACGATAAATAATTTTTTTTAGTACTGCACCAATGATCGAAACATTTTCCATGTCCTCTAATACAGTACTTCTCAAACCTGACCGTGACCCCCACCATTTTGCAGCCTCATCTAACACAACTGACTGAATTCATCAGACCTTTAGTAGAGACCGCAAGACATGAATGGGATGTCTCCGATAAAGGATATTTACATAATGTAATAATAATAATTCATTACATTTATATAACGCTTTATCATAGACACTAGTACTATGTCTATTACTTTGGGGGGTTAAGAAATACTGCTTTAATAAGTAGGATTGTACATGAATGCGTACAATGTGAAATGACCAAGTGTGACTGATACAGAAAACACATATTAGTTACACCACTGCCAAAGAGATTACATTACACACAAAAGGAAACAACAAGGGAGAGAACATTTTTTCATCAGCACTGGAACTGACAGAATCATAAAATATTCCATGTGTGCAGTTCTTTGGTAAGGATTAAAGCTACATGCTATTATTTCATGCATAGTTTTTTGAGGGAATGGATCAATTGATAAAACACGGTAAAGTTAAACTGTACTAAAATTAAGCTTACTCCATCCACTCGAAGAGAAGACACTACACGTAGAGGCTGCTGTGGAGGAAAATTGCTATTAATAATATTCTGATACACTGTAACTGTTTATACACATTTTACTGTATACATAAAATACCAACAATCAGAATACCACCAAATGTGCAGAGCATAGAGTTGTTGCTTGTATTTGTGAGTGTGTGTTAAATTCCACTTTTGCTACACTTAATTTATAAAACCTTTCACTTGCACAGTGAGAGATTTACTTATCAATTTGTAATATAAAAGTCTTGTACATGTCAGGCTCAAAAGGCAATATCTTCGTGTAGTAAAAATAGCATGCTCTGCAACACAACTTTTGACACATGCACTTTTTCATGCAGTTGTCCTGCTATAAACAATTTATGTCTTGCTATGATTTGTGTTCATTGTCTACCCATTGAGTGACATTCATAAATAATATGCCTGCAAAAATGGGGGGTAAATAATTTAAGCTCATTTCTAACGACGACAACAGAAAGTACACATTGTAAGGAAGGTACTACAAGACTAATGTTTGTGCCACAACAACTTCACACAACCACACAAGCACAAGAGTCATAGCAGCAGAACGACTTACCCTGGATACTGCCAAATCTGTGAAGACAGAATAGAAGTGGTTGTTTAGTAAGGGACCAAATGCCCCCACAAAGATGGCAATATCTGAAATCCTTGTCCTGGTGAGGGTATTTTCTGGTCTCCATACAGCTACACAGTTTGTAAATCATACACAGTGATGTTGTTTGAAAATGTAAAAATGCTGAACGTTCTGAATCGGTTAGTTTCGTCCAACGTTACATTGAAAAGACTCTTGTTTGAGAGCCTTCATGTCAGGTTTGAGAGAGCGAGGACTCAAAGATGCAGGTAGGACAGGGTTTTATTCAAAAAATAAACCAAAACTCAAACATAAACCTCCCAGAGTGGGGAAAAACATAACATGACCGACTAGAAATATAACATGACTCGACTGACTAGAAGCACATGACATAACTTGACTCGACTAGACTGACAGATAGTGATGACAAAATAATGACAACGAACCGACACAGTACAGCAGACATGAGGGGACTAAATACACAGGAGGAAATGCAATTGAGGAGAAACACAGCTGGAATAAAGTCAAACTAATTACAATGAAACAAGACGGGCGGGGTAACAAACAAGACGTGAACATGAAGCCAATTACACAAAGAAGGTGGTGTCAACCAAACTGCGCGTGACAAAACACAAGCACGCGGCCGATGGGATGCGAACCGCGTGCCAAACATAAACACACGGACCAGAGGAGGCGCGGCTCGCGCAACGCTTGAAACCGCGCCCACTCACAAGACGTAGAGCTCGCAAGAACGAGTGTAAACACCTGTTCTCATGAGCTCACGACAAGGACGAACAAAACGAGTTATGAATGCCCGAATCCCGATCCAAAACTAGACAAGACCAGTCTCGGGATCAGACATCATAACCCGCACATAAGACGTTACACAGACAAGCGCGCGCACGGCTCGAATACTCGAAGCCATGCGCACACACATCAGACACGAGACAATACGGTAGTGTCAGAGCTCTGCCACAAAACCAAGAAATGACTAGACTGAATGTGGCAGAACCCTGACACTACCCCCCCTCTAAAGGGGCGCCACCTGGCGTCCCTATGAGGAACCCCACACAAGACAAGGAAACACAGACCCACAAGCCAAAAGCGAACAAGACCAGGGGAAGAAAAATAAATAAAATAAAGAAAACCAAGACAAGGGAGGGAAGACAAGGCAGGCAAACACAAGCAAGCAAAATAAACAGTACTCAAATACAACATGAAAATGACTCCGAAATAAAAAGTCTTCAAAACATCACGAATATCAACTCAAAAGAGTCCTCGAACAGGTACTGAAAAAAAAATAATGTTAACTCAAACTGTCCCCAAGCATCATGAAGAAGAGTAATGCAAACGGTTCTCAAAACCAAAATCATAAATACTCAAAAGGTCATGAAAATGTTAATTCAAGTCCCCAATATCAAGAAGAAGAAAAATGGAATATAGTCCTTAGTTCATCAAGAAAAAGAATAACTCAAAACAGTCCTCACTTCATCATGAAAAATAACTGAAAATAGTCCTCAAACATGAAAAAATGCCTCAAAACAGTCCATAATGAAAAAAAAAACACAGTCCAGGGAGGGGGAACTGGAGGGATGAGCCAGGGTGGCTCAGGGAGGAGAGGGTTACCAGCAGGTGGCCATGGCGGAGCCGGGGGAACGAGCCAGGCAGGCTCAGACAAGACTGGCGGGTCAGGCGGTGCTGGAGGGGTGAGCCAGGCCGGCTCCGGCAGGTCTAAAGTTCCAGCAGACAGCCAGGGCAGTGCCAGAGGACACGGCAGATTGGTCAGGTAAGGCAGGACCAGCAGGGCAAAGCGCTTGGGTGGCTCAGGCCAGGCTGGTAGCTTTGGGAGGTCAAACAGGACAGACAGCAAGACTGGTGGGTCTGGCAGGTCAGACAGGGCAGGCAGGACGACCGGCGGCTCTGGGCGGTCTGGCAGGACGACCGGCGGCTCTGGGCGGTCTGGCAGGACGACCGGCGGCTCTGGGCGGTCTGGCAGGACGACCGGCGGCTCTGGGCGGTCTGGCAGGACGACCGGCGGCTCTGGGCGGTCTGGCAGGACGACCGGCGGCTCTGGGCGGTCTGGCAGGACGACCGGCGGCTCTGGGCGGTCTGGCAGGACGACCGGCGGCTCTGGGCGGTCTGGCAGGACGACCGGCGGCTCTGGGCGGTCTGGCAGGACGACCGGCGGTGTGGGGGCGGCAGCCCTGTGCACCCTCCAAGCACGTAGGGCTGCCAAAACGAAAAAACAGTCTACAGCCCACTTCGCCACAGTGGGGCTGATGCAGCATGCTGCGGTCTCCTGGCCGACAGCAGGCTCTGAGGCGGCCGGCGGGTCAGGCAGGACTGGGGGCTCTGGGTCGGCCGGCGGGTTAGGCAGCCGGGGCTCCTCGGGGGCTACCACAGGGACAGCGGCGGGCTGATCAGGGGCAGCAGCCCAGTGCGACCTCCAGGCACGCAGGGCTGCTAGAACAAAGAACCAGTCCACAGTCCTCTTGGCCATGGCGGGGCTGACTGTGGCGGCTGCGGCCACTTCCGGCGTCTCAGGGGGCGTCGCAGCCTCTTGGGTCACCTCTTGGGGTGCTGTCGCAGCAGCAGATGAGGTGGTCCCACTCTTCCTCCTCCTCTTCCGTTTACGAGTCTTCGGAGGACTGGGGCTCCCACTGGCTGCAGGTGGAGAGATGCAACCACCAGTGGGATGGGAATTCGTGTGGCGACGGGGTTCCAACCTCCGGCGCTGATGTAGTCTGTAGACAAATTCCCAGAATGGCAAATGCCCCAGCCTTCCCATCTCCAGCATGTCAAGGGGCATTGTGAGGCAGCTGTTAAATACCTCCTTGAGGTCCGCATCATCTTTGTAATCCAGGCCATGCACCACAGCAAGGAAATCATGGGCAAAGTCTCTGACATCTCGCTCCCCCTGGTGAAGGGAGAGCTGCTGGACAACCTGGATCATTAAATCCTTAACAGGAGATGGGAAGCGGAAGGTGCCTGTCCTCTGCTGAGTCCTCATCGTGGTCGGTTCGTACTGTCAGGTTTGAGAGAGCGAGGACTCAAAGATGCAGGTAGGACAGGGTTTTATTCAAAAAATAAACCAAAACTCAAACATAAACCTCCCAGAGTGGGGAAAAACATAACATGACCGACTAGAAATATAACATGACTCGACTGACTAGAAGCACATGACATAACTTGACTCGACTAGACTGACAGATAGTGATGACAAAATAATGACAACGAACCGACACAGTACAGCAGACATGAGGGGACTAAATACACAGGAGGAAATGCAATTGAGGAGAAACACAGCTGGAATAAAGTCAAACTAATTACAATGAAACAAGACGGGCGGGGTAACAAACAAGACGTGAACATGAAGCCAATTACACAAAGACGACGCGCAGGTGGTGTCAACCAAACTGCGCGTGACAAAACACAAGCACGCGGCCGATGGGATGCGAACCGCGTGCCAAACATAAACACACGGACCAGAGGAGGCGCGGCTCGCGCAACGCTTGAAACCGCGCCCACTCACAAGACGTAGAGCTCGCAAGAACGAGTGTAAACACCTGTTCTCATGAGCTCACGACAAGGACGAACAAAACGAGTTATGAATGCCCGAATCCCGATCCAAAACTAGACAAGACCAGTCTCGGGATCAGACATCATAACCCGCACATAAGACGTTACACAGACAAGCGCGCGCACGGCTCGAATACTCGAAGCCATGCGCACACACATCAGACACGAGACAATACGGTAGTGTCAGAGCTCTGCCACAAAACCAAGAAATGACTAGACTGAATGTGGCAGAACCCTGACACTTCAGTGGTAAAAAAAAACAACGCAATGGACATTGGTCAATGAGATTTGCATGGCAAGACATTCTCCACATATGGGTATATAAGCTCTCAAGCAACTCACTGATTCAGTTTTTTTTTACTTCAGAGCCGAACATTTGATGTTTGGCTCTGAAGAGACTGTGCAAGGTCAAGAAGGACGAGGAGCAGGACTTGATGTTTGCTTCAACTGGCACACCCGTACCGGGTTTTCAGACCTAATTCTCCTCGCCACAGGTCTGTCCTCCACTCATGGAGGACTTGCTTTCTCAGGGATGGGGTACCCTGTGGCACCTACATCCAGATGTCTGGAACTGCCCCATGTGGTTTCTAGATGGGATGTGGCAAACTTAAGTGGCCTATTGCCAGCAGTAGTAGACTACTAGATGATCACTCAAGCCAGAGCCTCCTCTATGAGATGAGCTTATGCCGTGAGGTGGAGTTTGTTCAATGATGGGTGAATTTCCCGTTAGAAAGAAAAAGCCCCCATAAAAACCTGATCAGCAGAGAATCAAATGAGCAATCATGAGGTCAAAGGAACTGCCTGAAGATCATTTTTTGGCAAGACACAGATCTGGCCAAGGTTATAAAAAAATTCTGCTACACTAAGAGCACAATGGCCTCCATAATCCTTAAATGGAAGATGTTTGGCACGACCAGAACCCTTCCTAGAGTTGGCTGTCCGGAATGAGTACCATGAGTACCTGGTAATGCCATTTGGATTATCCAATGCCCCTGCTATATTCCAAGGCTTCATGAATGAGATCCTTCGAGACTTTCTGAATCGGTTCGTCATAGTGTACGTAGACACACCACACACCACCTTGGTGTACTCTCAGAACCATCTATTCCTCAAATTGGAAAAATGTGAGCTCCACCGCAGCTGCACCCATTTTCTCGCCTGTAACTTTCAAGTAATCACAAAGACTGCATCTGAAATTTCATACTTCCCTATATAGTAGGTGAATATTAGTATGTATGTCCGAATTCACAGTACTCATAAAACAGTAGGTAAAAAGTATTCGCATCACCTACTAAAGATGCTGAAATGTGCATACACTGTACTATCTCATAAGGTGATGAGGTAAGGGAGTTGCTGGGGAAAGAAAAGGAAATCCTCTTATCTTCCTGGAATCTGACATGTAACCATGACAACTTCCCTAGTTGGTTTGGATTGTGTTTAAGGAATTGGGGGTGTTGTTCTTCAATCGGATGCTTTTACATCTTTGAAAGTGTTGTGTCTGAAATACAGCTTAAGTCAACCCCTGAAGTGATGTAAGATTGCATTGCAATGCATCTTGAATGCGCCATGGAATGCATAGTGACTAGTTATAATGGTGTGTAGTGTAAATACCCCCAGGCACTTAAGGTTACTTACACATCATATCAGTTACCAAAGAGGAGCAAACAAAACAAGATGCTTTGAAGGTACAACTAACATTTCACAAAAATCCACAGTAATACTGCAAACTGTTTTATCAAATCAAACAATAACCACTTTATTGGTTGTCTGTGAAATATGTTATCTGCTTATTTTATAAGGCTGCATGCATAAACAACAATTTGTAGGCCATCTCTCACCTTTATTTTCAGCCTTGATTTCATCGTGCATAAAGTCGTTCTGCCGGTTTCCGAGGACAAATGCAAGAAAGGATAGGATGAGAGCATCTAGGATGCCGATGATGGCCAGTATGTAAGCCCAGCGTATTGAACAGTTTCCCAGTCTGTACTTTCCTGTCTCCTCTCCACACATATCCCGGATGACCTCTGCATCCCAGCCAGCTGGGTAAATCAAACAGCCCAGCACGAGCCACACAGCTGCCAAAAAAGAAAGGATGAAAGATAGTTTGAAAAAAATTATAAAAATAGAATCAGTGGGTAGATGTATGAATTGTAGGTACACCAATCACACATAAATTAAGGCAAATTATGGTAATAACTTATTAAATAAAATCCAATACAGTAGCAGTTTGTAAAAAAAAGAAAAAAAGAAAACAGGTGGCCATTAGTGTTTCTACACAGCGGTAAAAATAGTGTAACATTGCTTAACCTTCATTCCACATTCCATATGTGTAACTGTTTTGTGTAACTGCTTGTGGTTTATTTAATCAATAATAAATAGTGGGGATGGTAGGGGAACCATAAACTGCTTTTGCACTACGGCCTTCATTGTCATATTACAACACTGTTACTAATGTTGCTATAATACACCTCAATACACTAGTTTTCGAATTCCCATTTTTTTTAATTAATGATTTGACACAATGCACTTTTTCTGCTTTTTTTAATTCTTTAGATACATGTTTTTACACTGTACTTATATTATTATAATTAACTGCATGTATATACATCTCCAATTAATTTCTGCAATTACATCTATAGATACATATTTTACCCTTCCCTTCCAGTCCACCCTTAAATCTATCCCCATACCACCAAACATATCCCAAATCTTACCCATATCCACCTTAATCGAAGCACAAGTGTTTTACGATACAATATGAATACAATAAGGACATTGTATTGTTTGTTTTTTTCATGTTAGTACATAATAGTTAAAGACACTTAAAATAAATTGTGACACTATTTTTAGAGAATGATAAGGTTTTAGGATGTGTCAAATTCAAAATGTGTGATTAATTAGTACTAGTTAAAGGGATCATGCATGGAGAAATCAAAATTTCATTGATATTTTGACATATAAGAGCATACTCAAACTTTTTAAATCTCTGTAATTAAGAATGATCATTTCTCATATTGAAACTAAATTATCTTAATTATCTTGATTTAATACTAAAATACATTAGCTTTTCAACACACAGAGTAAAAGAGCATCTAACTGTCAAATATGGTTTCAAATCAAAAAACAGTTTTCACAGGATATTTAATGCATAGAGTGGTATAAATGTATTTACACAGAAATTACAATTCCCGGAAACAGTGAATGTTTTTTCTTTATAATATAAATAATGCACTTTATGTGGTGACATCTGATCTCAGGAATGTCAAGAATGTAATTTAATATGACTATTTTAACCTCACCAATTAAATTAATTAAAGTATGTTTGATGAGATAGATCAAGTAGAAATAGATTCTTAAAATAACTATGGCAGGTTACCACTTTCTGTGTATATTTTACTGTGCCACCCTACGATTTTGACTGTGCTTTCCTGGCCGCCCCATTAATATTTTCCTGGAACTGTCTGTTACGACCCTATGGTTTGTGTTTTACTATATCTCTGTTGTTTTGTTGAGTGTCTGTGTGTGCCTGTCTCGGAACATCATCTGATTGGTTCCAATAGGCTGACTACTATTGACGCTGTTACTACTTAGGAGGATGGGAGAGGGGAGCTGAGAGGGAGAATTTCGTACCTTCTTTCTATATGCTGTACTGTACAGCACTTATGTAGATCACTGTGACAAATTATCTGTACAGAGTTATAACTGTTTTATAGTATGCTGTTCTTTAAAAGTGTATGCCCCTTTAAGAACGTCATTACCCCCTTGGGGCGTTGTACTGAGAACACACGGGCCTCATTAGTATGCAATGTGTCGTGTTGGTAACACATTCTCCGTTAATAAAGTTTCATCATATTCACAGTCGTTGTGATGATTAACGGAATGATAAAATAATGCAATAAAATATTATAAAATTATATAATTATATAATTATAAAATAATGCACTGTGGTGAATGATGCAACTAAACCGAGCGACGCTGAGAGAATGAACGAGTTAAGGGGTGATAAAGGGGTTGGAACCACGTGACTGTTTTATGAGAGGCTGTCTTTAGGACATTTCCAGTAAAAATGCGTGCGAAGATGCTAAGCGTTAGGAGTTTTCCACACAAAAATGCATATCTGTGAGGGAATATTTTTCTACAATGCTCGTACAACGATTTGACTTTCCATGCTCGTACACTGATTTACTCGTGTACTAAGTCACTCGTAAACCAAGGTATTACTGTATTACTCTCATGCTGATAGGATAAGGTGTAATTATTGCTGATGACGAGTTGATTTCATTGATTATTTGTACGTGCTCCTCCTGAACTTTGTTAATAAAACATCATATGTTGAAGCTATGGGAACGACATATCCACTACGCCATACTGAATAGTGCCTTTCCTAGTGTGAATCATGCTGAGCAAAAATATAGGGATAAAGTCACACCTGAGACCCTGGTGTGAAGTCCAAGTCAGATTATAACACAACCTATAAAACAATGTGAGTGGCTAGGACCAGCCTGCTGCAGGAAAGGAAAAAAGATTTTAGGTCATGCAACATTGGTGGGAACCTTCAACATGTAGTCTGGTCTAGTTTGAAGGAAAGCCTTCACCATGCTGGGAGCAAACTCTAAATATGAAGGAGAACCGACAGATCCCAGATCCCATAGTCTTTAAAGACATAATAGCCAGCTGGAAAGCTGTTTTTAGTGTCAGAAATCTTTCTTGCAACAGACCCAATATGCTCAAAGGGTTTAATAGCCAGGCCTTCCAACACAAGAGACAAATCCCAAACTGAAATGCTAGCATGGCTTGCAGGCCTCAGCCTAAAAAAGCACTACATAGGAAATGAGACACCAACGGGTTTCTCCTTAATGACTCACCACGCAAAGGTGTGTAGCACACTGCTATGACCACTACGCACACCATCAAGGTTAAGGTTGGATAGCCCTGCAGAAAGTCAGTCCACATTATGAAGTGAAAACTCTCCACTTCAAAGAATATAGTTTCCTCCTGGAGGGAGCTCTCTAGTTATGTCATGATAACTCGGAAGGAAACTGACAAAGACAGACGATGAACAGAAATACCTTTTAGTGGTAGAATTCAGGAGCATGTAATACCAACAACAGCTGACAAAGGAATAAACAAAAACAGGTAGACTATATACAGAGAGGAAATGAGGAAGCTAAAGAGGAACACCTGAACACAATCAAACCAAATGAAATACCATGGCAAAAAAATGAATTCAAAGCCAGGTAAGTTCACAGAGCAAGAGATAAGCATAACATTACACCCCGCCTCGGCAAGGTGCGTCCTCGCAACGATTAAAGTGTCCAACTGAGGGAGGTGGCTTCAGAGGTGGGTGTAGCGCTGGTAACAAATAAGCACAGCAAGGAGGAATCTGGAAAAAAAAACATGGTGGTGCCGCCAGTGGGAGGAGCCAGGGTGGAGCTTTGGGCGGAACCTGGGAGCCGATCGATGGGGGCGGAACCAAGGTGTGTGGAGGAACAGGCAAAACAGAGAGGCCGGGGTACCTTCGCTGACCTAGAAGCCCGAGGCTGAGCTGCGGGTTCGCGGGGCCGAGATGACAAAGGGGATTCGGCTGACCTGGATGACGCTGGGGCAAGTGAGGATGACAGGAAGGTCGGAGAAAGGGAGGAGCCTGATGACGCCGTAGGGGTGAAGGGTTTCGGCATCGCCAAAATCCTGAAAGTCTGTGGCGGAGGCTGAGTGAGGGGCCAAACTCACATAATGTTTTTTTTAGAATGACACAAATACAAATTTTCACAATGTCTGCTGCTTCAGTGTTTTTAGATCTTTTCTCAGATGTCACTATGGTCTACTGAAGTACACATAGCAGCTGGTGGTGGACTAACGTTATCAAACGAATTTTGCAAAGTATTACAAAGTTTTTCTAAGCCAGTGGTTCTTAACCTGGGGTTCGGTGAGTCAGTCTTAGGGGTTCGGTGGAGCAGTGGTCCCCAAATATGACGGCAAAACCGTGCCATTAATATACGAGCGCAAAACTGATGTTTGCGCACGCTAAATTACATCCGCGAGCGGAAAACAGAGCTACTCGCGTAAATACGGGTACCCGCGAGCTCATTTTAATCACTCGCGCGCGTGATATCTAATCTGCGCGCGCGTGCGAACATTCGCCCGCTCTCGACTGCTGTTTTTGCTCGCGCAAGCATTTTTATTTTTGTCAGTCGCGGGGCGGGGCTTGCTCATTTAATAGTAACATAAAATGTCATTGGTTAGTTCCCTTTTCTCCAGAGGTCAGTTGTGATTGGACGCCTGTGATTATCAATCTAGAGCTGAGGCAAAGATATTTATGGAAGCCTGTTTCTGCCACAGTTGAGAAAAAAAAAGATAATTTAAGTCGAAATATTGACTTAGTATCTCGAAATAACGAGAAACTTTCTCGAAATAATGACTTAATTTCTCGTGCTTCTCCATGGTCAAAGCGTGTAAATGCGAGATCACAGCAAACATGACACGTTCTGTAAAACAGCTGTTAAAGTCAGTGTGTTAATCAATAATATAATTAAAGAACATGAATGATAAATCATCAGTACATAAGAGGGGATTCCATAGTATATAGTATTTTATTCATTTGTATTTTTGAATCATTTGCTCGATTCCATCCCAGCGTCGGAGGTAAATCCCCGGCGCTGCCCACCAAGCTATGCGGGTTACAAGCACTTTACTCTGGTGGGCAGAGCATATTTCGCTCCAACCTGCCAGTGGTAGGCTTAGCACCCTACTTCTACTAGGCTTTACAAGCAGAGTTGCTCGGGGACCTCAATGAGGGCGAGGGCTCTCTCTCCAGGCCACTAGGGAGTCGGCCTCTTCGAGAAGTTGGCTACTCCAAGATTATGGCTCTGGCGGCTCTGGAGGGTTTTAAAAAAGAAAGACGTCCCTCTGTCATCTTCGGGGGCTTTTCGGTGACTTGGTCTGATGATCTGTCGTCGAGAGGTTTCAGGGGGCTTTGTACAACAGGTGGCATTCAGGAAGTTTTGCTCTCTGCCCTCAAGCTGAGCCAGCTGCAGCCTCACAGCTCCTCTCCTAGGGCCGCTCAAGTGGGGTGTCTCCACCTGTTACCCCCTCAAGAGTACTGAGGGGTCGGGCCAATGCTCTCAGGCTCAGCCTCTGGCATGAGGACGAATCTGAGGACCATCCATGCCCCTAAGCAGGCTAAAAACATGAGAATCTGATGCTCAGGTCTCACTTAGGAGATCTTCCCCAACTGCTTCCCCTGAGTCGGGTTGCTCTGGGGGAGTCGCCACCTCCGAGGAGGGTCCTAGAGCATTCAACCCAGGCATTCTCCAAAGAACCGGGCCCTGTGGTAGATGTTCTTTTTGTACCAAAGACCAGTCTCGGGAGACTGGTAGAAGTTTTGGCTGCGTGGTCACGTCTGCCAAGTATCTCATGCGCCTCCAGGCTTGCTTCAGACACTCACTAAGCTGCCGCTTCCGGTTTCCGGTACCCTTTCATGATCCTATATCACAACGTCACCGACCAGCGACGATCATCCCACGATCGATTTCACAGTGCTTCACAAGACTACATGCCAAGGCATTCCCCTAGCGTTTGCGACGCAGCGTCTCGTTCCTCCTAAGGGAATTAAGGTTACATACGTAACCCAAGGCATTCTAGATCATAAGCATAGATCATTTATTCCTCCCAATCATCTTCTTGATTTCCTACAAAATGTCCCTGGATCACTGGCACATCTATTTGCCCACTACTATCTTTTACAACATGATGATTCTTCAAATAAATCAAATTGCAGTCCTCACCCAGACAATTAAATAATATAAAATTATATCTGTTGACTGATTAACTGTTATATACATTAAAAAAATAAAGCCTATTTTGGCCAACACCTCATCTTATCAAGCAGCATGTAAGTGTGTGGTTAAACTGGTCTCATTGTATATTTTCTTGTGAAAGATATTGTCACGTTTTCGTTCCACATTGTCACCTTCTCTGCTGGTCCTATCTGGGTTAATTGATGGGTTAAATTCGAATTGAAAAAAGCCATAATGGCATGTACCATGAGATATAGAATCTCAGATAATCACAGATAAGGGAAAGCAGATGGAGATAAGCGTAGAATGTTTCTCATAATTATATTCCACAGCCCTATTGATAGTCTACCTACAAAGAAAGCATCAGGACTGGATGGAATTCCCCCAGAGTGTCACAGTCTTGTCGCGTCTGTTCACATCTGTGTTCCATCTGTGTATGTCATGTCCTCCCTGCAACTGTCTTTGTCTAATCACTGATCGTTAGTCTCGTCAACTGGTTTTCATTCAGTGTTCGTTATAAATGCCCTCCTGTGTTCCCATGTCTTTGTCTCTTGTTAACATTGTTTGTGTCGTTCAGCCGTGTGTGTGGATACTCCTGTTCTCTTCTCATGTTCGCACTATATGAGTGCTGTTTGGTTTCGGTTTATAAATAAAGTATTTTGGTTGGATCGCTAAGTCTCCTCATTTTCTCCGCATCGCACAACAGCCAGCAACAGTGTAACAGAACAAGAGACCAGGTTTGTCACCTTTAAAGACTTTTTTACCCGGACAGTTTGTACTAGGGTTTTCTTTGATTGCTTGCCGTGCTCCATTGCCGGATGATACCATCAAGGTGCTGTTCTGGGTCGGGGCGAACTCCCCGGGTAGGACAGTGTCTACCCCTGATCCAGACAGCAGAAGCCAGCAGCTAATTCAGCGCTCCTGAGCTTCGCGTCAGAGCCAGTGCTCCCAAGTGTCACACCCGAGGCCGCCTGTGAACTGTTTCCCCAGGCCTTCGTTGAACTGTTTCCCCAGGCCTCCATTGAACTGTGTCCCCAGGCCTCCGTTGAACTCTTGCCCCTCGCCCAAAGACCACCTAGGCCTCCCGGCGGCTTCCCGGGGAGGCCCCTCAAGAATTTTTTTTTGGGGGGTAGGAATACTCTGAGGGCAGGTGGGGCAAAGGAGGCGGAGCATCCTGGGAGATCAAGTCCCCGGCTCCGCCCTGGACACTGCGCCTGCACTGGCTCCTGGTCCCACCTGCTCCTCCCTGGTTCCCCATGGCCCCGGTACCACCCTGGAGACTACCCTGACTGTGACTTTGTACTCCGGTCTCCAGGGTGCCCTCACTCCCACTCGTGTTTTCTTGTCATGTCTGTCTAGTCCTCCTCCTGTTCCCCCTCCCTCCCCTCAGCAAGGTGTTCCTCATTCAGCATGAGGTCACGCCTTGCGGGAGGGGGCATACTGTCACAGTCGTGTCGCCTCTGTTCACATCCGGGTCCCTTCTGTGTATGTCATGTCCTCCCTGCACCTGTCTTTGTCTAATCACTGATCGTTACTCTCGTCAGCTGGTTGTCATCCAGTGTTCGTTATAAATGCCCTCCTATGTTCCCATGTCTTTGTCTCTTGTTAATGTTGCTTGTGTCGTTCAGTCGTGTGTCTCCTCATTTGCTCCGCATCGCACAACAGCCAGCATCAGTGTAACACAGAGGTTGTAAAGTGTGTCAAAGGTGTGTTATTACTTTGTTAACACTTTCCAAATGCTGGGAGGAAGGACTGTAACATTGCCACCCTGCATAAAAACAAAGGGTGATTCATTAGGGTACATACTTCAAGTATCATCTCTGCTTAAAAATATGCAATCTAATCCTTAAATACATTAAATAAGCCTGCTCCGTACCAGGTTTGAATTTACGGACCTGTTGCTATGACAGCAACTCCAGGATGAGCTTCAGAGAATCCAACAATCCTGGATCGTGTCACATTGTCAACAACGAAATTCAGCTAATTGAGTAATCCATGTATGAAGAACGGACCCCAGATCATTCTAAATCGTCTACAGAAACTCAAAGATTGGGATTATCCAGAGTCAGAGTGCGGTTTCATGTCTGAACACTCCACAATAGACACAATCTTCTCTCTGTGACAGCTTTAGGAAAATAGAAAATAGAAACAGCTGTAGCAAATCATCTTTATATTCCTGAACAAGCATTTGAAGATGGCCAGTTCACAGTCCTATCAAAGATTGGTTGTCTACCTAAGCTGCACAGCGTGATTCAATCATTTCACACAGATATGAAGAGAATTGTTCAGTTTGCTCATCATCAGGGCCCCTAACATCAAGAATATGTTATGTTCTTACCCCAACACTGTTTGAGATCATCACAGTCATGTTAAAACACATTTGGTTAACCACGGAAGGGATTTATCTCCAAACTTGTTCAGATAGTAAACTGTATAGCCTCTCTCAATTGAAAGCAAAAACCAAAGTCTGCAAGGCAGACATACTGTTTGCAGATGCTGCTGCTCTCTTAGTCCTTAAGAAAGAGGATCTATAACAGCTTATGGACAAATTTTCTCAAACATGCCAGGATTTACATATGATCATTGATCTGAAAAAGACAAATGTGATGTGGCATAGGTGAATGATCCCCTTTCAAATACAGTTAACAATTATAATGAGTTAATGTACCAAATATAATAAATAGGCTCTAATATAATAAACAGCGACAGCATGAATGCTGAGATAAACAGAAGAATTCGACAAACAACTTCAGCCAGGCTGAAATTGCATATCTGTTAATACACCAAACTGACGGTTTTTACAGTGCTCTAAGTACCTAGGTCTATGACTGTGAATCTTAGAAACTTTATCTACGACAAGAAAAGTTTACATAGTTTTCACATGTGATGTTTCTGGTGCATTCTTGGCAGCAAGTGGACCAACTGGTTTACAAACAAAGAGGTTTTGGACATGTACCGTGGTAACATCCAAAACTTGTTCATGTTTCTCAAGCACAGTTGACTTGGGAGGAACTGAAACATGGGAGGAACCCAAAAGAACTCAGAGAGTTGGTCAAGGAGACAGTTATCTATGCTTCATTGATGTCTGTAAGTGAAATATGAAGGTCCAACAACAGTTTTTTGCTCTTACAACAATGGCCCCTGCAACAGGAGGATTGACAAACTCAATTCTATACAGGTAGACATTCCCATCCCTTTACACTCTCCCCATGGAACCTCAGTTTACTGGTAAACAGAGTATCTGGATTTTAATTTACACTGCAGAGAAAAATGGATGTCACACTATATTAAGTTTTTGTAAGTCCATTTATCTCAACGTATTATTATCAGTAAATACTACATAGGCAACTAAAGTTTGTTTTTTTAGACTGCTCATTTAAGCATAGAAATCTAATTTTGTATATGTCTTTCAGAAGCCCCACACTAGAAAGTTCTTAGCCTTACTCATATTCCTGGAAAAGCACAGCACCCAGGCAAAAAAAAGGTTTTTGGGAATTTAGCCATGGTATGTTTTTTTTAGCTTTAGTTTTGTCCGAAATGAGGAGCGAGACATTCTTCCAGTCTTTTTGATGTCTTTTTTGCATATGACATATACATTTTAGGTTTTGGAGTCTCTACTGGTGAATTGAATTAGGTGTATTTTTAACAAGGACTTATGTAGACTAAAAAGCTTTTGTAACATTTGTACAGTACATATGACATCAAGGAAGGCAAAAACACCAATTATACTCACATTCAGTAACCTGCTCAATGTTTTTTTTTTCTTCTTTTGAAAGTGGCAAACAGCAAGGTGCTGAAAAGGGGGGACAACTAGACCTTTAGAGTGTATCACAGAGAGCCAAACCAGAATATGATATCTACTTGTAATACGTGGCTGCTAGAGTAAATCACACAAAGTCAAGGAATACACAGAAACAAGCTTTAATATGGTAATACACAGAAAACAGGTCTGAATAACAGGGGTAACACAGACAGGAACTATATAATTAATAATAATATAATTACGGTAATGAGACAACAGGTGAACAGAATGATAATCAAACAAGCTGAGAAATTAGGTCAAACGGGCCAAAACAGAAAATAACCCTTACTCTACTATGTCCAGTCTAGGTTTATCTTACTTTCTAGCTATGAATGGGCTTTAATAGATACATGAGACATGGCCTTCTCAGATAGAAGATAGACCTATAACCCCTTTGGCAAAACCCTGTCTGAAAATCTAATGGCTCAACAGAAACTGAATATATTCCTGTTAGGGCAATTAACTGATCATATTGACTATGCATCATTTTAGTTTGGTGTACATTGTCAGGCTGCATGAGTATTATCAGCATAACAGTGAAAACTAATTCTTAATTAATTTCTATTGATATCTCCCAAGGGTAGTATGCACAGGGTGAAAAGAAACGGTCCTAGTAGTGAGCCTTGGGGTACTCCATACTGAACTCACGATTGATATGATACTTTTACTGTTATAAATTCATGATGATCAGATTTTTACCATGCCAACGCACACACTTAATATTCATCAATATTATTGATTGGCCTGCTATACAGTAAAAAAAATGTTGCATTATTTTCCTGTTATCTCTGTAAAGCTGCTTTGAAAAAAATCTCTATTGCAAAAAGCGTTATGTAAATAAAGGTGACTTGACCCAATTCCACTAATGCCAACATAATTTTCAAGTCTATTTAAGCATTTGGCAGATGCTTTCATCCAATGTGAGTTACATTGCATTCATGGAACACATTGATATTCTAATCAATCCTTGCATCCCCATGATCTTGGTGTTGCAAGCGTTACACTTTACTGTTTGAGCTACAGGAAAGCCTTCTTGTTTCACTGGGCTCTAAACATGAAGTAACACTCAGACCAAATTCCTATAATCATTGATCATAAAGGGCTGAGAATACATCAATGATCTGTGACAAATGGTTGAGCTGCAAAAATCATGAAATGGCAATAAGGCAATAGTTTAATTTTAGGAATACTCATTTCCAGTACTTGGGCAAAAAAGTTAGAATAAACTGGATGTGTGTGTTTATTAGTCACCAAACAAACTCAGGATCAAATTTGAAGAATTACAGATGCTAGTTGGGCCATAGAAGCCAAAAGTCAGAAACCAAAAACTGATCAGACCTCACCTTTATAACTAGAACTTGTAATTTGCAACAAGTTTGCAATAAAAACCCTTTGGTAACATCAAACAGCAATCTAATATACTTACAATTTGCCAAGCGTAACTGGAACTTTCAGTGGGATGGTTTTAGGATCAGAGATGAGATCAAATTAGAGCTGGTGGGTTTGGCATGGACAGAGACATAGCCATGTAGAAAAGAACCTCATCCTCACGGTGGATCTTTAGTTCTGTAGGGCTAATTTTCTTCCAAAGATCCTGGACAACTTCTTAGAATACAATGTCTCAAAAACTCAATGAACAATGATCCACAGCACATAAAAAATATTTCACTGTCCAAGAGTGGATATCTTTTTATAATAGCCGAATAGCCAATAGCTGAAGCGAAGCAAAATAATACTTAAATATAAAGCAAATATGACGAATGAATGACAAGGAAGAACAAAAAATTAACAAAGTACACAAGACTATATACAAACAACAGTTTGTTGTTAGTTTCCAGCAATACAAAATGACACTGATATGCCTTGCTAATAAGATAACATGTTGATTATGTGTCTGTGATAACTCACATGTGCAAGGGGTGTTATTGATAAGATCACATCAGTTGTATGGACATTCTTGAAGCGATCCTTTGCCTGTAGGGTGATTTATATTACATTTTGGACAACGACTTGAGATGCTAGTACGGAATGGCATATCCAATGAGCGATCAACGGTTAACAGTCACTTGCGCGTACAGTGACTCTGCAGAAGCAGCAGCCTCCCCCATGTGCACGGTTAAATATAAAATAATATGCATAAATGTTTTATAATTAATATCTACTGCAATATTTTACAAATTTGATTTAATGGTGACTTTAATATGACTATTGCAAATAAGTACTGTTTTTAAGGCAGTTAAAGTTAAATCACTGTTCTAATTGCCCACTCTTTTTTTATTGTGTAATTTTACAAGGAACATAAAAGATATATAATGTCACCATTTCTGTCAAAATCATTGATTGATAGGATCAATGATTTTGACAGAATTAAATTATCACTGATATAACCCAAAGCTTTGTTTGATTTAACAATGGTTAAGCATGTTAATAATAACACCTCTATCTCAAGACAGAAAGCAAAAAAGGGTTTCAAGTTCACCAGCAGAAGACAGAGGGACAAGGACCAGCTGCTCAGTAAGGCTGTGTGAGGTGGCAGCCTGAGAGTCCACCGGGAGTAACTGAAGAAATCTTAAAACAGAAAGAAATAAAGAAAATCTTAAACAAAAATAGAAATAAATAAATTAACTCAACAGCAACAGCGCTGTTACTATTTCCTATGCAAAGATGATAGAGACAGTCATGGCAGTAGGCGTCACACTGAAGTCTTAAATGAAAAGGTGAACATTTAAATCAAAGGACCAGAAACCAGGTGAAAAAAAGAAGAAATATGTATTATTGTTAGCGTTTTTTCTAGAAAGATACACAATTTATATATTTATGCTATAATATCGCACAGCTTTAAAATGCTAATTTGGGTCAATTAGGCATGTCCACACAATTAGGCATATGTCCATGACTGTCACGAAATGGCTGTAATGAGTGTAATCACAATGATTGAATATCAATAATAAAGTCTTTAATTGTGAATCAAACCAGGAACATGCAGGGGATAACAGGAACATTAATTCAAACACAACCACATTAATATTGATGATACCGGACACAGAACAGAAAGAACTCCAGAACACAGGGAACATAATCAGGAACAACAACCTGGGAAACTAACTAGAAAGATAGACAAAACAGGAATGGTACTCAGTGAAAACAAACCCAAAACTAGTTACTACAGGTAACAATGACAAAAGAATGTAAAATGTTAAAACATGGCCACCAGTCAATAGCATATCATGTTATGCAAGCATTTAAATGGATCTATACTCCAAAATACAGTTTAAATAATTAATATCATATGATTTGCCTCCTCACTCTGAACAACTGGGACCATTGCTGTCCATCAAAAGGTTTTTAATATCTTAAATTACTTGCTGTAGCTTAAGAAATTCCTTAACTCTGATCAAGGAAGTTGGATACTGACACGAAAACAACTATATTTACATAATTGATTTTTCAACTCCCAAAAAAAATAAAAAATAGTAACTTTCTATATTAGTAAAGTGAGAAAATGAGTGTCTGACAATGCATTTTTTGGAGATAAGAATGTAGGACTAGGAATGATTATGAATTGTATGAATGTGTTGGAACATGTCTATGATAAGTCTCCAGATTAAAATATTAGTTAGCATCGCTCTGCCAGTCATTACGGTTAAAAGCACATTCAGGATATATTGTTAAATTAAGAATTTCAGTCAAATCCATTGGTAAAATGCTTTTATTTAACATTGTATGAGTTGTTATAAAAAGAAAAAGCACAGTAACTGGTGTTCGGTTTAAATGTAGTGCATGACAAAGTCACTGTTCATGAGTGTAAAAAAACTGTGAGCGAAGAAAACAATTAAAAATAGAATTAATGCAGGTGCATACAATTATCAATTCATTCAGTTAGGCAATGTGGATGGACTAAATTAGTGCTTCTCAATTATTTTCTGTTACACCACCCCCCCCAATCCCCCCATTTTGTAACTTTCGCCTTATTGTTTCCATGGCAACGCGTCATGCTTGTCTGCAGTCACAAAGAGCGCTGTATAATAGATGTATCACATTTATTCAGTTTTTTCTTTTTTATTCAAAATAGTCACCAACTTGTTGGCTCTGTTATCAACTACCTGATATTCAGACTCTCAAATATGTGGAAGTGAATGTGTTTTTTTTTTCGCTTTAAAACCTTTATAATGATCATGTCCGTTGATCTGTGAAGCGCGATGGGCGCCGCTGTGTTAGTTTGCGCCGCAGTTCAGAGAATCTGATCTGTCTGATTTACAACACGTCAATTCAGTCACTTCTTCTGAAATACATGATAGTAAGTGGCCAGGGAAGTGGGAGAAGAATAGAGTGAAGTTTATAGTTACCAATACAATGTGTATCTGAGATGAATAAAACACCTTGTCAGTTTATAATTGAATGAATTCCTTTTTCCGCTTTTATAGACATCCATCTGTATTTTTCAAAGTATAAATGTATTGTTTTGCCAGTACTTATGAGTATTTAAATGTTTGAAACCTAAAAGAAACCTTATCTGGTTGAAAACACTGAATTGTGATAAATGACAAGCTCGGAGCACGTCTTTCTCTGGATCAGTGCCAGAAATCGCGTAAAAACACGTGTGAATTTAGCGGTTGATCACGTGACACATATGAACGTACACATCAAAGGGTGAAGGGTTTGTTATCTGAACTTTATATCTTCTGGGGGGGGGGGGGCACTATTTGAGAAGCACTGGACTTAATAGTTATTTCCATTGTTATTTGTATGGAGTTGTATGCATTAATTATTAATGTTAAAAGTGTTTTTTATACTTTGATGTTATTTGTCATACTTTTATGGGAGAGTGGGCATAGGACATGTTATGGTTTGCGTTATGATAAGGTATCTGAGACTAACAGAACAGAAACAGTTGTCAGCATGTGAGGTTCAGTGTACATGCAGTGGAGAGCGCTCCTTGTTTAACCTGTGTTTTTATGTCTTTTGATAGAAATAAAAGTGTTGCACTAAGAATGGACACCGTTTCCTTGAATAACACATGCTTGGAGCCTGATGATTGCCACTGATTGTCAGGTTGGGTGAAGGGATTGAGCGAGGACTCAATATTGCAGTAGACAATGGGGATTTATTGTTACAAAACAAAATAAAAACTGAACAAAAACCACCCCGAGGGGGAAAACAAGACATGAACATGAACTTGACTCACTAGACTTGATTCAGAATACTAGGAACACACAACCATTCAACGACGAGAAACCAGCACAAGACAACAGACACGGATGGATTAAATACACACATGAGGAACGGTAATTGAATAAGACACAGCTGGGAACAAATCAAACTAAAGCAGGGAAACAAGGTGGGAGGGTTACACACTGACGAGACAAAGACGACGTGCAGCTGGCGCCAGCCAAACTGCGCGTGACAGAAAACAAAGCACGCGGCCGATTGGATGCGAACCGCGTGCCAAACATAAACACACGGACGAGAGGAGGCGCGGCTCGCGCAAGGCTTGAAACCGCGCCCACTCACATAACGTAGAGCTCGCAAGAACGAGTTCTCACGAGCTCACGACAAGGACTAACACACACGAGTTATGAATGCCCGAATCCCGATCCAAAACCGAAACTGAACCAGACCCAAGTATCGGGACCGGACATCATAACTCGTACGAAAGACGTCACAGACAAGCGCGCGCGGCTCGAATCCTCGACGTCGTGCGCACACACACCAAACACGAGACATAATAGTAGTGTCAGAGCTCTGCCACAAAACCAAGAAATGACTACTAGACCGAATGTGGCAGAACCCTGACACTACCCCCCCTCTAAAGGGACGCCACCTGGCGTCCCTACGAGGAACAAGACAGAGACATGACAACAGAAAGCACGAACATGACAAGGGGAAAAAATAAAAATGAAAATAAAGAACACCAAGACAAGGGGAGAGAGGGAAGACAAGACAGGCTAAGACAAGCAGCAAAATAAACAATTCTCAAAACATCATCATGAAAATGACTCCAAAAAAAAAAGTCCTCAAAACGTCATGAAAAAACAGTAACTCAAAACAGTCCCCAAGCATCATGAAATCATACCTAGCTCAATCTTCAAAATGTCATGAAAAGAGTAACTCAAATAGTCCCCAAGCATGGTGAAAAATAACTCAAGCAGTCCAACATACCAAATGAAAAAAGAGAAACACAGAGTCCGGGGGAGGAACTGGAGGGATGAGCCAGGGTGGCTCAGACAGTACAGGGTTCTTAGCTGATGGCCAGGTTGGAGCGGGGGGAATGAGCCAGGGAGGCACAAGGGGTTCAGGGGTCCCGGCAGACAACCAGGGTGGTGCCGGGGGGGGAGAGCCATGCGGGCTCAGGCAAGAACAGCGGGTCAGGCGGTGCTGGAGGGGTGAGCCAGGACGGCTCCGGTGAATCTGGAGTCCTGGCAGACGGCCAGGGCAATGCCGGAGGAACCGGCAGCTTGGTTGGGTTAGGCAGGACAGGCGGGTCTGGGAGGTCTGGACGAACAGGCGGGTCTGGACGAACAGGCGGGTCTGGACGAACAGGCGGGTCTGGACGAACAGGCGGGTCTGGACGAACAGGCGGGTCTGGACGAACAGGCGGGTCTGGGAGGTCTGGACGAACAGGCGGGTCTGGGAGGTCTGGACGAACAGGCGGGTCTGGGAGGTCTGGACGAACAGGCGGGTCTGGGAGGTCTGGACGAACAGGCGGGTCTGGGAGGTCTGGACGAACAGGCGGGTCTGGGAGGTCTGGACGAACAGGCGGGTCTGGGAGGTCTGGACGAACAGGCGGGTCTGGGAGGTCTGGACGAACAGGCGGGTCTGGGAGGTCTGGACGAACAGGCGGGTCTGGGAGGTCTGGACGAACAGGCGGGTCTGGGAGGTCTGGACGAACAGGCGGGTCTGGGAGGTCTGGACGAACAGGCGGGTCTGGGAGGTCTGGACGAACAGGCGGGTCTGGGAGGTCTGGACGAACAGGCGGGTCTGGGAGGTCTGGACGAACAGGCGGGTCTGGGAGGTCTGGACGAACAGGCGGGTCTGGGAGGTCTGGACGAACAGGCGGGTCTGGGAGGTCTGGACGAACAGGCGGGTCTGGGAGGTCTGGACGAACAGGCGGGTCTGGGAGGTCTGGACGAACAGGCGGGTCTGGGAGGTCTGGACGAAAAGGCGGGTCTGGGAGGTCTGGACGAAAAGGCGGGTCTGGGAGGTCTGGACGAAAAGGCGGGTCTGGGAGGTCTGGACGAAAAGGCGGGTCTGGGCGTTCTGGGCGCTCTAGAGGGTCTGGGCGTTCGGGCGGCACCGGCAGGCAGAGGCGCTTGGGCGGCGCCGGCAGGTAGAGGCGTTCTGGGCGTACGGGCGGTGCCGGCAGGCAGAGGCGCTTGGGCGGCGCCGGCGGGCAGAGGCGTTCTGGGCGTTCGGGCGGCGCCGGCGGGCAGAGGCGTTCGGGCGGCGCCGGCGGGCAGAGGCGTTCTGGGCGTTGGGGCGGCGCCGGCGGGCAGAGGCGTTCTGGGCGTTGGGGCGGCGCCGGCAGGGCGAGGCGCTTGGGCGGCGCCGGCAGGGCGAGGCGCTTGGGCGGCGCCGGCAGGGCGAGGCGCCTCTCTGTGGCTTGTGGGTTGGAGGAAGCCCTCTTCTTCCTCCGCCGCTTGCGAGGGCGACGAGGCGGCGTCCAATCCGTCGACTCTGGTGGGGCGGCCTCCTGGATGACTGCGGCTTCTGGGGCGGCCTCCTGGACGACTGCGGCCTCTGGGGCGGCCTCCTGGACGACTGCGGCCTCTGGGGCGGCCTCCTGGACGACTGCGGCCTCTGGGGCGGCCTCCTGGACGACTGCGGCCTCTGGGGCGGCCTCCTGGACGACTGCGGCCTCGTTCTTCCTCCTCCTCCTCCGTTTCCGGGTCATTGGAGGGCTGGGGCCCCTACTGACTGCAGATGGAACAGGGGAGCAGGCAGTGGGCTGGGAGCTCGTTAGAGGAGCGGGTTCCTGCTCCCCAAGATGGAAGACGTGGTACACGAACTCCCAGAAGCTAAGATGCCCCAGCTTTTCCATCTCCCAATAGACGAGAGGCTGGTCGAGGCAGATGTTAAATACCTCCTTAAGATCAGCCTCCTCGTAGTCGAAGTGATGCACCTCAATCAGGAAGTCACAGGCGAACTCTCTGACATCAGCCCCCAGCTGGCGAAAGTATCGGGAATTTACGAGGTGCATCATCTGCTGGCGGGTGGATGGTCTTGGAGAGGGAGATGGAAAAAGGAAGATCCCCATCTCTGCTGAGTCCTCTTGTGGCTGGTTTCTTCTGTCAGGTTGGGTGAAGGGATTGAGCGAGGACTCAATATTGCAGTAGACAATGGGGATTTATTGTTACAAAACAAAATAAAAACTGAACAAAAACCACCCCGAGGGGGAAAACAAGACATGAACATGAACTTGACTCACTAGACTAGACTTGACTTGATTCAGAATACTAGGAACACACAACCATTCAACGACGAGAAACCAGCACAAGACAACAGACACGGATGGATTAAATACACACATGAGGAACGGTAATTGAATAAGACACAGCTGGGAACAAATCAAACTAAAGCAGGGAAACAAGGTGGGAGGGTTACACACTGACGAGACAAAGACGACGTGCAGCTGGCGCCAGCCAAACTGCGCGTGACAGAAAACAAAGCACGCGGCCGATTGGATGCGAACCGCGTGCCAAACATAAACACACGGACGAAAGGAGGCGCGGCTCGCGCAAGGCTTGAAACCGCGCCCACTCACATAACGTAGAGCTCGCAAGAACGAGTTCTCACGAGCTCACGACAAGGACTAACACACACGAGTTATGAATGCCCGAATCCCGATCCAAAACCGAAACTGAACCAGACCCAAGTATCGGGACCGGACATCATAACTCGTACGAAAGACGTCACAGACAAGCGCGCGCGCGGCTCGAATCCTCGACGCCGTGCGCACACACACCAAACACGAGACATAATGGTAGTGTCAGAGCTCTGCCACAAAACCAAGAAATGACTACTAGACCGAATGTGGCAGAACCCTGACACTGATACACTAAGTATAAATCTTCAGTGCCACATAATCCTTCAGAAATCATTTTAATATGCTGATATTCAAAACTAATATGCAAAACTGTGTTTCAAATCTTTCTACTTCAGCATTTCAAGGGGGTTTAAGTTTAGACTTTGACTAAGCTATTCCAAATCTTTTATTTTATTTTTAAGCCATTCTGAGGTATACATCGCCTTTCTGGTTGACCCTTTTGCTTTTGATTTGCTTTCTGACAGACTGCTGAACATTCTCCAGGAGACTTTTTTGATACAGAGCACAATTCATAGCTCCTTTTGATAATGGCAAGGTGTCCAGTTCCAGATGTAGCAAAATATCCCCAAACCACAATACTGCCACCATCATGCTTAACTGTTTGTTTGGGGTTTCTTCTCATGAAATACAGTCTTTGATTTTCATTAAACATAACAGGGAACATATTATCCCAAAAGGCACTTTGTCTCCATTGGTCCATATTGTTACAGGATTCTTGAAGATCGTCCTTCTGCTACTTACATTAGCAGATGTGAGACAAGGTTTTTTTGTGTGTGTGATTTCCACCATGATACCAATATTAGCCAAGAGTATTCCTGAGAGTATTTTGACATTTGCCAAGACAAGAAAGGCCTGATTTTAGAATGTTGCTAGAAATGGTTCATTTTTCTCCAAACTATTTTATCCGCTTAATCATTAACCTCCACACTACCACAATCCACAATGTTAAAGATGTGCACAAACTCAGAAATTGGGGACAATATTTTTATAGCAGCAGTGTACACACAAGAAGTTACACTGACCTACTACTGCAGACCTGGCTTTTACTTGTAGGCATGCTGGACGAAGAGAAACAGATAACAAATTGTATAGAAACCAAACCAAATCTAAGAGTCGGGAAATTATTTAGGTTTTGTATGTGTATAACTTGCACAACAAACAAACTGCATTTGTTGTAACTAATTAGCTGTCAAATTCACCATGCAGATCAGCATTTTACTATGATTTCTAAAAAGAAAAATGTGGAGGAGAAAAACAAGGATGGAAAGAAACACGTAGCAATTCTTTTCCAAAGTTCATTACAAGCCCCATTAAGTAAACAGACACCAAGATTCAAAAAACAAGTGTTCACAATCAACAACTCAAAAACCTTGTTGTAAACTGGTAATTGTAATATGCTGTTATGATTAAGGCTTTCATTCATTATGTTAATAAAAAATAACTTCTGCCAAAAATCAATTATAATTGTGAATTAGATCATTTTAACTGAAGCTATCAACTTAAACCTGCAATATGTGACTCCACATATGGCAATACAATCAATATCAATGCAAATTATCACAGTAACACAGTAAACTGTTTATCTAAAATCTAACTATAATCAGACATATTATAACTACATTATATTTGACATACATATTTCATTAAAGGCATTTTGCTTCCCTCTATCTAAACATTATAGGAAGTTTTTTTTTTCTTCAGTCGTAACACCTTAGCAATCACATAGCAAAACCTGGCAATCGTCTACAATCAGCATGGTGAAATACCTGTTTTGCTCAGACAAGCACTTATCATTTTTTTATACAAAGTTAAATGACTCCGTTCCAGGGAATAGTAAATAGTTTTAGCAGATTACTTGTCTTCTAAAGCAAATGTCCTGTGGAAATTAATAGCATTAAATATTGCAAACAAAAACAGATGTCCATAAAGTTCACAGAAAACAGTGCTTTATTGATTTTTATTCATATCAGTTTGTTCTGTTGAAAAAAGTGAGAAATAATATTACAAAATATTGTTAGTTATCACTCTTTCTCTCTCTCTCTCTCTCTCTCTAACTCTCTCTCACACACACAAACATACACACACACTTTTTTTAATTAACATGACAAATATAACAACATTTCCCTCTACATTACCTCAGAGCTATAGTAAAGCAATATGAAGATGTGATCAATGATAAACGGCTCTACTGAACCCCTGAAAACACACGCACCCAATATGAGCCCAATTGAAATAAACAAGCATCAACATCAACCGTTTCCATTGGTTTTGTGGAAAAGAAGATGCCATATTGTATTTATCCATTTCCTACAAAAACCTTAATAATAAAAATAAAAATAAATACTCACCACAAAGCAGCTGCATCCAAGCGCAGGTTTTGTAGACAGTAGCGGTGTTGCAGAAGAAGAAGAGCGCCATACAGGCGATACAGCTCAAAATGAGCACCATGGACAGCAGCACGAAGACAGAGGCCGTCTGAAAAGCGCCGGACGGGATGGAGCTGAAGTCGGAAAATGATCCCTGGCAAACCAGCTCCCGGTTCGAGTTACCGTCGCCCACGCAGTAATGGTATAACCCGAAGTAACCGGCATGTGGTGTATTCACGCTGTCCCCGATCCAGTAGGGCTGGATGAAGACAACCACGTTTATGGTAGCGAAGCAGATGGTGAAGATGGCCCACAGGACGCCGATGGCTCGAGAGTTACGCATATAGTTGTCATGGTAAATCTTTGAAGCTTCTTGCGAAGGTAGCATTTTTTTTCTCGCTTGCTCCCAACCGTCTACTCTCCTGTGATTTGTTTCTGCTATTTCCGGCGTCTCTATCTCCCCCTATCTACCCCACCGGCACCCTCAGAAATGCGCTTCTGCTTCGAATCCACTGAATGGAGATGAATAAAGATTTGTCTGATTTGATGTATGTAATCGGTTTTCTTCCTTGATTTGATTTACCAGACACAATAAGTCCCTTTGTCACACCAGAATTGATCATGAAACAATTAAATAATTGATGGAAACCTTGTTATGATAATGCATTCGGTGAAGAAAAAATCCGTTCTCCTTTCCACCTCCGCTCTCGTGCAAGAATGCGGGCGAGATGACTGAGATTACATTGCAAAATAAATGTCTATGTCAAAATCGACAATACACATTATTGCTGTTCAATGTGTCTAAGTATAGCATATCCGGTGTACCTCTCATCGGCTGTAATGCTGTCAAGATCTCAATGATGGATCTTCCGCAGACGAGCGAGAGCAGATAACGAAAGCTGGAACATCAGCGAGAGGCGTCGCACATTGTCCTAATTAACCTGAAAAAAAAAACCATCTGGATTTCATTCAGAAGAGCACTCGTTTCGCGATTTTAACAAAACCACCGCGTCTCCGTTATCCCGCAAGGCTATTTCTTTTCTGCGCGCACACGTTTATGATGATGTTCAAAGCCGCCGAAATATTGCAGAAATTTCAATAAGTTTACGCCCCTTAAACATGCGTCAATACAAAGTAGCAATTATTTAGTAATTATTTTTCAGACATATTATAGAACACTTTACTATTGTATGGCATAACCCCTCTGTTTATTTAAAATATAATTATTTGCTTTTAGCATCAAACCTTTCCAATCTGTTTCACGATAAATCATGAATTTATCACTTAAGTAATTCTAATACTGTTTTTTTTCTTTGCACAACATATTCAGACAGAATGAAATAAAGTGATAACTGTAAATTGTAACATTAAAGTAAACTGTGACATTAAAGGTCTCTGTGTCTACAACACAGTAAAAAGTGGTAGGCTAATAGGTTGTTACGTGAAAGAACCTGATTTTACCCTTAAATTTAGCTTTATTGGTGTTACCCAATACTATATTAAAATGTGATTCATGTAACATCTAAATTAATTGATTTAGTGTGATCAAACATGTGGGCCCCATAAAGGGTTAGTTAAACCCAAATTTAAAATTCTGTCATTAATTACTTATTGTCCCCCCCATCAGTTAAAATAGTCCATGCGACTACAGTGGTTCAACCTTAATTTTATAAAGCAATGAAAATACTTTAAAAAGTATATTCATTTATATTGTGCTTTTAACAATACAGATAGTGTCATACAACGGGGTGCTGGCGTGTGATGTGGAGAAACGAGGAAACGAGGATGCAAACAGAACTCAGGTTTATTGCAAACGGAAAGTACTTTAAATAGAAACACAAAAGGCACTCGATGGTGCAAACCGCAAACCTCATGGAAACACTGGGGAACACGGAGGAACATCCACACGCGGGGAACGACCGAGGAACTCTGACGAACACGACAAACACAAAGGGACACAGGAGGGTATTTATGGAGACGAGGAAACTACACACAGCTGACGGGACTTGGGCAGTGATTAACGAGACAGGTGTGGAACAATCTAGAAGGACCCGGAAGGTGAGAGACGAGACAAGACTGTGACAGTACGCCCCCTCCTGCAAGGCGTGACCTCACGCCGAGTGAGCAACACCTTGCGGAGGGAAGGGAGGGAGGGGGAACAGGAGGAGGACAAGACAGACCAGACAATCAGAAGAAACAAGGGTGGGAGGGTGGGCAGCCTGGAGACCGGGTTACCCGGAGTCATGGAGGTCTCCAGGGTGGTACCAGGGAAATAGGGCGCCAGGGTGGCACGGCAGTCCAAGGTGGCTCAGGGACGGCCGGCGGCGGAGGCTCTGGGAGGGCCTGCGGCGGAGGCTCTGGATCTGGAGGGACCGGTTCTGGAGGGACCGGCTCTGGAGGGACCGGCTCTGGAGGCTCTGGAGGGACCGGCTCTGGAGGTTCTGGAGGGACCGGCTCTGGAGGCTCTGGAGGGACCGGCTCTGGAGGGCCCGGCTCTGGAGGGACCGGCTCTGGAGGCTCTGGAGGGACCGGCTCTGGAGGCTCTGGAGGGACCGGCTCTGGAGGATCTGGCGGGACCGGCTCTGGAGGATCTGGAGGGACCGGCTCTGGAGGATCTGGAGGGACCGGCTCTGGAGGATCTGGAGGGACCGGCTCTGGAGGATCTGGAGGGACCGGCTCTGGAGGATCTGGCGGTACCGGCTCTGGAGGATCTGGCGGGACCGGCTCTGGAGGATCTGGCGGGACCGGCTCTGGAGGATCTGGCGGGACCGGCTCTGGAGGATCTGGCGGGACCGGCTCTGGATCTGGCTGGACCGGCTCTGGATCTGGCTGGACCGGCTCTGGATCTGGCGGGACCGGCTCTGGATCTGACGGGACCGGCTCTGGCTCTGGATCTGGGTCCGGATCAGGCGGCTGTGGCTCTGGCTGGACCGGCTGGAATGGCTGTGGCTCTGGCTGGACCGGCTGGAACGGCTGTGGCTCTGGGCAGAGTTCTGGAGGTCCTGGGAGGACCGGCTGCACCGGCAGAGGCTTTGGGAGGACCGGCTGCACCGGCGGAGGCTCTGGGAGGGCCGGCTGCACCGGCGGAGGCTCTGGGAGGGCCGGCTGCACCGGCGGAGGCGGTTCAGGCCACGGGAGATCTGGCCAATCCAGAGGCCCGGGCAGGTCCAGCGATTCAGGCCACGGCGGGAGTTCCAGGTCAGTGGGATGCTCTGGCGGGCTGGGCTCGGACTCTGGCTGGAGGCTCTCGGGCTCTGGCTGGAGGCTCTCAGGCTCTGGCTGGAGGATCTCGGGCTCTGGCTGGAGGATCTCGGGCTCTGGCTGGAGGATCTCGGGCTCTGGCTGGAGGATCTCGGGCTCTGGCTGGAGGATCTCGGGCTCTGGCTGGAGGATCTCTGGCTCTGGTTTGAGGATCTCTGGCTCTGGCTTGAGGATCTCTGGCTCTGGCTTGAGGATCTCTGGCTCTGGCTGGAGGATCACTGGCTCTGGCTGGAAGATCTCGGGAACAGGCGCTGACGGGCGTCGAGGTGCGGGATGATATTCTGGACCCCTCTCTTCTGGCCGACTTCCACGCTGCACACCCGGACCGTCCAGCACCTCGGGGCCGAGGCCGGCCTCGCCGTCGTCCGCCGCGGTCCTCTGGAGCTGCCCGTGAGGGGGGGGGGGGTACTGTCACAGACTCAGCCACGCCCCCTGCACCAGACTCCCAAGCTCCACCCACTCGTTCCCTGTCACCTGATTACTGAGCACCCACACCTGTTTTCCATCATTGGAGCCCTTTATCACTAGCCCTCACCATGCACTCAATGTCTGGTCTCAGCTATTGCTACTCAGACTGCCTTGCAACCTGTTGCATCTCCAAGCTACCAAGTACGCTACTGCTACGCTCCCGAGTCTCCAAGATTCCTCGCTTCCATCATTCCAAGGTTCCACTAGTGTGTTCACTGCTTCTGTTAAGTCACTCTCCTGTTCCTGTGTTTACACCTGCTCACCAGTTCTCTGTTTCGTGTCCTGACTACAATAAACCTGTTATCGCACATTAACCTCTGTGTCCTCCAGTCTATTATGACAGATAGTTTCAAAATAGCTTTAGAGTGATAATTTTACAGTTGATTAGATCATTACAGTAATTATTAGTATTATTATTATTATTATTATTGTAAAAAAAGTTATTTATTAATTTAAGGGCCGCTCATGACACCGCTTTCAACAAGCAGATGATGGCCCCTCTGGTCTTGGAGAAAGTGGCCATCATCTTCAAGTAATTTATGTGCCAGGAGAGATGAGGGCCCTGCCACAGACCTTGATCCGAGCGACCACTCATAATTGACCCCAACCTCTGAGTGATGCATTTGTCATTAGTGTTACATGACGACAAGGAGCCTAAAGCAGAGGGCCTTGGGAGAGAAACCAAGGCATGTAAGCATCACAGCGTGACCTTGATCATGTAAAGCAGGCATCCCCTCAGTTCCCCTCAAAAAAGCATCGAAACCGTTTCGCGAGATAACCCATATATCATATATTACATATATTAACATATATTTTCCCACATATAACCCGCAGACGCAGATAATCCGCACGCTCATATAGACAGCGGGTTTTGGGTTTTGTGTAAAAAATCTTTTCAGACAATTGTTCAGGCTCGGTGCTTATGCACGAAAGTGCTTATGCACGAAATTCACACAATAAAAAAACAAGCACCAGTCAGAATCAGAACAACAACAAAAAAATCAGTATCTCCCACTCTCCTCTCTGCTCTGTGCACGTCCCTTTAAGAAAAGCGTGTGGATGATATGAGAAGAACCCGCCCTCATGGCAGCACAGCCAATCACGTCTTCTTTTTGATTGACAGGTCAGACAGCCTATCAGCGCAGCTGTCAGAGTGATGGTGCAAGTGCAGCTGTCAGAGTGAAAAGTTTGGCAAGGGCCAAAGATAGCAACCCTCGCAAGAACAAAAAAGGAACATGTATGGATGTACATCAGGGGTGCCCAAACTTTTTCCTATGAAGGGCCAAAAATCAAACTTGATTGAGAGCCGTGGGCCAAAAGTACATTTTGCATCATAAAACAAACTGTATTACATTAAAGTTGCTATATGGGTTTATTTATTTCATAATATTTAAAATAAATATAAAAAAACTTTAATCTGATTAACTACTGCAGTTTAATTTGTAAAGCTTTGCATTTTAATGAACAATTTAAATGAGCAACAATCCCCAAGTGTTCAATGTACAATACAGTTCAATGCCAAATACACAATCAATAATAAACCATGTGGTTGCAATGTCAGTGACCTAATGAGAGATATGAAGCTGGTCTTTATTTTTTAGAAGTTTTTTAAGAATGGGCTGTAGCTGACTTAGACAAAGAAAAGATATTATGTAGGTGAGAGTCAGTTATTTGGCTTCTTAGTTTACTCTTGTTAAAGTTCATCAGACTAAAAGTCTGCTCGCAGAGGTAGGTACAGTAATCCCTCGCCACTTCGCGGCCTCAGTGCATCGCGGATTTTTCAAAAATATTCATCAAAAAATACAAATTCAAAAACACCGCCATATCGGCAGCCGTATTGCGGAAAGCAGCGTTGTTTAATCGTGCGAAACTTTTTCCCAGGACGCCAGAAAAAGAGAGAAACTATCTTTGTACATGCCCACAGCACTCAGACAAGACACGTGATTGGTTCCTGGCGCGAGCTCGACCAATGAAACTACGAGTGGATGTATCCCGTGAGCTGACTGGCCCTTCGCGGATTTTCATCTATCGCGGGGGTTCTGGTCCACATTAACTGCAATAGACCCTTTCCACATGACGTCACGCAACTTCCGTTTGAACTCAAAGCAGGGTATAGTTACTTCCGTCGGGCGTCATAGTGAACGCGATAAAGTTTACACAGTCCTTTCTACATCTGCCAGACATGTGTCTATGATGTACAGCGACTTTCAGACACATTTTCGCTTACAACACGTTCTAAACTTGATAAAGGATACAAACCGGTACCAAAGAAGTCCAAGAATCGTGCCCATACCGTTGCATATATCAGTAAGAGTGACTTGCATATATCAGTAAGAGTGACTTTTCAAGATCCAGGAGTATCATGGCAAAGGCTGTGAATACTTTTGTACATGTGAGTTGTTTTATTAATAAACTTGGCAAAGGTTTCAAACAAACTTCTTTGACGTTGTCATTTTTTGTCAACGAATTGTTTAGAATTTTGACAACAGGAAACATGGAAATGCAATTCAACATTACATTAAAATATTTAGGGCAACAGATTATCACAAATGTATTTTGTTTATTGAACAGAATATACAGTCATTGACTGAACATATTTGGGTTCGGTGTAAACACTGCAAACATATAACAACATTGTGCAGATTACAACAAACACATTATAAACATTCCAATATGGAGCATTACTATACGGCCATGAAGGCCTATGGTTATAAAAGTAATTTACTGCCACATAATTTTTTTTACATTTATTTATTGAACAACAAGGAACACTACAATAGCATCGACAAGAAGACTGTGCCATGCTTGATGGGTGGGAAACTGTTGAGAGATGGACACAGGTAAAGAGGAATAATGAATCACATCAGAATATGAAAATGACCGGTAGATTGGATTAAGAGGGAGTCATTCTAAACAACTGTGCTGGAATACATAATATAAAAAGTTAAAACTTATTAGTAAACTTCAGGCAACACAGGCTGAGAGAGATGCATATTTTTTTCTGTTGCTACAAACTAGCCTACTTTACCATCCAGTTCACGCACATGTTAAAGAACTGTAAACTGGAAATAATCATTAACATTATCAAACAAACTAAAATACAGAAACCTGTAAATGCGTAAACATTATTATTATTTCTATAACTTTTACTTTTCGTGTTGTTAGTTAGCCAGTTCCGGCATTCTCCTGAACACGCGTACGGCTAAACGGAAGTGAAGATACCCTGCTTTGAGGAAAGGTGGAAGTATTCTGACGTCATTGTGAAAAGGGTCTATAAACGAGGGATCACTGTACTGCCAAACAGAGACCGTATCACTGGTGATGAAGGACGCAGCAGATCTGTTCAGATCGAAGTCCAGCAAGCAGCTTGTTAGCCTTCTGTTTTCGCGTCTCGCCGCTGTACTTTAAGAAAGCTGCACAATGTTTTGTTTCATAATGACGACGGATATTGTACTCTTAAAACAGCAACAGACTGTTTGCAAACTAGACATACTGCCTTTGATTTGACTTCTGTGAATAAAAACTCATCTTCCCCTTTAAAAAAACTAAAAATCTCTTGTCTGTGTGCCACTGCCTTGATTTCTCCATTATTGCGTTTAATTTGTTCACGGTTATTGACGTCATGTGTCGCAAAGCACACAGTGCTGCGCCTTGAATTGCGCATTTACAATAATTTTTAAATTAATTTACATTTAATTTAAACATTTAATTTCAGTTTACTCTGTTGTAGTTCAACTATAAAACAAGCAAAATTATGTCAAATTAGAAATGACAATCTGTGTCGAAGGTATCTCTGTCTCTCTCTTTCTCTCTCTCTCTCTCTCCCCGGGCCCTAGTTTGGGCATCTCTGATGTACATGATGCAAGTTTTTACGGTAAATGAGAATGTACATGCTTTTTGGGTACAGTTTTTGGTGTCTTTTTACACAACAATGTTGCCACGATTTGTTTGATGAAGTGATTGGCATTCATCTAAAAAAATTTACACATACACAGTATAGTGTATGTTTTTCTAACAACAATGTGGACATTCACATTACCCTGGTCCCTTGTTCCCCTGGCACCACCCTGGAGACCACCCTGACTATGGACTGGTCTGTGTACCGGTCTCCAGGATGCCCATTCTCCCGCCCTTGTGTCTGTTGTCTTGTCGGTCAAGCCTATGTTTTGTATTTGTCTTATATTTGTCATATTATCATCTGCATTGCTCAGGAGTGATTCTGGCCCATTGTTCCACACAAATGATCTTAAAATCTTGAAGGTTCTTTGGGCCTCTTTTAGGAACTTTGATCTTTAGTTCTATCCATAGATTTTCTATGGGATTTAGGTCAGGTGATTGACTGGGCCATTCATGCAACTTGATTTTCTTTCTTTGAAAAAAAGTTATATGTTGCTTTTGTTTTTTCAGTGACTACATCTGGTGAAAATTTTGTGTCAATGGTCCACTCAGAAATCCCTTAACTGATAAAAATGCTGATGTGTTACTTATTTCCCCCGTTGTATAAAGCAGTTGCTCTCTCGATCAGTGCTCTGAAGGCAATTTCAATACTAATGTAGTGTTTACCATGCCAGGTCAGACACAGTAGGAAGAGATCTATGTTGTTACAGATCTCTCTCTGCACTTTCAGACAAGTGCAGTTCAACGTGCAAGCAAGGCCATTGTCACAATGATCATTCTAGAGAGAGGACAGTGGCTTAACTTGGCTAATTTTTATGACAGGGAAAAATAAGTCATCCTGGATATACCAGTTGTTAAAGAGGACATTTTTGGCTCGGCTCTGACATTGATGCAAAAGAGATGCGAGGAAAAGAAGAAGGATGATGAAGTTAAGCAACTCTGTCTGACTAGAAATACACAGACACCTCCGCCATCTTAGCAAACCTTTTGAACAAGTTGAGGCCCATCTACCCCATAGCTTCCGCATTCCTAGATGGCAGAAACATATTGTGAATGCAGCGGGTCAGAGCAGAGTACTGGATCAGAGAACTGCCTGGCCAAGGAAGAACTATTCACCTACAACAGCTCAGACGGTCCAGTAAGCCCCTCATCCTTAGCCGTATCCTTATTGTCAGGGATCGAGGAGGAGGAAGGCAGGTTCATGGGGTCTTCCCCAGGAAAAGGAGAACAATATTAAAAGAACACCCTATAATACCACCTCAGGCAGTTATAGCTCCCATATAGGTGGAGAGCCACTGCAATCCAGATCACAGACTCATTCATGACTCAGCCACATGATGGCATCAGAATGCTGTGAATAAACAATTGGTGAGAGTGCACACAGTCCTGCTGGGTAAATACCCAGCAGGACTGTGTGCACTCTCATCAATTGTTTATTCAGTATATTCAGTATTATACAGTAATACCTCGGTTTACGAGTTTAATTCGTTCCAAGTGCAAGCTCGTAACCCAAAATGCTCGTACACCAAAACAATTTTCCCCATAAGAATGCACTAAAAATCACTTGATTTGTTCTACACTACCATAAATGCGCATTTTAAATATTTTTGTAGTTGGGCTGGAAATCTTCAGTCCAATTTGGTAACACATGCTCCGCTAATAAAGTTTCATCATATTCAAATGTAACAGTCGTTGTGATGACTAATGGAATGAACAACAACCTATAAAATAATGCAACGTGGTGATTGATGCAACTAAACTGAGCAATGCTGAGAGAATGAACGAGTTAAGGGGTGATAAAGAGGTTGGAACCGAGTGACTGTTTCATGCGAGGCTGTCGTTAGGATATTTCCAGTAGAAATGCGCGTGATAATGCTGAGAGTTTGATTTTTCCCACACAAAAATGCACGTGGGCGATTTAATATTTTTCTCGCACACCGATACAATGCTCGTACACCGATTTGACTTTTCATGCTTGTACACCAATTTGCTCGTATACTGAGTCACTTGTAAACTGGGATATTACTGTATATATGTTAATGATTTGAGGATAGACTGCATTTAGGAGGGCAAGATAACATATGTTGGCATGCAAACTGATTTTGTGGCGTAATCTGTGCCAATCTTTTATCCGTGAGGGCATGTATGATTTAGAGCATATATGACAGAGTGACAGTGGATCTGTTTTGTGTCTCTATGCTAAGTGTCCTCTGTTTTTCTCCCTGCAAGATCAGAGCGCACCTCTAGAGATAGATGCACTGGCACTCAAATGGCCTCACTCTCCTTTACGTGTTCCCACCAACAGCATTAATATCCCCAACCCTTTACAGAGTGAGGGAGGGGGGACTGAATCTGATATTAATAGCTCCGCAGTGGCCAGGGAAATATTGGCTGATCATAAATATACTACTCAAAGACCCGTTGTCACTCCCATTGCGGAGAGATTTACTGTCACAGGCAGCAAAGGGGATCGTTCCTCCTCATCCAGAACGCTATGGGCCTGGCCAGTGAGTTGTTAAATTTGAACACAACCAGTCTGTCTAACAGTGTCATCGGAACCATATACAAAATGCATAATATGAATAAAGTGTTCATAAACAGATTTGAAAGGCCAAGGGAAAGCATTTTTCAACCATTAAAGTATTTATGGCTGCTATATCTGCTTGTTAGGTTTACTCATTCAATGTCCCCATTTGAGCCACTGGACAGAATTTATTTCAAAATGTAGTCATTTAAGACAGAAGTGCTATTAGTTTTGGCAAAGTCCATAAGCAGTATTCATGCACCTTCACTGAATGCCCAGGGATGCAGGGGTAATTCTGAAATGTAATCCTGCATTTGTGCACTAAACAATTCACCCTATCATTCCACTTCATATCCACCACTTTTTGCTTCATTGGCTCAGGAAACGTTAAATGCATCATGCCCAGTGCGTGCTTTACCCATTTACAAAGAAATAACCAGAGGGTATCAAATCTTTGGCAAAAAGATTGTATGGAGAAGCCAATTAATAAGCAGTGATTATCGCACTGAATAGTGAAGACGATTTCTTTGGCATATTCCGGTAAAGGTCTTGTGTGAAGTGTTTGCAAGGTTCTATCAACTGGTTACATCTCAAACTTTGGCGCATTCAGCATTGAGTGTAGGATCTTGAGTCATGACTCATCCAGTCCTGGATGTGGTTGTGGTTGGCATGAGACTGTGAGGCAGGCTAGCTGGCCATCCGGGCTATGGGATATCCCATAGTGAGACACCAAAACGTATGCTTGAAAGAGAACAATATGCTACTTGTGTAAACTCAGTTTGCTAATTGCATTAAGTGAGGTGTCTCACCAGATCACCCTCCTTGCTGTGTACAGCGAAGAAGTGTGCTTGTTTTAATGTTTTAGTGACATTGTGTTGCTTATTTTATATTGAAGGGGGAAAATAACTATGCCAGTTATTTGGAGCTGGCGTAATGTAATAGGTCAACTGAGGAAGGCGCGGAAGGGGAGTATCCCATAGCAAAACACCTCACTTAATGCTATCAGACAAGCGGGGTTATTAAATAAACTATTCTTATATAATGGGATTTTTCAATTTATGAGTAAAATAGGGTCTGTGGTAAACATAACTTGACCATACTTGAATATTTTGTTACACAATGTAAATTATATCCATATCGAAAACAAATTTTAATTGTAATTTTAAAAAGTGTGTCCAATAATTTTATAATCTCCAGTTTACCCATAAATTTAAGAAATCGACAGGAAAATTTCAAGGGAACCCGTGGTCTTGTGTTATCCCTGCTGAACTCTATGGTTTTGATTCCAACTTTTTAAATCAAATTAATTTATGGTTGTTTTGTTTGTAGCAAAAGCTCAGGCTCTATCTATGATTTGTGCAATTGTTTTTATGCACATGTTATAAATGCCATGAAAATAATCACTCCACAGAATTTTTTTTGACAAAATATTGAAAATTCACAATGTTGATTGGCTGACAGCAACGGCATAACTACGATATCCTGTGTTGCTGGAACACGAAAGGCAGCAGACAGGTAAAAACTTAAGCGTATTTCTTCTATAAACCTTCTACACTACACACAAAAATTAGCTATTTATGCCTTTTGTAAACTTTTGTTTTCGTTAATTCACATTTAGGCTAATTTGGATTGCTCACCAACTCAAAGAGATGTTATGCGAGTCCAGATGGTGTAACTGTGACATCCATCACCACAAGTCCATGATAACCACCTTAGCTAGGTGTCACCTTGGTCTAATTGTATCTTTTCAGCTTTGAAAACCCAACATGTTGGACCCTGTTTATGCCTGTATTTAATATTATCCATGTGTGACTGGATTGACAAATTCTTAATATTTGAGGAATAAAAAAAAAAGGTTTCAAGTCCTAGACCTTAGTTTGTAACTATTCCATAGGGTGTTCTTTTAAGACTGTTATCTTTCAATCCCAAAATCTAATGCAAATAGGCCTTTATAATCTCTCACTCTCAGCTCTCATTTCAATCAGCAATGTTCAGCAAATGCTTAAACTAGTTATAAAAATGTTCACAAACATTTTATTCAAAAAGCAAAATGTGATGCATTTTGTCATGAAAAGGGAAGGGTTCAAATTAGGTTCAAAAAAATAAAATAAAGATAAAAATATGTCTATGGATGCTAGAAAAGTGCCAAATGTTTGTGGGGTTAAGAAGAGGTGAATCTCAATCAAAACCATATCCCAATAAACCCAACCCTAACTGTTACAATGACACATAAAAGAAATATCATGCAGCAAATTTGGTGTCCTATATTTCTCTGAGAACAGAATGACACTTCACCCGAGTACACATGATCATGTAGTTAAGGTGCTGATAAATTGCAGATGAGTCTTTTTTTTTTTTCTCAAGAATCTTCTATGAAAGAGACATTCATATAAACAAGTGAACTAAGGCTGACCACATTAACCCGTCATCATTTCAAGATCTTTTCACATTAGGATAAAACAAAAACAGACAATCTTTTATATTGTTGTATTGTATAAATTCACCAAGCAGACAACTATGGTTCTCTAGATGCAACAGGGGAATTGGTTTTGTTTGAAGTGGGATCAATATACCACCACCGTGGTCATCATGGCACATGAATTGGTGACCTCACTGTTTATAAAAGGTCCCATCCAAGGGAGGTACAGTACTATGCCTATTTTATTTTTAAAAAAGTCTGCAAGCAGCTTTTTTTAATTATAAAAAGGGAAAACACTTACATTTGAGACCACAGCAGCACACTTGCTTATCTTTTTTTTTTTTTTTTTTTTTTTTACTAATAAACCATTTGGACATAGCATTTTTCCTCTCTTCCTTTCTAAAATGGTGGTTGGAATGCAAGGACTGGTCAAAAAGGAGAGTAAATTAAAAGAAGACAATGAAGAATACGAAGTGAGAGAAATTAAGTATACACTCTATAGGATTAAAGGGCTTGGGGAAGGTACACATACTTTTTAACGGAGTATAAACAAAAAGATTTCTGCAATTTTTTTTCAGCAGTCATGTGCTTTGCAAGTCACAAAGAGGGTTTTTTAACAATCATTGGAAACAAGTTAAAAAAAAAAAAACAGTTTGACAATTGCATGTTTTTACCTTAAGAGGCAATCATGATCACATGGGAAACAAAAACAATTCAAATGGACCAACTGAAGCACCATAAGATCTGCTTGACAAGTATGTGTATGTATATATATTTATACACATACACACATACATACACACACACACACCTCAAGTCAAGTGAATAGTGATTTTAAATGACACTAACGAGAATTCAACAGGCCACAGGGCCGTTGGACCCTAACGATAGCTAGACACTGGAATGATTCAGAGTGAGGAAAAAAAAAAAACTCACCATTCACTAAGAATTGCTTTCATGTGCATCCAAAAACACTTCTCTCTGAGCCACCCATGAAAACTACAAAACTGTTCTGATGACGACTACTGGTACAACTGAGAATTGAAGAATGTCCTCATCGTCAAGCATCTTAGAGTAAGAGTGCCATTTCATATGGTCATAATACCATCAATTAGATATAGAGTTGAAAACTCATCTAAGACCAGCATGATCACTTTTACTCTTAGATGAGTCTTAAAGATGAGAACCCTACATTAAAAGAAAGTTTTGTTTCACCACTGCTGCTTAACTTTCCTCTTAAATACTCAGCATAAACATCATTGTAGAATTTGGGTGAATTTTTAAAACATTTAAATCTGGTTATATACTCCAAACTAGTTACTTTTATGTTCCATTGATTTGATTGCTATGAAGTCCTCACTACGTTAAATGTAACTGCAGAAATTCATTTTTTGGAAAAAGATAAAAAGGAACCTGGGGGGTGGGGGGTGTTGGGGAAAGAAAGAAAAGCAGACCATCCATACAAAACTCAATACATCAAATTCCCACTAACAACGCACAGCTTCTCCACAGGTAAAAGTGAGGAGGATATCACACTCTTCTCTTTCTGACACACACGCATACACACACACACACACACACACGCATACACACACACACACACACACACACACACACACACTGTGGGTCCTAAAAGGTCCCCGACTGTGTCCATACTCCTGAACCCTGTAAATTTCGTTGTGGATAGTGCTGGGCTCCAGAAGCTGTAAGATGTCTTGAGTTAGCCTGACTGGGTCTGTCTGCTCTCTGGCTGTGCACTCTGGGTGACTGGGCCAATCTGGAGCCATGAGCACCTTGTGCATGTGGTACTGCAGTGCTGTCCATTTTAAGGTGGCCTAGACCTCTGGTGGGTAGAGAAAGAGCAGCTGACAGGGTGCTGTCCAACAGTTTAGCTTTAAGGCTTGAGGAGTCCACCCCACCTCCACTGCTGCTATGAGGCTGTGGCGCACACATTGTTGAGTCCACTGAGGATATGGATAACGTAGAAGAGGGCGGGCTTCCTTGGGTGAGTGGGCTGTGTGTGGGCAGCTTTGAAGGATAGTAACTGGGCCTCCCTGAGCTGCAGCGGGGAGGGGAGGGGCTTACTGACGGACAAAATGGAGAAGAGGAGCTCTGCTGGTCGAAGGCTGGGCTTTCTGAGTGCTGATGGGATTCTAGCTGGAGAGGCAGTATCTGCTGGATGTTAATTAAAGACAGATTTAACAAACTTCAGATCAAACGTTTGAATGATTAGTGTCTGAATTTCATGAAATTATTTGGAATATTTGACAGTGATGCATTGTGAATATCCTACCTGATGTGGGTGTACAGAAGGACTCTTTATGGGAGAGGCCAGAGATGAGCTCTGAAGATCAAATCTGTCCATCTCAACAGCATCTATCAAGACACATAAGTATTCAAACTCTGCAGCTCACTGTTTTCTCAGTTCAATAACAGAAAACATGCAAGTCATACCAGAACTCTTGTCGCAAATGCTGATTTGGTCATTCATTCCAGCATCTGCTCTTTTAAGGGCACGCTCTATGTTCAGATTACCCCTCAGGACACGTTCCAGAGCACCCTGTCCCTCCCTCAACCGTTCAACTGATGTAGGGACCATCCTGATAACCACACACAAAAAGTCACAATGACTGTTCATTAGAGATCTGTGAGAATGTGTATGAAGAGCAAATGTTTAGCAGGACCAGGGTTATTATCATCATCAAGGAAAACTATTAAAAATCCTTTAAAAAATTGAAAAACTTTTTGAAAATGAGAAATTTTGCTTTGGCAACTAACTGAAATAAGTTCAGGTTAAAGCACTACATTTATTTAACTAGAAATAAAAACTTAAAAAAATAAAACCTAAATAAAATTGACATAGGTTGGTTTGTGTATGTATGTATGAATCTTTGAGTTATTTTCTCACCAGTGATTTGACTCTGGTCCACCCAGTATTGTGGTCTGTGTGTGGTTTCCAGACCTGATGCCAGGAGGACTGACCTCCTCTACCTGTGGGAAAGTTTGCCTTTCTGGAGAGAATGAATTGTGTGGAGAGACCGAAGGCTGAAAATGCGTGTGTAGCTGTCCTGGAGACTCTGTGCGAGGGCAAATGGAGCTGAGGTTTGTGACGAGGGGTGCTGGGTCCCGTGGCCCTTTCTTTCTTTCCCTGTACTCTAGCAGAGAAACCTATATGGAAGAAAGGTGTACGAAAGTGACTAAAAGATGCACAAGGACGATAAATGGGCATGCAGTTCTGTCCTTAAGCATAATTTCTTAGTATACACATGCATTGTAACATTCACGTGTTTACATAAAGCGACACAATGAGCATGATTAAAATACAGCATGCAGTACCCAATGGTGCCATTTAGAAAAGCGCCACACTAAATACCACCACATTAAATGCTCATAATACCCAATCAAACGCTGTATGATAAAATACATGTGCATTTTTTTCTTTCAGAGCTAAAACACTTGCAGATCTACCAACATCCAAGAAGTTTTTAAAATAGGAGACTCTAGAACAAAAGCAAAAAAAAAACCCACACACATACAGACAGATTCACCATGAGCAATGTTTGTAGATTAGAGAATGAAAGCATCGGTGTATTTGAATGAATACAATTGAAAACAATTGGCTCTGCAGCTTTTTTTTTTAGGTAAATAAATTTGCGCAATACAGATGAGGGAGTACATCATCTGGAGATGCAAATGTTATGGACATGCACACTTCTAGATGGAGGCCACTTATTTCATATTCACCATGTTCTGCCCTGGCTTGAACTGGCCCCTTACAGCTAATGCCTGGTACCCAGACAAGCCAGCCAGCTGACTACCAGCACTCACCATGACCCTCTGCCTTGAGAAAAGGGTAAAAGAAAGGTTTTGCAAGAATTTTAAGAGCGAAGAGAAGAGAGAAACAGGGAGCAAATCAAGTTCAGAGTAAGAGTTTCATGCCAGATAGAGGACCACCGTTCATAAATGTGAGAAAAAGGAAGGTAAAAAAGGAGAAAAGAAGGTTTTTCCAAAATTTTACAATAGTTCTCTTACTCTTAAAGTAAGAGTTCTTACTTTATTCTACACCAAGTCAAGAAATGTCATGTCTGTTAATTACATTTGTAAAGGTGGTATTATGCAAAGGTAGAAGCACACTGATAAGTTAACGGAACATCAATATTTGTGAGACTTATTTCATCTGAATAGATTTTATGGAAGCTTGTTTCGGCCACAGAATAAAATAACTTAAAAGATAATTGCAACTTTTGATCTTACAATTGTGAGCCTACATCTATATATTAGATATAAACTCACAATTGTAAGTTGAGTCAGAATTGCAAGAATTAAAGTCAAAATTGAGAGATATAAACTTGTAATTGCAAGAAAAAAAGAAAAAAAAAAGAGTCATTATTGTGATGAAGCTTGAAACAGCTTGCTAAAGCAAACTTTAGAGCTAAAATTAAGTAACAGGGTGCCATGCTTTGGGTCTCCACCTGCTTTATGTGGAAATTTCATCTGCTCAGTCCATCAAGGTCAGACACGAGTAAAAACACGAACACACTGAAGGGTTTAAAACTGTAAAGATGCTTGCGTTAAAACATTCTATTGTATCAACTGCTATCTAATAAATATGAAGTGACTTTACTGGAGTACTGAATTTTTCAGAGCTAATGCAAACATGCACACTGCTATAATCAGATGATTTCTTAACTGCCGTTTTCTCACCAGTCATTTTTATTGTGCTTATTTTGTACTGGCACACAGCACATTTACATTTTCATCTAAACACTGCTCCTAGCAGTATGGGAAAATCTTCGTAAAATCTTCATTTTACCCCTAAGCGAAGAGAGAGAAAGAACTTCGCTGTGAGTATACTGTGGGTCTTAGGGGTCTGGTAGTTCAATAATATTGTGCTATAAGAACTTAATTTTAAAAAAATCCATTTATTTCCATAATAATGTACTAGATGATACAATATCATCCTCCTGTAAATGTTAAATGGAAAAACAAACAACTTATAAAATGGGCAAACTGATGTGGCCGTAGTACTTGCCTTCTTCTTCTGTGGTGGATTGCTAGGGTGAGGGGATGTGCTGCTCTCTGAATATCCACCTCCAAATTGTGTGTCCAAATACAGTGAGAGAGAGCTAGGCCCCGCCTCCATCAGCAGCCCCTGACTGCTCATTGTGCTAAAGTCAGAGTCAGCCGTGGAAAAGCCTCCCTCTGATTGTGGGAAGAGTCTGTCACTCACAGGACCAGTGGGTAGATTGGCATTGAGGGGAGAGCAGGTATAAATGAGGTTAAACTCTGTCCTAAAGGCCTGCTCGTGGGCCTGTGCCTCGCTGGCATGTGAAACCAAGGAAGAGTCACATAGAGAGGACACAACAGCTGAACTGCGGGGAGTCCCACCACCAGATCCATTGAGAGAGTCTGGAGCAGCAAGCGAGAAGTCTTCTGACACAGGAGCTGGGCTTCCCCGGCTTGTGGAAAAGTCAGGGAAGGCAGTGACTCGTGAAGTGAAGTCTGGTCGCAAACAGGGCTGAAAAGAAGAAGACATCAATAAAACAGCTTTGTAGGCTGTTCAATGTCACTTAACGTTACATTTATAACGAAAGCTATTCAATGTCCATAAACTCATTAGTTAGCAAGGGAAAAAAATCTAGAGAAGAGTGGTTTGCTAAATATATAATATATTTTTTACTTAACCTGTTAGTGATGTCTTCATTTTTTAATATACGTTTAAATAAATGTGTGTCATGAAAACAAATCATTAGTTTATTGTCATTTAAATGAGAATTTTTCACCAACAAACTGGAATAGAAACAATTCTGCTATTAAAATGGGATCTAAAAACTAGCTTATGTGCAACTTAAATGTTTTTGAATTTTCATTTTGTTGCATCCCTACTCTCAAAATTTGCAAAGTCAGTCATTTATTTAGCCATTAAACTTGAGCATGTTATATTACAAGCAAACATTAGCATTTCTATGTGCATTGAAACTTACTTCTGGAGTCATAGATTCTGATCTGTGGACAGGAGAAGCCTCAGGAGAAGAGATGTTCTGTGAAAAAGAACAAAGTCATTTATATTCATTCATTCACACAAACACACACATATATATATCTATACATGTATAAAACAATAGCTGTAGGTGTACACAGGAAATCACAACAAGCTGATGTATTGATGGAGAAATCCATTTTATATGCGTTTGTGAGCTTACCTCAAACTGTAGAGGTGTATTGCAGCGGCTGGTGGGGTGGGATGTGAGTTGCGAGTACGAAAGCACAGAAGCATTTAGCTTCTCCATTTCCCCACCTAAATAAAGTGAGCAGGGATTCAAGAGTGAATGAAGAGGTGTCACTGGAAGTTCAGAGGGCAGAGGTGGGGTGATGGGGGACAATGGTCGTAGTAGGAGTTCCGAGGTTGGTGCTGTCATTTCTGGAGAACACTTCAATTTCCTCTTCTTAAATGGTGTTGTCAGCTCTGATGAAGGCAAAACAATAAATAAATAAAATTGAGTTAGAACCCTGAAAATAATTCACATTCTTCTGTCTCAACAAGTGAAAAAAAAGAAAAGAGAGAATCATTACCAGGTTTAAACTGGAGAGAGCTGCTCGTGCTGCTGGTGTTACTTTTGTGAGATGAATTGGACTCCGTTCCATCCTCCAATAGGCCAGTTAAGATGCTCTCATCCATCGCTTGTTTCATCCACCTCTGCTCAGACAGACATACACAAAGGCATGCTATGTAGCCACAATAATAATAACGTTGAGTCCAAGTCTTTGGGAAATATAGGCACGTAAATGTATCAAACTTTCATGTTACGATAATTGCTAAAGTGTTTATCACAGTATACAGTACCATTACGATATTGTAATAGTTGCTTTTTATTTTTTTAAACCTTTTCTTATAACAGAACATTTAAATACAATAAATCAATACACAAAACTATAAAATAAACAAATGTTGTTTCAAACAGATCAAAGTGCAAAAGAATTATAAAGCACAATAGGTAACACTTTACAATAGTCTCAGTAGTTAATGTTAGTTAATGCATTAGCTATTTATGTATGTGGTGCTGTGATAAACACCACTGCAAAAACAAAAATCGAATGGCTGTTAAAAATACTGTTCAAAAACAGAAAATAGCACAGCTTCAATGTTTTGGGTTGTCATGGGTTTTTAGCATAATGGCTGCATTTCTGCTGCTCCAGAAGCGCCATCTGCTGTCAGAGAGTGCATGTGCATTTTCATTCAGCACTTCTTCCACCACACACTTCTCATCCACATTGGGCCTGTTTACATCAGTGTGTGCCTCTTTGACTCAACATGCAGTGCTGTACATTTTAACCGTTTGATGGAAACTTACTCTTTGAATACGCGCTAAAAATAATTCTCAATAAATAATTATTCATTAGTATCAGTATTTTAAAGTACCCATGATAACAATGCTGTGCACGTTCATTATAGTGATGTATCGTATTACCGTATATCAGCACAGTATAATTTAAAAAAATGAAATAAAAAAAAAATGAGCTGGAGAACTCTACAAATTCATGTTTTGGGGAAAGTTGATTGACACAATAAAGCAAATCACTTGTTCAGTAACTTGTTCTAACCTTCTTGCAAGAACCATATGCAGGGTCAATCATAAAGGGTCGCCGGCGTCTTTCAGGGTTAAAAGGAGAACCAAATCGAACATAGTGTTTGGGTGTAGTACAGATGAGAGGCGAATGAGATAGTCCCGGCAACATGTTGAGGGTGGTGGCCAGAACTGTGGGGTCAGTGGTGATGCGTAAAGGGCGTTCCACAGACTCCTCCACCCGTTCTGGAACCTTGTCATTTAACCACTCCGTCACCAGGTACTTATAAAGAGAGAGAGAATATGTTAAATGACTACATTTACAGCTTTGAAACCATAGCTGACTACAGAATGAATGTAGCAATTTTTTACTGAAATGAACAATTTTGTTATTTTAATATAATCTTAGAACATTTATTATAATTTTTTTTGTCCATGAATAATATTTAATCGAATACATTGATATCTCTGATGACATGCACATTGTACAATACTAGGCAATAATCCCTCCTCTCAAAGCAACCTGTCACTCACAGGAGATCACAGCAGTTAGTAAATGACAATCCAATGATCCTATCTATTCTCAAAGGACAAAATCAAGTCCAGTGTTCATTGCCAACTATAACTACAAGTGTTGAAAAAGTACTTGTACTATGGCTCATCCTCAAATTATACTTAAAGTCTTTGCCGGCTAAAGTTTAGCTTTTTAATAGTGCTAAAGATTTTTCCTGCCTTCAACCCCAAGCCCTCACTGGACCCTCCAAGCATCCCAGTGGCCCTATTTAAAGGCCCAGTCACACAGCGAAAACGCATGAAGAACGCACGAATTACGCACAGATTTTCGTTTCTGCGCGGCGTGTGCGTCATATGCGTAATTCGTCGGTGGAACGAACGAGGACCGTCAGTGATTGTAAGTGGATGTGCGTGATTTTGAGTTTTGAACGGTTCAAAAATTTTCCGACGCACATCTGCGTTATTCTTGAGTTGGCGTGTGTAGTTTATGCGTTGAGTATGCGTGACATGCGCAGGACACGCGTCGGCCGTCAGTGCTTATGCGTTGGAACTGGTTCGAAAGCGCGCACGTCCACTGACGCCCCACCTTCATATCACTCATGAACCGCGCACCGTGGCGCACGCGTCACGTTCATTCCACTGACAATGTGGATTCTGAAAGTGCTTGTTCGTGGAACGTTCGCGAAGCGTGCGTGTTTGGACGCGCTCCGTCAGTGATTCATGCATCGGGCGTGCGCCGAATGTTCGTGGAATACTTTGGTAAATTTCTCGACGCACAAGCACGCACAAACCCAATCTATGCGTGATTTGTGAGTGATTCGTGCGCGATCGGCTGTGTGACTGGGCCTTAAGACAAGCAGACCAGAGGATGGAATGAATGTGGAGAGTGTTGGAAAAGAAAGTGTTAAATGAACATTTTTCACCCAAAAATGAACATTTACTCACCCTCATGTTGTTCAAAAAGACTAACTAAGGTTAATCTTTTAAATGAAACCTGAGAGGTTTCCGTCTCCATTTAAAGTACAAGTAACCAAAACTTAGAAAATCTAAAAGGTCAAAGCGTAAAATTAATCAATATAAATCGAGTGGTTAAATCCAAGATATCACTGCATTATAACTGATTTGAATTACAAGTTAAATATATTTTAATGAAAACCTGAGAGGATTCTGTTCCTCCATTGAAAATCCAGGTAACCAAAACGTCAATTCAGATGATGAAAAGATTGCTAAAATAAACCTCATTTGGATCTTGTGCATCATGTTTGAGCTTCCGTTTTTACTACATGTGACATGCTCTATGTGTGTTGATCATAGTTTAAGTAAAAGCCTACATTTAAAGCCTAAATCTAGTGATCTACATTTATGCATTAGGCAGACACTTATCTTGCATTGTTTTCCAAGATACACATTGACATTCTAATTTTCATTACGTGTTCGTACACATTTACACCAATAAATTCCATCATGTTCAAATTGACAACATTTCTTAACTAATTAATGACAAGTTACGTGGTTTAATAGAAAATAAACAGTTATTAGTTAATTACACAGTTATTACTCTGTATGACTAAAAATTATTGAGTATTTTAGGTTGTTTATGGTGTCATCAGAAAAAAAAATGCAAGTGATTGAGCTGGTGCCTCAATGTTGTGCAGTAAAACGCTCTATATTCAGCTTCCACACTCTGTACAGACACTAGGATAATAATCGAGCACTTTTTTTACTATTATTTATTATTTAGTGAGCGGTCATGCAAAGTTGCTACTACATAAAAGTTTCAAAGTAAGCCCTAGTAACCAGTAAAACTGTATCATTAACAAAAGCCATCTTTAAAAAGAAAAGGTGGAACAGAAGCTGAAATAGCACAAATGTTTATTTACACAGAATGTTTAATGTTACTCATAAATAATAAAATGAACAAACTCACTACAGGGTCATTATTGTCAATTAATACTCTTGACACTGGAAAAATTGTTATTCATGTCAACTAACAAATACTTCAAATTGTTTTTGTTTGGGGAAACTGCATGCCGAACCATTTATTAGTTATTTGAATGCTTTATATGCATTAGAAAATGAAGACTTCACAATCTTATCATCATAATATATTCTATACAATAAATTATATAAACTGGAAAAAACCTGTATATAGAAAGGGAGCAGATAATGTGACTGATTGTGAAGCTGTCCATAACTTCGGTATTAAATATTTATTGTTTAAATAGTCATAAATATTTTGAAACAAATTTCCATGACTTTTCCAAAACTTTTAGGGTTTACTTTTTCCCCCAAAAAACTTTCCAAGCCTGGAAATTGCCATTTTAAATTGTCATGACTTTTTTAGGTTTTTCATGACAATACAAACCCTGCTTTTAAAAAAAAAGAAATTAAGTAGTCAGTCAAATTTACATTCAGAAAATTGATTTCCACTTTAATAAAAAAAAAAATATAAAAAACATGATAAATGTAATAATTTTAAAGAAAAAAAGGATATTACACACAGCGAGACGCAACCTGATGTAAACAAACAACGCTTCATATATGGTTCTTATTATGTCATGTCAGACATATTTGCATCACACTGGTTCACTCACCAGTACTGGTATATAGTATATTATGTTCAAATGTGAATAGAATTAGCTTACCTGCTGTTAAGACAGTGCTTCTCAATTATTTTCTGTTGCGCCCCCCCCCCCTAGGAAGAGGTAAACATTTCGCGCGCCCCCCCCCCCCCCTCCTCCCCCTATTTTGGAACTTTCGCTTTATTGTTTCCATGGCAACGCGTCATGATTGTCACGTGACAGACCGCAGACACAAAAAGCGCTGTTTGATAGATGTTTCACATTTATTTCGTTTTTTCTTTTTTATTCAAAATAGTCACTAACTTGTTGGCATATTCAGATTCTCAGATATGCTGCAGATATGAAGTTCAGATAACAAACGCTTCACCTTTTTGAATGTTTGTCGCTTAAAAACCTTTATAATGATCAAGTTCTCTGAGAGCGTCTTTTTTGGATCAGTGCCAGATAGCGCGTGAAAACACGTGTGAATTTAGCGATTGATCACGTGACACATGAACACCAGTGTGATCGTACACATCAACGGGTGAAGGGTTTGTCATCTGAACTTCATATCTGCAGCTACCTACTCCCTGACAAAAAAAGCATGTTCCCCACGTTCACGCGCGCCCCCCCTGGCATCGCTCCGCGCCCCCCCAGGGGAGCGCGCCCCACTATTTGAGAACCACTGTGTTAAGAGAACATTACAGAATTTCCGCTCAGACATCTTCAAGAAATATGCATAAGCAATTGGACTTATTATGGGCTTAACAGTCCTTTCAAGTTAATCTTCTTCCATTTCAAAACAAGTGTGTTCAGAAATGTTTATATTACTCGCTACAACGGAGTAAACAAACCCTGTGACTTCATGTGCTGTGGCATTGCAATATGCTCCAAAATCTATAACAAAACATCCTTTTTTTCTTTAAAAATGGTTACATTGTTACATATTTTTCCTATTATAGTGGAAATCAGTTTACCAAATGCAAACTTGACTGTTTCATTTTCACTTTAAAGCCACAACACTGCAGTTCAGAACACGATTTATGACATCCACAGTAATGCGGCTGTAAAAAAAAAACAGTGTAGGATTGACCTGTGTAGGATTTAGATTGTGAAATAATCTCACCTTTTTAGTTTTTGGGTATCTGACACTTGTCTTATTACCCAACCCTGCAGAAGGGGCTACATATAGCTCTCCATCTTGAAGATGGCCATAGTTTGGAGCTCCCTCTCCCTGACCCTGCTCCCTGAGGGCTCCCCCTGCACTCCCCTCTTCACCTCCCACAAGAACTCCCTCTGCTGCTTGTTGAGAAAGAGCCTGCCGCTGTCTCCGAGCACGCTGGGCTGAACTGGAGCGGTACCTGGAGATACGGCTCTTAGGACGTGGTTTTGAACTACGGGCAGGTTGCGGTTTAGGGGCAGGACTGGGTGTTGTAGAGGGCTTCTCAGAGTCAATGTCTGGTATATCCTAATGAAGAAAAAGTAAAAGTGTGTAAGAAAACCAAGACATTATTTCAGTCAGAAAAAAAAGAAAAAAAAAGGCAACAAGTAACTACCGCAGTGGCAAAGGAGGTGCGCCGTGTACTGACTCCTCCACATGCTCCTGTATTTGGTACACAGTTTCCTGCTGTAAGTGAGGGCACTTCTGCCTCTACTGATTCCAGTTTGGTTTCTTCAGCTGTAGCCTGCGTTGTACCCTGACCACGTTTCTTTCTCCTCTCAAGGTTCTCAAACATGTGCATTATGGCCTCTGCCTTGCGTTCTTCACGAGACTGAGTGGTGGAGGAAAAAGAATGAATGGTTATGGTCTACTTTTGTTCATGAAACAATTGTTAATAAAAATCTATATATATATACACATACATACACACACACACGCAGTGGGTACAGAAAGTATTCAGACCCCCTTTTCGCTTGTTATATTGCAGCCATTTGCTATAATCATTTAAGTTAATTTTTTTTCCCTCAATGTACACACAGCACCCCATATTGACCGAAAAACACAGAATTGTGTTTTTCTGTCAATATGGGGTGCTGTGTGTACATTAAAGGGAAAAAAAATGAACAAATGATTTTAGCAAATGGCTGCTAAAGTGAAAAATTTAAGGGGGTCTGAATACTTCCGTACCCACTTTATATCTATAACATGTTTTTAAAAAATCTGTTTTATTCTTTCTGAATTCCATGTTCGTTTTTTTCTGAATTGTGTTAATTTTAATGAATCAAAACCCATGTAAAACTCTTTATTTACCGAATAAACACTTCAAGCTTGAGTATGTGTCAAAAATGAAACTGTGCCATGTCTTTTTGAACTTTAATACTCACATATATTCGTCCACTATAGCATTTTGATTAAATTTACTGTTCTACTTTTGAATTATCAATCCAAAATTTGCTCAATTCTGTGACATTCTGCATTACAGCTTTTATTACTAGATTCCACAATCTTGGAATCAGTGTTCAATCCGTGTTTTCCACAGATTGGAAATGAGATCACAGCCATAGGTGAAGTCAGTATGCATTGATTCATAACTGTTCTCCTCTGATGAAAGCTTACACGTCTGTTTGGTAATGGAGCTCCATTCTCGTCTAACTCCTCTCCATTCTCCAACTTCACTCTGTCAATAAGACCATCCTATTACACAGAAACAAACTCAGCTTCATCATCGTGTGACAATCATTATTATCATAATTTCTCAAAGTGTCTGCAATAGAGAAGTAGATATTGAGGATTGCTTTTCCACAAACAATGCACCTCTGTATCGCTAACTCCCTGTGTCTCATTTGCATCTTCCAGCAGGTGGTTGCTCTCATCAGACATTCCGGTTACGAGCCTATCCCCTTCCATCTCTCTGCGTCGGGCTCGTCTTCTCCGTGTTTCTGCTCCAGGCAGGGCAAGCTGTGAAGACTGAGGGGATGGTAGTTGGAGGGGGCGGAGATTGTGTCGTTGCACAGGACAATCCTGATTGCCTTTATGACACGCACAATCCACTTTATAATTACTGTGGGGAGAATCGGAGGAAAAGAGTCAATACAGACAGCACCAAAACTTTTAGCTAAAACTGTAGAAAACGAATTTGAGCGACTAACCAGCAGCTAAACTCGTAGTCAAAGCCGATAGTGACTTCAGAATCTTTTGAGATTTGAGCAACAGCATAGATACACAGGCGAATCATGCCCTCTGCTATCATGTGCCGCACCTGCGTTAGTGTATACAAGACAACAAGAACAAAACAAAAATAAAATTTCACCAGGCTGTTACTCAGAAAATAAAATGTGAACAGAATATGCACTAATACATGTAGCTGAAGCAACCCTACAACATCAGCAATTATCAGAATACACTAGATTAATCTCACCTCAGCATTGGGTGTGCATGATCTTCTGATAAACCGTGCATCATTGCCAAATGTCCGGGCATCCACACACATCTCCACTTCATTGAATTTGGAGTAAAACAGGACAAATGGATATGGCCTGGGGACAATAGAAGTCAGGAAGGACAGTCAATTTGAAATGAAAATATTAATATTAGTATAATTAAGATTTAGAATAAATCAATATAAGATTAAGATGGTGTTGATAATGCACAGATACACTCAAACAGACATACATACTTTTTGAAAAAATGTCCGTTGACTTCAAACTGCTGTCTGAGCATGACTTTGCCTCTGTACTCAATGATGAGCGTTTCAGGGTCTAAATTCCGCGCTGCTCTGAGAATCTTCCTATGTTTCTGCACACGTGTTACACGCCCCAGCTGTAACTACAAAATAATTATTAATTACATAAAAAAATAATTAAATGAGAAAGTACAGTACACTTGGAAAAAGTTTTCAATTCAGTAAAAAAGTCCCATAAGAAATAACGAGAAAATATGTCTCTGTTCCGGCCCTTTAAAAAACTCCCTTATTAGTGCTAATAAACATGTTTTTAATTGCTATAGAGACATACACACACACAAAACAATTATAATATATAAGGATTCCTGTGATATAAAATAAAATGGTTTTAATTATGAGTTCTTACGTTCGAGAAAGACGATACAGTAGCAGCTAATGACGTTATGTGCAGAGGAGGGTAGCGTAGATAATGCAAACACAATACGAAGGTGTAGTGTTTCTTCCCATGTAGTGTACTGGATGGCCTCAGAACATCATAATTATTATTATTGAACACACATAACTCGTGCTGCTCTCAATACTCTAACATCACTCATCGCCCCCGGTAACCTCCATCTATAATAACAAAGAGCCCTCTAGTGGAGATCATATGCAATTACCCCACAAATGAGGCGGCTTGAGCTGCTCCGACCGCTCGTCTACCTAGTGTCTGCTCGCGTCGAAAAAAGGAGTTTTGATTGAAGCCTTGCTCATAACTTGAAATACTTGTATGTCGGGACACTCGTATCTCAAGGTAATACTGTGTATATGTATATCAGCTATTGGACTTTTGACTGTTTGTGTTCCAACTTACACATAAGATGTCAGTCTGTGCATAATGGTGAACATATTTCAGTGACCCTTTCTGCAGGTTATATTGTTACACCAGTAGGTGGTTACTACCTATATTTATTGGCAAATCACGGACTCAGTTGCTTTATTCAAAAAAACTGATTCATTCAGGAACAATACACCACCATGTTGTGTTTGCTCATGCTTGGACTCATGTTTTGGCCAACCAAAAAAGGTAAACTGTGTTTAAAGGCATGTTACTTCTTCAACTGTTGTAGAAACTAAATATCACACAAATTTATTTACAAATTTAACCTGGGTGTGCTCTTTGATACCAATCTTTAATTTGAAAAGCCATATTTGTAACATCAACAAATGTTTTTCATGTTTTAAATGTTTAACATGTTTAATGCTTTTCTATCAATGGCAAATGCAGAATAGTTAGAAAGGCTAGATTATTGTAATGCTCTACTAAGAGTTCTTACCGGAAACAGGATATTAGCCTGGTTCTGTCAATACTGCATTGGTTTCCGATTAAAATCAGTATACATTTTAAAAACGAATTATTTACAAAGCCCTCAATGGTTTAACCCCTCAGTAATTGAGCAAGCTCTTAACGCATTTAAGTCCTTCATACTCATTTCAATAATGCCAGTTGATAATAGCTAGAATATCAAAATCAATTGCAGTCAGCAGATTATTTTCCTACTTAGCACCCAAACTCTGGAAATGTCTTCCTAAACTTGTTTAGGAAGCAGACTCACTCTGCATCCTGAACACTCACTCTCAATCGCTTTAATCTAGTACACATGACAATCAATTTATTTTTTCAAATCAGTAAAATGATTGTTAGGCTGCATGAACTAGGTCAACCAGGCCCGGAAACACTTCCTAAAACACCTGATGTACTTGTTATAATGTCAGAAGAATGGCATCTAGGCCAATATTGATCTGGATATGGACAATAATATCACTATTTTATAGAACTAATTTAATAATTATCTTTTCAACTTAACTGAATCAACATTGAAATGGCTTCAGCTGAAGAACAACACTTTTTTTAGAGCTGAAATTAACGATTTACATCATTGAACATTTTCCTGTAAAGCTGCTTTGAAACAATCTGCATTGTATATAGCGCTATATGAAGGTATTCAAATTAGCTTTCACTCCATTCTTTGCCCAAAGCCATGAATCTTCTTAATTGACTCGTTTGTACCTTCCCAAATGTAATGTTTGAAAACGGCAGGCTTTAATGCTATTTAGGACTTGATACAGTCTTAGGACCTTACTTAGGTGATCCATGACTTAGAACAGGGGTGTCAAACTCAATTGCACAGGGGGCCAAAATCCCAAAAAAACTTTAGGTCGCGGGCCGAACAGGATAAACATTTATTGAAAACACTAAAACTAAACTTTTAAAACTTACCTTTTTTTAAATTAGATGTGAATAAAAACAGACAGAAATATTATTCTGGAATAAATCAACTTATACCTTAAATAACTTAAAAATATAAAAATATTTTTAAAAAACTTTAAAACAAATTAAAATATATCCTGTCTAAATTATACAAGTTAGAAATAAAGTAAACAAGTAAAGTAAAAGTAAGTAAAAGTTAAAAGAACAAACATTCAAATTTCTTTACTCTTATGTCATTTTATATAAAACTTAAAAAGATTTATATATAAAAGATTTTGCTCTCCATAAAAATATATCCTGTCAAAATTATACAAATTCAAAATATGGACATGCTGCATAACAAAACCTGGAAATCTAAATACAATTTTTGCTTTTCAGCAATAACAAATCAAATCATTCAGTTGAATTTGCTCTTATGTCATTTGTCTTATAGTGCCGTCTTATTAAATTATTTAATTACTGCCACATTAGCTTCACAAATGAGACACACGGGTATACCGGCAGTATGTCAGTAAACATATACCATATTTTCCCGCATATTACCCATGGGTTATAGCAGATTTTACAAACTATATCACAATTTTTTTACACTTAATAATATTTCAATATATTTGTTACGTCCCTAAGGACGTAATGTTTTTTTTTTTTTTGCGCTGTATTTTCTTTCTGGCGCTTTTACTATCACTCTGACAGCTGGCGCTGATATGCTGTCTGACCTGTCAATCATGCAAGAAGACGTTCTGCCATGAGGGCGGGCTCTTCTCATCCGATGATCAACACCAGAATTTCGCGCACAAGCACTGTGTACCGAGCCTGAACAGTTATGGATAATTGACAATAACAATCGCGCGATGCGAGCGCGAAGCATCATTAGCCACTTCCTGTTTAATACAGGAAGTGTTCGGCGAGTCAGCTGGAGCGCGGGACATCTCGCGGGCCATTAATAAAATGCTCTCGCGGGCCGGACATAATTACACGCCGGGCCGGATGTGGCCCGCGGGCCTTGAGTTTGACACCTATGACTTAGAAGATACATGACAAGCCATCTATACCTGCATTTGTGAGCCCAACACAGTGTTGTTGCAAGCCAGTTCGGTTCGATTAATGGTGTCCATGGCAACAGTAGATGGGGTTGGGGACGAGTTTCCATTGGCACAGTAGTGTTCAAGGAGGTTCTGTACATCAGCGCTGTACTGGTTAGCTAGAGCTTCCTCATACTGGTCAGTCCACTGACGAATTCGTGTCTCCCACCCTTCTGTTGTATTCTCATCCAGAACACTGGCCTCAGAAGCAGAGTTCTGCAACAATCAGCATTAGATTTAATGCACTGAATGAATTAATAGTACCTACAAGTGTGCTAAATGCACACTTCAAGATGAAGACACACTTGACCATTGTAAAGCTGCTTTGAAACAATCTGTATTGTAAAAATCGCTACATAAAGGTGACTTGACTTTACAACTGATCACCATTTAGATGCGTCAATTACAATACAATCTCAAATAATGTAGCCGTTACTGTTGTGTAGTTCTCACATAAACTTGCATATAACATGAAAGAATTTCTTAAAAACATGTCCATCAACTTGCAGATTTTGCACTGAATTGCACAGGACAGGAAACAGAAAAAAAGGCAACAAATATGGTGACAACCGTGAGTCTTTATGCATTTGGCTTGAAGAGTCACTAGGCAAGCAAAATCCTAATCTCTAAAGGAGATCCAGACTGAAATGTCAATGTCTGGCAATGTCTGTACTGTGCACTTCACATACAATAATATTTCCTAAGAAGATAGAGTAGATCATTTGATCAGTGGTTCTCAAAGTGGAAAATAATTTGTTATAGCAACCATATTTTTGGATTATAAATCACATTTTCTTATAATCTGAATACTTTCTCACCTGCTATTTATTCCAAAGTGACTATATAATACATGATATAATATATTTGAAATAAAATAAAGTAGGCACTTAAAGGTTTCTATAGATAGATATTTCTCATGTCTGCACGTCAAGTACTCACTGTGTTTTGGTGCACGTGTTGGACAGACAGAAGAAAGTGCATCCTTTTGTTTTCTTTATTTTTCAAAGGCATGACATAATATAGTAATTTTTAATGCACACAGATAAAAAAAAAACAGACACCACAGTTTTGAATGATAAGTTACTCTTATCTAAGTTGTTTCTTAAGTGATCGCACTGGCAACTCACACACATCTGCTCTAGCACTACTAATTTCACATCGCAGCCTGTTAGTTATCAAAATTAAATACGGTGAACCTAATGTAATAAAAGTTCTGCCGGTCAGTCATTATACTGTTGACTTGCTGTTATTCCAATCCCATTTCTCCGCATGTGAAAATGCTTACTTATGAGTATATTGGGACTGAAGTATGAATGTTTCTTTACATAAATATTTAACAAATAGTTTATCATCCAAATGTTATGATGACATCGCAATTATGGAAACTTTGTACTGAATGAGAGATGTGCAAGCTCAAGATCTGTGCAATTTCAGTTTAAATAAATTTGTTTAGGCTTGGTGTCTGTAAAAAATATGTCTGTATATTATTATTATTATACAGGTATACTTATTTTTCCATTCTTGTTTTGTTCTGAATCCCAATACTTTAAAGATTTGCAGTGGACTGAGGGAAAGTAATACACCTACATGTATACACCTTAATGCAAAAAAGTTTGTTGCGGCTTGGTAGACCAAAATTGTATTATATTACAATTTTAGTCCGTTAGTTGCAGAAAGAACAAAAAGACGAAAAACTCAACAGGAAGTGGTGAAATCACACAGGCTGTGGCTGACGGATCGTCAACAGCAGGAAATCCAAACATTTGCCTATGCTTCATTGACATCAAATATGGCTATCACTTGAAACATAAATAGCATCTTTACAAGTCTAATGTTAACCTAGATAAATGTGCGCTATTATTAGACGCATATCTAAGTGTTTGAGAGGAGTGTGGTCACTGCATGACGTACAGTTGCATTTAACTTAAAAGTCATTATTCTCATCTATATGACCAAAAATGTAAACTGTAAAGAATCTACTTTTATTTCTGTACAAACAACAACATAAAATGTTGTGCTTTAGTAAAATAATGAAACCAATCAGGATGCGCTTTCTGCATGAGAACTATATCTATAGAAAGCTTGAAATATCTACTTTTATATGAACCAATTCAAAAGGAAAATAAATATTCTCAGATTATTTAATTCATATGAAAAGTGCATACATGACGAGTAAGCATCGTCAACCTAATCTCTGCAGATGAAAACATTATTAATAAATTATTCTAATGTTTAGACGGTCTTTGTTTTTTTTACACGACACACTCATAATCACTATGTTGGACGGTGCGCTGTGGCTGGCTTTATGCAAGCACTTGAGCAATGATTAAACTATGTATTATATATGCAATTAAAGGCTCCTCAATGATTTATGGCTTACTAACATAAACGTATGATTAATCGACTAATCACTTAAATGTAATGACAACTAGTCAACTAGGAAAATCTTTAGTCGAGCGCAGCCCCACTTAGGAGCAACTTAATTTATAGAAATACAGTAAATTATAATAATAAAAGTGACCATAAGGTTGAGAACCCCTGCATTAGATAAAGCTGCATATTTCAGTCCATACCTTCATCCTCATGGATTTTCTGGATCCCTCTCTGTAAGCCTGTAATGAGAATATACATTTTTATTATATTCATTAACATATAACATGTAGGATGTAAAAGCTCTGACAGACATGACATTTAGTCAGTTACTGTCGTCTTTGTAGGCAGGTAAACAGCACTTTTTATGTGTGCATGTATTTGTTGTTCTACCTTAACTTTCTTGGCTTTAGGGGTAGTGCGCGCTTTTTCTGTGCTCTTCTTTCTCTTCTTGACTTTGTTGTGTTTAACTCTTTTGACAGTGAGAGTGATGCTAGTGGGTGTGTGTTGAGTGGCCGTATACGACACAGCAGATGCTGACATGTCCTCATCTCCACTCTCTGTAGCGCTGCTCTCACCCACTGAAAAGCAAGATGAGTAGGAGAGACCAGTGACACTGGTGAGCTTGTATTCTCCTTCAGTGTGATACATGTAGAGGTATAAAAGAGAAATGCACATAAAAACCGCATTTCATTTAGTCAGAAACGAATATTGCTTGATCATTATATTTAAAAAGTTGCCCTTGAACTTTTACTTCAGTATACTTAATACTCATTTATGCCTTGCTGGTGTAATAATATAAATGCATGTACAATAATTAATGTTAAACTAATGTATTTGGTTTTTCTCAATATTCAACAATATCATTGATTTGATTGCACAGACACAATCGGATGTGAACTAAACTGGATAATGACATCACTGTTTTCTGTGGAGCTGCATAATAGCCAAATTGAACAAACTTCATAATTGATCTTTGCAGTTTTTGAACGGAACTGAATCAACGGTGAACTGACGTCAGCTGAACAATGTCATTATTTCAATGTCAATGCTCAATCAGTAGAGCATTGGTGTTTACAATGCTGAGGTCATGGGTTCGATCCCAGGGAAAGCAAATGATTCTATGTTTTCCATAAATGTAAAAGTAAAATGTCTGTATTGTACAAAGCTCTAAATATTTAAAGGTGACTTGACTTGTTACAATCAATGTTGTGTAGTGTGTGTACAGTTGATTGACAAAACATGGGTAACATTTAAACGTACTAGTTTTCACAATTATACAGTAAATTAAAACATTAGTCAAACTAAATTAAAACAAACTAAATATTATAAAAAATGAATTCATTGTTTAAAAGGTTATGAAATTCGTTATCTTGCATTTATTGTGTACTGGCCGCTACTTATAATATGTTAGGATGATCAAATGAGCAAGCTATGGCGTTAATATCGTGCCATTAATATTCGAGCGCAGAACTGACGTTTGCACGCGTGAAAATCACATCCGCGAGCGGAAAACAGATCTACACGCGTAAATACGGGTACCCGCGAGTTCATTTTAATCACTCGCGCGCGCGTGATATCTAATCTGCGCGCGCGCTCTCGATTTTCTCTCGACTGCTCTTTTTGCTCGCGCGAATATTTTGATTTTTGTCAGTCGTGGGGCGGGGCTTAGTAAACTCAAATGTCATTGGTTCATTTCATTTATTCCGGACGTCAGTTGTGACTTTTTCTTTTTTACTATTTCGCCAGCTTTAGAGAACATCCTCTCGCATGGAACAGATGATGCAGGAGGACACAAAAACAGTTTAGAAAGCTAAAGCTGTCTAATGGGTTTAAGCACATTTTGTTCCTTTATGTTCTGCAGAAAATTCTTAAAAGGCATCTTTTGGAGGAACTTCTCTCTAGGTTTGAGAGGGCACTTTTGAGATCCCCGCTTGACCTTGATTACCTGGAGTTTGTGTGTCGCCAGCAGCTGTACCTCCTGCAAGCACTCTCAAGATATGTGGAAATACCCCAATAAATCATTCAGGCTCTGCAGGAAGTGTTTGAACTGATTAGAAAACCACCATTTTCCACAGCAGCTCCACATGCAGTGTTGGAATCAACTGTTGCTTTGTCCAAGGTTTGTGTTTGAACGAGAACAGTTAGCAGAGATGCTGCAGACAAACCTTCCTGTGCATTACATTGCAAGTATTATGGGCGTTTCCACCAGGACCATCTTTCTCAAAAAGCTCAAATGATAAACAGCTAGCTAATATATTATCTCCACCTTTACAGTTTTCAAACAAGAAAGCATACAAAACAAAACAATAAATTTAAAACATGGGGATCACTATTTAGCTCTCTTTGATTATCCATCTGAAAACCTGTATAAAGTATAAAAAGCAAAGTTATCCGCCTCAACTCTAGATTGACAATCACTGGCGTCCAATCACAACTGACGTCCGGAATAAATGAAATGAACCAATGACATTTGAGGTTACTAAGCCCCGCCCCACGACTGACAAAAATCAAAATGTTCGCGCGAGCAAAAAGAGCAGTCGAGAGAAAATCGAGAGCGCGCGCGCAGATTAGATATCACGCGCGCGCGAGTGATTAAAATGAGCTCGCGGGTACCCGTATTTACGCGTGTAGATCTGTTTTCCGCTCGCGGATGTGATTTTCACGCGCGCAAACGTCAGTTCTGCGCTCGTTTCTTTTTGGCACGATATTGACGCTATAGCAAGCACATATCAATTCTCACAAGGATTTGTTCTATGTCCTTCAGAGTTTGTTCTTTCAAGGTAACCTGGCAAGACTGGTCTCCACTAGAAAGCAAGCCAGTTTTACCTGAAACATTCTCTGGTTTTCTGCGTTGCCCATCTTTCTTCTTCTCCAGACCCCTGCAATAAGAACACATTCAGTACACATTCTATATCCATTAAAGCAATATCTAATTGTCATGACTCGCAGTGAAGCTATTGGCCAATATTCTTATGAGGTCATAACTGCTAATGATGATTCAGCTAATTTACACTTACACAGAGCTGATTTAAGGCCTAGACATTTAAGACTGGGCATGAACGTGACGATGACTAAAAGTTAAACCATGGACCTCTGTAAAAAATTCCAATGTATAAGTGTTTGTCACTGACGATTTATGTGTTTTTATGGTGAAAAACACAAAGCCTACCAGCCAGTACGACATAAGCTTAGGGGAACACATTGGCATTTTCTTAAAAATCAGGCTATTAAAACATTTAAGATACTATACTTCGAATGAAATCAATATTTTATGTGGGTTAGAGCATAAGTTTACTGTACTTTTTTTTGATATATCAACTTTTCTAAGAGGGTGACGAATGTGTAAATAGTTTTGATGAATGAAATGCTTTACCTTTACAGATACCACTAAACCACAGTACAATCTGAAATGAGATATCTGGGGGAAAAAATAATAAAAATAAAATAATTCACCCACCTGCAATTCTCACACTTAATGAGGAAGCCATCCTGCATTAGACAGCACTGACACCAGGGAGGTGGAACTGCGCCCTCCACAACCTCCTCCTCCTCTGATGAGCTCTCACTATCGGCAGAGTTGTCTGGTTCATTGGTGGGGAAACAGGGTCGTGATCGTCCCAAAGTGCCATTGCGTTCCGTGTGGGAGAAAATGGTCTGGGAGAGTGGGGAGGCAGGAGGGGTGGGAGGGGGTGGAGCTCCATAGTTATGATCCTGACAACACACAATGGAAGACTGTTGCATCTTCAAACAACGGTGTTCAGGCACAACAAAAGAGAGAAGGAAAGAGAGAGAGGGGAGGAAGAGAATGAAAGGTGGGGAAGGAGGGAAAACGGGCAGGAAGAAAGAAGAGGTGGGAATGAAAAACTAAAAAAATATGGCATTCAAAAATGAACAACATTTAATGTCGCTAAGAATGTTTAGGCTAAACTTTCTTAAACTGAAACCATACAACAAAGTAACTTAATTTATTTTAAGCACACTTAATTTTTTTTTTAAAGTGATAAAAACTACTAAAAATATTGTAGGATCCTGCACAAGAAAAACTTCTTGTGATGTTCCTCATTTGTGAGTTGCTTTGGACAAAAGCATCTGCTAAAATTAAAAAGCAAATATAATATCGGTCCAGGTTGGTTTGTAGTTATGATTTAGTGAGAGATCCAATAAACTCACTTGAAGTGTAAATTCACTTCAACTCAATCACATGCACCAAAGCAAAAGCAGCATTATAGAAAGTAAAAAAATAAAATTATAATAATATTCAGCACCATGCATTAATGAGGTGCTATTAGGTTACACCAGTGGATCTCTAAGGGTGGGGGAGCACCCAGCAGGAAACAAAAACACAGAGAAAATAGCCGTTGCAACAGTGTTCAAGCGCATGAATAGTTGTTGGTTCTCTGCTTTTATGAAGCGGCACAAAACAACACCTCTTCAGCGGATGGCATGGCAAGTTACACTCGAGAATTCCAGTGAGAAGACACAAGAAGCTGAGCTTGTGAGCAATATACCATATATCAAGCATTACTGAAACATTTACATTTATTGTTTTTTAAATTAAAAGTTGTTTTCTGATCTATTATTCTCTCTTACTGTTATATTTTTCAATGATTCAAAGACATATGCAGGTAGTTTCACAAATTGTTCGATTCAATTTTTTTTTTTTTTTTGTATTTAGTTAAATTATGTAGTTGTTAGAAATAGGGGAGTCAGATTTTTTTAAATTAAGTAGTTCTTTAAGTTTAAAGGGGGGCGAGATCAAAAACGTTTGAGAACCACTGGGTTACACACTGATGCTAAAAAAATAATAATATTTTTTTGTATAATCCATAAAAATAAGAACAATAAATAAATAAAAAACTTACAGCATAGGGTAGGCCACCATATCCATGATTCTGTGTGTTCCCACAGCTGCGACTTGAGTAGTTTTTCTCATTTACTGCTGGGCTTGCTTCAACTGACTCAGGACTGAGAGAAAGTGAGAAATTTTTGAAAAATGCTTTTTGCACAAGTGGATCATTGTAGTGCAATATACCAATATAGATAACACACCAACAAGACATGCCACAATATAGCCTGAGCTCTGAGGATTTTAAATGTTAAAGATCTATAGTGGAATTCAGAGAACCACTACTGTTGTGTTTCATTCCTCCTGCCCACCAGAGGCAGCTCTAAGCTCCAGTAGATAACCCATACCAGCACTGACAAAAGGAATGCTTCTCAACTGAAAAAGTAGTTGAGCTGAGAGAGTGAGAGTGAGAGAGAGAGAGAGAGAGAGAGAGAGAGATTAAATGGTGGAAGGAGAAGCCCAGTCCACCAAAAGAAACTCTTTAGAAGAAATTCTTTAGAAGTTCTAGTAGAATTACAAGTGGTGCCATTGGGCCTTCATATAGATTTGAGTGATCACCATGTTCATAGACAACCGTTTAACCACCACTGTGATCAAATTTGACCTCCAACAAAATTCAGTGTGACTGTGTGATCTGCGGACACCGTGAAACCAAAAATTTAGGAGCCAGAATCTGATGATAATTAGTGCAAAAATAACAAAAAACCACTAGCTCCAAACACGGCATCTTTGTTTTTTTCCATTTTCTTTTCAAGAAAAGTCACGATTAAAATGTAATACTAGAGATCGTTCTTGTTTGCCTGCCACAATTTAAATCCCGCATGTAATGAAGCTCACCATCACCGAACATGTCACAGCTGGATGTACCACTCCGAATGAATCTTTTTGTGCAACAGTTTTTAAAGTGTGACATCTGAGATCCAACAGTGTGACATGGCTTACAGCAGGGATCATGTTTGTACAGTCTGACAAGCAACAATCATAAAGGACTATTATAAAACTCGCACAGTGTGCACCCGACTTTAGTAAGCTGCAATCAACAGCACAAAAAAATCTCTATAAGCCATGAAAGCAAAAGAGGCTGCATGCTGAGCTACTGCAGCTTATAACCTTTGGCCCAGCACTGTGATGTTGTTGGCATATTCTATCTAGCTGGTGCCACAATGATTCACTAATGCTTCCTTTGACTTCCTTTGGCAGACAGGAGTAATAAAACAGTACAGTGTTCAAAAGAAAAGAGGCAGTGGGTATGGAAACCATGTTCCAAATGATTCGATGAAAATCATGTCCTCTGACTCGATCACAATCTCAACTTGGCCAATCACATATGCCGATGCATTTATGATATGTTTGGAAAATGTTGGAAAATGATGAAAATTGAGCTCCAAACTAAATATAGTGAGAGTAAAATTCACTGAATAAAAAAAGCTTGTGTAACCCTCAGTCTCCATCATCCACAATGACAAATAAAAATAATCTGGGTTTCCACCACAATAAGATACTTTAAATTTAGTTGGACTTGTGCAATGACGATAGAGTGGCAACTCTAAAAAAACAAAACATTAATCCATTAAATATAAGACATACAAAATAAATATCTTCTATTTAATGGGTTAATGTTTATTTTGTACTCATTTCATCTGTACTTGAAATATTAATGACTTTTGGTTTTGTTTCCTAAAGTTTGAATAATGGTAGCAACAAGAAAAATCAAGGAAATCCATGAATATCTAAAATGATTGTTTACTGTAAATTAGATGAATGTCTTTACAATGAAAAATTTTATCTTGAGTGTTTCAAAAATATTTTATTGAAAAGAATGAAGAGTGCCCATTGCCAAGACGCATAGATTATCATGCCAGACAAAACTATTTCTCTCAGTTTCCCTCTAAACTGATTCATTTGCATTTATCCACTGTAAATTTCACATTCCTGTCTTAATTAAACAGATACCGTCATTACCCTTTTTCCATCAAAATGGTATGCATTCTGGTGCCAGACCCCATTCTTGGCCAGTACTAAGCAAGGCAAATTAAAGCCGCTCTCTCTCGCGCTATACATTTTAATTTTCTGCCTTTTATGTGGTGGAAACCTGTGATTTCGGTATGAGATCAGACACCGACCAGGAACCAGAATCAAGATAGTGGAAAAAGTGCTCATGACAGAAACTTACTCTGATCCAGCGGCCATATCGGTGTACGGTGTCTCAGGTGTGGTGACTCCCAGTGTGATTACTATGCTCATGACGTCGAGCGCAGCAATGCAGGGAAGGGGATGGGGGAGGGGGGGCAGGGAGGGGGGTGAGGGGAGGGAGAGGAGAGGGGAGGGAAGACGAGAGGTGATTCAAGGGCTCCTAATGACAGCAGTGAAGCACTCCTCAGATGGGGCGCTGCTATACCACGTCACGCACATCAGGAGACCTAAAACCAAACCACAAAAACAGAGAGAGAAAGAGAGAAGGAGAGGGGGATTACATACAAAAACCTTGAAAACAGACACTTTTCCACCATTGAGCAGAACGCTTCCAAGAATGCTAGGGAACGGTTCCAGTCATCTTTCCACTAGAGCCTGGTACAACAGGACACAATTACAAAACATTTTCGACCCAGAATTCGCAGTATGGTTGGCTAACCATACTGAACCGTGTTGGTAAAGCACTAGTGGATCACTCAGGACTGGTCCTGGCTAAACACATTATTTGAGTGACGTAAACACAAATTAATAATAATAAAATGAAAAGAAATATCTGATCATCCTCCATTACGCACTAACTATTCAAATCGAAGTTCTTGAAAATGAAACCATATCCGTACCGGGTTCGCTTGCCTTGGGATGGAATGGAACAATTAAGCAAGGAGAACGATTTGGCCCAACAGTGGAAAAGCTGCTTATATAGTATTTTATATTTTGTGCAGAAACATCAATTTAGTGCCTGTTATCTTAAGATGATGGATGTGTGTGGTACTTCAAATGATCTATGGTGCTCCATGATGATGCATGGTTCATCCCTGTCAAAACATCTACAGGTACTTGACTATTGACTAAATAAAATGTCTCAACAGTCTATTGTGCATTGTCAAAAGATATATACACAACTAAACGTAACATTTATTGTTGAAATTGAAGGGGAAAAATACACTTCCACAGAATATATGTACATACTACAGAGTATTCATATGCATCAACATATTTACCAAAACTTTCAGTAGACAAAACTTCAAAACAGGCTGAAATTCCCTGAAATGAAACATGTGAAAATGACATGATCTAGGACTTCAAATCAATGCATACCAGAGATGGGGGACTTGAATCACAAATTTAAGGACTTTTTTTTAAATTTAAGAACAATTCAAGACTTGATTGACAATGATAAAAATGACTTGACTTTGACTTGAGATAGAATGACCCAAGACTTGAGTTAACTTTAAATATATGACTCAAGAATGACTTTATAAAAACAAAAGTAATTCAGTTATATAAACCAATCGCAACATTAGTTGATATAAAAAAAAAAACGTAAGCTACGGAACCACTGACCACCGACACCAGAGATACTCAAACAAATGCGAGGGTAGTACTTTTGGTAATAGGCCATGTTTATAAAAGGAGATTTGCAGTATGCATAATAATTTACAAGAGATATTGAACACGACCATCAGAACCTTGCTTTTCATTCACAACTTTTCAAAAAGGAAAGCCATGTAAGCTAATCTGTTCTTTATAGTTAATTAGACAGTCAAAACACGCATCTTTATACAAAATTAAGTTTTCAATTGTGGCATAAAATGATGGGATGTTTTTTTAATAATTAACGTGATGTATATTAGAAAAACGTTAGCAATCAAATCATAGAGCAAAATATTTGGCATTAAAGCACTTTCTAATGATGGAAAACGATACACAAAACTGTTAATGATGCCAGTGTGTTATTGAGGTTTAAAGCAGGGTTCAGACATCAGGGGGTTGGGGCAAAATGCCACCAGAATTAATCAAATTCAGCGCGGTGCCCGCTTCAGTCATCTAGCTCGCACTTATGATCGCAGTATATCCACGATATGTACCATCCTAAAGCAGAAGGATGTTATCAACAATGTAAATCCTTCCAAGGGCGTGACGATTATATCGAAGTTATGTTCAAATGTAAATGATGAGATGGAGAGGCTTCTGTTGTTGTGGATAAAGGAGAAACAAATCTTTATATTTCGTAAAAATGTCTGCACCAAGTGAAAGTGAAGGTAGTCAGGCGAAAAAAGGTAAGAAAAGTGATCAAAAGAAAAGAATACACATGTATTGTATCCCATATTGTATGTATAACATTGTGTACACATACTACAATTGTGTGTGTGTGTGTGTGTGTGTGTGTGTACACCAATAAAAACAATTTATTCCCATCGTTACGGGTTTGGAACGGATTAATTTGTTTTGCATTATTTCTTATGGGAAAACATGATTCGAGATACAAACAATTTGAGTTACGAGCTCCGCCCTGGAACGGATTATGCTTGTATCTAGAAGTATTACTGTAAATTTATTTGGGGCTTTGAACGAATCGCTTAAGCGATTCAGTGACAAGTGTAGCAGTCAATTGCTTCGAGCCAAAACAAATCAGAAGTATGAATGTTTGTATTCATTCATTATTGCTTGTATGCAATGTTCATTAAGGCAATGATCTCTCTCTCTCACATATACAGTTGAGTTCACTTATCCGATCCACCATCCACTGTGTGTGTGTGTGTGTGTGTGTGTGTGTGTGTATATATATTTTTTTAAATATATACACACATAAAAGCAAAGTAAACGACATTAAAACCAATGAATCTGTCAGCAATTTTATCTTCAACATCTTTCGTATTTCTTTTATTTTACATTTGGCAGAAGCTTTTATAAAAATTGACTTACGCTCCTGTTTGAGCTACAGGAAAGCTGTTATTATAATAACAAATGTAATAATTTTGAATGTTTAGTATAATAAACTATATTATTAATATTACAGTATAAGTGTATCATTAAGAAAGTTAATATTTTCTAAGGGAAAAATAAAGTTGTGGCCAATATAGGACTTACTTGTGACTTACTCCCATCCAAGATGCATGCCATTATAAAGTCTCTCCTTCACAGCCTTGATTAGACTTGGTGGTTAAAAATACAAAACAAAAAAACAATGAGGCGTCCACCCTTACAAAGGTCTATAACTTGAGGTTCCATGATCTCTAAATAATTTAGAGTGAACGGTTTGTTGCTGTATTCATAGCCAAGACTGTTTCACCAATTGTCGCGATATAAAATAAAAATCAATAGGCTATCTGTCTTTTAATGGCTATACACTACAAAATATTTAAAATCAAAAAACTACATTTACTGACAAACACTGGTTAGAAAAATGTATTGATTTTAATTCTCCAATGAAAACATTCGATTTCGATTTTTTCAATCAAGTCAAAATTTTAATTGTTATTGTTCAGTAAAATATTGTAGTGAGTAGTGACTGCTATTTTTAATCTGCCATTTAATACAAAAGACTTTTACCAAGTCACAAATATTTTCACAAATATAGAGAACAAGCTTGTGAATTCTACTCAACTGCACTTGGAATATTTCAGTTCTCTTCCCAAAGTCTTTGTTTAGCTTTTATTTTCATTTTAATCTCTATTTGCATCAGTAATGTTTCTAAAGTAGAGAAAGAAAATGGATCAGATTACTTTTTTCTGTCAGCATTAAAATTTTAATTACTGTTGCTTATGTGGGACATGCTTGATATTAAAATCGCAATAAGCCATGACATAAATCTTAATTTGGTAGCTGCATTCTGTCTGACGCAGCTCCCTGTGTGTGTGCTCTGAGACGGAGCAGAACACCCAGAGCCAAGCATACTTTGAGCTTAATCCGGGTGTGTGCCTAAATGATCCACTCCCTTTTCTGGAGAGAATTTTGTTTGTTTATATGTGCATCTCTTTTGGAGAGACTTTTTAAAATGGTATAAACATTTTTTATATGGCTTCTAAAGTTTTCGTAAACGTGCTTGCAGGAACTTTAAACCTCTAAATGTCACACGGGCAAATATATTTGTATATGCCTTCCTCTAGAGGCAGTCATCAATGAATACTTTTATATCATCCACCAATTGGCGTCGGCCACTGGTGTTCAGCCTCCTGCCTGACATCGGTCACAGTGTTTCTACCATTTTCAGTGACAGTGCAATTTTCATCTGGCTTTAAACTAGACATTTGGCTTTCGTAACAATTCTGTAATCCAATTCTCACTGGATCTTACAAAAAATATTCTTGTCTCTTCATAATATTAAGGCTGAACACTGCAGTCACAGACTATTTTAACAATGTCATTTCTACCTTTCTGTGCTTTGAAAGTGCTAATGTTTCTGTTATGGGGGAGGAGGGATTTCATAAAAAAAATATCTTGAGAATGAGAGAGTAATTAATGACATAATTTTCATTTTTTGGGTGAACTAACCCTTTAAAATGACAGACTGATGATGAAACCTGTGAGTTACCATAGGCTAGTACAATAGTTGTATCCTGAACTCGATACAATAGGTCTACATAATATTCACTTATGCAGTTAATAGAGGACATTACGTACTAGCCAGATAGTAAAAGCATGAAATACTTAAACATGGGTTGTACATGGGTAACATTTAAACCTATAACAATCACCCAGTTCTGACTTTCTCACAATTATGTGTAGGAATGTGCGAGCATAGTCGACTAGTCGATTAAACGATAGAGCTGCAACTAGTCGACACTGAAAATAATAGTTGACTACATGAGAATAAAATACACAAGATTTTATAGTTCAAATTACTGCTTTAAATGTAAGAACAGTTTTTAAAAATAAAACATTAAAAAAATATGAACAATGCATGACTTAACACTTACAGTAAAGGACTATGGATACAAATGTAAGATGTTAGTTACCAAGTAAAACAAGAATTTATCTTGCTCAAACTACCAGAATTTATCTTGTCATATTTTATTTTAAATGTCTGTGCTTGTTAGCTAACATGGAGGAAGTTCAATTTCACTTTCTCCAACAGCACAAAGACAAATGTCTGCTCATCTGGAAGATAATATTCACTCTTTCAGTCGTTTACTAATAGTATCCAGTCCTATAAATGCCCAAAATAAGACGTGACAGCATGACTAAATATGGCATTGGCTAAAAATGGTCAAATGCAGGAAATATCCTGATATCAGGTAGACCTGTCAAAATCTCATTTTCAAATCCAATAGGACAAATGTTTTGTTTTTTTAAAAACCACACATACCCAGCAATATTAAAAAGGCTTTTTTTGCAGAAAGGATGATTGACAAGGAAGTAGGAGGTCATTCTGTTGCCTGGGACACATCAAGATGGATTACGGTTTACAATACAAATTGGATTGTGGCCACATACATTTCTGCCTACAATCTGTAAATGATTCGGTCACAAAAACAAATCCTTTTATGTCTACAAAGACTGATGCCTATTTGCGACAGGATCACAAATTCTATGTCAGATGTACACATTGTGTTTTATTAAACTAAATTCTCTCTGCCAGCCCCTTGCCAAATACCTGGAAAACTGTTCAGGAGATAAAATGGCCGCACAAGAAGCATCGAACCAAGAGGCTAGAGAAGCTTGACTGATAGTATGTGGATACCACATTATGTTTTGCTGTCGTTCAGTTCAAAAACATTGTTTATGCTATTAAAAGCTGTTTAAAGACTGTGCTGCTAGTCCTTCCAAAGCACTGGTTAAGGAGGGGGAGGAGAGAGAGAGAGAGAGAGAGAGAGACTAACAACACTCAAACCCATGTGATTGGCTGAAGCTCTCTGAAACCATCCAATCAGGAAGCAGAAGAGGAGCAGGCATCTCAGCAACTATTTTTTAGTCCCATATAAGAGAACATGAGCTAACAGGCCTCCAAAAACTACACAAACATTATTTTCTCTACGCATTTTCTACTCTTAATTTAGTTTTTCTTTAATCAACACGAAAAGACTTCAAATATACTTTCAAAATTAAATCACAATGTTGTGTGTGCATATGAATGGGTTTAGGGTTAGAAATAATCTATCATGTCTATTGAAGACAAGAGCCCAGGTATCAACCAAACATCTTTTTGGAAGAAACAGATTGTCCTACCAGTTGAGAGAGGAAAAAAAGGAACTAAAATGATCAGTTTGCATTCGAGATCAGTGCATTCATTGCACAATGTTCTTATAAAAATGCTGTATGTCAAAACCACAACGCTGGAAACTTCAAGATCGAAAAGGTATTTAATAATAATTTAAGCCACAACATTTAAAACAATTTTGACACAGACATTGGTAATATAAGGGATTACATATAAATAGATCTACAAACAAAACAATAAGGACAAAAATGTTTTGCATATCGGCAAGTCTCCATTTGTGGTGGTTTCTCTACATTCATATATTAGGCTAAATGGTAACCAGTAGTTTGATACTAAAATGCTTCAAGGCATCTATTTTATTGTCAAACCTGCTAAAAGTTAAGATTTTCAGAGCTTATCCTTTGACACCGGACAGGACAAAGACACACGTTGACTTTAGATAACGAGTCGGGTGAGTCACAGAAAGATCAGGTTTCACATAGTTCAAGGCGGACGAAAATAAAACTCGAAACATACTGGGAAAATGTCGGACAAGCCCAATCATACACTTGCAATTGCCAGAAAGCTCTTCAGGAACTAGGGGAGAAAAAAAAAAGAAATTTCCTTTCCAAGGTCTTAAGATCCAAAAACAGATACATAACTGCTTGACTTTAAGAGTAAAAAACTCAGTAGGTAAAAGGCCAGTCATTATTTTTTACTGTTTACATTATTGAACTGTTAGACTATGTCCATTCGACCAGCATTAACAACAACTCCCACACCCTATACAGTTTAATGGTTTCATTCGGTTTTACCTAACACAGTCCATGCAATTAGCATACCATTTCAATAATGTGTAAATTCTATCAGGCACTGTTATGGTCACACTCTGCTTAGGGTCCTGATGATATCAAATTTATCAGTGAACAGACTGACAGGACAGTATACAGCAAGAGGACCGCTAAAATAATGTAATGTGTACGTGCATATGCAAAAGTATGGAGTGTGCGGCCTTGCCAGGCGTTTCCTTGCTGTTCATCTTACACACTGAAAATAACATATCGAAAACTGTCACCCAAAAACTGTGTGTATATGTGCATGTGTGTGTGTGTATATATATATAATATATATCGCAGTAACGTGAGCGAAACTGGTTAAGTTCCAATCACTCTGTCGCCTTCTCTTCCTTGTCGTTTCCACTCACTTGTTGTTGAAATAAAAATGGAGGCTAAAAAAGGAAAGGCGAGTTCCCCTTAGAAATGCCACCCATTTCTCATGGATCGAGTTGGGGGTTGGTTGATGGGGGAGGCGGAGGAGAAGAATGAGAAAAGCAAGTCACGGTTCTTGGGGTTCGCATTATTTTCGTTTCCCAAAGAAAACACAGACCGCATCAAGAAATTAGAAATACATCAAAGTTTTCTCTTAGTCAACAAGATGGAAGCAGGCTATATCACAAATATAGATGTAGAGAAGCAGTGCTCAATAGGATATCTGCTTATCCCGACAAACTATCTTCTTTTAGAACAGAAAATAAATCCACTTTGTAAGTCTAACAAAGTACCTCCAAGTTATCCGAAGCTAAGCAATACAATTAAGCATCCGAAGATACCATTTTTGGAAAACAGACTATCAAATTCGATTCTGACAAGCACGAATGTTGTAAATACAAACTCGAACATGTCTGTTTTCACATAAACTTAATTAACACAAGAACAAGTCAACAAACACTAAAATGCACAAAGCCCACACCTCTGCCACGAAACCCATTTAAGTCGTATCCCCTCTTATTTACAAGTTAAGATCCTTTGATTTTTACCACTTTAATGCATTTAAACCGTATTAGCTTTCAAAACAGCCTCTATTTAGCTAAGCTAACAGCTAACTAAAATGATACCGTTGCTCACTTTGAAAATTCATTTTGTTGAGTGGCTCGAATGCCATATGAATGTGATATAGGTACAATAGGTAAGACAGACAGCATAACGACAGACCGATCACTGAATGTTTACAGCAACAAAAAAACAGTTCTTAGCACGAGGTTCTTGGCAAAGTATGATTGTAATTGTGGCTACATTAAGCTAACATGTAGACCAACCAACACGGTGTTATATCGTTTTTATTATTTTTATTTGATTAATTAACGTGACAACATGAGCTTTCAACCAAGAAGAGTTGAAAGAGGAAAGCTACAATTCGTGTTTATAAACAAGAGCTGATAAACTGAGCTGCCAACTTCTACATCAACTTCACCCACTTCATTTAATACATAAGCCATCAAAACCTTAATGGAAATAACAAAACACCTTACCTACAGCGTCCTCCCAATGTAATTGAAATTCAAGAGCCTATTATAGGTATTTTGTGTATAAAAAAATCCGACATCAATGCGAGGAAGAACAGGAGGCCTTCTCTTGCAACCTCGGTGTTTCCTGTGAACTGTAGACCGCGAGGCTCTCAGGCTATCTTCCAAACTTCTCAGTGTCCCTTACGCAAGAGTTGAAAGTTTCACATTTTCTCCCATTTAAGACATTGTGCGGTCTTCAAATGTTCACGTTGAGTTGCTAAATAATACATCAATATACAATGTTATTTTACAAAATTATAGTCGATATTTATATGGGTATGTACAGCACTTGGTGATTCAAGGCTGTGATTCAATCTCATGTCCTTTACATTTGCAGTATTGCCCATCCCCCTCTCTACACCGGCATCAACCGCGGCTCCCAACGAAGCTACACACAACCATAACACAGGGTTTCCTCCACAGCGGAGCAGGGGCTCATTACGAAAGGCGGACTTTCGGCTTTAGCTCGCGCCCTCTATAATGCTATAGGACAGTAATGTGTCAATCGGCGTAACAAACAGGAACGAGCATATTCCGTTGGATCGTCGCGGAGCTTAATGTTGTCGTAGACGGAAAAGAGGCCGAACCTCGTTTTTTTAAGGTGCCTCTCTTCTCTAGTCAGCATTCTGCAGCGTGAGATGGCGTCGAGAGGCTGCAGGAGGTGTATAGTACGAAGACAAGGGCCTAATTAAACTGGATATTCTGGAAAGTGACTGAGGATTGGGGAAAAGATGTTGTGTTACTTAATACACAAGCCTTGGAGTTTATTGTTCTTTCATATAAGGGATTATTATGTTTCTTTTATCCGTGTAAAAAGGAATAACAGTGTTGCGTTATACAGCTATAGCTGCACGGGGTCTCCGGGGCGCTTTCGCAGGGACCGAGAATATAGAGCGTCAACAATACTGCGAGGATATGTGAGGGATTCGGGATTGGATTGTGGACGTTTGATTTGGTTCAGGATTTCATTCTGTCCAAAATATGAACCTAGTCAGCGAACTGTGGTCCATTTTTTTTAAAAAGAGAGAGAGGAAGACATGGGCCAAAATAATAAACCAGTTGTAGAAGACCGAAAAGCCCATACAATCACTCACTATAATGGTTATATGTGCGATTTTCGATTAATTTTTAGAAATAATTGACAACGGGTATTAAAAAGGCACACTCGAGATGGCAATGCTACTGTAGTATATTTTAGAAGTAATAAAGAAGACGAGCCATTTCTATGAAAAGAGCGTTATACATGCACGCCCTCCGTAGTTGTTGGACAGCGTCTCTACAAAAGCATAGTTACATTACGCATTACTTTAATAGAATATACATTTATTTTTACAGTTACATTATTCGTAGTTAATGTATACCAGTTCACAACGTCTTCACCGACTTCTGTGTTGTGATAACCAGAATTTGCAAAAACAAAAATGTCTCCCGTCGCAACATATGCAGGTACATTTACATTTAGATGGACTATACGAAATTTATTAATTAAATATAGGCATAGGCTGATAATTTTTGACATTGTGACGGATTGGAAATGTCATTTTAACAGCACGCGCCTCCGGGTGAATTGCGCGCGCAACTGTAGTGGGCGTGCATTCAGGGTCTAATCTATCGTACGTGTTTCTTTATTACTTTATTTTATATAAATATATATATCATCCTTTTTTTATTAATACTGTGGGTTTGAAATAGTTTTTAGTAATTAAGGAATCAGCTACCTATCTAAAAGTGTAAATCAAAGAAGACCACTTTAGATGACAGCTAAATATTTAGATAACTGACATTAAATATTTCCGTGTAATAACTTTTTTTTACTTAAAAGTAGTTAATTACCATGTCTGTCTGGGAGAGAGCCTTTGCAAACCCTCTTGTTTAATGAATAATTCAGGTCATTTTTATTATGATTGTATTGTAATTAAACATTATTATATACATTTAAATCCGTTCAAAGGTGCAAATATATAAGGTATTACAGCTAAGCTTGGTACAAGGATGCAAATAACTGAAAATGATGAAACCACACATTATTTTGAATAAGTGGAAAACGGATGTTTTATAATAATTTGTGGGCAATAAAAAGATTTAAGCAATGCACAAACTCTGAATTGCAATTGAATTGAGAATAAATGCTATGTGGCCACTAGTTGTTTCTATTACTGCATTGTATTTATTATTATTTTTTAATTTAATTTTGAGTCTGCATTCACTGTCTGCACTCGCAGCTAAAATAGATTTGGGGGAAAACTAGTGATTAAAAATTATGTTAGCCTCCTGAAATCATTAAAATTAAAAAGATCAACACAAATATTGACATGGTTGCATTTATCTACAAACGTTGTGGCAACGAATAATGGAATTTCGTTTGAATGATTTCCTCGTCATCAATGCAAGCGGAGAGATTGGTTATCAGACTTTTGCAGTTGCGTAACAGTTCACGTATTGGTTAGAAGAAAAAAGGATTTTTGAGATTAAGTGCTGATACTATTTTTTGTTTTTACGAACGTCTGTGCGAGTAATGTCGATCAATATGCCAAAAATCTTGCACTGAATGTAAACAGGAGTTGGCAGCTGCAGTCATTTGAGAAGACAACTCATTTATCATTGTTGACCAACAGGAAATCGTTGTACCGTTCTTTGATGCCAGTAAATTAAATATATTTGCGCATTAAGTGGTGTCAGAATGCCAGTATAATGTTGCGGTTATATGAGAAAAATCACACCAAATCTCTCACCTCACATTTGTACCATATAGGAAGTCACTCCCCGTGTGCGAACATGTCAACTTCCCTACTATATATTAGCAGTACGAAATAAATAGTACCGGTATGTCAGAATAGACCTTATTTGTGAACGGCAAAGCAAAACTACTCGAATAACCGAGTATCCATTTAACACTAGACTCTTCCATGAAGTAAGACTATATCCATTTTAAATGAGAAGTGACACGACTGACTTTGTGGGTCACGTGAAAACAAGATAAATAAGAATAAAACACTTATTAACATTAAACAAATTCTGTACAGGAATGGAATTATTTTCAGGGGGAAATGATACTGTACATGTGGTTTAAACTGACTTTATCATTGTAATTAATGTAAATAATTAAACATGTATAATCTGAATCAGTAGATTGTCTTGTTTAACTTGGTTACCTGAAATGTTATTAGATTAAAATAAAAGAAAAAAGCAGATACACAAAACAAAAAATTCTGAGGATGCTCCCTAAACTGTAAAATTATGCTTAATATGGGGAACTACAAAAAAAAGAAGAGAGAGACAAATGTGCATGTAATTTCTGTGAAGATCAGACAAAACATGTCAGAGGAATTGGTGCTTGGCTCTTAATAAGTTTAAACCGTATATTATATAATAGTAATAGCCTTTATTTATAATACTGTATCAGTATTTAGGCATTGTCAAGCTAACATATTTACATAAATAGCTACACATAGGCAGATTTTATCATCACAAAGGGATTGGGTACATTTAATTGTAAACAATAAAAAAAAAACATTCGCACAATAAAAAAAAGGAACGAACATGTTATACATTATACTTTGACAATGGCTATTTGATTTCACAATCATCAAAACATGGGTTCTACAGGCACATTAAGTATAACACTTACATGTGATTATAATTCATTGTACATTTTTATACACTGCTATTTAATTGACAACTCTCCTCTTTGAGGACACTTTTAAGCTAGAAATTCAGGGATCTGTTGATAATATCAATTAGTTCTCTTCTCACTTAATTTAAAAGCTTTAAAAATGTAATGATTTGAACATGTCTGTTGTTGTTAAACTATGTAGGTAGGTTTTACGTCCACTCCCCCCCACCCCACAGGTTCACTCAGTAATTTCTTCCTTCATTAAAAGTTATACAAAATAAATTAATTATAATATTGAAAATGTGTTTCAAATCACATACACTCACATAAGATGAAGACTACAATAATTTCAGTAGCTTAATAAAAGCAGTTTTATTTTACATTGAGTGCAATAACTCATGTTGAGTCATGTTAGCAGTCAAATACTACTCATTTTACCTCCCTTTTACTTAGTGTGTATTTATAAAGATATTGATGGGGTGGGCGATACAACCAAAACAGAATCTAAGAATATTTAGACCATCCATATATATGAAAACACAAGTAACTTGCCAGCTACATGTCATCCTGATATTAAGAGACTTAATATCAGCTAACTTTATTTGTATGGTCCCCCAACAGACATTCTACTGACTATAATGTCAACTACAAACCTAACAGTCTATTGATGCTCTAAGAGTTAGCTGACATGTACTTGCAAAGTTACTTATTGTTATAATAATAAAGTCTAACTTCAAAAACTACAGAAAAAAATTTAAGAATCCGATTAATGGTAGATTATCACAAATTTGAAGTTAGATTTTTCAATGAAACGTTAAGGAAAAAGGTTTTCACTGCAAGCAATGAGGCTTTTCACTACTTAGCCAAGTATGAAGACATTTTCTGAAGCCTCTTCTCCTTTTCACATTTTGGATTAAACAATTACACAACAGAATTTACTTTAAATTTCAAACTCAATTCATAAAGTAAATCACTCAGTGTGAGTACTTTTCATAAGGGATTAAGTGAAAGTGGTTTAGCACACCTATGTGGCTTATGTGGTCATGTAAACGCATAAGAGACACTATTTAATGCTTTTGGAGACCTGTGCATGTAACAGAAAAAATGTTAACTCTTGAATATTTGAGTTTTGTTAAGTGATTTATTAAAAGAACCGATTTATTTGAGTCACTTGTTTGTAAATCTGACTATACCACACACTATATATGTTTTTGTGCACAGCTCGCATTGACAAGTCAATATCAATTTGGAATACAGTTGCTTTTCACATCACATAATATTCATTTCAAATTACAAACTCGCATTCACAATTGGGGTAAAACTTTTTTTTTTTTGGGGGGGGGGGGGGGGGTACTTGTAGTATTTATAGGACATAATAGAAACAATACTCAAATAGTTATACTGGTTGACAAATATTTCTACTGGCATAGCAGTATATTACAGAGCCCCTAAAGGGACATGGTGAAGGAAAAAAGAAATGATGTTTGGCGTTCCTTTGCAAAAAGCTCAAAAGGTTTTGCGAGTGAACGTAGTTTCACTGATTATGTTTCCTCCCACCACCATCTCCATTTAGGAGCTCCGTAGTATATCGCCCACCCCTAAGTATCAGTAACAGAAAATGCTTGCTTATGCGTGAAGATGCATTCACATCGCTAGCTGTCAGGACAAGTCATCACAACATAAACAAAAAAATTACTGAGTGCACCTTTATCTTGAGAACCATGCTACTGCGGGGAAACACTGACCCCTGTTCTTTCTGTGGTACATCACATCCACACTTAGAAGTTTTTCCGCCGCGTTACAGCAGTTTCAGACTGCCTGTGACGTTATTCACCATTTCCTCTTCTCCTATGATGGCAAGCACAGTGCATGAACCTGGCTCCACCTGAACACACAGTCCAAAATCAATTTCCAGGCTTTATCAATGAATTCACACAAAATTCCATCAGGTAACATGCATCGTTAAAACGTCATATTCTGATTTGAAACCCAAATGTTTTACTGATTTCTGACAAACAATCTGAAAATTAGTCAGATTTAAACGATAATAAAAATATTATACAGTAATACCTTGGTTTACGAGTGACTTTGTATACGAGCAAATCGGTGTACGAGCATGGAAAATCAAATCGTGAAAATGTTTCCGTCGTCCACATGCATTTTTGGGTGGAAAAGTCCTAATGCTCAGCATCTTCACGTGCATTTTTACTGGAAATATCCTAAACACAGCCTCTCATAAAACAGTCACGTGGTTCCAACCCCTTTATCAAACCTTAACACGTTCATTCTCTCAGCTTCGCTCGGTTTGGTTGCATCATTCACCACAGTGATACTTTTATAAGTGATTTACAGCGGTTTTACCTCCTGTTGTTAACATTAATTGTGATCACTATTGTTCACGTAGTGAAATATATACGTACAGCATATAAAAAATGGCCCTCAAGATGAGTAAGAAAGAAGGTACGAAATCCTCTAAGCAGTAACACCCCCCCCCAACTCTTCTCCATCAGGCCAGCAGCGACGCTACTCAAAGGTAACCGTTGTCAAGTATTTTTAGAGTTTAACTGTCAATTATTAATTTGTATTTATATGAGATCTTAATGGTTATAATTTTAATTAATTAATAGGGTGAAACCAAAAACATTTAAAATGGGCATTTATGGTCATGTGGAACGAATCGAGTGATTTTTAGTGCATTTTTATGGGGAAAATTGTTTTGGTGTACAAGAATTTTAAGTTACGATCTAGCTCTTGGAACGAATTAAACTCATAAACCGAGGCATTACTGTATTTGCATAAGAATGAATATGATCATTCAATCTTTTTTAAAGACCAAGGAGAGGGAGTTGTCATGGCTACGCCTTCAAACATTTTCCAAATCCAGATTTAAGTGAAATGTTGTCAGAGAAATGTGCTAAAATATAATGTCCTCTACAGGGAAAAAAACCACCATTGCTGGGTAGTAAACTTATAATAATAGAGTCCCACCATTTGGCCCATTAAACAATATCCTCAATTGTCATGCACGTGCCGCTAACCTGTGTGTGTCCAGCATCCTGTACCAGCTTTGTAGGAAGACTGAGGCTCATAGCAAGAGCCTGCAATTCCAACAGGTGTGCCATGTTAGTGCCTTGTAACACAATCTTCTTAGATCTAAACAGCCACAAAAACATGCGTTTTGGTTAACATACAAGCTTTGATTCCTTTCTTTAAAATCTGAATGCAGATTAGTTTAATGGGCCTGTTTACACCTGGTCACATCATGTGATTTCTCTGACTGGATAACTATATTGAAGAGTTCAATTTCATTAAAATTATCTTACCAGTGCTGATAAACGTGGTACAGTATAATGGAGAGTTCGCAAAGTTTTGACGACATGAAGCAGTCGGCTATATTTGATCTGACAGCAATTGCATTCAAACTGTAAGTAAACGATTTCATAATGCTTTGTCTGTAAAGACTGCTTTATACAGATAATGTTCTTAAGCATAAGTACTCACGTGCAATAGCAAGTGGGTGTTGATACTGTTTCCTATGCAATGACGTTAACCGATCTTAACAGTGGCCATTTACGGAAACCCTTAAAGGAACTGCCCCTTAAATAGGGATAATTGCAGACAGGTTGAAAATAATTGTTTTACTGTATATTTGTTTTTTTTATTGTGAAAAACAATTAATGTCATGACCCAATTAACAAAACGGATAGCTATGCGATCATTAAAAACACAAAAAGTGACCAAGTATAAACAGGCCTATAGACTACAGGTAAAAAAATTAGGATAGTTGAGATTTATTTATGATTTTGAAGTCCCTTGTGCTCGAAAGGGCTGCATTTCTTTGAATATAGTTCAAATAATAATATTGTAAAAAGAAAATCTATTTTAAATTTTACAATATTTATTCCTGTGACAGCAAAGCATTTTCAGCAATCATTACTCCAGTCTTAAGTGTCTTCAGAAATCATTCTTAGTTATCATCAATTATTAATATAGGTTCTTATTATTTTGACTGCTGAAAACTGCTTTTTGTGTGTGTGGACAGTCATTCAATCCAGGTCATTCAAGAAAAAAAAAATATTTTAAATGTCTTAACTGTTGCCTTTGATCTACATAATGTGTCTATGCTGAATACAAGTATTATTATTTTTATTTTTTTAGAATGGTAGTGGATTATGGTTTCCACAAAAATATTAAGTAGTAAAAAATGGTTTTAACAATCATAAAAATACAACATGTTTTTTAAGCACTAAATAAACTAAAAATACTAAACACTAAATAAATAAAGTAGTATTGAAATTCTGCTTTGCTACCACAAAATACATTTTTAAAATTACTGGTTTTTTTACTTATTTTTGATCAAATAAAAGCAACCTCTGTGAGCATAAAAGACTAACAAAAAACTAACAAATTAGTAGTTGTTTTGACCAGAAATGTTTTCAGAAAACAATGCAGGAATCAGGCTATGGTAGAAGGATGAGACATCTCTTACCCAGCATGGTCCCATCTCCAGGCCATTTCCCTCCAGCTGTTTTTCTCCTGCAAAGCCTGATACAAACCCACTGCAGCATGACCCACCTGCGCAGCCACCTATGGAGACACTGCTCATATCAATTCTATTGAAATCCACAGACTTTCCACAGGACATTGTTCTCCAACAAATAATATTAGTTGAAATGAAAGTTGTCAAGATTGACAATAGAATAAAGTATAGAAGCCCTTTTACTCCAACTGGGATTCAAAAAAATTTCATTGGTTTTAACCTTTGCTATGACTGGTTGGTTTTATGGATTAAGTGCCAAAATGAGATCACAGTTGCAGAGAGTTGTTAACCTTGGATCAAAAATGACTCTGTGTTGATAAGAATATTCAGAATATGAACTTGAACCCAAGTAAAGGACTGTTGATCTTTTGTGTCAAAGGCGGTTTAGATTGTAAATCAGGGCTCGACAAATCCACTCGCCCGCTCGCATTTGCGAGTGAAAGCTCGGCTCGGGCGAGTAAAAATTTGATAAAACTCGCCCTATCGGGCAAGTTAGATTCTTCAGATTCCAATACAGTTTTTCTATCATTCAACTGTTACTACATAGAAAAAACTTCAGGCCGTATAACACTCGTAAAATATGCCAAACAAGAGCAGAAAATAGACGACGGGCTAGTAGCGATCAGATATACGATTCAGTTCTAAAGTTTGAACCACGAATCACGAATGTAGTATTTACCTCAGGGGTCTCAAACATGCGGCCCGCGAAACGATATTTTGTGGCCCGCGGACCATATGAAAGTTTAATGTAAGTGTGGCCCACGAGTTTTGAATGAATAGCGCTTTACCGCGTTGTGTGTGTGTGTGTGAAAGGTTCCTTTTTCGTGCGAGCTGCACAGGCCAACCAATCACAGTGGAGTACATGACTCCCGGGGGCCAATCATAGTGGAGTAAATGACTCCGGGGGCCAATCACAGTGGAGTAAATGACTCCCGGGAGCGGGGCATCAGCCGGGCTTGAGGCAGACAGAGAAACATAGCTGCCCGTGTAATATTACATTTGTCAAAGCCGTCATAGAATTATTACTTATTGTGTTTGAAATTGAGCATGTTTGACTTTGAGCTGGACGAAGTGAATGTTACTGTTATCGGCGTTGGATTTAGCGTCATGCGGATTGTATTTTGTTTTTCCATCATTTGAAATGGGCTGATTTGCGGGACATCGGTGTTATAATATAGAAAATAAAATCCAGTAAATAACGCCTCCGTGGCTGCATCCCATTGTTTCTATATAATACATTTATTAAATTTATCTCCATAAAAATGATCTTCACATTCACTATCAGATTAATTATATTGTTTCTGGGTTCTTGTTGCATTCAACCAATAAATATTTGGTTTTGCAGTATATCGTGTTTTTTACTTTAATAACTATTTTTGTCTGTTAAAATGCAGGGCGAGTGCTTTATGTGAAGGGCGAGTAAGTTTTTAGGGTCACTAGTCCTGCAGGGCGAGTGACCCTGGAATAATTCATCGAGGCCTGTAAATACTCAATTGAAGCATAAGGTGAATTGTAAAGTTTTTTTCGTTACATTCTAAAGTTAGGAGGAATATGGGTGAAAGCAAATGTCTGGGTTTTTGCCGTTTATGTATGTTTCTGACATCTTGTGTCATGTCAGTTTGTATTTTATTATTATTGCTGCAGAAATTTCCCTGCAATTGAGAAAGGTCATTTATGCATTAAGACATGCAAATTAAATGTGCCGGAAACAAATTCACAGAATAAATACCTAAATGCGCAAATAACAAAAACTCACGTGACTTAGCCTCAGTATTTAATGTGATTGGATAAACCACCGGGTCAGTTTCATTGCACAGCTTCTCAAATGTTTAGTTATTCTGAAATGTCTGTGCCAAAGTAATTACAATGATTTGTTTAATAGCCTCCCAGATCTGTCATGACTGCGTTCAAAAACATTAGGTAAACGCAAGATGACAGCCAGGGGCGTTTCCTTCAAGAAGGCAATGAAGGCAGAGTCTCAGAGGATGAGAAAATAAATGATATTACAAGAATAAAACAAGGCAAATATTACTCAATGTGACATTAAGTGAAAAAGTTTTTATAAAGGAACACTGCACAAGAGTCTTGCCTCCTCTGATCTCAATGACTTATCCAATGGTCTCAAACTCAGCTCCTGGAGGGCCAGAGCCCTGCAGAGTTTAGCTCCAACCAACACTAACTCACAACTGATTGGAAGTTTCTAGTAAACCTGAAGACCTTGATTAGCTGGATCAGGTGTTTAATTAGGGTTGGACCAAAACTGTGCAGGACCGTGACCCTCCAGGAACTGATTTTGAGACATCTGCCCTAATGGGATTGGTGGGTTTAGTTAGAGGGTAATTGAGAATGAATGGGGGAAAGTCACATGACAGGAGCCAATGAATACATCACACTTTGAAACTTTTGATCACTGTATCAAAGTGCTGAAAACTTGGCACATGGGCGACATCCACTGGTCAAATTCATGCAAACGTAACTCAAGAAAACAGTAAGGCACGTTCTATAAGTGCCTTTATTCATAATGCACATGAGAGCTCAACTCTAGCAATTTTCTATTGCACAAATATTTGTGTTTGCCTGCTTTGGCTCAGGCAGCTTCACCTTTTTATGAGATACTATGTCATAATTATTAACTAAAATGTGATAATATTGTGGAGGTAAAAGTATGACTTAAAGAATCACAGTTCAAAACAATAATTTTGTGGCAGAAACAAGCTTCAATAAGAAAAAACATAAGACAAACCCAAATGTCTGCTTTGAATTTCAAAAAAGGTATTCTGCCACCAGAGGAAATGGAAATGTGTCGATGTTTATGGATCGAGTATATTGATCACTGAGGACAAATTGCAAGTCTAAAGTGTCAACTCAAAAAAAAAAAAAGTCAATTTGTAATTTATTGAGTTGTATGTTATTGGAAATAAATTTTATTATTTCAACTTATTATTTTGAATAGTTTGACGCAAGTGGCTGATTTTTGTTTGTTAATTATTATTTGTCAAGCAATTTCATTCTGCTGCTTCCAAAAATACATGGATACATTATTATACAAATACTATATGATTGCTGCAAAGAGTAAAATATTACATTGTTAGATTTTCACATAATAAATGAGACATCCTGATCCATTAGATTACAAAACAGAGGAAAATCAAACACAAACTCATCTCTACAGTGTGTTGTAAACTTGAAAAATGTAATATCTTATCTACCTTCCCGACACCCATGGACAGCTCCATATTTACAACAAAAACCATCTTGAACATCAGGTCCTCATCCCCCTCTTCCTGTAATAAAAAATTATAATAATAGAAGTCAATTGATCATGGCAGCCTTGATTTCACAGAATTCAATTTAGATATATTTATAAAAGTGTTTATAATGTTGAGAACTGTACTCAGTGAGAGCAGGAATACAACAGCCAATCAATTTTGTTCCACTCAAGCTTCTGCACTCTTGTTCTCAATATTATTTTTTTAAACAAATTTGTGTGGTGTGTTTCCTGTATATATTTTATCCACTACTTTTTAACGCTGCAAAGAGGGCCAATTCCCATGTACACAATGTACAGTTTCAGCCATAAGTAAATTATTTAATTGCAGGATTAAAATCCACTAAATAAGTGGTTCTCAACTAGGGCCCCTTAAAAAAATTCACAGGGCTCCACCAGATTTAAGACATGAAATTAGGCAAAACATGTGCTTTAAAAGAGCCTGAAACAACTAAAAATTAAGCTCAAACATCTGTCCCCTTAATTTTTCTCACAGAGCATTTCGGAAAGTTGGATATATGAAGAATAATTACCAGACCTGGAAAAGTTAGGGAAATTAAAAATAATCTTAAACCACCATGGATTTTTTTTTAATTAATATAGTTGTTTCAAGCAAGTTGTTTCAATGTAAAGATCTAAAAAAAATAGTATAAGGTGAATTGTGATTTTTTTGTTTTACCCTGTAATTCAGTACATTACAAACAACTTCTTACACTCCTATTTTCTGTTAATAAAAATATTTGAAAACAAGGAGATTATTAGCCTACGAAAACTGAAAAACATTCCATGAAAATTTCAATGGGAAATGGTGGGTCTTAAGGGTAAAAAAAAGAGAGAACCACAACCATTAATTGTAGCACATAAAACCCTGAATCAAACCCGAAACCATAGTGACTGACGCAGTCAAAACCACAACATTCCTACTGATTTATAAATTAAAAAAGGCTATAAACTAAAATAAACAATATTATGCCATAATGTTTCTTAAAACAAAACAATATAACTTTACAGTAGATTCAATAAACATTAAGAGTCACAATAATGAGGAAAATAGTTGACAGTTATGAATTGGTCCTATCTGTGCAGTCCTCCAGACAAATCTGTATTCAATGTAAAGTTCTTTAAACAGACATGTACCTCGTTCTCCAGTTTGTTGAAGTAATACATTGCAGCCTCCTCTGCAGACACATTCTGTGTGTGTAAGAGTGCCTGGAACAGATACATAACATCTTAATTAACATACATCAGCTTCTGCAACCACAGAGTCTAATATCCAGTATAAAAACTCTTTGGTTGCTCAAATTTACTTTGAGGAACCAACCACTTTAGGGTCAACAAATACTGCAAATGCACTGCCAGTTCATTCATTGTAAGCAGGTTTTGTGAATGTGTAAAATTCTATGTACCTGTTTGGCTGCCTCCTCGGGAATATCCAACTCTCTGAGCTGCTGCAGGAATACAGGGTTCACTTCCTGCTGGGACTCCATTTCTAAAATACAGACACGCACATTGTCACATTATAAAGCCATTATTATTAACATAAACTGATATGCTGTCAGGTTTTAATTGAGGATAGCAGCCTCTTCTGCTCAGTACTCTAACTGAAGGTTAAAATGAACGCGATGAGTTTCATTGCCATCCATCATTTCTCCATCATTCTGAACAATCAACTGAACGTCCGTTATATGCATTCATATTGTCATGCTACATCAGGTTTGTAGCTGCTAATGCTAATGGCTGTATTGCCACTAATTTTGGGTATTTGTTAACAATCTAAGTGTAAACAGCGAAGGGCAATTGTGTTGTGAAGTTTAGGGTGTTAACGATCGGGTCTCTTACCTGCTGTACTGAACTACTGAAAAGCGATTATCCCCCAATGAGACTGAGCTTCTTAGCGAGCGATTGTTTCGTATTTTTACTTCCAAATAGGCATAGAGTCATTTGTGATATGCGATTATTTTTAACCTCTCATTTCCATTAAATGCCACTCACAGTTTTAAAGAATTTTGCTGCAACAATAGCTTTCCACGGAAACGTGAATTGCACATTACCGAACACAGCTAGTTGGCGGGTCATGTCAGTTATATTTCCGGGTCAACTACTCCACAGATCCAAAAGCGTTTCTCGGACCCTTCAAGATTCTTTGTTTCCTCCTGAAGCTATCAAACGAAATAAAAAAATTTCGGGTAAAACGACTATATCCACCCGCACCCGCAGCTAAAATTCCCCACGCGTTTCATTATTCCTAATTAGTGGATTTCTACACAAACAAATAAAACAAAAGAACTACAAACATGGCGGACAACCTCGAGGGTGACGCATCGTACGTCAAAGTCGCCACTCATAAGTGGACTGTTGAAACGGTCATAGACATAACTATTTGATCAGTTTGAGCTAGTGCCAACCGTTTTTCCAAGAGACTATTGTTCCTTGTGCGTATGTTATATTATTATAGGCTACTACTTATGTTATTATATTTCTGTACAGTTCAGTTGCTTTCCTATTTTATTTGTTTTAAAATTGACAAATTGTTCCCACAGAATTTGCGAATATAATTTGCGGTTATCATTAGAACTATATTACTATTACAATATACTTAGTCTCCACTTAATTGTCATTTTCACATATAGGCTATTAATATTATTAGGTTAACTGTCACCTTTTTTAAGCATATTGCATAAATGTTCTACCATCAAAATGATTACCGCTATGTAGGGGTCCAAACACCAAAGGTGATGCAACACTCTTGTGTTTTTTTTCTTTCTGATTTTCTTATTCTTTATGTTTCTGCCCTAAACGTGTATGGGTGTCAGAGATACCTCTAAATCGTAGAGACCCCAAAGTTGGCAGAAGGGTCCCAACAGTGCACCGCTACTCAAACACGCATCGTCTGACACTAAGTGGGGCTATATGATAAGGGGCTTTGTGTTTTGCGTCATAACTTTGGAACCTAAGGACTAGAAACAGAATCCCTTTCCCTTGAATTCACGAGCCATGTCAAATAGCCGTAATATCAAAATGTGCATTCTATCCCTGTAAATGAACATAATACTAGGAAATAGCTTTCCTAGTAGGTCAACCAGTAGAGCATTGGTGTTTACAACATAACGCCATGGTCAAGGGTTCGACTCCCAGGGAAAGCAAGAAATATAAATGTGTTCCTCGAACAAGTCGCCATGGATAAAAGTGTCTTCCAAATACAGTAAATACAAAATGCATAGTCCTTATAATTTATAGACCTCAATAAAAAATTATTCAAGTTGCCAGACATGATTAAATATGTTGCTGTTCATTTTAAATGAAAATACAATCTTTTTCAAAATATAAAATATATTATTATACAGTATAACATTTCTGACACATTTATTGTTGTAGTATGAATCATTAAAAACAACACTGTGTTAAACTGCTAGCATAAGTAATCATACAGTCAGATTCTCCTGACGCCAGCTCAGAAGCACTTACAGCCCAAGATTTGATTTATATGCATTTTGTCATTTACTATTTCAGGTCTGAAACATTGGCACCTGCATTCTGTTGGAAACTCACAGAGACAAGGATACCTGGAAAAAAATGCTTAGCAGGATTCTTTGTTGAGAAATTGCTGTTCATAAAGTCTAACTAAGGAAGGATGCATTGTATTTCATAAGTATTCAGTGGGCAGACCTCAAAAGCGTCAGTCTTACAGTATCAGAGGTGAGACACTGTAGATCAGAGGTTTTCAAAGTCTGAGACAGTGGGCCTCCCCTTTGACACAACCCACCCAATGCCCCCCCAAAGAAAAAAAACGAGTGTTGACCATATGCAATTGATATGGGTTGATCAGAAATTGTTATATTTATTGCTGATTAGAAAACTATTTACATGACAACATCAGCATTGAGCTTCAGATCAATGGTTTTGATCACAAACTAACTATATAGAGAACAAGTTTTGCAACAATTAATCCAACTCATGCGGTTGCAATTATGAAGAAAACTGTAATGAACAAGAGTTTTCATTTAAACATAACTCTTTTTTTTTTTTACTTTTAATTTTTTTATGATCAGTGTAATTTTTATTTATTTATTTCCACACGTGTGTGAGTGAGGGAGAGAGAGAGGGGGGACTGTGTGTTTTACGGATCACATAGTCTGACGCTGTTTTTAAGATCTGCATTCCTTTATTTTGTATGAAATACAGCAAAAAAAGCATCAGACACTCAGTGCGCGAAGTTAAACAACTGAATAGAGCAGGAGACGGTTAAAAAAAAAATCTCTGACAGGCAGGCGCAACGCTGGTCGCACTCTATCAAGAACCACGTCTGAACAAACCCCACGTTTTCCAGAACTATACTGGTTAATAAATACTACAAACAAACCGAAATAAAAAACAAACCTAAACCTGAAGCTGAAGAGACTGAAGGAAAATATAGTTTAAAATGTTAGAAATTGTGTTGACGTGCTTATTTCTAATGATAGTTTAAAATGTTCCAAATTGTATTGACATGTTCTTTTCTGTTCTAACATAAGTTACTGTTTTAATTCTGTAACAAATCTTTCCTGTCTAAAACAAAGGACAATGCACTCGGTGAAAAGTACAAGGCTGTAACTGTTGACGCTATCTGTTTACCAGAAAAGTTACAGATAGAAAGGGATGGGGAAAGGGAGTTCTTGCATTCTTGTGTGCAGATTGCTGATTGCTATGAAGTAACCAATGAAGAAATCTACCTGACAACAGTCACTGTATGGAGAGGTGGACTCGAGGGATGAACTGAAAGTCAAGAATATATAAACTGTTTGCATATGCTTGTAAGACATTCTGGACTGCCCAGATGTCAGCTTTTGGCATTGTGGTCCAGTAATCCTGAGCTCAGAGCTCTTTTGATTCTCTATTAAATTGACTTCATTTATCTACGAGTAGCGTCTTTCTTTGACATGGCAAATCAACGGACTGGGGGGAAAGCTAAATTCCAACAAGACCCTAAACGTTAACGGAAGACCCGCGACCTGTGACTAAGAGGGAAATACACTTGTTCTCGTTTCCGCGTTCTGAGCCGCGTGCGCGCGCGAGACGAATTAAATCTGCATGTGTAGGGGAGGCGCGCCTATCGCAGAACGCAGACACAGTCAGCGACCCAATGAGGATTTTTATGTAATTGTTCTATGATACTCGTACTCGGCAAAAGTGCATTATCCGTACCGGATTCTCGTTTCAGCCAAGTATCCGGCTCAACTCTAGTTATTAGACTATCATTTTTTTACAACTCTCCGCGCCTCCCCTGGCATGCTCTGGCGCCCCCCAGGGGAGGCGCGCCCCACACTTTGAAAACCCCTGCTGTAGATGAAGTGATCCTAGACTGTGGGCTCCAGCCTAGTTCTAATAAAGAGTTTTAAGTACCAAGAAAACCAGACTTGCAAAGACTCTCCAAATGTAAGCTTTATTTATCCTAATTACAAAACTGATGCCATCATGTTCACCTTGAATGCCCAACAGATGTACATCATTTTAGTTTTCATGTGATGTTATGGAAAAGACTGATCTTAAAGTTTTCACATACATTCAGAAACAATAATCCTCTAGAACAACTTAACACTAAACTTGTAAACTTATCGTTAAACCTTTCTTTTAAAGAACTGTTTGTGTTTTATAATAATTTACTCTTTTTCAACTTGCCAAGAAGCTACGTAACAATTCAGTCATTATTTACAATATTAATCTACACACACAAAAAAAGATTAAATAAGACAGTCACATCTTTCCTTTGACAATTTCTATTTATCTCAAATTTTCATTGTTAAGTAATCAAAAGAAGTTAATTACAACTGAGTGGCTATTTACCTATGTAGTGGACCAGCACTAATAATATCAGAACACAATTTTTACATACAGATCATATTTTCTCTCATGAAGACTAAAATTTCACAAAACGATTTTTTTTAAATGTACCTACATAAAATTATCAGTTTTTAAAATTCCTTATTTGTGAAATGTTAGAGTAATTAATTAAATCCTATGTTGGTACCTCAAAAAAAGAGAGAGATACCAACAGATCAACATTATTAAAAAAACAAAATGCATGTACCAATGGCTAAACATGATTTAACCTGGTTGAAACAACGACACTATAAGTACCGTAACAGATAACTGTGTCTTGCTAGACTTGGTGTTACTAGTAAATATTTACACATTTTAAAAACTTTAACAAATCAAAAGACTCTTTCATACTGTATTTTTCCAGTGATACTTACTAAACAATGTAATTTACAATATCATCATAAGCAAAAAAATGTTCTAAACATTTTACTACAGTGTGTCAGTTATTAGATGTTTTTGCTTTGAGCATAAGCAACTTTGCAAATGCTAAATCACATTCAAAGTATATGACCAGAGCGGACAAGAGCAACATTACTACAGCCACACTGAGGAAAAGAATGTTAGCGGAACAAAAAATTTGACAAACACATACACACTGGTAGATAAAGCGGAGGTAGACAGAGAACAGAACATCTAACGTGTTCTGTGGTAAGGCCATGACCAAACAAACGCTTGTGCATGTATGTGTTTGTTATGATAATATCTAAATATCTACATGTTGCGTATAATGTCTTCATGAATTCAACAAGTAATTAAGTCTTATAAAAATGAAAAGGGACTGAAATGTGAATACCATAATCCATATTGTTTGAAAAGAAATATCCCTTGCCCATATTCAAGTTAAAGACGTCTTTCTATCACAGTACTTCAGAATAGTCTGCAGTTCTTAATTTATCTCCATTAGTAGATACCAAAACAAATACAACTGAAGGAACATGAGCTTTATGTGCACCTGGTAGCTTTTCAACTGATACTGTACCTGAAGTACCTGTACCATGTGTTCATACAGCCACCTATCAGTGTCTTTACACTTATCACTTTCACTTTACATTGTCCACGATCACAAGTCTGTCACTTTATTTTCTACGGCTGCAGCGATCTGTTGAAGTCGGTAGCCGAGCTGCATCTTCTGAGCGGTGGAATCTTCCTCTAAGGCAGTGATAATCTAATATATACAACACACACATAGGCATACAGGAAAGGGGAATTCAGTTAGAGCATAAATACTTAGAGCAGAAGAAAATAGTCCCTAACAATTTCTTTTTTGTACAAAAAGTGGTAACACTTTGAAATAAGATTTCATTAGTTATCAACATTAGAATGAACAACACTTCTACAGCATTTATTAATTTTAGTTAGTTGATTTTTTTTATTTAAATCAAAAGTTGCATTTGTTAATTTTAGTTAATGCAATGTGAACTAACATGAACAAACAATGAGCAAAACATTAACTATTTTGATCAACTAACATAATATATTGCTCATTGTTTTTTAGTTCATGTTAGTTAATACACTAATATTAACAAACGACACCTTTTATTTTCAGGTGTTACCCATTTACAATGTCTCATTGTTAACGAGTTAATGCATTAACTTGAAGCAAGTAAGAAGTATACATTACAGTTCAAAAGTTTTTGGTTGGTTTTTGACTTTTTATGTGGGTTAAAGTAGTATCTTATCAAATAAAAAATAAAGTAATATTGTGAGATATTATTATAAATTCAAATAACAGTTTTTTTTATATACAAATATACATACACATATATATTCTAAAATGTAATTTATTGCAGTGAGTATAACATGGTCCTTTAGTTGAAATCAGTTGTGCATTTTCATTTTTTTTTGACGATTGACGATTAAACTATAAAAATACTTGACAATTTACTGTAATGCACTTGTAATGGAGGAGACGAGAGGAGGGAGGATGGGGAGCGTTCATTCGCGGACTAAATAGGCAGATGATATGAGAACGAGGTGTCTCTCTCTCTCTCTCTCTCTCACACACACACACACACACACACACACACACACACACACACACACACACACACACACACACACACACACACACACACACACACACACAGGCAGAACTAGACAATGAATTCATGAACTGTGTCAGTTACTGCTTAGAGGTACTGTACGTGTATATTTCACTACGTGAACAACAGCGATCACAATTTATTAATGTTACAACAGGAGGTAAAACCGCTGTAAATCACTTTATGCACTGTGGTGAATGATGCAGCCAATGAATGAGTTAAGGGGTGATAAAGGGTTTGGAACGCCTGACTGTGTTATGAGAGGCTGTCATTAGGATATTTCCTGTAAAAATGCGCACGACCATGCTGAGCTTTCACACAAAACATGCGTGTGGGTAAAACATTTCTCGTACATAGATACAATGCTCGTACACCGATTTGACCCTCCATGCTCGTACACCGATTTGCTCGTATACCAAGTCGCTCGTAAACCGAGGTATCACTGTATTACTTAAAGCCTTTCTTTGCTTTTCTGTATTTTTCCATAGAGTAAGGATGAATATTGTCAGCACTTCTCAACAGATAGAAAATGTTATCAGAATATTTTGAGTAGTCTTTCTGTTGATAATTGGAGCCTGAGCCGAGCTCAGCCTTGGAGAAGCTGTGTATCTGTGTGTGTTAATATGATCTGTATTGGTGAAGTGATTAACTGGCACCAAAAGGAGACGGAATTACTTGTTCTCGACAAGCCATGTGGAAGGTCACTAACCCGTCACCCATGTGACCAACGGAAATATTCTTCAGACTGTCTGGTCTTGTGTGGAAAATTACTAGTGTTGTTTTTCTTAGCCAATCAGAATCATTTAACCATCATCATTGACATAGTATCCTCTGTTAGAGTATAATTGCTGTAACAATGTTATTGTATGGGGGGCGGCCTACGAACTCCTTGTGAGACTTGAAGCTGGCTTCTGCTGATGAAAGTGCAAACTAAACTTCACTAAAATTTCTTCTATTGACTGCACTTCTGACTCCTGGTCTTCATTCAACATATCTGGTCCTCGGGTCTTAACTGTACATCCCCTACAATGTTCATAACAACAGTGTTTATTTTAAATAATGTAAAAGGCTTTACTGTCACTTTTGATGAATTTAATGGGTTCTTTTTTAATTATGTAAAAAAAAACTTTTGAACAGTAGTGTAGTTTTATACATTTATTATTCATTGTTAAAGGGAAAGTTCACTCAATAATGAAAATTCTGTCATCCTTTACTCGCCTTAAATTTGTTCCACACCTGTATGAATTTCTTTCTTTCTTCATCTGAAAACATATGTCAGCAGCCAAAGAGTTGATGAACCATAATGCACTTCAAAATATATTCTTTTTGGCTGGTTGAGCTTCTGTTTATGTTGGTTGATCAATGTTTATATGTGGATAAAAGCCTAAATTCAATCTGTTCATCATATAAAGCGATTATGTCTCTTTCAAATCACTAAATCACTAAATTCATATGGACTAGTTTTACAATCTTTTTATGAACTTTCTAAAGTGCCAAAGTGGTAGTTTGACTTAGACTTTCAATGGATGGACGGAAAGCACTCAGATTTTATTTAATTTAATTTTCATTTATGTTCCAAAGATTAACAAAAGCCTTACGGGTCTGAAAAGACATGAGGGCGAGTAATTTGAGAATTTAATTTTTGGAACTATCCCTTTAATGCTAGCTACTAAATGTTAGCTGTCTGTGAATGTAAACAGTGCAAAGTTGTACAGTGGAAATTGCATGATAAATATGTCCCAAAAGAATCGACTCTGAACAGCCTAAACGACTTGTCAGGAATTCCAGTCTCACTTCCATGACCTACATGCATAACGCAGTAAAACATTTGCTTAATGCTTTGTTGGTTGCCCGCAAACAATGCCTACTTTGAGTCAACATCAAACACTGTAGCTGTTTTGTGTGGTTTACAGCATGTCAAGAAGATGCTGTGTTCTGCGCTGTGATAGCAAATTTGTGTTATCATCACTTCCCAAGAATGAGTATGTGAAGTGGTTAGAATTCCTTTTTCCAATGACACCACAGCAGAATAGTCACAACCTATTGTACTGTTCCCTTCATTTCACTGACGACTGCTTCGTAAATCTCAGTGCAAACAATATGGGATTCACAAAACGCTTGTCCATGAGAGATGGGTCAGTACCCAGTTTATTTGGACCAACTTGCTTCTCAGAAAAACAGACATTTCAAAATACATAGTTTTGCGTGTAATGTTGTGTGGACCCAGGGTAGCTTAAGGTCTCCAGCTAACCGTCTAACCTCTTATTGAAATAGTTCTGGTAATCAGCACTATTACTTACAATTGTGTCGATTAATGCACATTGTATGTCGTTCTTATTAATCGCTTCTGGGGACACTTAATATTCATCAATATTATTGACTGGCCTGCTCTTTTAGAGCTGCTGTACAGCCAAAACAAACTTTGTTGCATTATTTTATTGTTATCTTTGTAAAGCTGCTTTGAAACGATCTCTATTGTAAAAAGTGCTACATAAATAAAAGTGACTTGACTATAACTTGCAGAAATAATAAAGTTGGATCTAGATTTTGGTTTACAAACTGTAATGTTTTGTAAGTCGCTCACATTTGTACTCGGTAGACCAAATCACAACAGACTGGGCATTCTGAATGAGGTGATATTAAATGCATATTATGAGAAAAGTGTTTTTTGACCTTGGATACATATAAACCCATTACAGGAGACCTAAACAAAATAAGGAACCTTTAAAATAACACAATAGGGACACATTAATGACTGCTGTAGAAGTGCATAATTCATGTTAACTTATAGTAGTAAACGGATGTTACTCAATGAAACCTTTTTATAAAGTGTTACCCTAAAAGCTTACATATTGTATTTTTGGTAAATCTCAGCCTTTCATGACTCACCTGGTCGTAGTATTTGTTGATGTATTTATAGAGTTCATGCAGGGCCACCAGGTAATTTAATTCTCCAGAATAATTCTGACAATCAAAGAGAGTGTGCAGAGCATAAATCTTATGAACAACATTTGTATGTGTTGCAAAACATAATACCGTAACTAACCACCTGCCTCTAACCCATAATATATTCACCCCAGTCAAATTTTCAACTGAAATTAAATAAACTGATGACGGACATACCCTGGAAAGCTCAGCCAAAGCAGAGTTCATCTCCTGATCGCTGGCAGAGATGGTCTGCTTGATGTCTGCATAATAACTGTATAAGAAAGATTATGAGATTCAGAACAAGATGACTTTCCAATATAGCCTTCATTTATATTGTACAGCAGACTAAAGTAATTTTACCGTTCAACCATCTGTTTATAGCGAGGGATATCTCTGGCATACAGCAACTTATTAATAGGTGAATCCTAGATATATATCAGAAAAAAGAAAAACCATCAAAACTTTTCGATCTTCAGCGTTTCTACTGACTTCCTGCTCCTTTCTCTATTTTTCTCTTACCCTGCCGAGTTTATGCTCTGTTGTAGTGCAGGAGTCCATGAATGTTTGAGCAATTACTGACAGAACTGCGTCCACATTATCTGACACCTGCACATCGAAGATAAACTGAGGGTTCTTTACGATGTTGATCCAGAACCGCAGAGGTAAGCTAGAACCAAAAGACAGAAACAAATTAGATCATGAGAAAAACTGAATGTGTTTTACATGTGTGTTTACTTCCATTGTAGGCATATGTTTTAATCCTGTTAAGGCTTTCAATGGCCCCTTCACACAAAATATTTACTGGTAAATTAACATTAAGGGATTAATTGTTTTCAAAAGTAGTGGCAAATCATTCTGACAGTTTCTAGTACGAGAAGTTGTAATATTACCAGTAATTTACCGACAAATATGTTCAGTTCGAAGGGCATTTGGACACTGAGTGCACCGAAAGAGCTGCCGCTTTTTCATAGTTTGTGCTTGCTGTTTAATAATTGTTTAAAACTTGGTAAACTAGCAGCTCCAGTAGTAAGACGAAAAGATTTATCTTGAATTCTGTCAGGGAAACTTTGTATAAGCCTTGATTAAACAATTTAATATTCAAAGGAATTTCTAGAAGGGAATTCATTCAACACAACCCTCACAGTGCATTATGGGTATTCTCTAGCTCTCACTTTGAAGTTGGCTTGAGAAAGCCTGAAATTTTAAAAGCAACAATTTTCTTAGCATGAATTAGCATGACGTTAACATATTCTAATATCCTGGAAGAATTAATTACCATGACACTACCATAATTTAACGTTTTTAGTATGCATTAGCATGTCACTAACATAATTTAACATGAATTGGCATGTTGCTAGCATGAATAAGCATGTCACTAGCATGTTGCTGGCATTAATTAGCATGTCGCTAGCATGATTTAACATTAATGGACATGTTCCAAACATGACAGCATTATGTCGCTAACATTATTAATACTACGAAGTAGCATTTTACCAGCATGATTTAACATTGATTAATGTGGCTAACATGATTTAACACGAATTAGTATGTCACTAGCATTATTTAACATTAACTAGCATGTCGCTAACAGGATTCACTTTATGTCATGAATAAATTTACTCACAAAAAAATTATTAGTGTACTGAAAATTCTCATTCTTATTACAGAATTTTAATTTTTGGGTGAACTGACCCTTTAACAAACCTTGCAGGTTCAATATTAAAAAAAATGTGACTAAGGAAAGAGAACATTGCTGAAGTTTCTCGGACAGAAACGCACCATCATTTCCTGACTGAAATTAACATCTTTCATCATTTTATTTAGTTAAGGTGTTCACCAAGTTAATTAGTACCTGTTTGTTTTCCAGATGTGAATAGTTTCAGAGTCTGAAATGCCATGGCGCGCTGCATGATCATCAAGCAAGTCAAAGAAATATTTGATTGCAAGAGGAACTGGCTGACTAGTGCTGAGAATAACTGTGAACAGATCATCCACAAACTTCTGCAGTGTACCCTACAGAAAGACAAAGAGCAAGTTAACAGGAGTGTTGTTCATTTGTTGTTTTATTCAGCCATATATACAGAAATTGGTATGGGTTTGGCTTCTCTTCTATCTTCAGGCTGTTTGAATATGTGTTTGTTAGGATACCTTCATTGACAGTAGCCGTGTGAGATAAATTTCTGGTATGGTTTTGGCTCGTTCTCGTTCTTTTAAACTGCCTCGTCTGTGTTTGGGTAACTCTGGCTCCTCGCTGGCCTTCACTAGATGCCACAGCCTCACTCCTCCCTCATCGGCATCCTCTAGCATGGGTGTCTCTGCATAGAATGAATAGAATGAACAAATCTAAAAAAATCTAAATATTCCAATGCTGAATAGAGAGAACACAATTAATATGGTAGTTACATGTTTGTTTTTAAAATGCACACCTTTATTAATTGTTTAATCGCATTTATGTGTATTATAAGCTAGTAAAGCTACAATTACTACAGTGGTACCTCGAGATACGAAATTAATCCGTTCCGAGGCGGCCTTCGTATAAAGAGTTTTTCGTATCTTGGAACACATTTTACATGTAAAATGGCTAATCCGTTCCAAGCCCTCCAAAAACACCCCATTAAATTTCATAATAAAGCTAAATTGACCTATAAACAATGAAATAACGTAAAAAGTCGAAGCTTACCTTTCGAGTGAGGCTATTTCCGAAAGTAACGGCAGAGGAGGACAAAAGGCAAATAACGTAGGTGCATATCATTGTCGGCAGGATTCGAACCTGCGCAGAGAAACCCCAATGGATTCCTAGTTCATTGCCTTAACCTCTCAGCCACGTTTCAGGTGCAGAGTAGATGAGCTAAAGCTGAGATAAACAAGGATCTCATGGCTTGGCTGGCATCAGGAACCAATGGGAGAGCAGGAGGATGGTGGCGAGTCTACTATAACTAAGACGGCGGCGTGCGGCGCGAGTTTCAAAATTGTTATGGGGCGAATCTCGGACTTTCAGAAACCTTTCGTATCTTGAAAAATTTTCGTATATAGAGCAGTAAAATGTTTCATCTTTACTTTCGTAACTTGGATTTTTCGTAAGTTGAGCCTTTCGTATCTCGAGGTACCACTGTATTACTTTTTAAAATATATTTAAGCATATTTTGTACACATTATAACCAATATTCCCAAGAAGTCAACTTATGTTCTATATATTTAGTTTTTCAGTTTATTTTTTGCAGGAAAAGACCGCAAACCATATTTCCCCCCCCAAAATCTATACGGACTGAGTGGAAGATACAGAGATTTAGACGACAATGCCTAATGCACAGACCTTTTCACACATCTTTTGAACTACCTGTTAGAGTTACTTAGGATAACAACTGTGTTCGGATTATTGATCTGTGCCAGGACACACAAAGCTGTCAATCATTTAAATTTGAACAAACATGAACATTATAGATAATCGCATGTACTGTACTCACTCTCCCCTGCAATGTAGTCATGGGTATCATGGTGAATATGTTTGCTATGGCGTGGCACCAAAGCAACAGTTGCTCCATCTGGAACCTAAAATACCCAAAATATGTGAAGAATAAAAGTTAAAGCTGTAAAGCTGCTTTAAAACAATATACAATAACATAACATGAATGTCATTTTTCTCTCTCACACACACACACACACACGTTTGTGTGTGTGTAAAATGCCATTCAAGTTATGACATTGTATATTCTCACCTTTGGCTTGCTCACTAATTGGATTCGTGAGACACATTTTCCAGTAAAGCTGCTTTAAAACAATACACTTCTGGCATGGGTATCTTCCGTCCTTGAGGACCACTGTCCTGTAGAGTTAAGCTCCAACCCTTATCAAACATACCGTAACAAGTTAATAAATGTCATCAGGATTACTAGAAAGCTACAGCTAGATGAGTTTATATTAGGGTTGGAGCCAAAGTCTGCAGAACAGTGGCCTTCCAGGACCAAAGTTTGCCATCCTTGATTTACATGAACAGCATTTTTCACAAAATGCACGTAAAAGCGCTAAACATTTAGCAACAACTTGACTACTTGATTGTGTTATACCTTATAATGCTGGAGCGTATTGAGGCGTTTCCAATTGCCCTGAACCACAGATGTTAGGTCTTCATCTGAGAGGATCAGGTGGCCTGCTACACCAGAGCGCCATTCTGGAAATGTCCAAATGTCAATTTTAATAAAAAAAAGTTTAAAGAAAAAAATAATAATAATAATTAATGAATACTACTAGAAAGAGCACAGTTTATATGTAAGAAAGAGGACAGACATGTACAATATGAATGTTCTCACCCAAGTCCACAGAGTCAATATGTGGTCGATGCGAGTATGAGGTGCCCTTGTACACCTGGTCTAGTATCTTCTCTTTCACCTGGGTTATAGTGTCACAATCTAAAACTTTAGCAGCAACTGGTTGAGCTTCATTCACACCTATTCCCTGCATCAAGACATTCACAGTCTAAAGAGAAAAAGAATGAGAGAGAGAGAATTAAGAATTAACACATTTGTATTATTATCTGTCAAGTCAACACAGTAAAATCACAGTAAATCTGTAAACTAGTCTGTTTATTTTAAATGCCCAATATTTACAATATTGAGTTCTGGTTAACCATTATCTGTTTAAACTGCAAATCTGTATTGATGTGTATGAGTTTGGGTAAAATACAATATTTGACAGCACTATTTTGACACTTTTGTGATTATATAATAGGTAGATGAGCTTTCTTGAAGCTCAACCAGTAGAGCATTGGTGCTTACAACGCCAAGGGGTTCGATCCCAGGGAAAGCAAGAACTGATTGTAAATGTAAAAGTAGTATTTCAAATGATCTGAAATGGTTTAATAACAGTTTTGATTCAGTATTAGCTTTGAAGAGCAACCTATTGCAATACAATATAGTCACACTAAAGCAACGCTGTATAACGCTGTAAACTGTATATTTGTATAATATTTTATTTATAAAGTGCAGTGTTATTTAACAATTGATTAAAGTTCAAGCACAGTATAATATATAGTAAAATATAATTACTGAATGTTTACTTGACTTTAATGATGCTTGAAATTTATGAGTAGTTGTTTGTTAAAACCACAGAAAAAAGTTAATCATATAAGTGTAATTTAGCCTGTTGATTTTTGTTCATGGTATTCCGCTGCAATTAAATGTTTTCTTTTTTTAACCATACTGGAATCGACAAGTAGAATCAGAATCACTAAAATTCAAATGATACTCCAACCTAGTAGGGAAACCACTGGTAGAACCATGTTAAATTTACATTGACATATTTTCTTAAATTCTTAAATGCAAGGTTAACACAATAATAATAGTAATTACTATTATTCTTTTTATTATTATAAGGTAACCCTTTATTTTATAGTGTCCTTGTCACACAAGTTACATTTACTTTAGTTATAACAGTAAATTATAAGCAAATCCTAAAACAAATCCTAATCCTAACGCTACAGTAAGAACATTGGTTAAAGTGTAATCAATAATAATAATAATAATTCTGAACGCAAGATATCATGACATCATTTACCCCGTTTTGTCTGTGTTCTATGAAAAACAAAAAAGAGCCAAAGTTTACAAAGCAGAGTAAATGTGGACACAGTTTTGAAATAAGGAGAAAGTGTTTCAGTAAGTTTTTTACAGACGCTTTAGACTAATGCACAAATTCTGTATAATAAAGACATTCCGATAAAAAAAAAAAAAAAAAACTCTAACCAGAGTGTGGTATTCAAGATCCTCTCTCAGTAAGCGGTTATCATTTAAGGTGTATTTGGCTTTGCCCGTCACTGCATCCACGGGTCCTTTATCCACCTGGTGTTTAATCGCTCTGAAGAGCATGTACAGAGACTCACCAGCAGAATACTGAACACAGAGAGCAGAATTACATTAATTTATGACAATATGACATGGATAATCTACTCAATAAAACACAAAGAGATCATTTTAAAATTCTGTCGACTATCCTACCGTAACAACTCTCCAATTCCAGTGAATTTCAATTGAAAAAAAACCAAACTTAATTGGGACATCCTGATTTTTGTGTGTGTTTTTTTTCAGTCATATTGAACCAACATATTGCATGTGTTGTGCCCCTTGATTACATTCTTGGACAAGAATTTAACATCGGTAACAGTCTAATCATACTTTACAGAACTGCATATTTGTGTCATTAAAAAAAAAAACTAAATGTCTCATCTAAAAAATATCTAATTGTATCCACAGTAAATATATGTATTAAAAACAAAAATCCTAGCAATTTTCATACACACCCTCAAGAAAGCATAGAGGCAGATGGATATCCAGTTTGTCAGGAGTTTTTCAACTACTGTCTCAGTTCTGAGAAGAGAATAAAAACCTCAATCATACATTCACAATGATATTAGTATTTCTAATGTCAGTTAATCCATAATTCTTACCTCCGGAGCATGAGTTTAGGGTTTTTGGCAATATACTGTTCCACCAGATCGTTCAACAGGGTTTTGAGTATGTCAGTAAAGTATTCTAGTTTGCTGTGAAGAGCCACAGTAAGCAAAGACGCCACATATCCTCTGTCTCTAGGTGAAAATGTCCTCTGGCTTTCAAGAGTGTGGATAAACTGTAGGAAAGAAACAAGAGAATGAATAAAAAGATGGAAAGTATTATCATTTAGTTATTATGTTTACTCATACACAACTATTTAAAGGGCTTTTTTTTAGTACTGAAGTTTAGAAGCTATACAAGGATCATTTAAATGATTCCCAGAAAACAAAACAAGTATAATTTAACATGATCAACCAGTTAAAAAAGCTTTCACCTCTGGCCCTTAATATTTCCTTTTTGAGTATCAGTAAATGTTTGCACCTTTTGTAATAGTTGTGTGTAAATACCTCAATTTTCCTCAGTGTGAAAAGATAAAATCAAAATCAGTCACTGTTAGTAAGGGTTCAAATATGCAGAAGACACTAGTAAAACAAAGAATGTGCAGGTTTTTAAGTCAATTAGGGACTCAAGAACATCTACTACAAAAGTGAGGTCATCTACTACCTCACTGGATTGGGGTGAGTTGAAGCGGCCAGGCATTTACGAGGTGGGACTAGATAAGGTTTAACTTTTTTTTTACTTCTTCAACATCAAAGTCAGAACCATTTAGCCAGAGAATTAAGTTAATGGCATCGATTAAAGGTACATCCCAACAACCAGGAGCTTGAGCCTGAATTACACCCTCATCCAGGCCCATCTCTCGTAGCATTGCTCCAACAAGTCTACAAACTACACCACATGATCCTACAGAGAACGACTGTTTGCCGGAGTGAAAGGAGCTGGCTTTCGGCCATATTCAGCGACTAACTGGGTCCATTCTTCTGTTAACATTGCATGTAGCAAAAACAGATGAGGAAGATGGTACTAAGAACATAGTGGCTTTATTTACAAACTCAGGATCAGGGTAACTCACATAACATAACACAACATATAAGGAACGAGAACAGACCAAGACTGGAGGAAGCACAAGGAACATACACAGAGTATGAGACATACACATTTTATTCATCCATAAAATGGATGAATGAAGGAACAAGACACAGCTGACAAGACTAATGAGGTAATCGATAACGAGACAGGTGAGTGGAAAAACACTGGAGGAGCATGTTGGGAACCAGGAACAGATGACATGACAGACACAGTATTAAAAAAAAAACTTTTGAATGGGTACATTTTGGGTTTTGATGGGTAAAATTCAGTTATTTTGTCATGTGGACTGTTAACATAAGTTTTGTGATATAATGGTTATACTGAATTTCAGGCATCCTTGTTACAGTGCAATTTCACAAATGGGTGCTGGGTAACATTAAGAACATAATTCTATAGGCTTGGTTTAGAATTAATTGCTTGTAATTATCCACAATTTACTGTTATTAATAAAGTATGTTCCCGTAACAGGACACTGTAAAATAAAATGTTGTCTTATTCTTTTAAAATTACAAATATTTTAGATTCTTCCAAAATGTTCATTTGAGTCAACGTTTTATCTGCAGTAAGAAATGTGCTACAAAATGTGTAGAGTTGAACCTGGTTTATACCTGGATGGGAGACCTCGTAACCAGGTTGCTGCTGGAAGAGGTGCTAGCGAGGCCAGTAGGGGGTACTCTGTGGTCTGTGTGGGTCCTAACACCCCAGTATAGTGACGGGGACACTATGCTGTAACAAGCACCGTCCTTAAGATGAGACGTTAAAACCGAGGTCCTGACTCTCTGTGGTCATTAAAAATCCCATGGCACTTCTCGTAAAGAGTAGGGATGTTACACTGGTGTCCTGGTCAAAAATTCCTGGTCTTCAAAATTCATAATCCCCATGCTATCAATTGGTTCTACCACTCTCTCTCCTTTCCACCTTGCTGGTGTGTGGTGAGCGCACTGGTGCCATTGTACTGTGGATGCTGTACACTGGTGGTTGAGGAGAAACTCCTGATACAATTGCAAAGCGCTTTGGGAGTACAGCGGTATATCGAACTGCACTATATAAATGCTTCATTCATTAATACAAACTCAGACACCTCTAAAACTACCTAAATCAGACCACCGTGCAGTGTTCATTAAGTGGAACTTTCCTTTATTTTAGTGCCATGTGTATGATTTTTAATTGTCGTTTTCTCTGTAAACTGCATTCGTTTTAGTCACATCTCGCTGTGTTTTCAGAGTCTCACACCACGCACTTTACATTATGCTGTCAGGTTAAAAGATACTTTAAATCAACAAATTTAAACATCTAAAATGTTTCCTATTGGGAATAATGTAATGGGTAAATTTAGGATGGAACTCTCATGGGTGAAAAGTGAGGAAAAAGGTATTATTTCAGCTACCTTTGTGAGGAACAGTTTGCTGTTGAGAAGATTAGATAACTGAATGAGTCCCTGCTCCACCGTGGCCCGCCGACACTCCTGCACATCCAGGTCTCTGTGAAGTGGGGACTCACGATGTCCAGGAAAAAAGATGCGTTCTGCATACATACGGTACTCCAAGAAAGGAATTCCTGATCCCACCAGATCACTTGACATATCCATCATTTCAGTCATCAGGTCTGAAAAGGTTAGAGTCAAATGGTTCAAGGTCAGGTTTACACGAGAGACTGGTTTAGAAATGTTTGTACATACTGCACTGGAAAATGTGTAATTTGCTTAAAATGTTTCAAAATTAAATTCCTCAGAAGATGGGAAACAAGTTGACTATGTTTTGACTAACATTTCCATTTGGTACCATTTTATTTGCTACTTATTTACCACTGTGAAATAAACAAATCATTGGAGCAGGTGTATATTTTCATTTTATGAATGAAGGACTAGATTTCAGACTTACCTATGAACATATCCTAAATGTACCTGTAAATTACCTGTAAACTCTTTTTTGCAGCGGTCTCTCACACTGGTCTCTAGATTCTCCAGCTGAATCTGAACTTTTTTATAATCTCTCAGAGCCTGTTTACTCTTTCTCCTAAGAATAGAAAAGAGAATGCAAAATGAGTTCCATGAACACACACATAAATGTTTCCATTTTGACTAAAATTAAAAAATACAAATACAAAAAAAAAAAATGCTAATTACATCCTAAGAGTCATAATTCGAAATCCAATATCTGTATGTCCAAATGTGTTTACACTTTATAGTGTATTAACTTTTTCAAAGCACAGTATAATCACATTCTTTCATATTACATATCATACACACCTGTATATAAACACGATGATAAGTACAATAAGAGCAACAAGAGAAGCAACTGCTCCAACCCCAATCTGCGCTACCAGTGGAAAGATGGAGTGGCTAAGAGAATCATACTGCACTTGTCCTAGTGAAAAGTTCAGGTTTCCCATTTGTACCTGCATACAGACAGAGACACTATTAGTCACCACTGTTCATGCAAAACAATATCCACTGCAAAAAATGCAAGCTTACAGACACTTTCAGAAAAGATGATGTAGGTGTAACTTTAATCTTTAACTATTATTCCAAACCTGACACATGAAATAATAGTTTTTAAAAAATCTTGAAATTAAACTATTATTGAACCTTTAGACAAACTCTTAAATAGAACATTCATTTGTTTTGAGTATCATATTTGATACAACAGGCTTTTAAGGCTCATACAGTATAATATAGGAAAATATGAAACCCGTACACAAGAGAGAAGAAACACCTTAATTGTATTCAGTTGTCACTATATCTCCCAATAAATTGTCTCTGTAAGATATTTATATGCTTAGTTTTATGACCAAACCTGTAGTTTTTATTGTGGCGGTAAAAAAAAACTATAATGTAATGCAGTACAATGAGGATCGTAAGATGTATATATATAAATTCCTCAAAAGCCGGATGTATCATATTTGTCATACTTTTCAGCAAAGTTTTGATCATGTTGATAACGCCTAAGAAATTTGCATATCAAATCTAACACAGTAGGCTTTATAGGAGTAAGCTCAGTCTGTGTGTGTTGAGAGGGTGTTGGCTTCAGGCTTACTATAAATTCTGGAAAAGCCTCAGCTCCCTCTCGTTTGCGTCCATGCCTGAGGGAGAGTGGGGGCTGCTGGGGTGGTGGCTCACAATAAAGGTGATTATGTGTCAAAGTTTTAACAGTACAAACCCCCTCACCAATCAGCGCTACCACTTCCTCTTTAGAGATTGCCAAGTCTAAATTCTCACCCTGCAGGAACAATTGAAAAGGGATACAAAAAAAAAATTAAAAGATGAAACATGAGAGCGTATATTTTACGATAACGACCTGTATATTATTTTAATGCAATTTACAAAACAATCAACCAAGCAAACAGACAGACAAAAACTGTTTGCAACAACATCACGTTAATATTAATTCTGAAGTCCCCTGAGATCATTTTCAATACAACTGATGAAGATGCAAGATGGTGCCAGTTCCATTCGTATGAATAGAAAAATCTGGCAGTGTGAAAGGACATGAAAGTAGCACCAGTTTTAGTTTTTGAATGTTCTGATACACATCTGATAGAGAGGATTCAGAAATCCATTGCGCTTGTATATATATTATTTTCTTAATTCTTATTTGTACCTATGTTCTTGACTTGTTATTTTTACCTTAATTTAAAATGATTTGTACCTTGAATGACTTGTTGTTCTCGACAAGCCATGTAGAAGGTCACTAACCCATCATCCATGTGATCAACGAAGATATGCTTCAGACTGTCTGCTCTTGTGTGGAAAATTACTAGTTTTATTTATCTTTCTTTCTTTCTTTGCCAATCAGAATCATTTACCGTCATCAATGACGTAGTTAGTACCCTCTGTTAGAGTATAATTGCTGTAACAATGTGATTGTAAGTGAGGTGGCCTACAAACTCCTTGTAAGACTTGAAGCTGGCTTAACTAAACTTCACTAAAAAAATTCTATTGACTGCACTTCTGACTCCTGGTCTTCATTCAACATATCTGGTCCTCGGGTCTTAACTGTAATTCCCCTACACATCATTGCAATGGAGTGAATATTAGGAGATATCTGTCCGCTGAATGCAGAGATTAAACAATTGGGCACAAGAGAATGAGACAATTAGACTCTCAAAAATGTGCATGTTTAAATCCAAACAGCATCTTTTTAGAAGTAGTAAGACGGTTAACGTAATTTCACCAAGTAGATCATGTTCCTGGTTCAGTCTTGTACATCCTTGTACAACATTCCAATCAACCAATTGGATTTGAGGAATAGATTAGTTGATTTCAAGTTTAGGCTTACAACAAGGTTTAGTGTCTTGTACACCATTCTTTGCCTATCATTTTCCTCTGATTTAGCGATACACGCAACTCATTATGCATACTATGTATAGGAAAGAAGATGAACCCAAAATATAAGCATAACACGCAAAATGTAAGTGTTTCCCAAAAACAAAAAATACTATAAAAGAAAGTGCTGAACCATTTAGCTCTTTGAGTTCATATTCTGGGCTTATCAGCTCATCTGAATTTAGTATGTGTCAGTAAGATGTATACTGAATTTGATCTTTTTTAAATCATTGTTTTAGTACATTAAAGCACTTTAAAGGTTTTTCACATGAAGCTTTTTAGAGTTGTCATGTTTTTGGTGACTGAAATTCTGTGGAGAACACATACATTTTGTTCGTATATCTTCTTTCGAGAGGTGATCTAAATATTTGTGGCCTGGGCTGCAATTCTATGGATGATTCGTCCTCCAAGCATCCACGCATGACTGAATTGTCAGTGTCAAGTTTTTAAAGACAAAAAAAATGACAACAGTAAAAGCCCCACTAACCTCCACTGATATGACTGATCCAGGTTTGTAGCGATATGGTTTTGTAGGGTCACGGTGGTTCAGCGGGTGCAGTGTTGGGTTTGGCTCATAGATGAAAGGTGATAGGCTCACAGAGTTAAAATCAAAGTGCAAGTTATCCAGCAAAAACTCAACCTGCATATGACCACCAACTACTCGAGGGTCAACACCAGGGGTCCGACACAACAACAGAGAGGAGTTTTTCACCTCACAATCCTCCTCAAACTAGAGAAAATTAAAACAAGACAACATTTGTGTAAGTGGACAAAGCAGCCAAAAAAAAAATGCAGAAAAAATTCTTAAACCCATTGTGAAAAAAATAATTTTTCTGAATTTTCACTTAAAAGTCACCAGAAATAAAAGAGTCTGCTAAATTAATAAATGTGTAACAGTCAACAATGTAACATTGGCAAACACCAATCGTAACCAATGCATATTAGATAGTCATATTAGATATGAAATTAGATTATTAATTAAAATTTAACAGTTCAGTTCAATGTATTAATGAATAATATAATGTCAATCAGTTTGATTATGCCTTCGATGCCTTTATGCCTTGAATGAAGTAATGGGGAGAGATTGAAAGCAAGGGGCTCCAAATTTGTGAATCGTTTTCACATTCATTAGCAGATTCTCCTTTAATAATTAAGGTAACCTTTTTTTGTACCAATCTGAGGAATGTTAAGTGTTTTATTTTTTAAAGCAATTAGAAAAATATTGAAGTTTTGTGAAATTAAAGGAATGAATCTGTTGGAATGAAATGAAAGAAAAATACACTAATCCATGCGTACGGTTTATAAACAGTGTATAAATTACAAATTCTGCTGTGCGTAGGAGGAGATTGAGTTCCATGTATGAGTTTAAGTAATGTTAAACTGAAAAAACACCTGTTTGACAGAACAGTGTGTGTTTTCTGTACATTCTTTTCTCTTTCGCCTGCGTCTCCTCCAGGAGGGAATGGAGTCTGGGGGGACCACAGTTACTTGCATCCGAGGATTCTGTACCACATCCAAGTTATTGCCCAACACTTTAATTAAACGCCCTCCACTGCAAAAAAAAGAAAGAAATGTTGATTGATTTTCAAGAGCAGAGAGAGAGAGAGGAAAAAAAAATTCACTTAAGAAAAAAACCTTTTCAAAAGAAAAGTTCCTAGATGCAACCTGACTTTAATGTAAGACTATAATTTTTTTGGGGTCATTTTAGGGTCAGCCAGGCAAAAAAAGTAAAGTCTTAAAATAAAAAATAACACACCTAATAAAAAAAGTACCTGCAATGAAATTCAGATCGGCCTCCATTCCAGTATACAATGGCCACGTTACATTTATTCACTTGGCATTACATTTCTATGTTTACCCAAAGCTTTTATTCAAAATATACATTGACATTCTTATCAGTTCTTGCTATCCCTGGGAACCAAACCCATGACCTTGGGGTTGCAAGCGCCATGCTCTACTGTCTGAGCTACAGAAAAGCTTTACATTCTTTATGTTACAAGAAGCAATGGATAAAATTAACCTTATTATAAAATGTATTATTAACATAAAAGCACCTGCTTAATGAATAAATGTAAACGTAATGAGACAAAAATCAAACACACCTGATGAAGCTCTTAGAGGGCGTGGCAAGTGTGATGTTGGGATCAGGGGTATAGTAGTAACCATTGCCATGGAGATATCGCTCATTGTTTCCATACCGCACAGTCACCCGGTGCTCTCCTGTCCTGTTACTAGCACCAGTCAGACATTTAATAGTGTCCTCCTGAACACCTGATATTCTGTAGGGGGATGTAAGGGCAAAATATAACTTCCTAATCACATAAAGTACTCATATTGCACAGTGTTACGTCCACTTACAATGAACAGGGCACATTCCCTAGTAGGACACTGATATCAGTAACACGACCAGTCAAAAGATTTCTGCCTGTGATTGTCAGAGTTGTTCCACCTGCCCGTGGCCCTTTCTGAGGAGATATTTCCATCAGCTTAGGGTCCTTAAGGAATGAGATGAGAGATTCAACCAGAGGAGATTCTGCATCCAAGGACTAAAAAAAAACTACAGAAATTCCACAACAACCATCTTTACAATCATTGTTGTTCTTCTAAAACAAAATGCTCCAATGCACATAACAATCAGAAGTCAAACAAGAAGTGGAGGGATAACAGAGGAAGGGAGGATGTACGACATGACTAGACATTTACAATGTTTTAGAATGTGGTTAAACCTTAGAGTCAACCTTTTAAGCTGCAAAAAAAGCATATGTCATATGGTGGTTATGGTAGTTCAATTTCCCACTGAAATTGAACCTAAAAATATGTTGTCTCTCTCCCACAGAACATCTTTAGGTTGCACAGGGGCAAGGAATTTAACTGTACAAAATTACTATTCTAAAAATTAATGATAATTTAATCATCATTTGTTCCAAACGTGTTTGACTTTAATTTTCCATGGAACATAAAATTAGGAATTCTGAAAAATATACTGGTCACTATTGGCGAGGCAATTGAAATGAAGGGGGACTGCATTGTTCAAGCTTCAAAAAGGACACAAAAGCACAATATATAATTATTAATTTTAAAAAAAGATAAAAAGTTGTCCTTTCATAACTTTCATTATATTGAGTCATCTATACAGTGGCCATCATATTCCCCTTTTGTTTTACCATGGAAAACAAAATCATATTTTTGAAAAAACAAATAGGCAAATAATTGTTTTAATATTCCTAGTTAATAGTAAATGTGAGTTAACCTGATAGCTGAATCTTTGACTTGAAAAGCCAAAGCCTCCACCAGAGACTTTTACTGAGATGTGACCAGACTTCTCCTCTCCACTGGCTGTAGTTGTACATATAATTCTAAAAGATGAAGAGTAAGAGCAAACACAAATGTGTGACATGAAAAATAAACAAAAAAACTAAAATGGACAAATATGATTTAATCAGGGTAATAAGTGAATTGCAAACACACTGGTGTTTACCTGGTGGATATTTCATAAAGATGTGGTATAACAGTGCAGGGAACACTCGCAACAGTTACAGACTGAAGGATATCCTGAGCTTTCTGTCCCAAGTTAGAACCAGAAACAGTTAAAGTAATGCCTCCTTCCACCAACCCTGACAAAGGCTCCACCTAGAGACAGAAAACCAATATATGGGGGTAATGAAATGCTGAACATCACAGACTTTACAGGTCACAGAGAACTGCACTAATAAAACGTGTGAATGACACCATAAAACAGCAATTGCTAAGCAAAAAGTGCAATAGACATGATAATGGTGCAATTAAAATATTCCACGTGTCTGAACGTAAAGCTGTTGAAAACTTCAAAATTAACTGTGGTTCTCTCTGCATTTGTTTGTCTCAGGTTGATCACTACAATTCTTGGAGGATAGATGCCAGGAAAGGTTCTGACCCACCTGGATCAAAGCCAGGACAGCGGAATTGTTAGAACATAACTTGAAATGTTGGGAGATGGGTGAGAAGACACTTGTATGTTATACGAAGGCATAATTTATTTTATTTATCCTTGTCTTTCTATTAAAGTTTCTTAGAAGTTACAAAATGCATATATACCAAAGAATTCAGCATTTAGTCAAGTTTGTGAAAATTTAACAAACCAAATGAATGAGAGGAGCAGGACAGGTCATTTGGATGAGTTGAGAACAGGACCCTTTGTAAACGCAACCAGTCCCACACCACACACAGCTGTACTTCTGATCTGCAGTGTGACAACGGCTACAGTCCGAGTGTCCAACTGAACAGTTATATAACGTCACTGCAGTAGAGAAAGCACACAGAATATGATTAGAACACATTTACAAACAAAATTTTAAAACTAAGTATTTAAGTAAAATTCAAATATGAGTGAGTTTCAGTAACTGGATTTTCAAAGATTTGAGCAGTTTTATTTAACAACCTCAGAACACAAACAGATTATCAGGCCACAGGCATGACTAAACAGAGTTCCACAATAGAGTGTTAAACTATGCAGGGAGAGACAGACAAAAGGAGACATTAATCAAGAAAATAATAGGAACATTCTATGAATGCTCGTGTTCTATTATTACTATTTTATTGTAGATTTCCTCTTTGAACCATTCAAGTTATTTTACGCAAGACATTATAAGAAAAAAATCTAACATTTTTCATTACCATATAGGAACATTAATAATTATAATCAAACATTAATTTAACCTTTCATTGCACTATGCAACAAAGCTCAAAATTACAGCTCAAAATGTCTCACACTGGGTTTCATTTCCAACCTCTTAATATATTGATTAATTTTTTTTATAATTTATATGGATAAATTAAATCAATTAACCATTTTAAATCACTCCACTTGTAACATTTTCTCAGCGTGATTATTATTTTACAATACAAAAAAATGTTTCAAAGCAGCTGTACAGAGATAACAGGGAGATAATGCAGCAAAGTTTGTTTTGGCTGTACAGCAACAATTTCAGCAGGATTTCTGTTGAATCGGAATTGGAGCCATTTGCAAGCCACCATAGTTTCATTTCCATCCATATGTATATACACAAAAAACACACATAACATACATATATACAGTGGGTACGGAAAGAATTCAGACCCCTTTAAATTTTTCACTTTGTGTTATATCCCAGCCATTTTCTAAAGTTCTTTTTTTTCCCTCAATGTACACACAGCACCCCATATTGACAAAAAAAAACACATTTATTAAAAAAGAAAAACTGTATTCAGACCCTTTGCTATGACACTCATATATTTAACTTAGGCGCTGTCCATTTCTTCTGATCATCCTTGAGATGGTTCTACACCTTCATTTGAGTCCAGCTGAGTTTGATTAAACTGATTGGACTTGATTAGGAAAGTCACACACCTGTCTATATAATGCCTTACATCTCACAAAGCATGTCAGAGCAAATGAGAATCATGAGGTCAAAAGGAACTGCCTGAAGAGCTCAGAGACAGAATTGTGGCAAGACAGATCTCGCCAAGGTTACAAAAAAATTATTTTGCACTTAAGGTTCCTAAGATCACAGTGGCCTCCATAATCCTTAAATGGAACTCTTTTGGCACGACAAGAACAATATACACAAAACACAAAAGCACCTTCCTAGAGCTGGCTGTCCGGTCAAACTGAGTTATCGGGGGAGAAGAGCCTTGGTGAGAGAGGTAAAGAAGAACCCAAAGATCACTGTGGCTGAGCTCCAGAGATTCAGTCGAGAGATGGGGGAAAGTTGTAGAAAGTCAACCATCACTGCAGCCCTACACCAGTCGGGGCTTTATGGCAGAGTGGCTTGACGGAAGCCTCTCCTCAGTGCAATACACATGAAAGCCCACATGGAGTTTGCTAAAAAACACCTGAAGGACTCCAAGATGGTGAGAAATACGATTCTCTGGTCTGAGACAAAGATAGAACTTTCTGGCCTTAATTCTAAGCGGTATGTGTGAAGAAAACCAGGCACTGCTCATCACCTGTACAATACATCATGCTATGGGGGTGTTTTTCAGCTGCAGGGAGAGGACGACTGGTTGCAATCGAGGGAAAGATGAATGCGGCCAAGAACAGGGATATCCTGGACGAAAACCTTCTCCAGAGTGTTCAGGACCTCAGAATGGCCGAAGGTTTACCTTCCAACAAGACAATGACTCTAAGCACACAGCTAAAATAACAAAGGAGTGGTTTCACAACAACTCCGTGACTGTTCTTGAATGGCCCAGCCAGAGCCCTGACTTAAACCCAATTGAGCATCTCTGGAGAGACCTAAAAATGGCTGTCAACCAACGTTTACCATCCAACCTGACAGAACTGGAGAGGATCTGCAAGGAGGAATGGCAGATCCCCAAATCCAGGTGTGAAAAACCTCTCATGGCTGTATTAGGGTGCATCTACTAAATACTAGATAGATTATACACACACACATACATACATACAGTAGGAGCCATATGTACTATCCTATTTTATTTTTTGTGGTCATTTAAATATCAATTTGGTATAATATTGTTAAGGGCTGCTGGTGCAAGAGCATACAGTCTTTTGACTGTGCACATGGAAGCCAACACACGTTCAAGTTACTTCAGTTGTTTGTTTGCTAAAATTCATCTTTGTTTTTGATACAATAAGCTTCAGTTATGATTTGAAACCTCATTGGATTTCTCTGGTACCTTGCAAGTGTCAGAAACCTACATCATTATTTATATATACACACGCACTCACACACACACACTCACACATAAAACATACACCAATAGCTCATCATGAGTATCAAAATAATCTTACTCACCATAAAGGTCAGTGCTGTCAATATGAAAGGTGTCTTTTCTCTTTACATACACCATAGCATTATACTCTCTTACTGGGTCTTCATAGGAATACTACAGAACAGGTAGAGAATAGAAAGAGAGAAAATATTTGAGATAGCATCAATATCATCTGCCAACTGCAGTCTTTTCTCATAGCAACATTCATTTAAAACCGCTGCATTGTTTTTGTATCTTTATTGTTGTTGGCAATTGCCTTTAGACAACATTATAGTGAAGTGACAGGTTTGTTTAAACAAGGAGAGGCTGCTGATATGTTTGCATATCTAGCATCTAGTATTAATAAAACACTAGAGCACTGGAGAACCAGAACAATGCAAATCAACTTATATAATGACAAGAAAAGACAAAAAACTGAACTAAACGGGGTATAAATACTAGGGATGTGTTCTACGACTAATTTGAGTTTACTAAACGGGTAAATAATTTTATTTAGCATAGTTCAGTGTTTTGTCTGTTCTTGTAAAAATAAAAAATAAAAATAAATTATATATATATATATATATATATATATAAAAATAAATATATTATATATAATATATACATATTTCTTCTTTCAGCGCAAACACAGTGGCAGACAGCTGTAGTAAATAACGTGATGATTTGCTTGTTTCGTCTAGTTTCTCCAAACATCTCCGTGCCTGTGATTAATATGGTCACACATGGCTCCAATGGAATTATTATATGCCAGTTTGACATGACAGTTTACATAACACTTTTCTGTGTCATTCTAATAAAAAATACTGGTCACACATTGCTTGTCGAAATACTACTGTTTTCAGTGTCGATAATAGCAGCTGTACCGTTTAGTCGACTACACCCGCACATCCCTAAAAAATACATGACAACAGTAAACTAAAGTGAGAAACAGCGAGATGAGACCAGCAATGATACACATCGAAGCATGCAACAAAACAGGTAGTCATTGCAGAGTAGAGCTTTTTCTGAATTGTGTTGTGGTACCTGTTGGGCATGACAAGTGATGTCAAACAGCAATGGGTTTTCCTTACTCGGCGCCACATCAGAATCAACCACCACAGTTTGCCCCTCGATCACCAATACACACTCATACGCCAGCTTTTGGTCCTAGGAACAAGCATGTTTAAACATACTTTTTAAATGCAGATGTATAGTTTTTTAAGAAAAAAGTGGATCTGTGTTTGTTTTTACCTGATAGAGATGCAAGTTTCGGGCCAGCAGAGAGATTTTTCTTTGAGTTAGGACAGGAAGCAGAGAGGATCCTTGAATCTTCTCCACACACGGGCAGGCTGATGCTCCCCAATTGAAAAATGTGCTATCATCAGCCTGCTAAAAAAAAAATAACAACACGTAAATTATACAAGAACCTATGGCAGTGAATGCATATTACATGACCGAGTGTTTATCATCTGAATTCACATATTTTATTGTTTAATTTTATGTACACCATTTAAAACTGTCATCTGTAAAGAGCCAATTTCAATCCATCTAAAACATTTTTTTTTTTTGCTATTGTACAATAAAATGTTTTGTCTTTTATCTTGCTGAATTACAAAGTTAAGAGTTAAAAATAGCAAACTAAACTTTAACAGAAATGGAAATATTTTAACCATAAATAACTAAACTGAGATATAATGTAATATTTAAGATTACATTTGTTGTAATCATTCATTTTAAGGTCTCTGACCTTTTTTTTATCCATGTTCATGTAAAAATGGAGAAAAAAAATACTGTATGCTTTGAGTAGCTATTTCCAGTGTCATTAGCTGTATAAAAACATTTCCTGATGCTTCTTGATATTTCTCATCAATTAGCATATCAAGTGTAAGAGATGAGAGTATTAACAGGAATTTGTTTTTTGTTTTTTATTCCAAACAAAGCCTCACCAAACTGAAGTAACTAAAAAAGGAGGAAGAGTAGGTTTTACGCTTTGCTTATAAAATATAAAGACAAGTCTGGCTTGGTATCAATCCTAAATGTTTAGACTCACTGGTAAATCTGCTGCGTCATACTGGTAATCAGTATCCATGTCTGTACTCTGGAGATGGAGGTATACTGGGTGATGGTTGTCTGATTCTCCGTCCCCTGATAAGATTGTAGCAGCAGAAAAAGTTGCGTTGTCGTTTTCTACCAGTTCGTCCATCTCAGTTTCGTCTGGAACCAAACGAGCCTCTTCACGGTCAGTGAAGACAATCCCATTCTCTGAAGGCATGGTAGGTGACACCCTCTCAGATTTGGACAAAAAGTCATTGGATTCTGAATCAGATGAGTCTGGTTCTGGATTTGAAGGTAAAACTGAAGTTTGAGTTTCATTTGTCAACTTCAATGTTTCTGTCAAAATGTGAGGGGTGCTGGTAAGCAAAACATCATGTGTGATTGGTTCCATTAATGGTGGCAATTCTGTGAGAGTCATTATCTCAGTTTCAACTGATGATGAAGGCAGTGCTATTCTTTGCTCCTCAGCAGCTTCGACGACTGATGGCAACTCCGTTTTTACAATTGCTTCCAAACTGGAAAGAGTAACCACATCAGTGTCTGTCTCCTCCAGAGTCACTGATTCAATATCTGTAACAAGAATATCTTTTTCTGAGACATTCTCTTCAAGCAGAGAGAGTGTGGAAGCTGGTTGTACTGTGGTAGCCAAGGTTTCAGCTGTAGAAGAGGGGAAAAAGGCACTTGTGGGAGCAGGAGATGGCTTGAAAGTTGAAGAAATCTGAGTTGATGATGTTGGTTTCACAGGTGCAGGAGAGGTTAATGATTCCAGTGTAGAAGTTATAGTTTCAGTTATCGAAGTGGCAGTAGTCTGAGTTTTAGTATGAGCCATGGTTTCAGGGACTTTGTGTGTTGTGACTGGTAAGGTCATGAATGCAGCTCTAGAGGCTTTGGTTGCAGGAAGTAGGGTAGGGAGAGATTTCCACTAAAGACGTGAGACGTGCAGGAAAAACCAAGAGATGCACAACAGTAAAATAAATAACTAATTAAATAAATAGGTAAATATAGATGTTATTAAAGGAAGCATTACAAAGGATCTTGGTATCCAAGATCCTCATCGACAATTTCATAAATATATTTTTACACTGATTTTGATTTACTTAAAGACCCTCTGTGGTGAAAATCAAGTTTTCAAATGTTGTTTATATGTCTGTGGTGTTGCAAACCACGTGCAAATTCATGTCAACACCATTGCGTAAACACAGGAGTATTTTCTCCTTAAAACTGCAGGGATCCAAATAAATTCTCAAAAAAGCAGTTATTATGCTTGTTCTCTATTTTACAGTATACGTCACAATATATATGATGTATATTAAGATGCTATGATGAACTATATGGCTTTCTCCGCTGACTTTCTAACTTGTTCAAAGTGTTTGTAAGGATGCAGATTTTTAGAAGGCAGCTGTCTGACTCTGAGATGGCGAATTGGAATGGTTTGTGTAACATTAGCAGTACATTATTAGTGATTTGATAACGAAGTCAACTCAAAGGCTAATCATATTAATTACCATTATGTGTCCTTCGTAGAGAGCCGTACATAAAATGAATTGCCATTCCACTAGACGAGAATTGACAACCTTGTATAATTCGCTCTTCCACTTCTTCTGACTCAGTTTCTAGTTCAAACATATATGGCTGAATGAAACGAGTATTTCCACTTGTAATCATGTAGTATTTACAACAGAAAAGTTGACAGAGTGGATCAGGTATTCTGAGACTGTGTGATTGAGTTGAGGTGGGAACTAATATGCATACTCATGGTTCTGCGTATACTAAATGAAGCAAGGGTGTAGAGTTACATTCAAGCTATTTTAAGGCATGAAGAAATTATTTTCACAGGAAAAAAAGTGTTAAAATATGTAATTTTGGTGATCTGTGATGAGTTTAAAGAGATAAAATGATTGACATCACAACTTTAATGCATTGGGCAGGATTTTATTCAAAGCAACTTGCACTGCATTCAGGGTACACATTTTGTTTTTATCAGTTCTTGCTTTCCCAAGGAATGGAACCCATGACCTTGGTGTTGTTAGCACCATCCTCTACTTCTTGAGGAACAGGTACTCTACGGGCCATTTAAGAAACCGATTTGAATTCTTAAGCTGTGATCTTCCTATTCATATAATTGCATTATCTTTGCTGGCTGCACTCGAAAACAGAAATACAGATACAAATACTAGAGTGGTCAGATTCATAAATGAATGATACAGCTTTTTTGTAGCTCAAGCAGTAGATCATTGGTGCTTACAGAGCTATGGTCATGGGTTCGATTCCCAGAGAAAGCAAGAACTGGTTAGAATATCAATGTGTTCCTTGAATGCAATGTAAGTCGGTTTGGATAAAAAGTCTGCCAAATGCATAAATGTAAATTGATGACTCTTCTAGGCTTATGGGTGCTTGTGCTATTCACAATGAAAGTTATTGAAGGTAACAAACAAAATATATTATAAGAATATATCGAACAAAATCTATATGTCTATCTGAATATATCTAACAAAATATATTATAAGAAATTCTTAAATAGTTTCTAAACCCATTTTGAGGTTGCAAGTACCTAATGATATAAAATATATAAGCAGAATTAAGATAAGAAAACTTAATCTGCCTCCTGGTTCTTTTAATTGTTGAAATGTGTTTTATTTGAGGGTGGGGGGTTAACAGGATTCTGTGGGAAATACTGTTCTTAACTTCTTAAATTTGAGACGTAATTTTCACCATACATCAAAGACAGAGAGAGAAAATACGGCTAGTGATGTTATGACTTACATGTTCATTGTAGATTATCAGTCCCTCATCACACACAGCCTTGTGGGTACACATATGTTGCTTCACGCACCAATTGCATCCCCAGTGACTCTGAACACAACCATGACAGCTGCAGAAGGAAGGAAGGAAATTCATTAACTGTAGATGGTTTATTATACTAGTGTATTAAGATTTAAAAACTCTTTACTGTGGAATAGTGGATTTTAAAATGCATAGTTTTTGACAAGGGTAGAATTCTGTTTGTTTGTGTTTGCAACTCACGGCATGCTTCCCGCAAGCTGTTTGACTGCTGTGCAATCATAAAAAGTGAATTCCCGAGAAGCCACAACAACATCATGGAACCGTAGAGACAGCTTGACTGTAAAAAAATCTGATTCAGAAGAAAAAAGATTTTAGAAAGTGCAGTTCATGTCATGACTTGGAGTTTTGCGCTATCATCTTATCTTTTGTGTCTCACTGCTTGCTCTTTGTAGACACAAATACTAAAGCTAGGTTGTTGAAGTTGCTTGGATTTCATCTAGCAGATTTTAAAGGTTTGAACAATTCAGTTGAACATTTATGCTTTTATTGGGCAAATCAGAATGAACTGCGGTGCCAAGTCTTATGAACGCACAATTGAAAACGGAAGACCAACCGCCAAAGTCAAGATTTTGTTTAATAACACATTAATTTTCGGTTTGAAAGTTAATCAAACCCTATCATATCATTCTCCAGCTGACAAAATATCTTTTGAAAAAGAAAAAAAAAAGGTCAAAAACTACATTTTGTCTGTGTAAAATTCAATGTGGCATCTAACCTGACTAAAGTCTATGTAACCATCATCGTATCTGTCTAGAAGTGCTCCGCTCTCAGACTAATTATGCTTTCATGCTCAAAACAAAGTACTTTTTCTGTCAAATGAAGCAACACTTTTTTTTTTAAGTGGCTCATAAAAACCGTGAGCCACTAAACATAAAAAGTGGCTCAAAGTTTGTTTGCAACATGACTATTTATCTGGCAATATCCTCACCTTGACCCGGTGGCACAGATGGCAATGTATATATGTGTGGAGAAGAGCAGGTGACACCAGTCTCTGTTACAACAGCCAAACTTGACCTATCATGAAAGACACAAGAGTAAAACTCTCCCCTCTCCAGACTGGGAAGACCAGGGATGGATAATGATATCTAAAAGGAGAAGAAAAGAATAAAATAGAGAGATGGAATTCTAATTAATTAAAATTATGCCTTTAAAGAAAAGGGGGGAAAGCGGTCTTGCTTGTTTCTGAGCACAATAATAGTCACATTAGTGAATTAAGCTTATACAAATATTTGCTGCTAGTATTTACTGTGATGCAGTGTGTGGAACTGAATTAACTTTTTGAGCTATATATTTTTTAATGTGTGAAACGCACATTTCTCCTCTCCTCTCGGCTTATGTTGGATGGACTGATAAACGTGACACTCAGGCATTGTAGCTCCATGTCAAAGCTCCACAGCCACTGATCTTTCTGATCCCCACGCACACACTCACTACGCAGGCCACACCTGATGCACAAAGACACAATGTTAAAGTTCAAGTAACTAACTATATTGTTATGAGGTTCTTTTCAAATTGGAACTTACTTTCCCTCAAGAACACACCAGCCACAATATGGATCATGAGCCAACAGACAGGACTGACAATCCAAATGCTTTTCACACTCCGCTACAGGAGTCTTCTCTAGCTGTGTAGAAGTAAAAAAATAAAATAAAGCCACATAAAAACAGCAGAGGAACACACGCGTGTGTTTTTTTATATATTACCTGACTTTCTATTTCTAGTCCGAGAAGCAGCACACATTTATGCCATACATCAGTCATTTGCATATTGGTGCTTATCAATAATCTGATATGATCAGTAAACACTTTTTTTTCTGGGGTGTACAAATTAACATATAATGATGCTGTTTTGGAGCCTGGAGTCGTTAAGCAGTGTCAATAAAATAGCTTTAGCATCACCAGTGGTTTGCTGGATTGTACAGTTTGAAAAATATGGACAAATCTCTTATTGGTCAGTAGGTATATCTGTCTACATGGTTGAGAATACATTTAATTTCACTACTCTGTGAAACTTACTTGTTCCTCTTAAAACGGTTTTGGTTCCCATTGTCTTCCATTATATGTGTTGACCATAAAGTGGAAGTCAATGGGAAGCAAAATTGTTTGGTTACCAATATTATTTAAAATATCCACTACGAAGGAGGTCACACAGGTTTAAAAAGACATGAGGGTGAATAAATACCATTTTCATATTTGGGTGGACTATCCCTTTGATGTAAGGTTTTTATAGTTCTACATTATCCATTACTGACAAGAACTACTTTGTCAAAAGGAAACAATATTGAATGGCAATTCCACTTCAATAATGTGATAGTTACCATGTTACTTGTCAGGATGTATAGATGCTTCTCTTGATGGTCAAGCCTAAGCTCTCTGCTTATTGGTGCATTGGGCTGGATGGAAATTACTGCATATTCTTCCACTTCACCGTTTGGGCCAAGAAACACCTGAAAAAACACACACACACACAAAACTTCTGACCAAAACTTCTGAGGAATTAAAAATGTTATAAATCAGGCACATTAAATCAAACCTTCACAAGGTCCGATCTCTATTTGTTGTAGGGTTACATTCAGACTACACATGGACTGCGCTACCGTGGCCAAAACAGTTTACTAAATTTCTCCCAACTGCAGCTAAATGACTAACGAAAAGTTCCACACTACCTGGTGGAGAAGATCCTCGGCAGCTTTTGTAGGGATAAAACAGAGCAAAAAAACACACCAAAAAAAGCAACATGCCATGAGAGAGTATTTGGAGTATTTGGTACTTTCTGCCATTTCATAAAAATAATTCAAAGTGCAGTCATATTTAAATGACAGACTTGGTTCCATCCAGACCATGGGACACAATTGTTTTTTTGAACAGCACTTAAAAAAACAGAGGTACACACCATAAGTGCTAATGGTAATGATCTTTCAGCACTACATTCTACAGTCAAACACTCTTCATTCAAGCCCTTTCCGTTACATGTGCATTGCTTCTCTCTTCTGCTAAAGACAAAAAACGTCAAATTGAAAGCTGCAGATGACGCGGTTATTTTAAAAACAGTAGCAGAAACACAGCAAGCAGGAAAATAGATATTTATGGAAAAACACTGCAAAAAAAAAACTAAAACCTGTCATTGTGAACATTTTAACCAAGCCAGGTTTGTGACAAGTTAATGCCTTTATATGTTTTGTTTCACCCCCCATACATTTAGCATTATTAATCAGCATATAAAGAGCATTTCATAATAAATGTCATCATTTAGAAAATTATTTAGAGATTGCAATGGAAGACTAAAAAACTTTTAAATTACTAGTTAACTTTGTTTTTGTGCTCATGATGAGAATTCTAATTAATTGGTGTACATATATTTTTAGTAGTTTATTACTTTGAGCAAAATGTCTATACTTTTCTTTAGAGTTAAACCCTGCACACCCAATATGTTCTCAGTCACAAGGCCTTTTATATGCCATACACGTAGGAGTCTAAATGTAATAACAATAATAGCCTGATAAAACATCTGAAAAGACCTTTTTATATTCATATCCAGTTGGGTATTAGTAAAAAATATTGACACAAAATCACTGCTTTGGTTTCAACTTGTGATTCTTATTAAGTATGGGTCATATTTCAGGATTCTTTACCTTAGCAAAGTCACTAAGGACCTGGTACCTTGTACTTTTGGAAACTCCAGGTAGGTTGCCATTCTGGAAAATGGTGGCACTGGAGACTAAAAGATTCCTGACAGTTTCACCTAATTTCTTTTGCAGTTAACATGTCTCTTGTCTTATTGGGCTGTTTTTGTTTGACCCTGCTGAACCACTGTGCATTTTGCTGTCCATTGGTCACTCCTTAATTTTGCAATTTCTAGTATCATATTGGTATTGCATCCTTCTTATGAGCATTTAATAATATTTGACTTGTCACCTTGAGTTAAATCTCTTATTTGGCCCATTTTTAACTGTAAAAATAAACCTGCTTGATAATTATTCACACCTAAATATAAGGCGTTTTCACTTCCAGCATTCCTTAACATTTATAAATGATTAAATACAAAATTAATAGTATGGTAGTTAAGATTGATGTGGTTTGGAATTGGTAAAATGTGCTTGGAAAAATTCTCAACTTAATAATAATAACAATTATATAAGCATAATAATTAATCTCATATTTTCACAAGTTTTGTATTATTCTGGAATTCTACAAAACATTTGAAATAACCAGCCAAGTGCAAATTCAAAATCACATTTTCTGAAACACTTCTGCCTAAGCAAAGAAGAGAGAATAAATGGAAAAATTGCATACAATAAAACAAGAAAAGTTGGGGAAACACACTCATTCCAACTTTTCAATACCTTGTGTAAGTTTCCTTGGGAGTCTCCAAGAAAGGCAATAGTATGTTCATCCCTTACACTCACAGCCACAGCAGTGAGCCGAACAGATGGGCTGTCAAATATTGGCTCAGCTTCCACAAGCACCCGGCTTGCCATTGGACTAGGGGTGTGATCAGAGCCACATGGGTAAGCATCCAAAGTGTTCTGTAGGGAAACAAAGGTCAAAGAGTAAAACAAGTGTTACAGAACCATATTTATGGTCAAATACCTTTTAAGGTACAAGTTCAACATAAAAACTTGTTTTTTGAGATACTGTAATCACAGTCTACACACTTCATTAAGGAACACACTTTTTCCCAGGAAAAATAAATAAAATAAAATCCTCCGAACCAAATCAGCATATTAGTATGATTTCTATGATTTCTATATTAGTATGATATTAGTATTTTATGAATTCACAATATTTTTTTTATTTGATTTAAATCACAATGATTCACAATATTACTTTTTTTTGCTATATTTTACCTTTTAAATGGTAACAATAACTATTACAACCCCTGATACGTCTTAACAAGTTTAGATTATTTATCTATGGCCACACAACTGGGTTAATGGAATGTGATGTCATGATAGAATAGTGTCATATTGAATTATAGGATTGCTTCCCCTGAAATAACCCGAGTTTAAGTGCTATGTTTCAGGGCACAACTGTGATCGGGATCACACCACGCAAGGTTTAAAACTTCAAACTCAGTTTTCCACTTATTATATATTAGATATTTAACCTCAAAGCTATTTTTCCCCAGATAACTTAGGCCATGGTTATGCATGGGAACTAGTTTAATTTTAGTGTATCACAAGTGGTCAAGCAAGACACATTTTACGCCTGGTAGTAAATTGTGTTTTGTCTGAAAAAATTTATAACAGGGAGGATAGGGGCTCTACTGGAAGATATAGTTTAAAAAAAATTATAATTATATGAATTTTGTTAGTTGTCTGCTATAATGTTATAAAGATAACTGATGTACAGTAATACCTTGAGATACGAGCATAATCCGTTTTAGGACAGAGCTCATAACTCGAGTTGCTCGTATCTCAAATCATTGCTTCCCATAAGAAATAACAGGAAAAATTTTTATACGTTTTGACCCTCTAAAAAAACTCCCTTATAAGTCCTAATAACAATGAAAAAAAAAACATGTTTTAATTGCTATAGAGACACACGCAAAATTATAGTATATAAGGATTTCTGTGATATAAGTTCTTAACTTTGATAAAGACGATATAGGCATGTGTGCGACGGAGTGCCGCCGAGTTAGTTTGAGCAGAAGTTCAGAGAATCTAACTAAACTAACATGGCTGCACCCGTCACGCATCATAGAGGCTTTTAATTGGCAAAATTCTTTCACTTTTACATATTTGACAATTGGAATCAACAAGTTGGTGAATATTTTGAATAAAAACAAAAAACTAAATTGTGATTATCATACAGCGCTTTTTGTGGCTATGGTGCGTCACGTGACAAGAATGACCCGTCACCATAGAAACAATAAGGGGTAAAGTTCTGAAATAGGAGAGTTGGGGGGCGCAAAATGTTTACTTCTTCCTGGGGGGGGGGGGCGTAACAGAAAATAACTGAGTACTAGTCTAATGAAAGCTTCATGCCGCCAAAAAACTGAGCTCGACACAGAATCTGTGTGTTTGTTTTTTTGGAGAAAAAAAATTGAAAGCGGGAAAAATCCATATATTAGCCGCATAATTGTTTAAGCCAGGGGTCGGCTCTTTCACCCCTGTGCTGCGGCTCTTTCATCCCCTGCACGTAACTTGTAGCAGCGGTCCCGCTATCCGCGCTCGGTGCGCTATCGAAATGAGTGTCGCGCCACAGGAGTCTATCGCTCCGGCCACGGAAGACGTGCTGCGCGCCGCATGAGTCTAGGTACCTAGTTGAAAACACTGAATAGTTGATATATGACCAGCACTGAGTCTGTGATCAGCGCCAGCCAACGCACACCGAACGTTCTAATCACACCGGTGCGATCGTATGCATCAAAGGGTTAAATGTAAGATTAAAACGTTATTTGAAGTTTTTTTTGTGCGGCGGAGGGATTGGAGGCAAATCCATGCCAAAAAGAAAAGACCACAAAACCAATGTTTACACGAGCATAAATTATATCCGTGAGTGGATAACAGATCTACACGCAAAAAAACGGGAGCTCGCAAGCTCATTTAAATCCATTGCGCACGCATGAAATCTTTTTGCTTACGCAAACACTTATTTCAGTAAAAAAACACGTGAAGTGAAGGAGTGGGGCGGCATGGGCTACTCCGAGTATGTCTGTAAGCGTGCTCGTATCTCAAATATTAACTCGCATCTCAAAGCAAAAAATTGCTCAAAGGCTTGCTCGTGTCTCGGAATACTCGTATGTCGGGGCGCTTATATTTCAAGGTATTACTGTACATTACAATAAGAATGTTGTCATACTTTTTGGGCATATAAATAATAGCAACTGCACTTTGGGCTTCTGAATAAAATGTAGGTGTTTTTTTTCTTTCCATATCCTCACACCAAATCATACTATATGGCTGATGTATCAAACTATACTGTCTAGATCTAAAAAATACTTTTAAGTTTGTCACAGTGAAACTTGGAAGCTGTTTCTAAAGTAGTAAACTTACTGGTTTCCAGTTTTCACTTACCGCCGGAAGATTGGCACAGTTTGATTTCACTTCATATTCAATGTAAGCAGCCTCGTGTCCATCTGCACGACCCATTTCAGTGTAGCACAGATCTCTTGTAGCATTGATACGTTTATCCACTTCCTCGAGTGAAAACACACATACTGCGGACTCTTCATTGGGTCGACTGGAGGAAGTGAAATGGCTCGAAAACACCCCCAACAGGACCTCTTGTTCCGAAGCAGCTGTATTTTTTATTCCCATAGTCTTACCTAACTTTGGCAGGCCTACATGTAGAGCTTGTAGGAGGTTATAATTCTTTCCTCCAGCTGAACGGCAACTTAACGGAACTTCTACATATGAATAATACGCAACATCATCCAAACACATACGGGAAACATATGTGCGATATTCTCTCGACTGCGATTTTAAGTCTCTCCGATAGAACATGAAGTAGATATACGAGCGATGGGTAAATGATGTTACAAAATGATGGTCGTACTCAGAAAGCCTTCCAGCCACTGCTAACTTTGAAGTTTCTTCATATGAGAAAACCGGATCCATAACCAAGTTTCGAGTAGATATCGGGGGCTGGCTGTTGGTATAACCACGCCCCACAAACAGCACTGGCTGTTGTTTCCCACGCCCTCTTGTGAGCGCAACTAGTCCTACTGTAGAGACGTTGGGGTCATTAGCTGCCACGTACTGCGTATCCACAGGCTTCTCTGCAGAGAAAAGTACTTTCCCCACAGCATCCAAACTTCGTTTCTGACATATTCCTTGATAAACACTTCCACAACTGATGAGCTCCTTACTGTAAGGATCCACAAGTAGTAACTTGTTGTGATTGCTGGTCCATTGTGCCTGTGGGCAATTTGTTTCACTTATTGGTGGCAGGCAGTCACGGCTATCTATTACAGGCCCTGTCTCTTCCTCTGCCTCAAGCTCAAGCTCGGAAGAAAGCTGGTAAAGCCGATCACGGGCACCTAAATAGACCCGACCCAATGCAGGGTCAGGATGCAGAGCTAGGTGCTCAAAGAAGGTGTCATTGCGCAAGAAAGTGGGATGATGGCTGGAAGATGCAGAGCTCTGAGTGACCACGCAGCTACATAGTATGGAGAAAAGAGAAGAGAACACACATACCATCCCAGGTGGCATGTCAACTATTCTGAGAACAAAGAAAGAGAGAAAAAAAAATCAGATTCCATTATAACATTTTAGAGACGTACAAGGATCCTTAAAGTAAAGTCGGTATGAAATGGAGGTTGCGATAATATTTTCTTCTTTATTGTGATGTATACAAGTATATACTTGATTTTGTCCATGGGGAATTGATTGAACCATTGGATTTTTGTCATTTGCTATAGAGTGGTGCATGTATGATGCATATTTGTAGGCAAACACCCAGAAACAAGTTCTTCTTCTAAGTTAATGTCTTTTTTTTTACGACTAATTAAAGGTCTGTGGTTATCACAAGCTCAAGATACTTTCACATTTTATTCTACAATATATCTTTACCCAACTCGATGTTTTAAGATTTTATGCATCATGAAAAACACGGCTGCTAACAAGTGGCTAAATGGGGCTGTCAGGGACATTATACATCGCCACGCCGAGCAGGTCAGTCCTCTTTTACAGCATTGTTGTGCTTATTATTGCACTCTTAAAAACTATTCAAACTATTAAACTATTAACTCAAACTTTGAGGGAAAATGTTTTATACATAAAAACTGAAAGAGGTTAGTGGTGGTGACGTTGAGGTCGTAGGGCCGTGGAATAGTTTGTTTATAGCCAACATTTGGCTTTTTACTTCCTATGACTGCATTTAGGTTTCAAATTTTATTAAAAAAAAGTTGTTCATCTATAAAATTGATGGCCAAATGTGTCATAAACGTTTGTAGATCACAGATGATTTATCACAGCGATAATCCAAAAGCCTACGGAAAAATACTATTGAGTTTTTATCAGGGAACCAGTATGATGCAAACTGCCATTTGGCCTACAAAGTAACGTCATACCTGCACCATTCTATTGCTGGAATCTCATGTAAGTGACAGGCTAATACGTCATGAGTAGGGTTGAGCATCGAGAACCGTTTCCATTTTAGAACTCTCATATAGTGTGCGAATACTGAATTGAGTTTTCTTTCCCATTTTCTTGCACATGAACGGACAAACATACACAAAATTTTGACAAAATATCTTCATAAACGCAGTCAGTTTTGTCTTAAGTGAACATACACAGTTGAGAAAGAAAACACATGTATAAGTATATTAAATCTATGCATTGGGTCTTAAAGTGAAGCCTAATATACCTGCTGCTGTCTATCATTAATATTAAAGAACATAAGACAAAGAAATCCAACTTAATTCTTTACTGAATTATGTAACTTTAAAAATTATTCAGTTGTATTTTATTATAAAAAGACAACTATGCAGTGTTATTTTGATTACACTAGATTTAAATTTCTGTACCTGAACTTTATTTGGGCTATTGCTAATTTGCTTATTTGTTTTTATTTTAATAATGTTTGAAATCTACATTAGTAAATTCTAGTTGTTTTTGTTTTGGTATTTATTTTAAAAACCTTGTGTAAATGTCCTATAAGCTGCTGCTTTTTATTCATGGTATTCAGCTGCAACAGAATGTTTTGCAAAAAGATACAGAATAAGTGTGATTGATATTAAAATATTGTTAATATTAAAACGATATTCTATTAACACAAATCAAGAAAGTGAGATGTGGGAGAGAGACAGTTGACAAAAGTTTTCTTACCAGGGTTTGATCTGCAGGGTCGACATGTATACACACAAAACACAGTCAAACATGCATCGCCATTGGCTAAACCTAGGACACATAAAAAGAAAAGAAACTTAAAGTTAAAAATTATTTTAAAAAATATGAACGCACAGAAGAAGTCAAGTGTTTCCACTTGGCAGGAGTATCTTGCGGAGGTTTACTATTTTGGGATAATTACAAAATGTCACAACCAAGGGTCACTGGAAATACGTGGCTCTGGTTACATTTTGTCGAACTTTTCAGATGACAAGATGCATTATAAGCGAAAATATTCTTCTCTATTGCAGATGTGAATTTAATGGGTTTATTAAACAGCACAGCATCACGATAAAACATGCCTCGCATCACGTTCATTGTAGGAACAAAGTGAACCCTCTGAGAAAATAAAAGTCAGGACTATAAAGAAAAGTATAGGGCCTAAACATAGGCAAGCCTCACAAGCTTTTTTGGAGTTTATATAAAGAGTGCAGATAGATGCTCAGACAAGGAAAAATGAGCGTCAGAGATTGCAGACTACATTAAGTTCAAATATGAGAAGAGTTTTAAGTAGGGCTGCACAAACTGCACAAACAAAGCACTTGGAAGATAAAACGTTATTCATTTAGGTTACATTTTTATAGGCCTTTTGCATGTCACTAAAAAAGATAGAATGGAATTCTGTATTTTAGATTGTATATACCGTATTATGAGAAACAGCTAGCCATTTACAACAAACCATAAATTGTTCACTTCATAAACAATCATTGGTTTACTTGTGTACATTTACTTGTAGATCCAGTTATAAGAAAAGGCATAAAAGTAGATTATATAAATAATATATATATATATTTTTTTTTTCAAGAATAAGCCCATCATATTAATGGATTAATTATTGTTTATCCCTTTCATTTAAATGACTTTTTCCCATTTATATGCCGTAGTTATGACCTTGGTATATTTGGGACAAATTAATGGTGGTCAATACAAAGGCATATGGATAGAGATGGCATGAAAACGTGGAACATTGAATCTGATACAAATCAAGACCATGAAAACATTTTTACATATTTCAAATGAGCACAGACCCTACCAAATGTAGACATTCGAAGACTTTTATATTTATCACACAATCCTCTTCTTATACCACTTTTATATACACTAAACATTAAAATCTTGCAATCCTGATTAGTTACCAGAATGAGTTTCACAGACTTTTTTTTAAGGCAGGTTTACAACAGGTCTCAACCTGAGGAAGGAAAGCATTTTGTCTTTTATCTCAAGGAAATATCAGCTAGACACTTTAGAGAGGATTTGAGGACAATTATAGCTACATCCCTTCCTGTCAGCTAATCATTCTTTAAAATAATGTTTGCAAGACATTTTCCTTCTATGACATTAGAAACAATATACTCAAGGAGAAAATATCTTGAAATTGTTGGTATTGATGCGCATCCAACTGGTGCATTTGACTGAAATATGAATACAACACAAAGACATCTAAACAAACCAAAAACAAGACGTGACGTCAAGAGACGTGATCCTAAAAAGGACAAAATGCTCAACTATGTTTTTTCTCCTCATAGGAGCGATGTTGCCCATTACAGTTCGGTGCTTGTAGCAGATCTTGGTTTGTGTGAAAGAGGGTTTCCTGGTTCTGTTTTGACTCTTATACACTTTTTATAAATCTCTTTGTGATAATTCAGCTATTAAAAAAATAAAACATAAAACACAAACACATAATGAGCACTTTCCGCGCAGCACACAGAAGTATTTTGGATGCTCGGAAAATTCTCGTTGTTTTTATTTAGCTGACTTAAATCCAGAGAAATCAGCCATTTTAAACAGGGTCATTGAGTCACCTGTCAATGACGTCATATCTACCTTATCCTTGAAACACCAAAGATGCTTTAATATACGTTTTATTAGACAGGTGAGCAACTGTTTGGATACTTTTATCGACAGAAACAAATTGTTATATAGCTCAACAAGGTTAGTCTTATTGTTTAAATCTCTTGTTTTCTTGATGCACCGCGAGTAAAATGTTTGTATCATACCTCAGAGAGACAACACTATTTTGTCTAGTGTCACTATTTCGACAACACTATTTGTAGAAACAGTAATAGAACAATAATATTTTTTCCACTTTACAATATATTTTAAAATGAATTGCATGCCATTTAGCAATACAAGCTATCAAGTTTTTATTAATAAGATGATCTAATATCGCTCTAGCTTACTACAAACAGCCACCGTTCCTTACCATAACCTCCAACACACTCAAATTAATTTTAGTATGACTGTTTTGTCAAGTTAAACAGAGCTGTGTTACCCTACAATTATAAAACTGATTAGATAAGGTGACCTGTATTAGTAGTGCATTTACATGTATGCATTTGGCAGACGCTTTTATCCAAAGTGACTTTTATCCAATGTGTACTCTGAATGCATTCTAATCAGTTCTTGCTTTCCCTGGGAATCAAATCCATGACCCTGGCATTACAAATGCCAAGCTCTCCTGTTTGAGCTACAGGAAAGCAATAAGTAGTCATTTTATTTGAATTAAATAAAATAATGTGAATTTAAGTTACGTAGCTGTAAAAATGTTCAAGGAAGGAGGCAAATGTTAAATGTAATTAACCCATAAACAAGATCTCTGCCTGAATCCCATCGGAGTCAGACAATAATTCCCATAATTCCACACGCATTTACGGTGTCATCAAGCTATGCCTTTGTTTTGAAAAAGTGAGCTCTAGTGGTAAAATTTACATAATGTGCTGTTAAGGCTTTAAAATCAAATTTGAGGACTGAAACTATCTTGTGTATAAGATGTGTTAAAACAGTAGCAAGTAAATAAATTCTGTATTGGTCGTCACAATGCAGAAAGAGAACAGCACAGTCATCTAATACTAAGAACGATACCAACACACCAATTATTTGTTCCTCAGGCAAAACACATGCACACACTTGCCCGATAGGCCTCCAGAGTGACACGTACACTCAAGTCCTTCAAAGAAAACCTCAGTCTAATTTAACATCGATGTCCTGCTGTCCTAAAACCTCAACATTTTAAACTTAGACTTCATTAAGCGTTTAGGTGTTGTGATAGCAGTTTCAGTTTTTTTAAAGATTTAAATCAATTAATTAAATGTTATTAATTTTTGGATTAATAAATTGGTAAATTAAACACTAATGTATCCTAATACAGATAATGTTTTGTGTAAGCATGCTAATGTATATTAAGCCTACATTGTTTTTGTCCACAAAAATTACAGAGCTATGGTATCTGAAGTTGTGAGCAGAATTTACATTCGTTATAGAACCTGTATGAAACCTGACAAAAATTCTGCAGTGAAAAAAAAACTGTTTTCTAGCTTAATTTATATAGTACAAATTTGTCCCAAAACATGGTCAAGTACAAGTACACACACACACACACACACACACACACAGTGATCTTTACAAGCTAAATATTAACATAGAAAAAAATCCAGACCAACACTTGTGCACCTTTGAACCTGAATCTGACCAAATCAAAATCTATAAACAAAACTATTGTAGGTTCTTAGAAGGCTTAAAAGTGAAACCCGTGGTGCACAGGTTTTCATGGACTACTTTTATGAAACATTTTGGACCTTTACAGACATGGTCACACATGGTCTTATTTATACACACAACTTGTCAGTGTTCAGAAAAGAACAATTCATGAATCATACAGGTTTAAATCCAAACGATTCAAGTCTCTCCAAGTCACTCCAGTTTTGGGGAACCTTTGATTATGACTTGATATGATACTTCATATGGATTAGTTTTACAATCTCTTTCTAAACATTTTGAAGCAACAAAGTGGTACACAATTCAGTCTGAGATGGAGACTAAACGTTTATCAAAGGGTCAATTTACAACGGTTTACAACCTCAGATTTGGCTAAAGTCTCAAAAAATGTGCATAGAAAACTGTGGAAATGTTGGAGGGAAGAGGCTGTGGAGAGGGGAGAACATGGGAAGAGCAAGGGGATTAAGACCAACAACCCACAACAGAACAGACCAAAAGCACACTCATTATAGAGATGAATGAACATTAAAATGGGAGTGGAGACAGAGACAAAGAGGTAGGGCAATTCACTGTGTGCACTCATATGACAAATGGTTCACAATTTGACAAGACAACAAAGTCACATTGAATAATTGGGTCAAATTTGAGAATGAAGTGAAAACGGACACAAAAAACAGGAATGCATTGGGACATTTCAAGAGATTTATGAACAAATGTCGTTGGTGCCATATATGCCTTCCTTATGATAAGAGAGATATACCCAACAACTATCATGAACACACTCAACTACAGAGTATATATATATTTTTTATTATTAATTTTTTTGATTAGTAATAAAAATAAAATTTCTAAAATTAGATCCTCTTCTCAAAAAAAGAAAAAGAAATATCGTAATATAACGTCTTTTTACAGTATCATAATACAGTACAGTAATACCTCGAGATACAAGCATAATCCGTTCCAGGGCATAGCTCGTAACTCGAATTGCTCGTATCTAGAATCCTGTTTTCCCATTATAAATAATAGAAAAATTAATCCGTTCCAAAAAAAAAAAAAACGTTTTTTTTAATTGGTTTAGACACACACACACAATTACTATGTATAGAGTATAAGTATTTGTGTTATATCAAATAAAATGTGGTTTTAATTATACGTTTTTACAGACAGTAGCAGCAGGTGCGGAGGAGGGAGGAAGGGGGTTGGTACGCAGACACTTTATTCCGTATCGTAACTTACACGAACAGTACATAACTTACGTAAACTAAAATTAACATAATTGAACATAGCTTACGTATTTTGTTTTAACTTCTCTATTTTATATTGTTTGATTTTTTTCTATTTGTTTTCTTACCTTTTTCCGCCTGACTACGCTCACTTTCACTTGGCGCAGACCCTTTAACAAAATACCAATCAAGGGAGATTTGTTTCTGTCTCCCTTTAAAAATAAGTACGGCATGTATCGTCAAAAAGCGCCAAAGCACGACCAGTAGACGATTTATCAGGGTGTTTCTTTTCAATGAAATCAGAAACCTTCTGCCACATAGCCATCGCTTCCTTAATTTCACTTGTAGAAATGTTTTCCTCCGGTTCATTCTCCTCCTCGTCGCCACTGCTGAGCTCTTGCAACACCTGCGTATGTTCCATCGTCTGTAGCTCCATCAACTCCTCAGTCAACAGTTCCTCCTGATGCTCCTGCTGCTAGATCACTCACGCGGGCACCGCACTAATATTTATCCACAATTTCATACTTCATTTCCATGGTCATCATGTGTTTCTTTTTCTCATCCTAACCCCTCACTTTCTTAGAAATTGCTATTATGAAGAATATTCCACAAAATAGAGAGAAAATCAGTTACTTTGGGGGCGATGCATACAGAAGTCAGCGAACGCGTGAAGTGAACGTGCGTCAACATCGGCGTCAGTACGTGTACTCGTATCTCAAACATTTACTCGTATCTAGAAGCAAAAATCTGCCCGAAGGCTTGCTCGTAACTTGGAATACTTGTATGTAGAAATGCTTGTATCTCGAGGTATTACTGTACATATCCTAATTTATCACATTGTAACCCCTGTATTATGATACAATTCATATCGCCAGATTCTTGGCAATACACAGCCCAATGTTCTAAATGTTCTTAGTTCTTCTAACACACTTCCTTTTCAAACTATTACCAGATCTCCAGGCTCTGAACAAATTACACATATTGGTTTAATCAGGATGACTATAGTTCCTCTTTTACATTTATGCATTTGGCAGACGCTTTTATCCAAAGTGACGAACATTGCATTCAAGATACACAATGAATCAGTTCTTGCTTTCCCTGGGATCAAACCCATGTGTAGCGGGTATTAGCTTTCTAATCAATTGGCCAGTGAATTAGGATCAGAAGATTCTAGTACGCAAAGGAGACAGCTGTGGTGCTGAGTAACACGCAGAGACAAGATTTGTAATTAAACATAAACATGGGCTTTACTGATTTCCCAAATTTTCTGTTACACACATAACACAAAGAATAACAATAAAACAGAAAAAAAACAATAAAACAAATATACACTCTGGGTGCACCTTCTTAGAAATTGCAATAATCCAATTATCAAATACCTTTCACCATAAGTGGTGTCACATATGATGTTACTCAGTACTGATGCTGTTCAGTTGGAAAGTCTCAGGTGGATATTCACGGGTTCAAAAAAAAACCACAAACCAGTCTTTGAAAATACCTTTTGTTTCTCTTACTGGAGAAAGAGTCAAATGGAAAAGAAAAGCTGTCCTTTCCTCACTGTTTACGATCTCAGGTCCGAAGTGGGAGGCTCGCCATCAATCAAGGAAAATCCAGAAATTTCCATACAGAAAAAAAACCTGGCCTGTCCGCTCACGTCTATTTATTTATTTTCCGCCGCCGCGCACAAAATGGCGTCCGCTATCAGCAGTGAACTGAACTCACCATGCGGTCTGACATAACGAGTCAAAATACACTTTCTGCAGCGCCTGTTTGGCACAATCACATCACACTCGATCAAGTTACACTTGTTATACTCCAATTCTTCAAATTTTGTTGCACTTAGAACAGTTTTTACTCTCTCGCGTCAGATCGATTTCTCCGTCTCTCTCTATCACGCTTCTGATCAGCTTCGCGCTAAACTCAAGCAAGGGGCGGAGCCAACACTACAAAGCTCTGATTGGTTGTGACATTTCAACTCAGACATAAATATATACACACAATTTAGTATATAACAGAATTATACATAAAGGAAAATCATAAGAGTAAACAAAAATAAATATTTGTAAAATAATTAATTCTTTGTAAAATAATTAATTAACCAGGGTTACACTTTCCCCCCCTGAAATCATGCAAGACCCTTTGCATGCTCTGAGTGGCTGAGTAGTCACTACATTTGTTGAAGCTACATCAGGTAAAACGGAAAGTGCATCTGAATTTTCAACACTATTGAGGGAGTTCACCAGGGCAATGCTCAACCCTTGAAACAAAGACTGAACAATATAAGACAGGGGATTTCCAAGCTGAGAATAGGCAAGTCTCTCAGGTGCCTCTCTTTGCCTACTAGAGCGTCTGAGTGGAATATCTGAATTCTGTCCCCTCTCAATTTCTGGCTGTTGTTCTGTCCCTTCAACAGGAACCTCCAAGATTTCAGCAACATCTGTTGCTTCAACTTCACTTCGAACAGGTAGGTTTTTTTCTGGTTCTGGTTGATTTGTGTCAAGTATATTACTTGGTTCAGTAACTTCTGAAGTATCAACGGACGGGTATTCAACTGGAACATCAACAGGTAAGTGTTCAACTGGGTTTCTTTCAACATCGGCAGATTCGTGGTTAGTTGATTTGGCAGCAGAAGAGTCATCTACAGTGTTCTCTGATCTTAAGATGTCATGTACTGTAGAGAACCGAACTGTTTCCACTATCGGAGAAGTATCATACCTCCCGTTCTGATCATCATCTCCTGAATCTGAGAAGTTATCATCATCCGATGGTTGAATGCCAGGATTCTGACGTGTTCGGGGTCTAGAGGTAGGCTTGGTCATGGTAGGATTTGAAACTTCGGGTGCTGGTAAGAATCCACAAGGAAGCAAAAGGTCTCTATGAAGTGTTCGAAAGGGACCGTCCTTGTTCTCAGGACGAACTGTGTACATTGGTAAGTCAGCTGCTTGCTTTACCACTATATATACCTCAGGCTCCCACTTGTCGGCCAGCTTGTGTTTACCACGCAACCGAACATTCCTCACCAACACACGATCATTGACTTCCAAGGAGGAGTTTGTCACACGTTTGTCAAATCTGATTTTGTTTCTCTCTGCACTTTTTAAGGCTCTATGGGAGGCAAGCGAATAGCTTTCTTCCAGATGAGACTTTAGATGCTTTACATATTCAGAGTGGGATTTCTGCGGACTGTCCTGATATGGCAAACCAAAGGCAAGATCAACAGGCAACCGAGGCTGGCGCCCAAACATTAATTCATAGGGAGTGAACCGTGTGACTTCATGCTTTGTGCAATTATATGCATGAACTAATGGCTTAACAAAATCTCTCCAGCGAGCTTTGTCTTTCTCTTCCAACGTGCCAAGCATATTCAGCAAAGTTCTATTAAACCGTTCCACAGGATTTCCCCTAGGATGGTATGGTGTTGTTCGAATTTTCTTAATGCCTGATATCTCACAAAGTTCTTTGATTGTGCGTGACTCGAAATCTGGGCCCTGGTCACTATGAAGGCGTTCAGGAAACCCATAATGCACGATAAAGTTCTCCCAAAGACACTTTGCTACTGTTCTCGCCTTTTGATTTGGGGTAGGAATTGCCACAGCATACTTAGTGAAAAAATCTGTGATCACCAAAATGTCTCGTGTTGCTTCTGTCCGGTTCTAATGACAGGAAGTCCATACAAACTAACTGTAGCGGTCTGGTGGCCTGGATGTTGATCAGGGGTGCCGCTTTTTGAGGTAAGGACTTTCTCCGCACACAACGGCCACATGTCCTGACCTTCTGTTCTACTTCAGCAGCCATTTTTGGCCAGTAGAATCGGGATCGGACCAGATCCAGGGTTCTTTCCATCCCCATGTGACCCATGCTGTCATGTAAATTGCTCATCACAGAGGACCTTAGCTCTTCAGGGAGCACTAGCTGGTAAGTGGTAGAATCGCTATCCTTCCGTCTCCTGTACAGTATTCCATTCTTTAGCTCAAGGCGGTTCCATTCTTTGAGGAAGTAGGGAAGATTAGGAAGTTCTTTCCTTACTGTGGGTGAAGGTTTTTCTCCCAACTCCAAGTGTAAAATCACTTCTCGAAGAACTGGATCATCTCTTTGTTTGTTACCAAGGTCTGTTGATAAGTGAGGTAACCAATCAGAACTGCCTTCTCCTTCATAACAATCAGGTACTGCTTCAGGACTCAGTGCAAGGGAGCTTACAAGAGCAATCCCCGGACCAATATCAGCTGACTGCCTAACGAGGTGTTTTTCACAGATGGCATAGACTACATCATCCATGGTACTGACAGAATCTTCGGTGTTGGTAAGCTGATGCTGTATGAACTGTTGGATTCTTTCATGCTCCTTTTGGGACAAAGGGTTTTCTGGACATGGCTCTTGAGGTCGCCTTGAAAGACTATCGGCATCGACATTCAGCTTTCCCGCCCTATATTGCAGCTTGAAAGAAAAAGTGGAAAGAGCAGCAAGCCACCGATAACTAGTAGCATCTAATCTTGCGGTGGTAAGAACATGAGTGAGAGGGTTGCTATCAGTAATGACAGTGAATTGGCTGCCATAAAGGTAATCACTAAACTTTTCTGTTACCGCCCATTTAAGGGCAAGGAATTCAAGCTTGTGAGCAGGATACCTCGATTCACTGTGCGACAGTCCTCTGCTCGCAAATGCAATTGCACGCATCTGTCCACCTTGTGCCTGATACAGGGCAGCTCCTAATCCTTTAGTACTGGCATCTGTATGAAGAAAATAGGGGAGTTTGGGGTCAGCATAACCCAGGACAGGTGCGCTAGTTAGCTTCTCGATGATGGACTGAAAAGCTTCCTCACAAAGGGGTGTCCAACGACTCCCAAAAGTCTCCTTAGGATTGTAGTACTGACCCTTTTCACATTTTTTCCCGCTTCTCTTTAACGGTGGATACCCTGATGTAAGATCATTGAGGGGTTTCACGATCCTCGAATAATCCTTAATGAACCGGCGGTAGTAGCCAGAAAAACCCAAAAATGACCGCAGTTCTTTAAGATTCTTGGGACTTGGCCAGGTTTTTAAAGCTTGTATCTTTTCAGGGTCTGTCTCTACTCCATGTTCCGACACTATATGTCCTAGGTAACGAACAGAGGTTTGAAAGAATTTGCATTTTTCCAGAGAAAGTTTCAGACCGTACTCTTTGAGACGAGATAGAACATTTAATAGCCGCCTCTCATGCTCCTCCAGAGTGTCAGAGAATATTATCAGGTCATCCAAAAAGACTAGCACTTCCTTCAGATTAATGTCCGCCATACACTTCTCCATCAATCGTTGGAAAGTACTTGGTGCATTGGTCACACCTTGGGGCATACGATTGAATTCCCAAAACCCCAGTGGGCAGACAAAGGCAGTTTTGGGTTTGTCAGACTCTTCAACTTCTATCTGATAATATCCCGATTTCAGATCAAGTACAGAAAACCACTTAGAACCAGTCAAAGCTGAAAATGTTTCTTCAAGGTTGGGTAGTGCATATGCATCCTTCACCGTCTGAAGGTTTAACTTCCTATAATCTATGCACAGCCTTATATCTCCGTTTCTCTTTTTCACCACCACTATGGGTGAGGAAAAGGGTGATTCAGACTCTCGTATGACTCCACTGGCAAGAAGATCACGTAGATGCTTGCGAACTGCATCAACATCTTGTGGGTGGATTGGTCGTGCTCTGTGTTTAAAAGGGGTCTCATCGTTCAGATTTATGCGATGTTTCACCTTATGGGTGTGCCCAAAGTCCAAATCATGCTGACTGAAGACTTCTGGCATTTCTCCGAGTCTTTTGGCGATACGGTCCTTCCACTCCTGTGGTAATGGGGAATCACCAAAATTTAAAGCGAAATTGATCTCCTGAGCCGATAAATGCTTTTTCTCTGAATTGGCATTTGATAAAGGGAGTACTGACTCGATAGCATGGAGTTCTGCTACTATACACCTTGGTGGGATCGCTACATCATGTTCGGTTCCATTTGTTAATACCACGGGTAAATGGTAAAGATGAGTTTTGGGACGGGTAACTAGGCAGCGTTTTACAAATACGCCTCCAGGCAAAGAGGAGTTAGATGGATGCTCCACCACCATGGACTTGTCAACCCCAAGCGGGACTGTAACGGAGCCTTCTACAACCACAGTCTGACCTGCAGTCAAGACCTCAGGTACATTACCCTTCAATCGTACATGTCCAAGAATGCCACTTGTGTTCTGTTTACGTCTTGCCTCAAGCGTTCTCAAAACTACTTGATAACCGAACGAAGATGGTTGATACACTGTGGAACTTGTGTTCAGATGTTGTTCATAGAGGACATCCAAGGTGTTTGTGCCTATTAGAATCAAAGGTTGACTGTGGGCTTTCACATCTGGAACTACCAGAGCTACGGTAGGTACTTCAACGCTCACACCCATGAATTCTTCAGGAAAAGTTATGTCGATCTCTATATAACCTTCATATGGAACAGAGAGACCATTAGCGCCTTCTACTTCCAAGATGTCACTGATGGAGTTAATGGGGTATTCTGAGAGATGCTGCTCATAAAACGACTTGGGAACTGTTGTAACTTGCGATCCGGTGTCTAATAAGCAATGACACTTTTCTCCAGCTATGCTGATGTCTGCAATGCACCTAGCACCGACCAACCCCTTTGGCAGACTAGATCTTGGTTTCGTTGAACATTGACATTTGTTTGAGATTCTTTTAGCAATGGGACTTTTAGATTCAAATTTAGCCCTTGTCTGTCCCACAACAAGAGCTGATTTTAGTTTAAATCAGGATTGGGGGTGGGGTTCTGAGAGTCCCACAGAAGCTGCTTTTCTCGTAGGAGTTTACGTTTGGAAGTGACAAGGGTGGGGTTAGGTTCAGAAGTGCAAGATGATACGACATGGCCATCCTCACCACATGAAAAACAGTACCACGGCCTCGGCCTGCCAGCTGTTTTCTTATTAACTGGATTTGCACTCACAGTACCAGCTGTTCCTGCGTTCTTTTTGTCCTGTTTGTTCGCTGCTTCTTGCAGTGGGTATTTCTTCTGGGTCTTAGGTTTCGTCATCAGACTGGCTAACTGACTTTGGAGCTTAGCTATCTGTTTCTTGAGCTCTTGTGTTTCAGTGGTAAGTGAAGCCACACCGGATGCTTCTCTTTGCTCCATTTCAGAAGGGACCCACACTCCTTGGGAATGCAGCACAGCTCTCTGTTTAGAAGACCCAAGATGTTGCTTCATACGGTTGATCTTTGCTGTATGTTTGTCTTCTTCAGTGCGTAACATGAGGAGAAGCTGGGCAAATGAAGGAGGACGATTGCGTCTTTGCTCTAGCTGCAGATAAGTAATTAAATCATTATCCCAGCAGCCTCTACAGAACTGCTTGAGAAGGTGCCGGTCTGCCTCTTCAGGTGTAATACCACCTCTTTTGATGGTCACTGTCAAAGCGGTCTGCAATCTATACAGGTAAGCGGATGGTTTCTCACCAGCATCCTGTAAGGTGTTCATAAATCTTGCAAGGAGTTCATCTCCATCCTCGACAATTCCAAAAGCAGAATCCAGCAACTGGAGATAAGCTGAAGATGGAGTATCGGGACTTAGATGTTTTATAACATTTGCTGCAGGTGGCAAAAGACTGTCCACTATCTTTCTGGATACATGTAGGTCAGATAAGCCAGGATCTTTAAGAACAAGCTCAACACTAGAGCGCCAAGTATCATAATCAACCTCATTTCCAGGTCTAGGTAATTTACCAGAGAAGATCCTGAGCCGTGATTGAACGGATCCTTGTGCAGCCACCTCACTACTCCTCACCACATGTTCAACAATGAATTTCTGTACTTCAGGTGGGTTCAGTATTGGTTGAGAGGTAAAAAGGGTGGGCCATTAGATTCAAGTGGCGTATACCTAGATCGTGATTCATCTACCTGACTTGGCTTAGCCTTGGCTGCACTAAAGCTCTCTTCTACGAATGGCTGAGGAGTTGGTTCATTTAAGATTTTGTCACTAGTGACAGAATCAGTGGACCCTGGTGTTAATTCTGCACTCATCTGAGAGAGCATCTGGCTCAACACGGTTTCAAAATTGGTACCACTCAATTTAGCTATTTCTTTCAGTCCCTCAAGGTAAGATTTTGTGACCGTACTGCCCAATTGCTGTGTATAGACACTAGACAGAGCTTTCACGTGGTAAATAACGCCTGGGTCACTGGACAGTCGGTGAGTATAAGGCAACTGGGGTTCTAGTAATTCTAAAGCGTGACCACTGGTGTACTCAATTATTGTGTTCTGATAAAACTCTGACTGTTTGTCACTAATGAAAAACGTTCTGGCAACAGAACCATACTCTTTTAAGATGTCCATTAATTCGTCATCACTCTCAGTTTTAGTCAAACCACTAACAATTACAGAATTTGGAATTTTAATACCCTCTGTCTCAACTATATCCATTGTTGTTTGTTTCGGGTCAAAGATGAAATTGTAATCACTTAAATCAAAAGTATTAATACTCAGCAACAGCGCCGTCTCCTGGCTGGCTCGCCAAAGTTGTAGCGGGTATTAGCTTTCTAATCAATTGGCCAGTGAATTAGGATCAGAAGATTCTAGTACGCAAAGGAGACAGCTGTGGTGCTGAGTAACACGCAGAGACAAGATTTGTAATTAAACATAAACATGGGCTTTACTGATTTCCCAAATTTTCTGTTACACACATAACACAAAGAATAACAATAAAACAGAAAAAAAACAATAAAACAAATATACACTCTGGGTGCACCTTCTTAGAAATTGCAATAATCCAATTATCAAATACCTTTCACCATAAGTGGTGTCACATATGATGTTACTCAGTACTGATGCTGTTCAGTTGGAAAGTCTCAGGTGGATATTCACGGGTTCAAAAAAACCCCACAAACCAGTCTTTGAAAATACCTTTTGTTTCTCTTACTGGAGAAAGAGTCAAATGGAAAAGAAAAGCTGTCCTTTCCTCACTGTTTACGATCTCAGGTCCGAAGTGGGAGGCTCGCCATCAATCAAGGAAAATCCAGAAATTTCCATACAGAAAAAAAACCTGGCCTGTCCGCTCACGTCTATTTATTTATTTTCCGCCGCCGCGCACAAAATGGCGTCCGCTATCAGCAGTGAACTGAACTCACCATGCGGTCTGACATAACGAGTCAAAATACACTTTCTGCAGCGCCTGTTTGGCACAATCACATCACACTCGATCAAGTTACACTTGTTATACTCCAATTCTTCAAATTTTGTTGCACTTAGAACAGTTTTTACTCTCTCGCGTCAGATCGATTTCTCCGTCTCTCTCTATCACGCTTCTGATCAGCTTCGCGCTAAACTCAAGCAAGGGGCGGAGCCAACACTACAAAGCTCTGATTGGTTGTGACATTTCAACTCAAACATAAATATATACACACAATTTAGTATATAACAGAATTATACATAAAGGAAAATCATAAGAGTAAACAAAAATAAATATTTGTAAAATAATTAATTCTTTGTAAAATAATTAATTAACCAGGGTTACACATGACCTTGGCATTACAAGCACCGATGCTCTACTGATTGAGCTACAGGAAAGCCTATAGGAAAGCTTTTACCTGATCATATCCTCTTTTTAAGAACTTAAAATCATCCTGCCAGCAGTAATAACTTGCCTAAAACGTCCGCGATTTGGCTTTGTTTTTCTACTGACGTTCTTTCTACAGTCAGTAGACTGTATGCACTATGTACATATATTTCCATTAGTTGATTATCTACAATGCCTGCATGCTATCGCTCAAACTACTTGCCCTCAGAAAGTGCACATATCACATTCGCTCATGTTAACAGATTACAACAGTGTGCTTTGAGAAAAACACAAAAATATGGAAAAACGCCTAGTTTAAAGATGAAGGAAGTGATTTCTGAGAAATGTTGTTGCGATTTGTAACCAAATCTAAAGGAACACACACCCTCCCTTCAATGCTTCATTACCAAAATGCAAAAACACGCAATTCCAGAGTGGACAACTTTTTAACATAGCTTAAATAAAGCAAACTTATGCTTCATGAAAAATAAACCAAAGATGATAAACGAATGACAAGGAAGAATAAAAAATGTAAAACTATACAAGAGTATTACAAGCAAAAGTTTATTGTTAGTCACCAGCAGCAAACCAGCTCCCGGCCAGCAAAGACACTCATGTTACTATAGCTAACACTACAACAACAGCATATCTTGTTTCTGTGAAACATAGCAAAACCAAAGTGACTCCCATATGGAGCAGAAACAACGCAGCATCTGCATCCATTTTCAGGCGTTCCTACATTGGTCTCTCCAAAGCTTGTAAGCGTTTGTAATATTAACACAGGTACTAAAGCTCCTGCCCATTCGTAACCCTTCTTTTTTCAGTGATATTCCTCAGATCTTTTCTCTTTTGTAATGTCTCAGCCATCTCTTCAAGTCTTCAAAGCTCCCTCTTGCTCACTCTCTCTCCTCCCCCATCATGACGGTATACTACTGCTGATTGGCTACAAGTGTGTTGCGGTGTTCAGTCTGATCCACTTTCACCAGTGTTTCTCAGAAATCACTTACAGCTTTGCATCTTTAATAATATTTCTGTACATTCTTCTTTGAATTGTTTCAATTTGAATAATCAATCATGTCATTGCATTTATAATCAGATGTATTGCTGCAATTACCATGAGAGAAGATACAATGGAAGGGGTTCATAAGCAGTGCTGGTTCATATTTGAAGTTCAAACTATAGCCAGAAAACATTGTTAGGAATACTTTGCCTGAAATTTTGTTTTAATACAAAATACCCTACAGTCAATAACGATTTCTTATCTGAACTGACTAATTTTCCAGTATGTGTCCAACATATTGCAAAAATTTCACTTGGCTCACATAGCCTAACTTCTTCAATTTCCGATGAAAGCAAGCTCCATAGAATAATCCATTAAGGATTTGCAATCACAATAAAGTAAAAATTTGCTACCAAAACTGAACAACATTCAGAGGATTCTTTCACGTTTGACTGTGTTGGTCATGTTGTCCAGACATGCTTGGACTATGATTGCTGCTGTATTTCACTTTATTGTGCTTGATTGCTGTACACTATTTACCCATGGCACACCCAAAGCCTTGTTCTTGGCTATGCTCCTGCTTTTATGATGTTTTTTTAAAGCTTGAATATCCCCAGTCACTGTATAAGGGTGAAAAAAGGGTGAGGAAATAATGAAAGAATTCACCTTGAGTGACCCATTTCTTTAAGCTTATCTTCACTAATCTCTTTATATGAATTTAATGGGGTCATAATCCAAAGTAAAGGGTGAATATAGGTGGCACAATAAATCTTAATCTTCTACAACTGTGCACATTATTCCATTACTTAATTTTTTTTAAGTCAACAATATAGACCTAAATCAGGATTGTGTGATGATACTAACAAACACTTGTATAAATAAATTTTAAAAAAGCAGCAATGACAAATTATGACAAAGCTCTCCAGTTGGTGTATTTGCTCTATAGGCATGGTTTTTCTCCATGCGGCTCGGCAGCAGCAGAGAAGCATTTTCGATCACTATGGCAGGGCATGTTTGATGACATAAGCAAATGCAATGGATAATGAGCTCTGGACAGACAAGACAAAAGCTTAACTGTTTATTTACGAAACTAAAAACAGCCTTTGTCTAAAAAGAGATCCAAACTGTGCAGCTTTAAGGAAGCATTATGGTTTGAGGCCAGACAGGCCCTGAGGAAATTATAGACTCAACCAAGAATTCCACAATGTAGCAAAGCATTTGAGAATATAAGGCCATCTAAGAGGATCTTGTATAAACACTCAAACAAGTCCACAAAAGAATGTCTAAAGCAACATGAAATAAAGGGTTATGAAATGGTCGAGATAAAGCCCACTTCTGAATTCTATAGAAATTCTGTAGATTAGCATTTAGGCTTGTACAGCCTGCAGGTTTGTGTTAGATGCAACAAATGCACTAACCTTATGTAACAGCTATGTCCCTAAAAAGTGTGTGTGTGGGGAAAGGGGGTGGTTAGTTCCCACTAATTCAGTGGGGGGAGTGAGAGGAGAACAGAGGGGTGGTTCCCAGGACAACCAGAGACACACCAGAGCTTTCCAAAAAGGGTTGCCAAGGGACTACATTAACTGTAGGGAGTTCTTCACACGTATCCCCAAATGTATGTTAACTCCATTCTACTTTAGAAAACATGCTAATTAAAGAATGCTTCTTTAGAAGCTTCAAAGAAAAAACTACTGTAGAATGGGCCTTCATTTATATACATAAACAAAGACATTTCATATCTGTTATAACAAATACCCAAGATCATTTTTGCATTTTTAAAGGATCAAGAGTTTTCTTGCAATAGTAGAGCTGCAACAGGGAATTTAAAAAGTAGAGATCTTTATTAAAGTTCTAAAAGGCAAGAAGGTCTGGTCCAACATTCATGTTCTCTTTACCATGGCAACTCCTTTTCCCAGGATAGAGACAATCTCAAGGGTAGGAATGTTTATGAGTGCCCCTGGAAGAGTTTTGACACAGTCTGTGTGACAGCATCAGTGGGAGAAAAGAGAAAGAGACTATTAACTATTGGTTTAGAGATACATTCATCTTTCTTAATTACTGTATTTACAATTGGAGGTAGTTTGGGATTTTTTTTAATTGATGAAATTGATGGTTGTTTTTCCGCTCTGTACAGTACAGAGAAAAAGAGTAAAATGTAAAAGAAAAATATTGATAAAACAAAAAAAAGGTTAATTTTGTCCCCTTCAATTAGATTTTCACAGTTTTCCTGCTTAAAATAGAGATCACAAGATAGAGATACTAGATAATAGAGATACCAGAGTTTCTGACAAAAAGACAAATTGCTGTCTATAATTACAGTGGAGTTCACTTATCTTGAGTCATGGTTAACTCGCCAATACTATTGTCAACGTTTTTGAAGTGGAACCGCCAAACTCCCTATTTGTCTCAGTATTTTCGATTCTTTAATGTCGATTCATTAATGTCGCCAAAATCTAATATCTCGATCACGAAACAGGGACGAAGTCACCAATTCACATGGTTATTTCGTTAATTTCCATACCTAGTTTTCCTTGCACATGGATGGCAGTCCGCTCACTCCAAAGACAGTTCACTCCCTGTCGTTGATCTCGTCTCAGGGATAACACGCTGTAGCATCCCGCACGTTTTTTTTGATTTTGTGAGCAATCTTTGTGTTTGCATCGTTGGAGAATATAATTAAAGGTTTGTATCAAGAATCGAAGGTGGTTTTATTGTAATGGTTTTGCATATGCCTTTTGTTGTTAGCAAACATACACTGTACTGTATATGTACATTTTTTTAGATGAATGCCGATTGCTTCATCAAACAAATCGTGGCAACACTGTTGTGTAAAAAGACACCAAAAACACAAGCATGTACATTCTCATTTAATAACTCACATCATGTACATCAACACATTTTAATTTTTCTTTCTTGCGAGGGTTGTTGTCTTTGACTCTGACAGCTCTCAGCTGGCTGCGCTTCCACTATCACTCTGACAGCTGCGCTGATAGGCTGTCTGACCGTGAGGCGTAGCCAGACATTTTTTCTGGGGGGGTCCCAGCTTAAAATGAGGGGGCCAAACTGCACGTGATTGTTGACAGGGGGGGGGGGGGGGGGGTGCGTGCAATTGTCCACTCGTCTGACCTGTCAATCATGCAAGAAGATGTGATTGGCTGTGCTGCCATGAGGGTGGGCTCTTCTCATCTGATCAACACAACACTCTTAAAGGGATGAGCGCAGCGGGAGAGATTGCTTTTCTGTTCTGATTCTGACTTGTGTTCGTGTTTTTATTGTGTGAATTTCGTGCACAAGCACTGTGTACCGAGCCTGAACAGTTATGGATAATTGAAGTTATGCGAGCAATATTTGAAATGTGATCTTACACCAGGGGTGGGCACCCCCGTCAACAATCGCACATCACGCTCACTCCGGCCCCTCTGTCAATTTTAAGAAACCAATGTGGCCCGCGAGACAAATAGTTTGCCCCCCCCCTGTCTTACACAAAAAAGTTCATCAGTCTATGGGTGTGGGTTATGCCAACGATTTTTTACACAAAACCCGCTGGCTATATGAGCGTACGGATTATCTGCGTCTGCGGGTTATTTGTGGGAAAATATATGAAATATGGGTTATCTCGATGCTTTTTTTCAACCCCCGAGGCCGTCAACATAACCGAACTCCACTGTATAATTAAAATAGATTGTTTTATACGCTTTTACAAAATCGGTTTAAATGAATGATTCAATGACTCACTCATAAAGACTTGACTCATTTCATAACTGAATCAGTCTGATCTCTTGAATCAAATTAATTTCTTTAACAGTCTTTTGTCGCCACATACTGATGTAATTGATACTTTATTTGAAGAGTCATGTTACTTTCAAAAGCTGATTATTTTGATCACTATACCATAGACATCAGTGTTTATATTCTGAAACAGTACAGTACTTATGTGGTAACTATAATGATTTCATACCTATACCGTTTCATACCTATACATGACAACTGCCCTCTCTGGGTCAGCGGCAATAGACAGCCGAATTGTGGTTCTTTAGGAATAAGATTGCGAGTTTGTGTTTGAATCGAGATTGCGATCTTTTAACAATTAGCTCTCCAATTGAATATATACTGAATAGTTATTTATTCTAAATGAATCTGCCAACTGTCAAGTACCAAGAAATGCATTAACGGTATATAAAATGTATGCAGATTAATATCTACATGCACTCTATTCAGGTTTTTATTAAAATAGGCTACTCATTGCACACCTTACAGTCTTCAACATGTCCATTCACATATTCAATAGTTACTCACTCACCCCTCCCCTCCATCTGCAACTCTCCCTCTTTCTCCAATTCCCCCTCTTATTCACTGACCTTTTAAATCTCCAATCCAACAAAAGAGACAAAGGGAGCTGGACAGCTTTCTCTCTTTCCCCCCTGCTGCGGGGGAACAAACACACATACAGGACTACAGCCCTTCATTCCACAGGGGCACAGGGCTGATGCAGACATGCACCACTATAAGACTGTATCTCATGTTTTCTTCTTCACTATTATTATCTTAGTTATTATTAGTCCAACGAGGGCCACTTCTGACGTCCTTAGGCCAGATCCTTATTGCCAGATCAGTTAAACAAAAAATAAATACACAATTCTAAAAATAAGAAGTTACACAACAGAAACTTCAACATAGTCCAAATCCAAGTCTATTTAAAATTGTTAGTTAACCTAAAAATGAGTCAATGAGTCCCAAACAAGAATCAATAGCTAAATAACTGGCAGAATCCACATCAAAAGCTGTTGGATTAAACAAAAAAATCTGACTGGATTGTGGCCTCTTTTTATTTTCCTGTTTTCAAATCCTAGGGTTGCCACAGAGATTGCTGGTTATATCTCTTGACAGTTATTTCAGTGATATCTTAGTAGAATAACATTTTATTCCACAAAGACTTTGCAATCCTAAAGGCCGGGACACATCAAAACGACAGTCGCCCAATATCGGGGCGCCAGTAAGTGTCTGTCAGGCTAGTTTTCCCACACTTCACCTCTCGTCTGGCTCACGTCAGCAGCAGTTTGCCCGATTCAACACACTGAATCTGCGTCTGGGCTGTCATTGAGAGTGGGAACTCTGATTGGATGTTCTTCAAACGAGTCAGTGTGATGAGACAACACTGTTGGTTTTCCTCAGCTCTAGTTCTTTGATGTCAGCTTGGTGTGTCCCAGGCTTAACAACAATTAGCATTGGTTCAGAACATCCTAGTAACCAGCTACAGACCTTAGTCAGGTTAGACACCATACTAAATTGAATGTGGATGAAAGAGGCGGTTAGGGATGGACTTGGTCTTTACCATTGCAAGCACTGAATAAATGTAACTTCCTATACCTCAGATAGATGTTTGTCAGCTGAACAATGCATGTTGTTAAACAACAGTACAATCCACTTCTACGCACTTCTATCCCACACAGCCTCATGTCATTCCTTTCAAAAATGAAATACAGTGCGACCTTGATTAAGATCTACAACACCTTGATAAATGCCTAGCAACTATCCACAACACCCTGGGAACCAAAATAGCAAAACACTCCAGGCATATTTCAATAAACAAATACCATGAAGACATAGGGCTTGGCTCCATATAGGAATCCCGAGGCCATGTCGCCACCAGAATGTCACCTGGGCTAGTGTGCGCCCCAAAAGATCCTTCAAGGCCCCATCCTCTGCACCACAATACCATAGAGAAATGCAAGCGTGTTCTTCTGGCTTGAGACAGTGTACGGAGGCTGTGTATGAGGAATGTCATAAAAACATTCAAACAACTTAGACAATCAGGAATCTGAATGTTAAGATTGTACTCATGTAAAGAGAGTTTTGGAATGAGACTACAAGATTTATATTAGCCTTGGCTATCTCTAATCACCTCTTGATATGATTAATTTATAACCAAACCAGAGCAGTGTTCGTGTGGCATTCCACTTTAATGATGTTATTATAAATTGCACCTGATGCATATTGGTGTACTAACATTTTTGTTAGGGATGCGCCAATCCAATACCTTTTTGTCAGATAGGATATAGGTCAGAGTCACGGGACGGGTCCAAATCCAATACCCTGCATGTTATGGTTGTTACTGTTAAGCTCAAAAGAGAACAAAATCCAAAAAAAAAAGGTGCTTCTGTTTAAAAGAGTATTTTTCTGGAGTGTATTAATGATTCTGAATGGTTTGGTACTTGCTATCGGGTGTCTGTTTGGTGAAAGCCCTGGAGAAGCGGACTGAAAAAAAAACGTGCATTCATATAAACAGTATAGAATTTAAAACCAATGATGAACACAAGGTGTTGCGCACATAGAATATCGCTTCTCTTTGTGCTCTCGACTTCTCATTATGGAGCAATGTTCGCCTGTAACTCAAGAAAGTGATATTGCTATACAGCAGTATCAAAAATCAATGTAGAGCCATCCCTAATTTGTCTATTGAGGCTATACAACAAATTATTACAATTTAATTCCAAACATAATTTGTTAAAGCTGCTATGAAACAAAAGCATTGATATATTTTCTTTCATGTGACATATTCAAGTGTAAAGTGATAATTCATCCAAAAATAAAACGAAACTAATACAGGCATGAATCGTTCATAATAAGATCCATAACATACATTTACAAAATTATTCCAAAAATGTCATGCCAGCTTTAAGTTATAGCGTCTTTAATAATATGATTGCTATTATTATTATTGTCTATTTACAGAATTTTCACTTCAATTGCCCATCCACAAAAAAATAAACAATACAATAAAAAAACACTGAAGTCTGTATATACGTGTGGCTATCAGATCAGTTGAGATTAATATTAATGTCAAGTGTAAAGAGCTCCAAAGACCCTTGTTGTTTGAAGACAAAACTGGACATAACATATCGATCTGATGCTTAAACACCAACTAATAAACTATGGCAAATAGGTCCAGACACTGGAGAAGAAAATAACTCTAAAATGCATAAGAATGCATTGTTTTGATTAAAACAATTCTAAGATACCATTCTAAGTGATACCATTATAATAATAATGGTATCTTAGAACTAGATTAATAATACTCTAGTGCTAATAAATGAATACATTTTAATAATTTATAAAGTACGTTTATTTCATGTATGATGACGTCATGTCACTTCATTTACATAGCATATTAGCCTATAAGAACACTTCTCATCAAAGTTGCATCTTCTGGGACATTGGTGCATGACAAATGAAGATTAAATTCAATGTCTCCCAACTTAAAATTCACCTGTAGCTCCTCTGCAGTTTAAAACGTATGACATATCTGAGCTAATTTATATTTAATTCATGGACTGCCTTAAATCCATTTCGAGAAGAGGACATATATCCTCGATTCGTGTAATCAGAAGTTAAATCAACTACGATTTAAAGTCGTTAAAGAGTTTCATGGGTTTAGTGTCCCATAGCTACTTTGTTTAAAGGCAATTCACAATCGGAACGATTCACTCTCAAACAAACCACCCTCTCTTCAACATGAATAACGACACGAAGTACTCTATAGTGAAAAACACTCACAATACGAACAGGTCTGTTTAAATCAAACATTTATATAACCATAATTACAGCGCAAGCGTGTGTAAACTTACCTTCTATCCACGTTACTCTACTCTTGAGTTTGGAAAAAAGTTTATCCAACTCGGACGACTTTTAAACAACGCCAGTTCACACGTTGACCACAATGTCCACTCCGTGTGATTTACTCGGTTTACGGTAAAAAAAAATAAAAAGAATAAAAAATGAAACGATAATATTGATGATTATCACATTCCGATTATTTTTTTCTGCACAGTTCAGTCGCTTTGTTTCTAGTTAAAACTATCAATTTATAAAAATGTGCTCTGCAATTTACTGGCCCTTTTCACAGTCGGCATATCGCGCTTCTATAGCCTTTCAAAGTGAAAAGGTTTCGCATGTGGAAATGAATCACTAGAGGGGAAACTAGCGATGATCAAATGTTCCAGATAAGGCGATCCGGAAGTGGTTTCTAATTGGTCAGATATGATGACGCTAAGTCTGGCCCCGGTGGTCTCCCAGTTTTGACCACTTTGCCCACTTGTTTTATGAGTGTAATATATAACCAAGAGATTTTGGTCTGAATTAAGTTTTTATGTTTTTAGCCCTGTAAATGTTACCCACACATTTGTCCTCAAAGAGGTTATCTTTTATTATGAAAACCCAAAACTGCTGTCCCTTGAATACATTGTTAATTTCCTTATTTTGTATGCAATATTCTTCATTCACAAACAAAAATGGTTTAATTCCCCTTTACACTTTCCTATGTTTCTTGTTGAACTTAATTCTGTAATTTCATCCCTTGAGCTAATTAATTGTAAAAAAGTAAAAAACTTTTTAATGCACTGTGGCAAAGTATTTAAAATATGATTTAACCATTGTTTTGTACTTTCCTTTTTCTCTGTAAATGTAATGTATGCAAACCTTTTCTTTTTTTTTGTAGTTGTTGTGTTCCCTAGTATGTAGTTACGATTGTTTAACATGTAAGATGCAATTTATATTTTGTTCCCTGATTTTGTATTGTAATTATGTGAGATTATGCAATAATAATAAAATAAAATAAACAGTTTTGACCACTTTAGAATTTCACAATTCTATCAGTCAACTGCTCCTTTTGTCATTACTTGGAAAAACAAAACAATTACCTACTTTGGAATTGTTTGTTCCAAAGTGTTTTGGATTTACTTTTTAAAATAAAGATGTTGATATGCACACACACATATACATATTGTATATGTGTGTGTATACGTGTATACGTGTTGAACTTTTGATTAAAGACGGGACACACGTGTTGTGAAAACAATTACAGGGCTGTATTTACACATTTTGAATACTTTGCTCTTTAAATTAAACTTTCAAAGACATTATGTAGCCTATAACAGAGGACACAATGATGGCACTTTACTAACTAAGTCATAAAAATCAATTGCAGATGGTTTACAAAACACACATAGCCTACTCATCTCTGCACAAGTAACATTTAAAACACTATGTTTTTATACTATATTATATGCATTGTCTAATTATTTTAACTGGAAAGATTTCCTTTAAATCCTGTATTTTTGAGAGATCCTGAACATTATGAATGATGGGATACATCAATATACATGAATTTTTTTAGTGATAAAGGCATTAATGTTTTTCCTTTTAATTAATTGTAAATTAATCACTATAAACTAGCTGTTTATGAACTAAGAAAGTTGTCATATGATCCATGTGCACTGTATTATTATTATATTTTTTATTTTATTACTACCTTTAAAAAACGGAAACGGTAACTGTAATTTTGGTAACAGAAATAGAAAAACAAAGAAGACTATTGTCATATTCTATGTTGGTTTTTGGTTCCCATTTCTGTTTTTCCAGTGTTTACAATCACCTGTCTTATTTAGTTCCTCATTTACCATTGTATTTAATGTCCTCAGTTCCCCATGTTCATTGTCGAGTTTTTGATTTGCATGCAAAACTGTTACATACTTTTTTTTTCCTGCTCCCACGTTCCGAGTTTTATGATCTCCCTTGCTTTGGTTTGCTGCATCAAGATCCACCTCTCCTCTTTATTGCTTGCACCATGACAATTGCAGTTTAAACACTTCACTGTAATGCCCCACAACCTTATTCTAATGTTGTCAGCATTAGTTGAAAACACAATTAATAAACTAGCTGGATTTATGTGCAGCAGTACTAAACAAAATAAACAACATGGAAGCATGGGAACAGAACAACCAACTTAACAGAGATGAAAGCTGGGTTGAAATAACACAAGTCAAGCTAATCAACGAAATAGAGAATGAAATACAGATCATAACCAACCACTGAAAACCCAAGGAAATAGCTCAAACGCAGGAAACGGAACTAAAAAGTGCAAAACCCACCCAAAACGACAAAGAACAAAGTTCAATGCTGAGGAAGGACTGATATATTTAGGAAGTTTAATTAGGATGTTTGTACTATTTTAATAAATTTTAGGACTTGAATTCTCTAATAACGAGCTGATGACATGAAGCAGACATCCAAAATGCACTGTTGATGGACCTGCAGGAACAGGGTCCTGACCACTGGTCATTGCTCATGTTGTGCTAGTGCCCACTGCTGGTGGAACCCGTCCAATGAGTTTGAAAAGAAAGCACTTAGCCAAGGGCGTTCACTCCTGTTGGTGGAGATCTACCTTTCTAAGTTTAGTTCCAAATCTAGTAAGACACCTGAACAGGCTAATAAAGGTTTTCGGGCACACTTGATAATTACAGACAAGTTTAGAACAGTATTCTAAGGCAAGGCAATAGGATTATTCCAGGAATAGGATTAAAGGGTTAGTTCACCCCAAAATTAAAAATATCCCATAATTTACTCACCCTCAGGTCATCCTAGGTGTATATGACTTTCTTCTTTCAGCCAAACACAATTTAATTTAAATATAAAAAAAATATCCAGGGGTTCAGGGGTTAATAAAGGCCTTCTGCAGTGATGTGATGCGTATCCATATTTAAAAATATCCATATTTATAACTTTGTAAACTATAGTCACTGGGCTTGTTGTAACGGCTGGATGAATGTATTTTTTCAAAATCTCAGGTACCATTCACTCCCATTATAAAGCTTGAAAGCTTATTTTTTTAATATAACTGTGATTGTGTTTGACTGAAAGAAGAAAGTCAGATACTAGGATGGGATCTATCTATCTATCTATCTATCTATCTATCTATCTATCTATCTATCTATCTATCTATCTATCTATCTATCTATCTATCTATCTATATAACTATCTTCCTATCTATCTAGTTTACTGTTTTTTTTGGGGGGGGGGGGGGGTTAATCAATCATTAAAATTTAAAAACAATTCTTCTATCATAGACTAGACTTGTCTAGGTTAAGTGCAATAGAGTTGTCACATGAGTGTGACATGAGTACTGACTAAAGCATGTTTGAGTATGTTCTCTTGTTCAAAATGTAGTTCATTCAGAGACTGCGATGAAGCAATTACCGTTATCAAAACTGTAAATCTAACAGTTTTTAATACTTTAATTTAAAAACAATTATGTACATTTATAGCTCTACATTGTATTCTATTACATTGCTATAAATTTTCAGAAAACTATTTAATGCTATTTAGTGTTTCTAACACAGTGGCTTTGGAATTTTACATCCATCTTTTGCTACTCACCTCTGACTTTATTTAGGAAAGAAAAGGAACACTATTGTTGTTATTTTAGTAAAAGTAAGTACATTTATCACTTGCTTTTTATTTTGTTTTTAAAACAAGGGTTCAGACATTCACATTTCTTAACATATTACTGATTTGACTGTACCGACACTGTTGAATGAATGAAAATTCATAACAATTTTTTGAAGAATTGCTTCAGATTAATTGAATTCCTTTAATAATGGATGATCTGAACGGGAGCAGAATCAACAGTGAACTGGGTTCAGCTGAACAACAGTCGAAATTCACCCTTTTCCTGTTATCACTGTAAAGCACACTAAGCTATCTTTGTTGTACAGCACTAAAAAAGAAGAAATAAAGAGGCCTGGAGAAAGTCCATGTTAGCACTAGGGGGCGGTAATGCGCGATGTCATTTTGCGATCCGCTATTTAACAAGACAGGAGGAAAGAAGAGATAACTTCTATTGCTTGTGTCTTTCCGGGATTTATTGAGTCATTGTACTGTTACTTTAGTGATCTGTTCTCCTGAACAAACGACTAAAGTTATAAAAATGTTTCGGCCTTCAAATGCTCATATAGCTTACTAGCCGCTAGTCTCTTAACTGTTAGCAAATACAGATCGATGTCAAAAGTTCTTACGGCTTAAATCATATTATCAGTTGTATTTGTATTAATTTGCTAATAATGTTGGAGTTTGATCAGACTGTGACAATCGGAGCGACTGTTCCTACGGGTTTCGAGCTCACTGCAGCGGAGGAGGTCCAGGAAAAGCTCGATGCCACTGCTAGAGTCAGCAAAAACAGAGGAAGAATTTATTTTGAAATAACAACAGATAAACTTGCCAAGGTCAGTGGTTTGTTTCAGATAATCTGTCATTTTGCATGGACCACAATACTCTAAGATATGAAAGTGTGATTTGCGTAAGCTGTTATTAAGGTAGTGCCATGGCATAATGGCACCGTCGGCACGTGCAGCGATATTCAGAGGCACTACCGGTTTTCAGTAAAACGTGTTTTATGTTTTACATTTAGCAGACGCTTTTATACAAAGTGACTTACTTTGCATTTAAGATACATAATGACATTTTAATCAGTCATTTAATTAGTCCCTTTCCCTGGGAATCGAACCTTGGCGTTGCAAGCACACCACTACTGTTTGAGCTACAGGAAAGCTTGCCGCATCCTAGTGCTGGGCCACCTTTCGGTGGTGATTGGAACTGTTTTTCAGCAAGCGCGGACAAAATGTTTTCCATTAAAACTATTTTTTTAATTTACATTTTCCTCATTTATTTGTTTCTAAAGTGATTTTTTTAAAGCTCTTTGTTAAACATTAAACAAGCATTAGTCATGTATCTAACCAACCAGATTAGAGGGAAATCACAATTCACATTTGAAGAAAAAAGTACTTGGCGTATTTATTGAATGAATGAACTACAATTCTATACAACATTGCAAGCGACAAAATATTGTTTAAATACTGTTTATGAAACTAAGTACTTTTTATTATAACTGTAGAAACATTGTACAAGTTTCTACAAATTAAAATGTGTAGATCAGGGGCGTAGCCAGAATTTTATTTTTGGGGGTCCCAGCTTAAAATGAGGGGGCAACTCATTTATATAAATATATATATTATATATATATAACCAATTGGAAATCTGAGGGGGCCGGACATGTAAATGAGAGGGCCAAGGCCCACCCAGGCCCCCTCGTGGCTATGCCACTGGTGTAGATACCGTAGTTTACAAATCAATTTTCACAGAGTTCTGATTCTTTGATTGATAGTTCTCTGTCGGATCATTAGTATTATAGTTCTTCAATAGTAAGATTAGTAAGAATAGGAATAGTAAGATTAGCGTTAAATCTCAATTCCACTAATGGAGAAAATTAATTGGATTCTTATGTCAGGAACTGACTGGACTGTACTATTCCAGCATCTTGAAAGCATTATACTATCCATTGTGCTTCCACAATGATTTAATTATTTTAAACCAAAAAGCACATCATGCAAAAGGTTTACAGCTACAGATGTCACCATGTTAATGTGAACTTGAGAGGAAGTTTTGAGTTCTGACTAAAGGCTCTTTCATGCTGAGGGTGACGAATTATACTTTAACACTGGAATTGAAACGTTTGATTGCCTCTGGCTAATTCACCCCTACACGATTGGTGGCGCTGACAGAGAATGTATTTTTTATTGAACCAAGCATGAAATTACTTCTGGCCAATGACCATGCCTAAAGAGGACAATGTTTTTCACTAACCTTTCGCTCCCTTTATGCGATCCAGCAGGAAGATATGTCTATCAAGGAATGTTAAACGTATGGTGGACCGATGTGTGTGTCTAATGCCTGGGCTGTGCCCATGTGGAGACCACGCTGGATAGGCCTGTCTGTTTTTTCTATGAGGCCATTGCAGGCCACCTGTGTGTTTTACCATAGACCTGGTGCTCAGAGCAATGTAGTAGTATGGGCAGTCTTGAGATCCTTCAGCATTAAAAACCACAATGCAAGAGAGTTCACTTTTCTCTATTGCACCCATCTGTTCCCTTGCAGGTTGAAGGTGACGGAGGGAAATGTTTTGAATGTTGTTTTGTTGTTTGTTTTTTTTTTTTTTTACAAAAGTTGCACAAAAAAACAAATTTAAATGTGACTCATCATCAGGGCAACTTTTCTTTTAACTCTCACTTACACCACTTGCCTGGGGCTGTCAATTAACATACAAAAGAGTAGACTTTATCCCACCTAGAGAATTGCATTCTTTGGTATGAACCTAGAATTGTGATGATAAATGTGCCTGCCTCTTTACGACCGGCCACATTCAGACCGGGTTGATCGGTTGGAAAATTCTTCCCCTCTTTGCAAAAATCACTCGAGTCAGAGAGTTCCAGATGCCAAAGCTTAGACTTTTGGTTGAGACAACAAAGCTGAGATGCCTGCAGAATATCTAACCCTCTGGTTATGACCCAGTGGGTTAATAAATATCTTCTGAAGCGAAGCAGTGGGTTTTGTAAGAAAAAAACGTTATAATTATTAACTTTATAATTATATTTAAACTCAAAGGCTTCTGACTTAAGCTTAGGTGAGAATTAACAATGCGGAAGTGCAGAGGATAGAGAAAAACAAATTGGCGGTCACAAATTAGAAGTCTAAAATGAGAAGTTTTAAATAAATTTGGCAGAAGATTTTGATAGAAGAGGCGCTATGTGAAGTCGCTCGGATTTCGTAAAAAAAAATATCCTCATTTGTGTTCCGAAGATGAACGAAAGTCTTATGGGTTTGTAATAGGGATGTGAGGACATTTTACCACTGGTTAATCAATGTATGACCACACCTTGGACGTTGTTAATGAACGTTGGAGTATTTCCCTCTTTTACCTCTTCAAAGTAAATTGTGCACAGGCATTCATAACTATGTGTGTCCAAAGGTGCAAAGCAGATCGAGAGTGTTTTATGGCAAGCCATTTTAGCTTAAATTGTTCCTAGCGTTACTCGTCGTAATTTAATTTTTACTAATACGAATTTAATTAGAGAGGTCTACAATTAAATTCTTACTAGTAACAATTGATTAGAGAGTTCTCTAATTCAATTATTACTAATAAGAGTTACAATTACAGAGCTCTCTAATTCATTTCTTACCAGTAAAATTTGTAATTGAAGAACTCTACAAATGAATTTTTACTAGTCATATGTCCATATGAAAAACTTAATTATTCAGTCGTTAGCATGCCTAGTATCTACACTGGTTTTCAAAACTGCGCCACCAATTTCGCTATTTTGTTTAACAGCATTGACTCCAGGCATGTAATCTAAAGCTCATATCTAATTGGATAGCCCATTTCAACACATTGGAATTGGACAAAAAATCTTGATTTTGTCATGCCGTGATTTATTGTGCCTGGTATGAATAACTCCAATAGGGATCTGTTGTTTCAACTCAAAAGTGCAAAAATGCGTAACCTCGTTGCTTGATCCTGCTCAGTCTGAAAGCCACTTTACAGTATCTTCTTTTTTTAAGTATTATAATGGAATGAACTCTCATGTCAAAATACTTTTGATGTATTTGCATCCTTTTTTAATTATAAAAACCTCAGACACTTTTTGTTGTAATTGCATGGAAATCAATGACCCTTACACTTCTTTGAAATGTCACCTTTTGTTTCAATGGTTTGAACCAAAATGATTTTGAGAAAATCAGCACTGTCAATTTATCTTTAAACTGTCATGTGATTTTTCATTTATTTTTTTCTAAAGGTACATCACCTGAAGTCTCTAGACAATCTGTTTGTTGTGGTAAAAGAATATGACAACTATCAATTCAAAGACACAAAGGTATGTGCTAATATTTGACTAGTTATTGTCAGTTGTTGACTACCGAATGAGAACCAAAGTTTATATGGTTGATATAAAACCCATAGAATGTGCTAATTTCATTTGCCATTCAAGATAATTCATAATAACACAAAGTTCAGGAAAAAAAGAAACTATACACATACTGTAATTGCAATACCTTGCTTCTTTATCAAACTCCAACATTCAAAGTGTATTTATTAGATCTACTGTAATAATAATTCAGTCGAGACTTACCAGTGGAAAACATTTCTTACCCCAATATTATAATTTGGTTATGCTTTATTTTATAGTGTTCTTGTTACGTGTAGTTCCTATACTAATAGTAATAACTATGCATAATTTCAACTAACCCTATAGGAAGTACATAAAGTTAATTTATATTATTCAGTACTTAAATGTATAAAGACATTGTTTAATGTTTGTTTAACAGGAGGAAGTGCAATTGACCTGGGAAGAGCTGGCTGCCAAGCTGCCTTGGACCAATGCTTTAGAAATTTGGAAGTTGAATAATTCTATAAGAAAGAAGAAAGGACGTAGGAAAAGAGCTAATCCCACAAAATCAGATCTGTGTGGCAATGTTAGCACCAAATCTACTGATACTGTCCCGTCAGATCCTGAAGAACTATGGGTAGATCTTGAGGCTCTCGAGGCAAAGGAGAACCAAAGAGATGTTTCTTCTCATCCAGAAAATGACTCTAAGGAAGAAAAGCTCACTGAAATCCAGGATCAGGAGTCAGGGGCAGTGCCTCTTAAGTTTCGAGTGACATGCAACAGAGCTGGAGATAAACACTGCTTTACCTCAAATGATGCAGCGCGAGACTTTGGAGGAGCTGTGCAGGAGTTTTTTCAGTGGAAAGCAGATATGACTAAATTTGATGTTGAGGTAAGGTTCTGCAAAAAAAAAAAAATGCTATTAATACTTAATAATACTTTTTATTTTATTTTTTTAATATATCAACCATTTAACAGAAAAAAATAGTTTGAAGAGAAAAGACAAGGTATACCATAAATTTCTCAAAAGTGCTTGCTTTGTAAAAAAAATAGATTAAAAAAAATACTGTGCTTACTGTGTACCTCTTAAATTGGTCTTCTATAGAAAAGAACAATGGGAGCCCAATACATTTCCAATGTTTTGCTGCGTAAAATAATAATACATGTTCAATACAACAAACAGAGCAATTGTAACACATATTTTCTCTTATTTCCAGGTGCTGTTGAATATCCACAATAATGAAGTTGTTATTGGCATTGCTCTCACAGTGGAGAGTCTACATAGAAGAAACATCACTCACTTTGGCCCCACCACTCTACGATCTACACTGGCTTATGGCATGCTTAGGTAAGCAGCATAACTATAAGGCTTTGCTTCCAATCATTGCCGTAGAATCGTCACAATACAATAATTTTGTTTCATGGTACACTGTGTTCACACTTGGCATATTTGGTTTGATTAAAATTCACTATGTGTGATTACTCTGTTAATGTGGTTCAAATGTTTGAATGTGTGAACTTTGCCATCTGAACCCTGGTGTGCACCAAACAAGCGCACCAAGACCACTAAAAAAGTCCTAACGAACTCTGCTGCGGTTTGACTGAAGTATGAATGCAACACAGACCAAAGAGATCTAAAGAAACCAAAAACATGACATGACATCACAAGATGCATCCTTAAAAAGGACAGAATCATCATAGGCATTCGCATCATAGGAGGTACATTGCCCATTACAGTTCGGTATAGGGATCAGAACCACTGTCCACTTGCAGCAAATTTTTGTTTGTGTGCAACAGAGAGACTTGTTTATACTTGTTGAATATGAAACATAGGAGAGAAACAAAGAAACTTGTAACACAAAACTAAACCAAAACAGTACAGAATATAAATCTGACATAAGCGAACCAGGACTAAAGTATAATTATTTTTTTTTTTGGTCCGAACCAAACTACAAAAGTTTTTCATTTGTGCAGTGAAAGATTCCATGGATGTTAAAATCAACAAATGGAACTTGTTGGAAGTCTTTTCTCCCCTATTGTGACATATATGTGAAAAACGCCTTCTCGAACAAGAAAAAAACGTATGGCAGGACTTGATTTTGTCAATGGGGAATTGATTGGACCGATCAGATATATTTGATTTTGTTTGTTTTTACAATGTGTATTTGTATTGGTTATAGGTTGAAGGAAATGTATTTAAGAAAAGCTAACAAACAATGCATGTCTCTTCATGCATCTCTTCAGACTTTGCAAGCCACAGGTGTCAGATGTGATTGTAGATCCCATGTGTGGAACTGGAGCCATACCTTTAGAGGTTTGTTGAATTATGACTAAAATGCTAAATAAATTTGCAGTCTGTCCGTGAATGAATTTCCGTGTTGTTAGTGATTTGTTTTTTAAACGACTCTCTTTGTTTTATCAGGGAGCCATGGAATGGCAGAATTCATTCTTTTTAGCTGGAGACAACAATGACACAGCAGTCAGCCGATCAGTCAATAATATCAAGCACATTCTGAAGAGAACACATGATGGAGGAAGGTGAGGTTTATATTTTAGGTATTCGTTTTAATTTATTTTAGTTTTAGTAATTTGTTATGTGCTTTTGTATTCATTTATTATATTATTTATACTTGGCTTTATTATAATTTCAACTTTAGTTTTAGTCATTTTTGTACTTCAACTGTTAAGCTGAGTAACTTTTATTTTAGGTGCCAAGACAACATTACAAATTTTCCTAAATTAATCATAAAAAAAAATAAAATAAATTTTGATTGGACAAAGTATTGGAATGTGTGACTGAATGAACAAGTGAACTGGAGTGCCTTGGTCGCAGGTTAATAAACTCACCCAAACTCATATGAGATTACTCAAATAGAAATAACATTAACACCCATTTTTGCCTGAAAAAACATGACTACAAAAATGACTCTTTGTTCAAATGTTTATTGTGTTCACTTTGTAGCTCTTCAGGCTTGCCCTTAGACATAGTTCAGTGGGACTTGTGCAATCTACCCATGAGAAGCAGTTCAGTGGATATCATCATTACTGACATGCCTTTTGGAAAAAGGTACTGATGGCCATCTGTTATAGTAGTTATAGTCGCTATAAGTTTAGAATTATTACAATTAATACAGTATAATTATATAAAGCATTTGTGTATTTAAACTACTTGTAATGTGTATGGTTTGTAGAATGGGGTCCAAGAGGAAGAACTGGGAATTATACCCTTTATGTCTTCGAGAAATGGCTCGAGTTTGTAAACCTGGTACAGGAAAAGCTGTCCTGCTGACTCAAGATAAAAAGTGTTTCACAAAGGTGTGGCTCCTTTGAGTTCTCCAAAATTATATTTTAAAGTTTTTAATGTAGTTAGGAATGAAAGTGTCATGTGAAATGGAACATTCAGCAATAAAATGGAATCCAGATCTCTCTCTCTCTCTCTCTCTCTCTCTCTCTCTCTCTCTCTCTCTCTCTCTCTCTCTCTCTCTCTCTCTCTCTCTCTCTCTCTCTCTCTCTCTCTCTCTCTCTCTCTCTCTCTCTCTCTCTCTCTCTCTCTCTCAATTCAATTCAATTCAATTGAGCTTTATTGGCATGACTGTGTAAAAAACATCACAATGTTGCCAAAGCAATAGACACATATAAACATATAGATAATGATATTAAAATTAATAATAGCAATAAAAATTAAAATAAATAAATTAAAAACAAAAAAAAGTAAAACACACGTGTATATATTAAACATCACTAAAACATATTTATCATGAATAGAGTCTCTATTAGTCTCTCATCTGATGGCATGAGGACACGTACTGAGCTGCCAGCTGCACACACTCCTCTCGCTCGCCCAATATATACGCCAGTTTCTCTAAGGGGCTTTTTTGAGGAAATTCAGGAGACATGTGAGCTATTTGTGTGAAGTAGGTTTCTCTAATGTGTGTGTATTTGCTGCACTGTGTGAGGAAGTGCAGCTCGTCCTCCACGACTCCATCAGTGCAGTGTGAACACAGTCTGAGTCCTGCGGCTCTGCGGTTCTGCTGGTGTCGGCCCGTCTCCACAAGGAGTTTTCTCTGACGATAATCTCTTATATTGATCAGATATGGTGCCAATTTATAATTAGTTTTTATTAGAGAGAAGTATTTTAATTTCTTTGTTTGTGAAACTTTATTCTGCCAATCAAGGATATATTCTTCCTGGGTCTTTTGTGCTATTTCTTTAACTTTTGCATGTTTGTTGTGAGTTGTTAAGTGGAGTTGGTGTTTTTGCACTAAGTGCTGCATGGGGTCAGTCTCGGGACGTCCTGCCCTGTGTGTGAGAGCGCAGTGATGGATGCTCTCAATCGGAGAGTCGGAGAGATGGAACCAGAACTTCCCTGCTCTCTTCTGGATCTCGGAGAGGAGAGGGAATCGGCCCAGTTCTGCTCTGCATCCCAGATTTGGGGCGTTTCTGTGAGTTCCCAGGATATTCTTACAGAACTCCATGTGGAAAATTTCAACAGGGTTTTTGTCCCATGATTCATAATTTAATTTAAATTTGGGGCCCCAGACCTCACAGCCGTACAGGAGGATGGGTTTGATGATGCTGTCAAAGATTTTCAGCCACAGTTTGATGGGCGGGTTGAATTTGAATAGAGGTTTTCTAATGCTGTAATACGCTCGTCTCGCTTTATCCGTCAGATCTTTTATGGCCGTGTCAAAATTTCCCGAAGCTGAGATTGTTAGACCCAAATAATTATAACAGGTGACATGATCCAGAATTGTTCCTCCGAGTGTAAATGTGTGTTTATGGCGGTGGATTCGAGGCTTTTTCTGAAAGATCATGATTTTGGACTTGTCCATGTTGACGGGTAAGAGCCAGTCGCTGCTGAAGCGCTGCAGGACGGAGAGGCTCTGGTGAAGCCCCTCTGCACTCGGGGACAGCAGCAGGAGGTCGTCCGCGTACAGGAGGCACGGGATCTCTCTGTCCTCTAGGGTCAGAGCGGGACACGAGGACTTTTCAAGTGCAGAAGCCAATTGATTAATGTAGAGGTTAAATAGAGTCGGGCTGAGGGGGCAGCCTTGACGAACTCCTTTATCCTGACTAAAATAATCTGTACGTTTGTCGTTGATTTTGACGCTGCATTTGTTGCCGTTATAAATGTCCTTAATGATGTCGTATGTCTTTCCTCCTATTCCACTTTGAATTAGCTTTAGGAAAAGTCCATTATGCCACACCGAATCAAAGGCTTTTTTAAAATCAACGAAGCAGCCGAATATTTTCCCCTGTTTAGTTTGATGGACGTACTTTTGTATGAGTGTGTGGAGTGTGTAGATGTGATCTGATGTTCTCTGTTTAGGCATAAATCCAATCTGACAGTTGTTGATGACATTGTGATCTTGAATGAACTGCACTAATCTGCGGTTAATGATGGAGCAGAACAGTTTTCCCAGGTTGCTGCTCACTGTGATTCCCCTGTAATTATTTGGGTCGTACTTCTCGCCTTGTTTAAATATTGGAGTGATTAAATTTTCTTTCCATATTTCAGGAAAGTGTCCGGATTTTAATAGAAGGTTGAATAATTTCAGTATGGCATGTGTGAGTTTAGGGCTGCTGTGTTTCAGCATCTCATTGGATATTGCATCTATACCGCAGGATTTCTTGTTTTTTAAGGATTTGATATTATCTATTATTTCGTGTAACTGTATGGGCTCGTCCAGGGGCTTCAGCTGGTCTTTAATTGTGTTCTCCAGGTCCGATAGTTGGGAGGTCAGATGGTTTTGGGTGGGGGTTGGTTGGTTTTGAGCGTACAGTTTTCCAAAATGATCAGTCCAGATGTTTGGTTCATAGATGGGAATGTGTGTGTGTTTTTTAGATTGATTCAAATTCTTCCATAAATCCCAGAATGAATTCTGATCGACCGCTGCCTCGATCTTGTTGAGTTTTACTGTCATATGATCTGCTTTTTTCTGGATCAGAAGAGATTTATATGTTTTTAGGGTTTGTTGGTAAGAGGTTCGTATTTGCTGGTTTGCAGGGTCTCTGTGTTTTGTATTTGATAAAACTCTTAATTCTTTTCTTAATTTTTTGCAATCTTTATCAAACCAATCAGTTTTTGTGATTTCTTTCTTGTGTTTGTAAGGTTTTTTCTTTCTCAGGGCTATTCTGGCCACGGTTGAGAAGATCTCAGTCAGTTGTTCCGCTGCTAAATTGATGTTTTTTCTCTCTTCACTAAATGTAGTCAATAGAAACGAGTCTAATATGTTGTCAATGTGAGTGCTGTGGAGCGCAGCTTCATACAGGGCAGGACTGTCTTTGCTCCATATAAATGTGGAAGGGAGGGGGTGTAGTTTGGCCTTCTGGTCTGGAGGGGTCAGGAGGTTCTCTGAGCGTTTCAGACTGAGGATGATGTGGCTGTGGTCTGATAATGGGAGCTGTGGCATGATGGTGAAGTATTTGATGTTGGTCTGATCTATGTCAGTGATGGCGTAATCTACAGTGCTGCTGCCCCGGGACGAGCAGAAGGAGAAGCGGCCCAGAGAATCTCCCTTCGTTCTGCCGTTAATTATATACAGACCCAGACTTTTGCAGATCTGCAGGACTTGTTTTCCATGTTTGTTTACAGTATTGTCATAATTCTGACGTGTTTTAGTGAAGTTTTTGCGTTGATATATATGTGAATTGTTAATAAATTTGTCTCCATCTGATTTAATGAAATCCGCTTCCTTCCCCGTTCTGGCGTTCAGATCTCCCATTAACAAAACCGATCCAAGAGATTGAAAGTGCAGGATCTCTGACTGTAGGATTGGGAATATTTCTTCATTGTAATAGGGAGACTCGTATGGGGGGATGTAAGCGGCGCACAGGTACATGTCCTCATCCAAACACACAAGCTCTTTTTGAATTTTCAACCAAATATGTGTTTTTCCTCTTTTTATAGGCTGAATAAAACGCCACAGATGGTCTTTGAGCCAGATTATGATTCCTCCTGAATCTCTTCCATGTTTAACGTTAGCCTTTTTAACTGAAGGAACTCTGATCTCTCTATAATTTGGGGGAGAGCAGGTCTGGGAGTCTGAGCGACTCCATGTCTCAAGCAATATGATTATATCTGAACTATTTACAATATTAATAAACTCGGGGTTAGTCATTTTCTCCCCAAAAGTAGAAGAAAACATTCCCTGAATGTTATAACATGTTATTTTAAACGATGACATTTAGAAAAAAAATGCATTTACCAGAATAATATATGATCTATGACCCAATCAAGTTTCAAGAATTAATTAATTGATGAGAATAAAAAGAATGTTGAGAATATATAAAATCCATTTTGTAAATATTAAATTTGAAGATATATGTGAATAATATTAACAGAATAAAACCTAAGCTATAATGTTGAATGTTGACACTGTGAGTTTTTAAGCTAGCATATTGTCACATATGATCTCCAGCATGTGTTTTATGTGCGTGAGGTCGCCGGGGTCGGCTCTACCTCTTCCTCTCACTGCCGCGGCGTAACTGACGGGAAGCGGTGCGACCCGCTCCTCACGGGTCCGCTGAGATCTCTGACCGACCCGCTCCTCACGGATCCGCTGAGATCTCTGACCGACCCGCTCCCGGATCCTCTGAGATCTCTGAGGGCTTCTCAGGACCGACTCCTTGATGGTTTTTGCGAACAGTCTCATGCCCTCTCGATGGATGTGGACCTGGTCGTACAGATGTTCATGGGTGATGTGCGGATGGTGGGCTATGTGAGTGTTCGGCAGCGGAGCACAGATGTTGGCGATCTCTGTGTTGATTGTGTTGATGATCCTCTGAGGCACGTCTCGGCGAGGCAGAAGCGTGGAGATGATGACCTGGGCTCTGGGGTGGATCCTGCTGGCTGTTCTCACCAGGTTAGACAGGGCTTTGGCGACGTCCACCCTTCTGTCCCTGAGGTCGTTTGTTCCGGTGTGCAGGATGATGTGTGACGGCGCGCCTAGCACTCCCTCTCGCAGGAGTCTCACAGCAGAGGCTGAGGTGGGACACCAGAACTTCTTCACGGATCTCCCCGGAAACAGCCGTCTGTGCTCCAGATGGTGTCCGTTGGAGTCACAGAGGATGACGATGTTGTCTGTGCTCTTCTGTTCTCTGGCGGTGCTCACGGGTGGTGCTGGTGGTGTGGGTGGATGGTGTTGTGTGCTGCTGCTGCTGCTGGTCCTCCTGATGCTCTGAGGGGCTTCATGAGGTCGTGGGGTTGCAGGCGTGGTGGAGCTCTGTGACGGTGGACTGCTGGGCTGCTGATGTTCAGTTGATGTGGTGGAGGAGCTCTGTGTTTGTGTGCTGACGCACTGCTGATGTTGTGTGTGTCTCTGGCTTCTGCTCTCCTCCAGCAGGCGCTCTAGTGTGTGATTGTGTTCTTCTCTTCTGACCAGCTCCTCTCTCACCCTCTTCAGCTCCTCGCGCAGCTCCTGATTGGCATCCTCCAGATGTTTGACGGCAGAGCACAGCTGCTGTTGTTGGATGCTGTGATGGTTGGTCAGGTTCAGGAGCTGGTGGATGTTGTTGCTAGTTTCCTCTTTAAATAAGTAGTAGTCCTGCTCCAGATCTGCAATGTTATCTCTCAAGGCCTTTATTTTGGGAGATGCAGGAGAGCTGGTGTTTCTTAGAGGAGTTGTTGAGATCAGGTCAATGTTGGTGTCCATTGCATTACAGAGTCCATCCTTTGTGCTTGTTTTTACTTCAGGATCTTTCTTAATAGTCTGAACCTCTGATTTAAAGTTTTTAAAGTTCTTCTGGAAGTCATTAAGGCTGGTTTCAGGTCCTTGGACCATGACTGTCCCGTTGTGATAAAGGTTTACAGTCAGCTTTGAGTCGTTTTCTCCTTCTAGATGGATCTGTCTGCCTTTGCTGATGCCTCCTCTTCTTCTGCATGTCATGTTGGCACAGAGGATGGTGTGCCAGGCTGTCTGGGTTCTCTCTCAGGATCCTCTCTTTCATCTTTTTCTTCTCTTTCATTGATTTAATTTCTGCTGGATAAATTATCTCCAGCTCCTCTTCATTTTTGAAAAATGCCTCAGCTTCAGGAAGGCTCATGTTCTCAACTGAATAAACTGCCACGGAATGTTAGCTTTAGCCTTTAGCTTGATTGCTGAGTTGATTTGTAGCTTTTAGTTTTGAAAAAAATATATTTTTGAGGTCTTACCTTAAAAATCTTCTGCCTCTAATGTTCTTAATTAAGTATTAAATTATCTAATTGCAGTTTGAGTCATAAAAACATACATTTTCTGGTAAAAAATGATGCTGGTATCAGGAGCTGATATTTTTGCTGCCAACTGCCATCGGAATTCTCTCTCTCTCTCTCTCTCTCTCTCTCTCTCTCTCTCTCTCTCTCTCTCTCTCTCTCTCTCTCTCTCTCTCTCTCTCTCTCTCTCTCTCTCTCTCTCTCTCTCTCTCTCTCTCTCTCTCTCTCTCTCTCTCTCTCTCTCTCTCTCTCTCTCTCTCTCTCTCTCTCTCTCTCTCTCTCTCTCTCTATATATATATATATATATATAAATAAAATTATAATTCATAATTCCTTTTCTCCCCATAATGGCTGAATTAATCTTCTGTCTCTTTCAGGCAATGTTGCAGATGGGGGGACTGTGGCGGAAATCGCATACTGTTTGGGTGAATGTGGGAGGATTGCATGCTGGTGTTTTTGTGCTCAAAAGGACGGCAGCACATTTTGGCATAACTTCGGAAGATGTAAGAGAGCCGCATACAGCTACAGAATCACAAAAAGAGAATATGGATGAGGACACAAGTTTGTAAGAAGCCTGAAAGAAAAATTCATAAATCCGTTTGTGTTCCTTTTGGGATTTTTGTGTGTGTGTGTGTGAAGTTAACATAATCCCAAAGTTTACTTTTTATTTATTTTTTTCTTGATTAGTTGACCTGAGAAATAATCTTTGGCTATCCCGATTCCAAGTGAATAAAATGTTCAAATGTTTGTTCATTTTCAGGTGTGATTTATTTCTTTAAAATATTGCAGCTAGGGATGTGCATTGACTCATTTGATAGTTGTTTAAACTGAAGTTTTGTAACCAACTAGTCTAAAAGTAAGAAAACCCCAGAAGACAAGTCAAAAATATTAATGATACATTTAAAATAGTTAATCTATGAAAAGACTTCAAATCCCATAATGAATGTGCTATAAAATAAGATACTTTATACAATTACCCGGTGCGCTTACCGTCTGGAGAATCTCAAAAGTGCTCGCTTTATGTAGCGAGGCATATTTGTTGGTTTCCATCATGATACTCGTGACAATTAGTTTAATAAACAGGTAAATAAAAATCATATATGTAGGGAAGATGTAATATTTTGTTCCTCCTTTTCGTGGGTGGAGCTGTTGTTTGGCCACACTTCTCTTTTCTTGTAATAAGGTCATGAGTGTCATATCTTTTATCTTTATTTCATTAGTTTGGCCGTCCATGTTACTTGGATAAAGATATTGTTCTTAAAGATGTTTACTAACGTATTTCTGCAGTTATTTTCAATGGATGGTTTTGTAATTAACATACAATTCTCTGTTCTTGTGACAAGTGGTTGATGTGTGTAAAGAGCCGAATAAAATGAAAGCTTCTGCAGTGACGAAACTATATGGTCTTGGTGTCCTCCTCATTCACCCAGCACAATACACAACGTAGAGACATTTTGGGACGTTAACATTTTAAGGGGAAAATAAGTTTTGCATTTTAAATTTCATGGCATCAACACATCTCAAAAAAGTCATGTTTAAGGCCATGTTTACCACTGTAAAGATCTCTTTCTCGAGGGCGCCGCTGTTAATTCAGTGTTTAATTAAAACACAAGGCTCCAAAAGCCAGGAGAGAGGGCTGGGGAAAAAGTTGCCAACAAATTAAATTTGTGAGTAGCCCAGTGATTGTGTGTCTAATTATATTCTCTTATATTAATTTTATTTCATAATCATCTTTTATATTAGAGCCACCACAGGACCCACTAGAACTTGGGAACAAGTTAAAGTAAAATACAAAAATATTCTACAAAATGGTCATCTTTATCACTTGTGCTGTTCTGCTGTTGTCTCTTAAAAAGACTGGATTTATGTTTGTTTATGGCTTTTTTTCCTGCAAATTGCATAGGGTGACATCTGTTCCTTCTACAAGAGGAGTCTCGTTCAAAAAGTTGACCAGATCAAGTTGAATTAATGAAATAGAATTGCAAAAACTAATGAAGCAAAAAATCAGGCTTGAGATTGAATTGCTTCAAAAAGAACTTCATAGTAAAATACAATAATAAAGATATTGTACTATTGATGACCTTGCATGATTTATTTCATTCCACAGGCAATAGATGACCAGCTGGATTTTTAAAAAAATAAAATAAACTGTGTGCCAAGTTCCCTCTTTTCAAAGATGATGCTGGACAATTCTGTCCCATACAGCTCTGCCACTAGGCTGGTCCAAGAACACTGGCTGGAGGTCATCATCAGGCTGCATTTCCACCACAGGGGTCCTTTACTTTCTGATGGTGGCAATGTTGTGCAATATTGTACATGCAACAATAATTTTGCATGCCCTGTCAGGTGCAACCCTCAGACTTTTCAGACACTGAAATCTTCCCTGTAGTTGCCCAAAGGTCATTTCAATGCGTGCCCTTGTCTGGGCTAAAACTGCATTGTAACGGGCCTATGGGCTGGTGTCTGGGTCAGGCAATGGTGTCATGAAATACTGCCTGCAGGCATAGCCCCTGTCCCCCAGCAGGATCCTATCGTAGATGCCTATATAATAGAAAAATGCAGTTTTGATAGGGCCAAAATTAGCAAACCAGTAAGTGTGAAAAGTCTTTAATTTTACCACGTTCAAATAATGTGCATAACACTGACTCACTAAAAGTTCTTGAGTATGGCACGGAACCTGCCCATTTTGCGTCCACATTTGTTATGTGGTACATAAAGTCACACACCATCTAAGAGATTTGTATTATAATTGAATAGATTCCCGTGAATATTTACCATATTCAATGTTTAGAATCTCACCTGCACATTTATACTGTACTGTGAACCCCCTTTCGGTTTACAAAATCCCTTTCATTGGGGCCTGAAGGTGGCTTATTGGCAATGTGTGTGCAATCTATGGCACCAATCACATTAGGGAAGCCTGGCTTTTTCTTTAAGTTTGACTTTTTTGCCCTGCATTATTGATCTTTTGGTTTGTTTTAAGTGCAGTCACAATCAAACCATTGGTTTGATGCAGACCATTGTATATCATTGTCTTATGCGCCTTGGGGAAAAAAAGCGTTAGATGTGACGTAATTTCTACACCGGCCTATCAGGATCAGGCAGTCATATGTGAAGGGCGGAGCTTTAGTGAACTGCTGCTACAGGGACACCAAGATGGAAATCCAGGGGCTTTCTGACACAAGAAACATTCGGTACCAACATGGCGTCCCGCTTCACACAACATTTTCTCAGCAGGCAACAGCTTCAGGGATTTGTGCGAAAACACGTCTGACTGAAAATGCGATCTCGGATCTCTCTGGATCGCTGGGTATCGACAGTGACGACAACAACAACCGGGCCAGATCGTCACCGCTTCGGGTTGCGGAAAATGGCAGCGTTCTGTCTCTACAAAACAGCCATCGTCATAAGGCATATGGTCTACCGTCCGCAGTCGCAGAGCTCGGTGACGTGAATACGTCCAGGCAGAGAGTGTTTAATGAATTAGAGCTGCTGCCTTCCGAATTTGAGAGGGCAGTTGATCATGAGGACAGCGAACTGCAAATGGCGCTTCCCCTCCTGGACACAGAAAGCTGTGAACAAAGACACACGACAGAGAAAATTCTCAGCAACACCTCTACCTCTTCAGGCAAGAGCTCCGAGGAACTGTATGTGGTTTTTAATATAGTGCATAAAGACGACGACAGCAAGGAACGACAAATGAGCTTTCAATGCAAAGCGGAAGAGAATGGAACGTCATCATCGAAGGCAAAGACTCTCAGTTCCCCTGTAGATTCAGATGGAAACCTCAACAGAACCTCATCCAGATCGGGACATTTATCAAGCCACAGTAGCTTAAATACCAGATCTGAGAGAACAGACCAAAATGCTAGACATGAATTCTGTCTTGTGGCAGAGAATAGAGACCCAATATTATCAGAAGACTATGCTGGGAGCAGTCAAACTGTAAAGGTCTCTGCTGTAGAAATGCTCGGCAGTAATTTACTTGAACATTCAGCAGAAGAATTGATGCAGTATGTGACAAAAAATAATAGCCCTGCATTTGTACCAGAGAGCAGGGTTTCTCCAGAGATGTCTGAATTCAATGTCATGGATTATACAAATCAAGAGTGCAGCAGTAATGGGGACTGTGGTCCTGATGCAGCTCCACTACCTGTGCATGAAACGTTCTCTGGCACCATCATGATTAACAATCAGAGTATCATTGTGACTATTGAAAATGGAATATTGACCCTAGCCACCCCGCCAGATGGCTATGCTTACAAGGAAGATGGAATGATAAGCTTAAAGGAACATTTGGGAATGAAAGACAATGAAGATCTTGTGCTGCTCAACTACGACGGTGGAAGTAAATCCATTGGGAAAATCAGCAATGGTGCTTGTACAAGTGTACAAGATGAGCCTAAAGCCAGATTCACCAGCAGTGACTCAGAATTGACAATTGCTGATGAGAGTTTGCTGTCAGAAATGGGTGTTAATCTGGACACTTGCCCACCAATTAAGCAAGAGGAGGGAACCATTTGTGCTATCCAAGATGGGAATGGTATTTGCCAAAATTCTAAAAGCAAATTAGTGTCTTGTGAAGAACTGCACCCAGTAAACCTGTTAACTGTATCAGGAATGACCAAGAAAGGTTCAGTAGTAAAATATAGATGTCCCCAACCAGGCTGTTCCAGCACCTTTGATACCCGGCAAAATCTCAAAATTCACTTGGTTCTACACACAGAGGACCAGCGTCCCTTCAAGTGTACAGTAGAGGGCTGCGATTGGTCCTTCACAACATCATACAAACTGAAACGACACTTGCAGTCTCATGATAAAGTGCGGCCTTATAAATGTGAATGGGAAAACTGTGGTCGGCATTTCACCACAGTCTACAATCTAAAAGCTCATGTACGAGCACATGACCAGGAAAATGCGTTTATTTGTGAAGTGTGCAATGAGAGATTTCGCACTGCCACAAGACTCACTAATCATCAAAGAACACATTTTGAACCCGAGAGACCACATAAGTGTGAGTTCCCAGGTGAGTTGCATTGATATCTTAACCAATTTCTCTGTCAAAGCTGACACTAGGCAATGACAGTATTGCAGAGAGATATTAATACTGACCTGATGGAGATGTTTCTGTTCCTCCTCAGGATGCGAGAAGACTTTCATCACTTTCAGCGCTCTGTTCTCCCACAACAGAACCCACTTCAGAGAAATGGCTCAGTTCACATGCACCTATCCTGGCTGTGACAAACGTTATGACAAGGCATGTCGGCTCAAAATACACCTCCGCAGCCACACAGGTGAAAAACGCTTTGATACTTGGATTAAAGGCATATCACTTTAATTTTATAACTGTACTATCTCATTTTTTCCCCAGGTGAAAGACCTTTTGTTTGTGATTCTGATTCCTGTGGCTGGACCTTCACAAGCATGTCCAAATTGCTGAGGCACAAACGGTGAGAATCCTCTTATACCCAAAGATTGCCTACATGTAGAGCACCAGGATATGCAGCATAAACAAGTTTATTCCAATTGTGAATAATATTGTTATAATAAACATACCTTTTAGGGATGCACCAAAATGAAAATTCTGGCCCGAAACCGAAATTCAGGATGTACTTGGCCGAAAACCGAATCCAAAAATCAATAATCAGTTAATTAAACTTATTTATTTACTCAAATAGCTAAAACTGAATTGTACAAACATTTTAAATGCACATAAGGCAGTTTTTATATAAACCTTTTAATAACAGAATTGTTTCTACTCCAGTTTGGTGGTGAAATATAAACATTTATACGACAGTAGATTGTAGTAACTTTTTTTTGTTTTTCATGACAGATTTATTCAAACATTAATCAACAAACCACTTACAGGTTAAGTAATGAATATATAATACAGTTCATATATTTAGCATAATGCTCTTATCTAAAGTAATTTTTTCTAACTAATGAGTTTATGGATCTGCGATTGCTTTTTTTTTAGATAAATGTGACATTAAAATGCCAACAAAGCTGTTTTAGTGAAGTCTTTCCCTTTTGAAACACTGAGCTTTTACTTGAGACAGTATTATTTTCGGTAAGTTCTAATACTACTTTCAACACGCCTTTACCCATGTTTATTTCATGTTGTAGAAAAGAGGAGATCGATTTATGTGCGCTTGATTCATGCAGCCGCTTGATCTGCGTTTCAGTGATCTGTCACACCGTATTAAAGAGAGTCAAAGTAACATTTGTTTTAATATATTGATCATTGTTGAGACGTTGCTTCATATTAAAAGGAATAAAGCATAAAGCTTTTTCCTTATATGATGGGGAGGCGTTTTACACATTTTTAGTGTTTTTGTTGTTATTTTTTCATAAACGAAAAACAGCACAGACCAAAAGATTTTACATTTAAGAAACCATATATAATTACTGTTTAAAACTGATAAAAATTAATTTTGTCAATCCAGTGCTTGTGTCCACATAGCTGACGCATTTAACTGTTGTGGTTTATTCATGTTGCGTGCACAAAAAGATGCTGAACCCAGGCAAAATGTGCCATCGGGAAAGATGTCACTGATTTCATTGAAAATGAAAATCTTTGTTAGGCTAAACTATAGTGCATCCCTAATATCTTTAGAAAAGTTTAATTACCGTATTTTCCCGCATATAATCCGCAGACGCAGATAATCCGCACCCTCATATATCCCGCACCCATGATGAATTTTTTTGTGCAAGTTCACGATTCGAATTTCGAATGTTGCTCGCATGATGTCAATTAGTATAACTGTTCAGGCTCGGTACACAGTGCTTGTGCGTGAAATTCACACAATAAGAAAACAAACAAGTCAAAATCAGAAGAAAAAGAAAGAGCAAAGTAGTCTCTCTCCAAAGCCCTCTGTCCAAAGTAATCTCCCCCTCTCCCTCTCTGCGCTGCGCTGTGCTCGTTCCTTTGCTCGTCCCCCTGAAAGCGTGTTGATCGGATGAGAAGAGCACGCTATCATGGCAGCACAGCCAATCACGTCGTCTTGCATGATTGACAGGTCAGAAAGCCTATCAGAGCCAGCTATCAGAGTGATAGACAGCCAATCACGTCTTCTTGCATGATTGACAGGTCAGACAGCCTATCAGCGCCAGCTGTAAGACTGACAGTGCAGAGGCCAGACACCCCGTGCATGAAAGAAAAACAGAAAGAAAATACCGCAAATTTTTTTATATTGAAATATTATTACGTGTAAAAAAATGGCGATATAGTCCGCACCCTTATATATCCCGCACCCCCCCTGCTGGGTTTGTAAAATCTGGTATAATCCGCGGGATATATGCGGGAAAATACGGTATATTTTAATAAATAGTCTTAGAAGTAATCAAGATGAAATCCTTTAAGGGTGTGATTCGCTTGGTTTGTTTTTTCCGGACTAGCATTAGCATTTCCGGACTAGGACTAGCATTCAGATTGGCATTTTTATAACCGAACCCTAAAGGCATAGGGATACGTTAACAATCTGATTGGTCGTAATTATTGATGTATTGCCTATTTTGAGAAGCAATTTACTAAACATCCAAAACAATACTGTCTGATGGGATAAATGTGCTCACTATATGTGTGTAGCCTGTGTGTGATGGTGTTTTGACCAGCTGAACTCATGAAGAGCTTGTAAAATGTGACCCTCCGTCACACACACACGATCTGCTGCGAGAAAACGCAGATCGGATGTCTATATTGAACTGTGATGGCAGCATCACAACTATGATGAAGAAAAAAACTTGCTTGAGTGTTCTGTCATTTTTAGGGTCTGGGCTTACTGTTTTTGGTTCGTGTTGCTTTCGTATTTCATTCGAACCGCGGTCCACTTGTTTGAATGAATTGCACTAACAATCGCACCAGAGTTTATTTTAATCAAACCAAACATGGCAAGTCTGAACACACCCTAAACTGCTAAAATTGTATACGCTTTAATGCACCAATATTCACCACAATTTGGATAATCTAATACAGAGGTGCCCAAACTAGGGCCCGCGGCCACCTTTGATTTGGCCCGCCGAACCGTCCGAGGAGAGAGGGAGGGAGGGAGAGAGAGAGAGAGAGGGCGAGGTACCTTCGACACAGATTGTCATTTCTAATTTGACATAACAATTTTGTTTGTTTTATAGTTGAACTACAACAGAGTAAACTGAAATTAAATGTAAATGTATTAAATGTATTGTAAATGCGCAATTCAAGGCGCAGCACTGCGTGCTTTGCGACACATGACGTCAATAAACGTCTACAAATTAAACGCAGTAATGGAGAAATCAAGGCAGTGGCACACAGACAAGAGATATTTTTTTTAAAGCGGAAGATGAGTTTTTATTCACAGAAGTCAAATCAAAGGCAATATGTCTAATTTGCAAACAGTCTGTTGCTGTTTTAAAGGAGTACAATATCTGTCGTCATTATGAAACAAAACATTGTGCAGCTTTCTCAAAGTACAGCGGCGAGACGCGAAACAGCAGGCTCACGAGCAGCTCACTGGACTTCGATCTGAACAGAGCGCGCTGCAACGTCCTTCATCCTCAGTGAGACTGTCTCTGTTTGGCAGTACAGTGATCCCTCGTTTATTGCAGTTAATGTGGACCGGAACTATCGCAATAGGTGAAAATCAGCGAATTAGGATCAGCCAATCAGCTCACGGGATCCACTCGTGCTCTCATTGGTCGAGCTCGCGCTGGGAACCAATCACGTGTCTTGCCTGAGTGCTGTGGGCGTATTCAAAGCCTCTGAGATTGTTTCTCTCTTTGTCCTGGCGTCCTGGGAAACCGTTTCTCTCACGTCACAAGGAAACAACGCTGCTTTCAGCAATACGGCTGTACATGGGGGTATTTTTTAACTTATTTTTTTATGAATAGATGCGCTGAGGCCGCGAAGTGGCGAGGGATTACTGTACCTACCTCTGCGAGCAGACTTTCAGTCTGATGAACTTTAACAAGAGTAAACTAAGAAGCCAAATAACTGACTCTCACCTACATAATATCTTGTCTTTTTCTGTTAGTCAGCTACAGACCAATCTTCTGAAAAATAAGGACCAGCTTCATATCTCTCATTAGGTCACTGACATTGCAACCATATGGTTTATTATTGATTGTGTATTTGGCACTGAACTGTATTGTACATTGAACACTTTGGGGATTGTTGCCCATTTAAATTGTTCATTAAAATGCAAAGCTAAAAAAAATAAAACGTTATATAACGTGCATTAGTGAATCAGATTAAAGTTGTTTTATATTTATTTTAAATATTATGAAATAAATAAAACCATAGCAACTTTAATGTTATACAATTTGATTTATGATGCAAAATTTACTTTTGGCCCGCGGCTCTATCAAGTTTGATTTTTGGCCCTTCATAGGAAAAAGTTTGGGCACCCCTGATCTAATACAATTCAGTTAATATGTAACACTGAATAGATCTGTCCATTCCAGTGGACCGAATGCAGGTTTAAGATAGTCATATTATTTCAAGTCAATTTAAATATATAATTTCAGAATGCTTATTGTCACATGTTTTTGGAAGTCGGTCACAATAGTCACGGTAATTCATTAGGTATTGATCTTCATCTTTAGGAAGCACGATGATGACAGACGTTTTGCATGTCCAGAGGAAGGCTGTGGGAAATCCTTTACCCGGGCAGAGCACCTGAAGGGCCACAGTATCACACACCTGGGTACCAAGCCATTCGAATGTCCTGTTGAAGGTCAGCATCTTAAATGGACAATAGCCAAAGTAAACGGTTTATCAGAAAAGAGATGTCATCTCAAGAGGGAGGGAAAGTTACTTTTTTTTTGTGGAGATTATGAGGGCACATGAATAATAAAAAAAGAATAGATTGTGTAATACACCAATATTCCATTTTAAAAATAAGAACAATCAATTTTGTTTTTATGGTGACTTTTAACGGCTTTCAACAGAAAAGGTGCAGAATGCATCTAATAAGTTTAGATTATATGCCCTTGTATAAGTAAAAATGCCTCTGGAAGGTGGCAAATATTCCCCTTTAATATAGATAAATTGTTATATGAATTAGTTTGAAAAACTAGTAATATGAATCAGCTGTCCACAACAGGCCTAAACCAGCTGTAGTGCCAGCACAAAAACACACTATATCAGGATAAGGACACAAAAATATCTAATCAACCAAACTTTTAAAATGTTAGAGAGATACTTTTTTGGTCAATATTGTACAACCCTAATGTACATTATTAATTAAGCCTTAAATTTGACTTAATAAAATGTTTTAATAGTTTTCATTTTCAAATACGCAGGTTGCAGTGCGAAGTTTTCAGCTCGCAGTAGTCTCTACATCCATTCTAAGAAGCACAAGCAGGATGGAGTCAGTCTGAGGAGTCGCTGTCCTGTTGCTGGTTGCACCAAACACTTCTCATCACGCAGCAGTCTCAAGACACACATGCTTAAACAGCACAACCTCAGCCCTGGTACGCGGACACATACATGCGCACAACACTTTGATGGAACATTTTAGAGCATTTATGCTGCTCATTGTTTGATTTAACACAGCTGCAGTTGTACAAGCTGCTCTCCCTTTAAGACTGCCCGGACCACATATTGTTTTTCAGTTTCATTTCTTAACTTCTATGTTTACTGAAAATGTTAGTAGCTATGTAAATTTTGTCTAGGATACTCCCCAAGACTGGCATTTTTACTTAGTTTGAATTCATCAGTTCAAGAGTGAAAGAGAATTCAATGCAGTAGACAAGGGCTAGACGTTGTTTTATGGGCGCACCATAAACTTCTTGTCCTGTAATGTAAGAAACCACTCCTTGTATGTAACCGTTCAGGTTTTACTTTGCATTGTTTTACTTGCATGTATGATTTAGTTAAGTATATGGGAACATTTGTGTGTGAACGCAGTATCGAGCCTGATACAGATACTGGTATCGGTGTATTCCTAGTTATAACTTTATAGCACAACATTTAATAACCAAAACGACTAACACTTTAGACACAAAGCTTGCTGGCAGCACCAGATTTTTTTAAATTTACATTCACCTAATCTTGACAAACTTTGTATCATTAGAAGAATTTAGGATTCTAGATAACTAAGATAACCAACGACATGTTTGATATAAAGATTTAGTATAAGTATGGATGGATATACCTCTTAGGCTCATCAAAGTGAAATCGCCTTAAATGTATTTATCTGCATACTTGCTATTGTTCTTGTCATGCTGCTAATGTTCTGTTTTTCCTGCAGATGTGTTGAGTCAGTTGGAGGACACATCCACCCTAACTCCTAGCAGTGAGCTGACGAGCACTTCACAGGCTGTTGGTGCCCCCTCTGGACCTGCAGGAGCAGAACTCAGCAGTCTGGACCTATCTTCTCTCTTCTCCAGTATTCCTGCATGTCCCGGGACCACTGCTGTTTCTGTAGGGAGTGAAAACGGCTCTGGGGCAGGATCTTTCTCCATGGACATGCCTCTGGTTAATGCTGGAATCCTCACAATAGATCCAGCATCAGTTGGCTCGGCTCTCAATGGGACAAAAGCTGTGGATCCTCTCATTTTAGCTACTGGGCAAGATATGGGCGTACATGTATTAGACACGGGATTGGGCACTGGAGGAGGTGGAGGGGTTTTACCCCATGCCACGTTGCATTTGGATGATGTGCAAACAGTCAACCCAGAGGAGTTGGGAACACTAACTGCTCTGGCAATTCAAAGTACTGCGTCTTCAGAACAACTCCACCCTCTAAATTCCTGCAATCCATTGACCGTAGAATCGCCATCTACTCTCACGCCATCACTCTCTTCATCACTCACTCAGTCTCTTTCCTCACTCACATCAGCTCTTCCTCCAGCACTCAGTTCATCTCTTGTTCCCTCTCTCTCCTCCTCCATGACTCTTGTGGCAGCTCCTGTACCGGAGTTACTTTGTCCGCAGGCCAAGGCTGACCTGGCAGGCAGTGAGACATCCGTGGGGCCAGTCATGGCTCAGTCGGATGGCAGTAAGGGGATGTGCCAGTTTGTGTACCCCAGTCACAGTGGATCTTACACTGGGCAGAAAATAACAGAATTGCCCTCGGTCACCCCCTGCCATGTTATGGTTAGTTGGAAAGAACACATGTTGATCTTGATGTTTTTTAAATTGGTAGCCACAAATAGTTTCTTTAATTCCTTAAATGTTCCTTTTGCCTTCACTTTAAAACAAGTTAACCTAAATGTCTGAATGCGCTGTGTTCTTTTTGTTCTTCCATTAGGAGAGCAGTGGATCAGCACGCACAGACTACAGGGCCATTCAACTAGCCAAGAGGAGGAAACAGAAGGGCCCAGGCCCTTCCACGTGTGCCTCAGAGAATGGCCAGAGAAAGACTAAAGGAGCAAAGGGCATCAGCTCTGCTCTGTCGACTAATTCAAGTGCTCATTTTGGAGAAGGAGCTGCTACAGGAAATGGTGAGCTACCCATCAGGGATCCGGTGACGGGTGCACAATTTGTACAGATTCAGCTGCTGCAGGTGAGATGATGGGAAATAATTTGATGGCATTCTCACTTCAATTTCTTACGTTTATTTGAGTGTCTTTGTTGTAGGATGACCCTGCTGCTGATGGAGACTTGGCTTTCCAGTTGAGTTCGCAGACCTCGTGTTCACACTCTCAGCTCACTGTGGATCTGCCTGTCAACATTCTTCAGGTTCATACAACTACTAAGCTTAGTTTTCATTGCATTGTTTTACATCCTCGTTTTTATTTGTAGTAGGATGGAGTGTAGTAAGGTTTGTTTTCAACATTATTTCAGATAAGACTGAACATGAACCAAAGTAGGAGGAAGAGCCTTTCTAGCTACTCATTGCCTACTATAGTTTATGAGTGACATTAGCGAGTGTCATTCCATGTCATTGACATTGCTGTGTCCTTGCTGCTAAAAATAAACCTTGTGGAGAGTAAATTTATTTTTATGTATTTGCAGACGCTTTTATCCAAAGCGACTTACGTTGCATTATAGAAACACATTGAAATCAGTTCTTGCTGATTATGTATATATTGCAATGGTGCATGAAATGCATATCAGAGATGAACAAGAAACACCACGTTCTGTTTGCATGTTGCTTAAGTCACCAACTCTCATCAGCCATGTTTACATCAATGTATTTTTATGCGTGTTTTGGGATATAGCTTAAAACACTGAATGGAAACGTGCATAAATTCTAAACATGGGTCGATCTATTTATCCAATTAGAAGACGTGCACTTGAAACTACTGTGGAAACACTTGCCGAATTTACTCCTCAGTGCTTATCATAAAAGTAATGTGACTGCCACAACAGATCATGCGCTAAAAACATTTATGTCTCTGTGACCTTCAGAGCTCCATGTAATTCTGGTACATGGTGTGTGATGTAATTGCGTTCTCACATGTCTCAGCCAGATCACCTAAATGTATGTAGTTGCTCATCATGTGTGCATGAATGTCTCAACACAGAATACACACAACGGTGAACATTTAGCATTTTATTGATGCTAAATGTCTCCACACCAACTCTTTATTTTGTGCATGTGGCCTAGGCAACTTTTACAACTTTCCTCCCAGAACTGTCCGACACAACTGCATTCCTCTGAAAACAAGATAACATGTCGACATAAGTCACATTTATTGTTTCATCTATAGTGTCTTAGGAGCCAGTCACTTATTAAATATGAAAAAGGACCCACAGTGGCTTCAACTGCACCAACTTTGAATTTTGTTGGTGATTTCTGATGGCAATTTACCAATTTATAATCACTTAATCACAGTATAACACCAAGCCATTCAAAATTCAGGGATATCAACCTGTCTAATTAGGAAGCATAAGTGATTGTGAATCAGTTTGTGAGACTGATGTGACAACAGGGAGAGTGAGAGACATCAGAGATTGCTAAAAGGGGAATAATTTTGCAGGTGGTGGCCATAGACTGTTGTGCACCCTGACTGATTTGTCTTTAGTTTTGTTGGGTACTGGGATGAAATCCTCAGAGCCATTGTCAGACCTTATGCTGACGCAGTGTTGTGAGCGTACAGGCACATGAGGGCCATAGACACTTCTGAATTAGATTTGAGTTGTTGTGATGAACTTCATGCAAGTTGTATCAGCCTGTTACTATTTTTTTCGTATGATTTTTTTTTTTTAAATCCAGCCCACGGTATGTTGTTGTTGTTGTTTTGTTTTCCATTGACTGTTGTCACATAATTTTGTTCTTTACGTATCGTGGAATGTATATAAATATTTTCATTTTTAAAAATTCATTCATTTAGATCTAATATGTGATTTAAGTGTTCCCTTAAATTTAGTTTTGTCTTTTGTGTTTTAGGATTCGTTCAGATGAAAAAAAAGATTGCATGATGATGTGCCATAAAATTATCTTGTTGTGTATTGCAATTGGACAATTGACATACAAACTTATCTAAATATTCTCATTTGTAGGAACCAACAGTCATGACCGAAGATGAAAATGGATCTGATAACTCACAATTCACTGGTAGCACTATCAACCTACAAGATTTGGAGTGATGGTAGAAACAGGTGCTGCTACTCAAGGACCATATGACGGGTCATCGCTCTCGTTCTCTCTCAATGATCTTCTACTTTTTCTCAGTACCTCCACTGGTTTTATCATTGTGTAGTAATAAGCAAATCCCTTCATGTTTAAAACAGGATGTCAGAATAGTACTGTTCCATACAAAAAAGCTAATTTGACCAAAAACAAAGCACATTTAGTTTTTTATCATGTGACTTGCTTGATGAATGCTTCTTTTTTCTCTCATATTTAGTTCTAGGTCTGTTGACTTGTGAGCACACAAAAAATATATGGCAGTGAACATAATCATTGATCGTTCTCTTGGCCAAAATAAATACTATTGGTCTATAAAATTTTTCACTATTAATGTAGTTGGTCTAATTTGACCTTAACTTATTTGCTTGGTTAACTATTATGGAACAATTTTGTTTTGATGCCTATTTTTGTATGCCTTTGTAAAGTTCATATACCGTTATGTTCCATGTTTGTATAAAAAATGAAAAAAAGGGTTTCTCCTACTTTTTATAAAATGAAATTGTATTTATTAGCTTTGGTTTACTTCAAAACAGGTTAATAAAGGTTTACATTAAACATGTTGACGATAGTTTGTATGTGCAAATATTTGTCAGTTTCATACACTTTGTTCTCAAATGCTTTTGCATGGTCATGATTTACACTTTCATGTCCATGTCCTTTCAAACTTCACAATTTAAACCTTACAAAAATGAGGAAAGATCTATATACTTGATTGCTGTCTACAGTTAATAGTATATAAATGTGATTCAAATTCAACTATCCATGTGCTTTAACTAAAGAAATACAGGAGCTCTTCATTTTCCCGGTCTGTAGTTTCAGTGCTTTTGTTCGTCTGATTTTTGTAGACAGGAGGCTGAGAGCGTGGCATCAGCTTCTTGACAGACTATTAAAAAAAAAATTCAAAAAGAATGATCTCACTTGTTTGAAAAGCAATGTCAGTCATTTAAAGGGGCCATATGAGATCAAATGAACTCCCCTCCCCCCAGTGAAGAAATTAATTCTGAAAGCTATTTAGAAATCACTCGTGCATTGTACACTGACTTTGAGACATGGTTACATGTCAGTGATGTCAATTTGGATGATCATAAACTTGACCTAGTGAGGAAATGGAGAATGCGGGATAGAAAATATAATTCCCAACACAAAATGTTTGGACTGTTTTGTGGTGTCACAATTCACTGGAGGCTTTATAAAAAGGGATTGAATGATCAGGGATTTACAAATCTGTACATGACTGTAAACCTGCAGCTGGAGTGATTTCGTTTTTTTACTGCTTTTCTTGGAGGAGAGAGGGTGAATGGTCACCAAATTGTGGGGAAATAAATATGACCCCTTTAATAGTGACATCATTGTGACATACTTTAATGTTTAAAGCCATAAAGTAAATTAGACATTTGTTGCGGTAAAACTTTAGTTCTTTTTCTTACCGTTTTCTTAACCTCAGTCTTTGATCTTTCCAAGGCTTTTTTCTGTCTTTCCTCCTGTTGTTTAATCTGCAAATGTATCTTCTCGTCACGCAGTCTAAACGGTAAAAGAAGTTTAGAAACAAACTAGATGCATATGATTTTGTTTCTGGTTTAATGTACATGTACACTAATAACATTAGTGCAGAAATAATTCTCACTTTTTTAGAAAGAAACGCCAAGTAACATTGAAATAAATGACAGTTTGAAGAACAAAAACTGAAATAAGATTGAAACGGTAAACTCAACAAAAACACTTTGTACAGTATGGATTTAGATGTGGTCACCTCATTCTCCTCTCTTTCTCTTTTGCACGTTCAGCTATACTTAATTGGTCTTTTGGAATCATTTCAATATTTTCCAGAAGTTGCCCCAATTTTTCCTCAATGGCCGTCAGCATTTGCAAAGTGGTCAGGTTCGCCTCGGTTTCTCCCACGCAGCAGTGATACACCACCTCCACCCTACGGCTCAGTGCGTCAAGAGTTTTGTCCTGAGGGCAAATCACAAGGACTCTTATTCTAGATATGTTTTTAAACCACAAGTCACTGTCTAAGATCAATGCAAATATTGTAACGGAGCAACTTGTTTCTATAAAGAGTAGTATTTGTCTTATCAGAATTTAAAAGAAAAAACATTTTAGACTTCAAATCTTACATTTCATTGACTCAAGATGAACAGCACAACTAACTAGTTATACTGCTTTTACAGTTACCGCTGTCTCGTAGTTGAATGCATGGCATATTTTAGAATTTTCCAGAACTTTCCTACATTTTAACATCTTGCCTATTATTTAAAATTCACACTAGTGGTAGCATGAGATGGAGTCTACAACCCACAAAAGTGGTTCGAGTAGTGCAGCTCATTCAGGATGGCACATCAATGCGAGCTGTGGCCAGAAGGTTTGCCGTGTCTATCATTGTAGTGTCCAGAGCATGGAGGCACTACCAGGAGACAAGCCAGAACATCAGGAGATGTGGAGGAGGCCGTAAGAGGGCAACAACTCAGCAGCAGGACCGCTACCTCCACCTTTGTGCAAGGAGGAGCACTGCCAGAGCCCTGCAAAATGACCTCCAGCAGGCCACAAATGTGCATGTGCAAACAGTCAGAAACGGACTCCCTGAGGATGGTATGAGGGCCTGACGTCCACAAGTGGGGGTTGTGCATACAGCCCAACACCAAGACTGGCGTCCTGTGCTCTTCACAGATGAAAACAGGTTCACACTGAGCACATGTGACAGACGTGACAGAGTCTGGAGACACTTACAAAGAAAATGACAAACTAGCACAACGGCAAACAAATATGAAACCCACAACGTTTTTTTTTTTTCCCATACCTGGTCCTCTGGTTTGTACTGTCCAAAGCTGAAGTGTTTGGCTTTCAGTTCTAGCTCTGCTGTTCTCTCTTTTTCCTTTTGAAAGGTTTCATTCAAGTTATCAATCTGATCTTTTAGCTGCTTTGACTCAGATTCCCTGCATATACACAAACAAATATAAACATTAATCTACTGGAATAAATCAATAATTAAATATCTAAGGCATGCAGATACACACATGTTTTTGCGAGTCAGTTCAGCATTCTGTTTGAACTCCTCTAAAGCTTCTTCTGTCTCTCTAGTGTTCTGGATGAGAGAAAGGTTCTGCTCTTCCAGCTCAGTCATTAGGTTCAACAGATCCTGAGGATCTTTGAAGAAGATTTCGGGGTCCTCCTAATGGAGGAAATACAGTGGTTATTTAAAACAAGGAGGTTAAGGAGGAATCTGTTAGCATTCCCATTCATCTCATTGCCAGTTGCTTGAATGATACAGAAGCCCACCTGAAAGAATGTAATTTGAAATCTGCTATCTTTTCTCATGGCCGCTCAGGTCTACTGTTTTTAGTCAATCACTTGAGCTGTAAATGTCAATGTTAATAGATTGCTGGCACCACAAAAATACACAAAGCCCAAAGCCCATTTCTAGTGGTGGTAGCAACCTCAGCGGTGATGTCAATGGTTGTAGCCAAGGAAAAAACATATTTCACACTAATATGAGTTTTGACGGAAAAAAGAAGCTCTTTCTTTATTGCACTATTTGTGAGAATAGAGAAAATGTAAAGACTATAAAAATGTAATTTCATCTTAATACAAATATTTTTATTTCACCAATATCTTTATATCAAGATGGCGCCGCGGATGGCTGCCTCGGTTATGAGCTCTTCAGTGATCGCCTTATCTTTGTTCGTTTGTTCTGCTTTTAGTCATTCTTTTCTGATCGTTTTCACCAAAAACGAACTACTGGACATTAGGAATCACACACCAGACAATATTTCTGCGGTTTTTGATTATTCAGACGCTTTACTCGATATCCTCGTTGGAGTCGCGACTGTCTCTTTAAACCGAGCAGCCAGACGCAAGCGTGGGAAACGAGCCGGGGCACTGGTTAGATTCCACTCGCGCGGCTTCCGCACTCCTCTCCCCAGTATTCATCTTGCTAATCTCCGCTCTCTTCCTAATAAGACGGACGAACTGCTTCTCCTCACCCGGATTAACAAGGATTTCTCCAACTCTGCTGCACTGTGCTTTACTGAGACCTGGCTAAGTGTAAACACACCGGACAATGCACTATATCTGCCGGGCTTCCAGCTGTTCCGAGCAGATCGCATCACGGAACTAACCGGGAAAACGAGAGGTGGAGGTTTGTGTTTCTACATCAACGAAAGTTGGTGTTCAGATGTAACAACGCTGAAGAAGATGTGCTCTCCTAACCTAAAGACCCGCTTCATAAACTGTAAACCTTTCTATTCACTGCGTGAGTTCTCCTCGTTTATTCTCGTGAATGGTTACATTCCTCCAGACGCGTGTGTCAGCGCGGCATTACAACAGCTGGCTGAACAAATAGCTGAGACTGAACAAAAGTATCCAGACTCTCTTTTAATCATTCTTGGGGATTTTAACAAAGCAAATCTCTCCAGTGAACTGCCAAAATACAGACAGCACATTACATGTCCCACCAGAGACAGTAATATTATTGACCACTGCTACACCAAAATAAAGAATGTATATCATTCCGTCCCACGGGCAGCTTTGGGGCTTTCTGATCACTGTGTGGTTCATCTTATACCATCCCACAGGCAGAAACTGAAATCAGATAAACCTGAAAAAAGACTGTAAAAAGATGGACTAATGAAGCAGAGCAGGATCTAAAAGCTTGCTTTGATTGCACGGATTGGAATGTTTTTGAAGCTGCTACCACTGATCTGGACGAGCTCACAGATACTGTAACATCATACATCAGTTTCTGTGAGGATACACACATTCCTACCAGGACATTCTTATCATTTCCTAATGATAAACCATGGTTTACTGGGAAACTCAACAGCTTCATCATAACAAAGAGGACGCTTACAGAAGGGGGGATGGGGTTTTGTACAAACAGACCAGGAACAGACTGACAAAGGAGATCAGAGCAGCCAAAAAAAGTTACTCTGAAAAGCTGAGAAACCAGTTTTCTTCCAACAACCCTGCTGCTGTCTGGTAAGGCCTGAAGAATATCACCAATTACAAGCCACCATCCCACCGACCTGCTGAGAATCAACATCTGGCGGATGAGCTGAATACTTTTTACTGCAGGTTTGAGAAACCCAATCTCACACTTCACACCCACTCTGATCTGCACTTCACACATCCCCCAACACCTCCTGTCTGGTGCAGTTATAACAACCTTGAGCTCAACACGCTCAAAACGGTGGAGAAGAACGCCCTGCTCTACCTCCACTCACCATCATGAACAGCACAGTGGCAGCAGTGGAGTCATTCAGGTTCCTGGGCACCACCATCTCTCAGGACCTGAAGTGGAACAATCACATTGACTCCATTGTAAAAAAGGCCCAGCAGAGACTGTACTTCCTTCGTCAGCTGAGGACGCTCAACCTCCCACAGGAGCTGCTGATACAGTTCTACTCGGCCGTCATTGAGTCTGTTTTGTGCACCTCCATCACTGTCTGGTTTGGTTCAGCTACCAAATCTGACATCGGGAGACTACATCGCACAATCCGGCGACTACGATCGCTGGCCACTAGAACATCTAGGCACAGGAACAGTATCTTTCCACAGGCCATTTCCTTCTTGAACAGTTGAATTACCCCTCCCCCCAAATGCCTTTAAGTGCAATACTCTGTCCAAAACTAACTCTGTACTAACTCACTTCAGGTCAGCATGACAGCTTGTTATGCTATCATTCCCTGTACTGCCTTATCTCCAAATCAAGGACAAAACATAGAACTGAACTCTAAACATCTGAAGTTATGGACCAGAGAAAAAATGCTGGGCAGAGCGCTGGGAAAGAAAAACTATGCAGACGGATGTTATGGCTGACATTCTGTCCTGATCTATCCCCTCTCCGACTCCATACAAAAAAAATCCCATCATGTGACCTCATGTACTGTGTTTATGTATTATTGTTAGCTATGTAATTCATGTTGTGTTGTATATGTGCACTGGAAGCTTCAGCACCAAGACAAATTCCTTGTGTGCAAGCACACTTGGCAATAAAGCTCCTTCTGATTCTGATTCTGAATATCTTGAATTATTAATTCATAAATATTACCTCTTTTTGGAGACGCACACAACCTAGCCTTTTTAAGCCTGATCTAACCTTGCCTGGTCATCTGTTATAAAAAAAAAAACTTATACATACACAGTACACATATTCAAATCTCTGTGGTATAATTTAAAAGAAATTCCCATTATGAGTTTTTTTATAATTTTTTTTGCTGTCAAAAGTTTTCTCAAATATCAATATTATTTATTGATACGCCATTATTAAAGTTAATAATTTTCAGGAATTGTATTCTTTTGATGAGCCTTTCTTCAATACAGAAATTAAAAAACATTCTCTTTATATGAAAAGTGTATTCAAGTTAATTTTATATGACAACCTCATGTATTTTACTAATAAATGTGTAGAAAAAATAATTTCACAATTTTATAAGCCCTTACAAAAAGAAAGCGAACCGAATTTTTAAAAAAAACTATTAAATTATAATGAAATATTAGCAAAACAACAACATAAACTGCCTATCAATGGAGAAAGTTGAATTTTGCTGCCAGATAACTACAGCATCTACCAGCAGAGGCAAACAGAACCATGCCATCCAGCCAAACACTGACACCTTAATTTTCTGGTTAGAATTTATTTAAAAATAATAATTTAGCCATAAAAAAATTGGTATACTTTACTACTATAAATCTAAATGTAATAATAAAAAAATAAAAAAATTTATTGCCTGCTTAATTAAAAAAATGTCAGTGGATATTAACCTCACAATCCGAACTGTCAGTCCCAGGTGCAGATCTGAAGTGAAAACAAAGCATTATTACATTAGTATGCAAACAAGCAAAGCTATCTACTCAATGCTATGGTTTGTACATACATTTTGCTGCTCTGACGGCCAGATTTCACACTTTGTCTAGATGAAGCTCCAGCCTCCCGAGAGGATGAAAAACCAGGAGCCACTCGTCTTTCTTCAACTATATGCGTTTGAGTACATTTGTTTTACAAAAAACATGGCAGTCTATTAAAAATGCATGGCAAATGTCTGACAGAATGTCATATTTAAAACACTTAACACTTAATACAGCCAAAACAAACTTTGTTGCATTATTTTCCTGTTATCTCTGTAAAGCTGCTTTGAAACCATCTCTATTGTAAAAAGCGCTATATAAATGAAGGTGACTTGACTTAGCATTCTTTTAACAAACATCAATTTGAAAGCTTGTAAAGTTGCCAACATACACTTGCTATCTGGATGGACCTTCTTTCTCTCTTTGTTCCTCTTTATTTTCTCTGTTTGCTTCCCATCACTCTCAGTATTGGTGGAGTCAGTAGAGCACCTGCTCTTGGATCTCTGTTTTTCTTGCCACTCTGGGGGTGACAGCATGAGCAGAAACTCTTTATACTTTTTATACTCCTTTAGGATGTCCTCATACTTAGAGATGTCACTAAAATAAAAAGGTAAGCAGAGAAGAAAAAAAGGTAAACCAGATTAGAAGGATATAGACAGCATCTAACCATACAATTTGTTTATACCTCTTGATTGCAACCATTTTGGAGGTAATCTTCTTGATCTCAGATACTTTCTCCAGCTTCATCTTGGTCTCCTGCTCAGCACTGAATAATATTTCATGGTTTTAATCATTTTAGGCCACGTATTTTGTGTAAATGCATGCCATGTAAAAAGTATTTGCAATTATGCCAAAATATTCTAGCTGACCCCCTACTGTGAGTTTTCTCAGGCGATTATTGTTTTAGAACGCATCACAATATTATTATAAGCTTTTATAATGATCATGTTAGCTGATCCATAACATGCCACCATGTTAGTTTGCACTGCAATTCAGAAAATCGTATCTGTTGATTCAGAACATGTGAATTCATCTACTTCTCGAGAAATACATGAAAGTAAGTGACTGGTGAAATGGGAGAAAAATAAAGTACATTTTATGGTTCCATAATACCTACACAATGTGTATCTGATATGAATAGAACACGTCATCAAATTATATAGTCTGTATAGTTCACTGAACGTTATGCATTGAGTTTCTTCCTTCATGCATTACACAACAGGACTGTAATAGCAGTACTTTTTGTTTTTGAATAATGTTTTATAAGTGCTGGTTAGAATGACTGGTACATTTTGATCGCCTCCACTGAATTCTTGTCATTTTCTTTCAGAAATTCCTCAAACAAGATGGCATCATCTTCCAAGAGCTTCTCAGCTCTTGTTAATTTTCCCTCTTCTTCTGCAGACATTTGCTCTAGAAGCTGAATCTCTTCTCTCTTTACTGCCAGAGAATACTAAAACATAAAAGACAAATATAAAAAAGTACTAGAGAAAGTAAAAAAAAAGCAATCAAAGAGAAGAACAGAGAGTAAACGTCTGCCTTGCTAGTGCTGAGTATAGAGAAACAAAATACCTTCTTACCTCAAGTAAGAACAGCTCCCTTCTCTTAGTGATATATTCATTTATGCTTCCTTTATCAATATTGGTGTCTAAGAAAATGAGAATAATAACAGTACTTTTAAACTAAAATTTTATGTTACTTCCTTTGGGTGTAAGGTATATCATGGCTCACCTTTCATAGATGCTCTCCATGTGGGTGTAATTTGGAGCTGCCCGTGAGTGTGTGTGACTGGTGTGTTACTTTCCCCTTCTTTGAGTTCCTTCCTTAGTTTGGCCCTCGTTCTGCCTGCAATTGTCACCTTCTCATGGACAGGTAAAGCCAACTTTCTTTGGTGCTCCTGCCATGACAGAGAGCATAATTTCAACTGCTAGCACACCTTAAGACTTCAAATGCTTAAAACTAAGACATGAAATGCTTTCCAAAACTATTTTCCATCCATCTCAAAACTCCCCCCCCCCCCAAGGAAACATTCCCATAACCTTGATTAACGTTCTGGCAAGGTTTTCTCAAAGTTAGATGACAAACATTCTTCCAGTAACATTGATAAAATGTTTCTTCAAAGTTATCTGGTCTTTAATGTTCTCAAAACAGAAGCACTAACACGTTTACACATTGTTCATGGTATTTTATTTTGTCTAACGTTTTTCGTTTCTTGTCCTTTTTAATGTTTTCAAAATTATAAAATCCAATGTCCCTTTAACATTCGCACAACTATGTTTTTTTTCAGAGAACATTCAGAAAACATTTTAACAATAAAAAAGGAATGTTAGGAAGTTAGGCTATTTGTTGCCCTGTTGTCTTTTTGGTGCTGGCTTTTTTTCTTTAAATGGTATCAGCTAAAATCCAATGTATTAAATGATACAAACCAGCTTCCCCTGAGGTTTTCCCTTGTTCCTCATCTGGAAAAGATCGTTGTGTTCAGGGATTTTGTAAGGATTTGTATCATCGCTGCTTTCTAAATCATACAAACATACACAAGAACATTTCATTTACATAATGAGTTTTATCATTTCTGTCTCATAGCCCATAGACCTATATGGGCTATGAGACAGAACAGTGATTAAGTAGAGCTGGAATCATATTTACACATTCAGAGTAGGCCTGAATGGCAAGTTTTTACCACACATAAACAAATTAGGGAAGTAATATAAATAAATATTTTGTAATTACTTTTCAGTCGAATAGCCTACGTGACATGCTAATAATGCACAGGCGGGTACACTGAAGATAATAATAGTACACTGTATGCCAATAATGCACTGAAGACAGATTAAAGACATAGTTCACCCAAAGATGAAAATTTGGACATTATCTATTCGTCATCAATATTGTTCTTCTGTATACAAAATGTATACAGGTATGGATCAACTTGGTGAGTAAATGACGACAGAAGTGACATGTGAAGACCAAGTATTTTTTCATCAGATTTAGCTCCATTTTTCTAGAATTACAGATATTCAGACATTCACGTGACATACAGAAATATTTTACTACAGTAATTAATTTTTTTTTCTTACTGCTTACTCATAAATTAACCACCCATGTATGAATTAATATGTCTTACTGTGTCCTGATGATGCAGATGAGGACATGATGCTCCAACTGTAAACAGCTAATTAAATCAGTTTAATTCAGCGCTCTCTAAACCTGCAAATGAATCACAGTGAGTAAACCCAAACTCGTTCGGATGAGCCAGTTCGAGGAGACCTTTACCTTGTTGCGTTTTTGGTTGCCCTGACAACTTTATATTGGGCATAGTCTTTCCACGAAAAGTAGGTGGCGGTATTTCACAAGATGAATTCTTCATACCCTGTGAGAAGAGCGCCTCCAGATGTTTTAAATGTTCTCTATACAATTTTTTAGAACACATATACCATACCAGGCCATGTAAAATCCTTCACAAAGGATTCTACTCATCATTTTACCTTTAAAAATAAAATAACTATCCCTTCATAAATAGAAAAAGAATGTGACACATTTGTACATGCTCATCAGTTTAAATTTTGTATGTGCATTTGTAAATTGTAAATAATTTGTATACTAATACTGTAATTCCTATTTCAAAACTCTCCTCTCGCATTTTAAGCATTTTAATTAAAAAAACAAACTAAATAAAACATATTTCATTCTAAAACCTAGTTGTTGCATTCCCATTCTCCCTATCTTAAAGGGATAGTTTTCCCAAGAAGATAAATTCTTGTATAAAACCTGGATGCATTTCTTTGTTCTGTTTCTTCAAAATAACTTCCTTTGTGTTCAGCAGCATATGATGTATAATGATATAAATGATGGCAGAGCTTAAATTTTTGATTGAACTATTCCTTTAAGTCTTGCATATTGAAGGGGTACCCAAAAACAAAAATTGGGAAGATTAAACATAAAAAAAATGGGTTTAGGCTATCGTAACTATAAATACCATATGCACTAAACCAGGTTACGGAAACAAAAACACAACATAAGAGTTTATGTTACAATTTTGGTTGTTGCTCAGTTTTGTACTAGTTCAAAGCAATTGTTTTTCTTCTATTAAACACAGCAAATAATTTGTTTCAATGATTCCACTGCTCGGTATGTGATATGATCCATATGAACCATTAGAACCAGAACCATTACTGAAATAGGTGGTCACAAATAACCGACCGAGACCTATAGTTATTGTTGATCATTTGCTACATGCTGTATTCTACTGATGGTTTTTGATAAATAGGTTTATTGATAAAAAGTCTAATATAGTTGTACAAATAAATTTAAAAACCTAATTTTTACCTCACTTTAAAAGGGCTTCAAAATTAAAGAGCTTGTGGATTAGGAAATGTTCTTGCTGATTCATTCACTTCTCTGAAATAAAGGTCAATAGACATCTCAGATGTCAATCATTAACTCTAGTATGGTAATGATTAGGTTGACTGAGGTCCAGTGGGAACTGGATTAAACCAGGACCAAAAATAGCACCTTTTTCATTTTAACAATAAAATCTTTACACTTTTAGAAATTTTATGTATAATATGCAGTATAGCAATAAATAGGATTTTGAATAGTATTCTTAACTAGGCTGTACTGATTGTCATAGGCTATGTTGTTTATGTATTGGCATTGCTGGCATTTTTTGTTTTAATATGTTTTTTTGGAATGGTATATTAATATATGGCTTTTAGACAACATGACATGGTATTCTTTGGTTTATTTGGTTATAAGGTGTACAAATATGGTATTTTTTAATACCATAAATACCATTATTACTATCTGTACTAAAAATGCACAACTACAATACTCTTTAATAAGTATGACAGAGGTGTGGTATCTGAGGTCTGTCTGTTGGAATAAGTGAGTGAGTAAAGGCTCTGCTCTCAGAAGTCAAGAATGCTGGGTGAGCTGAAGGCAGAGACATTTTTCACATGTATTTCAAAATCTGCTGATAATGGTGGAAGTTCAACTATTGAGTAAAATTGTTATGTATTAAATTTGTATTAATTTTAATGGATTTATCTTAAATGTAGTTTACACACATTGTGACTATGGGTGTGGCTTTTTTTTTATTAAATTGGTTAAACGTGGTTACACTGGGCATACGTGGTTACACTTTATTTTAATGTTCCCCATTTAAATATTCTGTTGACAATAAGTAACATTGCACCAACATGTCAATTAACTTTCACTACATGTCAAGTAACTTTCATTAGAGTATTAGTAGAGTAGCAGACTGGTAGGGTTAGAGTTAGAGTTAGTAGAATTAGTTGACATGTTACTTGCAATGTTATTTATAGTCAGTGGAATGTCTGTTGGGGGACCACAATAAAATGTTAACATAAATTAAACAGACAGTTTTCTAATATTGTAATGACTGGTAGTTGATGTATAGGTTCAACGTTATGTAAAGTCAAGATAATTTCTAAAGGGGACCATTAAAATAAAGTGTTAACAATAAAGTTTGCATTTTTAAAACAGTAATCATGCATGTATTATGGGAGTATATTAAACCTGTATTGAAACCAATCCTACACCACACTGAAGATAAATGCACTACTTTTTGCAGACACACCTAACAGCAGCTCTCTGGCATTTTTTATGGTAACCTATTAAACAGATTTATTCCTTGGCAGTGGACACATACTTACTGTAATATATTTATAAACTTATATAACTTCTTATGCAAGATTGCTAAAAAAAAATCTAAATAGGAAGTGTGCATTGTGTGGCTGCATCATCTGCTGTACACACTGATTGAAATGGGATTACATTTAAAGTGTTAGGAGCAAAACAAACATACGGAAAAATGTATTTTCTGTTTGTAAAAAACATAAATCAAATTTTGGTAACACTTTATTTTACCATGTAATTATTACTCTGTAGTTAAATGTATAATTACAATGTAGCATGGACATCTTAAAACAAAGTGTAACCCTAACATTAAATCAAAGTAAAATAATTATCATAAAACAATTTAAATATACATATATATTTGTATGCCTCAATTATTGGCACTCTTTCATTTAATACTTTGTGCAGCCTCCCTGCAAAATTACAGCTCTGAGTCGTCTCCTAGTAGATCTGAGACCTTTTCTACATGCAGAACTTTCCAAATGCTGCATATTCTGAGATGCCTCTCTTCATAAGCTCGCCCACAGGATTTATGAGGTTTAGGTTAGGAGACTGGGATGACCATGGCAAAACTTTGATTCTGTGGTCAGTGACCCATTTTTGTGTTGATTTTGATGTATGCTTTGGATCATTGTCACTGGAAGATCCAACCACCACTCGGTTTAAAGTTCCTGACAGAAGCAGCCAGGTGTTGATTTAATTTTGATGGAGCCCATGATGCCATGTATTTTAATACGTTGTTAAAAACAGCTCCTACAATTCTCAAGTTTTAACATCACACTCTACAATAGCGATGAGTTACTTTTCTGCATGGATCTGATTGTTTTGGGCACTCACACCATCCTCCTCAATGCATAAGGGGCCAGTATAACTGATTGCTAACATCTCATTTGATTTGATCTCTCTAACCACTCAGTATTGTAATCGAAATATAGATAAGCTAAGATAAGATAAGATTTAGACAAGCTCTCAAAAGAAAATGACTTGATAATGACAATATTGTTTAAATATTGAATGCAAACCATAACTTCTCTTGGTAACTTGAGGATCTTGCACTCAAGCAAATCGCATGTTATCACATATTATGCAATGTTTGACTAAAATACTACAGAATCAGGAATTTCCTCAGCCAAGGCTTGTTAAATTGCCAAGTATGAATCCCTGCCCAGACTGTAGATAGCCATGTCAATAAACTTTATAAAATACAGTCAAGTTAAATTATAGCCAATTTTGGCCCTTAAAATCTTAGCACGGGCGACATATTATTGCTATTATAAACTAGCGTATTCTTATAAAAACGTATGGAAATATGCAAAAGATTGTATCCCTGTTGATTTTGTAATTTGCTGCACAATGATTTCAACATGTACTTCTAAAAGTGTGGAAGCGGAAACTTTCGGTTCCACCCCCTGCGGTTGTAATAACGCTATTGGTAGTCTGATCACTGGCCTGCAATACAGTTGGTGCTGAAATAAATAGCAACAGAGTCTGCGGAATCGTTCTTGCTTGAGAGAGACAGCTCTGATCTGGACGTGCAAAGGTATGATACGATTAATATCTAAATAGTTCAGCAAGACTCTTAGTGTTTGCAATGGTATATCCCCTTGACAAAGGACACACTCTCTTTTCGTTTGGTGTAGTCGTAAACTTGTTTTGTGTTAGCGAAACCTAGTAATGACAGCCAAATGTGGACAAATATGTCGTGCATACAAGTATACGCGGAGAGAATCTTTGCACAATCGCTCAAAGTGAAGTTCTTTACACAACTATGACTAATACGAACAACTATGAACTATTAATATGACTAATATGTTGATCCGTGATCCTAGTTTATTTCATTGATATAGTAGTTGTGGCGTACTAGCTGAAGAATGAATCCGAATGAAATGGCTTCACGTTATCTATAGTAAAAGTCAGGTTACATTTTAGCGTTTGTAACCTGCGAATCTCGTTGCTCGAACTTTGTTTGACCCTGCTCTTCACTTGGGTTGAGCAACTATCCATAGCGTTTCTCGTGGTCACTACGCTTTGAAATATATTTGGTTATTTTATTTTTGACCTGACTCATTTTCAAATTCTGGTCCTGCTTGGAATGTTCCTTTGCCTTCATGTTGTAGCAATATAGTATGTAATATGGAAATTTTGAACCAGTTCTTATCAGTTCACCAGTTGAACCGGTTCGCCCCTTCGAACGGAGATAATGGAATTGGTTTCAAAAAGGATTTTTCACAAAACTTGTCATAAAGCAAAGATCTACCTACTGCTCATTTGTCCCTCATAGTAATTTGATAACTATAAATGCAACATTTATGATAATTTTACCATTTATTAATCTACTCCAACCCTATTCAAACACACCTGAAGCTGCTAATCAAGCCAGTTATTATTATTTATTTTTTTGCAACTGACAACATAGTATTATACAATTAGTTTGATAATTAGGTTAATTAATTAATTAATAAAAAATAAGATAAATACGGATGACACTATATCATTATTTAGGATGACTAGTTTTATAAATGCTGTTTGTCTCAAATTGTTTGGCTTTATTGACACAGTTTACAACCGATCCACACAAATCTGCCTGTGTGTGTGTGTGTGTGTGTGTGTGTGTGTGTGTGTCTATTTTACACTTTTTTTAGACTTTAGAGTTTAACCCTTTATAGAGTGATTACAAAATTTCAATAATTAGATTAATAAAAATATACAAATAATTTAAGATAACTACAAAAAAAATGGCTTAACATTTTTTGTGTGAGTGTGTGTGCGTGAAATAGGGCGACAGAGAGAGTCTATTTTACGCTCTAGAGTTTAACCCTTTCATCACTGTGTGCTTTGGCCTGTAGCAGAGGATTGTAAATCTTTATCACCTTGTCTTTTTGTCTGGTGAGCTGTAGTCATGCTATGCTCAACTCGTGCTTTCAGATGTGGCTGGACACAAAATCTTCCCGTTGATCAATCCCAATGATTTCTACGAGCCTGTAGCGAATTTCTGAACTGTTCCTAGACCCCGAGCCTGTTCCTGAACTATCCCGAGCCCCTGAGCCCAGTTGATCCTACAACCCAGGAACTCCACCCAAGAAATTTTAGTCCCTTGGCTGCCTGCACTGACATGAACTCCCAGCATCCCTATGGCTCCCTGAACTCCTGGCACCATCTTCCCTATGCCCCTAATTTTTTCTATTTTTTTGGAGACAGAAACAGGCACAGAGGAAGGGAAAAAAAGCTATGAGTGATTGCAAGGAAGTGAACACAAATTATTTGGTTGTTTGGTGATGTTTTGGTAAATTTTTTTGCCAGAAAGATGGTTTGATTTAAATTTGGTATAGATCTGATGAACGCTAGGAAAGTTTTGAAAATTCTGGAAATTGATAGCAAGGAGTGTGTGCAAGCAATCAAGGAAGAATTTATTTTTTTATGGTTGAAAAGTTATAAGAAGAGACATAAGTGAAATGTTAAGCTGTTGGTGGCACCCTAAATTTGCCATATGGCAAAGAGTGCTAAATTTCACAGCATTAAATTGTTCTTTGGGTTGCAATATATTCCAATAGCAGAATAAAAAAAATATTAATATAGCTGCATGCATTGTGTCGGGAACATGAACAAAACAGACAAATTTAAAAGAAAGCTCTTGTACTCAGCTTTGGCTTTTGTCCAGTTTATAATTTAAACGTGCTATTGGTCTATGTATTGGTTTTACTCACAAGTTTATAAAGTAGGCCTAACATATTTCTAAAAAAATATAAAGTATAAAAACTGGACACCCTAAGAAGTTTCAGCCAGGTCTTGTCTGTCCTATCCTTTCCTTTACCTGTCTATGCTAAACACGCTCTTTCCAAAAACATATGCGCACACACAGAGGCATTCACAAACAAACACAAACTTTTTGCCTACACAGCCCCTCACGGTTAACTCCCCAATCCTATTATGTCAACGTTTTTGAAGTGGAACCGCCAAACTCCCTATTTGTCTTAGCATTTTCTTGTGGCTTATGTTGATTCTTTTACGTCGCCGAAATCTAATATTTCGAGCACAAAAGAGGGACGAATTCGCCATTTCACATGGTTTCTAGCGCACCTAGTTCACTGCGCATGCGCTGAGTTTGCCTTGCACGTGGATGTCGTTGATCTCGTCTGAGGGATAACACGCTGTAGCTATTCTGCTTTTTTTTTTCTTCTAAAAATATCTGGAGGTGTTAAGAGAAAACTATACAATCACTCAATAGAGAAAAAGTATGAAATTGTACTGCAGCTAGAAAAAGGATCAAAACCGGCAGCACTTTCAGAAGCATGGCATTCCAGCAAACACCATTTCAGGATGGAAAAGAAGGCTGACGTGATAAAGAAAATGTACGAGAAGTCTGGCTTTGATCCAGAAAGACATATGCATTTTACATATGCCTTTTGTTGTTAGCAAACATATACACAGTACAGTGTATGTCCATTTTTTTTAGATGAATGCCGATCGCTTCATCAAACAAATCGTGGCAACACTGTTGTGTAAAAAGACACCAAAAACACGAGCATGTACATTCTCATTTATTAACTCACATCATGTACATCAATTTTAATTTTTCTTTCTTGCGAAGGGTTGTTGTCTTTGGCTCTGACAGCTGACAGCTGGCGCGCCACGCTTGCACTATCACTCTGACAGCTGGCGCTGATAGGCTGTCTGACCTGTCAATCATGCAAGAAGACGTTATTGGCTGTGCTGCCATGAGGGCATGCTCTTCTCATCTCATCCATCACGCTTCTTAAAGGGACAAGCTGCTGCACAGGGGGAGAGACTGCTTTTTCTTTTTCTGATTCTGACTTGTGTTTGTTTTCTTATTGTGTGAATTTCACGCACAAGCACTGTGTACCGAGCCTGAACAGTTATGGATAATTGACGTCATGTGAACAACATTTGAAATTCGAAATGTGATCTTACACAAAGTTCATCAATCTTTGGGTGCGTGTTATGCCAACGATTTTTACACAAAACCCAAAACCCGCTGGCTATATGAGTGTGCGGATTATCTGCGTCTGTGGGAAAATCGGTAATATATGTTATATGGGTTATCTCGATGCATTTTTGCAACCCCCGAGGCCATCGACATAACCGAACTCCACTGTATTTGTATTTTAATTTTTTAAGTTCAGCTACCTAAAAACTACATGACATTTCTCTATAGTGAGATAGTAACATGGCTGTTTTTGAAGTGTTTAAACATACTGCTTTTCTAATTAGAGACACAAAGACACTGCTGCCAAACACTGCCAAGAGGCAAATAGACTCTCTCTCCTCAAAAAATGCATACTAATAACCATTACTAGTTCTAAAATGACACTATAAAATTATCAATAAAAGCTTTGGCTGGGATCTGTAAAAATGTAGTTCTTCACAACAGGTTTTTAAGGAAAACAACCTAAAAAATTACTTTATAAATTTACTTTATAAATCCTGTTCTCCATGTACATACTACACTCACCTAAAGGGTTATTAGGAACACCTGTTCAATTTGTCATGGATGCAATTATCTAATCAACCAATCACATGGCAGTTGCTGCAATGCATTTACGAGAAAGCTGATTTAAGCAATTTTGAGTGTGGCATGGTTGTTGGTGCCAGACAGACAGAGTATTTCACAATCTGCTCAGTTACTGGGATTTTCACGCACAACCATTTCTAGAGTTTACAAAGAATGGTGTGAAAAGGGAAAAACATCCAGTATGCGGCAGTCCTGTGGGCGAAAATGCCTTGTTGATACTGGAGGTCAGAGGAGAATGGGCCGACTGATTCAAGCTGATAGAAGAGCAACTTTGACTGAAATAATCATTTGTTACAACTGAGGTATGCAGCAAAGCATTTGTGAAGCCACAACATGCACAACATTGAGGCGGATGGGCTACAACAGCACAAGACTCCACCGGGTACCACTCATCTCCATGAGACATTCAGATGGTAGAGTCAGAATTTGGCGTAAACAGAATGAGAACATGGATCCATCATGCCTTGTTACTACCACTGTGCAGGCTGGTGGTGGTGGTGGTGTAATGGTGGTGTGGGGGATGTTTTATTGGCACACTTTAGGCCCCTTAGTGCCAAGTGGGCATCGTTTAAATGCCACGGCCTACCTGAGCATTGTTTCTGAACATGTCCATCTCTTTATGACCACCATGTACCACCATGTATCCTCTGATGGCTACCAGCAAGATAATGCACCATGTCACAAAGCTTTAATCATTTCAAATTGGTTTCTTGAACATGACAGTGAGTTCACTGTACTAAAATGGCCCCCACAGTCACCAGATCTCAACCCAATAGAGCATCTTTGGGATGTGGTGGAACGGTAGCTTTGTGCCCTGGATGTGCATCCCACAAATCTCCATTTTAAAATCCTGTGGTATTTTTTATGACCACAGAAAGTCAGGACCTCGGTTTAACGTCTCATCCGAAAGACGGTGCTTGTTGCAGTATAGTGTCCCCGTCACTATACTGGGGCGTTAGGACCCACACAGACCGCAGGGTGAGCACCCCCTGCTGGCCTCCTAACACCACTTCCAAAGAATGCTTTCAGTACCTTGTTGAATCAATGCCACGTAGAATTAAGGCAGTTCTGAAGGCGAAAGCGGGTCAAACACAGTATTAGTATGGTGTTCCTAATAATCCTTTAGGTGAGTATGTACTTATTATAGTTATTACAATAACTAGGTATTAACTAGGTACTAACCATCAATCTACCCCTAAACCTAACCTTAACCCCTGTATGTTAACCAGTACTTTCTTAGGTAAGTACACGTAAGTGCAAGGATTGTAAAACAAAGTGCAGCCTGTAATGCTTTACTAGCTTTCAGACAAAAAAACTACAACATAAAACATTGTATAGTTGTCACGTCTATGGGGGGTGTGCGATGCAGAGCAGGGAGACGAGGACAACAGGATTCCACGAAAACAGGCTTTACTGATAATGAAAACAAAAAGACTTTAAATATAAACAATACTGCACACTTGTGCAAAACCGCTAGGTAGGGATGGGTAGCTCGACACCCTGTGTCGACACACGTCTCGAGTTTTCGACACACTAGTGCTTCGAAACACTGTTTCGGAGCATCGCTTTGAAATGGGGCTGTCACGTGACCTGTGTGAACGAAGCTTCGTTACCTCACTAACACGTCACGACGGACTCACAGAGCGCATAGATTGAGCCGTCCCATAGTGCGCGAATGTTTTGAGTACACAAATTAATACATATAAAATGAAATTGTCCATTAAGTGTATATATTACATGTGTATATTAAGAATGCAAAAAACATGTCAGATGGATTGCACCAGCAAAACTGTTGTTTTCACATTGAAATTATGTTCCTGTTGCATGAAGATTACAGGGAGTGCAGAATTATTAGGCAAGTTGTATTTTTGAGGATTAATTTTATTATTGAACAACAACCATGTTCTCACTGAACACAAAAAACTCATTAATATCAAAGCTGAATATTTTTGTATCAATATTTTAAGTTGTTTTTAGTTTTAGCTATTTTAGGGGGATATCTGTGTGTGCAGGTGACTATTACTGTGCATAATTATTAGGCAACTTAACAATAAACAAATTTATACCCATTTCAATTATCTATTTTTACCAGTGAAACCAATATAACATCTCAACATTCACAAATATACATTTCTGACATTCAAAAATCAAACAAAAACAAATCAGTGACCAATATAGCCACCTTTCTTTGCAAGGACACTCAAAAGCCTGCCATCCATGGATTCTGTCAGTGTTTTGATCTGTTCACCATCAACATTGCGTGCAGCAGCAACCACAGCCTCCCAGACACTGTTCAGAGAGGTGTACCGTTTTACCTCCTTGTAAATCGCACATTTGATGATGGACCACAGGTTCTCAATGGGGTTCAGATCAGGTGAACAAGGAGGCCATATCATTAGATTTTCTTCTTTTATACCCTTTCTTGCCAGCCACGCTGTGGAGTACTTGGACGCGTGTGATGGAGCATTGTCCTGCATGAAAATCATGTTTTTCTTGAAGGATGCAGACTTCTTCCTGTACCACTGCTTGAAGAAGGTGTCTTCCAGAAACTGGCAGTAGGACTGGGAGTTGAGCTTGACTCCATCCTCAACCTGAAAAGGCCCCACAAGCTCATCTTTGATGATACCAGCCCAAACCAGTACTCCACCTCTACCTTGCTGGCGTCTGAGTCGGACTGGAGCTCTTCATTCGTTACGTCACCTGCCGGAGTTTTGGTTCCTTGCCGCTGTCGCCTATGGCTTGCTCAGTTGGGGAAACTTAACACTTAAAATTCATCAATTGTATTGATTCGCCTGCTCTTTTGGGGCTTCTGTTCAGCCAAACAAACTTTGTTTATATTGTTTTCCTGTAAAGCTGCTTTGAAACAATCTACATTGTAAAAAGCGCTATATAAATAAAGGTGACTTGACTTGACTTGACTCTGCCCTTTACCAATCCAGCCACGGGCCCATCCATCTGGCCCATCAAGACTCACTCTCATTTCATCAGTCCATAAAACCTTAGAAAAATCAGTCTTGAGATATTTCTTGGCCCAGTCTTGACGTTTCAGCTTGTGTGTCTTGTTCAGTGGTGGTCGACTTTCTGCCTTTCTTACCTTGGCCATGTCTCTGAGTATTGCACACCTTGTGCTTTTGGGCACTCCAGTGATGTTGCAGCTCTGAAATATGGCCAAACTGGTGGCAAGTGGCATCTTGGCAGCTGCACGCTTGACTTTTCTCAGTTCACGGGCAGTTATTTTGCGCATTGGTTTTTCCGCACGCTTCTTGCGACCCTGTTGACTATTTTGAATGAAACGCTTGATTGTTCGATGATCACGCTTCAGAAGCTTGGCTATTTTAAGACTGCTGCATCCCTCTGCAATATATCTCACCATTTTTGACTTTTCTGAGCCTGTCAAGTCCTTCTTTTGACCCATTTTGCCAAAGGAAAGGAAGTTGCCTAATAATTATGCACACCTGATATAGGGTGTTGATGTCATTAGACCACACCCCTTCTCATTACAGAGATGCACATCACCTAATATGCTTAATTGGTAGTAGTAATTCCAGCCTATACAGCTTGGAGTAAGACAACATGCATAACGAGGATGATGTGGTCAAAATACTCATTTGCCTAATAATTCTGCACTCCCTGTAGAAAAAAAATTGTTACTCTCCTCATTGTACTTGTGCATGAATTATATTAAATATAATAATATTTAATAATGTTTTTCACATGTTGGGTGGGTGTTTGCACGTTCTGCGTGTTTGCGGTGTAGAAAAAAATATTGAGCGATAAGCGAATATACTCAAGGAAGCTTGTATGAATGAATGCATGCGAGGGGGGAGTCAGATTTGTGCGGGGAGTCAAATTTCACCTGCATGTTTGATTGTGAAATTGCCCAGCTGTTCAATTCAGACACAGAAGATGAGGACTTTGATGGATTTGGATGGATTGATTAAAATATAATGTGAGAGTAGCCTATTGTGACATAGTAGAATAAAGTTCAACCAAACTTACTGTTTTGCTTCCGTTACCTTTTTTTAAAAATGTTTTAGCATGGGTTAAGTACAGAAACAGACCCCGTAATTGAGACTGTGCCTTATAATCCTTTTGCTTTATGTTGCGGAAAATACGGTAAATGCATTTGTAATTGTGCATTTGTTTTTTAGTTTGTTTTTTAACAATATGCATGTTTGTGTTGTTTTGTAAGGAATACACACACACAAAAAGTTGCACAATACAATTAAACTTATTAAATATACAAATAAACCTTCCCAAATGAACAAAACATCTGAATGACACAGTTGGTGTAGGAATTTTTATTGAGCACCAGATGGCAGAGTAGAGCACTGTGTCAAAAGCTTCGAAGCACGACACAGTTTCATGTAAAAGCTTCACTGCTTCAGAAGCTTCGTTTGGCACATCCCTACCGCTAGGAATAAACAAAGATATGGCACACGGCAAGACCGCCCACACACGCATACACAACGACATCAACCAACCATCAACATCAACCACTTACCAAGGATAAGTGAAATGCAAGAGGTTTAAATACACAAGGGAATGACGAACACCTGGGAAGACTAATGATGAGAGTGATTGTGAAACAGGTGCAAGGATAGCACGAGCGGATAGACAGAAGGGACCCGGAAGTGAAACACCACATGACACACCAGACAGAAAGTGACAAAAGACCTCACCAATAGGAAGTATAACATTGACCACACCGGAAATGCACAGATGACACAATAAACAGGACTAAGGGTAACAATAGTACAATATTTTTTTGAGAGTGTAAAACAAAATATTTACATTTGCAAGGCAAAATCAATGAAATAGATGTACATAATGTAAAATTGTTGTAGTGTAAGAACGTAAGCACTGGACCAAATGACAGGTCTGTTAACAATGTGAGATAAGTGCCACTGCACCTAGTCCATCTTAATTTTTCATCCTTGCTGGTTAAATTACCTTCTCAAATGCACAATCACAAAGTTTGCTAAGTGAATACCCTATTCACACTCATTATTACCAACACAAACACCGTCACAAAACTAAGCAACATTTTTGGAAGGTTCTGCTTTGAGCAGAGTCACTGGTAGGCCAAACTACCTGACATGCCCTTGAACATGGTCTTGCATAACAAGTATAGGATTGTGAAGCACTCAAAAGCATTTACATTTAGTCGTTCCAAAGTGACTTTACAAGCAATTCATCATAGGATCCAACAGTATTTGCAGTACTATATTCCAAGTTTGAATATTAAGACAGAAGTAAACAAATTAGAAAAGTGGAATGCAGAAAGCTTTTTTTCTAAAATAATAGTAATACAAAATATGATAGGAAGTGCATTTGTTTGTGGTTAAATTAACTGCTTGTGCAAGAGGTCTTCAAATTATTTTATAATATATTTTAATATGCTACCATGAGAATAAATTATAGTAGTTTACAATAGAAGTATGTGTAGTCAATAATATACTGTAATGTCTTCCTTTTATTCTAGACAGTGAATATCTATGATGAAGATTGCCGTGATTGGCCAGAGTCTCTTTGGACAGGAAGTATATAAAGAACTGAAGAAGGATGGCCACTCAATTGTTGGTGTGTTCACCATTCCTGACAAAGATGGAAAAGTGGATCCACTTGGTAAGTGTCTCATTCTCTTTATTTCACATAGATTTGTATGACAATTAAGGACTGTTCACACCAACGCAGACTTTCGGCATGAAAATTTTGTGATTTTGTGAATTTTGTGAAAACGTGATTTATTCAGACTAATGGCGAAAGAAAGTGACAATAACAACACTCTTATGTAACAACATTGACTCTGCTGTTGCACCAAACATTCTTGGTGTGAACAGGCCTTTATTATATATTATGTATCTATGGTGTTATTTTCTGAATTAAAATTCATTTTGATATTTTTGAGGGGCAAAAGATAGAAAATATTGAAGTGATACAGCTGTTTAGCTAATCATAATAATAAAGAATTGACAATTAAAATAACTAAACTATCTGAATATTTGAAAAACTTGTCGTGAGTTTTCTTCTACATGTTTCTACAGACTTATATTAATAAGTAATTTGACCTTTTTATGGCAAAACGGGCTTATTTCATGTTGTTAAATGTCATGTTGAAATTAAAGCTGAATTTAGGAATTAATGCAGCACTATGGTAGTTTGGCCTCTCTGTTTTCCATTTGTTGTTTCTGCTTCTTCACTGTTCTTTTGAACATATGAATATAATGATTTGAGGAAAATTCATGGTTATACAAATTAACAGAATTAAACTAAATCTTTAAACCTTCCCCAGCGACCGAGGCAGAGAAAGATGGTGTGCCAGTGTTCAAGTTTCCCCGCTGGAGGCTGAAGGGAAAGGCCATCACTGAGGTGGTGGATCAGTATAAGGCAGTTGGTGCTGAACTGAATGTTCTACCTTTCTGCTCTCAGTTCATCCCAATGGAAGTAATAGATCACCCGACACATGGCTCCATAATTTATCATCCCTCCTTGCTGCCCAGACACAGAGGTGCCTCTGCCATTAACTGGTCAGTATGCATGTGTTCTCTTTATGTTATAATAGAGTGTGTCTGCGTGTGGTAACTGTAATTAGAAGTATGATAGTAAGATAAATGATATCTAATGAGAGGTCATAAGTAGGTCATTGGCGAGTTTTTACTGATGTTATAGCTATTAGCTTCAACACTACTAGCATTACAGTTGCAATTATTTCTTTCTTTTTTTTACATTCTCCTTCTTGAAAGAATTTAGTTGACAATTTCACCAGTTCATTGCGTCGTCATCAATTTTTTTTCCTCTATATTCCCAGGAAAGAGAGAGATAAAAGATAAAACATTTAAAAGCATGTATCTTCCCAAAGAAAACTTTATTGACTCTTGGAATGTGAAGATTAAAAGCAATGAAATGTTGAGTAAATTATCTTAGAATTTTGTAAATTATGTAAAATTATGTTATTTTGAATGTATTTCTCTTAGGACTCTGATTCATGGTGATAAGAAAGGTGGGTTTACTGTGTTCTGGGCAGACGATGGACTGGACACAGGGCCAATTCTTTTGCAAAGAGAATGTGACGTTGAGCCGAACGACAACGTAAACAGCATCTACAAACGCTTCCTGTTCCCAGAGGGAGTCAAAGGCATGGTGTGCATTTTTGCAGAAAATTCAGCAGCTACAATATATTGCAAATTATAGTTTCCTATCCATAAAGTTAAAACAGCATATCAGTTATTGTTTTGATGTACGAACAGTAGGATCTGAAGTCCAGAAAGTAGTCTGATACAGTTGTTACTGGACAGCGACTTTGGATTCTTGTGTGCGTGTGTGTTTTTGTTTTACCGTAGGTGGAGGCAGTCAGGTTAATTGCAGCAGGTGCAGCTCCTAGAATCAAGCAACCAGCGGAAGGAGCCACATATGAGTGCATTCAGAAGAAAGAAAATTCAAAAGTGAAGTTTCTCCAGCACTGCACAACAGTCAATATATAGATTTATAGCTTGTTTGATTCAAATGGTTTTACACAACATTTCTACAATTACCATCTATGGTTGGTTGCATAGATTGACTGGAACCAGCCAGCAGAAGCCATTCATAACTGGATCAGAGGGAATGACAGAGTACCTGGAGCCTGGGCAGAGATTGACGGCAAAGTGATTGTTTTTTACTAACTTTTAAACACTCACAAGAGCACACCAAATATGTAGACACTCTTAATCAAATGCAACAATGTTATTTTTGTTCTCCTGGTAGAATGTGTCATTTTATGGATCAACACTGTTGGAAAATGATCATTCTTCCAGCAATGGTCAATCTCTGGAAATCCCTGGAGCAAGTCAACCTGGTCTGGTTACCAAAAGTGGCCTTGTTCTTTTTGGGAATGATGGCAAGATGGTAAGGACTTGCAGAAACTTTACGCTATTAAAATTGATATACTTCATATATATTTGCCTATAGCTGTTTGTAAAAAAGGTGAAAGAACTAAAATATACATAATATGGCAAAAATTTAAATAATATCATCATTTACTCATGTTGTTCCAAACCCGTATGATTTTCTTTCTTCTGTGGAGCCTAAAGATATTTTGAACATTTTCATTTGAACGTTTACGTTTCATTTGAACGTCTGACTTTAATTGTATGGACAAAAATACTGAGACATTTTCAAAATTCCTTCTTTTGTGTTTCCCACAAAAGTCACACAGAATTACATAAGGGCTTGTAAATCAATTAAATTAGAATTTAATTTTGAGTTTGCACTCAATGCAATGTAGCTGTTTTAATAAAAGTAATGGGAACGTTTCCCCTATGTATTTTACGCCTTTAAGAGTGAATCAATGTATTGTGGACAATGTATGTTAATCACAATTAAATTGATGTTTTTTCCTGAGGTTTTAGATGCATATGTGTGTTTATACAGAAAGTGTGTTTGTACTTGTATTTATAGTTGCTTGTGAAGAACCTGCAGTTTGAGGATGGGAAGATGATCGCTGCATCCCAATATTTTAAAGCTGGTGTTAGTTCCACTGTGGAGCTTTCTGAGGATGAAAAACAATTTGCTGAGCAGATGAGGGTAAAAATCTGAATAATATCATTAATAGTCACCATAATATTCTATGTTTGTGTGTGTCTTTATGTTACAAACCTACCGTAGTTATAGTTACATATAGTTACATATATTACACTCTGAAAGAAAACGTGTTGAAGCCAAAAGACTCATGTAGTATTTATTGCATTTATGTCCAGGTGGTGTGGAAGAGTATTTTGACCAATGTAGAGAATATTGAAGACACTACTGACTTCTTTAAGTCCGGTGCTGCTTCAATGGATGTAGTCAGGTATTTATGTGTACATGTATAATGTTCTAATTATTATGATATGTAATACATGTAAATATATTTTCGTAAGTTTCCCTTTATACAATTCCAAGATTTTCTTCTTATTTTCATACTTGTAGACTGGTGGAAGAGGTAAAGTTGAGGGCGGTACAGTTGCAGTTGCAGAATGAGGACGTTTACATGGCAGCAAGCTTTCAAGAGTTCATTCAAATGTGTGTGAAGAAGCTGCGAGGAGAGGATGAGGAAGAAGAGTTCAAAGTAGATTTTGTTAGTATTGCCCCTGTTAAATGGATAATAGCTTATTATTATGTTTATTTCTTCACTGGCTTGACTGCCTCATAATAGAAATGCATATATTATTCATATACAAAAATATAATGAATCTGTTTCAGCATTTTACAAATTATTACTTATACATGTCCATCAATGCTGTAGCTATTTTACAGTTCCATATGCTATATGCAATTATTTTGTATGAATACAATATATAAGATATAATATATAATACAATATATAGTATATAAGTAAAAGCAACTTTGAGTGTCTATGATAAAGCGCTATATAAATGTAATTAATTATTATTATTTGCATAGTGTCATTGTCTTAATTTGAGATCATACTGATAAATGGTCTGTGCACCTCAGTTGGATGTATTAGGTCTAGAATTGCCACAGTTATCCAAGTTTGAACCATAACAGATTTAATGAGCCAGTCAAAGTTTTGCTGTTATGACCAACCAGGTAGCCGGACAAACTACAATACTCTTTTACCCTACATGATGGGTTTTGCACCATGTTGGAAAAAAGAAACATGAGTGTAATCTTGAAAAATTACATTCTTTTTCAACACAGCCCACATTCCAAGTCCAAATATACACTCATTCTAAATTTGATGCCGGTGACACATTCCAAAAAAAAAAAAACTTGGGAAAGAAACTTATTGTGACATGGAAAGGAAGGGAGACAGAGGTGTGTAACTATGTGAACGCATATATTTATTTAACAAAAGAGCCAGAAAACATGAATACAAGGATCCACAAAAAAATGACAAACTAACATAGCGAACACAAAGGCTATATACAGACTATATAGGCTAATGAGAATAAAAAGAAAGCAAGGCACACCTGACAGACAATCAAGGAAAACCAATTAACAAAGTGTCTGAAAAACATGACACAAGAAACAGGAACAGAAAAGGGCAAATGCTAAATAAAAGTAAAAAATAATGCTAAAAAAAAACAAAAAAAACACAAGGAACAGAAAACGGGGAAAAATATGACAATGCATTTTTACTCGTTACCTCACCATTCCTTTTAACAACACTCAGTCTTTGGGAACTGAGGGCACTAAATGTTGTATATTTGAAAGTGTCATTTTGATCAATTATTTCTTTAAGAAATAAACTGCTTAGAAGTCTGGAGTAAGGTGTCACACATTTTAAATCAGAGATACCGTAGGTCTGAACTCTCAAAGACAATGGTAGACATACCAATTTTTTTGGAACGTATTGCTGGCTTCTGACTGCATGTTTATGAAAAGAAACAAAGTTGATTAGTTAAATTGTTTTTTTTGTTAAATGTGTATTTTTAATTATGTACTTTCTATTTAATTATCTGCATGCCTGTTGTAGGTAGAAAAGAAACTGAACAATATGACAATCCAAATCCCCCACCAGCTTTTCATAAATGGGGAGTTTGTAGATGCGGAAGGGGGAAAGACCTATAAAACCATTAACCCCACCGATGGACAGGTACACAATGGACTCAAACTTTTCCACTCACAATTTTTCTGCTTCCATTTTCACATGCTCAATTCCAGCTTATGTCTGTGTATAGGCAATCTGTGATGTGTCCTTAGCTCAAATCTCAGACGTGGAAAAGGCAGTGGCTGCTGCTAAAGAAGCATTTGAGGAGGGAGAGTGGGGCAAGATGAACCCCAGAGATCGAGGCAAACTACTCTACAAGTACATGATTTATGGCATTTTATATTTTAACATTGCAGGTTATACATTGGTTTTGTTACACAAAACGTTAACCAAATAATTTACCAAATTCAAGCAATAAATGACAAATAATTCCAAATACTATTTGTGATTTTGACAGAAATTGTTAACACATAGTAAAGATATCAAGATATGCAGACACATCATTCAGGTTTTTATGTCCAAACCAATTCAATTTAATTTGCACTTATATATTTTAATATACAACTATATGTGTTGGATGATGATTAGTGGTAGCACTGTCCCTGCAGTAATACACATATTGTTAAAGTTTCTTCAACAGATCAGTCTGAACCATGTTAAGAAATGAAAGTAACTGTGAGTATGTGTGCAATCTCCAGACTGGCTGATCTGATGGAGCAGCATCAGGAAGAGCTGGCCACTATTGAGACCATAGACTCAGGAGCAGTCTATACTCTTGCCCTCAAAACACACATCGGCATGTCTATCCAGACATTCAGATACTTTGCTGGGTGGTGTGACAAGATTCAGGTTTGCTTCTGTCTGTTTATACAATTTATTATAATATTTATTTATCAGCCATCAGTTGTGATGTATACCACAGTGTCATATTTAGGATATTCTTTTATAAGTAGCCTATATATTCTGTGTTTTTCAAGCCTTAGTTACCTTGATTTAAGGTTTTTTAAAGGAGAATAAGGGGCTTAGCAGGCACATTCCAGGTTCAGTATTAATTACCACTGAAAAGTCGTCCTTTGTTAAACGCAAAAATGTGGTTTACAGTGAGACATTTACATCGAAAGTTAATGGAGACAATATCAAAATACAGTTTAAAAGATATAGCAACTACATTTTAAAGACATGTTAACATAAATTTGGTGTGACAAAAAGGTGCTTACTAACCATTTCTGTGTAAATTTGTTGCCATACCAACACAGTAAAACCCTAAAATGTTTTAACAGAAGAATCAACATTCTCATCAAGTAGTTTTAATAAACTATTCGATTAATTGACTATTCAAGTCTATTGCGGGTTCAATTTTTCTATACTGACAGGACATGTCTGAGGTATCCTTGAGCAAGTGTCCTAACCCCAAATTGTTCCCTGGGCACCGCAGTGTGTGTCTGTTTAATAAACACTGCTCCTAATGTGTGTGCACTAACTTTGATGAAATGCAGAGGACAAAATTCCAAGTATGAATTACTATACTTGGCCTTCAAGTCACTTCAGTGACAGACTTCACATCTGTCACTTTCTGCCTGTAAGACCTCCAAAAATTGGTCTCACTTACTAAGTGCCTCACCATAGCCTAAAAAGTTTTTACTTCTTTTAGATGAAAATGACTGACAAGTCTAAATAATTTTTGTGATCATCTCACTACTGAATAAATCTATTAAATCATTCTAACTTGTTTGAACCCAGAGGATTCCTTAAAGGGATAGTTGAGCATTCTGTCATAATTTACTCACCCTCAAGTTGTTCCAAACCTGTGTGAATTTCTTTCTTCTGCTTAACACAAAATAAGATATGTTGAATAATGTGGTAACTAAGCAGTTGATGGTGCCCATTGACTTCCGTAGTATAAAAGTGTCATCTGTTTGGTTACCCAAACCAAATTTTCATTTTCATTTTTAGGAGAACTATCCCTTTGAAGAAGCTAATTTGACTTCATTCCATCCCAGAACAAAACTGAAAAATATTATTGTTCTTAGTTTTACAGTTGCTAGTGAGGTTATTATGCATTATATATGATTAGAAACTACAGTAATACCTCGGTTTACGAGTTTAATTCATTCCAAGAGCGAGCTCGTAACCCAAAATTCTTGTACACCAAAACAGTTTTCCCCATAAGAATGCACTAAAAATCACTCGAGTCGTTCCACACGAGCATAAATGCCCATTTTTTTGGTTTTAACCTATTAATTACATTCAAAATTATAACAATTAAGATCTCATATAAATTCTAATTAATAATTGACAATTAAACTCTAAAAATACTTGACAATTTACTGCGCGTGCACTTTACCTGTCGCTGCTGGCGTGATGGAGACGAGGGGAGGGGGGGCAAGGTGTTACTGCTTACAGGGAGAATTTCGTACCTTTTTTCTATATGCTGTACTGTACGTATATATTTCACTACATTGTAGCGTTGCTACTTTTAATAACCAGACAGGTTCCTTCTCATTCAGAGATTTTATTGAGAACTAACGGATTGCTGTTCTGGCCGCAACCCACGCCGTACATAACAGAAGAATCAAAACTATATCTTTGCTTCCGAGCCCTCTCTAATCCCTCACAACTCAACTCTCTCTCTAGCCCCCTGAACCCCGCCCTCTTAAAGTGACAAGACTGTTAACTCAACACTTATTGAACACATCAGATTAACTAGTTCCTTCAACATTTGTAACGATAATACAACGTGAAGAATAGCGATCACAATTAATGCAACAACACGAGGTAAAACCGCTGTAAATCACTTATGTAGATCATTGTGTCAAATGATCTGTACATAGTTATAACTGTGTTATAGTATGTTGTTCTCTAAAAGTGTATGGCCCTTTAAGAACGTCATTACCCCCTGGGTGCGTTGTACCGAGTACACAAGTGAACCTCATTAGTATGCAATGTGTCGTGTTGGTAACATGCTCCGTTAATAAAGTTTCATCATATTCACATGTAACAGCCGTTGTGATGATTAACGGAATGAACAAAAACTTATAAAATAATGCACTGTGCTGAATGATGCAACTGAACTGAGCAACGCTGAGAGAATGAACGAGTTAAGGGGTGATAAAGGGGTTGGAACCGTGTGACTGTTTGAGCTATGAGAGGCTGTCGTTAGGATATTTCCAGTAAAAATGTGCGCGATGATGCTGAGCGTTAGACCTTTTCCACACAAAAATGTGCGTGGGCGAGGGAATATTTTTCTCGCACACTGATACAATGCTCGTACACCGATTTGACTTTCCATGCTCGTACACCGATTTGCTCATATACTAAGTCACTCGTAAACCGAGGTATCACTGTAGTTTTAATAAAATGCTCTGGAAGTCATTGGGTCCCATCTGTTTGGTTATTACAGTATTAATAATGGTTTGACATTATTCTAAATGGCTTTTTTTGTTTTCAAGATTTCAAAAAAATAAATAAAAGTAATAAAGCTATCTTTGTCTGTGTCTGAAAGATTTAAAATTATTCTCCACAGGGCTGCACTATTCCTATCAACCAGGCTCGGCCTAATCGAAACCTTACCTTCACTAAGAAAGAACCAATTGGGTAAAATCAACTTTCCCCATATAAAAGAATCATCCAGCTATCTTCCAACATCACCATGAAAAGTCACCTTGATTGCGGTGTATTTTGTATATCTAGATAAAATGCAGAGAATATTTAGCTCTAGCTTGTTTTTGTCCAGTGTGTGTGCCATTGTCATTCCATGGAATTATCCATTGATGATGCTGGCATGGAAGACTGCAGCCTGCCTGGCAGCTGGAAACACTGTGGTGCTCAAACCTGCACAGGTAGAAACTACAGTTAATGTTAAAACACCTTCATATTTATCCTAAACAACATACACATAGAATTCAAGGATTGTGTCACTGTTTCTTTGTTGAATTCTAGGTCACACCTTTGACTGCTCTCAAATTTGCTGAGTTAACTGCGCTGGCAAAGTTTCCGAAGGGCGTAGTGAACATACTACCAGGATCTGGTGCATATACACACACAAAGCATACAGAAAAAAAGTTCATATAATGATATACGTTTTTTTTGTATATTATTCAGTATCGTTATTGTAAATGATTTGCAAAAATAATTTTGGTGTAAATTTAGCTACTTGTAAGGGTATCTGATTAAGATTGAATTTGAATTTGTCAATTTAGGGTCTGTGGTTGGTCAGCGGATGTCTGACCACCCTGATGTTCGAAAACTGGGCTTCACTGGATCCACTGAGATTGGCAAACAGATAATGAAAAGGTGAATGAGCATCTCTTTTTAAAAAGTTTGGATGGTTTTCTTCTTTTCAGAGTTTTTATTGCGTGCCGTTTTTATCTTCATACAAATTGAAAATAGTGGCAAAATACATTTTAATATAATCATTCTAATCATAGATTAATCTTAATAAATAATCTGAATAAATTTACAAACACTTTCAATATTATTTTGTTCAGAACATTATTTCAAGTTAATTACAAGTGGAGTTTAAATAAAAGTTGGGAATCTTAAAAATGCTTGTCTATCTTGTAGCTGTGCACTCAGCAATGTGAAGAAGGTTTCTCTTGAGCTAGGAGGGAAATCTCCTCTCATCATCTTTAATGACTGTGATCTGGACAAGGCTGTCAGAATGGTTTGTTCACCTCAGTACCATGATCTTATGATTATATTAAAATACATTTTTTGTTTGTCGAAGTTGATGATGTTTGGTTGTAATCTCAGACATGTAATGACACACACTTCTTGTCTACAGGGTATGAGCTCTGTGTTCTTTAATAAGGGAGAGAACTGCATTGCAGCAGGAAGACTGTTCATTGAAGAATCTATCCATGACACTTTTTTGGAGAGAGTGGTAAAGAATCAGCATACACAACAATTTAATAGCTTCTTAAGATGAAGGTCCATTTTCACATAATTCCTTTTGATTCCTTACATAGAGCTAAATCCCTGCTATGCTGATATATAGCCATAACACACTCTTATGACTGATATTGCTTTAATATTATATATAATATATAGTCATACCATTTGTATACAGTGAGTACGGAAAATATTCAGACCCCCTTAAATTTTTCACTGTTTGTTATATTGCAGCCATTTGCTAAAATAATTTTAATTAAAAATCTTTCCTCATTAATGTACACACAGCACCCCTATATTGACAGAAAAACACAGAATTGTTGACATTTTTGCAGATTTATTAAAAAAGAAAAACTGAAATATCACATGGTCCTAAGTATTGTGGCTTAGGACCATGTACTTTGTACTTTACATGGTACCTGTTCTAAAAACTACATTTTTAGTTACTGCTTTTACTCAGTATTTAGTAGAAGCACCCGTTCTTAAAAAAATTTAATGATTTTAGCAAATGGCTGCAATATAACAAAGAGTGAAAAATGTAAGCGGTTCTGAATACACTGTAAGTGGTGAACCTTTTAAAATTGTATTTAACCATTTTGTGGTAATTTTATAGTTAATTCTTAACTCATTAAATAACTACATCCATGTAGGTTAGTGAAATAAAAAAGATGAAGATTGGTGATCCACTAGATCGTTCCACAGACCACGGCCCCCAGAACCACAAAGCTCATCTGGACAAACTAGTGGAATACTGTGAAAAAGGGGTCAAAGAAGGAGCAAGATTAGTGTGCGGAGGGAAACAAGTGAACCGTCCAGGTGAGAGGAGTGTGTGAGCATTTGTATTAGTCTTAGTGGCGAAAAAGTGCAATGTTATTTATGCTTTCCATCTCTATAGGTTTCTTCTTTGAACCAACTGTTTTCAGTGACGTGCAGGATCACATGTATATTGCTGTTGAGGAGTCCTTTGGGCCAGTCATGATCATCTCCAAATTTAACTACGGGTTGGTATAAACAAACTACTTTTACCCATAGGCGGAGTTTGGGGGGGTTGGGGGGGGGGGGGTCAATGCCCCTCCAGACCAGAGCCAATTAATGCCTGCCTTGTGCTTTGAATATTATTATTTTTTTTATTACAGAATTCATATTTTCTCGTTTTATTTGTCTTATCTTATTAGTTCTGTGTATAGAATGAGTAAGATATGGCTAATTAATTTTTAAATACTGTATTTAATTTTTTATTACTGCAGCTTTATTAAATTCTTAAAATTTAAATTTTATTAAATTTGCGAATCTAAAAGTATGGCGGTACGTGAGTGGACGCTCTTCTCGTTCTGTTTTACGCGCTGAATAAACAAAATGGACATTCGTCGTTTTTTTTAATAAATCCACTACTAAAAGTGTCAAATCTATCAGAGGAGAAGATAGTGGACATCTACGCATCTCGGAAAAAGAGGCGGCTTCTTCTGCATTAGGTAAGATATTGTAATGTCTGAAGTAGTTCTATGACAGGTCAAGGGAGGCTCTGTTTATGAACTTTAATCGGAACGAAGAAGAACACACTGTAACAAGCGCACCACTGCCGATGCAAAACAAAACTATAAAGAGTCTGTTCTATTCGCTATTCTTTGTATAAAGTTCATTGTAAATGTATTTTATATGTAGAATGTATGATATATAAATATGATATAAAAAAAAATCTGAGCTTGTGGTCTGCTGGCCTGGTAGGTGCCCCCAAGCACAAAAGTGAAACTCCGCCTATGCTTTTACCTCTAAAATGCTGCTCATCTCACACGAGTCGATCTATATAAACTCAATTCTCAGCAATGACGAATGCTTTGTAATGGCTTTAACTGTATACATCATACTAATTTCTCAGAATTGTAACAACACAACAAAAAACATTGTAATCTGCCTTTTCTTCAATTCAGAGATGTTGACAGCATCCTGCAGAGGGCTAATGCTTCAGAATACGGTTTAGCATCAGGTGTGTTTACACGTGACATCAACAAGGCTCTGTATGTGAGTGAAAAACTTCAGGCCGGCACTGTGTTTATCAACACTTACAACAAGACTGACGTGGCAGCTCCTTTTGGTGGCTTCAAACAGTCTGGCTTTGGCAAAGATTTGGGTAAGACATTCATATGATTTAAATATGATTGTTTTGATAATTTTTTTTGAGTAGTTACTGCTATATATTTCAGTCATTTTTCTTTTGAGAAATACTTTTGTATGTTGTTTTTACTCTGTGAATTTCTCCCCATCAGGTCAAGAAGCTCTGAATGAGTATCTGAAGACTAAGTGTGTCACCATTGAATACTGATAAAATACTGGACATATAGTGCAGAACAATAGATGATTGCATTTTAGAGCTCTAAAGTGGCAGCTAAGGATAATTTCCATATTGTTTATATTAATGCATGGATTTCATATTAATTCAGGCAGTTAGGAAAATCAAATCAAAGACTAACGTCTCCTAATTTGACATGGTACCTGTAAATGTCTAACTGTACATAAGCACAGAGACAGTCAAGTTCCACACAGCAGACTTTTTATCAAGCATTATAATGGTATATTACTTTGTCACTTGTTTTAAGATAGTTGGTAATAGCTTAAGTGACTGTGAAAGAATGCTTGACTAGCCATCAAAATAATTTTATGTAAACATATCTGACACTGTTTTTTAATGCACTGATACTTTTTGATTGTTATAAAGATTTTATATTGAAATAAAGTAGTAACAGAAGTGTATTTGATGCTTTAGAAACCAGACCAGATCAACCGCCACCATTGTTTTTTTTCTTCCTCATAAACATTACCATTGAAGGCATGTGCCACAAAATAATAAAATCTGCCCAGTATTATCTTATTACATTGTTAATGGTGTTTTATTCATGTGCATTTGTGGAAAAAAATCACTGTATAAAAAATATATATACACACAATGACGTAAGTTTTAGTTTTAAGTAATTGAGTCTTTGAGCTGTAGAACTGTTCTAAGATTCTTTATTATTCTTGAATATTTGTTAGTCAAAGTAAAAGTTATGGGTATTATAATTTTTTTAAATAATTAGTCAGAAATTATTTGAGAATTGACAGTTTCTCTAAACATTTTTCATATTAGAATTAACATGTTGTGAACAGAATTTAGAAAGTGTAGTTATGTTATTTTAGTATTCTAAGCTCCAAAATGAATTGCTGTATAATAGTAGCGAAGCAGCTTCATTAAAGCAAACATTTAGCACAAATGTTGAAATTACAATTTTACAGATTATATATGTGCTTGATGAATTTTGCAGATGTTGCTTTAAATTTATTACGGTAGTAATTTAATAAATTAAACCTTTTGGTTAGTAGTCCTAAAAATGGGAAGAGAATTAACATTTTTGAGCCATAGGTAGAGATTATTCTTTCCCATCGTCTAGCGTCACAGACTGGGACACCCTGATGACTGTCACATACTCCGACACAAAAAATATTTGCACTGACATTCACACCGATACACAAATTAGAGTCTTCAACACACCTGTTACCTGTAGTCCTGTCTGGTGTGTTTATTGTATACTTCCTGTCTGTAAGGTCTTGGTTACACTTCCTGTCGGTGAGGCCAATTGTCACTTCCTGTGTGTCGTATCATTTGTCACTTCCTGCCTGGTGTGTCGTGTTGTTTCATTTGCGGGTCCCTTCTGTGTATCCTCTCGTGCCCTCCTTGTCTTGTCATCACTTACATCGTTAGTCTTCCCAGGTGTTGGTCATTTCCCTTGTCTTTGTCGGTTAATGTTGACTCATGTTGCTGTTGTGTGGATGTTTTTCTGTTTCGGAATAAAACCTTATCTGCATCTGCTCCTTATCTTGCTTCTGCACTGCACACGTAAAGTGTAACAACACCTATGTTTCATGTCTTTGAATTGTTAGGGAAATTGGAGCAAACAGGGGAAACACTCCACACTGACATGGGGAGATGTCCTTATTGTCATGAAGCAGCAGTGCTACTCACCAAGACACAGTTCTGGCAGGATTCTTCTACATTTTTGAGCTAAAGTCTCAGGGGAGGGTCTATGCTGTAGGTTGGGTCCCCTCAGGAATATCCCATGAGTCCCTGTAATGCCTCAACTTTTCCTAGCCATGCAAGTACACCCTCAATCTGTATGACTGGACACAGAAGGGAGAATATAATTCTCCTTTGGCTGGTCCAAAACTTCCATTAATTGTTGTCATTTTGTCCATACATTAATGAGTCTCATCTTTGGCCTGCACAGTCAGATAATGACAAAACCACGAAAAAAACACAAAACAAGTTGAAGACAATTTAAACTGACAAAAATACAGACTAACTAAAAGAGAAAGATAAAATGAATAATATAACATGACAATGTAAAGGTAAAAAGAGAAAGGAAAAAGGACAAGAAAGAAAAAAATAAGCAAGTGTAATACTGATAATGCATATCTGTTACACTCTAACAGACGAAAATGTACTTGTTTGTCACACGTGAACAGAACGTCGCTGTCACGTGGTATCTGTTACTGTTCCCTGCGCAGTTGACCATTGACCAATTACAACCGTTTGTGGTTAAAGGGTGAGAAAGACTCATTAGTACAGTATATTTTGTTGTGATTGCTATAAAACAGCCTTGAACTTGTTTTATATTAATTTATAATATGAAATTTCATCGTTCAGTCATCCAAAGCGCAATTAATTTTGATAGACCCTCCTCAAGAGAGTCAAATCCATTAGGTTCGCCATTGTTTGGAAATCAACCTTCGGTTTTACGACCTTACGCGAATTCATCATCACACTACGCTGTTTTCGTTGCGTTGTGTGTGTACTTCCAATACATCCCTACGTACAACATGCTACGACATTAAACGGGGCGTGTCCAAGTGGTAGTGGTAGACGACATTTTACTTAACCGAGTACGCACGCACGAAGATGTTTTTTTTAACTCAAAGTTGGTGTATTTTTTGCGGGTTCGTTGTTTTCATGCTGTAAGGAGTCACTTGCAGAATTTTAACCCTGTCTAAAACACCCTCATTAAACATATTATATATCTATCGCTTATCAGAAAAACACATTTCCACAAACCAGGTAGGACCAGCGTTACTTTGTTTCGTTCTGGAGGAAAAAGTGATTATTCTGTGGTGGTTTTATCTTACTGTGTGGTAAAGGAAATGAGAGGAAGCTCCTCATATGGAGACCGAGACAGAGATCGAGGACGTGACAGAGGGTGGGCCATTACATTTAAATGATGTTTGTTTATTTGTGTATTAATACATTAAATAACATCAGTTTATTTGGATATGAGATACCAGGTAATTACTATTTTGGTTTTGCTTTTAACAGATTTAGCTACTTGACCATACACTTTTATCAAACAGTGCTCATATCTGGCAGAAAAAGGATTCGAAGTTAAAGACATCTATCTCTCACAGGCCTCGATTTGGATCCAGTCGAGTTGCCCAACCTCCACCTAAGAAGTTTGGGAATCCAGGAGATCGGCTAAGGAAGAAGAAATGGGACTTGGACCAGCTGCCCAAATTTGAGAAGAACTTCTACAGCGAACACCCAGAGGTTCATCACATGAGTCAGGTAATGAAGAACCTAATAAAATATAATTTTAGTAAAAAAAAAGTCTGAAATGGTCCTCAGTACATATTAATTTATTTACAGTAAATTTTGGTAAATCAATTTAATGGACTTTTGTGGTGAATGACCATTTTGCTTTTATTTATATTTGTCTTTGATTATGTAATAGTATGATGTTGAAGAGTATCGCAAGAGGAAAGAGATCACTGTCAGAGGCTCTGGCTGTCCAAAGCCTGTCACCAACTTCCATCAAGCTCAGTTCCCTCGTGAGTTTAATTCATATGTAAATCACTGTGTTATTCTGAAGGTTCTTTCAAACTAAACACACATTTTTGGTGCAAACAAGATTTTTGAACGGAAAAAGGGGATCTATTAAACAATATTTTCACTTTATTTTTTTTTTCCTTCAGTGGTTTTTCTTTTCCCCTCTTCATCCGATGATGAAAATACACTTACTACTTGAATCTCTTCTTCTTTTTGTAGTATTTTCTGCTAGTGATGGGTGGTTCATGAAAGATTCATTCATTTTGGAAAAAAAAAAAGTTTTTATATGACTGGAATAACGAGTTGTCTCAGAGAGCGTTTAATTAATTCTTTGTAGGCTGCACATGCACAACTAATAGTTACTAATGTGAAAACTGCATAGGCTCTGTATGGGAAACAGGTGGGGGGGGGGGGGGGGGGGGGGGGGGGGGGGGGGGGGGGGGGGTGTCAGGAAAAAGGTGATTACACTAGTCTTCATTAATTTACAAAATAATTCTTTAATTGTCTTTTACACATTTCAGTTATGCATATTACCCATCATGCCCCACCCCCAATTGCTTCTGCTGCCTAATTACCACAACTAAATTGCTTTGTAATTTTGTTCATTCATAAGCCAAATTTGATATTAAAAACAGCTCTATGAAATATTCTGGTCTTGTGGCGCAGTGGTTGCTTATAAGAACATTGGTGAATGTTTCTGTGTTTTTCTTAAAGAATATGTGATGGAAGTGCTTCTGCAGCAGAACTTTAAGGAGCCCACTGCAATCCAGGCTCAAGGATTTCCTTTGGCTCTTAGTGGCAGGGACATGGTGGGCATCGCTCAGACAGGCTCTGGAAAAACACTAGCTGTAAGAGACCTACATCAACCACCACTGAAAACACACATACTTGAATACCGATTGCAATTAAAGTCATGTTTACTTATTTCAATGTCCTCCACAGTATCTGCTGCCTGCCATAGTGCACATTAACCATCAACCATACCTAGAGAGAGGGGATGGGCCCATCGTAAGTTGCCATACATCTTTTACTTCACTAATTAAAATTAAGCACTGCTTTAGAATCGGAACGGTGTACTGTTGTTGCACACAAGGATCAAAATGAACCCATGGTGCTTTGTTGGTACGTTCTTCAATTGTGCTATATTTCCTGCTTTCTTTTCTGTTTAGTGTCTTGTGTTGGCACCCACACGTGAATTAGCCCAGCAGGTGCAGCAAGTGGCTTTTGACTATGGGAAATCATCTCGAATCAAGAGTACCTGTGTTTATGGTGGAGCCCCTAAAGGTCCACAGATTAGAGATTTAGAAAGAGGTATGGAAACTGACCAACTATCTGCAATGCATTAACTAAATATGATTTAAAAAACAAAAATTATATATACAGTGGAACCCACTTATCTCGAGCTTGGTTAACTCGCCAACCCTATTATGTCAACGTTTTTGAAGTGGAACCGCCAAATTCCCTCATTGTCTTAGCATTCTCTTATCGGTTATGTCGATTCTTTTATGTCGTCGAACCCTTATATCTCGAGCACAAAAGAGGGACAAAGTCGCCACTTAACATCAGTTATCTCAATCCCCGTGACTAATGATGGTACCTAGTTCACTGCGCATGTGCTGAATTCGCGTTGGACGTGCATGACGGCCTGTATGGTCGCTCGATCCAATGATGGTTCATTAACATGCAGAAGAACTCACGGAAGTGGCGGAAAAATCAAGCCTTATAGATGCTATCTTGGAAGAGGAGTTCTCCATCACTGTCCAGGAATTCCGAGATTACATTGACATCGACAAAGACGTTGTTAATTTTCTCAGAATAATCGCAAGCAAGTTTTATTTAATTTTTAATTCCTGTGAAGCCATTCCAAGACGCTGGAGTGAGCTCACTAGTGTCATTAGCTGCATATGTGTAAAAGTATTCAAATTTTATTTTTCACCAATAATCCTAATTAACGTTATCACATTGGACTAAAACTTACTGCCTTTATGCACCTAGGGTTTAACTACTAACAGTTTTTCTTTTTCACAGAGATGAACTTTATCCCCAGATCAATGAGGCTCAGGTCAATGAAGCCTACGATCAATAAGTAAAAAAAATAAATACAAAACCTGTCCTAATTGAATGAAAATAAGTTGACCAAAATCTTGAATTCAATATTTGGTGATAATATAGCATAACAAGAGATTTATAAGCTATTTTTTTTACTAGGAATACCATAAACTGACTTTTGTACAAGACAAAAGCATTTCAAAACAAACTTCCTGGATAAACATTAGAGTACACCAGTGTGATACCAGTTCAATTTGTTTTACATATTTTTTTGAATATAGACAAATTTATCCTCAATTGCTTTTTTTAACTCAAAAACTAAGGTACATAAGCTCACATCAATGTTTGCGAGGACACATAGACATACGCCTATGACCAGTTCCAAAAAGAAATACAAAACTTGTCCTAATATAAAAAAAAGCATAAGCATAAAAAGCGAGTTACAAGCAATTTTTAAAAGGCTGGTCATTTTTGAACAGGAACACAAAATGTGTTACATGGTAACAACGCTCAAGGGACAAAGATGAATAAATAATTAACTGAAATGGACTAATGTACACTTGCATATAAAGTCAAGTCATCTTTGTTTATATAGAGCTTTATAAAATATTGATTGTTTCAAACCAGTTATACAGTATTAATAGGAAAACAGTTCACTGATGCAAACAGAGTTCCTTCTTTAAGCACTTACAAGATTAGAACACCAGGGTGAGTAAAAGATGACTCAGTTTTATTATAGGGTGAACCATCCCTTTAAACAAGTTCATTGGCAGTCGCTGTTTGTTAACCGTTCAACGGAAGGTAACATATTTTCCGCACTATAAGGTGCACCTAAGAGCCTTACATTTTCTCAAAAATCAGCCGTGTACCTAATAATCCAGTGCGCTTTATGTGTGCACTGAGTTCCAAAATCTGTAAAAATGTTGTTGTGCGACTTTGGTAAGCGCTCCGCTTGATTGACTGTCGAACCATTACCGCTGACACAGGGACGTAATACGTACACTATGTACGCTGGCAGCGATAAACCATCAGAGAACATTACGTAATAGTAAATACGCCTCTGTTAGGTATACTACTGCTGCTGAGAGGGAAATGGGTCCTGTACTGAAATCTGACTCCCCGTTGCGTGTATTCATTAATTTGCACTTCCTTGAGCATATTCGCTTATCGCAGTGGTTCTCAAATAGTGGGGCGCGCCCCCCCAGGGGGGAGCGATGCCAGGGGGGGGGGCGCGCGTGACCGTGGGGAACATGCTTTTTTTGTCAGGGAGTAGGTTTTCTTGCACTGAACAAGAGCAGCAGAAATGAAGTTCAGATAACAAACTCTTCACCCGTTGATGTGTACGATCGCACCGGTGTTCATGTGTCACGTGATCAATCGCTAAATTCACACGTTTTCACGCGCTATCTGGCACTGATCCAAAAAAGACGCGCTCAGAGAACTTGATCATTATAAAGGTTTTTAAGCGACAAACATTCACTTCCACAGAATCTGAATATCAGGTAGTTGATAACAGAGCCAACAAGTTGGTGACTATTTTGAATAAAAAAGAATAAACTAAATAAATGTGAAACATCTATCAAACCGCGCTCTTTGTGACTGCGGTCTGTCACGTGACAAGCATGACGCGTTGCCATGGAAACAATAAAGCGAAAGTTCCATAATAGGGGGAGGGGGGGCGCGTGAAATGTTTACTTCTTCCTAGGGGGGGCGCGACAGAAAATAATTGAGAAGCACTGGCTTATCGGTTGATATTTTTTCACAGAGCAAACACCTAGAATGTGCACGGAAGTTTTGAGTACACATAAATTAATATATAGAAAATGAAATGATGTGTATAAAGGATGCAAAAAACATGTCAGATGGATTGAAACTGTCAACTGCCTGAGCTTCGTCAGGATAAGAGATAAAGACACCAGCAAAACTGTTGATTTCACACTGAAATGATTTTCCTGCTGTATGAAGATCAGAAAAAAATTCATTACTCTCCACATTGTAGTTGTGCATGAAATATATTAAATGTAGTAATATTTTTAAAAAAAATTCACATAATGGGTGGCTGTTTGCATGTTCTGGGTGTTTGCTGTGTGGAAAAAAATATCGATCGATAAGCGAATATGCTCAAGGAAGCGCGTATTATTGAATGCACGCGAGGGGGATTCAGATTTCAGTACAACATGTTTGATGGCGAAATGATGACAACATGTTTGACAGCTGTTTCATTCAGACACAGAAGATGAGGACTTTGATGGATTTGGATGGATTTATTAAAACATAATGTGAGTGTACTGTTAAATAGTACTCAAATAAACTCACTGTTTTGCTCCCGTTACCTTTTTTGTAGACCGTATGTTTTAGCATGCACCTTATAATAAGGTGCGCCTTATGTATGGGTTGAATGCGGAAATAGACCCCGTAATTGAGGCTGCGTCTTATAATCCGGCACACCTTATGGTGCCGAAAATACAGTACTCCTGTAAGTCAGGCAAAGTGTCATTGGGTGTAGGAAAAAAGGTGGATTGAGCTGTTAGTGAAATAGTAACTGTGAACAAAATTGAGCAGAAATATTTAAGGGCTTTTCTTTCAGTGAATATTGTTTGACCTCCCAAAGGTGTTGAAATCTGCATTGCCACACCTGGCCGTCTGATCGACTTCCTGGAGGCAGGAAAAACCAACCTGCGCCGTTGCACCTACCTGGTGCTAGATGAGGCTGATCGTATGCTGGACATGGGTTTTGAACCCCAAATCCGCAAAATTGTTGACCAAATTAGAGTAAGTACGGTCCTCTTGTATTTGACCCATAATCCCTTTCCTTTGAATACATATTAATCTCAATTGTTTACGTTTTCTGCTATTTCCATTTCCTTTAGCCTGACAGACAAACTCTCATGTGGAGTGCTACTTGGCCTAAAGAAGTGCGTCAGCTTGCTGAAGATTTTCTCCATGACTATGTCCAAATTAATATAGGAGCTCTAGAACTAAGCGCAAACCATAACATTCTGCAGATAGTGGATGTCTGCATGGAAAATGATAAAGACAACAAGTGAGCTGATTTACCAGTCATGTTTCTAATATAGATATAAAATTTAAATTGAGCTTGTATTATGTTATTCAATAATTTGTTGGTTTACTTGTCCATTTGTTAATTAAAACTTTTCAAATAAATTTGTGTGCTCAAAGGCTGATTCAGCTAATGGAGGAAATCATGGCTGAAAAGGAGAACAAAACCATTATCTTTGTCGAGACGAAGAAACGTTGTGATGAACTGACTCGCAGAATGCGAAGAGATGGGTGAGACAGATATTTATTGTCCTTCTTAATGGTTTTTATAAAGTCCTATAATATGCTGATGCCATGTGTTCTGCCTTTTTCCAGGTGGCCTGCAATGTGTATTCATGGTGACAAGAGCCAACCAGAGAGGGACTGGGTACTATCAGGTGAGGTTTTTAAGCTTCACATTTTATTGAAGCGGGCTGTCACAATTCCTCATGATAGTTCTCACATTGTTGTGCTGTGTGTTTTGTATTTCCAGAGTTCCGCAGTGGAAAAGCTCCAATTTTGATCGCTACTGACGTTGCCTCACGGGGTCTGGGTATGTTCTTGATAATTGATACTCATTCAGAACAGTTCTAATTTCTTTTTCTAAAATTCTAAAGCGCATGATTATCTGATCACCACTATATAATGCAGCTAATATACAGACAACACTTTGTCACAATATTGACACATACAGTCACATAATTGTGGAATGTTCAGTGACATCTCAAACTTTGTGCCCAGAGAGGTTAAACAATGTCATTCCTATTCACACAAACACAGGGCTGCAAACTGCTCATCTTTTTTGAGAAATTTGATGTTTTGAAAGTAAAATTGCTTTTGTGAGATTCGAAACCTATAATAGCTTCAACCTTAAATACAGGAAATCAAAAATTAATTGAAATGTTTGGCAGAATTTTATTCTTTCAAGAAATTCCCACTGAAGCATGTCCTCAGATAAGTGTAATTGTTTGACCTTTTTCACATCTTTAGGAGTTTGCATCCCTGCAAACAACTAATCAAACTGTCCCCCCCCCCAATAATTATTGTTAGTATGTCAGACAGACAGTAATTATGAAACGTGATCGATGCACACAGCCAAGTGTTCACCACTTGTAGTTTGGATCTTTTGGTCCGGACCAAAAAAGTTTTAATTGAAACAAACTCTTAAGTGTTAACAAGCCTAGTCTTTTTTTCTTTCTTCTCTGTAGTCAAATCTTTTTGATTCAAAAGATATTAAGATAATATAGACATGAATATCATAAAAATAAAATATGATATAAATGAATATATCACGCCTCACTCTGGGGGGAAGTATTGGGGTAATTTAGAGGTGAAGGAGTTTTCACATTGACAGCAATTTACAATGGCCATGCCATTCATTTTCAAAGAGAGTTGAAGGTTTCCATCATTGTGTGACTTTTGGCAATGCAATGAAGTTGAGGACTCCTAAAAATTAACTGTGATCCACCACCTGATCCAGTTGGATAGTCATCAGTCAAGTAGTAACTCTTGTACAACCGCACAGAGATGTGGCAACATCCAGTTATTTAATCTGTATCAGTGTGAACACCCCTTTTACTTTTTGTCTGCTCAGTTGATTAACAGACATTTCATGAATAGAAAACAAAACAGTTTTTTGTGTATTTGAGGCTTATATTTATTGAAGGTTGTATTTTATTTTCAACATTTCTCTTCATCTTGTGCATCTAGTGTACCTTTCTTTCTTTTTTTATCCCTCAAATCGCTTGCACACGTGTTGTCTATACACAAGTCTCCACAGAATTGGGTCGCATTTAGACAGTGTACACCAGCAGACTGGATAAATTCAATATGTAATTCCACAATATATAGTGAAATGTGGAATAGTAGGCTTTCAGATGAAGAGTCTCAGACTTGAGGAGGAGGATAGACATTAGGAACAGTTCTTAACCTAAATTGATATCTATAGTTTTAGCACCTAGAAATCAGAACATAGAATTCTACTTATTGTTTTTTGTTTTTTTTTGGATTATTTTAGTGGCTTCTCTCATTACCGTTGGAAAAAACCTCATGTACATCTTGTGAACATTTGGTTTGATCTTTTTACCCCTCTCTTATCTGCACCCTGTCCTTTCCTCGCGTATCTTTTCTTCCCAGCCTTTTGAGCAACATACATATTTATTGACGAGTTCTCATTTAATCATAAATAGGACTCTGGGTTGACGGTGACTGACTGGTGGGCTGCTTCATCAGTTTCCACATCCCCAAGCTGTTAAACGTGTGTTGTGTCTGTTTCTTGTTACTAATGTAAAAAAAATTCCTCGCACGTGTGGGGCTCACTGGCTCGCTGTTGACCCTAGCACGGATCTAGGGGAGCTGCAATCCTTCCCTCCTCTTCCCTGGGTCCTAAAGCCAGTCTCCTTCTTGAACAAATTGTGTGCAAGTGTCCAGTTATGTTAATTCATAGGCATGGTCACTTTTTATAAACATTTTGTGCAAAACGTCCTTCTGGAATCATTCATGTCTGGGTGAACGTTGACCTCACAAAGATATCAGATATTGCTGTTTTTTTTTTGTCTGGATATGTTTGGATTATTCTAGAGGGTCTTACACTATTATTGTTCTTTTTCCCCTTCAGGATTTTTGACTTCCTAACTGCCATCCCAGGCATGCTGTGCTAATTTGACACAGTGGCCTCCCTCTACCATGTTACCAGACACTAGCACAGGGCACGATATGGATAAACTCCCTCAGCTGCACCCCTATTTATCTCGAGTCTTAAAGGGGTTGCAGCATCGACTAGCTTACTTTTTTCTTTTTTAACTTCCAAATCTGGATTGACCATTACAAAAAATCTCAAAGGATACTATTGCCCACTATTGCTTTGTTAGATTCCAGGAAAGTCTGCTCCTATGATAGATTTGGGGCTGAATGGCCCACAGTGCTAGAGAGGGAGAGAAAGTTAAGAGTGCTGGATACAGTCCGGTCCGGTTTGTGGAGGTCCTGCAACCCAGCGAGAGAGAGAGAACTGGGGCAGAGCCGGTTCTGCTCCCGCCTGGCGTTGCTGGGGCAGGGCCGAGGGTGAAGGGGGGGCAGCTCAACGCGTGAGCCCACATTAACCTCTTCCTCTTGGGCCGCTCCACGGGACCCAGGACTGATCCCAGCCAAGAGTAACCTAACCTAGGGTAAGTACCTGATCATGCCCTAGTCACTGCCCTGTTCATGAGAACTGTTTCCATAGTGTGGCAAATGTCCTTTAAGTATGTTTGAATGGGTGTGGTAAGTGCCATGGTACATTAGACCATTATTGTACATGACTGTATTTCCATTTTAGCATATTGCATTCTTTAGATATCTAAACTATCGTTATCATTATCCAAAAGGAGACTGTTTTCTTTTAGGGTCAATAGCAGTGTTGTTAGAGCCCCTTTTAAGCTGTAATGAGAAACAGACTTTTAAGATGTAAAAAAACAAAAACAAAAAAACTTCGCCTTATGTTTAATGAACTCCTGACATTTCTCCTCTTCAATATCACTTCAAGTATTGCTGGACACAATTAGTTTTGATATAAACTGAATCATATTGTTCATTTTCATTGATAGTTAACATGTAACGAGATTAACTGTTTATCTTTGGAATCTCTGTGAGGCGGTTTCTCACTAGCTGACTGAAAATGTCCATTTGGAGGGAAAAAAGTTACCCTCTCTGTTCTGTTCAGTGCTTCTCACACTTGCATTTTTTGGATGTCAGTTTTCAGTTCGTTTGGATGTGAACACTGTTTTCCAAACCCTGGGACCATCAAAAATCGTATGATAAATCAGCTAGTGAGACCCTGTCTTTAGGTTGAATAAATATTTAATATTATAGTGATGCACTGAAATTTCAGCAATTGAAAGTCCATTGCCCGAAACGGCAAAGCTGTATTTCGAATGTTTCAGTGTCTACTTCGTGTACAAAATGTGAATAAGCTACAACTTGGGCTGGGTTGTAAATCAATTTCTCTTTTTTTTATATTTTAATTTTGATGGACCGCTATCAGTCTATGCAACAAATGTTATTTGTTGGGCACATAGCATCCAATAAGCTTCGTGCTCCAAAATTTGAGCTATCAAATCTGTCAATTTTATGACAAAACCCAAATAATAAATTTCCAGTGAAACCCCAATGAAAACTTGACTTAAAATTTGGCTTTGATATTTAGGTAAAGTTAATTTTGGTGCATCACTAATGTATGTGTGTGTGTGTGTGTGTGTGTGTGAAAAAGTAAATAATCAAACGAATATATACAGTAATACCTCAGTTCACGAGTGACTTTATATACGAGCAAATCGGTGTACGAGCATTGTATCAGAGTACGAGAGAATTTTACACTCGCCCACGCGCATTTTTGTGTGGAAAACGCTCAGCATCTTCGCGTGCATTTTTACTAGAAATATCCTAACGACAACCTCTCATAAAACAGTCACCACTTAACTCGTTCATTCTCTCAGCGTTACTCAGTTTGGTTTCATCATTCATCAGTGATTTACAGAGAGTTTACCTTATGTTGTTAACATTAATTGTGATCACTATTGTTCACGTAGTGAAATATATACATACAGTACAGCTTATAGAGACAATGGCCCTCAAGATGAGTAAGAAAGAAGGTACAAAATCCTCCCTCTAAGCAGTAACCCGCTCCTCTCGTCACCTTCACGCCAGCAGCGACGCCACTCAAAGGTAAAGTGCGCGTTACAGTAAATTGTCAAGTATTTTTTTATTTTTAATTGTCAATTATTTAGTATTTATATGAGATCTTAATGGTTATAATTTTAACTGTAAATAATAGGGTAAAACCCCAAAAATATTTTAAATTGGCATTTATGGTTATGTGGAACGAATTGAGTGATTTGTTTTTTTTAATTAATTAATTTTTATTTTTTATTTTATTGCATTCTTATGGGGAAAATTGTTTTGGTGTACGAGAGTTTTGAGTTACGAGCTCGCTCTTGGAACGAATTAAACTCAAACCGAGGTATTACTGTATGTATTAGTAACACCAGGATACTTATGACAATTGATAACGCCATACTTAAAAATGTAAGTGTATTACAGGTCATTGGATAACTTTTATAATTGAATGCCTATTCAGAGATGCCTATTAATAATTGAATGCCTTTTCCACTAATTAAACATTTTCCTCCTTGTATTGATCTCGGCCAGTTGCCTTGGCTTTATTAGAGATAGACAAACCTTACTCCAAAGCCATGCCTGTAATATCCATGAAGAGATTTTAAACAGAAATGAAGTAAATAATTCCAGTGAACTAGGCAATGGTCCGTTTCTTCTGTCGACCTCACTTTCTAAAAAAAAATGTTTTCTTCCTACATAAATTTCTTTACCTTGAACCCATGAAGATGTGGAGGATGTTAAATTTGTCATCAACTATGACTATCCAAACTCTTCGGAGGATTATGTTCATCGCATTGGGCGCACAGCCCGCAGCACCAACAAAGGTACAGCCTACACCTTCTTCACACCTGGCAACCTTCGGCAGGCTCGTGATCTGGTCCGGGTTCTTGAAGAGGCAAGACAAGCCATAAACCCCAAACTACTCCAGATGGTGGACACAGGCCGTGGGGGAGGTGAGAGTTTCAAGATGAGCTGCAGTTGACCAGGCATATTTCAGTTTGTATTCTGTCCCTGAGAAACTGATTGCAAAAACTAGTTTTTTAGAGGTAAATTAGCTTTCCTGTAGCTCAATCAGTAGAGCATTGGTGTTGACAACGCCAAGGTCATGGGTTTGATTCCAGGGAAAGCAAGAATTTGATTCAATGTGTCCCTTGAATGCAATGTAAGTCACTTTGGATAAAATCGTCTGCCAAATGCATAAATGTAAATGAATCTTTTTCAAATTCTCATATCTCTAACTTAATTCCTGGCCTCTCACTGTCTACTTCCGTAGGTGGAAGGATGCGTTACCGTGGCAACAACTCAAGCTCGGATAACCCCAACATGATGTACCAGGATGAATGCGATCGCCGTATGCGTTCTGCAACGGGAGGTAACAAGGGCAGTCACAGCAACAACTTTAGCCGTGATGGAAGGTCAGGCGGGAGTAGCCGTGACGACCGTTTGTCCTCTTCTTCTTACCGAGATCGCAGTAGGGATGGACGAAACAACTACAACTCAGGACCCTCTTTCAACAGTGGAGGCAGTGACCAATATCAGAGCTATGGAGGTGGGGGGCAGTATGGCTCCAGAGGGGGAGGTTCACATCCAGGTGGAGGTGGTAGTGGGGGAGCGGGAGGGCAAGATCAGGCTGGACCTCCCCAAGGTCTCTTTGGAGCACTGCCTCCAACTCCTCCTCAGCCTGGGCCAGGTCCAGGTCCACAACCACTCATGGCACAACAGTTCCCTCCTCCACCACAGCCTTTCATGGGGCCTGGGCCATACCCATTTGCCTCCCCACCACCCCTTCCTCCCACTCCCAGAAAGTAGCATCCAGAGGCATTGCCGTCTTTTCAAACCTTTTCTTGTTGTAATAGTAACCTGCCCTGCTTCCAGTCTGAACGTTTGAATATAGCTGTATAACACGTTGTGCTCCTTATTTTCTGTTGTGCTGTCATAGAAAAGGATGACTTTGCATTTAATTGAGCTAGTAGTGCAGGGCCTTGTGAGAAGGGCTTCCTATTTAATATAATTCTTTTTGTTTCTCAAATCTGTGTCCTGAAACAAAGCCTGCTACAAGGCATCTTTAGTTTGTCAAAAAAAATTAATTAGCTTTAGATATTGACTTTTTAAAAATAAAAAATTAATGTTTCTAATTACAATATAATTGATTATAGTTAGTCAGATGTTCATGATGTTTGTTATTTTTAAAAGCAGTGTATTTTTTTAATTGATACTTGATTTTGTTATTACTTAAATGGCTAAACGTTTTCCAAATTAACCACACACCCTGAAAAATCAACCTGCCAGATGATTCATAGCTGGAGGGAACTTTTTGTTTTTAAAAACAATACTTAACCTTACTTATACCCAATGTAAATGGTATATAAATGTTATTTGTTGCATTATTATAATGTATGATCAGGTATTACAAACAACTATCCCCTGGGGTACTGGACAGACTCGACAGAATCGAATTGTTCATGACACCAGCCCTCTGACTGGAAAGGAGCACATTCTTTTTATATAATCACTTTTTTACATATTTAAATAAAGTGTTCAATACAGATTGCTGTCATCAAATATTTTTTGGATTATTCAACTTGCAACTTTCAATGAAAACATGCGTTTTAAACCCCAGAGATAAAGAATAACTTTATTTCCCTTAAATACATATTTGCACTACATTCACGTCTCCATATGTTTAGTCTCTGTATAAGTTTTTGGCAAATGTACATAATAGCAATACCGATATTTACACTTTGTCAGGTTGAAAGGACATAATCTGAATGCAACTGGCTTTATCACAGACATTTAATTCTAGGGAGACACAAACTAGAATTGTTTAAATTCTTATCTGCAGAGAATTCTGATGCAGCAGCATCTTGACTCAACAAATTATTAGTTAACATCATCTGAGTACAGAATTCTTCTGATAACTTCATTTATCTCATACAAGCATGGTAAGGGTGACAGTATTCATTAAACTGCACTGCATTGCAAAGTCCCAGATTAGGTGTGAAACCATCAAAACTAACAAAAGAGTGTCAACCTAAGGAGCAAATATTATTCTGCCAATTGAACAATGTTTATATTCACATTAACATAAAAAAAATCTGATTAGGCACGTACGGTAAATATAAACAAGACATCAGCGTGATGTTCAAGAGCAGTACAGTGTATAGAACAAGGGCGGTTTTAGGATAATCATGATTAGATTCCGAAATTACAATAAATGAAGGGCTGTTTGATTTGTAATATAGATCATTTAGTTGTTTCAAAATTATTCAAGTTTTGTGTGTTGCCAGTAAAACCACATGCAGCCTAACAGTACAATAAAACAAAAAAACAGAAATATGATCAAGAATGTGTGCAAATGAATAAAAATATGCAAATTAACATGATGAAAATGAAAGAATTAGTGCAGATATTTCACCTGCTCTATGTCATTACAGCTGACTGACTTCATCTCAATTCACACATGGAAATAATGTCATAAATGACCACAAAATTCAACTCTCTAACGTTCAAACATTTAAAGCTTCATACAAAAAGGGCTGAAGAAAACAACAACAACAAGTGAAAAACTGTGGGGAAAGCTGAAAAAAGTTAGAATTGGAATTTAAAAAAAAAATCAAAGTAGTTCATTTAAAGGCCTCCTCTCCGCACTCATCCAGGAGAGGAGAGAGATGTGGATCAAAGGCAGAGCCATTGACAGTCTGGATATGAACTGCCATCAGGAAGCAGAGGGGGCGCTAGCAGGAAGTCAAGTCTTTTTCTTTAAAGGTTTCCCCAGGACTCTGGAGGAGGGAACTGCTCTACATCTCCGCTCTCATCGTGGGATTCTTCTCCTAAATCAAATGTCAGTTTGTATCTCAACCGCACCTTCTCCTTTAAAAGAAATTGTGTCGGTAAGAACATGAAGAAATGCCATATATTAAAATTATATTTACAAATCGGCAACAAAGACAGCCACACACCTGACACATGCCACAAACCATAAAATGCACAGTTAGAGAGCTTTACTGACATTTAAGTCTCACACCAAGGCTGCATTTTTTTTAAATCAAAAATACAGTACAACAGTAATATTGTGAAATATAAAAAAATAAAATTATATATATAATCCTTTGTAGTATTATAAATGTCTTTACTGTGACTTTAGACCCATTTAATGTGTTCTTGCTGCATAAAAGCGTTTCTTTTATTTCTTACCATAGATTTTTGAATGGTAGTGCATCACTGTTTACACAAAAATATTAACCAGCCATTTTCAACATTGATGACTTCTGATTTGGTACTTCTTGAGCATCAAATCAGAATATGATGATAATGCAATACAGAAGAACAGCGTAATGGCTGCTGAAAATTTAGCTTTGTCATCACAATTTTTTTTACATTTTTTTAAATCAAATAAATGCAGCCAGATAATTAAAATCTTAATCCAAATTTTTGACAGGTAGTGTATATCATTTTCTTAATTACTACTGCATAGGACTGCAACAGCACACAAAATTCATGTTTCAGTATGCATCTCAATATTGTACACAGTACAGCGAACAAAGAATCTGTCTTGAAATTATTCTTCATGTTACAAACACTGGCACGGTTACAAATTACGCTTGGCAACTGTGATTAGTAATTAGTTTAAGATCACATATCTATCTACAGTGTTGTCCACTTATATAATTTTGGGCTTGTTTTTTCCCATTAAGTTATTAAAATGTACAACTTGGTTGTTTTCTTTGGGGGTCTTACAGAGAATGGGAATCTGTTAAAAGCATTAAGGGTTAACAACAGTATGGCCCTCTGCTGTTCACTAACGCATTCTTGAAATGTCTTGTACAGTAGTACTTCGAGATACGAGCATCCCGAAATATGAGTATTCCAAGATACGAGCAAGCCTTTGAGCAGATTTTTGCAGTACGCAATTGTACCCTCACTAGTAGCCGACATTTCCCCGCTGCTCTCAACGCACTCACTGGTCGAGCGGCATGTAGCCTAACCCAAGCTTCGTCATTTTCTGGAAGCATTGAGGGCCATTCCAGTTATCCCGGGTTTGTTGCTGGGAATAATTCAGCACATTCATTCTCTTCAGTTCAGACACAGACCGCCCTGCTTCAATGGTGTGGCCCTGTCACTGGCGCTCCCTCGAAGCGCTCCTGTTCTGTGACAGGAGGTTCACAGTCTGCTCGCGAAAGGAGCAATAGAGCTCCTTTCCTCTGAGCGAGTTAGAGAGAGGACTCTACAGCCACTACTTCGTGGTGCCCAAGAGTGATGGAGGGATCTGAGGGAGGGATCCGTCCAATCCTGGATCTGAGACCCATCAACCGAGCACTCAACAAGCCCACATTCAAAATGAAAAGCTGAAGCAGATCCTGGCACACGTACATCCTAGGGATTGGTTAGTATGCGTAGATCTGAAGGACGCGTACCACACCACAGGCGTTTCCTGATTTTCCTGAGATACCAGTACGCACGCAGTGCTCCCGTTCGGGACCGTTCCACCACTCTCTGACAGTAGGACCAGCTCTTTGTGTGTTATGGTGGCTGTACATGGGGGACTTTCTCACTGGATAGTGGGAATGCACTCTCAACAGCAGAGCTCACTCGACGAAGGGCCTAGTCCAGAGGTATGGCAATGCAGGATATCTGTTTTGCTGCTGGCTGGTCTTCTCAGAACACCTTCGCCAGGTTTTATAAACTGGATGTTCCTTTTTTGGCTTCTCAAGTACTTTCGGTGAGTAATTGAATCAATTATTCCTGGGGTATTGCTATTTTCTCAAGATACAGTCGTTACCGTTTTGCTCTGGTTCTTGTACAAAAGTTTGTGCTTATGTGCTCACTGTCAATGCTTTGCAGTTGACACCATGCCTTTATATTAGTTGTACTTAAATGCTCTCTGAATAGTTGTGTCTGCCCTGTATTCAGTGCAGCTCGCTATTTTTGAGGCTTTCTGATATGCAAATTTGGTAGGCTTCAGCTACTGATTTCATTGGTTTAGCTGCACCTATCAGTAGTGAGCACACCAAGCGGTGTCGCTATTGGTTGGACTGTGTGCCTCTTCACTGTGATTGGCGTATGATTCCCTGTGTTTTCGGGCTGATCTGCATCTCTCCCATGGCTGGATTGAACACTGTTCCCAAATGTATTATGTGCAGTGTCTCGTTCCCACTCTCGAAAGGAAACATGTCCGGTTACTGTCATAAACTCGGTTCCCTGAGAGACAGGAAAGGCAAGTCAAGTCACCTTTACTTGTATAGCGCTTTTTACAATACAGATTGTGTCAAAGCAGCTTTACAGTGGTCACAGGAAAGCAACACTGCATTAGCCACCATGTCCGCCGCTTGATCAGCTGTGCAGTGTTCAGTCATGATTCTGACACAATTGTGCTATTTATGCTGTCAGCCAGAGCCGCATTGCGCAACAATTGGCCAGTTGTCAACTGCAAATGGTTTCAGAAATTATGTGAAGGGGAGGAGTTCCCAAATGCATTCTATGCAGTGTCTCGTTCCCGTCTCTCAGGGAACCGAGGTTACGACAGTAACTGAAGACATTTTACTGGCTCAAAAAAGCTACCACAAGTAACATTTCCATTTGTGCTATATATTATTTATGAACCTCCACTACTACTCAGTCTCTACAGTAATGTTGTGTCATAAAGTCCCAGAATGCATTGCCTTCCCATTCTCTATTCCCAGTAGATTTGGGTATTTGGGGATGTTAGTTCTTGACCCAAATAAAATAATTATCCAAAATGTATTTTTCCAATCGGTGCAATTTTTTGGTGTGTTGTAAAAAAAAACAAAAAAACAACAACAACATATTTCTGCATCTAAAATACATATTGCAATACTATTGCAGCCCAACTATTGCATAATATTCTCTGAAACTCTTGTTTATTTACCTTGTGGGGATTGGCTAAAAGCAGGACCTGTGTTATAGCGGCAGGGGGCAATAAAGGGTTGAAGGCAGGTAAATCTGATCCTGATGGTGGCTGCAGCCTCACTCTCATAGTCTGCACATACAGAGAATGCAGCTTTAATACAAAATTCAACAGAGATTAAAGATGCATGGATAGACAGTTACCTTAGGAACAGCAGCCTGGAATCGTACATTTGTGATGGGCACAGGGGCAGATGACAACATGGAGATTATAACCACTAAAACATCTGGCCGGGCTGGTGGAGAGTCTCTTGCAAAATGGAACAAAACTCGCAGGCTGTGTTTATCAAAGATAGTCACGGGTAACAAGCTACCTGTGAGGTCAGACAGAGAAAGAGAAACCTTCAAATCTTAAAATTATTTGATATTTTAAACAGCAACAGAACACATCTTAACTTTAATTCCAAATAATATAATTGTATTTCTTACATGGAACACACAAGACATCTTTAAAAGTTATTTTCCATACAATTCCAACACCCCCCGAAAAAAAAGTACATATGTACTGAAGGAATACAATTAGTTCATGAGTAACAGACTTGCCTTTTTTCTTTGTTGATAATTCTTAAAATGATACTTCTCTTTTTCAAGCTGCTGACTGAGCAAATGATAGAACAATTTGCTCACCTCTACTCGTCATGATCGCACCAAAAAGAGCTAGGGCAGATGTAAAGCTTTTTGATGGATAATGACGGTTCTTTTTTTTTTTTTAGTTCAGATCATGTTAAAATTATAGAATTGTAAAAGCTTGCTTTAAAGAACTGATTATCCAAATAACAAAATTTCTGCCACTACACTAATTTGACATGAATTTGTGTGAATTGCCTCCTATTTATTAATTTTGCAAATATATACATTATATATATTTATTTTTATTTATTAACTGGTCTACAGTCTTAAATTCTGAAACTAAATTCAATGAATTTTTTAATACTTTAAGACGTTCAGGAATCCGGTTGTAATTGCATGTTAAAGAACAATGAGTGATAAAAAAGGAGACAATTCTCTTTTTTGGATGAACTAAACTTTTTAATTTTATACTTTTTAAAAAGTCTTCCCTAAGTCTTACTAGGTTTGATCGACTCCAGGGGCACAGTCAGATTCACCAATGATATATCATCCTGAGGGGTAGAGGCTGGAGTGATGCCTGCTGAGGAAAATGCCAACACAGGGCTGGGGGTTGTAGCAGAGTTGTTTCCAGACTTGATCTGAAGGTCTCGTAGTGTGGGTTTGGAATGAGACTGAAGTTTGTCCCTGTTGAAAAAGTTTCAATGTATATTTTTTTGCACTGATATAGACTGATGCATTTTTAATCCATGAAAATGTATTTGACAGTTCTCCATAATATTTGCATTTATTAACAAGCAAATTTCCCAAATATAGATTTTAAAGGACTTAAGAGCAACCATTTTTAACATGTTTCACTAAATTAATGGCAAAATGGAAAGAGGTATACATTTACCATTTGACCTGAAGATTTTCTGGGGGTAGAGACTGCTGCAACAGGGTCTTACCCAACAGGTCTAACTCATCTAGGGATTTAGTGGATGTAACAGGCACAGTAACAGGCATCTTTGTAGCACTTGCCACTGGCAACAGCACTGCAGGGACTGGTGTAGCGGGTGCGTCTACAGACTCTGATGACTAAACAAAACCGTAAAGTATTATGATAAGCAGGGATCCAAAAGATATTTACACAAGTCACCAATGGACTAGGGATGTGAAAACCTAAACATTTTCAGAATTGAATAGTGTTGGGTTGTTGACTAGTCACTCTTAATGAAGAAGTAATGTAGGAGGCACTTAAACCAAATTGTGTATGTTCCTGAAACATTAGTGCCAGCAGAGCGTATTTTTTGCAGCAAAAAAACACTGATTCTCTTCATTTCATTAATCTTCATTTTCTCTCCACAGATGAACAATGGCACAATGTGTGCTCTAGAAACAGCCCTATTCTGCTTGCTTCCAATTCCAAACACATAAAACTATATAATCTTCCATAAAGTCAAAAAAGTCTGACTGTGACAAATATCTGCAATGTGAATACTCCACTTTAAATTTGTCTAGACAATATCTGTCTGCTATAATATATAATTTCAAAATCAACTGCTAGCAGTAGATCGTTTTTCCCATTTAGCACCTAAACTCTGGACAGTCTTCCTAGCATTGTTCAGAAAGCAAACACACTCCGTTCAAAACACATCTCTTCACCCTCTTGCATAAACACAACACACTATCAATTTATATCATTTAAATCATGTAAAATTATTGTTAGGCTGCATGAATTAGGTCAGCCAGAACCCGGAAAAACTTCCCATAACACCTGATGTACTTGTTACATCATAAGAAGAATGGAATCTATGCTGATATTAATCTCTGTTTACCCCGAGGTTACCATGGTCAGCCGGATCCAGGCCAGATCCAGATCAGATGAAGGACCTGCAGCTGGACACAGCCACAACACAGCCCTGAAGTGTTTGCATTGACCGTGACTCTACTAGACCCTCCACTGTGAAGATCATGAACCCATCTCCATCCAGAACGAACTGGATTTAATATTTTTGACCTGATTGTTAGGCTGCATAATTTAGGTCAGCTGGAACTGGGAACATTCACATAACACCTTATGTACTCGATACATCAGAAGAAGAATGGTGTCTACGCTGATATTAGTCTCTGTTTATTCCGAGGTTACCATGGTCAGTCGGATCTGGGCCGTATCCAGATCAGCAGAAGGACCTGAACCTGGACACAAGCACAGCACTGCCTGAAGTGTCTGCAGAGACAGTGATTCTACTAGACCCTCGCCTGTGATGATCATGAACCCATCTCCAATCCGACCAAATTGGACTTAATATTGGACTTGAAATGTTGTCAATATAATAATCATGTACTGTTTGGCTGTTGGCCAGAGGAGAACTGGTCCCCCGACTGAGCCTGGTTTCTCCTCCATTCATTCCGTCACCTACTGGAGTTTTGGTTCCTTGCCGTTGTCGCCTACGGCTTGCTCAGTTGGGGAAACTTAACACTTAATATTCATCAATTGTATTCATTTGCCTGCTTTTTAAGGCTGCTGTTCAACCAAACAAACTTTGTTTATATTGTTTTCCTGTGACCACTGTAAAGCTGCTTTGAAACAATCTGTATTGAAAAAAGCGCTATATAAAGGTGACTTGACTTGACCCGAAATGTCAATATAATAATCATGCACTATTTGTCTGTTGGCCAGAGGAGAACTGGTCCCCCAACTGAGCCTGATTTCTCCAATGGTTTTTTCCTCCATTCTGTTCTTCATTCATTCTGTCACCTGCTGGAATTTTGGTTCCTTGCCACTGTCACTTTTGGCATGCTTAGTTGGGGACACTTAATATTCTTCAATATTATTGATTGGCTCTTCTAGAGCTGCTGTTCAGCCCAAAAAAACAACTTTGTTTATATTGTTTTCCTGTGACCATTGTAAAGCTACTTTGAAACAATCTCTATTGTAAAAAGTGCTATATAAATAAAGGTGATGACTTGACTAGACTGGAGTAAAAACTGCTGAAGATTCAGTAGGAGTAAACACAGGAATAAACTACATTTAAAATCTGCTACATCCCAAACTTTTGCTATAGATTGAGCTGTAAAGACACTGACAGATATAAGTGGACTGCTCTCAATGTTTTGATGGTGCCTGGGAGGCTCAATGTTTACACTTTTGGGGGAGATACACCCATGAATGGCATCAAAAATGAATGTTGTCATACTGCTGATGTTAATTTGATACTATAGGCAAACAATTACATAATTTAAAATCAGCAAATTGATTGATTTAAAAAAAAAATCTATTTCTTTCAGTATCATTCCATATCATATTAAAACCACAATTAAAACAGGCTGGTTGGGGGGGTTCAGACAATGAGAAATTAATGACATTACAAGACCTGTACTGATAATAACTAACACTCCATACAGTACAGGCCCCCAACAACAATTAAAGATAAATTAGACAACTCGAGCCCACCTGAAAAGTATTCCACGTCATAGCATCTCCAGATTGGGAAGGTGCCAGATTAGAATTGACTTCAGTCAAGCCTGAAACAGAGTTACAAACATGACCAATTTACAAAAAATTTAAACCACACATGCTCTCATCACTGCACTTATTGTATAGTGTGCAGAGTTTCAGCTCAAATAGCTTTCTATTGAAGCTCAGTTTACAAAATTACTTTTAAGGAATGAATGGCCAGTGGCCTAAAAAAGTAAAAAAAAAAAAAAAAAAAAAAATTCAGATACATGTATACCACGGGTGTCAATCTCATTTTGGTCTGGGGGGCGCAAACAGCTTAATCTGATCTCAAGGGGGCCAGACCAGTAAACTCATTGCAAAATTCTGTCTCAAGTTCGAACTGAAATGGTTTCTCAAACTCCCTCACCAACCCTGAAATCTTGTCTTTGTATTGTCTCACATCAGGATTAACACTTGCTGCCCACACACCTCACAGACAGGGAAAATGAGCAGGCAATTCGGTAGCTGGCTTTCACTGCAGCATCATAGGCCTCTCTGCTCCGGGTGAAAACAGATTGCCGTTTCCCAGACACACCAACATTTAATTTATCTTTTTTATTCTCAGTTCTCCGTGCAAGCTGTTGTATTTTTCGCCATGCTGAGTTTCATGGTACTCGTGGAGTTTAAGTGCCTATTTTCAAATGGCCACAGATCGCATAATTTCAGACGGTTGGGCGGCATATGCAAATCTTTCCAATTAACGACAAAGAATCTACACTCACAACGGTGTGGTTTCATCAGCACAACTTCGTAAATCCAAACGACAGGGAGATCCACACGAACATTGTCGAGAATCTGTGGATGCGTGCCAAACGCAAACTTAAAAGATAGTTTGGCGCGTCACGCATCCCATTTCCATTCTACCTGCACGAGTTTGTGTTCTGAAATCGATTTTGAAACGATGACATTTGCAGCAGCATTATCTGCTATAGCTGCCAATTATCCCGTGTAGATGTTGGATTAAAATTGTTTTGTTGCATTCCTTGATTACCAGTCTCATAGTGGCGCCGAATATAATATTCCTTAAGCACCGAAACTTGCTGCATGCACACCAGCACACAGGTTTCCCATTCACCTCCGTGAACATATAGGAAGAGGTTAATTTTTCTTGAAAAATCCAACACTGTGTCCACTTTTCTCTTTTTTGACAAAGACATTTTGATGATGAGGGTGTCAGGGCCAGCAAAAAAGTGGGTGAACTGATAGAACTAAACGTCATTGAGACCCTGAAGCTCAGTGCTGCCGTCTGCTGTCAGTTCCGGCAAAAAAGTTTTTTTCATATTGCTGAATAATCTCCTGAGACTGACTGAACCTGGCTGGTTCCGGCCCACGGTCCGTCCATTTGACACCCCTGATGTATACATTTGAAGATCATTACATACTAAATATAAAATACATTTAATAGTTTGAAATGGACATGCAGTTGTTCCCAACCAAAATATTATACAACAACGCAGACAACAAATTGAGTGCGAGCTGCGGAATACAGCTTAGATCTCCCCCGGCTCAATTTAGGTGAACATTGGATCTCTCTAGAGACGTCTACAGTTATATAGGTGTGTGCCGAAAACACCACAGAGAATAAAGAATATGGGGTAGTCCCAGAGTACTTTGAGTTTGCATCCTCCCTTTTATTATAAACATTTTTAATGTACTTATATATTGTATTCTTAGTGAAACCGACTAAACTGCATAACTTAATTGGTGAGCTTGTGCTAAACAAAGATCAATTTGAATAGATTTTTTTTTTTGTGAAGGCCAAGTGTGGTAACCATACTCTGGATTTGTCCTCTGCAATTAACTCATCCAAGTTAGTGCCCACACATTAGGAGTAGCGAACACACACACCCGAAGCAGTAGGTAGAGGGCAGGCGACTACAAACTGTCCTCTCAGCAATGATTCCTAATATACACCTCTAATTGGCCTCTGCATTCATGAATTCAGACTCAGCTTAACTAAAAACACAACCTTAGATGCAAAGGGGGAAAATAGAAATATAAAACTGTAATCACACTTTTCACAATTAGATAATTGGGACAGCAGTAAATATTATTATTTTTCTAAGAAATTGTGTGTACTCTTCTATACTTTTCTTCAAGTCCCCCTGTAGTCAACAACTGTATCCCTTAAAACGTATCTTTGATCACAAAAATTAAATATTTGAAAATGTTCTTGTGACAAAAGTTCTTCATGCATTAAAATAGCTTAGAAAAACTTTACACCCTTGATTCATTTAATAAATGCAGAACCATGAATATACAAATTAACCCCACCTCCACTCACTCACACCAGCTCAGAGATCAACTTTTACTCAAGTTAGTGTGGTAAACTCTTTACAATGTTGGACACATAACAGTAATATAACCAGCCTACTGCTTGACTAAGGTACATTATCATACCGCTAATAATAACATTAGTGGAGAAAGGCAAACAGTTCATCATGACATACATCATACACATAATTCACCTGCTATATTTCTAAAAGCACACAATTTTTCATACCAATTAGAAAAATATTGATAGCCTGGCTTCTCGAGACTCCCCTGCTTTACAGCATAGTAATGATGATATGCTGAAGCTGGCCCGCACATAGATGTGATTGGTTACAAGGAAGTTTGAGACTTAAGAAACATCAACGATTAAAAAAAAAGTTGTTGAGACTATCTTTGATTCATTTAAGTTTTAAGGAGAAAATGCTCAGCAATGGGGTTGACACAATTTGCACATTCATTTTCTGTAAGTACATTTATTTTAAAAAATTAAGAAAAAAAAGTGTCATTCACATAAACATTAAAAACCTGATTTTCACCTCAGGGGGTCTTTAAAGGATTTCTTTACACAGAATAAAAACAAAAAAGGTGTGGAGAGGTGGGGCCTTAAATGATAACCACTGAATCCAGGAAAGGTCATTTTAACCTTTTTATGCATTCATTTAGGATTTCTCAATTCACAATCCATATTTCATCGATAGAATATATGGGAATGTGTCATCACAGATTTCTTACCCAGGGACATGAGCTCATCATCCAGAAGGCTGATACCCAGCTCGTGCAAACATGGTGTCTGAGATTCAGAGAAAGACTGGGCTGAAAGGGAAGTGTCCAGTCCTGTCAGGTCCAACAAAGCAGTACTGCTGCCTATGAAACACCAAGAGCATCCAATCACACTTTAGAAATAACATAGGAAAAAATGTGCGACCACTAAATTTTTAAAAACTACTGAACAAGGTTCACAGTGAACAGACTGATTTTCAACCTGCTGTGAATTGTTACAACAGGGCTAGGGATTTTGTGAATTCAGATTATACTTGTGCACTTTTCTATCCCCACCCACGGACAATCAGATCGACATAGGGTTATTAACAGAAGCTATTGTAAAGGTGGGTTGAAAATTGCACTTTGTTTGCTCTTTAAACAGCATTCTGGCAAAAATGGAACACTCTGTCAGCAGCTTTCTCACCTGTACAAGACAGCATTTTGCTTCAGGGCAGAACTGACAGCGGTAAAGTACCCATTTAATAATCCTTTATGATTAATTCTTTGAGGCTCAATATCTCTAGAAATCATTGAGCCCATGGCTGGCATCAGTGCTGTACCTGGGAGTCTGGCTGTATTGCTGCTGTCTCCATTCACCTCTTCCCCCTTCACTAGCTGCCTGTATAGATTGATCACCTGTGTTAAGCTGTCATTCGCCTGTAAGATCTCAGCTGCAGACAAAACAAACAAAAGACAGTGTCGTAAATTTACCACATTCATCAACTCATGAGCTATTTGTGACATTCTTGATTTTCCCCTTAAACCTGTATGGCTCACCTAGAGCTTCATCATTGTCCTCAGTATCACTGGCTAGTCTGAACAAAGTGGGTCTCATTTTCTCACAGCGCTGGTACAGATCCTACAACAACACAATAAAAAGACCACACAGGAATATTTAACATATAGGGAAATATTCAATAAATATTTCTTTTCTTTTATGTTAAATGTGGCACAGTAGTTCTGAATCCACCAGTGCCATTTCAGTAGTGTGACAGCCTGTCAGGTGTGTGTTACACACGTATTTGCTGACACACGCATATCTTTGCTGATATGTGTGTTACATACCTTAATTAGCTCCTCATTGCTATGTGAGCTGCTCTCTTTGCTGTAATCTCCCAGTAGCTGTGTGAGAAGCCCAACGCTCTCCTTTACTTCCTGAATAGCATTCACCCTTTTCGACACCTTCTCCATACGCTTCTGATCCTGAAAACACATGGTATATATTTCACACGCAAAAGCTCACAAAAATATACGGTGCAATAAAAAAAAGCAGGAATTAGACTCTTTCAATAAAAAAAGTACAATTATCAAAAGTATACTTCAGTTTTTCTGCTTATATAGTACGCATAACACAGATTTCATCATTAACTAGTGTGCGCAATCTAAACGCAGATACTCAGAATGCTCAGCTAAGATTTGCATCTAGAGGTTTTTTTGCACTAATTAGTCCACAGGGTAGCAAGAAAGTGATAATTAAAAAAAATCAATATGACATTTTCATAATTTATTAACGATGATAATGTATTATTTCGAGTTCATTGTCAGTAGCAGTCGCTTTCTCTTACTTTATGTATCAATATTTTTGTTGTTGACCCAAGCAAATGGAGACCCAAGTAGTCACAAGAAGAGTCACACCAAGATACAAATAGGAGTGATGGTGGCATCCAAAAAGATGTTTATTACAAATAAATATGGTTAAGAGCACGAATAAAACAAAGGTTATTAATAAAACTAATAAAAAAATGTCAAGTATAGGGATCGCAGTTCATCTGTGCAGACCAGGCAAAACGGTTTCAAATCGCACGTGATTCTTGGAGTAATTTTAAAGTTTAACTCTCAGAGTGAAAGTTTATGATTTACAATTTGGTTCCTGTCAGTTTAAATAGTCAAGTGATAAAATTTCTGTATTTGAATACTGACAGTGTTTGTCTTTTTATGTTTGTCTTTGTTTTATTGTATTTATCTATTCTTGTCATTTTTTTATACAGTCTCACTCAATTGAGGAATTGATCTAGATTATTTTCTAATACAACTATTCAAGTCATCTGGTGAAATCCTTTTCAAATTATATTATTCAATAATACCAGGGCAGAGCTGGTAACTTGAATATTTCATATCTCGATTCATGTTTTCCCATAAGAAATAATAGAAAACAAATTAATCCGTTCCAGATCCATAACAATGGGGGAAAAAAACATTTTTATAGACACACATACAATTATAGTGCATGTATAGAGTATAAGAATTCGTGTGATATCAAATAAAATTTGGTTTTACGTTTTTAAAGACAGTAGCGGCAGGTGCGGAGGAGGGACAAAGGGGGATGGTACATAGACAGTTGATTACATGAACACCATGTAATTTACGTAAACTTAAATGAACATAAAATTGAACAATTGAACATATTGAACTTAGCTTACGTATTTTTTTTTTCACTTTTCTATTTTATATTATCGTTTTGCTTTTTTCGATTTGTATTCTTTACTTTTCTGACCTTTTTTCACCTGACTACCCTCACTTTCACTTGGTGCAGACCTTATAACAAAATACCTATCGAGGGAGATTTGTTTTGACTGCCGTTGATGTCTCCCTCTCCTCAGCTTCCTTTTGTTTCAAAACATCGTAGATTAAGCTGGTCTTCTCACAGATGATCGTCTCGGTAATGGTATCTCATGACATCTGCTTCTCCTTTGTCCACAACAACAGAAGCCTCTCCATCTCATCATTTATATTAGAATGCAACTTCGATATAACAGTCACGCCCTTGGAAGGATTTACATTCTTGATAGCATCCTAGTGGATGTACTGCGATCATACATGCGTGCTTGTAAGGTAGACAAAATTGACTCGAGACACCAGACTGTCCCCGAGACACATCACGCTGTGACAAAATACACATCTCCAGACACTCAATCTGCTGGGCATAACACCTCACTTTTGAATTTCTCTCTGTTCACCCCCCTTTCCCTCATCTCTTCTCTCCAAATGATGAAATCATTCAGCCAACAGACTACATGGTTTAATGTGAAAAATGACCATAGAATGTAATAAATGTTTGTTATCATTTGAAAATGTCGAAGTGTGACTGGTACAAAGGTCTTATTCCCCCATAAGTAGTAAACCAAAAGTGTTAAGTTAAAGAGTTTAGAAATGTCTGACTTATTGAGATTGGGTTGCCCCTCCTAAGAGTTTTCCATGATAATTACAGTCTATTTTCAATAACCAAAAGGTCCATTGTTAACTCAGGTCTGCAAAGGCGCGTCAGGTTAGTTAACAGACTGAAACCCAGTTCGAGTTGGATTTTAGGAAACCACCAACTGAGGTCTTTGAGCTCTGGCTAACACTTAGGCGCTGGTTAAGTGTACTTGGACTGTAAAGGCCAATAAATGGAATTTCCGTTTCCACAACGAAATGTTGATAGACCGAGCTAAATAGGGTGGGCCTTCCCTCTGATTATCGTAAACATTATTCTAGCTAAGCGTACGTGGGAAACCACGGTGTGACTAAACCAAAGCTACTATAGACAAAGAAATACTGGTCGGCTTATATTTGTAGTAGTGGTCGTGAACTCTGACTAGAAAGTGTTATTAGTGTTACTTTAATTATGGTTATATGGATCTATTCGTACTTTTAGACGAATGGAATCGGCCCTCTAAATAGTATTAGTCAATTATCTCTGTCTCTGACTAAGAGCGACATTGAGATCCGGGAATGAACGAGTGTAATAAGAGTAACGAGATCGATTGATAATCAAATGTCTATTTGCCAAATTAATACACAAATAACTGAAACACCAATTTGCTTTCCAAACTAAATTCACGGTCATATTTAAACATGGAGTCAGATAAGAAACTAAACGATGGAATTTGCCACGACTGAAAAGACTGAATGCGCAGTGTGTTACAATTGGAGAGCAGGAACGTGTGCGATGCGGAGACAGGCAAGGAGACGTGGAAATCCAAACTGAAAGTACTTTTATTCAAAACCGAGAACAGAAAACGGCACTTAAGAGTACAAAACACAGGAACTAGGAACACTAGAGAACGGCATCCACACACAGATAATTTCCACATAGGAACGTCAGCAAGAGACAAAGACTAGGGAGAACATTAGGGTTTAAATAGACAGGATAAGGGGCACACCTGGAGACACTAACGAGATGATTAACAAGACAGGTGTGGAAGGATCTAGAAAGTCCCGGAAGTGAACAAGAAGTGACATCATGATAGACAGGGAGTGACAACAGGAAGTTAACCCATGACCTTGCTGACAGGGAAGTGACAGAGACAATATGACTGTGACACAGTGATCCTTCACGCTCCTCTGAAACCGAGCTGAGCGAGATCACGCTCATATTTATTGACAATTTCATGCTTCTTTTCCGTGGTCATCATGCGTTTCTTCTTCTCACTACCATCCTTACCACTCACTTTCTTAGAATTCATCTCTATTGTGAAGAATAATGCACAAAATAGAGAGAAAATCACCTACTCGCAGGCGATGCATACAGAAGTTAACGAACACGTGAAGCGAACATGCGTCGCATCGGAGTAAGTACACGTGCTCGTATCTCGAATATTTACTCATAACTACAAGCAAAATATCTGCCCGAAGGCTTGCTCGTATCTTGGAATACTCGTACGTAGGGACACTCGTATCTCGAGGTATTACTGTACATAAAACAAAAAAACTAAATATTGTAATGTTCGTTTTTTCCAATATCGTGCAGGTCTAGACAAACAAGTCATGTCACCTTTATTTCTATACTGCTTTTTACAACAGAGATGGATTAAAGCAGCTTTACAGAGATAACAGGAAAATAATGTGACAAAGATTTTTTGGGCTGTACAACAGTTCTAGAAAAGTAGGCTAATCAATAATATTGATGAATATTAAGTGTCCCCAACTAAGTAAGCCAGAGACGACAGTGGCAAGGTCCTCAAACTCTTTGAGGTGACAGAATGCAGAGAATATAATACAAATATAAACTAGCAAAAAACTAGTAAAAAAACTAGTAAAAAAACACAAAAACAGGGAAGGGAAGACCAACTTCAAGGTCTCTCCATCACACACCCCCCATCCCTCAAAACTGACAGTGTGTCACAGTCTTAACACTATTTATTTTCATATTTTGCATACTCGTTTTAATAAAAATCAACTTGGATGCAAACTACATTTCCATTTGTTCCATCATAGAGTAATTCTCCTTTACCACCGCTCTGGTCACGATCACAATACTACTTAAATGTGAGTTTTTTTTATGTTAATATTAGAATGTTGAACTATCATTTTCTGCTTCTGTTCTTCTGACAATTGATCTGAAGGGTAAATTTTGCCATGCAGCATCTAACGAACTCACATTAATTTGTTTTTTTGTTCAGTCTGACAGTTATTTGTTCTGCTTTTGGTGTGAATAGACCATTTGTTGATGTTTTGTATTTCATTGTTCTGGGAAATAGATGCTAAAATCCACAGAATAAATGAAATAGAAGACATTCAATTATAGAAATACACATCTACTCACCTCCTGAACCATTTCTTTGATGAGTTTGTTTGCTGCCCGCAGGTCCTCGGGGTGAGTGCTATTCAGAAGTCGGGACAACATCTATTGAATCAGAAGAAGAAAGTATGGGACAGAGAAAAGAAAGACCTGGACTTATCTTAAAATACTTCACTGGTTCACAAACATTTTTGCCATAGTTTTGCGCACGTCACATGTCAGGTTGAACTCCTGAATCCTTAAGTTTCAACCAAGCTACACACAGTAAAGTCATATTAGGAAAAAGGAACGTGAATTAATTTATTACCTTTGATTTCTCCTCATCCTCAAAAATGGCATTCTTGGGCCTGGGTGGAGGAGGAGGACAAGGCTTGTCATCAGGAAGATCTGGATCCTGTTTAATAATACCTGGAAAGAGATGATAATCAGTTACATAAACATAGCCTATGTATTAACAAACAGTCCACAAAAATCACAACATGAACACGCATGACAGTACAAATACAAATATGACTATTGGCCATAAATATATCAACTGTAAGACGCAGTATAGAAGTCAGTTATGAGAAATCAGGACAATGCACATCAGGTTACCTTGTTTCTTAAGCATCTGGTAAGCGTCAGAAATTTTCGTTTCTTCAGGTAAATTAACAGTCCAGCTGTACATCGTTTCTAAAACTTTTTTCTTCACTGGTTCTGGGGCTCGAGAACCAAGATACTGTAACAGAAATAGAGTACAGGGACTGTTACTGACAAATGATTTAGGAGCTAGCGTTCATATGTGCAATCTAACAAATGAGCATAAATGATTCTAGAGCAGAGGTATTCAAATGTTGAACCACGGACCTCAAACCTCGGCTAAGTTCCATCCAGACCACGGGACATAATAGTGCCATTTTTCAGTTTCTACAGTTTAAAGTGAGCAGCAGGTAAATTCAAGCCCTTTCCATTTCATGCTTTCTCCCGATAAAGATGTAAAGCACCACGTGAATAGCTGCAGATGATGCAGTTATTTTTCTATTTTAACCACAGTAGCAGAAACAAGGCGAGCAGAGAAGTAGAGCATACTTTTGCTAAAATGCTGTGTAAAACAAGAATACAACAAATACAATTTTATCTCATACAGATCCGATCATTAAACTAAATCAGGTTAGTGAGAACTAAGTTAACTTGTGGCACCTCTAGAAATTATTAATCACCATATTAAGAGCATTTCATAATAAACAATGTTAGAATTTGGAAAACATTTTTAAATGGAATAAGCCTACATTATGCTTGTGGATCTCTATAAACAAACATACTCAATAATGTGACTAACCAGAATAATATATTATAGAATATGTTTTATTGCTACGTGGTAAACAAGTTAGTGGGTGCAGTAGATTCTCAGAAAACAAACAAGACCCAGCATTCATTCCTTCACTCAGCATGCTCTTAAGGCTGTGCAATCGGGCATTAGTTGAAAGGGGTGTGTTCAAAAAAATAGCAGTCTCTGCCGTTGACTGTACAAACTCCAAACTATTTTGTACAAATGTTTTTGTTTCTAGGATTTAGAATCACTAAACTAATATTTAGTTTTTATAAATCTGTGTAGCATGGAGTCAACCAACTTGTGGCACCTCTCAGCTGTTATTCCACTTCAAGATTATTTAACAACATTCCACAATTCATTTACATTTCTTGGTTTTGCTTCAGAAACTGCATTTTTGATATCACCCCACAAGTTCTCGATTGGATTAAGGTCCGGGGATTGGGCTGGCCACTCCATAACATTAATTTAGTTGGTTTGGAACCAAGACTTTGCTCATTAACTAGTGTGTTTGGGGTCATTGTCTTGTTGAAACAACTATTTCAATGGCATGTCTTCTTCAGCATAAGGCAACATGACCTCTTCAAGTATTTTGACATATGCAAACTGATCCATGATCCCTGGTATGTGATAAATAGGCCCAACACTATAGTAGGAGACATATGCCCATATCATGATACTTGCACCATCATGCTTCGCTGTGTACCGTGGTTTGAATTCAGAGTTTAGGGGTTGTCTCACAAACTGTCTGTGGCCATTAGACCCAAAAAGAACAATTTTACTGTTATCAGTCCACAAAATGTCCCTCCATTTCTCTTTAGGCCAGTTGATGTGTTCTTTGGCAAATTGTAACCTCTTCTGCACATACCTTTTTTAACAGAGGAACTTTGCGGGAGATTCTTGAAGATAGATTAGCTTAACACAGACGTTTTCTAACTGTCACAGTACTTACAGGCAACTCTAGACTGTCTTTGATCATCCTGGAGGCTGAGCATTTCCCATTCTGGTTATTCTTCGATCTAATTTGATGGTTATCTTGGATTATTCTGGTTAGTCACATTGTACTGCTATTATTTTGAACAATACTGTATTAGCTGTTTTTAAATATTTTATTTAGTTATTCTCTTCACGAACTTCTCTAGCAGCAGTAGTGTAATTTTGTGTAAATTCTGCATTTTATAATGATCTCTTGTGTTGCGGAAATGTGTTTTACTTCTCCTTACTGTCCATAACGGTCATCATCAGCTGAGAAGTTAATCATGCTGACTCTTGCAACTCGTCTCATTTCGAAGGACTATAGAAGAGAGGAGAATCTCTATTTCAAAGGTTGTGTCCTCTGGAGGTCACATTTGTTGGCCAAATACATCATAAAGGAAGTCTTACTTCCTACAAAACAGTAATCTTTATAAAATTGACTATTATTCTTAGTGAATTGACTGACAGATGCAACCTCCGGAGGACACAGCCTTGAAAATAAGACAATTGCTTATTGCTCATTTGGCAATAAGGCTTAATGGCTCATTGCCATTATGTTTTACATAGTTAAACATTCACTATAAAACACATTCACTATAAAACATCACACTATCCTGTACATGCAAACTAAATCACAAACGTAGGATAAAACACTGAAATGACTTTGGTTGTCAACTCAAAACCAATCCTGTAACAGAGGTTTGTTTTCATTTATTTCATGCTTATTTTAAGTTATGTGGCTATAACTTTGAAACATTTGAGTATTTTAACATATAAAACTTCGCCCATGTACTTCTACTGTATGTGCTTCACTGTAACCTTTTTTTTACTGTACCTCACTGTAACCATTTTTGCTTTTTTTTTAGGCGTTAAAATGAAACGTTAATAACTTTAGCGGTCAGAAAACTGATCAATAAAGACTGTTCAGAAGTGCTGTCGTCTATGCTTACATTCCATCTTAACTGCAGTGCTTAAGGATTTCACAGTGTTATGCATTAGTGAAGCAACAAAATGAAAATTATTTGAATAAATAAACATTTATGGACAATAACTTTCAATTTGCTCAATGTTTTGATATTTTGTTATTACACTAACATCCTTTGATTGAACTGAAAGAAAGTAACATTGGTCCTTTATATACACACACAGACAAAACATACCTTAGGGGAAACCACTTTGATCAGCTCGTTCAGGAAACGGAACTTCCCCACCTCATTATGGAACCTTTTCCCACAGTTCTTCACACAGGTTTCTAGAACCTTATGACACAAACACAATTCAGATGAATTATTCATACAGAACATTTACACCCTGAATCAATGAAATTAACAAGAAAACTCATAGTAACATTTAAATTATAACTAATTTCTAGATGAGTCAATGACGCTCCTGTCGCATCTATTGATTTTTTTTTAAACGAACCAAATGGTACAAAACATGTACAAAAAAACTGTTGCCTGTTACCATGACCCCCATATTTTAAGGCCATCCCGAAAATATTTATTAAGATGCATTGAAGATGTAAAGAAAATATGTTTTTGTTTTTTTACTTGACAGTTAGTTGTTTTTTCCAGCTTCTGGCAAGAAATGTTTATAGTAAAACCATAGCCATATCTATTTTTGTTAAAAACTAATTTATATTTGGTTTACCTGCATCAAAAATTTCTTCCAAAGTAGCACGTTTTAGGAATAAAGGATAATGACAAAAAGAACATGACGACGGATCTTCTGATATTAAAAATGTGTCTACTCTAGGGTTCGAATAAATGCAACATTTCTGAAGGACTTGGATAAATTTTTTATTCTAGTCATTACAGTTCTAGAGTTATTAGGGAAAACATGGTTACTACCTTGCACATGCTAAGATTAGTAGTGATCAGTCATTCACAACGCAAGTTAATAACTGCTGAAACTGGCTGCTGATAGCCAACCATTTGTACTATACATTTTTCATGGTTTAGTTATCACTTGCCCTTAAGAAAATCCTTGATCAAACGGTTGTTGATTTGTGAAGCTTTTATTTGAAGCAGCCCTTATGGGCAGAAGTGGACAAATATTTGCCTGCACCTTCAGAATATCCTGTTGTCTATGAGTTCAAGTTTCTTTAAGTTTATTTATAACTTATTAGTTATATCAGCATTTATAAGTCAATTAGTCAAAATGGGCAACACCAGACAATTTTATTGATTCATTTATTTCCAATACTTTGACAAAATCAAAATTGAGCAACAAATAATCCTACTCCCAATAATCCCAATCCTACCATGAGTGCCTGCATTGCCTCCCACTCCTGAGGGGACTGAATCTTGTGAGCAAGAAGCCTGGTGGCGAGCTGTGGACTACACACACAATGCAAAATAAAAAGAACAATCTGTAAAACAGGAACCCTAAACATTTATATTTGGAACAATTACTGAATGATATTGTGATCCTAATAGTTTTTATTTGTATGATCCTCATTGAGCATGTGGTTTTCATTAGCAGTATTAAAAGACTGCTGTGTCCCACATACAACAGTTTTTGATTTAATCTCTCTCTCTTATGTCACAGGTCTGTCAAACACACACACACACGTGCACACACACGCACACACAGATAAATGTCAAAGGGGTGACAGCCTACTTGGTTTTCTCCAAGTTTCCATCATATGAAGCTCAATGAAATAAGGACAGGTGTATCGTTACCCTGTGTGTTTCTGCCTTTGGGGAAATTACATGACCATGTACAGCCACGATGACAAAAACAATCTCATTCACTATAAACACAAATGGTCCTACTTCTACTTTCTCATATTATTAGTCACTCAAATATAGGTAAACCCTGCAAATATTATATTTATCATCATGTATGATCATCAGTGCTCACAAAAAAATGGCTTGAATCAGCTACTGAAAACCTTTATACGTTTTATGTTTACATTCAGAAGCAGAATGTAATTAGAGCTCACTAAACTGCCACTAAGAGGAGAGAAGTTGATTTCTAGTCATTAAAACCGCCACAATGTATAGTGTACTGTAGGGATGATGTCAAAACCAGGAGGACTAATTCACCACTGTTTCCCTCATGATTTTCCTAAGGTGTTTTTTAAAGGGTTTTTTCAATTTATGAGTAAAATAAGGACTATGGTAAACATAACTTACAACACTTAAAAAGTTTTGCTCTACAAATGTAAATTATACCCACCATTTGGGATTTCAGCAGTGGCGTCATTCCCACAAGACACTTTGACAGGGTGAATTTTTATATTCAGTTAAATAAATATATATGCAAATTTCCAAGTTAAGTGCAACACTTTAACTATTTAGATGTGTGCAGGTTATGTGTTTCTTCTAGTGGCTCAAAGTGGCTCCATTCACAGTGAATGTTACTCCAAACAAAATCAATTGTGGCAGCGCTAGATTAGTAACAACTTTCAGTTGATTAAAATACAATTTTTCCAGTCAAACATTTATTAATTGAAGATTTCTTAAAAATTGTGTTAAAATATTATTTCGTTCTTGTGTATCATCTTACCCCTAAAACTGTGGACAGAGAAAATGCTTAGTGTCTGGTAATGTCAAGCTCACTACACAACCATATCGAAAAAAGCTAATTTTGAATACATTTTTTTTATAAACACTTACGTTTCTGATAAGTAACTAGATAAGAACGGGTTGTGTTTGAGTGTGTGCAGTTTATATTGTAGAAGAAAACATTCAAGTATTGTCATAGGAAATTCTTGAGGGAACCAGTGGAGTATTAGACTACTCTGATTTGACATCAGGCTTAAAATGACTCAAATCAGGCTAGTGAAATATTAGACCCCTGAGGGTGGACCTTGTGCTTATGAACTGCTCAATGTCACATACCTGAGACTTCTATGAGCAATTTTAACCTTCTAAATGTGTATAGGACTCTCTCTGGGACCATGCACAATGAATGCATTTTCGAATTTAAAAGTGTGAGATGCAAAGACGTTTAAAACAACAGAAATCAGTACAGTAAAACACAATGTGTGTGGTTCCTCACTGTGCATATTTAAGAGAAACATTTACGCTTAAAAATTGTTTATTGACGCACCCTTCAGGTTCATTGCTGAGCTGGTCACAGAACAGTTGAATACTTTCCCAGTCAGTTTCTCGATTTAAAGGGTTGGTCGCTTTGTCTACAGGTGACAAAAAAAAAGTCAGAAAGACAAACAAAATCTACCTAAAAACCTATAACAAGCAAATCAATACAACTGTAAATCAACAATTATAAGACAAAAGCAAACAATAAGAAATCCTAAGTGTTTAAAAAAATTTATAAAGAATTATTAGAACCATAAAAGACTATGTGAATCTAGAACCTGATCACAACAAAGACAATGCCTTTTTATATCACATACAAATTCCTTGCTCCTTTGAAAAGCAGCCCCTTATTATCAAAAGCAGTCAAATTTTACTCACCAATAAGCCTAAACCACACTAGTTCAGGAGTCTTCATAGTTATAACGTCAGAACCATGAACATATTAACACTCACATTCATTAAATCGATTTCTATATGTACTACATACAATTTCCAAAAGCAAAAATCATATTCAAAAGCCAATTGATGCCACTGGGCTGACCAGTCTAAAAAGTTAAACAGATAAAAAAAATAAAAAACAGTTTTAACCTAGTGATTTGACTTCATTTTAAAGTTGTCGTGAAACTTTAATATTGTTACATTTTTCCGAATGAAGTGGCTAATTGTAGGGCAGGGCTGGATTTTATCCATTGTGAAGTGGCCATTGTATATACCAGACTGGAGGCAGATCTGAATGGGATTGGTTAACAGCAGTTTGACCAAATAAATGTCAGCAGGGACAGAGAGAAGTGAAGTCAAATCACAGGGAGACTGAGGTCCAAAAAATTAAATACATAAAGTTGCATGCATGAATAAATCATTCACAATAAGACAAGTGACAACTAAAGACAATACTGTATATAGAAATCGATTTTGATTTGATGCTATTAAAAATATTAATTAGAATTCTAGTAATTTGTGTACAACTTCTTAGTGAAAAAAATAAGCACATAGTAAGTGCACCTGTAATCTGTAATTGATGTTGAATCCAAGACGATAATTCAAGGGGTTGGAGGGTAGATAAAGGTCGTTTTGTATGTTCATTTTGTTGTTGATAAAATAATCTTTACCTGCATCACAAGTGAGCTACATAAAACTGACTAAAATGTAGGTTGGATATGGCCCCTTTATGGAAGCGGCAAATTTCTTATATTTTCTTGACTGACATGTTGGATGGCAGAACAGAAATAGGGTATAAATTGGGACGTTACATTATAGAGGCATAACAAATATTATGTCATTGAATGTCTTCATTCAACATTTCATTAATTATGAGTCTGCTTTCTTTGAGACTCCTCCCTTTTGACTAACGAAGAGATATATAGTTAGTAATATTACAACTCTTCTTTACCTGTTAATCACAGAACACACACTCGCACAGCAGGAAAGACACACATACACAAAATACACTAAAACAAAAATGTGTCAGAAACTTAACTATATCGTCGTTAGCAAGCTAATAACTCCACTGCCAACAACAACATGACACTCCGAACCTGGCCTCAACAAAGCGCCTGAGCCAAGTCAACAACTTAGGCTAATGCATGTCCTTGATATCTGCACTGTCAAATTAGACTGTAATAAATTAGTAGTTTAGATGTGTTTGACTTACTAATGCGGGACTCTAAGCTCTGTTCATCAGGCGGAGCCGCCATCTTCACCAGAGATCACAAGACCCAAATCTCGCGATGAAACACGTGACATCTCTACATAAAGAAGTACTTCTGCATATTTTTTTTTCATGAAATGAAACTATACATTATGATTATTTGGCCATGACCTTGAAATCACACTCATTTCATATGGTGAATTTATACAAAAAGAGCATTGCCAGTTTTGTCATGGTGGCCTTGTTCTTTACGGTCAGGCAGAGTCGAGGTTTTACAGCACAATGTGCGACACGGAAATGTAGTACAGTGTTTCTAAAGCTCATTGTGGTTCATCATATGCATATAACTGCGAATGTCCAATCCAATTTGAGCCTCGGATGGATCTAAATTTGCCAGTTCCTGTGACAAACATGCTACTTTTTTTACGGGATGTGTTGTATTCCATTCTAAATCAAAAGAGAAAATAGAAATCCTATGTATCCTAGACGTGGTTCAAAGTAAAACGTCATTAAATAAATCAAATGAATGTAGGCTACTCATCCTAATAATTCTCCATGTTTTTACCAAAGTTGATCAGGATTCCACCTGATCAACTGCTTGTTAATACATATCAGCCAATCACAGGACAGCAACTCAATACTCAGGCATTTAGATATTGTCAAAAAAATCTCTGAAGTTGAAGTTCAAACTTGGGGCTATTCCAGAAGCAGGTTATGTGACATTTCCAGGTATTTTTAAGAGTGAGTAAGTGGATAACTCAACTTTAGGTTCAAAAAACGGAGGTAACGTTCAGGGTATGCAAAAAAGATAGACCTGATCCAGAGCACATTCAGTTTGAGGGTTAGTTTTGTTCAGAATTGTCCAGCACATGTTTGCCCTATTGATGAGGCTCTATTGGGTGTGAGAGATGTAGAAAATGTCCTGTTGCAATAAACAAAACAAAATCTTTTGAATGCAGATCAATGATCTGTGAGATGATAGATGGATATAAGTCTATCTATAAATCTATCTTTAAATTTATCGTTATATTTTTGCAACAGGGTGTTTCCTATGCTATAATGTATTTATATAATAGACAATAATTTATAATACGGTATATCTTACCTTTCAAGCAATGTGGACAATTGCAAAATAACTCAAAAAAAACAAACATTTACAGCCATGTTCTCTTTGCAAGCACAAGTCTTTTTATCTTATAATTACCAATATAGTCTATATATAGACTACATATAGAAACAATATACGTAGTCCTTATTCACAGTGATTAAACAATTTTCTTTCTAAAAGACTATTTAAAAAGCTGGTGATATTTACAAAGAATGTACATCAGCATTAAACAAAATAAGAAGAATGTAGTATGTCACACTTTTTCTTAGGTAACATTTCCATGGTGACTCATGGATTCTTCACTCTGTTCAGAATGTTTTTTGTGTTAACCGTGAATATTCTGATAAACAAGGTTTGGGTTAATCAAACTCACCCATAGAGCAAGAAGAAAACCACCTGACTTTACTAGACTTTCATAAATGTGGCTTTTGTGATAATTGTTGCAAAATAATGGAAGTTATAAAGCTATGATTTTTAAAAACATTAATAATAATAATAATAATAATAATAATCAGTTACATTTATATAGCGCTTTTCCAGAGCTCAAAGCGCTTGGGGGGATCTCCTCAACCACCAGTGTGCAGCATGCACTTGGATGATGTGACGGCAACCTGTGCCAGAACGCTCACCACACACCAGCTAAGGAGAGGAGACAGAGCAATGAAGCCAATTAGAGTATGGGGGGGGGGGATTAGGAGGCCGTGATGGACCAAGGCCAACGGGCAGATTTGGCCAGGAATGCCGGGGTTACACCCCTACTCTTGCAAAGTACTTCCTGGGATTTTTAATGATCACAGAGAGTCAAGACCTCGGTTTAACGTCTCATCCAAAGGACGGTGCTTGTTGCAGTACAGTGTCCCCGTCACTATACTGGGGCGTTAGGACCCACACAGGCCGCAGGGTGAGCACCCCCTGCTAGCCTCACTAACACCTCTTCCAGCAGCAACCTAGTCATTCCCAGGAGGTCTCCCATCCAGGTACTAACCAGGCTCAACCCTGCTTAGCTTCAGTGGGCAACCAGTCTTAGGCCACAGTGTGATATGGCTGCTGGTAAATGCAACAGACGATAAGTTATATATTGGTTATGTAGCTTTGGTAGTTTTTACATTGTATATTTAAAGCAGTGCTGGAAGGACAGGGTCTCAGAAAACAGTTCTGTTAGAAAACTGTTAGAATAAGGAGATATTTGCAAGAATTCAGACAGTATTATGAGCAGCAGCAGTAGAAACAGCAAGCCTTTTTGAGACATTTTTGTGTTTGTATGTTTTTCCCCAGAAGAGGGGAAACTCTGCCGAAACGCAGGTGTCTGCAGTCCATTATTTTTTTATATTGATTAATTATTTCTATTTAAGTGTACGTTGGATTCTCTTTTTTGTACTTCCACAGTATACTAATAAATAACTCAATATACCTATAATATTTTATTATTTGATCTTCATTCTTGACTGAAATTTTGTAATAATATAAAAGCGATATGTGACAGGAACGATAAACTAAAGATGTCGATTTTTGAAACCAACGAATGACGTCATCAAAGCCAGCCTTCCATCACTGAGCGACGGAAGTACCTTTACCGGAGAGAGAGCGAGTGTGTGAGTATCGTTTCTAAAGCGGGAAACGGATTTATGGGAGTAATCAAAAATATTCGTGGCAGGTAGTGGTTTTAACTGTTTAAGTTTTTTTATTATTATTGATTATTGCCGATCTGATAATTTAATAGTATCTGAAGGCTATTGAAACCCATCGCACGGTTTATGATTTGACCCATGTAAACGGGAGAATTTACTATTTCGCTTTTTATAACCTGGCTGAGATTAATTGTAGACACTTCCAAAATAAATAGCAGTTTTTAACGTTACCATATATTTGAATTGAATTAGTGTAGGTATTGATCATTGTTGTCACGTGTTTCTAATATATTGTATGCTACGTGTATAGGATCTGATCCATTGTTGTTTGATCAGCTCTTAACGGATTGAAATGAGTTTATTCGGGACGAACACGGGCTTTGGGTCCGGAGGAACAGGTGTATTTGGCACCACCACCACAGATAGTCACAATCCAATGAAGGTGAAATAGTGGAATATAAGAACCGTATTATTATTGTGTATGTGCATGTTAATTCAATTGAATTGAGGTGTCGTTGATAACAGGATGTTGAAGTAACTTCACCACCCGATGATAGCATAAGCTGCTTGGCATTCAGTCCTCCTACGATGCCTGGAAACTTTCTAGTTGGAGGCTCCTGGGCCAATGATGTAAGGCTTTTCCAACCATTTCTCCTATTCCAAGTATATATTTTCTTTCTGTCGTATTTGTATGCATTGACTGGAATAACCATTTACAAAGAAAATATTGCATTTCATATTTGTAGTTATTGAATAATCTATTCAAGTTGTAACATCGATTTGCATATGTTGTTTAACTCAGGTGCGGTGCTGGGAGGTTCAAGATAATGGTCAAACTGTCCCTAAAGCCCAGCAGATGCATACAGGCCCTGTGCTGGATGTGTGCTGGAGTGATGTAAGAACATGCGTGCATTATAAATATTAGTATCTTAAAGTCTTCAACCAAACAATATTCTTCATCATAAAATCTAAAATCTTTTAAAGGAAGTAAATGGAAATCCCTGGACACAAATCATTCTTGTGCACAGTCTCAGAAAATAAGACATGCACTGATTGACGGAAATAAACTTCTTGTTTGTTGCTCAGATTTAGCATCTCATTTGCTCAGAATAAATACATCAAAACTCTCTCTGATCCTAGGTTGTTATGCTTGTTTACTTTCAGTTGTTGGGTCAGAACTGGCAGAGAACTTTAGAATGTTTTGCTGAATTTTTTAAAAGGTGCACAAGAATTGTTGTAATCCAGTTAGTATTTTTAGAATCGAGTGGCTTGATTCTAAATAATAGATTGTTGGACTTTTTTATTTTCATAAATACAATTTGGTATTCCTGCCAGAAATTTAGTTCTACACAAATGTTTTAAAGAACATCTTGAAACAAAGAACCCAGAGTCCTATTTTCCATATTCATTATTTTAACTGACATGATGCATCCTCTTGTCTGATTCTGCTTCTATGTTTTGCGCTAACAGGATGGCAGTAAAGTATTTACAGCGTCCTGTGACAAAACTGCTAAAATGTGGGATCTGAACAGCAATCAGACCATTCAGATAGCGCAAGTAAGCAGTTAATTTCATTTTAAGTTAATTTTATGATAACATACTTCTGTACAATGGGCTAATTAAAGTAAATTATCAGCAAACCCCATACTTTTTACTGTACGTATTTCAGTTTAGTTTGTTTACAGTATGATTAACAGGTTCTACAACCTTTTTCTTTGACCAGCATGAAGGCCCAATAAAGACTATTCACTGGATAAAAGCACCGAACTACAGCTGTATTATGAGTGGCAGCTGGGACAAAACACTGAAGGTGACCCATCTTTGTTTTTAGGGCTTCACAGTTGAAATAAAATGTAAATCCTCAAATGGCCTAGCAAATGTGATCAGATCTCTTTTAGTCAACTTTAAGTACCTTAAGTTGTAGTTGTTAAACATTAATTATATCACAATCCTGTATTTATTTGACCAAATATTGCAGCCATGGTCTAGAGTAGACTAGCAACTGCTTCTCTAATTATCTTTTGTTTTTGCAGTTTTGGGATACACGTTCCCCAAACCCCATGATGTCCCTGCAGATGCCAGAGAGGTGTTACTGTGCAGATGTGGTAAAACAGTGTGATTTTTGAAATATTTATTATTTTTGAATAATAATTGTTAAAGAATCAATTTTTTGAAGGTTCTGTTCCTCTTAGTGTAATTAAAAGCTTTAATTTTGTGTACTTGTATAGCAAAGTGAACTTCTTTCTATCATAACGTCTGAGCATTAACTTTTTTTTGTTTTATAGGTATATCCAATGGCTGTTGTTGCCACTGCAGAACGGGGTCTTATTGTTTACCAGTTGGAAAATCAGCCTTCAGAGTTTCGACGTATAGAGTCGCCTCTGAAGCATCAGGTTCGTTTTAGTTCATTCCTAAAAACTAAATTTTTGAAGTAATCGACTGAATAAATGCATAATTGCACATTTTTGTCTTCTGAGAATAATAAATATTGCTTTGATTTGTATTTAAAGTACAATTTTGTCTAAAGTAATATGATATTCCTTGAGCATAAACGGCAAACCGCTCAAAACAAAGGTTTCATCAAGTTGAGGAGCTACTGACTATTGCTACTCAATAACAGAAGATTTATTATTAGAAAATAGTTCAAATGAAAAGACAAAAGATTTTCAGATTGCACTTCCTGTAGCTCAACTACTAGAGCATTGGTGTTTACAACGCCACGGTTATGGGTTCGCTTCCCAGGAAAAGCACAAACTTGATTAGAATATCAATGTCTTCCTTTGGATAAAAGCGTCTGCCAAATGCATAAATGTAAATTTGCACTGTACTTGTGTAAGAAATTACTGGATAATATAAGCTACATACTATTTTCTTATTACAGTAAATACAAAAACTGAGTAATAACTATGAACTTACTACTAAATAAAACCAATGTAACTGAACCTGCTACTAAACATAACCAACGTAACAACATTAGTAGTAGGTTCATAGTTATTACCCCATTTTTGTAATTACTGTAAGTACATAGTATGTACATTTTACATTGTAAAATACAGTGCTACCCACTTTTGCTCAATAAAACTTATTGAATTATTTTTACATTTTGGGCAGTCTCTTCCTTAAGTTAAACAACATCTCGGTTGTTGCCCTGGATAAATCCAAGATGTTGGTGAACTTAAGGAAGAGACTGTCTTTTTGTGTTGAATCATTGCCCATTTCACCGTTTTATAATCTTTTTTTTTTCTTCTCTGCAGATTCTCTTGCAACCATTGTATTAAACTTGTGTTTTGTTTAACAGCACCGCTGTGTGGCAATCTTTAAGGATAAACAGAGTAAGCCTACTGGTTTTGCCCTTGGCAGCATTGAGGGCCGAGTTGCCATTCACTACATAAACCCACCCAACCCGTGAGTCTGTATCTGATCTGGTTTAACAATGTAATGGCTAATACTGCAACACTGACTAATATTTATCTTTTAACCCAGAGCCAAGGACAATTTCACCTTTAAATGCCACCGGTCCAATGGAACCAATACCGCCACACCCCAAGATATTTATGCTGTGAGTTTACTAGGTTTTCTCCCTGTTTTACACTGTCAAAGACAATATTCTATTAGTAATATTTGCTTAATTTCCCTGTTGTTCAGCCAACTGAAATGGTCTTGCTGTTTGTTTTTCTGTTGTAGGTAAATGCTATCTCCTTTCACCCTGTCCACGGCACTCTGGCTACAGTAGGCTCTGATGGGCGCTTCAGTTTCTGGGATAAAGATGCACGCACTAAGCTGAAGACATCTGAACAATTAGATCAACCAATTACAGCCTGTTGCTTCAATAACAATGGGAACATTTTTGCCTATGCTTCCAGCTATGACTGGTCTAAGGTACATTCTCAGTTAATTAACGTTTGAATGTTATTAACATCAGAAATGACCGTTTTCATCAGTTGTCAGATGTAAATCTGACAGTTTGATCATGTTAGCGTCCAGACAGTAAGTTTATTATTAATAAGGTTTTGCTACAGGTCTGTCATCTGGGGTATTCCAAATGACCGGTTATGCAACATTCCTGGGTCAGTTATAGCATATAACTTTGGAGGATATATAGAAGTAGCCAGAGCAACTTGCTATCTGAACATAACCTGTTCTGGAGCAGGTTATTTTCCTAAGTTTACATATAACGTTTTATTTTACGCTATAATTTATTTTTTATATTTTTCTATAACAATAATGTATTTTATCTCACACATCATTCAAATGTTTTGAATGAAAACAGGACCTTTTCACACCACAACTATAGTAATGCATTTCTATAATTGGTGGCAATTTGCTATTAAAAGGATAGCTCCCTCCAGAAGGAAAATTGTCATGTTTGAATTAGTTTCTTCTGCCGAACTATATATTGAAGAATATTGGTAACCACACAGTTGATGAACCCCATTTTATCTCTCTCTCTCTCTCTCTCTCTCTCTCTCTCTCATTAAGCAAGAGTAAATGATGACACAATTTTCATTTTTGGATGAATTGTTGTTTTAAACAAAAGTAGTACTGTATCTTTCTTAACGCTGGTTTCCATGGTGATTCCTACATTCGGCGTTCTGTTGAGAATATCTTGTTCACTGTGAACATTGCTCTGGGTTGGCTCAACTTGCACCCACTTGTGTATTTGGATTAAGTAAGCTTTGAGAATTTTAAAGAGAATTCAGGGTATATGTGACAGGAAGTTACTAGCCTTGCTTAATGGAATATTCCCTGGGTCTTTAAAGTGAGGTGGGTTTTGTATTTATTGTTCATCAACTGGGGAAAACCTGTTTAAAAAGTATCGGCAACAAATTTTTTTCCCGTTTCATTACTATTGTTGTGGTGTGAACTTCTTGTACTCGTATTTTAGAATAACTTTTTAGAATTATTATAGTTTTGTCCTTTTGTGTGAACAGGCCTTTAGAATGTTGCTTTGATTTGGTGTTTACTTTGTTACTTGGATATACTTACAATACCAATGAAAGCATGAGAACTTTGACAAACCATCTTTCTGGTGAACTCTAGTGACAACCGGTGTGACCTGATCACTGTTTTGTTTCTTTTGCTTTGTTTAACAGGGACACGAATATTATAATCCCCAGAAAAAGAATTACATCTTCTTGAGGAATGCAGCTGAGGAACTGAAGCCTCGGAACAAGAAATGGTGAGGGCGGGATATCCATTACCATGGAGACTGTCTTTCGGGAAAGGCCCGATGTCCTTCTTTTCTTGCTCTGACTTACCTTTGTGTGCAGTTGTGATGCTTTCTGAGACCTTTAGTATCTCATGAGGGATAAATAAGTTGCTTTAAACTTAATGGGATAAATTGTGAAGGAGTATTAAGTAGTTTATAAAATGGTATATAGAAAGTAGATTATTGTTAAGTTCAAAGTTAAATGTTCAGGCGTCTCATTTATAAAGCGTGTGTACGCACAAAACGGGGCTGGAAACGTACGTACGGCAGTTCCCACGCAAAGGTTGTGGTCTATTAAAAAAAAAAACTTGACGGGAGAATGTGCACACCTTTTAAGCAAACTTTGAGCTGCGTGTACGCATATTCTGGAGACAAAGGGAATTGTCGACACATGGTGAGGTCGTGAACTGAAGTTAGATTGTAGAAACTAAATGTGAGAAGAACGATTATAAGAATTAATATTTAACTTTCACTCCATTTCATACGTTATATCCACATTATTATTAAAATTAAATCCAACAGTGTTATTTTTGCCGATTGTTTTAGGGTATATACATCTAGTAAAATCCAAACGTAATTCAAAATGTATTAATAAAATAATAGTAATTGACACTGACTGTCACATTGTCCACAACGGGAGCGCAGGAGGAGATGGCGCGACTACATGTGATACAGAATAGCATGAAATACCCTTTTATTAGAGAACTGCAGAACACAGTGTAAAAAGGAAATATTTTCCTTAATGTACATATATCATAAAATGGTCTGCAAATACAGTCATGAAGCACAATCTCTACTCATCATTGGTCCTAACTATTACGGTATTTATTACAAAATCGTCAAGAAGCATGTGTTCACTATAACATTTTCGCCTACAAATTAATTGTGATTTTGTCAAGGTGTTAACGATCAGTCTATTTGCTAGAAACGTATAAATCCTCCAGTGACCAAGTGGAGTATGTATTGCTTCATGATGGCACTGTTGGAGGATTATGCCAATGGCAGAATAAGGAGAGAAATAACAGTTTTCTGAGCCTCCACCTCCCCTACAAGTTTTTCAATATCAGTGTCTGAGAAGTTGCGTCTTTTTTTTCTTCTTTTCTCACCTGTCACCATTATTCAAGGTAGCCTAACAGAAATATACGTTTTCACTTTCTTGGATTAATTATTAATTGGCAGGTTGCATGCCAGTTTTCCAGGTATATATGGGATTCCACTCTCATTTACATGCCATTTACATGCCAATCATGAGGTGATTTGCATTGACTATTTATGGTTACAAATGGACGTGTACAGGGTGGGCTGTGATGCTGGTTCATGTACACACATCTGCAGGTGATTTGTGATTTTTATAAAGGGAACATTTCTTACATGTGTGCATACGCACTGTTTTATAAATCTGAATATTTTTTGGCGCACGCCATTTTTGACTTTTGGGCGCACGTAAACTTTTAGTAGGGATCCTACGCACAGTTTTATAAATGAGGCCCCATTACTGAAGTGCATTATGAATTGAGTATTTTGGTGAATCATTTGTTTACTAGTGGAAAGCCCTTTAACTATTTCTATTCTTTTTGTTTTGCATTCTGTAGTAATGTTCATAAATCTATCTGATATTTCCAAACAATTTCATAATTCATATCTTTTAGTTGTTCTCAAGTGGAAAGTCAGAGCCATCGGCAAACTTCCAATGGAGGCATTACATTATTTTCATGGCTTAGTTTTGCTTTAAAAAAAAAATATGTATCAAATTTCATTGTCAGTATACATTGCAATTTTAACTTAATGTTAAGATGGCTTTGCAATACAAACATTATAATGACATGTTGGCAGACATGTTTGGGAGTCAAATAGACCATTAGTCTTATTAAACGTCTGATGACATTGTACAGCCACACACACACATACTGTTTTGTGGTAGCATGCCAAGATCTGCAGAGTATTGATATGAAAAATGTTTAGGCTCAAGTAGGGCAAATGTAGGGAGTTTTGTTATTAGCTTTAGCATTTATAGCACTCATGTTTGCTTTTCTTTCTTTCCTTTAAAAAAAATCATTTAGGAATCTATTTTGTTTTCCAGCAAAAATCTTGAAATATATTCTTTTCAATATTTTTACTGTAATACAAGACCAGAAGCTGATTTAAGAATTACGTTTACAGTCTGTCTGCATTCCTTTTCTCGTACTGATTTAGTTGACAAATCAGGCATTTGGGTGAGTGTGTGTGTGTGTTTGTGGATATTTTATGCAGAGGAGAATGTACATGAATTTTTGACTCTGGTCTACTTATTAGATAAATCTCTTAATACAGGAGAATAATCTGTAAAATTTGGAGCCTTTGGAATTGGCCTGTCAGAGAATAAAGCTGTTGTAATTAAGCAGTATGCCTCTCTTCTTGACCATGTGTAAACTTTTGATCACGGGGAACACAAAAGCAGAATGCCGTTTTGACTGACACCTACCCCTCCTTGTCTTTAGATTCTTCAAGCTTCTCATCACATCTTGGAAGACCTGCGTTAGTGTGTAAATATGGAAGAGAGATCTCAATTTGGCTAACACCTGGACCAATGGCATGGCAATGCATAATTTTTATGGACCAATCAGAAGGGGGCCAACTGCTCATAAGCAATGGTGATGTGAGCAGTGGCTTTTGATATTATCAAGAAAGCCTTGCTTAAGCATTTCTGGTGTAATTTAATGTACCCTTTTCCCCCCTTAAGTTCTTTATTACTGCAGCTCTAATTTCTTGTTACTGCCTTACACCTTCCATTTTAAATCACTTACATAATGCATTTTCACCTTTGCTTTTCTTTCTCTGCTTGGTGTCACATTATGTAACCAATAATAAATTTATCAAGCTTTCTCTGCATTTTGACATTGCACTTGTCTTATTGTCTTGCAGGTGGGAAAATATGCAAATAATAAAAACAATTGTGTGTATATACACACACACACACACACACAAGTACGCTGCTCTTAGAATTGAGATTTTGTATTTTTATGTAAACTTTTTTTTTCTATTGATGCTGTAATGTTAAATTGTAAGCAATTCAGCTGTTAACCAAGTGGAGCAACCAATATGCAAAAAAAAAAAGAAAATTGCTGATCTTTTAAAGTGCCCTTATGCTCTTTTAAAGGTTTCTTTTTTTGGAGGTCTGCAACAATAGATGTTCTTTGTCCTTCAAACCACAGAAATAGCATATTGCACATCACCAATATTTTTTTTTCAGTCTGAAAACAGTTCATTCAAAGATTCCCCCTCCTTTCAAAGAACGCCTCCTTTCTGTCAGGTTACTCTGATCTGGATCAGACTGCCCATTCTGTTGCAGCATGTGTCTGAAACTATATATCCATTACCATATCTGAATTTCTCCAAGTGCTATGAACTGTAGTGATGGTGTTGGTTTTTTCATGAAAACTGAATTACAGTGCTGAAAACTGACTTCCTGACATATCAACAACATGGATTAAACCCTTCCAGGCCTCAGCTACAAATACACTGCTAAAAGGCAGATCAAAGTAGACATTATTTGTGGTCAACCAATATTTGAAGGGATAATAGGGGCACTTTTAAACCTGTTGACACCAAGAATGATTACTAATGAGAACTAATGACAGCTATATCTATTCCAACAATATTCTATTTATTCTAAGACTGCCACTTTAAATGCTTAAGCTCTTTAAAGCAGAATGGATTCTGACTGGTTGTCCATCATTAAACGAATACCTACAGTGTTGGGGGCAGCGTGCATTACATGTATTCTGACATATATAATGACTTCATGGACTTCTTTACTTGCAAAATTCATAAGAGATTTATTAGAGAGAAATTTATTAGAGAGAAAATTATAACCATGCAACCGTCTACTACAATATCACAAAATACAGTACATTTTAGTGTCCCTGAAGAAAAACTCTACTCCTTCATTGCTATTGGGGAGGAAGAATTATCTAATCTCGAAAATCAACATGTATGCTAGACCCAATACCAACTAAGCTACTGAAAGAGATGCTTCCAGAAATCATAGATCCTCTTCTTAATATTGTTAATTCATCTTTGTCATTAGGATACGTACCAAAAACCTTTAAACTAGCCGTAATTAAACCGCTTATTAAAAAACCACAACTTGATCCTACAGAATTAGTTAATTACAGGCCGATATTGTCACGGTTCAGTCTCTGTTTTCAGTGGTTTTAGTGTTCTAGTGGATGGAACCGTGGCACTACTCTCTCTCTCTCTCTCTCTCTCTCTCTCTCTCTCTCTCTCTCTCTCTCTCTCTCTCTCTCTCTCTCTCGCATGTGTCTCTTTAGTGTCTACCCCGCCTCCTTGTTTCCCTTAATCATTCCCAGCTGTGTCTCATCACTTCCTTCCCTCATGTGCCCTATTTAATCCCGGATTGTTTGCTGTCCTGTGTCGTGTCGTTGTTATTTCTCCGTGCATGTTACTTGTTCCTGAAGTACCGTTTCATCCGGTTTGTTTCTGTTCAGTTATATTGTTAAGGTAATGTTTTCCCCCACGTGGGTGTTTTCTTTCTTGTGTTTAGTTCTTTTGTTATAATAAATAATCACTTTTCACCTGCACTTGAGTCCTCCTTTGTACCACCGTGACAGATATCAAATCTACCTTTTTTGTCAAAAATTCTAGAAAAGGCAATATCTTCACAACTATGTTCCTTTCTAGAAAGAAACAGCATCTACGAGGATTTCCAGTCAGGATTTAGACCATATCATAGTACTGAGACTGCTCTCATTAGAGTTACAAATGATTTGCTTTTATCATCCGATCGTGGTTGTATCTCTCTGTTAGTGTTACTGGACCTTAGTGCTGCATTTGATACAATCGACCACAAAATCCTTCTAAATAGACTTGAAAACTATGTTGGCATTAGTGGAGTTGCATTAGCCTGGTTCAAATCGTACTTATCTGACCGTTATCAGTTTGTAGCAGTAAATGAGATGTCATATCGGTCACAGGTTCAGTATGGAGTTCCTCAAGGTTCAGTACTAGGACCATTGCTTTTCACCCTGTACATGCTTCCTTTGGGTGCAATTATTAGGAAGCATGGCATTAGCTTTCACTGTTACGCTGATGATACTCAGCTCTATATTTCTTCTCATCCTGATGAAACGTACCAATTCACTAAATTAACAGAATGCATAACAGATATAAAAAATTTAATGACTAATAACTTTCTACTGCTTAATTCTGAAAAAAACAGAGATTCTAATTATTAAACCAAAAAGTTCTGCACGTAATAATCTAGACTACTGCCTAACGCTCTATGGCTGTTCTGTCAAGTCTTCGTCGTCAGTTAGAAACCAGGGTGTGCTCTTTGATACCAATCTTTCATTTGAAAGCCATGTTTCTAGCATCTGTAAAACGGCATTCTTCCATCTTAAAAATATATCTAAATTGCGACATATGCTCTCAAAGACAAATGCGGAAAAGTTAGTTCATGCGTCCATGAGTTCAAGGCTAGATTATTGTAATGCTCTACTAGGTGGTTGCCCTGCACGCTTAATAAACAAATTCCAGCTGGTCCAAAATGCAGCAGCTCGAGTTCTTACTAGAACCAGGAAGTATGAGCATATTACCCCAGTTCTGTCAAACCTGCAAACCGGCTTCCTATTAATCACCAAATACATTTTAAAATCTTGCTAATGACTTACAAAGCATTAAATGGTTTAGCTCCACAGTACTTGAGCGATCTCTTAACACATTATAGTCCTTCACGTCTATTGCGATCCCAAAATACTGACAAGCTTATAATACCTAGAATATCAAAGTCAACTGCTGGCGGTCGATCTTTTTCCTATTTAGCTCCTAAACTCTGGAACAGTCTTCCTAATACAGTTCGGGAAGCAGACACACTCTGTCAGTTTAAATCTAGACTAAAAACACATCTCTTCAACCTGGCATACACATAACACATTATAAATACATTTTTAATCCAAATCATGTAAAATGATTGTTAGGCTGCATAATTTAGGTCAGCCGGAGCCGGGAACATTCCCATAACATCTGATGTACTCGATACATCAGAAGAAGAATGGCATCTACGCTGATATTGTTCTCTGTTTATTCCGAGGTTACCATGGTTAGCCGGATCCGGGCCGTATCCAGATCAGATGAAGGACCTGCACCTGGACACGAGCACAGCACTGCCCTGAAGTGTCTGCGGAGACCGTGACTCTACTAAACCCTCCCCTGTGAAGATCATGAACCCATCTCCAATCGGACCAAATTACACTTAATATTAGACTTGAATTATCAATATAATAATCAAACTATCAATCAATCAAATCGATCAATAATCATAACTTAATACTTAATATTCATCAATTGTATTAATTTGCCTGCTCTTTTAAGGCTGCCGTTCAGCCAAACAAACTTTGTTTATAATGTTTTCATGTGACCACTGTAAAGCTGCTTTGAAACAATCTGTATTGCAAAAAGCGCTATGTAAGTAAAGGTGACTTGACTTGACTTCTGCAATTACGTTATGTAATCAGATTACTTTTTTGAAGTAACAAGTAGCGCATTTATTCATTAAACTTTGCATTAAAAAAAGTAATGCAAGTTACTTTTCAGTGTAATACATTTGACTTAAAAAATGTAAAGTACTAAAATTATCGTAGTCATGTGGAATTTACACTCGTGCGTGGCTAGTCAGAAATGGAGATTCAGGCCAGAGCTTTACATTTCTGCGATGGAAGTATTCTCATTATTTTGAAAACATCGAAGAAAAGGAGAAGTCATTAAGTAACTCTTGTCAACAGCAAAAATGAAGAGAGCGGGGGTGAATGATACCTAATTTACAGCTCATTTGCTCTTTGTGGTAAGAGAAGTGCCATTGTTATAGATAATGGTGTGAACATTGTAAAAGCATTCTGAATATTTCAAGCTGATAACGATGAAGCAGAGAATAATGAAGATGAGGCCATCTTTACGGACTTGCACAAAGTTTTACGCCGGGATGATTCTCTCTCCACATCACCGGTGTTTTCATGTCACATAGGATAGCAGTATTTTGAGAAACTTGCTCCCGCTGTGCACTACAATCATTACTTTGAAAATAAACCCAGATGAAATAGGTAACTCTTATCATTAAGATAGGAATACTCTTAACATATATTCACAAATGATTGTTTATATTTTTGTTAGATTGTTTTGTTTTTATCCAAGTGATATGGATATGCCATGTTAATGAATTTGTTTTGAGAGCACCTAATATAAAACCTAATGTTTTTTGGGAGTCAACTTATACATTTGTTCCCTAGTATAATCTTATTGTTTAAAACATTTTAAATGTTTAGGATGTCTTTTGACCTTATTAAGAATAGTTTCGTAATTGCAATTATCTTCATGATATAAACTCAGCAAAAAAAGAAATGTCCTCTGACTTTCAACTGTTTTTACTTTCAGTAAACTTAATGTGTGTAAATATTTTTATGAACACTAAAAGAGTCAACATCATAAGACATAAACCAAAAATGTTTCACAGACATGTGACTAACAGAAATAGAAGAATGTGTCCCTGAATGAGGGGAGGCTCAAAAAAATACCAGTCAGTATCTGGTGTGGCCACCAGCTGCTTGAAGTGCTGCAGTGCATCTCCTCATGGACTGGACCAGATTTGTCAGTTCTTGCTGTTACCCCACTCTTCCACCAAGGCACTTGCAAGTTCCTGCACATTTCTGTGGGGAATGGCCCTAGCCCTCACCCTGTGATCCAACAGGTCCCAGACATGCTCAATGGGATTGAGATATGGCTCTTTGCTGGCCATGGCAGAACACTGATGATGCTGTCATGCAGAAACTCACGCACAGAATGAACAGTATGGCAGGTGGCATTGTCCTGCTGGAGGATCATGTCCGGATGAGCATGCATAAAGGGTACCACATGATGGAAGGGGATGTCATCCCTGTACCGCAAAGCATTGAGATTGCCTGCAATGACAACAAGCTCAGTCTGATGGTGATGTGATATACTGCCCCAGACCATGACGGACCCCCCACCTCCAAATCAATAACACTCCAGGGTACAGGCCTCGGTGTAACGCTCATTTCTTAGACGATAAACATGAAACCATCCATCATCCCTGGTGAGACAAAACCGTGACTCATCAGTGAAGAGCACTTTTTGCCACTCCTGTCATGTCCAGCGAAGGTGGGTTTGTGCCCTTAGCCGGCATTGTTGCTGGTGATGTCTGGTAAGGACCTGCCTTACAACAGGTCTACAAGCCCTCAGTCCAGCCTCTCTCAGCCTATTGCGGACAGTCTGAGCACTGATGGAGGGATTGTGTGTTCCTGGTGTGACTTGGGCAGTTGTTGTGGCCATCCTGTACCTGTCACGCAGGTGTGATATTCGGATGTACCGATCCTGTGAAGGTGTTGTTACACGTGGTTTTCCACTGCAAGGATGATCAGCTGTCCTTCCTGTCTCCCTGGAGCGCTATCGGCGTCTCACAGTGAGGACATGGCACTTAATTGCCCAAGCCACATCAGCAGTCCTCATGCCTCCCTGCAGCATGCCTAATGCACGTTCACGCAGATGAGCAGGGACCCTGGACTTTTTTTTTTTTTGGATGTTCTGTAAGCTGTTAAGGTCTTAACGACCATTCCACAGGTGCATGTTAATGAATTGATGGTTAATTGAACATGTATTGAAAACATTGTTTAAATCCTTTACAATGAAGATCTGTAAAGAAATTTGGATTTTTACAACATTATTGTTGAAATGCACCGTTTTTTTGTTGAGTTTATGTCAAGTCAAGTCACCTTTATTTATATAGCGCTTTTTACAATGTAGATTTAAAAGCAGCTTTACAGTGGTCACAGGAAAAACAATATAAACAAAGTTTGTTTGGCTGAACATCAGCGTTAAAATACAATCGATGAATTTTAAGTGTTAAGTTTCCCCAACTGAGCAAGCCAAGTCAATTTTGTCTACCTTACAAGCACGCATGTATGATCGCAGTACATCCACTAGGATGCTATCAAGAATGTAAATCCTTCCAAGGGCATGACTGTTATATTGAAGTTGCATTCTAATATAAATGATGAGATGGAGAGGCTTCTGTTGTTGTGGATAAAGGAGAAGCAGAAGTCATGAGATACCATTACCGAGACGATCATCTGTGAGAAGACCAGCTTAATCTACGATGTTTTGAAAAAAAAGGAAGCTGAGGAGAGGGAGACATCAACGGCAGTCAAAACAAATCTCCCTCGATAAGTCAAGTCAAGTCACCTTTATTTATATAGCGCTTTTTACAATGTAGATTGTTTCAAAGCAGCTTTACAGGAAAAACAATATAAACAAAGTTTGTTTGGCTGAACAGAAGCCCCAAAAGAGCAGGTGAATCAATTCAATTGATAAATTTTAAGTGTTAAGTTTCCCCAACTGAGCAAGCCATAGGCGACAGCGGCATGGAACCAAAACTCCGGCAGGTGACGTAACGAATGAAGAATAGAATGGAGAAAAAACCTTGGGAGAAACCAGGCTCAGTCGGGGGACCAGTTCTCCTCTGGCCAGCAGCCAAACAGTGCATGATTATTATACAACAATTCAAGTCCAATATGAAGTCCAATTTGGTCCGGTTAGAGATGGGTTCATGATCGTCACAGGGGAGGGTCCAGTAGAGTCACGGTCTCCGCAGACACCCCAGGGCAGTGCTGTGCTCGTGTCCAGGTCCTTCATCTGATCTGGATACGGCCCAGATCCGGCTGACCACGGTAACCTCGGAATAAACAGAGACCAATATCAGCGTAGATGCCATTCTTCTTCTGATGTATCGAGTACATCAGGTGTTATGGGAATGTTCCCGGTTCCGGCTTATCTAAATTATGCAGCCTAACAATCATTTTACATGATTTGGATTAAAAACGTATGTATAATGTGTTATGTGTATGCCAGGTTAAAGAGATGTGTTTTTAGTCTACATTTAAACTGACAGAGTGTGTCTGCTTCCCGAACTGTAATAGGAAGACTGTTCCAGAGTTTAGGAGCTAAATAGGAAAAGGATCGACCGCCAGCAGTTGACTTTGATATTCTAGGTATTATAAGCTGGTCAGTATTTTGGGATCGCAATAGACGTGAAGGACTATAATGTGTGCAAGGCCCACTCGATCGGTCCAATGACGGTTTCCGAGGAGCGGGTGAAGGATCACTGCGCGTTCAGTCTTTTCAGTGTGGCAAATTCCCAATCTGACTCAAATTTTTATGACCAAGAATTTAGTTAAGAATGCCAATTGGCTACTGGTCATTTATATGATAATTTAGTAAGTAGACATTTGATTATTCTATCAAACTCGTTGCTCTTATTGCATTCGTTCATTCAGGTCTCAGTGTTGCTTAGAGTCTCACGTCCGTTCTTTTACGTGGATATCATGGTCACAAACTCTCCAGTCCGATTTGTAATCAGATGTTATGGCTAAAGTTACTTAACTGACCACCCATGCTTGCCATTATTTAGATAACTGTTCCGCTTAGTCCCCTACAGTCACCCATATAACAACTTAGTTAAAGTTCAAACAATATTCAGAGGTTATAGAACTATTAAATAATGCCAATCCAATGTTTGCTATCATCATAATAGTTTTTTATCCAGTCCCCTATAGTTATTAATTTAACTACATAACAACTTAAATAGAGCTGAAACAGAAGCCAGAGATTAAACCAGAACCATTGGCTTAGAACCCATCTGATGCCACAACCTCACCTGACATGCTCCATGCTAACCTGAGATCTAGTGTATACTTAACCCTGGACACAGATTTGCAGTAACATCGTATACAACATAATCTACTGGAATTAATAATTTCAGAGTAAGTCAGAATAAAATTAAATGTAACAATTTATTATTATCATTGGTAAATGTATCATGCCAATTACATAATCAATTCAAAGATAATCAATGCAAAACATAGAATGCTCAGAAATAGAGTAAAAGATGCATAACTTACCTTATAAGAATACATAATGATAATAAAACATAATACTAAAACACCCAGCATTACAGGCTGATTCTTGAAACATTTCTTGAAATACCCAGACCAAGAGAGAAACCTCTTTTAAATTTAAATATGAGCTAACAATGGTTTGCAATTGGTTATTGAGAACAGAAGATAATTTGCGTGACCCTGGGAGAGGGGACACTCACTACAGTAAGCCAAACATCTATAAACCTTTCAACCTTTAACACCATTTGGTTTGCTTCTATGGGAATAAGATCTCTGTACCAGTCGCACTGAGACATTTCAAATGGAACCAAACATGTGTAGTCACTTATGGCACACTATTAACATTGCATGGATTTTGAGTGAGATTTATGTGAGGGGATTTATTTATGCATCTGAATGTCCCAGTTAAGTGACGGGAATACTGTACTGCAACAAGCACCGTCTTTCGGATGAGATTTTAAACGAGGTCTTGACTCCCCGTGGTCATAAAAAAATCCCAGGATGTCCTTCGCAAGAGTAGGGGTTTAACCCCAGCAATCCTGGGCAAATTTGCCCATTGTCCTTGGTCCATCACGGCCTCCTAATCCCCCCATACTCTAATTGGCTTCATTGCTCTTTCTCCTCTCCACCATTAAGCTCATGTGTGATGAGTGCAATATGTCTGCCGTCGCATCATCCAGGTGGATGCTACACATTGGTGGTGGTTGAGGAGATTCCCCCCTACTATGTAAAGTGCTTTGAGCTCTGGAAAAGCGCTATATAAATGTAACGTATTATTATTAACGTATTATTATAGGACACAGAGTTGAATGGAGGAGTGAGGACTCAATCACAAGGAGAATTGCTTTTTATTTCATAAAAATAAAACAAAAATAAAAACATAAACCACCCTGAGGGCGAAAACTTGTCTTTGTCTTGACAACTTGACTTGTCTTACTTGACTAGACCTTTGAGTAAGACTGTACTATAAATTACAACAACACCTCCTTCTTTACTTTTCAGACAACGCTCGTTCATAACAGTAATCTTGAGGGGTGCACTCAAAAGTAATGAAATCAAAAGTAATGTAATTAAAGTAATGTAATCGTCTGGTTTTAGCCAGGTTTCTGTCAAACACAGCACATCTAGTTCATGATCTGTAATCATATCATTTATAATAAGTGCTTTTGAAAAATGAGATTGCATATTCAGTAACCCAAGCTTTATAATTTGTTCATCAGTATTATATAATGTTTTTGTTGTTTGGACATCAATTAAATTTTTACCCTTAAAAGGTTTTGAGAGTTTTTTGTGTTTGCTAATTTGGGCAACAGACACAATCTCTATATGAGAATATCTAGGTGAAAGACTCTCCAAGTGTTGGAATTTATCTGACCTCTGTGACGTGAGACAGCTAGCAGACGGTCGGTTTAACCAGTCTGTCTGCGTCCTGATCTGGGCCCCAGTTAGTTGAGGTTCAACTCTAAGACTATGTGCCAAATTACTAGAGAGAAAAGTGGCACCATCCCAGGAGGGATGAATACCATCTCTTTTCATCAAGTCAGGTCTGCCCCAAAAACTTTTCCAATTGTCTATGAACCCTACGTTGTTCTGTGGGCACCACTTAGACATTCAGCCATTGAGTGAGGATAATCTGCAATGACAGTAAAGCAAGATAACTGACATTGGTAGGCAGTGTTGGGGAAAGTTACTTTTAAAATGAATGCATTGCAATATTACTCCCAAATTAATAGTTACTCCCAAAAAAAAGTAACTAATTGTGTTACCGTACTTAGTTACTTTTTATGGAAAGTAATGCATTGTATTACTTTTGCATTACTTTTTCTTCCCTTGTTGAGGCTCGATATCTTTCAAGCCTTGCAGGTGTTTTTTGGCTAAGTTCTTGTGCTAGTGTTTAATGCAATAATGCGTTCAAAAATAGCCTATAACCTATAAACTCTTTTAAAAACACTTATGTCAGGGTTTGGTTTAGTTTTCTCATGGTTTTGTGACAGAGCCCTGACACTACTGTATTGTGCGCGCGGCATAGAGAGTGCTTGAGTCGTGCCCTCTCCTGTCTGTGATGGGGGGGGGTGATGTTCGTATTCTGGCACTTTGGTCTTGTTCGGTTTCGTGTCAGGATTCGGACATTCATACTCTGTGTGTTTGTCTTCTGTTGTGAGCGCACGAGATGAGTGTTCACTCGTGCACTCTGTTGTGTTCTGTGACCGCGTGCGGTGCCAAGTTTGCTCGGGCTGCACACTCTCTTATTCTGTGTGTTGTCATGTAGCACACGGTTCATGTTTACATTGGCAGCGTGCTTTCATGTCATGTCTCGTCTTGCACTGTGTAGCACGCAGCTTGTGTTTCACTGGCTGCTTTTTGTCATATTATTTGGTATCGACGCAGCTTTTGAGTTCTCATTAGCTGCATATGCATGTCATGTTTCGTTTTGTCTTGTCATTGTGTAAGCCACCCGTCTTGTTTCCTTGTTATTAGTTTATTTGCCTCGCCTGTCCTCCCTCATTACCTACTCTGTTTGTTCCCTATTTATTCTCCCTGTGTTTGCTGTCCTGTGCTATTTCATTGTTGTTCGTCACTGGTTGTCACCCCCTGTCAAGTCTAGTCAAGTCATGTCAATTTTAAATATGATTTTTTTTAAGTGATGGTGTAATGTAAAATTATTTAGTGTAAGTAAATTCCTGTTTGACTTTTGTGCTGGCAAATTTTAAAGGCCACCAGGGCACCATACAGACTTTATCAAATAATTTTCTGATTTTCTGTCAGAATTAGTTATGGCTGCAGATAAAGTCATAATTGTTGTTGATTTTAATATCCATGTAGATAATAAAAATGACACATTGGGATTGGATTTTAGAGACACTTAGATATAATATTGTCACATGGAATCAATTGTTAAGATCCCTGGTCTAGGTCAAGGTGTAACATAAATAACAAGACCAAACTTCGTAATTACCCATTTTTTATTATAATTTTCTTGTTCTCTAGAGATTTTGAGCAACAGTCTTTTGGGTATCTCTTTTACAAAAAGAAACAAGTGATTACAGATCAAAAGGAAAAGAAGTTTGGAAGCAATAACTTCAGGGGTGAGCTAAATGCCAAAACAACAAACAAAATAGTGTTGTGGATCAAGTGTTGTAGTTTTCTCTTCAGACAAATAACACTTCTCAAAGGTCTTTGATGCCAGAATATAGGTTTTATTCTTTCAAACAAAACCGAGTCGATCTGCAGATCTCCTCACTCAAAAGGGAAATCTCCCATTATATACCTAGTTCCTAGAAATTCTAAACATGTTAGGTTATTATTTATTTTTCTCCATACATTGTCCAATTGGCCAGAATTCAGCACTCTATGTCCATATATGGGTTCAACCCCCAACACCGTAAGGTGGGTGTGCTTCCAGCCTTTTGCAGACATCAGCACTTTCTCAGCTGAATATCATCCTACAGATAAAATAATGGTGTATAATCATACAGTTGAATTATGATAAAATACTTATCATTAATGCAATAAACATTAATGCAATAAACACTTCAACAATAGAAACTAAACTTCTCAGGAAAACTGACTTCACTACAAATCAAACAAAAAGAGAGAAACAAACAATTAAAAACTGATGGCCTTTGGGCCTACAAAACAAGGCACTCAACCCCTATGGCTTCCCAGGTCAGAACACAAATGTTTTTACAAAATGGATCAGTAGGAGAAGAATGTTATTGTTACGTAAGTAGCTGTGAAGCGCTGGCGTGCGATGCGGAGAGAGAGAGGCGCGGAGCACGGAGTCAGGAAACAAAACACTTTAATAATAAAAGGGAAACGAAACAGCACGTAGGAGTGCAAAACAGGGAAGCATCCACACGTAGAACATCCAACTCAAAGATAACGTTAACAACTGACCAAGACATGATGCACATGAGGGGTTTAAATACACGAGGAAATAACAAACAGGTGGCGAACTAAATGGGTAATCAAACTAACTAGACATCTACGGAAACACATGAGGGACAAACATAAGGATCATGACATGACTGTGACAGTAGCTCCCCCTCCCGAAAGGCGCGACCTCGCGCCTAAACCGGTCTACAGCGGAGGGAGGGAGGGGGACCAGGGGGAGGACTGAACAAAATACAACATAGAGTCCAAAAAATAATCAAGTCCATGGGGGTGCAGGAGGGATCAGGGGCCAGGCTGAGGGAAGTGTCCAGGGGGGAGCAGGCGGGGTCAGGGGCCAGGCACCCGAGTCAGTCCATGGTGGAGCCGACGGGCCAAGGTCCCTGAGTGACGCCGCTGGCTCCGGAGGCCGAGGAAGGGCTGGAGTGACGAACCTCCGAAGAACCAGCGGCAGGCCCGAGGACTGACTCGGAGGCGGAGGGACAGAGGACGTAGGGGGAACTGAAGGGAGGGAGGAGCCGGCCGACGCCACAGGAGGAGGCCAGGCGACGACCGACCAAGGGGACACCGGTAGGACGAGGGAGCCCGCAGGAGAGGAGAGGCTGAGGGACGTCGCTGGGGCTGAGGGGGTGAGGAGTGGAGGCGCTGACGATGCGTCGACGGGCCGAGGTGGAATGAGGGGCACCGAGGTCGGAGGTGGAACCTCAGTGCCCCACGATGCCGGTGTACCGCCGACGCATGACCGCTCCACAGTGTTGGGTGGAGCCAGAGTGGGGAAGCGGGGCACAGGCAGAGATGGGGACGGGTGCAGGCTGGGTAGAGGTGGTGGGAGAGGGAGGCTGGGTGGGAGTTCTGGTGGCTCGGGTTCGGGGAGGTCTTGGAAGGCTGGCGGAGGTTCGGGGAGGTCTTGGAGGTCTGGAAGGTCTGGGCGGTCTGGGAGGTCTGGGAGGTCTAGGAGGTCTAGGAGGTCTGATGGCGGCTCGGGCCACGGCAGCTCCGGCTCTGACGGCTCGGGCCACGGCAGCTCCGGCTCTGACGGCTCGGGCCACGGCAGCTCCGGCTCTGACGGCTCGGGCCACGGCAGCTCCGGCTCTGACGGCTCGGGCCACGGCAGCTCCGGCTCTGACGGCTCGGGCCACGGCAGCTCCGGCTCTGACGGCTCGGGCCACGGCAGCTCCGGCTCTGACGGCTCGGGCCACGGCAGCTCCGGCTCTGACGGCTCGGGCCACGGCAGCTCCGGCTCTGACGGCTCGGGCCACGGCAGCTCCGGCTCTGACGGCTCGGGCCACGGCAGCTCCGGCTCTGACGGCTCGGGCCACGGCAGCTCCGGCTCTGACGGCTCGGGCCACGGCAGCTCCGGCTCTGACGGCTCGGGCCACGGCAGCTCCGGCTCTGACGGCTCGGGCCACGGCAGCTCCGGCTCTGACGGCTCGGGCCACGGCAGCTCCGGCTCTGACGGCTCGGGCCACGGCAGCTCCGGCTCTGACGGCTCGGGCCACGGCAGCTCCGGCTCTGACGGTTCGGGCCACGGCAGCTCCGGCTCTGACGGTTCGGGCCACGGCAGCTCCGGCTCTGACGGTTCGGGCCACGGCAGCTCCGGCTCTGACGGTTCGGGCCACGGCAGCTCCGGCTCTGACGGTTCGGGCCACGGCAGCTCCGGCTCTGACGGTTCGGGCCACGGCAGCTCCGGCTCTGACGGTTCGGGCCACGGCAGCTCCGGCTCTGACGGTTCGGGCCACGGCAGCTCCGGCTCTGACGGTTCGGGCCACGGCAGCTCCGGCTCTGACGGTTCGGGCCACGGCAGCTCCGGCTCTGACGGTTCGGGCCACGGCAGCTCCGGCTCTGACGGTTCGGGCCACGGCAGCTCCGGCTCTGACGGTTCGGGCCACGGCTGCTCCGGCTCTGACGGTTCGGGCCACGGCTGCTCCGGCTCTGACGGTTCGGGCCACGGCTGCTCAGCCGCTTGGGGAAAACTCAGTTCATGCGCGGGAACAGGCGCAGATGGGCGTCGAGGCGCGGGAACAGGCGCTGACGCGAAGCTCGGGAGTGTCGAGGCTGTCGCGGCAGGCTCAGGCGCATGAGTGGTGGCTGGTTGGGCTGGCTGTCTGGACCGGGAATACGTTCTCTCCAAACACCGCGAAACGGCTTCCCGCCAACTCAGTCCAGCGATGTCTGGGAGAGCTCTAGGATGGTGAAAGTTCGCCCCGATCCAGAACAGCGAGTTCAATGAGTCATCGTCAAGGGGAGCGACGGCAGCGAGCACGCTGAATTCAAGGGCAAACCGGAAAAAATCCTGGTTCCTCTCCGCGACCGCGATGAATAAAGCGTGGTAATCCATGGGAAGTTGTTTTTGGGTAACTAACCCGGTCAGTTGTTCTGTTACGTAAGTAGCTGTGAAGCGCTGGCGTGCGATGCGGAGAGAGAGAGGCGCGGAGCACGGAGTCAGGAAACAAAACACTTTAATAATAAAAGGGAAACGAAACAGCACGTAGGAGTGCAAAACAGGGAAGCATCCACACGTAGAACATCCAACTCAAAGATAACGTTAACAACTGACCAAGACATGATGCACATGAGGGGTTTAAATACACGAGGAAATAACAAACAGGTGGCGAACTAAATGGGTAATCAAACTAACTAGACATCTACGGAAACACATGAGGGACAAACATAAGGATCATGACATGACTGTGACAGTTATGGGCATTAAGATCACTTTCAAACAGGTGGCTAGCAGCACTCTGTTTAGCACAAAAGAAGAGCACAGAAAACACAATCTCTAGCACCTAACTTCTACCAGTAGCACACAGAAGAACAACAACAAGCAATCAGCTTCTGTTAGAGTATAATTGCTGTAACAGTGTGATTGAAAGTGGGGCGGCCTAATTAACTCCTTGTGAAACTTGAAGCTGGCTTTTCCTGATGAAACAGCAACCTTCACTAAAATTTCTACAATTGAATGCTCTTCTGGTTTGACTCCAGGTATGGGAAGTAACTTTTAGTGTGTTTGCTGTGAATGTAGTGATTATTTAGGATTTACTGAGGTTCTCTGTATGTGTACATTTGTAACAGATCTATATGTGTCACTGGCTTCAAAAATTAAGCAAAAAAAATAAAATTGGTGAAGTAGTTGAAACTCTGGCCATCTACACCCTAGCTCAAAAAACTATGGCAAGCTGAGATTTTCTTTTCTGGCTAGTCACCTGTAATTTAATTATTTTTGTTTAATATGTGTAAAATAATTATATCATTTTCTTCTCTACTTTAATGTATGCGTGCTACAATATGTTGTTGAAATAAAAGACTGAATCGCTTAACTTGTTATTTTCTGACCATGTCTGAGCTAGTTAAAAATACTATTACACAACTTGCAACTGTTGCACTGCTGTGCTGGTGTGCAATACGGAAAACACAAGGAGACATAAGATCCACTGCTAATTTACTTTTATATAAAAGGCAAACAAAAACACTTAACTATAAACAGAAATAGAGATATATGGAACCTCTCAAGAAACTAGGAGAGAGCAACCACACACATGGAAAAGCCACGACCACGTCACACAAGGTTAACAACCAACTAAGACAAGAGAACACAGGAGCATATATACACGGGGATAATGGAACTCACCTGATGAGACTAATAAGATAAGTGATTAACAAGACATATGTAACAAGGGCACGGAAGGATACACAGACGGGGCCTGGAAGTAAAACATGACAAGACTGTTACAGCAACCTGTAAGTCATGAAATTTTCTTGCAAACATTGAAATACGTTGAGCTGGTTAAAGGTATGCACTGTATTTTGCGAGATTCACTGACAGAAAGATCTCTACATGCCTTTTGTTTTACAATATTTGTTAAACCACCACAAGACAAACAAGACAAAACCTATTTTGGTATAATACAGTTTCTTATTGTTCTGTATCCACATATACATTTAGGGTTGAAAATATAATGCACATATGTATTTAAGCATAATCTAGAAATAATGATAGTATAATAATGCAAACACTCTCTCTCTCTCTTTAGTGCATGTTTATTAGGAAGTGAGGATTTTGTTCTCTTTGACTGACTTGATGGAAACACTTCTTTATTCTCAAATGTTTTCTGCAATATACAAATGTTGTATAATATATCAATGTTGCATTATACCAATGTTATTCCAAAGATAAACTCAACAATTGTTGGAAACCGCTATTGAGACAGGTGTCTTTAAGGTCTTTACCCTTTCTATGTGTTTGTTATTACAATAAATGTATTTGTGTATTGACATATTGCTATGATTTAATTTGCCATCATTTTAATCTAAATCAAATGCAGTTTACAAATGAGTGTTCTAGTAACACAATCAATAAGTAAGTAAAACTTTAGTGTTAAATATGTTTAAAGTGTTAAAACTATAAAAAAAAACCATGACAACAAAGTCTGTTATTTTATAAACATTTACTTACAATTTAAAACCTTTTCGAATATATTTTCCAAGACAAGTAAAAAAAAAATGTTACTGCAACAGTCTGAAAACATTAGTGTAAATACATTTTCATATTTTAAAAATTGGATTATTAACAGTCATGCGCAGTTACTTGAAATTCTTAAATAATATTTATTTTTAAATGATCAGATTTTTTTATTCTGATTCCTCTCTTTACCTTCCACAATTTAAAACCTTTAAAAAAAATTTTTTTTTAAACTAACGACCAATTTTTGTAAAATTATAAATTTTTCATATTTAAATATGTAGATAATGCACAAGTGTTTAAAAGTAAACTACTATTTTTCAAAAAATTTAATTAACATTTAAAGAACATCTGTTGCCACTATATTTATATACAATTTTGTTAAAAACATAAAATTGAATGTTGAAATTTGATATTATTTGGACAATCATGGATTCAAGTTCAAATGAGTTTTATTTTGTAGTAAAGTAAAAATAGTTTATATAAAAGCCGATATTGATATTTAATGATTAATATTAATGACAGACTGCTGCAAAATCCGACTATATGGTCATATTCTTGAGCAGGTAGATACTGTGAAAGTTTTGGGAGCTTGACTTAAAAGCTGACTTTCAATGTACATTTTGAGAAACTTATTACAAAGTACAAATGAGCATTAAATGTTATGAGATGTTTGGTAGGCTGTGAGTGGGGGTCAAGCCGCAGTTTGTGCAAAAACATATATTGCTTAATTAAAAGATATGGGGTTGATTATGGCTGTATATTGCACATGGAACAGACTGAGAATAGTGATATACAACTAAAGAAACTAGATGTGATGCAGAGACAGGCTCTGTGAATTTGCTTTGGGGCTTTAATTACTTCTGTGAATGCTATAAAAGTTGAAATGGGTGAAATGCCACTAGAAGTGAGAATGCAACAATTACTGGGCATCATTAATCGAACATAGATATATACACTATACTAAGTCTGTGTTTCATGAGAGTTGGGACCATACCAAAGGCAACATCCAGAGCATAGGATGGACAGGAAATAGAATGGCCCAAATAATGGGTATAGATAGACCACTGGAAATACACCCAAAGTATGTCATTACTTGAATTGTGCATTACATTACATGCATGACATGGTTGTTTCCTTTGGCTTGTATATATTGACACGTACAATTACTAACTAAAGACAATAAAAAGATGACAGTTGAAAATTTAGTCCATACATAAAACAAAAATAAAGTAATATTTTAGAAGTGTTTACAGACCCAAAGACCCATAATCTGGGTTGAATCTGTTCTAAAAGACCAGGTAGCTGTTAAAAAAAAAGATTTTCATATAATTTAATGTTCTTTACAGCTCAGCTTGTAGCAATCTGGCTCTGCAGTGAGTGGAAAGAAACGAGGCTAGACAAGGTAAGCATATGCTCTGACTCTTTAGCTGCTAAAAAAAAAGAAAATAAATATTGTTACTTTTACTGTAGATGAGATGTTCAAATATATAAAAGCAACCAGATTATATTTAAAAATAGAATTAATTAATTAAATAATAATACTAATAATTATTTTATATATTTTAATTATGAATTTAAAAAAATCAAATTTAGGAAATGTAGTCTTTGCTGTTCAATTCTCCAGTCCAGTTGGTGGCAGTTATACTCCTAAAAGTTGGTTTGCCAACCACAAATAACCACGAAGAAGAAGAAAAACGACGACGAAGAAGAAGATTGGACACGGGTGGAAGTGGTGCAGACTGTGGACAAGATGGTTGCCTCTGTGTGGCGGATCAGTGGGGCAGCGAATCGTGCTCTTGCTAAAGCTCGCTACGTGAGTAGAATAATTGTTTTGAAGTGTATTACTGGCTTTAGAAATTTCAAACATTACATATACGAAAAAGCATGTTAACTAGTCGTTTTCCGTGGTTACAGTGGCTGTCATTGGCCTGTCAGTGCCGGTGCGCTAGCTGATAGCTCAGTTAACAGTGAACTGAAGGTTAGACCTCTACCAGTGTGTGAGAGCTTCGGGGATCAAGATACGAGTTTTTAATAGCTCTGTAAGCAGGTCATTTTGGATGTGTAGTAAATTAGATATTGCACTTTTGTATTTATTTGTTTCAACTTGGTGAGGTGAATCTGAAATTTGAGCTGACAAGGTCATTGACAGCCGACGACGTCCTGATATATAGATTATTTTTCGTTTTATATCTTAACTGTAGAAATTGACAGTGTAACATTACTTTTTGTTAAATTTCTTTTTCTTTAACTTTAATCAAATAACAACATTACTTTAAACGGAGTGCTGTCTCTTCAATGCAACATCAAACTATTTCAACAATACAACAGAATCTGGATTCAAGAAGTGAACTCCCACTTCTTGAAAAAACAAAAAGAAAAGTTGAAAGACAACAGATACTCTATACTTTTGGTATTTTCTCTCACTTAAAAAAATATATCACATGAGTAATTTACTGGAATGCACTGTAAAGCTAGGTTTTCTCCTTAAATTCTAACATCTATCAAATAAACATGTTTACTGTTTATTTGATAGAAAATACTCAAACATCTGAAACATGTACCATGTGTAATATCCATATTCAGGGCACATCCAGTTACAATATTCTTCATTTAAGAAACAATTTGAGTTTAATTGATTACTTTTTCTCTGTCCTCCTTGTACATCATTCATGTATTTCATATGAAAATAAAAAAAATTTCCCAATGCGTGTCAGATGTAGGGAAGCATAGCTATTTTTATTTTATTTAAAACACTTTCATTAAGTCATTATTAAGTTTATAATAAAGACCTGTCTTATTTTACATTGAGTGAAAAAATGTATTTCATGTTTCATAATCATTTCAAAAGCTAATGGCCAATTTATCCAAAAACTAATTGGCAGAATCCACTATCAGTCCTTAATTGCTTAGACGTATTACTATACACTAAAAAGTGTAAACACAAAACCAAAGCTGTAAATCTCTAGCTATTGGCCAAATCAAACAAGTCAAGATTCAAATCTCGTATTATCAACCTCTGTTCCATATTGCGTTATTCATTTATTTTATTTTTTTTGTCAGGCTTTTTAAAATGAAAACAATATACTTCTTATTTTAGCCTCTTCTGCTGTCTCTGAGACGAGGACAAGTCTCTGTATCATATGCTCAGAGCCTGCTTGGTGCTCCGGAAACTCGGCTCACTACCCTAAGCAATGGCTTGAGGATTGCTTCTGAAGAGACCAACCAGGCCACATGCACGGTGATTTGCTTTTTTTTTTTTTTTATACTTAAAAAAAAAAATATATATGTATGTATATGTTTTTACTTACATATTTGTTTGTTCATAAAAATAACAGTAGTTGGAAAAAGGCTAAATAACTGTACTTTTAAATTTTACATTTACAAATGAACATATTTAATCAAAAGGAAATCAACCACAAAATTGTTAACGTAATCCTTTGTGCTTTTCATTTGTCTGGCTTTTGCAGGTTGGCCTTTGGATAGGTTGTGGGAGCAGATATGAGTCTGAGAAGAATAATGGTGCTGGATTTTTCCTGGAGCATATGGCATTTAAAGTATACATGAGACCTTTACTTGTTCTTTCTAATGATGTTACTAGGGCTAGAGTTTTGCAAGTTTAATAAAAAATGTTTTAGTAACCTTGCTTGCGCAGTATCTCTGTGTGAACATTTAACTTTTGAAATTGCGTTTCAAAGAGATGGAATACTAAAAGTTTATGTTATGCTGTTAAGACTCTTGTCCTAAAACTGCAGTGTATGCCATTGTCAGAAGAAAATCTTATCTGTAAAATATTTATGATAACTATATCATTGTCACAGCCCTAGTTGCTTCAGTTTCCCTTTTGCCTTTCCTTTTTCTTCCTGAATGTTTTTATTCTTTCTTTGTGCTGCCTAAACATATTTCTACTCAATGAAAGCTATAAACACAAAACTTAAAATACAAATCTTTATTCAAATGTACACACCTCTGATATTTTATGTGCATATTTGTATGGCATCTACTATAATGTAAAAAGACGCCCAAGTATTCAACCAAATATAGTAATCAACTTATTCTAAGTCTGAACTTCTGCACCATTAGACTTGTATCGCATGCATTGGAAAGAAAATTGTCAATGAAAGAGCTGCAGAGGTCTCATTAGAGACTAAGGCTCTCCTTGACATTCCTTCCCTTCCTTCTCCTCATTTTCTTCTTACTTGTATTCAAAGCGAAATAACGTATTTGTAGCCCTTTTTAAAAATAAATTTTAAGATTCTGACGTTTGCATTTTGCTTACAATTGTTCACATGGTGATAGCGTAATACCTGAGCTCAGGTTGTGTTGACATTTGCAATAATTGAATGTGGGAATAATTGAGCAAATGGTATAAAATTCAGAATTGCTGACTGATTTGAAAAAACAAACAAACATTGTTTTATAAAAATAGCTTTCATTTTAGAAATGGTTTAGAATGCTTGCACACTACAACTTTATTTAGCCAAGCAAAAAACTGAGTCACCAATTTGCATGCTTTCCTTCCTATTCCAAACTATTCTTGAATCAAGGGCACAAAGAAGCACCCTCAGTCTGCTCTTGAACAGGCAGTGGAGTCTATGGGAGCTCACCTGAGTGCATACACCTCTCGGGAACATACCGCTTACTACATGAAGACACTTGCCAAGGACTTGCCAAAAGGTTAGAGAAAAAACAACTGAACTACTACAATAGACACATTTCTCCAACAGGCACAGTTTATTATGTTAATGTATATTAAGGGATCTAAAATGGTATGTTAAGATCTTATTAATGATTTCTCTTTATTGTTGTTCCCTCTAGCGGTGGAGCTGTTGGCAGAAGTAGTGCAGAGCTCTTCTTTGAGTGAGGCTGATATGGAGCAGCAGAGGAGTGTGGTGCTAAGAGAGCTAGAGGAGGTGGAAGGTAGCTTGCAGGATGTTTGTCTGGATCTGCTTCATGCTACTGCTTTCCAGGGTACTCCTCTGGGGCATAGTGTTCTTGGTCCCTCTGACAATGCAAGGTATGCACACCGCCTGCTTTTTGCAAGATACATTTCATGTTTCAGATGTTTGAATCTTTATCATTTAGATTGAAAGACATTCTAATGTAAATGCGTTAGTCGATTGGAATGAATTTGATCGCACTGATAGGTGTTTGTGTGTACCTGAAAGTCGGTAGGATGTAAATGCATGAATACGACTTTCTTCTCAATCAAATTCCAAAATATCTTGAATGCATATGCAGTGCCGTGATTCGCATATGTACCAGAGCTTTATAATAAGATCTATTTACATTTTACTTTTACGAACGTGTATATACTTATTTACATCTTATGAATTGGTCTGTGGAGGAGGATGAATATTTGTAAAATATTTGCTGAAAAGTCTCTTCTGATGTATTTGTCAAGTCATCAAACCCCAAAAAATTGAGAATGCAGTGACTGGGGCACTGCTTGTGCTGAGGTTTTGTTCGTAATACATAAATGCACACGTGAAACGAAAATGTGAACCCTATTGCAGTTTAGGGTTTATGTGAACAACTATGACATTGGATTAATTCAAATTTATGAAAATTAGTTCATGTAAATTAGAGATTTTTACGCAATTACTAATTTCATAACCATGTCTGTAAATGTGATCCATTTGAAAGAACATTTAATCTATGAACCGTTAAATCCCATACTGAATGCTAGTAAAAATGGGTCTGATACATGCGACGTGCTTGCCTTGCGTTATGATCATTAGAGCTGCAGCTAACAATTATTTTTCTGATTAATCTAATGCTGTTTTTTATTATTAGCCTATTAATCCTTTGGCTATCTTTCTAATAAATAAGTACAACTTCTTCAGTTTGTATTTTAAACTTTTATTAAAAAAAAAAAGGTTGCAGCATTAAAATACAAAGACATGGGTGAAAGTTTTCCGTATTATGACGGAATTCCGTATAATTCCGTTTTTCCAAATCGCGTAAATCCATTGAGATTTCAGTTCGGGGGGGGGGGGGGGGGGGGGGGTACAGGGCGACAGACCAAAGTCCATGGCGACAGACCAACAAACAGACCAATCGTACCTACTCGGCGATCTTCGGAGATAATGTGATTACGTAGAGAATTACCCGAGAAGTTCCGGGTGGGCGACAGACGAACCGCGCGGAGTGCAGTTGTGTCGGCGATTCTGATTGGTCAGTGAGACTCCGGCGTCCAATCGTATTTTTCAATTTACACTCGCTTGAGGACAACAACAGGTACAAGAAAACAACGCTCGCAAATTTTAAAAGTAATCTGAAAAAAATGAAGAATTTGCCGGTTGGTTATAACACGAAGCAGCTTGAAGCTTTTTTGATGATGATGTAATGGATTGTGGTGATTAGAGAAAGTGAATTAAGTAACAAACCAAAATTAAATATAAATGTTAGTTATAGAACAACAGATGCAGAAGCAAAACCAATGACAGAGTTATAGAATACAATACTTCTGAAGGATTCTAGTAATAATTTAGAACTCCCAAAATTGGTGAATATTTTCTCAACTGCTAACTTGAAATACTTATTTCACACCCTTTTTATAGTAGCTGCAAGTTGCCAGGAGAGGTCGTTTCTACACAATAATTTGCAAGGAATGCAGGAGCTTCAAGGGGGCCTCTGGCCCCCTGGACCCCTGGCCAGGGCGTTGCCCTGGACCTACCGGGGGCCCTGGCGGCCCCCAGGCCCCCAGCTTTAAGTTTCAGTATTTTCAGTTTTGCCAACTTTCACCCATGCAAAGACCATTAGAACATCACGTACCATTAATGGCACAAATTCTGCCAAAAAGTAATAAGCAAAGTCCAATATGCTTGATACAGGGCAAAAAAAGAAAAATGAAAGGCAGCATGTCATTTAAAAGTCCCCTCATATCCTTGACAATCATGTTTATAACGCTATTGGTAAGTGCAGTGGCCATGTGGGGCGAGCAAAAGATGACATTGTTTTTATGAAAGAAATCTTTCGCAAATCTAGCTATATATAACAAATGGTTATTATTAATATAGCTAATAATAATAATATAATTATGATAAAATAATTGTGGTCTGTCTTTATGTGATAGTTAAGTACAGAGCAGAAGCTGCCATTTATTATGAATAAACTTAATGTGATGTGTCTTCATTTTACGCACGTTTTCGTATATTTGGTGCCCGCTGAAAGACACTGCCTTCAACTGCTGTTGTTTGTGAACGCACTTTGAGCATCAAAGGTTTCTATTTACTGTTTTTCTACTTGCAGGCATTGAGTATTGTAGCCAATCACAATTATATCTGTTCAGCATGTAAATGCAATGTCCTGTCAGAGGTGCAAGTCTGTAATTTTGTCTGAATCAATGAACTTACCAATGAAAATGCTCAAGGTTTTGTTTAAACAAACTAATGTAACATGATCTTATAGAAATTAATACTTTTTTTTGGCTCTCTGAATTTAAGGAAACTAACTCGTAATGATTTGGTGGAATACATCAATAGCCATTACAAAGCTCCTCGCATGGTCCTGGCTACAGCTGGAGGTAATGCTCTTGAGCAGTTATCAAACTTCTTGTAGTAGTGTTATAGTAGAAAAGGGACAGACAGATAAGTTTATTGTTAAACTCTGTTTTGTTTTTTAGGAGTGAACCATGATGACCTTGTGGCTCTGGCTAAGCAGCATTTCAGTGGTGTTTCTTTTGAGTACGAGGGTGACGCTGTACCTGTTCTGTCCCCGTGCCGTTTCACTGGGAGTGAGGTATGAATTTGTATGTGGGTGTGATAGGGTATCATTTTCTTGTCATTACTTGACCTGCCGTTGGTCGGATCCTCTCTTGCTTTCAGATTCGTATGCGTGATGATGCAATGCCTCTAGCACATGTTGCTATTGCTGTAGAGGGAGCTGGAGCTGCAAGTCCTGATATTGTGCCACTCATGGTTGGCAATTCCATCATTGGTAGCTATGACATCACATTCGGAGGTGGCAAGGTTAGTTTATTACTTTGATTAAATGTCTAACTCCTAAACCTCTTTTTGTTTTTGCATGTATGTATCAGAAGTGGGAATCTATGCATCTTGCGATTCTAATTAGCTTCAGGGATTCTTGATGCCTCTTGCAATGTTTCAAAAAATTCTAGTGTGAGAGGCTTTCTTTTTGTTTTAATGAAATTCAGCATAAAGCAACCTTAAACTTGGCCATTGTTAATCAGTTTGTCTCTTGATTTCTCTGCACAGTAATGACAAACTCAAATTATTGTCATGCTGATATTTATTTTCATGGCATTTTACAATTTTTGACTAAGAAAAAAATAAATGCTAAACTAAAATCAAAAATGGGCATGCTACCAGTGAATTGAGGTAAGCATAAGCTTTTAGGACACTAGAAATGTTAATCCGTATTCCAATACTCAGTTTTTATAAAAGGTATGATTCCTCATTGTATAGATGCGTATACTTAATGAAAATGTGTTAATAAGAGCCATAATTCCTGTTGTGTTGTGCGTGCACAGTCCCACCTGATTGCCGTCACAATGTGCAGTCCCAAATTTAGTTTTCCTGTATGCGTATTGTGTTTGAACGGTCAGTTACACAGAAAATATCACAATGCTTGGCTCAGCGAGTATTCACATAAACTCAATTATACAAATTTGAGAAAATCAGTTATTAGTAATTGGTCATTAGGTCTCAGCATTAGTTACAGCAGCCTAATATTACTACTGCTGTTTGTAGTGTTAATGCGAATCAAACAATTTATGCATTTGGCAGATGCTTTTATCCAAAGCAACTTTGCATTCAAGGAACACACTGACATTCTAATCAGTTCTTGCTTTCCCTGGGAATCAAACTCATGACCTTTTGTGTTCCAAGTGCCATGCTCTACTGGTTTAGCTAGTACAGAATTTTGCTGAATATATGTGTTGTATAATACATGTATATTATGCATTAAATATACTTAACATGTTAGTAATGTCATAACAGGTTTTTAATGCAGGCACCTTTTATAATGTTATTAGTACCGTATTTATTCGAGTATATCGTGCACACGTGTATATGTTGGGCTGTATTGCGGTTGTTGCCGCGGTTTATGTTTGAATACAGTTGCTGAATTGCACTAACGAGTCTGCCTTTTATTTTATGCATATATTGCTACTTAAACAGCCTGTAAAATGCGCAGCGCGAACTCACAATTCGTTGGCGCCCTCAAAGGACCGGCCGTCAAAACAAACCCCACCCCACCCCAGCCCTCGTGCATAACGCGCATCCCTAACTTTGATTTATTTTTTTGGTAGAAAATTTAGCGCGTTATACTCGAATAAATACGGTAATTTTGTCCCTAATATAAACATTACTGCCATGCATAAACAATGGTAATACAAGTTAAAATTGTAAATCAGCTGAGCATGGTACAAATTAAAAATTGATCAAATTAAATCGTGGTTGCATTATGATTAGGAATTAATGCTACTCTTGATTTGTATGTTGTATACAGCATTTGAGCAGTCGTCTGGCTCGTCTGGCTGCAGAGCTAAACCTGTGTCACAGTTTCCAGGCTTTCCACTCCGCATACAGTGACACTGGACTACTGGGTATTTATTTTGTTACCGACAAACATAAAATAGAGGACATGATGCACTGGGCTCAGAATGCCTGGTAAGTCACTGACATGTCTTCATCTATTCCTGATAGAAGGTATCTTGTGTCATCTTGTGTTCACCTACTGAGGTGATGTATATGTGCTGTTGTTGTTTCTGTATTACAGGATGAATTTGTGCACAACGGTGACTGAGAGTGATGTGGCTCGAGCCAAAAATGCTCTGAAGGCTAGCTTAGTGGGACAGCTCAATGGTAATAAACTCAAACACACTCATTATTCATACACATGAATAAGTCTCTACATTCTCTCTTTGCATCCAAACTCATAATAGTCATTCAAGAATACTGATCACTCTATGTATTTAGCACAGATTCAGTTGTATTTTAGTACTTTTTAAATTTATTTTTATTAAGGTACACTGTTACTTTTGTTCCTCTAGTCTAGTGGTTTAAAAAATAACAAAACCATTGCATTTTGCAGAAAAACTGTTTTGGTTGTAGTTCGGCTCTGCATGACTGCGTATGAATATGGTTATCCCACTGCTCCTAAAACATTCACTGCTAGGCCTAAAGTGGTCATGTACTTATGAACTTTTATGAGGTGCGCTTATGTTAGTAACATCTTTGCATATGAAATAAGTGTTACATGTGGAACTCTCAACTTTAATCGCAAAGGAGCAACTGTGTCTAAAATGCTGGAAAAGAGAGAGTTCATTTCTGTTGCAACATCAAATTCTTCTAGGCTATCTGGGATGTTAAGTAGATGAAACTGATCAGGAAGATTACTTATAAAGCCATCTTTAGAGTTAGAAGTGATAGTTCTACTATATCTGTAATAGGGCGTTAGTTTAGCAGCTTTGGCTAAAGGTAGTGTTTAGAGCATTATTTTAATTAAATGCCAACCTATTATTTATTTTGTAAACACAGCTTTTTACTTCACTTGTCGTAATATTCAGGTAAAAGAGTGTCATGCCGTACCACCATAAAGTGTGGCACTGTTGTGAAGTTGACCAGCACCGCCCTAAATTTTTGTTTCTTTAACAAAAAGGTGACTTGCTGCTCTAAGTTGATTCAGCTATGCTTATAAGCCACAAGAATTGAATAAATTCTTAATACATTCCCAAGTAATGTATCATTCAGAATCTCATGTTTCCCGCTTAGTCGTTCATATGCTTGGAACTTGTAGTTGCATATATTTCTGAGTACACTTCAAGGTCATTCTCCATTTAACCAGTAGCATGTTGTTATTTGCATAATTCATGAGGTGATAACTTGAACAAACGTTTTATAAGATTAAGAAAGTTAACGCTTATAACAGAGGTCTACATACTATATATTTTAATTTTGTTATAATTGTACATATTTTAATTGTACAATTTTAGAAATATAATGACTCAAGACATTACCCCTTTATATCGGACTATCTATAACATCTTTCTTTCTGTTCTTAGGAACTACACCTGTTTGTGATGACATTGGCAGGCACATACTAAATTATGGTCGCCGCATCCCATTGGCAGAGTGGGATGCCAGAATTGAGGTAATGTTAGCAAAAGGTTTGAGATTAATTTGAATGTTGTTTAATTTATAAGAATATCATTGTTTGTTTCTTACTAGGCTGTGACTCCCAGGATGGTCCGGGATGTCTGCTCTAAATACATCTATGACAAATGCCCAGCTGTGTCTGCAGTTGGTGAGTCCATTTATTTTAGTGTTTAATATAATTATAATTTTTCTATATCTTTTTGCAGGTCTTTATTGTAAAACAACTGCTATATAAATGGTGACTATTGGTATTAAGATAATTCACTGGTATTGACAGCTGAATTTGTAATTTTGCGTTCTTTTCTTTCTCTCTGCAGGACCAGTAGAGCAGCTGCCGGACTATAACAGAATGAGAAGTGCTATGTACTGGCTTCGATTTTAAATGATTCTCTCACTGATGTCTTTCTTTGCAACTTTTGTCCTCATCATATTCATACCCTTCTCTTGTATGAATTTGATGGGTAACATTTTGCCCATTTGTTCTACATTTCCAAAGATCAGATGAAGAAATGGAAAGTAACAGTTTGGTACATTTACATCTGCAGTGTCAGACATTGAGTAGAGCTATTTATGAATTTATGCGATTTTTGTTTTGTTTCTCATTTTTGTACATAACAATGGCTCTCATACCAACTTCAAATAAAACCCTGTCACATCTAGTGTATATTTGATTTGGCTGCTTCATGAAAATAACTCATTCTGCTTCTAAATGGGCTGTAAACTTACTTGAGGGTTAAGGAGAAGACAGGTGTACAGCCATGGCCAAAGGTTTTGAGAATAACATTCAGTTTCACAAAGTCAGCTGCTTGAGTGTTTTTAGATCTTTTTCAATTCAGAAGTTACTATGGTCTGCTGAAGTATAATTGCAAGCATCTCATAAGTGTCAAAGGCTTTTCTTGACCATTACATTAAATTTATGCAAAATTTGCTGTCTTGACCCTTCTTTTTCAAGATCTCTGCAATTCATACTGGCATGGTATCAGTCAACTTCTGGGCCATATCCTGACTGATGACAGTCAATTATTTTATGATAAATACTTGGAGTTCATCAGAATTTGTGGGGTTTTGTTTGTCCACCCGTCTCTTCAGGACTGACCACAAGTTCTTAGTTGTGTAGGTAGGATTAAGGTCTGGGATTTTCCTGGACATGGGTCCAAAATTTCAATGTTTTGTTCCTCAAGCCATTTTATCTATTTTGCCAAGGTGCTAAAATTTATTGTTTGTCACCAAACTGTTCTTGGATGTTTCAGAAAAGTTATCTGAGAATTTTTGTACTATTCTTTATTCATGGCTGTTGTTTTGGGTGTAATTATGAGTGAGCCCTCTCCCTCATAAATCCCACACATGAATGGTCTCAGGATGCTTTACTGACATAGGATTTCTAGCACTCCCCTCTTCTCCAGACAAGCTTTTTTTCCAGATATCTCAGCAGCCCAATCTCTGTATCTTTTGCAGATAATCAGTCTGTCTCTGGTGTTTTTCCTTGAGAAAAGTGGCAGTTTTACTGCCCTTCTTAAAACCGGCCCATCCTACAATGTTCTCTTCAACCACCACCTGGATGATGCGACGGCAGCCATATTGCACCAGTATGCTCACCACACATCAGCTTAATGGTGGAGAGGAGACAGAGCAATGAAGCCAATTAGAGTATGGGGGTGATTAGGAGGCCATGATGGACCAAGGCCAATGGGCAGATTTGGCCAGGTTAAACCCCCTACTCTTGGGATTTCTCTTGGGACATCCTGGGATTTTTAATGACCACAGAGAGTCAGGACCTCGGTTTCACGTCTCACACGAAGGACAGTGCTTGTTGCAGTACAGTGTCCCCATCATATACTGGGGCATTACGATCCACAGACCACAGGGTGAGCACCCCCTGCTGGCCTCCTAACATCCCATCCAGGTACTTACCAGGCTCAACCCTGCTTAGCTTCAGTGGTGTGTGTCTCTCTCTCTCTCTCTCAAAAAGTAGGATTTCTATGATAGTGAAGTATTGAACAGCCTCAGAACCTCATTTATTATTATTGAACACAGATAACTTCTGCTACTCAGAGTATATATTCCTGAATCACTCGTAAATGAGGCGGCTTGAGCTGCTCTAAGTGCTTGTAAACAAGAGCGACAGTGTCTGTAAGCTGCTCATATCTCAAATATTTACTTGTATCTCAAAGCAAAATATTTGCTGTAATGCTTGCTCGTATCTTGGAATACTCATATGTCAGGACACTCTTAAATTTTTAACTGTGGCAAATTAGAACCGCTTGTCTATATACCAGACCCCACTATAGTCTGCCGCATAATAAACCATAAGAAATTGTTTCAAAACCAATTTCATATTAAACGATGATATAGATGAATATATTTAGCATTTACGCATAAAAAAATATAATATTTTAAATCAAAATCTGTTTAATTTAGCAAGTTTCCATGGTTGCATTTGGACCTATAACACCATCAAATACACACATAAAAGCCAGTTAATTAACAATAAATAAAGGTACTGAACATAATATCTGGGACTGCAAAAGTGCCAGGATCTGTTTCTCACATTCTCTGTAATCATAATTCTGAAACAGCAGCATTATTTCCAGCAAACAACAATGTTTGGATCATTCTCCAAGCGCTCATCCAACTCCCTGTAACTCATTCCTGAAAACACATGCAAGGAATAATGTCACTGGTTTAAAGAGATATTCATGAGGGGGAAAAAAGCAATGGCAAACATAATACTTGCCGGTTTTGCAACAGATTTCATCATAACTATGGCAGCCAGTGTAAAGTCTAGGTGGACGACTCCTGTCATCTCGAACAACCTTGACAGGATATTTCTGCAGGCGACGAATCAGACCTTTCATCAAGCCAAACTGAATCAACTTCCTAAAGAAAAAAAAAGAAAAGAAAAAATTAGAACATTTTATATAGCATATTTTCTTGTAGTTTAAATTAGTACTTAAAAAACAGATAAATGAACCAATTGCTCACCAAAAAAATTCTTAATTTATAATCTTTACACATTATTCTTCTGTAGTAAATACGACTAGCATGCCTTATTAGTGGCATGTTAATTGTATGGATTTAAGTGTGAACATCAATTAAATTTAAATGGCCTTGCCTTTCATCCACCCTCTGAAGCTGGTGAGAGTACCGAGAACAGAGATCACGCACAGTTGTACCTGGGGTCAAACCACAATACAACTGGAACACATCTCTGAGACTTGTCCTCTGGCCTGGTGACACACACAGTAAAATATCTACAGTGAAATAGAAACATATCACTCTCATAAACACGTACATTTACAATCTCTACTTGCTCACCTAGTTTACTGACATAACGCAGACACTCTTCCTGAAGGCACTTCTTATCGATCAAGTTTTGTACTTTAGGTGTTGTGCAGTATACATTTGAGTACTGTAGAATATGAAAAAAATGTAAGAATAATAATCTAGAATAAAGTTTAGAATAAATAACAAAAACTTACCTGAAATATGGATACCAGAGTTACCACTTCATAATACCTGTGAAACAATACCATTGTTCAGTCCAATTACTCTTTAGCTGCTATTTAATATACGAAATGTGTAGTTTCTGCAACACTATGACAATTTTAATGATCTATTCATGCATTTCATTTTTTTATACTTACAGTTGCTGCACATAATTTCCTCATTATATCTATACGTTTTTATCAAATTATGCCTATTTTCAGGAGGTATAGCCAAGTAACAAGAATAATCAGGGATACATACAACTTGAGCTCTGTCGCATGTATTTGTACTAGAACATTTAAAAGCAGAAATGGCAAAATGCAAAGTAAAACCAAAAATATATTGTTTTTGTATATATTTCCTGATCTCCACACCAGTCCAGGTTTTCTACTTACTGCTCCATGTTCACTATAGAGAAATTTTGAATTTACCTAGAATTTTTAAGTTTTTAAAATTGATTTTTTTTTTAAATCCCAGAATCAATATTAATTAAAATTAAATTGCTTTATTTTATTTACTGGTTAGAGACGAGGTGAACAGAAGTTACCCACTTTTGTTTCAAAAGAATGAAATGAAACATGACGTAAAGTTGCTTTCAAGTAGATGAGAGAAAGAAATGCGACACTAACCAGCGCTTCTGAGAAAGCAAAACTCAACAATTGCAGCTCAGAGTATAAATCGATTATCCTTATTATAGTGAATAAATTCAGAACAGGCAGTTGTTGCTCCCATTATATAAATAATACATCTATTATCAAGCATTCTTTTCACTCTACAATCTAATGTTAATCTAAAAGTTAATTTTTATCTGCAAAATATTACAAATGCACCCATTTCGGAATATTATTTGATGATAAAGTCTAAATAGTCTTTATAACGATGTACAAAAAAAACATGACGCTTAATAAAACTAATTTGATGTATACAATTTAATAATATATAGGCCTAATCAAATTTTGTTTGAAATGGATGAATATATAGAACAATATTGAGGAAAATATAGAACCTTGAAAATCTACAGATTTTCAAAAAATACAAATGGGGCGTTTTTAGAATTGTCAATAGACCATTTAAAAAACTAAAATATAGGCTTACCCAAATAAAAGCTGCTGTCTCGGGGGAAATTTTTTTGTTGATCAATTTTATATTACTGAAACCAGAATGAATAACTTTTTTGGTTTGAATGATCTTTCAAGGATTCTCGGCCACATAAAACAGTGAATGGCTTGACTGCATGTTCAAGTCTTATGTTAAAGATTCACAGATTTCAAGATTTCACTGTTATGTTAACATTTTTTTATGGATTCTAAAATTTTGCATAAACTACAGGAAAAATTGTTACTCATAAGAAGAATGGCATCTATTGATATTACTGATTAGTCTCTGTTTATTCTGAGGTTACCATAGTCAGCCAAATCCGGGCTGTATCCAGATCAGATGAAAGATCTGCACCTGGACACAACCACAACACAGCCCTGAAGTGTCTGTAGTGATCATGACTCTACTAGACCCTCCGTTGTGAAAGCCTCAAGAATCCCATCCTCAACCAGACGGAACTGGATTAAATATTTTGAGTGTCCCAATCTCAAACTGACTTCTGACCTGAAATGCTATCTATATCATAATCATGCATTGTTTGTTTGTTTGTTGGTCAGAGGAGAACTGGTCCCCCAACTGAGCCTGGTTTCTCAAGTTTCCTCCCCCTCCTTTCTGTCACCTGCTGGAATATTGGTCCCTTGCCACCTGTTACGTCTGGCTTCCTTAGTTGGGGAGACTTAATATTGATTGGCCTGCTCTTCTAGAGCTGCTGTACAGCCAAAACAAACTTTGTTGCATTATTTTCTTGTTATCTCTGTAAAGCTGCTTTGAAATCAAATAAATACAAAGAAAAGTCTTTTATGATTAATTAGTTTGCAAAAAAATGTTTTGTAGACCAATTATGTAAAATGTAATAATTTTCCACGGCACACCTGACATACAATGAAATACAATATAATTAACAATTTATGTGAAATTATGTATGGAAAACTCGAGGGCAGAGTTTTTTTTAGCGATACAACAAAAGTTATATGATAATTTGATAAGATAGTTTTTTTCAGGGATTACGCATACCACTTTATTGGTAAAAGGCTGATGGGATGGAAACAGGATGGACCAAATTTAGAAATCTCTTTTTAACGCATATTCAATTTGTCGATAATAAATAGCAAAACGTGGATGAAAACACTTATATTCTGCAAGATCACATTCATCTGCCTTCACTTTTGAGTGCAACACCCAAAATATGCATAGAACCAAGTCCATGCCCTACATTTTTACTTTTAAATAATCCATTACACTTGGATAAACATAATAATACGGAAGAAAATTTCTACAAAACAGGAATATCACACTTACAATAAATTCTGAACAGCAATCCGCACCAAATTAAGCTCAACATCGGCCTCAGCAGAGATCTTTTGAATGTGTCGGTATCCATCTACAAAAGGTAGGATCTGCAACAATAAAAAAAGAAAAAAGTAATCAAAATATTTAGGAAAAATACTGTAAAAGATAGATTGCTGGTAATAAAATATTATTTGAAGACAGTATGCCAAATAAAATAATACTATACCCGTTTCACACTGCAAGTGTGAGAGGCACGCAAAAAAAATGGTTATGAATGGTCAGCATTTCAAACTCCAATCTTATTTGTAATAGATCTCAATTTGTATCTTACAATTTGTAATCTTGTTGTAGAACCAAACATGGAGTGTTATAAACTGCTCAAATAAGTTGTTTTTTTCGTCACCATGTTGTAAAATGCAAAGTATAATGTGGCTGCTTGTTACTTGCTCCAAGCTGGATACTAAAACTTGTTCAAACTTTTTTTTTTTTCTACCTTTTTAGTGGTTGTTGTCAGACAGACTACATAACAAAACACACTCCCCTCCACAAATAAATGCATATTTTGTGAAATGTATAATTTCTTCTGCAAATATGAACACTCTGGTTTGTTAACATGGGTAGAAAAAACAAGAACAACAACAAAAACACCTCTACTCATGCACCACTAACATGCACAATATGAAACAGGGCTTCATTTTCCCAGTCTGATTTAATGATGGAAAAAAAGAGAGATAAATTAAGTCAAATACAGACAGTAAAATGAAACCGTGGGTAAGAGTTTTTGTAGACCTGTTGTGTGGTGAGATCCCATTGTGACTTTATAAAGTGGTCCTTATTCTTAGTAAATACTGGAACATCATACTCCTGAACAACCTGAGGGTCTTTCCTTTGTTCAATTAACTTCAAATTAATAGTGTTAGAGTCATCTGTTATGAAAGAGAGAAAGTATGATTATAAAAACAGTGAGAATCAGTGCCAGGGAAACAGAGAAATATAAAAAACATATAACCAATAGGTAGGGTGCAGGCTCCTGCAAAATTAAGTTCCTCAAGAAGTGTGGACAGGATAGGCAACAGCTTCTGTTTACTCTCCTCATTTGAAATGAATCCACTCTCAAGCTAATCAAAGACATTTTATGAAATTAGTTAATGTTTTAAAATTTTTAAAAACCATAACAGAAATACATGTTAAATGAAAGTTTACCTCCAGAGTTGTGAGGTAGCCAGACAGTTTTTTGACAATAGGTTCTAAAGCACATGTTTTTGTCCTGGCATCACAGACTAAACCCAAATTGAAGAGCAAGGCATTCCGGCTGTACTTCTTATGCTCAATGCATACTGGACAGCCAATCAGTTTCTTCTCCATAGCAGTCCTTAATCAGTTACAGATAATACACAACCAGGCATTATATATCATAATGAACTCATAGTCAATTTACACCAAATGTAAAAAAACAAAACACACAAAGCATATGACTTTTATAGAGCATGTGTATTTAAACCAGGAAAACACACACACGGTTTCACTATCTTTGTGGGGACTCTCCATAGGTGTAATGACTTTATACTGTACCATCTGCATATTATATCCATAACCCTGAATCTACCCATCACAGAAAGCATAATGGATTTTTATATTTTCAAAGAAACAAACACATCATTATGTTTATTAACACAACAGTATGTTTATTAATCAGTTTCCCTGGTTGGGACCACAGGCTGGTTCCCACAATGTGTAGGTGATCTCAGGTTTTACTATCCTAATGTAAACCTGTATACACACGCACACGCACACGCACACACACACGCTTGCAGCTAAATTAATTTAAGGCTAAAGTCATTTAAGGTGAAATTTGTTCACTTGTCAGTCAGTTAAATTCATAACCATTCATTCATTTTAACCATAGATGAAAAGCGTTGCCTCTTAAGTAGTTTTTGTAATGCTCCTAATGAATAAAATGTTTTGTTATAAACTTATAAAATCAACTAATTATTTTTCTTAAACTTACTAATTAAATCTTCGATCCACTGAAGCAAATTCAGAAATCAAAAGCATATACTTATTGTTTTTGAAAGAGAAACAAAGCATTACGAAGCATTATTGAAAGAGAAAATTAGCATTAAATTCTCATTTAAATGTGTTTGCTTAAATGTGTTTAACGGTTATATATTGGATCAGTGAAATATATTTAAATACATAGGAATACACTTTCCAGCGTTCCAATTGTATGGTAAAGTGAAAAAGAAAAAAAGAGGGGCATTACACACGTGTGCATAAGAGTTTAGTTTGGATGATACTGGTGTGTGTGTGTGTGTGTGTGTGTGTGTGTGTGTGTGTGTGTAAGTAATACAATGAGGTGACTTAGTAAGTAAAGTTCAGTACTTACACAGTTATGAGCTTGTTCTGCAATTCAGGTTTGGTGATGATGTACACCTGAACAGTATCAAAAAGTTCCCTTGAAATATACTCTTCCGGAACCTTCAATGAAACATAAATTATATGTAATTTTGTTCCAATTTAAACGGAAACATTCCTTTGCTTGTAGGCTATACATAGTGGAAGTATGCAAAGTATTCTCATTTGCAAACACAAAACCAGGCTGTGAAATATACTGTACTTACTCTCGTTATCTAAAACATATATTTCTATGATGTTACCTGATATGTGATCTTTGGTCCTAACGTTGGATGAAATTCGCTGAAAAATATACAATCTATTCGTCTATTTGTACCCATATTTAGACCCGAACTGGTCAATGTTGACGTAATCTTCTTCAGCGTGTTCACGGAAGGGGGATAAGATAACAGAATAGGTGCATAGTGCCACCTACTGTGCTCCTCCGCCACTGGTTTCAATTCAATTCCAACTCCATGTTTGGGATATTTTGCAAAAGTTCTAGTTCAGTTGAATATTTGTAATAACTATTACATTGTTTTATTTCTGTGATTTATACTTTACTAGTTACAGGTTAAGTCTATGCAATTATTTTTATTATTGTTTATTCGTTATTGTTTAGTCTAAATACTAGTTACAAATAGTTTGTGTTCTATAATAAATTATGATTAATATGAGGTTACTGCCACTGGATGCTAGTGATTGGTCGTACGTGATGTGCTGCATACCTTGGTAGAGGAAATTCTCGCGATACACTGATACAATTTCATAATAAAAACAACAGTCATTGAGCATCGCGCGTGAATCACTTTTCATTTAATATCAAGTTCTGGCTTACTGGGAAGTTCTGGCTTATTTTTTTCTCACTGTCCCCAACATGGTAACCTTCCTTTTTAGCAGTTCTTGACCCAGAAAAAAATCACATGTAATGTTATGGCCATTCAGTCCCTCAGCCACCCTAATGCCCTGATTTTTTTTCAGGTGCTTCTCCAGGGGATTTACCCGTATACACCTGCATATTCCAGGCATAGCTGGACTATGCATCAGATGCGGCCCATATTTTTATGCCATATTTGTCTGGTTTTCTTGGTATGTATTGTCTGAAAGGACAGCGTCCATGAAATGGAACTAGACATTCATCCACAGTGATGTGGAGGCCTGGATTGTAAAGAAACGGCAATCTCTGGACCCATTTGTCCCATACATCCCATATTGCTGCGAGTTTGTCATGCTATCGTCTGCCCTGTCTTGTTTCTTTGTCATCAAAGCGTATGACACGGGAGAAAACATGGAATGTTTTTAGAGATGGTCTTTATGATGGCTGGAAATGTTGCCCTTCCAGTGTCAGCATTCCAAAAGCTTGCTGTTCCTTCTGCTTTTGATTTGTAGATGTTATGGGTGAGGCTCCCTCTCCGCTTCCTCCGGATCACCAGAGGGAGCTCTCACCTGAATATTGACTGGTTACTTGAACTACAATCCCCACAGACACTCAGACCTGGAACTGATTGCTGCACACCTGCAGCCCATCACACACATTATATTAGCACACCACTCACAAATCACTTTGCGAAGTCTCGATTTGCTACTGCCTATCATTCTGAGCGTTTATTTCCCTGGATTGCTATTCTGTTGTTGACCTTGGACTGTTCCGACTATTCGACCCTTTGCTACCTGCCCTGAACATTGCCTGTCTCTCTGGTTTGTTGATCTTCTGCCGCCTGCCCTGATCTTTTGCCTGACTCTTGGATTGTGTCTGTTTGCTGCCGGTCCCGACCCTAGCCTGTCCCTGTTTACGTTCTTGTTTTGTCACCCACCTGTACTCTGCCTATCTCTGTAATAAAGCTGCAGATGGATCCTCACTCGGTTGACTCCTCATTACAGTAGACTCCTGCCAAAATGAGCAAACCAATGTAGGCTTGCAAGTCAGTCACATTGAAGTCTTTCCAACCATCCAACCGCCTACCTTCTAAGTTTGTCATTTCAAGTACATCCTTTTCAATTGATGGTGTGATGAAAAGATAAAATGACAGCGACCAATAATTCAGTGTTCAATATTTAATAAATCAAAACAGTACAACGCAACTTTTAGCAGCACAAACAATGTACACACAGCATCCCATAATGACAGAATTGTTGACATTTTTGCAGATTTATTAAAAAAGAAAAACTGAAATATCACATGGTCCTGAGTGTTCAGACCCTTTGCTCAGTATTTAGTTGAAGCACCCTTTTGCTGTAATACAGCCATGAGTCTTTTTGGGAAAGATGCAACAAGTTTTTCACACCTGGATTTGGGGATCCTCTGCCATTCTCCCTTGCAGATCCTCTCCAGTTCTGTCAGGTTGGATGCTAAACGTTGGTGGACAGCCATTTTTAGGTCTCTCCAGAGATGCTCAATTGGATTTAAGTCAGGGCTCTGGCTGGGCCATTCAAGAACAGTTGTTGTGAAGCCACTCCTTCGTTATTTTTGCTGTGTGCTCAGTGTCTGAGTCTTGTTGGAAGGTAAACCTTTGGGCCAGTCTGGGGTCCTGAGCACTCTGGAGAAGGTTTTCATCCAGGATATCCCTGTACTTGGCCGCATATATCTTTCCCTTGATTGCAACCAGTCGTCCTCTCCATGCAGCTGAAAAACACCACCACAGCATGATGCTGCCACCAACATGCTTCACTTTTGGCTCTGTATTGGACAGGTGATGAGCAGTGCCTGGTTTTCTTGGAGTCCTTCAGGTGTTTTTTAGCAAACTCCATGCGGGATTTCATGTGTCTTGCACTGAGGAGAGGCTTCCGTCAAGCCACTCTGCCATAAAGCCCCGACTGGTGGAGGGCTGCAGGGATGGTTGAATTTGGAGTTTTGTGTAAAATTATGTGAAATTAACTTTTTCCCCCCAATACACAGAAAGGGAATAAACATGTGTATGGCAAAACATGTGGTAATGCAATACTGTTCTGTGAGCAATATTTGATTTTCTGGAAATATCTCACGGGTTCCAACAATTTTGGACATGACTGTAGTTGTAAGGATATTGCATATTCAAGAATCTTTGACAGAAAAGGTTTATTCGGGATAATCTTGTAGGGGAATTTACAGTTAAGACCCGAGGACCAGATATGTTGAATGAAGACCAGGAGTCAGAAGTGCAGTCAATAGAAGACATTTTAGTGAAGTTTAGTTTGCAGTTTCATCAGCAGAAGCCAGCTTCAGGTCTCACAAGGAGTTCGTAGGCCGCCCCCATTACAATAACATTGTTACAGCAATTATACTCTAACAGAGGGTGCTAACTACGTCAATGATGACGTTTAAATGATTCTGATTGGCTAAGAAAGAAAGAAAGCAAGAAAAACAAAACTAGTAATTTTCCACACAAGCGCAGACAGTCTGAAGCATATCTTCGTTGATCACATGGTTGACGGGTTCGTGACGTGGCTTGTCGAGAACAACACGTTTTATGGTGCCAGCTAATCACCTCACCAATACAGACCATATTAACACACACACACAGATACACAGCTTCTCCAAGGCTGAGCTCGGCTCAGGCTCCAATTATCAATTGAGAGACTACTCAAAACATTCTGATAACATGTTCTATCTGGTGAGAAGTACAGACAATATTCATCCTTACTCTATGGGAAAATACAGAAAAGCATAGAAAGTTTTTAACTAAATAAAAATCCCTAACTTGATTATAAATCACTCTTTACAAATCATCCAAATCAGAAAGGAAAATAACATATGAAAAATAAGACAAAGAAGCATATGAAAAATAAGAAAAAGAAAAGGATATAGGTATAAATAGGAAAAATAAAATAATATATATTCAAGCGGCAATGGATTTCCGAATAGTATCTTTCAATCTCTAATCAATTAATTCTGTAGGATCAAGTTGAGTTTTTTTAATAAGCGGCTTAATAAAGTTTTTGGTACATATCCTAATGACAAAAAATTATTAATTATATTAAGAAGAGGATCTATGACCTTTGGAAGCATCTCGTTCAGTAGCTAATTTAATGGGTTTAGACAATTCTTCCACTGAAAGAGTGGAATTTTTCTTCCAGGACACGACAATACAGTTACAATTTTCTCTCTAATATTATGAATCTTGCAAGTAAGTTCATCAACTCATCAAAAGTGCTGTTTTGAAGCATCTGGGGTTGAAGCTTTATTTTGCTGTAGTCACTGTATCAAATAAATACCTAGGGCTGGATTTTCTTTCTTCTAAGTGGTGTTCTTTAACCTTATTTAAGCGCAAAGGAGCAACTGTCTAAAGTGCTGGACTAGAGAGAGTTCATAGTTTCTGTTGCAACATCAAGTTCTTCTAAGCTATCTGGGGTGCTGAGGAAATAAAACTGATCTGAAAGATTATTTATAAAGCAATCTTTATTGGAAGAAGTGATAGTTCTACTATATTTGTATCAGGGAGTTAGTTTTGCAGCTTTGGCTAAATGGAGTGTACACAAGACTATATAATGATCTGAGATGTCGCTCTGATGATGAGTTGTGATGAGTCGCTCTGCTGCAGAATTTCAATGGCATCAACACTGATTTCATGTGAAATAGATTCCATCTGACAATTAGATCTAAAGTATGATTACGACAATGAGTGGGACCTGACACGTGTCTTTTCTTTTTCTACATGGATATTAAAATCACCAACAATTGTGACGTTATCTTGCAGCCAGTACTAACTTTGATAGAAAATCTGCTAATTCTTTGATAAATTCTGTATGGTACCCTGGTGGCCTGAATACAGTAGCCAGTAGAAATGCCAGTAGAAAAGCCAGTAGAAATCTCTCTCTCTAATGATAGTGTTATATAAAGCCCCATCACTTCAAAAGAAGTATATTTGAAACTAGACCTTTGAGTAATACTGAAGTTATTAATGTATATTACAGCAGTATCTCCCCCATGCCTTTCAGATGAGGCTTGTATTTATAACAGTAATTTTGAGGGGTGAACTCATTTAAAGTAATGTAAATCGTTTGGTTTCAGCAAGGTTTCGAGTTCACACACCTTTTTAAATGTTAATTTTGTGATCTCCAACTGGTGAAGTTGGACATCATTAGTGCCGACGTGAATAACAATCTTAGAGTATTCACGATTAGCATTAGCCAACACTTAAATTTGATTTGATGTCAGGTGGTCTGGCTTCTGGCAAACATGATCTGTGTAATAGAATCACCAATAACTATGGCACTTTCAACAGAATTCTTAGTTGGTATGTCACTGAGTGGGGAGAACCTGTGTGATGTTCTAATCGTAATGGTTGTGTTTTTTCCCATGACTATGCTATCTTACAGTCACCCAGCTGCACAGGCTCTAAAACCGGAACCGAACAATGTACTACTGGGTTTGGTAAACTGCATTTATCACATGTGAAACCCTGACAGAGAAAACTATGCTATACATGTGACAGGCAGTGTAATAACAAGAGACGATGACATGACTGCTAGATTTCAAGTACCCATACATCTTTAGATGTCTGCAGGTTTAAAGACAATACAATACTGATAATCTAATGCCACTAGCGCAAGATTATGATAAGCATTTGTCTACCACTTCCACCTTTGGGTTAAAAATAATTACATGTTGGCCAGGAAGATTACTGTGCTACACCAGCTAAAGTCCTGCACAGCGGTTGAATTGTACAAGAGTCACCGTCCAGAAAGGCCCCCCCCCCCCCCCCCCCCCATCTTTGGAAAGGACAAAAAGCAAAGCAAACAGCTTAAAAGAGGTAAAAAATATAGAACAGGATTAATGGTTGTTATAATTTATGGGGCATTACATTTAATGTCGCAAAATCATTTCAGTAAACCATTTGTGGTTAAGGTCTTCTGGTATAGTCTTTTTTCCCATCCCTGCTTGTCATACTTTCAGGGTAATAGAAGGTGACGAAAAAAGGGTGAATAATGTGGACAAGACCTCTTTTATTCAATTTCAGATTTAAGAAAGCAAATCAATAATTTATTTCACAAAGAATACATTAAAACATTTGTAGCCTTTAAAAAAATTGCATAAAGTAAGACATGCCCTATGCAAAAACTACTATAGTGTTGGGGAATTACAGCAAGAGTCAGAAGTTCAGTCAATAGAAGACATTTTAGTGAAGTTTAGTTTGCAGTTCATCAGAAAAAGCCAGCTTCAAGTCTCACATTGAGTTTGTAGGCCGATTCACTGTCAATAACATTGTTACAGCAATTATACTCTAACAGACGCTACTAACTACATCAATGATGACGGTTAAATGATTCTGATTGGCTAAGAAAGAAAGAAAGAAAGGTAAACAAAACTAGTAATTTTCCACACAAGAGCAAACAGTCTGAAGCATATCTTCGTTGATCACATGGTTGACGGGTTATGTAAGTGACCTTCCACATGGCTTGTCGAGAACAACAAGTCATTCCGTCTCCTTATTAGTTAATCGCCTCACCAATAAAGATCATATTAACACACACACACAGATACACAGCTTCTCCAAGGCTGAGCTCGGCTCAGGCTCCAATTATCAATTGAGAGACTACTCAAAACATTCTGATAACATGTTCTATCTGGTGAGAAGTACAGACAATATTCATCCTTACTCTATGGGAAAATACAGAAAAGCATAGAAAGGCTTTAACTAAAAAAAAATCCTAACTTGATTATAAATCACTCTTTACAAATCATTCAAATAAGAAAAAGAAATGAATATATGTAAAAATAAGAAAAAGAAAGAATATATATTCCAGCGGCAATGGATTTCCGAATTATCTCTATCAAGAGTAATAACTATAAAGCATATGTTTCTCAGACAGAGGCTGATACCAGGACCCTGCCAAAAATAACAGAGTATAATAAGAGCACATAGTTCTTTGAAGTCTTTCGGAATAATTTTGCAAAACACTGCTGATGGTGTTCTCTCATGTATAATTTTGTTCCTTTAAAACATTTAATAAAAGGCTAACAGTAAATCTACTGAGCACTGCCACGGAATAGTGAGACTCTTATCAAAGTGTTTAGGACAATCATTGTAACACATCTGACAGTGTAATCAATAAATGTAATTAAAATAAATTTTAGTTACACTTTGTTCTAAGGTGCTCATGTTACAGGGTAAAATACTAGTACTGAGTAATATTACTTAAAAACAATGTTACTTTATGATATTTCAAAATGCAAAAAATTTGTCTCAGCCACATTTAGAAACATGAGCCATCTGATTTATATATTTCATTGTATATTTACGTCTAGAAGCAGCCAACTTACTGATGTTGTAATAAACTATAAAGTTATTATTCTTCTGAGACCCTTTTTTCTGACTGTATCTTGTCCTACAGCTTTAGTGCTACAGACTCCAAATTCAGAACAGGCCGGAGGTCTTCATCTCTGCTATCCTACTTCACAAACATCAAGCTGCAAAGTCTCCCCTGGATTCACCCTACTGTGCTCACTCAATCCTGGGAAACCCGCTGGGCCGCGGGTGCATACGCTACGCCTCAGAAGAGCTCACCCTCAACATCGGTTGCCTTCATCAGGAGAACATCTCATTTCTGGTGCTGGAGGACTCCATGGTCCTGGGACGCCCGTGGCTTACAACTCACTCTCCGGAGATCTCTTGGAGGTCGGGAGATGTATTAAGATGGAGTACCTTTTGTTTTTCTCACTGTCTCTCTCTCGTTCAAAAACCCCAGTCAAGGAACCTTCATCCCGAGTCTCCACCTCAGATACCGTCATCCACCATCATTGAAAGCCCTCCCGCCGACATAGCCACCGACCTCCCTGAACAGTACCGGGCGTTCCAGGATGTCTTCAGCCCTCGTCTGGCCACCAAGTTACCACCTCACCAGCCATGGAACTGTGCGATTGACCTGCTGCCTGGGGCCTCCTTCCCAAAAGTATGTATCTACCCCCTGTCCATCCCGGAACAACAGGCCATGGAGGAGTAAGTTCAGGAGGCACTCAAGCAGAGATTCATCCGTCCCTCAACATCCCCTGCCACTGCCAGCTTCTTCTTTGTGGCCAAGAAGGACAGAGGCTTGAGGCCCTGCATTGATTATCGACATCTCAACGCACAGACCATCAAGTTCCGCTATCCACTTCCCCTGGTGCCTGCTGCTCTGGAACAGCTGCGGGGGACTCGCATTTTTACGAAGTTGGACCCGCGCAGCGCCTACAATCTCATCCGCATCAGGAAGGGGGACGAGTGGAAAACAGCATTCATCACCCCGACAGGCCACTACGAATACCTGGTTATGCCCTTTGGACTTTCCAATGCCCCATCGCCGCCCCCTTGTCTACACAGCTTCGGAAAGGGCCTAAGTCTCTGTCCTGGAACACCAACACCGCCAAGGCCTTTGGGGATCTCAAGGATGCTTTCTGCTCAGCTCCTACCCTGGCCCAGCCTCCCCTTTGTGGTTGAAGTCAACCCCTCTTGCACTGGGGTAGAAGCCGTGCTCTCGCAGCGGCAGGGTGAGCCTCCTCATCTCCATCCATATGCCTACTTCTCCAAGAAGCTGTCCCCGGCGGAGCAAAACTACGACATCGGAAACCATGAGTTGCTCGCCATCAAACTGGCCCTGGAGGAGTGGAGACACTGGCTGGAGGGAGCCCGGCACCCCTTTCAAGTCATCACTGATCACAGAAGTAGTAGAGGTAGTAGTAGTTAGTATCTCTCTGGGAGTGATTGGCTGATTGTTCCAGACGGACCGTTTTTGGCTGCTGCACTGCTGTTTCCTGTCTGCTCGAGTGGATTGCGTTTGCGTTTGTACTGACGTATAAACTTGATTTTTGTTTTAGATCTTAAACTCGACGTTCGTTTGTATTGCTAAATACAATACTAGATTATTTAATATATTGTAATCGTTAGCTTTAATCTAAGTCGCTAAACGCGTTAGCATTGTGCTATCTTACTGTCCGTGCATACAGCGTTTTTCTCGCTCGCGCCTTTTTTCCCGACTTCATCAAACAACTGGTCAACAAGTTGGATCAACACACGCGGTGAGTCATGTCATCTTCTCTCAAAATTGTCACTTGCACTGCCTGCTTCATGCATAGTCTTTCTGTCTCTGTCAGCTGTGAAGGCTTCACATGTCATAAATGTAGGGACATAATTAGGCTGACAGAGAAGGTTTCAGAATTAGAGACACGCATCCAAACTTTAATCGAGGATAGTAAGAATGCAAGGGCTTTAGATACTACTTTGGATGCGACTAGCTTAGCAAACCCTGTACATTGTTCGGTTCCGGCTGTAGAGCCCGTGCAGCAGGGCAACTGGGTGACTGTGAGACGGCATAATCGCGGGTCAAAAAACCACTGTTCCATTCCGATCAGAACATCAAACAGGTTCTCCCCACTCAGTGACGCACCCACTGAGAAACCTGTTGAAAGTGCCCTAGTGATTGGCGATTCTATTACTCGGAATGTGAAAAAAGAGACTCCAGCCACCATAGTCACATGTTTGCCGGGAGCCAGAGCGCCTGACGTCAAAGCAAATTTAAAAGTGCTGGCTAAGGCTAATCGTAAATATTCTAAGATTGTTATTCACGTCGGCGCTAATGATGTCCGACTTCGTCAGTCGGAGATCACTAAAAGTAATATTAAAGAGGTGTGTGAACTCGCAAGTACAATGTCAGGCACCGTAATTTGCTCTGGCCCTCTTCCTATGCGCAGGAGTGATGAGATGCTTAGCAGATTATCCTCACTCAATGGCTGGATGTCTAAGTGGTGCCCGCGGAATAACATAGGGTTTATAGACAATTGGTAAAGTTTTTGGGGCAGACCTGACCTGTTGAAAAGAGATGGTATTCATCCCACCTGGGATGGTGCCGCTCTTCTCTCTAATAATTTGGCATATAGTCTTAGAGCTAAACCTTGACTAACTGGGGTCCAGGTCAGGAAGCAGACAAACTGGCTAAACCGACCGTCTGCTAGCTGTCTCATGTCACAGAGGTCAGATAAATTCCAACACATAGAGACTCTTTCACCTAGATATCATCCTATAGAGATTGTGTCTGTTCCCCGAATTAGCAAATACAAAAATCTCTCAAAATCGTTTAAGAGTAAAAATTTAATTGATTTACAAACAGCTAAGAACGGATATAACACAAATGAACAAATGATAAAGCTTGGGTTACTGAATATACGATCCCTTTCCTCAAAAGCACTTATTGTAAATTATATGATTACAGATCATAAACTAGATGTGCTGTGTTTGACAGAAACTTGGCTAAAACCAGACGATTATATTACTTTAAATGAGTCCACCCCTCAAAATTACTGTTATAAACATGAGCCTCGTCTGAAAGGTAAAGGAGGAGGTGTTGCTGTAATTTATAGTAACACGATCAGTACTGCTCAAAGGTCTAATTTGAAATATAATTCTTTTGAAGTGATGGTCCTTAATGTAAAAATATCAAGTGCAAGTAATAATTCCTGTTTAACTTTTGTGCTGGCTATTCTATACAGGCCACCAGGGCACCATACAGACTTTATCAAAGAATTTGCTGATTTTCTCTCAGACTTAGTAATGTCTGCAGATAAAGTCATAATCGTCGGTGATTTTAACATCCATGTAGATAATGAAAAAGACGCATTGGGATTGGCAACATGTATCAGGACCCACTCATTCTCGTAATCATACTTTAGATCTAATATTGTCATATGGGATCAATGTTGATACTGTTCAAATTCTGCAGCAGAGCGATGACATCTCAGATCATTACTTAGTTGCGTGTAGATTACCTTTAGCCAAAGTCGAAAAACTAACTCCATGTTATAAATATAGTAGAACTATCACTCCTAACACAAAAGATAGCTTTATAAATAATCTTCCCGATCAATTTCATCTACTTAACATCCCAGATAGCCTAGAAGAACTTGATGTTGCAACAGAAACTATAAACTCTCTCTTTTCCAGCACTTTAGACACTGTTGCTCCGTTACGCTTAAAGAAGATTAAAGAAAATAGTCCAACACCGTGGTACAACGAGCACACCCGGGCCCTCAAGAGAGCAGCCAGAAAAATGGAGCGGAGCTGGAAAAAAACTAAGCTAGAGGTTTTTCGCATTTCATGGAAAGACAGCTCTATTGCATTCAGAAAGGCCTTAAGATCAGCTAGATCTACTTACTTTTCTACCCTCTTAGAAGAAAACAAATACAACCCTAGGTATTTATTTGATACAGTGACTAAATTAACAAGAAATAAAGCCTCAACCCCAGATGCTTTAAATCAGCACAGCACTAATGACTTCATGGACTTCTTTACTTACAAAATTAATAATATTAGAGAGAAAATAATAAACATGCAACAATCTACTACAATATTCCAAAATACAGTACATTTTAGTGTCCCTGAAGAAAAATTCCAATCCTTCATTGCTATTGGGGAGGAAGAATTGTCTAAACTCGTTAAATCATCAAAATCAACAACATGTATGCTAGACCCAATACCGACTAAGCTACTGAAAGAGATGCTTCCAGAAATCATAGATCCTATTCTTAATATTATTAATTCTTCTTTGTCATTAGGATACGTACCAAAAACCTTTAAGCTGGCTGTAATTAAACCGCTTATTAAAAAACCACAACTTGATCCTACAGAATTAGTTAATTACAGGCCGATATCGAATCTACCTTTCTTGTCAAAGATTCTAGAAAAGGCAATATCTTTACAACTATGTTCCTTTCTAGAAAGAAACAGCATCTACGAGGATTTCCAGTCAGGATTTAGACCATATCATAGTACTGAGACTGCTCTCATTAGAGTTACAAATAATTTGCTCTTATCATCCGATCGTGGTTGTATCTCTCTGTTAGTGTTACTGGACCTTAGTGCTGCATTTGATACAATTGACCACAAAATCCTTCTGAATAGACTTGAAAATTATGTTGGCATTAGTGGAGTTGCATTAGCCTGGTTCAAGTCATACTTATCTGAGCGTTATCAGTTTGTAGCATTAAATGAGGAGATGTCATATCGGTCACGGGTTCAGTATGGAGTTCCTCAAGGTTCAGTACTAGGACCATTGCTTTTTACCCTGTACATGCTTCCTTTGGGTGCAGTTATTAGGAAGCATGGCATTAGCTTTCATTGTTACGCTGATGATACTCAGCTCTATATTTCTTCTCATCCTGATGAAACGAACAAATTCACTAAATTAACAGAATGCATAACCGATATAAAAAATTGGATGACTAATAACTTTCTACTGCTAAATTCTGAAAAAACAGAGATTCTAATTATTAGACCAAAAAGTTTGGCACATAATAATCTAGACTACTGCCTAACACTCGATGGCTGCTCTGTCAAGTCTTCGTCGTCAGTTAGAAACCTGGGTGTGCTCTTTGATACCAATCTTTCATTTGAAAGCCATGTTTCTAGCATCTGTAAAACGGCGTTCTTCCATCTTAAAAATATATCTAAATTGCGACATATGCTATCTAAGACAAATGCGGAAAAGTTAGTTCATGCGTTCATGAGTTCAAGGCTAGATTATTGTAATGCTTTACTAGGTGGTTGCTCTGCACGCTTAATAAACAAATTCCAGCTGGTCCAGAATGCAGCAGCTCGAGTTCTTACTAGAACCAGGAAGTATGAGCATATTAGCCCAGTTCTGTCAAACCTGCACTGGCTTCCTATTAAACACCGAATACATTTTAAAATCTTGCTAATTACTTACAAAGCATTAAATGGTTTAGCTCCACAGTACTTGAGCGATCTCTTAACACATTATAGTCCTTCACGTCTATTGCGATCCCAAAATACTGACCAGCTTATAATACCTAGAATATCAAAGTCAACTGCTGGCGGGCGATCCTTTTCCTATTTAGCTCCTAAACTCTGGAACAGTCTTCCTATTACAGTTCGGGAAGCAGACACACTCTGTCAGTTTAAATGTAGACTAAAAACACATCTTTTCAACCTGGCATACACATAACGCATTATACATACATTTTTAATCCAAATCATGTAAAATGATTGTTAGGCTGCATAATTTAGATAAGCCGGAACCGGGAACATTCCCATAACACCTGATGTACTTGATACATCAGAAGAAGAATGGCATCTACGCTGATATTGGTCTCTGTTTATTCCGAGGTTACCGTGGGCAGCTGGATCCGGGCCGTATCCAGATCAGATGAAGGACCTGGACACGAGCACAGCACTGCCCTGGGGTGTCTGCGGAGACCGTGACTCTACTGGACCCTCCCCTGTGACGATCATGAACCCATCTCTAACCGGACCAAATTGGACTTCATATTGGACTTGAATTGTTGTATAATAATCATGCACGGTTTGGCTGTTGGCCAGAGGAGAACTGGTCCCCCAACTGAGCCTGGTTTCTCCCAAGGTTTTTTCTCCATTCTATTCTTCATTCGTTACGTCACCTGCCGGAGTTTTGGTTCCTTGCCGCTGTCGCCTATGGCTTGCTCAGTTGGGGAAACTTAACACTTAAAATTCATCAATTGTATTGTGATTTGCCTGCTCTTTTGGGACTTCTGTTCAGCCAAACAAACTTTGTTTATATTGTTTTCCTGTAAAGCTGCTTTGAAACAATCTACATTGTAAAAAGCGCTATATAAATAAAGGTGACTTGACTTGACTTGACAGAAACCTAGAATACCTCAGAATCGCCAAACTTCTCAATCCCCGTCAAGCCCGCTGGGCCCTGTTCTTCAACCGGTTTCCCTTCTCCGTTACCTATCGCCCTGGATCCAAAAACATCAAAGCTGACGCACTATCCCACCAGTTCAGTCCCGAGTCCACTTCCCAAGAACCCGAACCCATTCTCCCTCCAGCCATCGTGGTAAGCCCCATACAGTGGTCCATTGACCAGCTTATCACAGAAGCAACTCAAGAGGATCCTGCTCTGCCGGGGGGTCCAGAGGGTTGGATCTATGTACCATCCAGTCTCCGCCTGACCCTACTGGACCAAGCTCATACATCTCCGGGGTCTGGACACCCAGGCAGCCAGCGAACCCTCTCGCTCCTCAAAGATTGCTACTGGTGGCCCAGTATGGCTCAGGATGTCTCCCGTTATGTGGAAGGATGCTCAGTCTGTGCCACCACCAGGACCCCTCGAAGATTGCCGGAAGGTAAACTCCTCCCTCTCCCTGTCCCTCGTCATCCCTGGTCCCACCTGGGAATTGACTTTATGACCGATCTGCCACCATCGGATGGTAACACCTGTGTCCTGGTGGTGGTGGATCAGTTTCCAAAAGCATGCAAGCTTATCCCCCTGAAAGGACTGCCCACGGCTCTGGAAACGGCGGAGGCCTTGTCTTCAGACACTTTGGCCTCCCCAAAAACATTGTGTCAGACCGTGGGCCCCAATTCATCTCCCGTGTCTGGAAGGCCTTCTTCAAGCTCCTCAGTGTTTCCATCAGCCTGACCTCCGGGTATCACCCTCAGAGCAACGGCCAGACTGAGCGGAAGATTCAGGAGATGAAGGTATCTTCGTGCCTACTGTGGTCGCCAGCAGGACAACTAGAATCGGTATATTCTGTGGGCCAAGAATGCACAAAATTCCCTCAGACAAGATTCCACGCACCTCACTCCCTTATCTCGGCTATCAACCCCCTCTCTTCCCTTGGTCAGGTTAGCCCACGGAAGTTCCAGCTGTACACAACTGGTTCCAGGAGAGCGAGAGGGTCTGGGACTCAGCCCACGTCCACCTCCAACGGGCAGTTCGTAGACAGAAGCTCCAGGCAGACCGTCGGCGTGGACCAACCCCTCAATACCATCCTGCTCAAATGGTCTGGCTATCCACCCAGGACATGCGTCTACGACTGCCCTGCCGGAAGCTGAGTCCCCGATTCGCTGGTCCTTTCAAGATTTTGAGGTAGATCAACAAAGTCACCTACCGGCTCCAACTCCCCCCACAGTACCGCATCTCACCTTCATTTTATGTCTCACTGTTGAAACCTTACACTGAACCTCTTGTGTCTCCTCCCACAGAGTCTGGTGCTGAAGATGTACCGCTGCCTCCTCTAGATCCGGAGGACCTGAACATCTACAGGCTTCAAGAGATCTTGGATTCCCAGCGACCAGGCGGCCAGCTGCAGTACCTGGTCAATTGGGAGGGATACTGCCCAAGGAACGGTGTTGGGTCAGCCGGGGACGACATCTTGAACCCAACTCTCCTGCAAAATTTCCGCTCTGCCCATCCCGACCGACTGGCACCTCGAGGCCGAGGCCGTCCTCGTCATCGCCCACTACGGTCCTCCGGAGCTGCCCGTGGGGAGCACCTGTTGTCAATCACCCCCGCACCATAAAGCCTGCACTCCTCCCTCAGTCAGCATCTGGTCTCATCATAGATACACAGACTCAACCCGATCACTCACGTGGGCACCACGCTCATATTTATCCCCAATTTCATACTTCATTTCCATAGTCATCATGCATTTCTTCTTCTCACTACCATCTTTACCACTCAATTTGTTAGAAGTCATCGCTTTTATGAAAAATAATGCACAAAATAGAGAGAATGGATGAATGGCTGTGGTACTGGAAGGGTAGATTGTGGTTTTGGATCTCCAAGATGTCCAAGAAGTGCTTTTGCTTCACTGTTTGGACTTGTTTACGCTTTGAACAATGACTGTCCCAAAGAGTTAAAAGGTTATCCAACAAATTTTTATTTGGTGGATGGGGTGAACTGCACAGCAAAGATTCATGGACCAAAATAAAATGTTGTGATAACACTGGGACAACCTCTCCTAATTGTTTTTCCTAATTGTTTTTTTCACGTGCTGTTTATGTACATTGATTAATTTGCTGAAGCTTGTGAAAGATACTATTCGGAAATCCATTGCCGCTTGTATATACAGTAGTTGTTATGGGTGAGGCTCCCTCTCCGCTTCCTCCGGATCACCAGAGGGAGCTCTCACCTGAATATTGACTGGTTACTTGAACTACAATCCCCACAGACACTCAGACCTGGAACTGATGACTGCACACCTGCAGCCCATCACACACACTATATTAGCACACCACTCACAAATCACTTTGCGAAGTCTCGATTTGCTACTGCCTATCATTCTGAGCGTTTATTTCCCTGGATTGCTATTCTGTTGTTGACCTTGGACTGTTCCGACTATTTGACCCTTTGCTACCTGCCCTGAACATTGCCTGTCTCTCTGGTTTGTTGATTTTCTGCCGCCTGCCCTGATCTTTTGCCTGACTCTTGGATTGTGTCTGTTTGCTGCCGGTCCCGACCCTAGCCTGTCCCTGTTTACGTTCTTGTTTTGTCACCCACCTGTACTCTGCCTATCTCTGTAATAAAGCTGCAGATGGATCCACACTCGGTTGACTCCTCATTACAGAAGACTTCGCCATCAAATTGCCCGCCCAATCTCACTTTTGTTCCTGAACCCCTACGAGAGAGACTCTTACATCAAGTTCACACAACTCCCAGCTCAGGTCATCCTGGGATCACCGCTACTCACCATCTTCTTACTAACCAATTCTGGTGGCCTACAATGTTTTCAGACACCACAAAATTCGTAAAGAACTGTATCATATGCAATACCTCCAAAACTCCTCGACAAATGCCAGCTGGTCTACTTCAACCTCTGCCCGTTCCTCAGCGCCCTTGGTCCCATATAGCCATCGATTTCCTTACTGACCTCCCTAGGTCCCAAGGCAACACCACTATACTGACAGTTATAGACCGGTTTTCCAAAGCCTGTCGTCTTACTCCTCTACCTAAGCTCCCCACTGCCTTCGAGACCGCGGAGGCACTGTGCAATTATGTTTTTCGCTTCTATGGACTACCCGAAGACATAGTTTCTGACAGAGGGCCTCAATTCACTTCTAGAGTATGGTCAGCCTTCTTCAAACAGCTTAATGTGAATATCAGTCTCACCTCTGGTTACCATCCGCAGTCCAACGGTCAAACAGAACGCCTCAACCAAGAACTCGCACGTTTTCTAAGAGCCTACTGCCAACACAATCAGTCTGACTGGAGTAGATATCTCATGTGGGCAGAAGATGCGCAGAACTCTCTTCAGAAACCTGCCACCGGCCTGACTCCTTTCAAGTGCATCTTAGGCTATCAACCACCCTTATTTCCCTGGTCTGGGAAAAATACCAATCTACCCTCAGTCACTGAATGGCTTCAGTGGAGCGAGGAAACCTGGAACCGAGCTCACACCCATCTGTTACACACAGTACGCAGACAGACACAACAGGCCAATCGTCACCGTCGCCCAGGTCCAGAGTATACACCTGGGCAGTGGGTTTGGCTATCCACAAGAGACCTGCGCCTCAAACTCCCATGTCGAAAACTCAATCCTAGGTAAGTGGGTCCATTCAGAATCATTAAACAGATTACACCAGTTTCATTTCGTTTAAACTTACCCGATAACTATCGTATTTCTCCCACATTTCATGTTTCGCTTCTGAAACCTGCTGCTGGTCCGGGAGGAGAGCCGGAGAGTGGAGCCGAAGTACAGACCCCTCAACCCCTTCTGGTCGATGGCGAGGAGGCGTATCAAGTTCGCGAGTTGCTCGACTCCAGACGCCGGGGCAGGACTCTACAGTATCTGGTGGACTGGGAGGGGTACGGTCCGGAGGAGCGATCCTGGGTCAACAGGGATGATATCCTCGACCCCACACTCACTGAGGAGTTCCACAGGATGCACCCGGAGAAACCGTCCCCTCGGCCTCGTGGAAGACCCCGGCGTCGTTTGCCTCCTCGCGTCAGGAGCCGCTCGCAGGGGGGGGGGCTCTGTTATGGGTGAGGCTCCCTCTCCGCTTCCTCCGGATCACCAGAGGGAGCTCTCACCTGAATATTGACTGGTTACTTGAACTACAATCCCCACAGACACTCAGACCTGGAACACCTGCAGCCCATCACACACACTATATTAGCACACCACTCACAAATCACTTTGCGAAGTCTCGATTTGCTACTGCCTATCATTCTGAGCATTTATTTCCCTGGATTGCTATTCTGTTGTTGACCTTGGACTGTTCCGACTATTTGACCCTTTGCTACCTGCCCTGAACATTGCCTGTCTCTCTGGTTTGTTGATCTTCTGCCGCCTGCCCTGATCTTTTGCCTGACTCTTGGATTGCGTCTGTTTGCTGCCGGTCCCGACCCTAGCCTGTCCCTGTTTACGTTCTTGTTTTGTCACCCACCTGTACTCTGCCTATCTCTGTAATAAAGCTGCAGATGGATCCTCACTCGGTTGACTCCTCATTACAGTAGTACCTCAAGATACGAAAGGCTCAACTTACGAAAAATCCAAGTTACGAAAGCAAAGACGAAAATTTTTACTGCTCTACATACGAAAAGTTTTCAAGATACGAAAGGTTTCTGAAAGTCAGAGATTCGCCCCATAACAATTTTGAAACTCACGCCGCACGCTGCCATCTTAGTTATAGTAGACTCGCCACCATCCTCCTGCTCTCCCATTGGTTCCTGATGCTAGCCAAGCCATGAGATCCTTCTCTCTAATTGGACAGCATCCCTCCCATCATGCATCTTCCATAGGTACTGTCAGGGTAGGAGACAGCGAGGACTCAATTGCAGGGAGGACAGGGTTTTATTCAAAAAATAAATCAAAACTCACGGACATAAACACACGGACGAGAGCAGGCGCGGCTCACGCAAAGCTTGAAACCGCGCCCACTCACATGACATAGAGCTCGCAAGAACGAGTGTAAACACCTGTTCTCATGAGCTCACGACAAGGACGAACACACGAGTTATGAATGCCCGAATCCCGATCCAAAACCGAAACTGAAACTAGACAAGACCAGTCTCGGGATCAGACATCATAACCACATGAGACGTTACACATCATGAGACATTACACAGACAAGCGCGCGCGCGGCTCGAATCCTCGAAGCCGTGCGCACACATACATCAAACACGAGACATTACAGTAGTGTCAGAGCTCTGCCACAAAACCAAGAAATGACTAGACCGAATGTGGCAGAACCCTGACACGTAGCTACGTGCTGGCGTGCTTTAGGTCAGCCACTCCGCACCCGAAACTTTACTTTATCTGCCGTTTGTCCTCCTCCTCCTCTGCCACCACTTTCGGAGATAGCCTCACTCGAAAGGTAAGCTTCGACATTTTACGTTATTTCATTGTTTATAGGTCAATTTAGCTTTATTATGAAATTTAATGTGGTGTTTTTGGAGGGCTTGGAACGGATTAGCCATTTTACATGTAAAATGTGTTCCAAGATACGAAAAACTCATTATACGAAGGCCGCCTCGGAACGGATTAATTTCGTATCTCGAGGTACCACTGTATATTCTTTCATTTTTCTTATTTGTACCTATATTCTTTTCTTTGTCTTAATTTTCTTTGTTTTATTTTTCATGTTCTTTTCCCTTTCTTATTTGAATGATTTGTAAAGAGTGATTTATAATCAAGTTAGGGATTTTTATTAGTTATATCCTTTCTTTACTCTTCTGTATTTTTCCATCGAGTAAGGATGAATATTGTCAGCACTTCTCAACAGATAGAGCATGTTATCAGAATGTTTTGGGAAGTTTCTGTTGATTGTTGGAGCCTGAGCCGAGTTCAGCCTTGGAGAAGCTGTGAATCTGCGTGTGTGTGTTAATATGGTCTGTATTGGTGAGGTGATTAACTGGCACCATCAGGAGACGGAATGACTTGTTGTTCTCGACAAGCCACGTCACTAACCCGTCAACCACGTGATCAACGAAGATATGCTTCAGACTGTCTGCTCTTGTGTGGAAAATTACTAGTTTTTTTTTCTTTCTTTCTTATCCAATCAGAATAATTTAAACGTCATCATTGACGTAGTTAGCACCCTCTGTTAGAGTATAATTGCTGTAACAATGTTATTGTAAGGGGGGCGGCCTACGAACTCCTTGTGAGACCTGAAGCTGGCTTCTGCTGATGAAACTGCAAACTAAACTTCACTAAAATTTCTTCTATTGACTGCACTTCTGACTCCTGGTTTTCATTCAACATGTCTGGTCCTCGGGTCTTAACTGTAAATCCCCTACACTTGAAAGCTAATTCAAAGCAAATTGCTTAATTCGAAAACTGATGCATGCATAAGACATTCATTAGCTATGTTTCAATCCACCAATTTTTGTGCCTTTTTAGAATTTTCTCTGTAATGGCTTTTATTTTCTAAGTGATATTTAGTGCCAGTTTGTCAGGAAGTGTTTTGTTCTCTTTGGATGGGAACACACCTTTATTGTTTTAAGCAATAACCAGGTTCCACTGTATATGTCGACGGCCTCTGGGGTTGCAAAAAAGCGCCTGCTGCAAGCTATAAAAATGTATACACATTGTATATGTTTGCTAACAACAAAAGGCATATGTTACGGCTCTACTGTTCCTTCTGCGCTTCTGTAGCAGATCCAGTTCTGCTCATAATAATTTACACAGTGGACGTTGGAATAACTTCAACCAGCAGCTTTATTGTTCTGTAACACATGAGACGCTTTATCAGAACGACATCAGCATGCGCCAGTCTCTTCCCGCGCTGCACACTCATCCATTTGCGTCCATTTGCGGTCTGAGACTGACAGATAACAATTATATTTAACTATGTAATACAAATTAAATAAAATAAATAAAATAAAACAGTGTTGTGTATACTTCACTTGTATCAACAATGATTATGTGTAAATGTTCACATAAATCAATACACAAAAAAATGCATCTGCAATGATGCTGTATAAACAGCAACAGTTTATAAACTCAATACAAGACAATAAAATGCATTCAAGAAGCCCCAAAACGAAATACAGAGAAATGTTCAAAATACATAAATAGATCTGAACATAAATTGTCACCTTGCACTTTAAACTCAGATTTGACATACCTGTAACACATGAGACGCTTTATCAGAACGACATCAGCATGCGCCAGTCTCTTCCCGCGCTGCACACTCATGCGTCATGAGCACCATGTGCGTTAAACAAAACTCACAAAATTCACAGAATACAAAATACATATACACACAATAGATTCGCGACACATCTAGGCACACATTAAACAAACTCCAGACACATTAACACTATCAGACATCAACATTTAACAGGAAGAGTGAGGAGGAGAAAAATATGCGTCTTGCCTCATCAGCGTCCATTTGCGGTCTGAGGCTGACGCAACTTTCGCACCCCCAATAGGTGTAAGGCGCAACCCAAAAAAGCGTCCCAGTCGAACAAACATTGTTATAAACAGTTCATTAACTATATAACATGTAATACACAGTATTAAATAAATTGTTTTCAATAAAAGCAGTTTTGGGAAGTTCATCAAAAAAAATCAAGACAGTTAATATCTCTCTTCCCAACTCGCTACACTTCCACTTGCACAAGTGTGCGATGCGGAGAAAACTCGGAAGCAAGGAATCATAAACAAAACTCTTTATTCAAAAACTGCAACAGAAAAGCACACGAGGGTGCAAACTTTGGAAATCGAGAGAACTGACATCCACACACTGGGAACCTACACTCAACGGACATTCAAAGACTAACAATGATCTGGGCGAACATGAGGGTTTAAATAAACGAGGAGATTACAAACAGGTGGCTGTCAGGGTTTTGCAAGAGAGAGGACCCAAACGCAGAATGACAAATGAAGGGTTTTATTAACACGACTGAAGACAAGGTACAATGGGGTAGTGAGGTGTGATAGTTCAAAAGGCAGGGCTGGGTTGACACTGAGACGGGCAGGGTAGGACGAGCACCGAGACAAGACCGGAATGACAGACTGACGGGTTAGGAGAGGCAGCACCAACAGGGAGGCCAAGCAGGAGCACGCCAGACCACAAACGTCTAGATCAGTGGTTTTCAAACTTTTTGTGTGTGGACCACTATTTGTAATCAAAAAAATTTGCAGACCACCTCATAACACACATAATAAAATGTCTACACACAGTCTTACCTGAATTAATCCGCACCTCTAAATAGGCTTATTAGCACTACTATAACTAATCATCACATCAGTGTGCAACAGGTGTCAGGTTGGGTGAAGGGATGTGATGAGGACTCAATGTTGCAGATGAGTGGGGATTTTATTGTTACAAAATAGAAAAATAAAACCGGACTAGAACATGAACTAGACTTGAACATGAACTGGACTAGAAACTTGACTTGACAGAACTTGACAAGAGGCAGGACCACACAACCATAAATGAATAGAAACTAGCACAAGACAACAGACACGGATGGATTAAGTACACACATGAGGAACGGTAATTGAATGGGACACAGCTGGGAACAAATCAAACTAAAGCAGGGAAACAAGGTGGGAGGGTTACACATTGACGAGACAAACACACAGCCAATGCGAATCGCAGCGTGTTCACATTAAACAAAGATGCATCACAAAAACACAACATGAAAGCACGTGGCCGACGTAAACACGAACGAGCAGAGCTTGAAACCGCGCCCACTCACATAACATAGAGCGCGTGAGAATGAGCAAAACACTTGTCTCACTACAAGGACGAACACACGAGTTATAAAAGCCCGAATCCCGATTCAAAATGAAACTGAACCAGACCAAAGTATCGGGACCGGACATCATAACTCGCACAAAAGACGTCACAGACGCACGCGACTCGAGTACTCGAAGCCGCGCGCACGCACACACACAACTAGAGACATAACGGCAGTGTCAGAGCTCTGCCACAAAACCAAGAAATGACTAGACCGAATGTGGCAGAACCCTGACAACAGGCTTGTTAAAAGAAAGTTTACTCCACACAATGGCTGCCACATATTTAATTTATTTATTTACTCATGTGCCCGAGGGCATAATCAGGTTGTTACCCATGAAATGATAACATTAAGTTGGATTTTGATGTTGTATTTTATTCCTCTTGTGCAGAACTAACAATATACACATTTGGTCGTTGTTGTAGTAGTTAAAGTTTGTTGAGTATTTGTGAATGTCTGTGGCTATGTGCATATGTGTGTGGTCAAAACTGTAAAAACAAAAACAATCTACAATTAGTATTATTTACATCATCAAACATTCTCTGTGTCACAAACGCATACTAAACTTTGTTTATCAGCTAAATGTAACATATACTGTATTAACATTTCAACAAGCAACTTAAAACACCGTAAATAGCTACATAAACATAAAAAACAAGCGTATAATATTAGACGTTTAGGCGGTAATTTCAAATAGCGATCTATATACAGTATCACATCAGAAATTATTAATTTACTTAAAACAACATAATAATTACTCACTACGCTGGGAATATAAAGTTTAAATTGTAATTTTTAACTGTAATTGAAGTAAAAGTTTAGCGTGGTTTTAACATGACAACCTTTCTTTCCCTCAGTGGGTTTGTTTTGTTGTGCGTTGATCACCTTGGCAACCGTATTAGCGTCCTTAAAGGGGCAGCACCCAACACCGGTTAATTTGAACAACAGGCTTATTTCCATAGCGACATTATTTTCCGAACACCACTGGCCTATTTTAGTTATCGCACAATAACTTGACAATTTAATGTAAATGTTATATCAATATAGGCCTACATATTCCTTAAAAAAAATTTTATGGGAATTTCCTGGTAAAATGAAGGTAAAATATTTTTTTTTTTGCCTTTCCACGGACCACCAGCAGTACCCTCACGGACCACTAGTGGTCCGCGGACCACAGTTTGGGAATGACTGGTCTAGATGATCTCTGACTAGATCCCAGACAAGCTGCCAGGTAGAGTAGGTAGGAGGTCTCAGGGTGCAGGACAGGAACAGACACCACTCACAACAAACAGACAACAAAGCAAGACAAGAGAGATTATTAAAAAAAGAGACATGATGTAATATCAAACTGGAAGCAACTAATATGGAAACAGCAGTATGAAATAAAACAACAACCTAGAAAACAGAAGACTAAACAAAAGAACTTTGCAGGAAGAAAATAAGTTAATCAATAGCTCAAAAGAAAAGAACAAAGATCAACAAAAAGGCAAGAACTAGCTAGAACAAGGCTAGAGAAAACAACAAAATAATTGTAAGGAAACACTAGAACTAGAGACAGGGAAATATACACAACTAGACAAGATTTTAGACTGAAAACAGATTCTGGTAAGCAAACAAGACCATACCATGAAGTACACAATACGAACCAGCAAGGACATGAGGGAAAGGAGCACAATATAAAGGGAGCAGAGCACATGAGGGACAGGTGAACACACTAAAGCAGGGGTCGGGAACCTATGGCTCGCGAGCCATATATGGCTCTTTTGATGGCTGCATATGGCTCTTTTGACGCCGCCGCCCGTCGACAGATACTTCCGCGTTCGGAGGACAGGCAGATCGCGCCGCCGCACCCGCGTTACTTTCGCGTTCGGAGGACAGGCAGATCGCGCCGCCGCACCCGCGTTACTTTCGCGTTTGGAGGACCCCCCCCCCCCCCCCCCCCCCCCCCCCCCCGGTCGACAGATCGATCGCTTCGGACTATGGCTCTTCACAGCTTCATATTTAAAAAAAAAAGGGTATATGGCTCTCTCAGACAAAAAGGTTCCCGACCCCTGCACTAAAGCATAGGTGTCAAACTCAAGGCCCGCGGGCCACATCCGGCCCGGCGTGTAATTATGTCCGGCCCGCGAGAGCATTTTATTAATGGCCCGCGAGATGTCCCGCGCTCCAGCTGGCCCGCCGAACACTTCCTGTATTAAACAGGAAGTGGCTAATGATGCTTCGCGCTCGCGCTAGTACCGCGCGATTGTTATTGTCAATTATCCATAACTGTTCAGGCTCGGTACACAGTGCTTGTGCGCGAAATTCAGGTGTTGATCATCGGATGAGAAGAGCCCGCCCTCATGGCAGAACGTCTTCTTGCATGATTGACAGGTCAGACAGCATATCAGCGCCAGCTGTCAGAGTGATAGTACAAGCGCCAGAAAGAAAATACAGGCAAAAAAAAAAAAAAAAAAACATTACGTCCTTAGGGACGTAACAAATATATTGAAATATTATTACGTGTAAAAAAAATTGTGATATAATTTGTAAAATCTGCTATAACCCATGGGTTATATGCGGGAAAATACGGTATATGTTTACTGACATACTGCCGGTTACCCGTGTGTCTCATTTGCAGAGCTAATGTGGCAGTAATTAAATAATTTAATAAGACGGCACTATAAGACAAATGACATAAGAGCAAATTCAACTGAATGATTTGATTTGTTATTGCTGAAAAGATTTCCAGGTTTTGTAATGCAGCATGTCCATATTTTGAATTTGTATAATTTTGACAGGATATATTTTTATGGAGAGCAAAATCTTTTATATATAAATCTTTTTAAGTTTCATATAAAATGACATAAGAGTAAAGAAATTTGAATGTTTGTTCTTTTAACTTTTACTTACTTTTACTTTACTTGTTTACTTTATTTCTAACTTGTATAATTTAGACAGGATATATTTTAATTTTTTTAAAGTATTTTTTTAAATATTTTTAAGTTATTTAAGGTATAAGTTGATTTATTCCAGAATAATATTTCTGTCTGTTTTTATTCACATCTAATTTAAAAAAAGGTACGTTTTAAAAGTTTAGTTTTAGTGGTTTCAATAAATGTTTATCCTGTTCGGCCCGTGACCTAATTTTTTGGGGGATTTTGGCCCCCTGTGCAATTGAGTTTGACACCCCTGCACTAAAGCAAACGAGGACTAGACAAGGGGGCGTGGTAACTGGAAATGAGGAGGTGGAACAAGAGGAACACATGAACAAAGACAGAGCCATGTGCTCAAGCACAACACAAACAGGCAAACATTAAACAAGGATAGAACAGACAAGACTGTCAGGGCAGGATCCTGACAGGTGGCGAACTAAATGGGTCATCAACAACTAGACAGGCGTGGGAAGGAAAGGGGAGACATGGGGAAACCTGGAAGTAACAGACGTGACGCAACTGTGACAGCATATGTGCACCAACTAACAGCAGAGATTGTAACAGCTGCTTTATGTTTATATTGGAAATATACCTTTAAGACTATGTGTGCTGTTGTGTTGTGTGCGCAAATGGGGAGGAGAGTGTTTTTGAGTGAGGAGAGAGATGGCTGCTCTAACGCTGACTGTTGTCATAATCTACTGTTTCTATTTTCCTTTTATTTGTGATGTTTGTTTGAAGTAATTTATTTTTCCTGGTTTGTACTTGCACTCTTTACATGGTTTGAGAAGAGTGTGCTGATACGAAACCCATCTATAAAGCTTGTCGACAGCAGCCATATCACACTGTAGCCTAAGACTGGTTGCCCACTGAAGCTAAGCAGGGTTGAGCTTGGTTAGTACCTGGATGGGAGACCTGGGAAAAACTTGGTTGCTGCTGGAAGTGGTGTTAGGAGGCCAGCAGGGGGTGCTCACCCTGTGGTCTGTGTGGGTCCTACCACCCCAGTATAGTGACGGGGACACTGCACTGCAACAAGCACCATCTTTCGGATGAGATGCTAAACCGAGGTCCTGACTCTCTGTGGTCATTAAAAATCCCAGGATGTCTTTCGCAAGAGTAGGAGTTTAACCCTGGCTTCCTGGCCAAATTTGCCCATTGGCCTTGGTCCATCATGGCCTCCTAATCCCCCCCATACTAATTGGCTTCATTGCTCTGTCTCTTCTCCACCAATAAGCGGGTGTGTGGTGAGTGTTCTGGCGCAATATGGCTGCCGTCGCATCATCCAGGTGGATGCTGCACATTGGTGGTGGTTGAGGAGGTTCCCCCCCTACTATGTAAAGCGCTTTGAGCTCTGGAAAAGTGCTATATAAATGTAACTCTTCTTCTTCTTGTGTGACCAGTTTAATCGCCTCAAGTTTTCTTTCATTTCCATTTAACATCTGGGCAGTCTTCAACCACTCTGACAGCCATTACAAGATTTACCAGTATAAAACAAAAACACCTTCAATTCTCGATACAAAACTTTAATTTCAGTCTCCAACATTGCAAACACAATTTCACTCACAGCATAAACACAGTCACAACACACATAAACACATTAGCTCATAACAGTCATTTAGCTCTGACACAGTTCTGAAAAGTATTGTACACGCGGTTACTATGATTTCTTTACAAAGTCTAAAATGCTTTGCTACTTTTTGCTTTTAACAGTCTGCTTGAAAACAAATGCTTCTAATCTTCTATCAGTAACAACGTCTTTGTCTATGTGAATGTAATTTGGGAATTTCTGGACAGTGATGGCAAATTCCTGTGCCTCCTCTTCCAAGATAGCATCTGTAAGGCTTGATTTTTACACGAGTTCTTCTGTGGCTGCACGGCACTGTGCCGTAAGAGTGAGTGAACTCTCATTGGAGTGAACGACCATATAGACTATGATGCACGTGCAACGCAAACTCAGCACTGTATCAATACTGGAGGCTAACAATTTGGCGAAAATTTTATAATCCACGTTTAGCAAAGAGACTGGTCTGTAGGAATTGCATTCAAGTGGATCTTTTCCAGGCTTCAGAATAAGTGTAAGATATGCTTCTGTGAGAGATTGTGGCAATTTTGAATCGTTTAGAGACTTCTCAAACATTCTCAGGAGAAGTGGCGCTAATTTGGATGCAAAAGCCTTATAGAATTCCACAGGATAGCCATCCGGGCCAGGGGTTTTGGAATTTTTTGCCTTAATAGAGTCCAAAATTTCCTGCAAAACGATTCTCCGTTCTAATTTTTCTTTTTGACATGAGTTAATTTTTGGGATGTTCAGGTAATTCAGGAAGCCTGACATACCTGACATGTCTCCAGAAGTCTCTGAGGTGTTTAGTGTTGTATAATATTCTTTAAAAGTTTCATTAAGGTCTTTTGGATCCACCGTCAGTTGCTGCGATATGTTACGAATCTGTGCAATTAACCTGGAAGCCGACTGACTCTTTATCTGGTGTGCAAGTAGGCGACCAGCTTTCTCCCCATGTTCATAATAGTTTTCCTTTAGACCAAAACTAATTTTCCGCATCCGTCCATAAAGACAGATGTAAAAGTTTCTGGCATGGCTTGTTTTTCCAAATTGGAAGCGGTAGCCATGGTTGCTAGCTTACCAGCTATGCTAGTGGTAGACCTCGTGGTCGGTGGAGCTGAAGGGTTAGCTTGTTTCTGTTTAGAGTTACTCATAATTGTTCCAGTGAAGTTCCAAACACATGTATTTACAATGACTGACCCTGTATGGTATGTAACGAAGTGGAAGTGGAACCACCAAACTCCCTATTTGTCTTAGCATTTTCTTGTGGGTTATGTTGATTCATTTATGTTGCCAAATCTAAAATCTCGAGCACAAAAGAGGGACAAATTCGCCACTTCACATGGTTATTTCGTGACTCGAGCAAAGTGTTGCCAACTATTTTCAAAGGAAAGTCGCTAAAGAATAGCCAAAAAGTTGCTAAATGTTGCTAGGTGACGTTTTGCGTAAATTAGCATATTCGTGAGGTCATCACGCTGTACTAGATTGCATGCTTTCTTGCATTCTGCCAGCCTAATGTGCTTTCTCAACAAGTATATTGTTGACAAAGGGCACGGGCATATATATATATATGTCACGGTTTATGAATACATTGTTTCCTGCTTGTCTCGTGTCACTGTTGTGATGTTTCTGTGTGTGTCAGTAGGCGTGCTCCAAGCCACTTGGATAATCAGCGTCGGCAGCTGTCACTCATCACCACACCTGCTGCAGCTCATTCACTCAACCTACATATACTCACTCACTTCTCGTCTCCATTGTCAGATCGTTGTTGATGTCTCCATGGTGTGTGGCCCTCCTGTTCGGTGGCGGTGCTGTGCGGAGCGGTCGTCCTATCGGGACTTACGGAGCGGGACAGAGCCGTTAAGTTGGCAACTGAAACGTTTTTATTTTTGGGAGCTTTCGGGATGGTGATAAAGGTCGACCAGTCGATCGCGATCGACGGGTTGGCGACCACTGCTCTATAAAACTAATACCTTGTTAAACCAGAAATCTCTTCAAATCCCTATTATGAGGCTATATGTTATGTATAATTTAGGCATATTTAGACTATACACTTAGCAATAGACTATTTTCGTTCCTCTCTTTCCACAACAAATCAGAACAGAACAAGAATGAAAAATAGGCTATACGCAGCTCTATATAAGCCCAAGCGAATTTAAACCGAAACTGAAAGTAACCAGCGTTGGGTTCAAGTAGCCTAAATCTCTCATTCGGCATGAATCCAGATGTTTCCATATTCCCAATATATTTGGATGCTAAACTGATTCAATGTGTTCCTTGAATGCATATGCAAATGCATACATGTAAATGTAAACTGTTATTTATTATGTAAGCTAGGCTTTGTACTGTATTTCTTGTATACAGTGTTATGTTGAATTGTTACTGCTGAAAGTCATGTTCAGTTATGATATGATGTTATGTTCAGAAAAGTTACTTTTAACAATAAATATTCCTTTAAAAAGAGCTATTACTCGTAGAATGTTAACTATTCAACTCTGTACCAATCACAAGAAAAGTGTTAAATCATCATAGATAATTATGTTTGGCATTCTATAGGGTGTAACATCAATATCACAGAAAATTCATTTAAGAGTATGAAACGGACAACATAAAAAGTAGCAAACATTATGCTAATGTACATAAAACGTAAATTGCCTTAATGCCTTTGTGCCCTTATTAGACAACAAAAAATGCCTTGATGCCCTTTAAATTTCTATAATTTCTAAGGCAACTTGGCAGTGCCCTTTTCGCAACGAAATTCAAGGCTGGATGCAAGAAGACGTGATTGGCTGTACTGCCATGAGGGCGGGCTCTTCTCGCTTCTGAAGGGACTTGCTGCTGCACAGTGGGAGAGACTGCTTTTTCTTTTTTACTGATTCTGACTTGTGTTTGTTTTCTTATTGTGAGAATTTCGCGCACAAGCACTGTATAATATCTTACAATAAGTAAAACTGCCTGTGATAATAAAATAAAGACAGATAGTAATGATTGCCTTTTTTTTCTTCAGTGCCTTACAAAGTTGTCGCAGAGATGCACATTAAAGTGAAGGACACCAAAAAATTGCTGGATTAATTTTCCCGCATAGTGGTAGCAGTGCTAGCACCCAAAACTCACTCACACATACCCTCTCTCTCTCTCTCTCTCTCTCTCTCTCTCTCTCACACACACACACACACACACACACAAAACATACACCATTGAGATTTTGGAAACTTTAGTAACCCAAAGGGCTTTGGCTGTGTTTTAAGAAATATTTCCAGAGGATTCATGTTGCCATTCATGGTTCCAGTTGCTCTTTGCTGTGGAAGCATTTGAGTGGGTTATATAATGCCATTCCCATTGATTGAAGTAGTCATGGACATTTTTATTGCACACAACAGAGAAAAACAGAAATCATTATGTAGTTAGAATGTTCAAATTACCGTATATAAATTAGATTACAAAACAAGAATCTGCTCAAATGAAAAGTAGCATGGAAGAAAAAAATACTCTTATTTAATCCCCTTTTGTGTGCTGTCTTGTGCTGTCATTGTTTGTGCACTGTGCATACTGTGCTCTAGCCACCATTGTCTTGTGTCATGACCTGTCTTGTTGGATTTTGCCAGTTTTGTGTTTTACCTTTTACCTTTTTGTGTTTTACTCTTTTACCTTTTGTTTTGTCTCTGCCTTCCGTTTCTCCCCAGGCATTCCTGCGCTTCTTGCCACCCAGGGTTGCCTGCGTTCTCTGTTCTTGGATTGCCCTTCCATCAATGCTGACTGACTACCCTTGCTGCCCAGCCTGTGACCCACTTCAAGTCAAGTCAAGTCACCTTTATTTATATAGCGCTTTTTACAATGTAGATTGTTTCAAAGCAGCTTTACAGTGGTCACAGGAAAAACAATATAAACAAAGTTTGTTTGGCTGAACAGCAGCCCCAAAAGAGCAGGCGAATCAATACAATAGATGAATCTTAAGTGTTAAGTTTCCCCAACTGAGCAAGCCATAGGCGACAACGGCAAGGAACCAAAACTCCGGTAGGTGACGTAACGAATGAAGAACAGAATGGAGAAAAAACCTTGGGAGAAACCAGGCTCAGTCGGGGGACCAGTTCTCCTCTGGCCAACAGCCAAACAGTGCATGATTATTATACAACAATTCAAGTCCAATTTGGTCCGGTTAGAGATCAATCAATCAATCAATCAATCAATCAAAATGTATTTATATAGCGCCTAACAACAACCAAAAGGTGCACAAGGCACTTTCCAGAAAAAAATATATATATTAAATGACAACATAAAGAAACAACAAAATAAAGCAAAAGTAAGATCACAGTCAAGTCCGAGGCTATGCGTTAAAAGCTTGATTGAAAAGGTGGGTTTTTAACTGTGATTTAAAAACATTCAACACTGTAATATTACGAAGATGAGCAGGGAGTGCACTCCACAATTTAAGACCCTGGATGCTAAAACACCGGCCTCCAAACTTTTTATACCTGAACCTCGGAGTAATCAGAGATAAGTTCAGAGGAGCGGAGTGTTCTTGCTGGCTGGTAGACTTTTACCAATTCAGCAAGGTAAGCTGGGGCCAAACCATGGATGGTCTTGAACACGAACAGTAGCATCTTATACTCCACCCTAAACTGCACTGGGAGCCAGTGAAGCGAGCTGAGCACAGGGGTGATGTGTGACCGTTTAGAGGTGTTGGAGAGAAGACAATTAAGCAGTGACATAATTAGTCCAGAGTAGAGGGCATTACAATAGTCAATCCTTGAGCTGATGAAGGCATGAATTGCTTTTTCAAGATCAGCTCTGGGCAAAAAATGTTTGACCTTACTGAGTAGTCTTAGCTGATAAAAACTTGCCTTCACTACTGCACCAATCTGTTTATCAAATTGCAAATTTTTATCCAAGATAACACCCAGGTTACGCACAGTTGGAGCAAACTGAGGTGTTAGAGGGCCAAAGTTATCTGCAGTGTTGGATAAATACAGGCTGAACATGATGTACTCAGTCTTTTCTTCGTTTAAATGAAGGAAATTCTGGGAAAGCCACTGTCTGATGTCCTGAAGGCAATTGTGGAGAGGGTCCAATGCAAACCGATTACTCAGAATCACAGGAAGGTAGATCTGGAGGTCGTCTGCATAGAAATGGAAATGTACGTTGTGTCTGGAGATAAGTTGACCAAGTGGCAGCATGTAGAGTGAAAACAAAACAGGACCAAGAATGGAACCCTGTGGCACTCCAGATGACAAAGGAGCAACTGAGGAGGAAAATTCATTAAGCATAACTGAAAAAGTTCTGTTAGTGAGGTATGAGAACAACCACTTTAGCACCGCCCCCTGCAAACCAGCAACATGTTGAAGACGAGAGATGAGAATAGCATGATCCACAGTGTCAAATGCAGCGGTAAGGTCCAGTAAGACCAAAACCACAGAGCTTTTTCTGTCCAGTGCTTCCAGAATGTTGTTATGTACTCTCAGTAACGCCGATTCAGTGCTGTGCCTGGTCCTGAAACCAGACTGGAATGTATCACCAATGCTGTTCAATTGGAGATGAGTCTGGAGCTGGGCATAAACAAGCTTCTCCATCAACTTAGACATAAATGACAGGTGTGAAATAGGGCGGAAGTTGGATAGTATGGTGGGATCAAGGTTGGGTTTCTTGAGCAATGGTCTAATAATGGCATGTTTGAGAGCTTTAGGAACAGTACCCAAAATAAGACAGCTGTTTATGAAGAAGACAAGGCAAGGACCAATGATGTCAACAGCCTCCTTCAGAATCCTTGCAGGAACAGCATCTAAAGGGCAGGTGGTAGGCTTCAACTCGAGGACAGCTTTTTTGAGGTCCACAAGAGTAACTGCCTTAAAGTTTTCTAGCACACAATTCACCGCACAACACGGCATGACAACAGTAGAATGTTGAGTAATGGTTTGTCTGACAGCCAAAACCTTGTCCACAAAATATTGCTTGAATGCATTACATGTATTTTCAGAAACATCATTCAAGGCAACAGAAACCGGGTTAATGACAGAGTTAATAGTATTGAATAAAATTCCAGGTCGGTGGCTATTGCTGTTGATGAGATAGGAGAGGTATTGTCCTTTAGCATCCTTCAGTGCTCTCTGATATGTGGACAGACTGTCTCTAAACATCTCCAACAACACCTGCAACCTACTCTTCTTCCATTTTCACTCAGCCTGTCTACATCGGCGCCTGAGGGCCCTAGTTGTGTCATTGAGCCAGGGGACCAGAGGACCATTAGACGACTTCACCTTGTATGGTGCAACAGAGTCCATAATCTGGGAGCAGATGTTGTTGAAGGAGGAGATGAAAAGGTCCAGGCAAAAAGGTGAAACTAACTAACTCAACAGAAGCAAAATCAGAAACAGAAAATAAAGCAATAAAATCTTCAACAGTAGATGAGGTGATAATGCGACGACGATGAGGGGCAGAAGTTGTAGGTTCTGGTGAAACAGCACGAATATCAAACTGTGTGAGGGAATGGTCAGAGATGGGAAAATCCACAACCTCACAAGCAGACAAAATCATCCCACGAGAGATGATAAGGTCAAGAGTGTGACCTAACCGATGAGTAGGAGAGGATATGGACTGAACCAGATCTAATGAAGCTAAAAGTGCCTTAAAATCATTAGCAGGTTTATCAGAGGGGGAGCAAACATGAATGTTAAAATCACCACAAATTAAAATGTTATCAAACTTTGCCAGAAATTCTGTTAGGAACTCTGAGAACTCAGTTCAGAAAACCTTATTCAATTTGGGCGGCCTGTAGATTACTGCACATAAAATAGGACAGGGTAGTGTTAGTATAAAAACTTGCAGCTCAAAGCTGGAATACCCTCTAGTGGACAACTAGCTCCGAGAAAGCACTGACGTCACCTGGGGGAAGCCAGGTTTCGGTGAGGAAAAAAAAAATCCAGATTGTGAGAGGAAATTATGTCATTGAGGACAAATGTCTTGTTATTGAGAGATCTGGTGTTGCAAAGTGCCAAGTGGAAAGTAGTCAAGTTGTTGACAGGTGGGGATGTCACACAGGGAATCGGAAGGAGGTTTTCCTGAACGCAACCCCGAGTAGATGTTCCAACCCGGCGAGAACACGGAGAAGGGACACCAGTGTAGAGGCCAACCGGCCGAAGCCATTGGTAGCATTCCCGCGATCTTCTAGCGTAGCCATATCCAGACTGATTTCCACCCCTCTGCGATGATGAATCCAGGTAAATCCTCAGCCTGACATGAAGTCCGCCTCTCCGACCGTGCCTTCTACGGCGCTTACTGCCTGGTAGCAGGCAGACAGACAGGGCGTCTCAGGAAAGGGGGAATTAATGATAACAGTGGTGGTGGAAGTTTAAAGGACTATGAGTTTAAAAGGCTGTGAGTTGTAAAACGCAATTCCAGCAGCGTGGAGCGGTCGTAAACGGTGAGCGACGAGACTATCGGGAAAACAAACATGAGAAAGTAGACGAGCAAGTGGCCAGCCAAACATAGCGGCGCCATCTTGGAACCAAATTACAAACAAATAACGGAGGCTTATCTAAATTATGCAGCCTAACAATCATTTTACATGATTTGGATTAAAAATGTATGTATAATGTGTTATATGTATGCCAGGTTGAAGAGATGTGTTTTTAGTCTACATTTAAACTGACAGAGTGTGTCTGCTTCCCGAACTGTAATAGGAAGACTGTTCCAAGGTTTAGGAGCTGAATAGGAAAAGGATCGACCGCCAGCAGTTGACTTTGATATTCTAGGTATTATAAGCTGGTCAGTATTTTGGGATCGCAATAGACGTGAAGGACTATAATGTGTTAAGAGATCGCTCAAGTACTGTGGAGCTAAACCATTTAATGCTTTGTAAGTAATTAGCAAGATTTTAAAATGTATCCGGTGTTAAATAGGAAGCCAGTGCAGGTTTGACAGAACTGGGCTAATATGCTCATATTTCCTGGTTCTAGTAAGAACTCGAGCTGCTGCATTTTGAACCAGCTGGAATTTGTTTATCAAGCGTGCAGGACAACCACCTAGTAGAGCATAATCTAGCCTTGAACTCATGAACGCATGAACTAACTTTTCCGCATTTATCTTAGAGAGAATTGTCACGGATCGAATGAGGATGGAGGACTCAAATGCAGGAAAGTGGATTTAATATAACAGAAATAAACAAAGTATACAAAAGAAACACCCACGAGGGGGAAAAACATAACATAAACAAGATCCAAACTAGAACATAAAACAAACCAGGGACACAGCAGGAACCATGGCAGGGAATACGGGAAACACATTCAGGAATGACATCAAATGACAACGACACGACACAGGACAGCAAACACACTGGGATTAAATAGGGAACACATGAGGAGAGGTAACGAGCTGAGAACAGCTGACAACACTCAAGGGAAACAGGGTAACAAGATGGGCGGGGTTTACAATCACAACAAAGGGGCAGTGTCAGAGCTTTCTGTCAAACACAGCACATCTAATTTATGATCTGTAATCACATCATTTACAATAAGTGCTTTTGAGGAAAGGGATCGTATATTCAGTGACCCAAGCTTTATCATTTGTTCATTTGTGTTATATCCGTTCTTAGTTGTTTGTAAATCAATTAAATTTTTACCCTTAAACGGTTTTGAGAGTTTTTTGTATTTGTTAATTCGGGGAACAGACACAGTCTCTATAGGATGAAATCTAGGGGAAAGAGTCTCTATGTGTTGTAATTTATCTGACCTCTGTGACGTGAGACAGCTAGCAGACGGTTTAGCCAGTTTGTCTGCTTCCTGACCTGGACCCCGGTTAGTCAAGGTTTAGCTCTAAGAATACATGCCAAATTACTAGAGAGAAGAGCTGAATACCATCTCTTTTCAACAGGTCAGGTCTGCCCCAAAAAACTTTTCCAATTGTCTATGAACCCTACGTTATTCTGCGGGCACCACTTAGACTTCACAGAGAACACTAACCTGGAGGACATTGCCAAAGCTACTTCCTTTTGTTCATCTTCCAGCCTCCAGTGTTTTGGTTTTGGACTTTCTGTTTTTTCAATAAATAATTTGAGTGCCTGCAGCCTGAGTCCGTTTCCTTACTGACATATGGGCTTGATAAAGATTGTGTACAATGAAATTAGCAGCAGTTCTGGTAATTCAAGCGAGGGCAATTGTACTTATAATTACTGTTAATCGGATGGAATGTAGCTGACAAACTGATTTAACGTGTTGTTTTAACCTTTAGGTCAGACTTTTATTCTTAAACTGACCTCCTTGCTATGTTAAAAGGTGTAGAGTAAAGGAATGTACAGGAAGTTCACTCAGGAAACAGGAAAGGTGTCTGCAAACTCCTGCACAATGCAGTTATTACAAGCTTGAAGAGGTTTTTAAGGTGGTTTATGCTCAGAAGTGTTGTCAAAGCAGTACAGAAGATAGCTGGAGCTGCATTATTATCTTTTATAAAGGTATGTGCAGTTATAAAATATACCCTTTTTTCTATTTTCCCAAGCATGTTAAAAAATGATTGAGATACTTTGTTACTAGTGTGGGTGGTGGTGGGTTCATGCTTATTGCCAACAAGACATAATAAAGCAGAAAAAAGATGCTTGTACTGAAGTTTATATAGGCTTGATTAGTAATGCTCATAATTTTGTCTGTTAACATATGTTATGTGTAATAACTTCATCAGGGCAGTACTATATAAAAACAACATGGAATTTTTTTAAAATCTCTTAAAATGTTTTGTTACATATATAAACACAAAATAAGTCAATTATTCATTTATTTCATATATTTACATATATATAATAGTATTTCCCACTATGTGAACAAGACTTTGTCTTTTCTCTGTGATACATGCACAAGACATGAAACAAATACTACAGAATTAAATTATTTGTAAATAGTAAATAAAGTTGTTCTCTGAATTGGAGAAAGCATTAGAAAGCATATTTTTCTTGGAGTTCAGTCTTAGCCCCAGGCGTCTTAAAAGGGTGAGGACAACATTTCAATGCCGAACGTCATCTGCTGTGACTGAGCTAAAATTATCAAGTTGACAATTTAATTGAGTACACGGATCCACTGATATCTCAAAGAAGACCCATGCACTTCATTTTTTATTTATTTTGTGCTGTATTTGAGAATCATAATCATATCTTTATTTTTTATTACAAGCTTAATATTCAGAAATCTAAAACATTTTTATGTAGTTAAAGAACAGTGAAGAGACAAACTTCTGTAAAAGTACTTATTTAAAACATTAAATCAAAAATTAAATTGTCATGAATACAGTCTCTGTGGTCCCCTCCAATCACCACCAGAGGGCTCCCTCACCCGAATACCAGATCCCCAAGACTCCAGTTCCCATAATGCTCTGACTACCCCCTACACCTGATAACACTCTTGTGGACTATAATGTTGATTCTGTAATGATTCTCCTTTTCCTGGACCCATCCTATCCCTCTTTCATGGTTCCTTGGCACAACAAGGACACCAGGTGCCCAGTTTATTTGGACACTTTATTTACTCTTGTAGTTTTGGACATTTAATTTGTTAAATAAACGCCTCTCTGTGGCTTGGCACCACTACCACTGTGTTTATTATGTAATTATATTAAGTAAAAATTATGCAAAAGAGATATACAAATTCGTAGTGCATGATAATGGCCAATAATTTATATTTATGCATTTGCCAGAAGCTTTTATTTAAAGCAATTTGCATTGCATTCAAAATACACATTGACATTGTTAAATCTCTGTAAGATAAGCCATCCTGTTATCTCTGTAAAGCTGCTTTGTAAAAACCGCTATATAAATAAAGGTGATTTGACTTGACTATAGGCTTAACACTTCAGTGCTTTCCAAAGGCATCATTAATGTTTGCATGCAGGGATTGTGTGTGTGTGTGAGAGAGAGAGCGAGAGAGAGAAAGAGGTGAGGTCACTATAGTTATATAAATAATTGGTAACACTTTAGCATACTGTGTATTTATTAATTTATTATGGAACATTATAAAAAAATGACTTAATTTTTTATTCATTTTGACAATCTTGTTATCATAGTGTAAAAAAATACAATGTTAGCGACACATGGTTTAGCTCATTTAACATAATGGACTTAATGTACGACTTCTGTATGTCATTTCCAGGTGCGACTACCACTCTGCCATAAAGCCCCGACTGGTGGAGGGCTGTAGTGATGGTTGACTTTCTACAACTTTCTCCCATCTCCCAACTGCATCTCTAGAGCTCAGCCACAGTGATCTTTGGGTTCTTCTTTACCTCTCTCACCAAGGCTCTTCTCCCCGGATAGCTCAGTTTGGCCGGATGGCCAGCTCTAGGAAGGATTCTGGTTGTGCCAAGCATCTTCCATTTAAGGATTATGGAGGCCACTGTGCTCTTAAGAACCTAAAGTGCAGCAGAATTTTTTTGTAACCTGTGCCAGATTATTGGCTTGCCTTCTTGCCTTGCTTCTGTCTCTGTGCTCTTCAGGCAGTTCCTTTGACCTCATGATTCTCATTTGCTCTGACATGTACTGTGAGCTCTAAGGTCTTCAGTGATTGTCCTGTCTTTGTTTGTTTGTTCTGCTTTTAGTCACTCTTTTCCAATTGTTTTCACCAAAAACGAACTACTGGACATTAGGAAACACACACCAGACAATATTTCTGTGGTTTTTGATTATTCAGACGTTTTATTTAATATCCTCGTTGGAGTCGCGACTGTCTCTTTAAACCGAGCAGCCAGACACATGCGAGGGAGGCGATCTGGGGCACTGGTCAAACTCCGCTCACGGGGCTTACGCACTCCTCTTCCCAGTATTCATCTTGCTAATCTCCGTTCTCTTCCTAATAAAATGGATGAACTGCTTCTCCTCACCCGGATTAATAAGGATTTTTTCAACTCTGCTGCTCTGTGCTTCACTGAGACCTGGCTAAATGTAAACACACCTCTGCCGGGCTTCCAGCTGTTCCGAGCTGATCGCATCACGGAGCTAACCGGGAAAACGAGAGGTGGAGGTTTGTGTTTCTACATCAACGAAAGTTGGTGTTCAGAAATAACAACGCTGAAGAAGATATGCTCTCCTAACCTAGAGACTCACTTCATAAACTGTAAACCTTTCTATTCGCTGCGTGAGATTGCCTCGTTTATTCTGGTCAATGTTTACATTCCTCCAGACACGTGTGTCAGCACGGCATTACAACAGCTGGCTGAACAAATAGCTGAGACTGAACAAAAGTATCCAGATTATCTTTTAATCATTCTTGGGGATTTTAACAAAGCAAATCTCTCCCGTGAACTGCCAAAATACAGACAGCTCATTACACCAGAGACAGTAACATTCTTGACCACTGCTACACCACAATAAAGAATGCATATCACTCCGTCCCACGGGCAGCTTTGGGGCTTTCTGATCACTGTGTGGTTCATCTTATACCATCCCACAGGCAGAAACTGAAATCAGCTAAACCTGCAAAAAAGACTGTTAAAAGATGGACTAATGAAGCAGGACAAGAATTAAAAGCATGCTTTGATTGCACTGATTGGAATGTTTTTGAAGCTGCTACCACTGATCTGGACGAGCTCACAGATACTGTAACATCATACATCAATTTCTGTGAGGATACACACATTCCTACCAGGACATTCTTATCATTTCCTAATGATAAACCATGATTTACTGGGAAACTCAAACAGCTTCGTCATAACAAAGAGGACGCTTGCAGAAGGGGGGATGGTTTTGTACAAACAGACCAGGAACAGACTGACAAAGGAGATCAGAGCAGCTAAAAGAAGTTATGCTGAAAAGCTGAGAAACCAGTTCTCTTCCAGCAACCCTGCTGCTGTCTGGTCAGGCCTGAAGAATATCACCAATTACAAGCCATCATCCCACCGACCTGCTGAGAATCAACAGCTGGCGGATGAGCTAAACACTTTTTACTGCAGATTTGAGAAACCCAATCTCACACCTCAAAACCACTCTGAACTACACTTCACACGTCCTCCAACACCTCCTGCACCCCCTCTCCCCCCCTCCGCCACCCAACCAGTGCTTAAGGTCTGTGTGGAGCAGGTAACCAAAATCTTCAAAAGACAGAAGATAAGGAAAGCTTCAGGCCCAGGCGGCATCTCATCTGCTTGTTTGAAAGTCTGCGCTGACCAACTGGCCCCAGTCTTCACGAGGATCTTCAATAGATCATTGGAGCAGTGTGAAGTTCCCCGTTGCTTCAAATGCTCCACTATCATTCCTGTCCCAAAAAAAAAAAAATCACTGGACTTAATGATTACAGACCTGTCGCTCTCACATCTGCGGTCATGAAGTCATTTGAAAGACTGGTTCTGGCCCACCTGAAGGACATCACTGGACCCTTGCTGGATCCTCTCCAATTTGCCTACAGAGCAAACAGGTCTGTGGATGATGCAGTCAACATGGGTCTTCATTATATCCTGCAACATCTCGACAGACCTGGGACTTATGCAAGGATCTTATTTGTGGACTTCAGTTCGGCCATCAAAACACCATCATGCCTGATCTTCTTACAGCGAAACTGACCCAGCTCTCCTTGCCATCCTCAATCTGTCATTGGATCACCAGCTTCCTGACAGACCGGCAACAGCGAGTGAGACTGGGGAAACTCACATCCAGGACTCTCACTACCAGCATTGGCGCCCCCCAGGGGTGTGTTCTCTCCCCACTGCTCTTCTCCCTGTACACCAATGACTGCACTTCTAAAGACCCTTCTGTGAAGCTCCTGAAATTTGCAGACGACACCACCGCCATCGGCCTCATCCGAAACGGTGACGAGTCTGCTTACAGACTGGAGGTTGAACAACTGGCTGTCTGGTGCAGTTATAACAACCTTGAGCTCAACACGCTCAAAACGGTGGAGATGATAGTGGACTTCAGGAGGAACAGCCCTGCTCTACCTCCACTCACCATCATGAACAGCACAGAGGCAGCAGTGGAGTCACTCAGGTTCCTGGGCACCACCATCTCTCAGGACCTGAAGTGGAACAATCACATTGACTCCATTGTAAAAAAGGCTCAGCAGAGACTGTACTTCCTTCGTCAGCTGAGGAAGCTCAAACTCCCACAGGAGCTGCTGATACAGTTCTGTTTTGTGCACCTCCATCACCATCTGGTTTGGTTCAGCTACCAAATCTGACATTGGGAGACTACATCGCACAATCCGGACTGCAGAGAGGATTATTGGTGCTTCCCTGCCAGCCCTCCAGGACCGGTACTCTTCCAGAGTGAAAAAGAGAGCAGGTAAAATCCTCACAGACTCTGCTCATCCTGGAAACACCCTGTTCTAGATGTTCCATCTAGGCACAGGAACAGTTTCTTTCCATAGGCTATTTCACTCTTGAACAGTTGAATTAATAAGAGATAAAATGCTGGGCAGAGCGCAAGGGAAGAAAAACAATGCAGACGGATGTTATGGCTGACAATCTATCCCCTCTCCCACTCCATACAAAAAATCCCAGCATGTGACCACATGTACTGTGTATGTTATGTATTGCTATTGTTATTTGCTATGTAAACTCATGTTGTGTTGTATATGTGCACGGGAAGCTTCAATACCAAGACAAATTCCTTGTGTGTGCAAGCACACTTGGCAATAAAACTCTTTCTGATTCTGATTCTGTAATATAGACAGGTGTGTGGCTTTCTTAATCAAGTCTAATCAGTATAATCAAACATTGCCGGATTCAAATGAAGGTGTAGAACCATCTCAAGGATGATCAGAAGAAATGGACAACACCTGAGTTAACTCTATGAGCGTCACAGCAAAGGGTCTGAATACTTAGGACCATGTGATATTTTAGTTTTTCTTTTTTAATAAATCTGCAAAAATGTCAACAATTCTGTTTTTTTCTGTCAATATAGGGTGCTGTCTGTACATTAATAAGGAAAAAAATTACTTTTTTAAAAATGAAAAATGTAAGGGGGTCGGAAGACTTTCTGTACCCACTGTATTGTAAATCATAAAATAATGAAACAAATTAATGGTAGATGGTTAATAAGATATTTGTTGTGGTATTATTAATCACTTATAAATCATTGAAATATATATATATATATATATATATATATATATATATATATATATATATATGTTGCTGTAAAAATGGTTGTATCATCTCAAAAAACAATGGTTAGTCATACACAAATTATGCACATATCATTAGTAAATTAACATCCATAAATGACTTACAGTCAGGGGCTTCCAGTGGGTTATGTTAATTCCTTTCCCTCATTAACGCAGACTTGGGTAATGATAATGTGAACTGGGTTTACCTGCCACTTAAGCTCACATGCAGGTGCACATGCATGCATGCAGGTTAAGAGCTGCATTACAATTCAGAGACTGCTTCCCTCGAAGGACGCATACTTTAAAGGACATACTTTTGAAAGCCATGAAGGACAGAATGAGCATTGTTAAATGGGATTGTCAGGGTTCTTTCACTTCGGTCTTGTTTTCTCATGTTTTGTAGCAGAGACCTGGCACTGCTACATTATTGTGTCTTTGTGTGGGCGCTTGGCTTCAAGCATTCTCAAATCGTGCGCCCTCCTGTATGTGTCTTGTGTACGCATATTCCATGATGTTCGATCCCAGCACTTCGCTCTTGTTCCGTTTCAGTTTTGTGCCGGGATTCTGACATTTACATTTGTGCATTTGGCAGACGCTTTTATCCAAAGAGACTTACATTGCATTCAAGATTCACAATGACATTTTTAATCAGTTCTTGCTTTCCCTGATTAAGTGCTAATTTGATCTAATTATTCATACTTTTTATAATGTTGTAAATTTATGTAGAAAATGAGAATCAATAAAATTAATATCTATATTTTGAGACTGTCACAGTTCTGTTGTGTCTCTACTCTCTTCCTGTTTCCTTGCACGGTTTTCCCAGTTTCATTACTAGGGACCAACCAAATTCACAGGTAAAAATTTGCAATTTCACGGAAGGTTTTAAAAAAAACATTCGATTTCACGGAGAATTCACGGGTATAATTTTTAGGCACCAATCACTGCAATCAGTCCATCTGCTGTCACACCCGCTGTTTTGTATTCTAAAATACCACTTTTCGACTGTTCACCTGTATTAAAAAGCAAAAAGGAAACAAAATACGACTACAACACACGTAGCCACAGACTCCGCAATGCCAGGTGACATTAATGAAATAGTTTACAGTTTTTCGTGGCCAAAACTTGGCCGACCAACGTGGTTGCTGACATATTCTGTCGCTGCGGTGCATTGACGTTTGTGTACTGGCTAACACTTCTCTCCGCGCCAACGCTGTTCGTTGTTACAGAAAGGTAGCGTAATGCTAGCCGGCTCAGCAGAGGAAACCGACTGCTGTGCGAACGCCAGAATGCTGTTATACTCGAATCCGCCGTAGCTTCTTTTGCTGCTATTTAGTAGACTGCAAACTCGGCTAAGACGCTACGATCATCTGCTCCTGGTATACTCTTTATCAGTAAAAATATTTATCTTCAATAAAAATTTCACTATTTCACGCTTGTTGGGTGTTTTCACGGAAAATGTCAAGGCCGTGAAATCGTGAATTTGGTTGGTCCCTAGTCATTACCTTCAACTGTCAATCATCACCTCGTCAGTCTTGTCACCTGTGTCTCATCATCTCCTGTGAATTAAATTCCTTTGTTTCTCTCAGTCTATTCTTTTCTATAACCTTTGTATTCTGCTTTTTCTAAATAAACGTATTATGTTTCCTTCATTATCTTCTGGCCTTCATCTTGCAAACACACCTGACAGAAGAACGGACCAAACAAACTAAATGAAAAGGATGGATTTGGCAGTGGAAAGAAAGCGGGCGGAAGATCGTCTCAGTCAGTCGGAGTACATCAAGGAATTTCTGGAGTTGGTATACTGGGTGAGCTGGGAAGACACTAAACTGAACACTTATTTCTGGGCAGGACTGGATGATGATATTTGTCGCCACCTCTCACCCTTTGAGTGTTGTCAGGCCTTCACGGACTTCCTTAACTATGTTCCCCGGATGAATGGCTCCAGCTGCTTTGTCTGGGAAGCTGAAAACATGTCAAGCCATCTTTCAGTCTGAAGCAGAAATCAGTTGAGCATGCCAGCTCACCCAACACTCACCATCCCATCACTTACGACTCACCCCAAATCCTTGCACATTCACGCAGAACAGTCTGCCCGGCCAGCTTCTACTACTCGTCAGTCTGCGCTACTCCCTGTGGCTCATCAGTTTATGCCAGTGCTCGCCACTCGTCAGTCTGCAACAAGGCCTCTCCTCTACAGTCTGTACCAGCACCTGCTGCTCAACAGCCTGCACCAGCATCCTACGCTCTTCAGCCTGTATCAGCGCCCGCTACTCTCCAGCTTGCACCTGCACCCTACGCTCGTGAGTCAGCATCAGTGCCTGCTCTACGGCAGTCTGCACCAACGCCTGCTACTCAACAGCCTGCACCTGATATAAGATATTCATCATCAATATACATGGCTTGATTCAGCTTGTAGAATTTATTAGTTCTTAAATTAAGTTCAAAGAAACGGCTGTCTGTGCACTACACAGTCTAAGTCTTGTTATTTTCATCTCTGCAATATTGCTCGTCTCCATCCATTTCTCACTCCACGCAGTTCTGCTATTCTTGTTCACTTGCTTGTCACCTCTCGCATTGACTACTGTAACTCTTTCTTAATTGGCTTAACACACAAATCTCTTGATAAACTCCAATTGATTCAGAATTCTGCTGCTCGTATTATAACCCGGACTCCATTTATACAACATATTACACCATCACTTCAACATCGACATTGGCTTCCTATCAAATTTCGGATTGAATTTAAAATTCTTCTCCTCACTTACAAATCTCTTCATTACCTCTCTCCCCCTTACCTTTCAGATCACTTACAGCCTTATATTCCTTCTTGCACTCTCCGCTCTTCTTCTTCTTTGGGTATCCTCCATACACCATCTGCTTGTCTAACCACCATGGGCCTTAGGGCCTTTAGTCGTGCTTCTCGACGCCTTTGGAATTCTCTTCCAGTCAACATCCGTGATTCAGACTCATTATATCAATACAAAGTTAAACTTAATACTCATTTATTTAGAATGGCTTATCCTTCATGATTATTATTAGAGTTGAGCCGGATACTCAGCTGAAACGAGTATCCGGTACGGATAATGCACTTTTGCCGAGTACAAATATTATACGAGTAATACGAGTCATTATCTGTGTTCGGATTGAATAAAAATCCTCATTGGGTAGATGACTGTGTGATAGGCTAGTCCCAGCGCGCCTCCCCTACATGTGCACTGCTCATTCACGCGCAGAACGCTGAGACGAGAACAGGTGTCCTTCTCTCTCAGTCACTCAGGTTCTTCCATTAACGTTTAGGGTTTCTTCAGCTTCAGGTTTGTTTTTATTTCAGTTTGTTTGTAGTACTTACTTATTAGCCAGTAGAGTTCTGGTAAACGTGGGGTTTGTTCAGACGTGGTGCTTGATAGAATGCGACTAGCCTTGCATCTCTGCCTGTCTGAGTTTTTTTGTTGAAACGTCTGCTGCTCTATTCAGTTTTTTAACATCGAGCACTGAGTGTCTGACACTTTCTTGCTGTATTTCATACAAAATAAAGGAATGCAGATCTTAAAAACAGCGTCAGACTATTTGATCCATAGAACACAGTCCCCCCAGCCCCTCTCTCTCTCTCTCTCTCACTCACTCACTCAATCACACACACACACACACACACGCACGCACGCACGCACGCACGCACGCACGCACGCACGCACGCACACACACACACACACACACACACACACTCTTGTTCTCTTGTTCATTACATTTTTCTTCATAATTGCAACCACATGAGTTGTATTCATTGTTGCAAAACTTGTTCTCTAGGGGAGCACGGGGCACAACGTAACACCTTTTGGTTTTAGCCAAATAATGAACAAAGTAATAGGGTTAGACAAACCATATTTTTATACAAACAACATACAAGCCTCTCCTATAAATGATCACTGTTTTTATGTTCATCGGAGCTACCGTTTCTGTGTAGTATCACCAAAAGCGCAAGGAGTAAAATGTTACTTCTTACCCCGTGAGCGGGGGTCGTTGTAACAGACAACAAGGGTTAGTTGTAACACCATGTTGTTCAATGCATGTTCATTCACGTATTTTTATTTGTTTAAAAAAGTTGCGTCTTGATGATCATAAGTATAACTTATGAATTAAATATATTTTTTTCATTTATTTTTTACATTTGTTATGCTTTGAACAATGTAAGGACATGAAAAACGTTTGAATAGGTTAATACAATGCAAAATATATGATTATTGATGCAGCCTATTCAATACGGCTTAGTTGTAACACAGTGTTACAACTAACCCCGCGGTGTCTTGTTTACTTCAAGAACGGCTAGCAGTCACTATGTGTTTTTCACATCTTTCAAAATGGTACCATCTTTTAGCCAAGAAGATGGTAATCATAACAAAATAAGATTAGACTAACATACTTTCACGCATTCTTTGGAAATCGAAAAAACAACTACTATAACAAAAAATGTTTACATGCTGCCAAAAGAGTTTTTCCTGTGGTTATCATCCAAACTTCGATGAAATTTCTCGAAAGATGGCCAGAAGACGTGTGCAAACAGTGTGGTGAAAAGCCCGTTAGCACGTCACATTTAAGCCCGTGCAACTATCTAAAAACTATTTACCCTGCGTTACTTTGTGCCCCGCACTCCCCTATATAGTTTGTTTGCTATCGTGATCAAAATCATTGATCTGAAGCTCAATGCTGATGCTGTCATGTAAATAGTTTTCTAATCAGCAATAAATATAACAATTTCTGATCGACCCATATCAATTGTATGATTAAAAATAACATACTGGTTAAGCCCCGCCCACTTCCGGGTTAGGCCCCGCCCAGTCCGAGTACAGATACACATACAGATAATTCATATGGTTAACAGATACAGATAATGCTGACCACAAGAGTCCTTTCAGGTTGAAGGGTAATCAGAGTCCAGGTACCGTATTTTCCCGCATATAATCCGCGGACGCAGATAAGTTTTGGGGGTTTGTGTAAAAAAAATTTGGTATAATCCGCACCCTCAGATATCCCGCACCTATGTGCAAGAATTTTTATGTGCAAGTTCACGATTCGAATGTTGCTCGCATGACGTCAATTATCCATAACTGTTCAGGCTCGGTACACAGTGCTTGTGCGCGAAATTCACACAATATGAAAACAAACACAAGTCAAAATCAGAAGAAAAATAAAGAGCAGTGTCTCCCTCTCTCCTCTCTGCGTTGCGCTGTGCTCGTCCCTTTGCTCTTCCCCCTGAAAGCGTTTTGATCGTGCATGTATTCTTGCATGATTGACAGGTCAGAAAGCCTATCAGAGCCAGCTATCAGATTGATAGACAGCCAATCACATCTTCTTGCATTATTGACAGGTCAGAAAGCCTATCAGAGCCAGCTATCAGATTGATAGACAGCCTATCACGTCTTCTTGCATGATTGACAGGTCAGACAGCCTTTTAGCGCCAGCTATCAGATTGATAGACAGCCAATCACGTCGTCTTGCATGATTGACAGGTTAGACAGCCTATCAGCGGTAACTGTAAGACTGACAGTACAGAGGCCAGACAACCAGTGCAAGAAAGAAAATACCGCAATTTTTTTTTTATATTGAAATATTATTACGTGTAAAAAAAATGGTGATATAGTCCGGCGGATATAGTGTGGCGCTTGTAAAATCTGGTATAATCCGCGGGATATATGCGGGAAAATACGTAATCAGAGTCCTGAGGGTTTAGTATTCGGGTGAGGGAGCCCTCTGGTGGTGATCGAAGGGGACCACAGAAACCGTATTTGTAACAATGATTCAATATATTGCTCCATATATTATTGCTCCATATATTTATACCCTGTGTTCTGCCTTATTCTCTGTCCATGTTTTCAATGTTACGTTGTGTCAGACTAGATGGCCACAGTGGACCTAGTTCTCCCTCGCTTGGTTTCTCCCAAGGTTTTTTCTCTCTTTCCTTTCTTTCACCTACTGGAGTTTTGGGTTCCTTGCCACTTTTGCTTCTGGCTTGCTTAGTTGGGGACACTTGACACATAATATTCATCAATATTATTGATTGGCCTGCTCTTCTAGTGCTGCTGTAAAGCCAAAACAGATTCTGTTGCATTTAGTTTCCTCTACTCAGTAAAGCTGCTTAGAAACAAAGTTAGAGGCTCAGCGATATGTATATAATGGTAGAATACATCCAGGGTTGGGGAGTAACGAAATACATGTAACGACGTTACGTATTTAAAATACAAAATTTGAGTAACTGTATTTCGTTACAGTTACATTTTAAATTGATGGTAATCAGATTACAGTTACATTCAAGAAGTATTTTAGATTACCAAAGTGATTACTTTGAATTTTAATGTCATTTATTAATTAATATTAACGTAAGCTGTCTGATGACTCTCCGACTCTGTCTCTTTAAAAAAAAGCGCGCGCAGCCTGTTCAGTTAGCAAGCTGCAATCGCATACAAAAATGGACGGGAAAACAGCGCGCAATGCATTTCTTTCGTGGAAATTTAAAGACAATTTTACTTAACAACAAAAAGGACGTAACATCACAGTGCGATGCAAGCTATGTCTACCTGCAACTTCTATCGGCTTCAAAGGATTCAACATTTAATCTGAAAAAGCATCTTGAAGTAAGTTGTTCTTGGTCCTTGAAAATTATTTTCTTTATTTAAATGATTCGTATGATTCTCGCTTAGGGTGTGAAAGGTCCCGGGTTCAAATCCCGGACGAGCCCATTCTTCGACACAAATTGCAAATCGTTTATATGAGGCTGGTTAGCTCATTTGGCTAGAGCGTGGTGTTAATAACGCTAAGGTCCCGGGTTCGATTCTCGTACGGGTCATCATTTTGCTCTGCCCCTCAATCACCTTCCAACTAACTTCATTGCTATTTGAATTCCAGATAAAATCACATTCACTCATAGATTTCAATGTGTACAGCTTCTACCTTAACTGTCTATGATGCTCTCCCATTTGTCTTGCCACTGGACATGCAATATTCCTTATTTTCCCATTTACTCATACGTTGAGCCTTTTATGGTTATCATCATTAGCCTATGTTTAATATTTATAAGAATTTGGTCTTATACAACATTAGGGGCAGTGTTGCCAACTTAGCGACTTTGTCGCTATATTTAGCGACTTTTCAGACCCCTCTAGTGACAATTTTTCAAAAAAGCGACTAGCGACAAATCTAGCGACTTTATCTGGAGCTATTGGCGACTTTTGGCGACTTTCTGAAGTGAAAGCACATATCGTTCTTACTCTTCTCAAGGAGCAGCGAGTGCAGCCGTGGGCCGCATCCCCATCCCAAAGCACCCAACCTCGCGCAGCAGCCGCTCCCAGATGCAGGGAGAGCAGGAGATCTTCACTCCTCCACGTCCAGACTGCAAATGAATCGCGCATGTCCCGCCAATGGCAGCACGGGATGTAAAATGTTCTTTGTCTAAACATAATTAAACCCTAACTGGAAACACTTTATTTTACGGTCCAATTCTCACTATTAACTAGTAGTTTTTTTTTTTTAGGATATTGGCCATTTACTAGGCTAATTATAAATGTAAAATATGAATGCCTTATTCTCCATGATCATATTGTATCCCTCAATCATACCTAGAAATTTACTTATAGTTTTATAATCAGCGAGATCCCAGATGTGAGGTTGTTAGGGGGGTTTGGGGCCGTGCTCCCCTGAGAAAATTTAGATTTCTATGATGTGCATTTTAAGATGTTCTGAAGGCCAAAAAAATATGATAACAATATAGCTTGAAAACCATGTTAGTGGGCAGTGGATTATTTGTCTTTCTTCTTATCCCCAGATCTCTCTTTTTCTTTTTGTTTTCTCTTTGTCTCTTCACCTAAAGTTGAGCTTTGACTGATTATTTTCATCATTGAAGAAAGTAAACATATTAACTAATTAACTGATATTTATATGTTTTATTCATCCTTTTCATAGACATGTTAATTTATTAAAAGCTACCAGGAAAGCTAGGTAACTTAGCTTATTAAATTAATTCACAATATGCACACATTCATTACTAATCTTATGCCTGATACAGGCTGAAAAAAGCTGAGCTTTTTTAATTTACTGAAGGCTACAAATGGAATTATATTAATTTACAATAATCTGATAAAAATGGCTTTGTTATAGTTATTGTTCGTTAATTAGGCTACATTATGAATAACATTAGATATTCATCCTCATCCGCTTCTGTGTGCACATAACCCGCCTTCCAAGTATGCAGTCTAGTACAGCGTGATGACGTCACGAATATGCTAATTTTACGTATGACGTCATCTAGCGACTTTTAGCGACTTTTTGGCCAGGCTTTAGCGACTTTCCTTTGAAAATAGTTGGCAACAGTGATTAGGGGATGTGTGAGTGTAGTCGACTACACGGTACAGGATGCCACTAGTCGACACCAAAAACACTAGTCGACTACACGAGGAAAAAAAACCCCCACAAGATTTTATTGTTCAAATGACATTTTAATCTTACATGTAACCCTCTGAGGCGCGCGATCGCACGTGGGATTAGAAAGATCCTTGCGTCTCGTGATCAATTTGCTAAATTCAAACGTGTTTTCATGCGTTGGCTGGCGCTGCGGTCGCGACGCTCAGTGTTTGTCATATCACAGCTATTCAGTTTTCAACCACGTACCTTTATTTTAGGTTTCAGACGTTTAAATACTCATAAATACTGGCAAAAAAATACATTTATAGTTTGAAAAATACTCACAGATGTCTATAAAAGCGGAAATAACAATCCATTAAATTATAAACTGACAAGGTGTTTTATTCAAATCAGACACACATTGCATAGGTTAATATAAACTTTATATTCTTCTCCCGCTTCACTGGACACTTACTGTCATGTATTCCGAGAGAAGTGACTGAATTTACGTGCTGTAAATCCGATAGATTAGATTCTCTGAACTGCGGCGCCCGTCTTACATTATAGATCAGCTGACGTGATCGTTATAAAGGCTTTTAAGACAAAACTTATTCACTTCCGCATATTTGAGAATTGGAATATCAGGTAATTGATAAAAAAGCCAACAAGTGTGTGAATATTGTGAATAAATAAGTAAAACTAAATAAATGCGATACATCTGTCATAGTGCTTTTGCGGCTGCGGCTTGTCAGGTGACAAGCATGACGCGTCGCCATGGAAACAACAAGCAGAAACTAAATCTTTACCCCAAATCTCCCATGCGTTTTGTTTATATCAGTCGCGGCGGGTTTAATAATGACCATTGAGAGACGAGCGAGGTGTGGGAGTATTTTAAAGTAGGAGGAGACAGAAAAGTGTTTTATAAACTGACATATAATGATTCCACTTGATCCGAGCATAGCCATATTAATCACAGACACAGAAATGATTGGAGAGACGAGCCGAAACAGCCAAATCATCACGTCATTTACTACAACTGTCCACCACTGTGATCACGTTCAGCTGAAAGAAATATATAGATATATACTCTTTTATTCTTTACCTGTTTATTGAACTCATTGTCATGGGTTTCACCATGGAAACCGACACACACGCCTCTCGCTACATACAGCTGCAGTTTTGAGACTACAGTACAGAAGGAAAAGCGCGCCGCAGAAAAGTGACCTTATTTCTAGCGGCATTACTTTTAGACTAGTCGACTAGTCAGTTACAAATTTTTCATAGTCATTCACGAATTTAATAGATCTGGGGTGTATTTCCCAAAAGCATGGCTAGATAACTATAGTCATAAATTCCATTGAACTTCATTGCGTCCATATTTGATTTGCGAAACGCATCCTGACTAAGTTTGACTGTTGACTCTCTTGATTCTGTTGTGGCGGTAGTCTTTCCATAGAGAGGATAATAAGTGAAAGAATCACTCAAAGTTTTCTCCATTCATTACCTAAATTTGTTGTTACTTGGAGAATTGTACCAGCTGTTTTTTTTCTTGCTTTCATTTATTGTTAAGACCACACTTACTGACTGATGCTTGCTGCAATAGAAACATATTTATACTAGGGATAGTTAAAATGACACAAATTTTAAATCATATTTATCTTATTTATATCTTACTTATATTTGTCATATTTTTTTTCCAAATTAGATGTGCCTCTGCTATAAAGATGATAACAGGACATCAAGTTAATATGGTCTTTTGTGTTAAGTATTTCAAAGTATTCCAAAGTATTTAGATTACGTTACTAAACTTGAGTAATGTAACGAAATACGTTACAGATTACTTTTTAAAGCAAGTATTTTGTAATCTGTAGTGAAATACATTTTAAAAGTAACCTACCCAACCCTGAATACATCTACATAAAAACATCATTTAAATGTCATATCATATTTGTACAGACATTTTAAACCATGTACCTGAAAGGCATAACAGTTTTGAGTATCAATAAGCTTTGCATATTGCAAATAAAAAATACTTTTTAAAAATTGCAGTTTGTACATAATTTTTAAGTAAAATCTACAAATGATATGTAACATTTTTACGGGTCATGAATATTTTACACTTTCAGTTAGGTTATGCAGGAATCTTTGTAAATTATTTATTCATGCATTTACACATCATCTATGAAATAGCTAACTGGGAAGTGTATAGACCAGGGGTGGGCAAACTACGGCCCGCGGGCCATATCCGGCCCGTTGGGCTTTTTAATCTGGCCCGCCGAACTTGCCGAACCTATATTAAACCTTCATTTTACATTTCTCTGTAATGTCACTTTGTCGCGGCAGTGGCGCTGAAAGTGTGGTGGAGAGTAGGCGTGTGTCGCAAACCCCTCTACACCCCCCTTTATCGCGTTAATTCCGTGCTAAAAAGGAACGAGCGCAAGAGCTACACGCGTAAATACGGGTACCCGCGAGCTCATTATAATCACTCGCGCGCGCGTAACATCTAATCTGCGCACGCGCGAACATTCGCCCGCTCTCAACTGCTGTTTTTGCTCGCGCGAGCACTTTAATTTTCGTCAGTCGTGGGCGGAGCTTGCCCTTTTAACATCAAATGTCATTGGTTAGTTCCCTTTTTTCCAGAGGTCAGTTGATTGGACGCCTGTGATTGTCAATCTAGAGCTGAGGCAAAGATATGATTCAGTCACATTGCATATTATGGTTTTTCTGTCGATTAAATTGTATTAATATTGCATGGGTGAAAGTTTTCCGTATTATGACGGAATTCCGTATTTTGAACCTCGCCAGGAACCGTTTTTCCAAATCGCGTAAATCCGTTGAGATTTCAGTTCGGGGGGTGGGGGGGGGGGGGGGGGGGGGGTACAGGGCGACAGACCAACAGACCAATGTCCATGGCGACAGACCAACAGACCAACAGACCAATCGTACCTACTCGGCGATCTTCGGAGATAATGTGATTACGTAGAGAATTACCCGAGAAGTTCCGGGTGGGCGACAGACGAACCGCGCGGAGTGCAGTTGTGTCGGCGATTCTGATTGGTCAGTGAGACTCCGGCGTCCAATCGTATTTTTCAATTTACACTCGCAGTGTTAGTTTACTAGGTTTTCACTGACATGAGTAGCACTCCGAAAAAGTATGAAGACCTTTTGTTTTCAAATCACAGTATTACAGTTGTGCTTGTTTATTTTATGGGTATACTTGTTTCTGTAATTGCATGTTGTCGGGACTGTTGGCTTGGTGTGCAATTTTGTGTTCATAGTGCATATTCAATATTTCAATTCATATTACACTTCACATGTAAAACTCATGTGCTACCAATGAAAATACAATACTAAAATGCACTGTTAACAAACACCTGTATTTGTGTCTTTTTTGATGATGATGTAATGGATTGTGGTGATTAGAGAAAGTGAATTAAGTAACAAACCAAAATTAAATATAAATGTTAGTTATAGAACAACAGATGCAGAAGCAAAACCAATGACAGAGTTATAGAATACAATACTTCTGAAGGATTCTAGTAATAATTTAGAACTCCCAAAATTGGTGAATATTTTCTCAACTGCTAACTTGAAATACTTATTTCACATCCTTTTTATAGTAGCTGCAAGTTGCCAGGAGAGGTCGTTTCTACACAATAATTTGCAAGGAATGCAGGAGCTTCCAGAGGGACTCCGGCCCCCTGGACCCCTGGCCAGGGCGTTGCCCTGGACCTACCGGGGGCCCTGGCGGCCCCCAGCTTTAAGTTTCAGTATTTTCAGTTTTGCCAACTTTCACCCATGATATTGTTTTGTTGTAATTTCACGTGTCCCAGTCGAGTGATTTAAGACCAAACTATACTTTATACAAGTATACCTTCTGAAAAGTTGTATGCTGTCAACGTTATGTTGTTATTTGCTGCATTCAAGAATATGACCTGCAAATACAAGAGGAAATATAGTGTACGTTAGAATAAAATGTACATGACACTTAGAGCTCATACACCAGTTTTGAAGTCAATAAATATTTTAAATTGAGGGATGTATATCCTGCCTTTGCTCTGGTCATGTCCCTATATATATCTCCCTCAGTTATTTTCATGCTTCTGTTGTCATATTTTATCTTTCATTCAATAAAACAGTATGTATTTAGTGTTCCTTCATCAGGGCTCAGAAGAACAAACACAGTAGTGTTTTTCAGGTAGAACCAGCAATTACTCTCAGCTAATTTGATTAAAATAATCAAATGTAAAATAGCTTTGAATTGTCTTCACAATATATTAAAAATATCTGAATATATTAAAGTTACAAAAGTCAAGAGCAGCAAGTTATTTTTATTGTTTTTTATTTTTGAGCTTGCGTACCCGTGTAGCTCTGTTTTCCGCTCGCGGATGTAATTTACGCGCACACAAACATCAGTTTTGCGCTCGTATATTAAAGTCATGGATTTGCCCCAAATCCCCCCCCCCCCCCCCCCCCCCCCCCCCCCCGTCAACAATCCCGGCCCCTCTGTCAATTTTAAGAAACCAATGTGGCCCGTGAGACAAATAGTTTGCCCACCCCTGGTATAGACGGGTACAGTCTTATAGTCTTTAATTGCTGTGCACCTGCATTTGAGCTTCAGTGAAAGCTGCAACTGATTCACATTATTTCCAGATAACACACACTCCACACAGAACTGAAGTCTGTGTTAAATGAAAAGTCAGTGAAAAGACTTATCCACCAGAAGCCATCTTACAACACATTTGTAAATCATTAGCGTGCTACTTCTAATGACTTTGAGTGTATCTTCATGTTTCATAAATACTTAGTTCATCATTTACTTATAACTGAAGATTATTATTAAGTTACCTGTCTTTACCCTGTCTTTCTCTTATGCAGGTATGGTTAGTGTATTAGTTACCAAACCTGTAATATCCTACTGCCACCAGGCCATCACTCTGCACTGCAATGTATCTCTATCTGATGGAAAGGACCGTGAATTCCAGGTCACTCATCTAAGCTGGATTAAAGGATCAAATAAAACAATATGCTCAGAAAGCAATAAAGCAGTCAGAGGTTTCTTCCGCTGCCAATATATGGCAAACAAACAGCTTGTACTAACTATTCCCTACCCAAAACTAGATGACATTGGACACTATATCTGCAAACTCCGATCCAACCATGGACATACAAGTGCTGATACCAATGTGACACTGGGTATGTAGGCTGAAATCTTATGATAGGGAATGGAGATTCAGCTTTTTTTTTTTCTTAAAAAAAATAAACAACCTTCATAATGAAATCAAACTGTTCTGAGAACATGGTGGTATACTGTATGTCCAAAATTGAGGGAATAATTTTCATTTTATTTTGCTTTTGCTTTTCTTCAGAGCTATGGGCAATTTTAGCCAGCCATCATTAACTTTGTTTATATCCTTTAGAATGCATTTTAGCATCACAAGTTAACATTTATCAAATTCTCTTTCTTCCCTCAGAGTGTCCTCAGAAAATTCAGATTCATGAAGATGGGAAAAGGGTAACCTGCAAAGTTGAGAGGTCAAACTATGATGGGCGCATACACTGGTTTCATGGAACAGTCAATCTAACAAGTCAATCAACTCACATTTATTCTGCCATCAATGGATCATATACAGTGATTAGTTCTCTTAATGACAGTTCAAACTGGAAAACATATAACTGTTCATACTGGGTACCTCAAATTGAGCAATATATAGCAAGCAAGAACATTGTTATGGCACATACACAATCTAACACACAGTCTTTCAGTAGTGGCAGAAGGACTAGTCAGGTCTTCTGTTTATGTCTCCTATGGACCATCATCTAGTTTTGGGTATTCAACAATAATGGCAGAAATAACAGCAAAAAGCTTATTTCAAACTTTAAGTCAGCTGACACATTCACACACTACTCAAATTTACACAAAGACACCTATTCCATGTACAAAAACTTGGCTTCCCTAGTCACAATGTGGTAATAACCCGAGGATAACCTGAAAGAGAAACTTTATACACTGTATATGTTTGCTAACAACAAAAGGCATATGTGCACCAACTAACAGCAGATATTGTAACGGCTACTTTATGTTGGGAATATACTTTAAGATAACGTATGTAGTATGTGAGTGCGCACGCACACCAGAGATAGCTGCTCTACCGCTGACAGCATAATCTACTGTTTCTATTTTCTTTATTTTATTTGTGATGTTTGTCAGAGTGTTTTCTTTTTCCTGGTTTGTACTTACGCTCTTTACATGTTTGAGAAGAGTGTGCTGAGTTTTCTTTCATTTCCATTTAACATCTGGGCAGTCGTCAAACAGCCATTACAAGATTTTCCAGTATACGATAAAAAACACCTTCGATTCTTGATACAAACCTTTAATTATATTGTCCAACACTGAAAACACAATTTCGCTCACAGCGTGAACACAGTCACAACACACATTCGCTCATAACACAGTCATTTCGCTCTGACACAGTTCTGAAAAGTGCGCGGTTACTGTGATTTCTGTACAAAGTCAAAAATACTTTGTTTCTTTTTGCCTTTAACGGTCTGCTTGAAAACAAATGCTTCTAAGCTTCTATCAGTAACGACATCTTTGTCGATGTCAATTTAATCTGGGAATTCCTGGACAAGATAGCATCTGTAAGGCTTGATTTTTTTTTAATTATATAAATATAATAACCATACAAACAAATGTAAACATTAACCAGAGTTTATCTGGGTGTTTGTTTCATTCACAAAACAGCTAGCCAACACTCCCTACTACTGTTAGTTTTAGCTTTCCTATCTAGAGAACTTGAAAAATATACAAGTAAAATGTAACCCCCAAAATACATAGACTCAATATGAATCTCACAGCAAAAACAAACCTCATATACATAAACAATTTACATGCTCAGGAAGCATTAAACTAATGAAGGTTAGCTGGCAGCATGAAGCTGAGAACAAATAAATGAATAAAAGAAAAATAAATATTACCCCAGCCAGCTAGACTCATTTACATCAATTGTGCATATTACAAGAGCAACAGCAATGATCTATGATCTTAAATCTTCACTAGAAGCTGCAACTATGACATGGCGCTGGTTGAAGACGAGGGTGAAACAGATCTGATTGCAGCATTGATTTATTGAAAATAACATATAAATTATGTTTAACAAATAAAAGGTCTCAGGCTTCTCAAAACTACACAACTTCAGAACAGAACAACTGGGGTATCACACAACATCAGCAAAAAAAAAATAACAGGACTTAACATGACTAATTAATAAGACACACCTGAATTGAACTCAAATCAATTAGTAACCAAGGAGACAGAGGAGTTGAGAGAGCAGAGATTATGATCTTGTCACCAGTTACCACAGGTCTGGACATAGGTGAAGACTCGAGCCCCTTGCCTGGGACAACAGGTCCCTTCTGTTGGGAATCTTCCAGGGAGAGCCATCTGGCAGGGACTCGAGGTCCGAAAACCACACTCTGCCCAGCCACCAAGGCAATCAAGGTGAGACAGATAGAGACTCCGTTCCTTGGGCCTCAGCTTCTGACTTAATAGGATGCCTGCTCTTTGATTTTGGACCACGGGGATAAAAGCTGCCTTGAGTGAGAACAGGGGCGTCACTAGGCCCTTTTTAGGGGGGCTTCAGCCCCCCTAAACTTCTGCCCAGCCCCCCTAAAAAATATATTTGATTAATAAATTTTTGATCGCTTCAGTCCCCTTAAAAAAAAACTCATTTGAAACGGCGGCAAGCTGCGTCAAGTTTCGGCTCCTCCCCTTATCTGAGTCTGCTTGGTTTTAGCACATTTTTCAATCTGCAGGGGCGCCGAGCAGAGTGAACATCAAGGTGTGTGTTGTGTGTGCGTGCATTTATTGATAGATTGCTAATGCTATGATATTACACCTGCATCGGTGCAGTTCTTTGTCATAAATGCATTGCAGTTTACATAATGTAATCATGGAATAGTGGATTGCAGTAAGGTTAGTAGCATACCACCCTACCCTAATAGTCAAATAATATTTTTTAATCATACCCTTATTGGGGGCTGAGCCCCCCTAAAATCAAAATCCTAGAATCGCCCCTGAGTGAGAATAACTTCCTCTGGAACCACAGGAGGATTTAGTGCACCAGTTTGCAGAGTGGAAATGAACGCAAAACCCCTCTGATAATTTATGTAGGTGAACAGCAATATGTTGTTTGACTGGACAAGCACATGGTGACACCTGAGATCTGGAAGAAAGGCCCTCAGGCCAGGAAGACACCCATCCTCTCAAGAAAGTTGATGTGCCATGAGAGATGGTGGACCCAACACAGGCCTCAATCTGAGGGTCCATCTAGGACCACTCCCCACCCCTTGAGTGATGCATCCATCATTAGCATCTTGCAACAACAAGGAGCCCCCACCACAGGACCTAGGGAAGGAACCAGGGATTCTTTCACATAGCCAAGGTACGTAAGAATTGCGTGTGGCCTTGATCCTGTGAAAAGGATTGTTCCTCAGGGAAAATCTCCTGGTCTTGAGCTGTTACTGAAGGAGCCTCATGTTCAGCAGGCCAGAATTTATACCATTGGATGCTGTTGCCTTCAGACCCAACAATTTCTGAAACTGTTTCACAGTGAGTGACTGGCCTAGCTTTACTCGTTTTACGGCTAATTTTTTACGGATTAATAACAAACATGCAGGTCTTAAAGACTGAATCCCATACATCACCTAGAAAAGTGATCCTCTGTACTGGAGAAAGCACACTCTTCTTTATGTTCAACCTCAACCACAACATTTTCAAGTGAGTGAGAATGACAATCTTGATGCCGAACTGCTAACTGCTGAGACAAATTCAAACAGAATTCAATGTAGTTCGTATTCCTTGGAGACACAATGTGCTAGCACTGTGTCCATGCATTCAGTGGATGTGTGGCGTGATAAAAGTTAGACAAAATAGAAAATAGCAGAAGAATGGAAGAAGTCCCCCTCAGGGACTTCCTTTGTTGTGGAAGGATGAGTATATAGAGAATACGTCCTTGAGATCTATCATAACAAACAGTCCTCTGACCTATTTTGTGATACAATCTGCCTCAAGGTTAACATATTTTAATCTGAGCTGCTGAGATACTCGGATGGCAGAGATCAAAAAAATTTTTTTAGAATGATAAAATACCAGCTTTCTGGGAGAGGTACTCATTTATTGCCTTTTCCCAGCAAAGCTTTTACCTCTTGTCCCATAGTCAAGTCAAGTCACCTTTATTTTTATAGCGCTTTTTACAGCACAGATTGTTTCAAAGCAGCTTTACATTGGTCACAGGAAAACATTAAAATCAAAGATTGTTTTGGATGAACAGCAGCTCTAAAAGAGCAGTTGAATCGATAAAATTGAAGAATATTAAGTATTATGTGTCCCCAACTAAGTAAGCCAGAGGCGACAGTGGCAAGGAACCAAAACTCCAGCAGGTGACAGAATTTATGAAGAACACAATGGATCGACCGCCAGCAGTGGTTTGATATTCTAGGTACAGTGCCTTGCAAAAAGTATTCAGCCCCCTTGAACTTTGCGACCTTTTGCCACATTTCAGGCTTCAAACATAATGATATGAAACTTTTATTTTTTTGTTTAGAATCAACAACAAGTGAGACACAATCATGAAGTGGAACAAAATTTATTGGATATTTCAAACTTTTTTAACAAATCAAAAACTGAAAAATTGGGCGTACAAAATTATTCGGCCCCCTTAAGTTAATACTTTGTAGTGCCACCTTTTGCTGCGATTACAGCTGTAAGTCGCTTGGGTTATGTCTCTATCAGTTTTGCACATCGAGAGACTGAAATTTTTGCTCATTCCTCCCTGCAGAACAGCTCGAGCTCAGTGAGGTTGGATGGAGAGCGTTTGTGAACAGCAGTTTTCAGTTCTTTCCACCAGATTCTCGATTGTATTCAGGTCTGGACTTTGACTTGGCCATTCTAACACCTGGATATGTGGATATGAACCATTACATTGTAGATTTTGCTTTATGTTTTGGAACATAGTCTTGTTCGAAGACAAATCTCCGTCCCAGTCTCAGGTCTTTTGTAGACTCCATCAGGTTTTCTTCCAGAATGGTCCTGTATTTGGCTCCATCCATCTTCCCATCAACTTTAACCATCTTCCCTGTCCCTGCTGAAGAAAAGCAGGCCCAAACCACCTGCCACCACCATGTTTGACAGTGGGGATGGTGTGTTCAGGGTGATGAGCTGTGTTGCTTTTACGCCAAACATAACATTTTGCATTATTGCCAAAAAGTTCAATTTTGGTTTCATCTGACCAGAGCACCTTCTTCCACATGTTTGGTGTGTCTCCCAGGTGGCTTGTGGCAAACTTTAAATGACACTTTTTATGGAGATCTTTAAGAAATTGCTTTCTTCTTGCCACTCTTCCATAAAGGCCAGATTTGTGCACTATACGACTGATTGTTGTCCTATGGACAGAGTCTCCCACCTGAGCTGTAGATCTCTGCAGTGGATCTCTGCATGGGCCTCTTGGCTGCATCTCTGATCAGTCTTCTTCTTGTATGAGCTGAAAGTTTAGAGGGACGGCCAGGTCTTGGTAGATTTGCAGTGGTCTGATACTCCTTCCATTTCAATATTATCGCTTGCACAGTGCCCCTTGGGATGTTTAAAGCTTGTGAAATCTTTTTGTATCCAAATCCGGCTTTAAACTTCTCCACAACAGTATCTCGGACCTGCCTGGTGTGTTCCTTGTTCTTCATGATGCTCTCTGCGCTTTAAACGGACTGTCACAGTGCAGGTGCATTTATACGGAGACTTGATTACTGTCACGGACTCAGCCACACCCCCTGCACCAGACTCCCACGCTCCGCCCACTTGTTCCCAGTCACCTGAGTACTGAGCACCCGCACCTGTTTCCCATCACTGGAGCCCTATATCACAAGCCCTCACCCTGCACTCATTGTCTGGTCTTAGCATTATGCTACACAGACTGCATTGCGACTCTGCTCATTCTCCAAGCTACTCTACGCTTCCGAGTTTACAAGATTCCACGTGTTCAGTGCTTCAGTTAAGCCCCTCACCAGTTCCTGTGTTTTCACCTGTTCACCAGTTCACTGTTTTGCGTCCTGACTTCAATAAAACCTGTTATTGTGCAATAACCTATGTGTCCTCCAGTCTGTCATGACAATTACACACAGGTGGATTCTATTTATTTATCATCATTAGTCATTTAGGTCAACATTGGATCATTCAGAGATCCTCACTGAACTTCAGGAGAGAGTTTGCTGCACTGAAAGGAGCCGAATAATCTTGCACGCCCAATTTTTCAGTTTTTGAATTGTTAAATTTTTTTGAAATATCCAATAAATTTCGTTACACTTCATGATTTTGTCCCACTTGTTGTTGATTCTTCAAAAAAAATTACAGTTTCATATCATTATGTTTGAAGCCTGAAATGTGGCAAAAGTTTGCAAAGTTCAAGGGGGCCGAATACTTTCGCAAGGCACTGTATTATCAGCTGGTCAGATTTTTGGGATCGCAGTAGACGTGGAGGAATATAATGAGTTAAGAGATCACTCAAATACTAGGGAGCTAAACCATTTAAAGCTTTGTAAGTAATTAGCAAGATTTTAAAATGTATTTGGTGTTTAATAGGAAGCCAATGCAGTGTTGACAGAACTGGACTAATATGCTCATACTTCATGCTTCTAGTAAGAACTCGAGCTGCTGCATTTTGGACCAGCTGTTTATTAAGCATGCAGGGCAACCACCCAGTAAGCATTACAATAATCTAGCCTTGATCTCATTAATTCATGAACTCAATTTTCTGCATTTGTCATTGAGAGCATATGTCGTAATTTAGATATATTTTTAAGATGGAAGAATGCCGTTTTACAGATGCTAGAAATGTGGCTTTCAAATGAATGAATGGTATCAAAGAGCACACCCAGGTTTCTAACTGACGACGAAGACTTGACAGAGCAGCCATCGAGTGTTAGACAATAGTCTAGGTTATTACACGCTGAACTTTTTGGTCTAATAATTAGAATCTCTGTTTTTTCAGAATTAAACAGTAGAAAGTTATTAGTCAGCCAATTTTTTTATATCAGTCATGCATCCTGTTAATTTCACAGTGTAACAGTGAAAGCCAATGCCATGCTTCCTAATAATTGCACCAAAAGGATGCATGTACAGGGTGAAAAGCAGTTGTCCTAGCACTGAGCCTTGAGGAACTCCATACTGAACCCATTATTGATATGCCATCTCATTTTACCGCTACAAACTGATAACAGCCAGATAAGTATGATTTGAACCATGCTAATGCAATTCCACTAATGCCAACACATTATCCGAGTCTATTCAGAAGGATTTTGTGGTTGATCGTATCAAATGCAGCACTAAGATCCAGTAACACTAAGAGAGATATGCAACCAAGATCAGATGATAAGAGAAAATCATTTGTAACTCTAATGAAATCAGCCTTAGTACTATGATACGGTCTAAATCCTGACTGGAAATTTTTGTAGATACTTTTTCTTTCTAGAAAGGAACATAGTAGTGAAGATATTGCTTTTTTCTAGAATCTTTGACAGAAAAGGTAGATTCGATATCGGCCTGTAATTTACTAATTCTGTAGGATCAAGTTGTGGTTTTTTAACAAGTGGTTTAATTACGGCCAGCTTAAAAGTTTTTGGTACGTATCCTAATGACAAAGATTAATTCATGATATTAAGAAGAGGATCTATGACCTCTGAAAGCATTTCTTTCAGTATCTTAGTTGGTATTGGGTCTAGGATGTCTAGGATACATGTTGTTGATTTAACTAGTTTAGACAATTCTTCCTCCTCGATGGCAATGAATGAGTGGAATTTTTCTTCAAGGATACTAGAATTTACTTTATTTTGTATTATTGCAAGTAAAGAAGTTAATGAAGTCATTACTGCTATGCTGTTTTAAAGCTTCTGGGGTTGAGGCTTTATTTCTCATTAGTTTCTCTCATTATTTAGTATATAGTATTTCTCATTATTTAGTCACTGTATCAAATAAATACCTAGGCTTGTATTTGTTTTCTTCTAAGAGGGTAGAAAAAATAAGCAGAAAATAAGCAAAATAAGCAGTCAGATAATATTACAGTGCCTGACATCATACTTGCGAGTTCACACATCTCTTTAATATTGATTTTAGCGATCTTCGACTGTCGTAGTCAGACATTAGCGCTGACGTGAATGACAATCTTAGAGTATTTACGATTAGCCGTAGCCAGCATGTTCCAAGTAATAGAATCCCCAGTGACTAGGGCACTTTCAACAGGTTTCTCAGTGGGTGCGTCAATGAGTGGGGAGAACCTGGTTGATGTTCTGATCAGAATGCAACAGTGTTGTTTTCACCCGCGACTATGCCATCTCACAGTCACCCAGTTGCCCTGGTGCACGGGGTCTACAACCAAAACTGAACAATATACAGTTTTTGCTATGCTAGTCACATCCAAAGCAGTATCAAAAGCCCTTGCATTCTTACTATCCTCGATTAAAGTTTGGATGAGTGTCTCTAATTCTGAAATCTTCTCTGTCAGCCTGACTACGTCACTACATTTATCACATGTGAAGCCCTCACTGCTGACAGAAACAGCTAAACTATACATGTAGCAGTCAGTGCAAGTGACAATCACAGGAGAAGATGACATGACTCACCGCGTGTGTTAATTGATCCAACTTGTTTGATAAACTCGGAAAAATGGCACAAGCAAAAGAGAGAGAGAGAACCCTGTATGCACGGACAGCAGATTAAGTAAGATTTGCGTTTTGATAGCGATTTAAAGCTAACGATGTCAGATTGATGAGACAATAACAATTTATTTCATTTATTTTATTTCAATAATCTAATATTGTCTAAGTTGTATCTAGCAATAACAACAAATGTCAAGTTAAGATCTAAATCAAAAACAAGTCTATACGACACTACAAACACAATCCACTCGAGCAGACAGGAAACAGCAGTGTAGCAGTCAAAACGGTCCGTCTGGAAACCATAACCAGCGCCTGCTCAAGTGGCACCACTGTGGGTAGAACTCCCATAATCTGGCTCTTTTTTCTTGTGCACCAGACCCAAAGATATATTCAACAGTTGAACAGTTGATTTATGGCAGTGTGAAGTTTTCACACTGCCATAAATTTTACTTAAGAAACGAGCCTCTTGAGACTGGCCTCTGGTGTTTTTTTTTAAAAAACCAGCTTGGTGCCCTGAAGTGGTGCACTGATAAGAAACAACCAGAGTGGCCTAGCATACCAGTGCTGCTACGTGTTCAGGCGAACACTGAGATATAGGCTAGCCGGAAACCGCTGTGTCCTGAAGAACACGAGTTGGTACTGATGACAGTACAGCCCTCTGAGGGCACAGAAGGGAAATGGGTATCGTATTGACCACATCTCCCCAAAGGGTGCCAGTCTGGTGCCATTAGCGTCAGGCTCTCTTTGCTGAAGTCTTCCTCGGGATAATGACGCTCCTCGAATCTGTTTTACCACAAGATCACTTCGAACGAGACTGCTGAGAGGGATGATTTGGAATCCACTGCTGCTTGTATTCTTTTCTTTTTCTTCTAATGGTTTGTAATGAGTGATTTTTTTTTCTCTTTTACTTCTAATGATTTGTAATGAAATAATTGTAATTATTTACTATCAACTTAACGATTTATAATTTATGTTATTGAATTACTTCTTCAAATTTATGTACACTTCAGACTATGGCTTATGCAACTAATTAGTTAAAGCCTTTACTTTGCTTTTCTGTTGTATGGGAATTACAGTTAAGACCCGAGGACCAGATATGTTGAATGAAGACCAGGAGTCAGAAGTGCAGTCAATAGAAGAAATTTTAGTGAAGTTTAGTTCGCAGTTTCATCAGCAGAAGCCAGCTTCAGGTCCCACAAGGAGTTTGTGGGCCGCCCCACATACAATAATATTGTTACAGCAATTATACTCTAACAGAGGGTGCTAACCACGTCAATGATGACGTTTAAATGATTCTGATTGGCTAAGAAAGAAAGAAAGAAAAACAAAACTAGTAATTTTCCACTTGAGAGCAGACAGTCTGAAGCATATCTTCGTTGATCACATGGTTGACGGGTTCGTGACGTGGCTTGTCGAGAACAACAAGTTTTATGGTGCCAGCTAATCACCTCACCAATACTGACCATATTAACACACACATCCAGCTTCTCCAAGGCTGAACTCGGCTCAGGCTCCAACTCTCAACAGAAACAGTACCCAAAACATTCTGACAACATTCTCTATCTGTTGAGAAGTGCTGACAATATTAATCCTAACACTATGGAAAACTACAGAAAAGTAAAGAAAGGTTTTTAACTAATAAAAAGCCTAACTTGGTTATAAATCACTCTTTACAACTCATTCAAATAAAAAAAAGGAAAAAGTACATATGAAAATAAGACAAAGAAAAGAATATAGATATAAATAGGAAAAATAAAATAATATATATATATATAATGTAAATAGAACAGACAAGAGATTTTGATTATCCGCCTTCAGTCCCCCCTTTTAGACCAATGTGGGGTCCAATACCACCACGTCTGGTCTATCCAGTGAGGTCGCTACGGAAGGCCAGGGTCACAGTTGTCTCTTCACCCCATCATGGACAAGCCGAATACTAAAAATTCCAGTCCCCATGACAGGGGCTCTCCAACCTTCCACTCACAACAGGGCGTTGAGCTTCTCTCTTGTCAGGTGGTTGTTCAAGCGGTTGGTCAGTTGCAACAGCCTCATCTCCTCCTCCACAGTGTTAATAGTCCTGCAGGCAGATTTAAAGACATACAAACAAAACAAAAACGGATACACATCCCCAATCCGATCCATGCACCAAAGGCATAAACTAGATATTTAACTATGCCCATGGCCAAGGCCTCTGGTGCCGCAACAAACTCTCCAACGGTTTCTGTAACATCAGTGAGCATGGACCCTACGCTGAACACGACCATAAAAGCTACAGACATGCTGGTAGGCCCGTCAGGTTCTGTGACAAATGGAGTCCCATCTGATCTAAGCCACACTGAATTTAGATACTCATAGCCTGCGAACGTTTCAGTTCCTTTCATTTGTTTTAGGAACTTCTCAATGTAATTCACGCGGTCAGACTTCAATTTTGGATAATACTTGGTTTTACGCTTCATTTTAGCAAAACACAACCCTAATTCAGCACAAGTACCATGTTTGCACATTTTGGCCGGGTACCATGAAGGTCCCAAAGAATGTACCAGCTTATGGTTGGCACAATTGCTTGAATTTTGTTTGGAAGAAAGAGCTATAATCTCTTGTACTGGTGGAATCGGTCGTAAAAAACTGACGAAATTCATTTTTCTTAACGAACCATCCATCTCCTAACGCTACATCTGACCTCTGAGGCCACATAAACACCTGAAATGGTCGAAAATACCTCCAAGCCAAATCATCAATCGTCACTGGTACAAGAGAGATTTCCACTTTACTTACTGCTATTTCCAAAAACAAGTGAAACATGTTAATATGCATCCAAGCAGTAACATTGTAGGCTAGGGATGTGGCGCTATTACATTTACTTTCAAGATGGTCATGCAACTGTTCCATTTCGAAGATGGTTTTGTTTGCCATAATCAAAGCAAAATTATATTGATACAAAACATCCATAAGACTAGCCCAGGTATAATCGGGTTTAACAAAAGACGAATTGCAAAGTTCCCATGGAATGAGCATATCCTTGACCCCTGCGATAGCTGCTGCGACATTCTTAAATTTTGTAGTTTGTTCAGGAGAGAAGTTTTTAAAGAACCACTTCTGGATCTCTTTACCCAGACAGCGTTCCACATGCATTGTCTCTTTCCACGGATCTATCCTGGTGTATCTAGGCCATGAAAGAGAAAGAGCATTCACAAGAGGCAAATCATTATTACTACCGTTTAGATCGAAGTTGTCCTTATCAGTCTTGTCCATTCGTCCTAACTTGTCACAGACTGCACCATAATACCTGTCTGCATCCCATTGAACCAAAAGAACTTTAGTTGGATTCAAAACTCCCCATCTCCTCAAAAGTTTATCCTTTAACACCTCTTCATACCATTCAGAGTTAGGATCCCCTCTAAACACCACATTTGAGTTCAGGTAACTTGAGGAAACTGCCTTAACAACCTTGTTGAATTCTACTTGATTCCCAGCTTGTGGTAGAAAGTAAGACACAATATGTCAGGGGTCGGGTGCGCTTGGGTATAATGGCAATTTAAATGGTTTACCACCCAATATTATGTGGGCATCCCCAGAATTCACAGTCTGTCGTTTCTTTCGCTCTGAACTATTGTCAACAAACTTCTGGTACAGCATGTATCTATGGACTTCATCTATCCGGGATAAACAAACACTTTGGTCATGGCAATTGGAATCCAGCTTAATGAGCTGAAGTTGCTCTGAAACACATTCACTCCACTGTCGTTTAACCATTGGCCTGTTTGCATAATGAGGGTTTTCTCTGGATAATTTGGGGAGTGACCAAGCCAAAAGGTCACTGTCTCATTTCCATCCAAACGATAACATCTATCAATAACCTTACGATACATACTTGGAATCAAATTTAGACCCTCAGATGAATTTAGGCATGGGTATTTAACCCATGATGGACGGTTATCAGTTATCTCACATTCCCAATTGGTCGAAAAGGCTTGAAATCGACCTGTCCAGAGAGAAATTTGAATCCACATCAAGAAAGATAATGCAGTCAATATCAGAACTATGAAAGAGATCGGAATTACAGAGGTGGTCTAAATAAAAAAACCCAATGAAGAATAGATAACTCCCATAATAATCTGTCTAAGCTTCAAGTTTCCGAAAGTGTCATTAATTTAACAGGCAAATAGCATGTACCATCTTAATTGCAGGACATCCTAACATTTTCTTTTTCAAAAACAGAAATAAAAACTGAAACAAATTCAAATAATCATTTCAATCATTATTTCCAGTAAAGAAAATAATTTCACAGTATTCAAATCATGTTAACATTCCAAAATTCAAAATCAAATAATAATAATAATTTCCTTTAAAGTCAATTTTGTTCTCAGTATCTCAGTTTGTTAAATCTGCTTATGGGTCGGCAACAAATGACTAAAATCTCAACCCTTTCACATCTGTCATTTGGCTCATAAGATACCCATTAGGTTTGCTATCTTTCAAATTTGTTATAAGCTGAACAAGAACTGTCAGATTTTCATAATATATTAATTTAAAAGTGTTCTTAAATTGATCCAAATTCAGATCTGAATTTTTCTGTTCATAACATTAATTTTATTTCTTTCATCCTAATTGCTTGTCAAGGTATTTCTCTATCAAATGTTTAGTCTTTCTGATCCCAAAAATATTATCAGCATTGTCTCAGTCCCACTTATCTCTTCTGTTGTGCAAAAACAAAAATATGATATTAACTCAAACTTTATTTATAAAGCACTTTCAACACCACTATGTGGAAACCAAAGTGCTAACAAAATAAAATGAATAAAAGCAAATAATAAATAGCACAACATGTCATAAAAACAGAGGATAGACTTCAACTTAGATACAGAACTAAGATTATTAAAACTATTTTAACAAATGCATTAATTTGACAATCAAATTTGAGCTCAGAGTCAAAAATGACTCCTAGGTTTTTCAAACTATAAAGATTTTTCCCTGAAAGGAATCCCGGGCAGTCAATGACATCACAAATACATCCCTTATTACCAAATAAAATAAACTCATTCAGCTGGAGAAAATTGTTAGCCAGCACTTCACGTTATCTAAACATTCAAACAAAGATTGAATGGATACTTGATAATAAATCTGAGAGTCATCAGCATACAAATTATAATGAATGGCATATTTTTCAAAGATCACTGCCAAAGGGAGCATATAGAGGGAGAACAAAACTGATCCCAAAATTGAGCCATGAGGGACCCCATACAAGAGAGAGGTAACGGATGAAAAGAAAGTCCCAGGATTGACTAAAATAAGTCCTGTCTTTTAGATATGAGTAAAACCATTCCAGGGCTAAACCCTCAATGCCAACCAAATCTCAAAGACAATCAATGAAAATCTTATGGTCAACGGTATCAAATTACGCAGTTAGATTTAACAGTAATGAAAAACAACACTCTTTCTAAAATCCACACTAGGTAGAATATCATTTATAAATTCAAAAGAGCGGACTCTGTACTATGACCACGCTCGTGTGTTGGGCCAGAAACATACTGTAAAAAATCAAAAGGCTCTAATAAATGTACAAAATCTTTCACCAAGGGCTTTAAAGGACAACAAACATGTATGTTGAAGTCTCTCAAAATTAAAAATATTGTCAAAAGAAGGGACCATAACAGATACAATTTCAGAAAACTCATTTATAAAGTCCCCATTCCTGTTTGGAGGTCTATATTTTAGGGTAGATAACAGATTTAGACGAATTCAATATTATTAACTGAGTTTCAAACCTTCTAATTACTCAGTAAGTAAAAGTTCTGCCCTTGAATTTATCTTTAAAAATATTACTTGTGCTTTAATCCCTAAGTCATACAGACAGTCTCATAGCTGCTGTTTCATTAACCCTTTTGTATGAATGGCTGATCTAATGTCATGTATCCACTTAATGGATGAAAATCAATAAATACTTTTTATAAGTTATATTCACTCCTTTGATCGCCCACCGGACTTCATAAATGTGAGGGTGCTCTTTGGATAATTTGGAGGGTGACTTAGCCAATGTGTCAAACTATCTCTGCCGTCAAGTCTATAACGTTTACATTCAGATCACTCATTTAAATTTAGACCCTCGGTTGAATTTAGACAGGGGTTTTAAACCCCATAATGGACGGCTATCTTCAGCTTCACAATTTCAACTTACACAATTATTTAAACTAATCCAGAGAATAACTTGAAATTAACATCATAAATGACAAAAGCAGTCATATTTACCACTAGCAGACCGGGCTGGATATTCAGTCCAATTAAAGCTCGTCCCATGTTTTGTATCGTCGTTTCATCAGATCCAATCAGAATTATCGGCTTCTGTAAAGATATCATTTCACTTAACCTCATCACAATAAAACTCATTCCAGAGGTTAATGATGAAGGATACGATTTGGAAATCCATTGCCGCTTGTAAATATATTCTTTCATTTTTCTTAGTTGTACCTATATTATTTTCTTTGTCTTAATTTTCATATGTTTCTTGTTTTATTTTTCATATGTTCTTTTCCCTTTCTTATTTGAATGATTTGTAAAGAGTGATTTATAATCAAGTTAGGGATTTTTATTAGTTAAAACCTTTCTTTACTCTTCTGTATTTTTCCATCGAGTAAGGATGAATATTGTCAGCACTTCTCAACAGATAGAGTATGTTATCAGAATGTTTTGGTTTATAGTTGGAGCCTGAGCCGAGTTCAGCCTTGGAGAAGCTGTATATGTGTGTGTGTGTTAATATGGTCTGTATTGGTGAGGTGATTAGCTGGCACCATAAAACGTGTTGTTCTCGACAAGCCACGTCACGAACCCGTCAACCATGTGATCAACGAAGATATGCTTCAGACTGTCTGCGCTTGTGTGGAAAATTACTAGTTTTGTTTTTCTTGCTTTCTTGCTTTCTTTCTTTCTTAGCCAATCAGAATCATTTAAACGTCATCATTGACGTAGTTAGCACCCTCTGTTAGAGTATAATTGCTGTAACAATGTTATTGTATTTGGGGCGGCCTACGAACTCCTTGTGAGACCTGAAGCTGGCTTCTGCTGATGAAACTGCAAACTAAACTTCACTAAAATTTCTTCTATTGACTGCACTTCTGACTCCTGGTCTTCATTCAACATATCTGGTCCTCGGGTCTTAACTGTAAATTCCCCTACAATGACAACATATGCACACTATGGGGAGGATATACAAAACTCACACACACACTCATACATGAATACAAATCGCTCATATTCAAGGTTTACTTCTGGTATTTATTCTACAAAGATTTAAGCTTTAAAATCTTCTCTAGGTTTAACTTATTAAGTTTAAAGCATGTCTGTTTATACTTAATTTGTTTTTAGAAAAGTTTGCCAGGTTGTTTTAGTTCCTTTATCATTTTGATAACAGAGTGCCATCCGTGCCTCCACTCACAAACTCTCTCTCAGCCAAAAGTTTTTCTCAGTCTCTTAAGACTAACTTTTAGGCAGAATGCAATAGTAAATTCTTTGCCATATAGAAACCTTAATCATTCACAAATCTTAATTAGGCCCATTTTGATAATCTAAAATAAAGTGTCCTAGGAAGATTACTAAGTTTACTTTTAGTTTAAAATTTACTTAACCTTTGTAATCCAGACCATCTCTTTAATTTGTAAAAACTCTCTTCATCTTAGGCACCACCATGTCTAACGACCTGCAGGAGTGAAACCTATGATAGAGACATATTAGTTCAATTTCAGTATTAATTTTCAGTTTTTCCCATAAGCCAACAAAAAAATAATGTTATTGATGTTATAAAGTTTTGTTATGGTCTCCTCAACAACTGAAGGTCAATCACATCATGTTCTCAGCCAGCTCTTGAAAGCACATTCCCATTATCGCTTTATAAACAACCTCTTCAGGGTCTCCCCCTGGCATATTCTACAAGTTGGGGAAACTTGTCAAGGAATGCGGTTGCAGTGATCTGGTATGGAGGAACTCAGTTTTGGGGCAGACTGTTGCAATTTCACTGTTGCAGAGGGGTCCCCCCTCTGAAGGATGCTGCTAGCCAACCACAGACATCCTCTCAACTCTCATCCAGCTGTCACATAAAACATCTCCCTTCCCCGGGTTTTTGGTGCCCAGGAGCGGCAGCGAACCCCTGCCTTAGGTTGTCCCCCATGTGGCCATTAGAGGATCTTACCCGTCATTGGGCCTGAACGCCCTCGTGCTCACTGTCTCCGCCCACTCCCTTTGCAGATATTCGAGTTTTATTCAGGTTCAGGTATTCTCTGGAGCTTAGGGAAGGTGCATTCAAGAACCACCAGAGACATTTCAACTGCCTGATAGTGTTCAAAACAGGGAGACCGGTTAATGACAGCAGTGTGTTATCAGTAAAACCATTAACATATTCAAAACAGCAGCATAGCTTATTATCTGTGTTTAATCTCAGCATCGCTATCACCATTGTCTACTCCATCAGCCTTGTACCATGGTGGAGACTAAGATGAGACAAAAACAAAAATTACTGGTCATAAAAATTTAATCAAACAATTTAATCTCCCTTTTATAATAAGGTCTTTATTATCATTTAAAACACCTCGGTAAAGGACCTGCGTGAAGTTGGCCTCCCACCCAACGCAAAATGAAACCAAAATAGTCTCGTTCGTTTGTGCTCCGTTTGTGCTGGTTTGTGCTGCAAAAATTTTCGTTTGTGTTGTTTTAGTTTTTTAGATATTAAAAGAATAATTTTAAGTAGGTCAAGTTCACTCAGCCCCCCACCTGCTCCAAAATCGCCCAAAACGGTCTCATTCGTTTGTGCCGCGTTTGTGCTGCAAAATTTTTCGTTTGTGCTGTTTTGGTTTTTTAAATATTAAAAGATACATTTAAGTAGGTCAAGTTCACTCAACCCCCCACATGCTCCCAAATCGCCCAAAACGGTCTCATTCGTTTGTGCTTCGTTTGTGCCGGTGAAAGTTTCGTTTGTGCTGTTTCAGTTTTTGAAATATTAAACATTGAATTATTGGCCGATGACATCATCAGCCCTCCCACATGCTCCAAATTTGCCCAAAATGGTCTCGTTCGTTTGTGCTTCGTTTGTGCTGGTTTGTGCCGGTGAAAGTTTTGTTTGTGCTGTTCGGGTTTTTGAAATAATAAACATTTTAATATGGCCGATGACGTCATCAGCCCTGTCTGCTCCAAATTCAACAAAAACAGTCTCATTCCTTTGTGCCAGTGTTTTAATATCGAACATTATAGGTGGGTACATGCTGGTATTACAATACTAATAGAGTAAAATTGATCATTTCGCTAGTCACAAATTTGTTTTATTCATGTGCAGTGAATAGGGGAGCGCGGGGCACAAACTAACGCGGGGTAAATACTAACGCAGACTTTTTAGATAGTTGCACAGGATTAAATGACGTACTAACGGGCTTTTCACCACACTGTTTGCATACGTCTTCTGGTCATCTTTTGCGAAAGTTCAGCAAAGTTTGGATGAGAACCACACAAGAAACTCTTTTGGCAGCATGTTTATATTTTAAAAGATGGTACCATTTTGAAAGATGTGAAAAACACATAGTGACTGCTAGCCAGTCCTGAGGTAAACACGACACCGCGGGGTTAGTTGTAACATGGTGTTACAACTAAGCCGCACATTGCATAGCCTACATCAATAATCAGATATTTTGCATTGTAATAAACATTTTCATGTCATTACATTGTTCTAAGCATAGAAAAAAAAGAAAGACATTTCATTCATAAGTTATGCTTATGATCATTATGATTATTATCAAGATATAAAAATACATGAATGAACATGCATTGAATAACATGCGTTACAAATAACCCTCTGTCTGTGACAACGAGCCCCGCTCACGGGGTAAGAAGTAACATTTTACTCCTGCCGCTTTTGGCGATCCTGCACACAAACGGTAGGTCCGACGCACAAAAAAAACAGTGCTCATTTATAGGAGAGGCTTGTATGTTGTTTGTATAAAAATATGGTTTGTCTAACCCTATTACTTTGTTCATTATTTGGCCAAAACCGAAAAGTGTTACGCTGTGCCCCGCACTCCCCTATTTTATTTCTGGTTTGTCATTTGTTCAATCTCTAACCAGCATATTTCATGCTAGCAAAGATGTTTTTAATAGAACGACAACTCAACTGTCAATTAAATAAACAATTATCTTTACTTACCTGGTCTCCCCTGACTTTTTATTTTGTTTACAAGGATGATCTGCTACACTTCACTGACAGCAGAACAAGTGACACTTCGGCTCAAGATGCTCTTGTGAAAATCAGTGTAGAGTTCGTTGAGAAAAGATCGATACAAAACAAACTACAGAAGTCATTACTAAATCAAATGTCTGGCCAATGTAAGTACAAAGTTTTAACACTGTCAATTATAACATTATTATTTAACTTCAAGAATAGTACAACATACAAGAGAGCTAAGATTATCAATGTTAATCTTAAAAAAAAAGCTCATCGCTAATATAATACTGCTAATAAATATAAGAAATGCTAATTACAATTGCACATCTGACCCATGTTACATTTTTGTAATATATTGTACTGTACATCTAGGGGGTCAACATTACCATATTGGTCCTAATATAAGATATATTATCCTTATATTTTATTACTATAATATGTATTCAGACCAATATAGTTAAGCATGAAAATAATTTTAAACTGACATTTTTTAGTCAGGATTAATTAGTGGGTAATTATGTTTTGTTTCTCCCAGATGCCCAGGAAACCAACAGTTGAGAGGGATTCCATTTTCACCGTCTTCTGTTCAGCAAAAGATGCCATAGTCATAATCAGAGTATCTGGACAGAGATTAGTAAGCAGCTAGAAAACAAGATCACTGAAAAGGCTCTATACACCTTTGTTAAATTAAACAGACACAACATCTGGTCTGCTTTAGGGTTTACTCATGAAAGTGATCATGAAACAAGTGGCAGGAGTGATGACGCTGATTGTGAGCCAGGGTCCCTTTCCCCCAGACCAACAGATTCCTGGACTTTTGATCCTGAAGTTCCATTTCTGAAATGGATTGAATTCATGCCTGAAACAGTAAAATACAAAAACAAGTTCTCTAAAACACAAAAAAGGAATACAAAGTTTTGAAGCCTGGCATCTGGACACGTGATAAATCATCAAACGCTGTCTTTTCAATCATATCATCATATCAGAATGATTTGTAAATAATAATAAATAATAAAATGGATGAACTGCTTCTCCTCACCAGGATTAATAAGGATTTTTTCAACTCTGCTGTTCTGTGCTTCACTGAAACCTGGCTAAATATAAACACACCGGACAACGCACTATATCTGCCGGGCTTCCAGCTGTTCCGAGCAGATCGCATCACGGAACTAACTGGGAAAACGAGAGGTGGAGGTTTGTGTTTCTACATCAACGAAAGTTGGTGTTCAGATATAACAACACTGAAGAAGATATGCTCTCCTAACCTAGAGACTCACTTTATAAACTGTAAACCTTTCTATTCACCGCGTGAGATTGCCTTGTTTATTCTTGTCAATGTTTACATTCCTCCAGATGCGTGTGTCAGCGCAGCATTACAACAGCTGGCTGAACAAATAGCTGAGACTGAACAAAAGTATCCAGATTCTCTTTTAATCATTCTTGGGGATTTTAACAAAGCAAATCTCTCCAGTGAACTGCAAAAATACAGACAGCACATTACATGTCCCACCAGAGACAGTAATATTCTTGACCACTGCTACACCACAATAAAGAATGCATATCACTCCGTCCCACGGGCAGCTTTGGGCCTTTCTGATCACTGTGTGGTTCATCTTATACCATCCTACAGGCAGAAACTGAAATCAGTTAAACCTGCAAAAAAGACTGTAAAGAGATGGACTAAAGAAGCAGTGCAGAATTTAAAAGCATGTTTTGAATGCACGGACTGGAATGTTTTTGAAGCTGCACCCACTGATCTGGATGAGTTAACAGATACTGTATCATCATACATCAGTTTCTGTGAGGACACACACATTCCTACCAGGACATTCTTATCATTTCCTAATGATAAACCATGGTTTACTGGGGAACTCAAACAGCTTCGTCATAACAAAGAGGACGCTTACAGAAGGGGGGATGGTGTTTTGTACAAACAGACCAGGAACAGACTGACAAAGGAGATAAGAGCAGCTAAACAAAGTTACTCTGAAAAACTCAGAAACCAGTTTTATTCCAACAACCCTGCTGCTGTCTGGTCAGGCCTGAAGAATATCACCAATTATAAGCCACCATCCCACCGACCTGCTGAGAATCAACATCTGGCAGATGAGCTAAATACTTTTTACTGCAGGTTTGAGAAACCCAATCTCACACCTCAAAACCACTCAGAACTACACTTCACACGTCCTCCAACACCTCCTGCACCCCCTCTCCCCCCCTCCGCCACCCAACCAGTGCTTAAGGTCTGTGTGGAGCAGGTCAAGTCACCTTTATTTATATAGCGCTTTTTACAATGTAGATTGTTTCAAAGCAGCTTTACAGGAAAAACAATATAAACAAAGTTAACTGAGCAAGCCATAGGCGACAGAGGCAAGGAACCAAAACTCCGGCAGGTGACGTAACGAATGAAGAATAGAATGGAGAAAAAACCTTGGGAGAAACCAGGCTCAGTTGGGGGACCAGTTCTCCTCTGGCCAACAGCCAAACAGTGCATGATTATTATACAACAATTCAAGTCCAATATGAAGTCCAATTTGACTTCATATTGGCCCAGGGGTGCCTGGGCTAGAGGGAGTAGCACACGATGACCTGGAAGAGAGTGGACAGATATTATCTAGGCAAGACGTTAGAGTAGAACATAAGGTATCCGTTGCAGTATCCAGAGTTGAGAACTGTGAGAGAGCGCAGGTTATGCTTGAAAGAGAGAGAGCGCAGGTTACACCTGAAAGTGACTGGAAAAGGGGTTCGTGTTGCAGAATTAGTAAGATGCATATGAAATGTAATGAAAGAATGGTCAGAAACATGCAGTGGTTTAACCAGAGTGTTGTCTGTGGTGCAGTTGCGTGTAGATCAAGGCGAGTTGATTGCCCGACTTGTGGGTACCTGTGGTGATGAGTCGGTTGAGGTCAAATGAGGCTAGGAGAGTGGAAGTCTGTAGCGCTAGGCTTCTCCAAATGTATGTTGAAGTCACCAAAGACGACCAGTGGAGTGCCATCCCCAGGAAATGAGGACAGCAGCATATCCAACTCCTCAAGAAAGGTGCCCAACTGACCTGGAGGACGATAGATTACAACAAAGTGGATTACTGCAGGAGATGAAACCATAGGCGGAGTTTGGGGGGGGGGCTGGGGGGGCACTGCCCCCCCAGACCAGAGCCAATTAATGCCTGCCTTGTGCTTTGAATATGTTTTTTTGTTATTACAGAATTCACATTTTCTAGTTTTATTTGTTTTATCTTCTTAGTTCTGTGTATAGAATGAGTAAGATGTGGCTAATTAATTTTTGATTACTGTATTTAATTTTTTATTACTGTAGCTTTATTACATTCTCCTGCGATTTGCGAATCTCAAAGTATCGCGGTACGTGAGTGGACGCTCTTCTCCTTCTGTTTTACGCACTGAATAAACAAAATGGACATTCGTCGTTTTTTTAATAAATCCACTACTAAAAGTGTCAAATCTATCAGAGGAGAAGACAGTGGACATCTACGCATCTCGGAAAAAGAGGCGGCTTCTTCTGCATTAGGTAAGATATTGTAATGTCTGAAGTAGTTCTATGACAGGTCAAGGGAGGATCTGTTTATGAACTTTAATCGGAATGAAGAACAACACACTGTAACAAGCTGTCACGCTTGTCTCAAGGAAAAATAACAACAGGATCCAATAGCGAGTAATGAGGAGTTTTAATGAAAACGTGAAAAACTCCAGAAAAACAACAGTGGAAGTCCGATAGAGCAAACAGGCTGGGCAGGAATGGCGAAGCGCAGACTCGGGCTGTGGTGACGCAGGAACTGCAGCGGGCGACGAGCCGAAGAATAATCCTCACGGAAGCCCACCGGAGAGTCACAGAGAACACGCACAGAGGGCTGTAACCAGCGAGACCTGGAACGAACTGACAACGGAGAGTGGAATGAGAGATGGATAAATAGAAATGGGAAATGATGCACAGCCGGAACAGGATGATGAGGTAATCAGTGACCACGCCTCCACAATACCGTACAACAAGGAGGAGAAGTCAGTGAACCTCTGAACCGTGACACAAGCGCACCCGTCTAACAGCACTTCTGAACTCCCCGTGTTAACCCTTTCACTGCCGATGCAAAACAAAACAGCAACTACAAAGAGTCTGTTCTATTCGCTATTCTTTGTATAAAGCAGTGGTTCTCAAATAGTGGGGCGCACGTTACCCTGGGGTACATGCTTTTTTTTTGCCAGGGAATAGATTTTCTTGCACTGAACAAGAGCAGAAGTTCAGATAATCATCCCCTCATCCTTTGACGAGTACGATCACGCCGGTGTTCATATGTGTCACGTGATCAACCACTAAATTCACACGTGTTTTCACGCGATATCTTGCACTGAGCCAAAAAAAAAAAGACGGGCTCAGAGCTTGTCATTTATCACAACAACTCAGTGTTTTCAACCACATAAGATTTCTTTTAGGTTTCAACAAGTTGAGCCAACAAGTTGGTGACTATTTTGAATTATCTATTATACAGCGCTTTTTGTGACTGCGGTATGTCAGGTGACAAGCATGACTTGTTACCATGGAAACAATAAGGCGAAAGTTTTTGCTGCGAAATGTTTACCTCTTCCTAGGGGGGCGTGACAGAAAATAATTGAGAAGCACTGGTATAAAGTCATTGTTCATTGTAAATGTATTTTATATGTAAAATTAATGATATATAAATATGATATAAAAAAACTGAGCTCGTGGTCTGGTGCCCCCCCAAGCACAAAAGTGAAACTCCGCCTATGGATGAAACTGTAATGGAGTGAAATTCAAACGAATTGTACACGCATAAAGATGCGCGAGTAGAGTATGTCCAGTTGCTAGAAATGAGGAGACCTGTGCCACCACCCCTCCCAGACTGGCGAGGGGTGTGGGAGAAAGAGAAATGTTAGAGAGAGCAGCGGGGGTTGCTGAGTCATCTGGACGAATCCATGTCTCAGTCAAACCTAGGAGTTAGTTACAAAGGCTGGGATAAACCTGCGTTACAAAGTTAGTTACAAAGGCTGGGATAAAGGTAGCCTTATTGACTGCTGACTGACAGTTCCAGAGACCTACAGAGATGGAGAGAGGTGCATTAGATGAAGGAACAGAATGCAGGTTGTTAATGTTGTGCCGCCTTCGAGTGTTAACAGAGCGACGTTGAGAGACGACAGGAACATACTGAAAGCACATGATAGCAGAGAAAGTGTAGTGTGAAAGAAAAAGAAATATTAGACAGACTTGCCGGTGTCGTTGCTCGGTGGAGCTGAAACGCTTCCGCTGACGCTTCCGCGACAGCATGAGTAGCAGCTAATTATCCTGTTTCGGTAAAACAGCCAAATGCCACGCCCACAGCTCGGCGCTGCGTTTAAAGTGCAATAAAAGGCAAAAACACACAAGGCAGAAAAACGGTTTTGACCGAAACTAGCACGCCGAGTCGCAACGCGGTACACAAACAAAAGCAGTACAGTTACCAAAGATTACTCCTTGCTAATGACTACTGATTCACAAAATGAAAGCAAACAAAGTATGTAAACAAGACGTGTTCTGTCTCAGCTGGCAAACGCTTCTCCTAATATTTCTCCTAGTTTCACAAGTTTATATTTGCTCACGGGTGCCAAATGCCACGCCCAATGCTCGGCGCTGCGTTTAAAGTGCAATAAAAGGCAAAAACACACGAGGCAGAAAAAACGGTTTTGACCGAAACTAGCACGCCGAGTCGCAACGCGGTAAACAAATAATAGCAGTACAGTTACCACAGTTACCAAAGACTACTCCTTGCTAATGACTACTGATTCACAAAATGAAAGCAAACAAAGTATGTAAACAACACTCACGTGTTCTCTCTCAGCTGGCAAACGCTTCTCCTAATATTTCTCCTAGTTTCACGAGTTTATATTTGCTCGGGTGCCAAATGCCACGCCCACAGCTCAACGCTGCGTTTAAAGTGCAATAAAAGGCAAAAACACACAAGGAAGAAAAACGTTTTGACCGAAACTAGCACGCGAAAACAAACTCGGTAAACAAACAATAGCAGTACAGTTACCACAGTTACCAAAGATTAACCCTTGCTAATGACTACTGATTCACAAAATGAAAGCAAACAATGTAAACAAGACTCACATGTTCTCTCTCAGCTGGCAAAGGCTTGTTACGAAATTTTCGGTTTCTGGAATTTTTGGTTTCAGTGGGCGGAGTTAACATGAATATTCATGAGAATTCTACGCATGCGTGCCACATGAAACTGAAAATGCCAGTCAACACTTACTCAGAACTCCACATTGAGGTAAGGTAATTACAGTAATACCTCGGTTTACGAGTTTAATTCGTTCCAAGAGCGAGCTCGTATACCAAAATGCTCGTACACCAAAACAAGTGTCCCCATAAGAATGCACTAAAAATCAATTAATTCGTTCCACACGACCATAAATGCCCATTTAAAATATTTTTTTGGTTTTACCCTATTAATTACAGTCAAAATTATAACCATTGAGATCTCATATAAATACTCATTAATAATTGACGATTAAACTATAAAAAATACTTGACAATTTACTGTAATGCACTTCAGGTTTGAGCAGCCTGCATGGAGGAGGGAGGAGGGGGGAGCGGGCAAAGCAAGGATTCAAGTGCAAATGAGTGAATTTATTATAATAGTGTAGAAAACAAACGAAGTGATAATCCAGAGGTGTATCACACATGGGAGCCGCGGACGCGAACAAATGCTCGCTGGAGCCGCGAATGAATGCACTGGAGCTGCAAATGAATGCGCGCTGGAGCCGCGGCCGCGAATGAACGCGCGCTGGAGCTGCAAATGAAGGACTGGACAAGAGAAGAGTGGAGAGAAGTGAACTAAATAGGCAGATGATATGAGAACGAGGTGTGTGTCTCTCTCTCTCTCTCTCACACACACACACACACACAGAGGCAGAACTAGACAATGAATTCATGAACTGTGACAGTTACTGCTTAGAGGTACTGTACGTGTATATTTCACTATGTGAACAATAGCGATCACAATTAATTTATATTACAACAGGAGGTAAAACTGATGTAAATCACTTATAAAAGTATGCACTGTGGTGAATGATGCAGCCAAACCAAGCAACGCTGAGAGAATGAGTGAGTTAAGGGGTGATAAAGGGTTTGGAACGCCTGACTGTGTTATGAGAGGCTGTCATTAGGATATTTCCTGTAAAAATGCGCAGACCATGCTGAGCTTCCACACAAAACTGCGCGTGGGTGGGTGTGGGTAAAAAATTTTCTCGTACACCGATACAATGCTCGTACACCGATTCGACCCCCCATGCTCGTACATCTATTTTCTCGTATACCAATTCGCTCGTAAACCGAGGTATCACTGTATATGAAAGCAATATCAGTGACACATGCCAATGATAACGAGATGTGCCAGCGGATGTGCCACTGCATAGCAGCATGTGCCAATGGATTCTCCTGCTTAATGTTAGTACATTTGAAATCCAGTTTTTGATTCAGATATTGACTTATGCATTTCTATATTACGGTACTCCTTGTTTACTTTAGTTTTAGCTATATTCATTTCTAGCTTGATTTAATTTCTTGCTACTTTTAATTGATCTTGTTTATTTTCCTTCTTAAGGACTCCTAGCATTCTCTTTAGAGAAAAGAAGAAAACAACCAAAATACAACATCAATTATTAGACTAAATCTCAGGTAAAGTTACACTTGAAATCAAGGTTTCCATCAATTAAATTGATGGAAACTAACTCAAAATAAACAGGAATTCAGTTCAGAGTAAGGATAGGGATAGGACAAAATGTTCAAACAGTAATGTTGTTCTAGTAAGACATTCCTCGATCAACATATTTTGTTGATCCAGGATCATCTTACTTGGCAAAATCACAGAGGTAAACAGCCTATTTTTCAGTATTAAACAAAGTTTAAAAAGGGGTTGAGAAGAAAATAATGGCAACTTATAGAAAGTTAGCTTTCCTTAACTTGCAATGCCAGGGTCATGGGTTCAATTCCCAGGGAACACAAAAACTGATTATAATGTCAATGTGTATCTTGAATTCAATGAATTCATTCGCTTTGGATAAAAGCATCTGCTAAATACATAAAACAAAGTATCTTTTGAGAGATAGCATGGAATCAAACACCTTAATAGGGGCACATAAGCACGTAAGTAGCTTTACATGTCATCATCGAAGATGTGTTGTGTGTGTGCGAAAGTGTGTGATATTTCAAACAAAAACCCTAGTCTATTTTAAAAGAAAAGGGGCTCCCACTCTTATACTGATAAAAAAAAATAATTATGGCTGAGCTGTTTAGACCATGTGCTTCTCCCTGCCCACATTTCATTACAGGCAGGGATAAACACAGTCTGTGTTTCTACTGCATGGGAGCGGTGCATGCACGGTCAACGCTTGAGGGTGCTGGCTGCGAGGACTGTGAGCAGTTCCCTCTGCATGCGTTTTGCTCCCGCCTGGCAGTTTTCTCTGATGCCACCTAAGCTTGTGGTCCCCAGGGCTCGGGTCCTGCTGCAGCTGAGGTCCTGGGGTTTCGCAATTGAATTTGTCAGAGGGGGTTGAGATATGCCAAGCCTTATCTGTCAGGTTCCAGAAGTGTACGTAGTACGTACGGCCTTCTCTATCGGCTGCTCCATGGCAGCTCTGGTGGCCACGGAGAGGCATCTGTGGCTCAATCTGATGGCCATAAAGGATTAAGTTAAAAACTTCCTCCTGGACGCCCCTCTGTCTCCTCCTGGCCTGTTCGGCTACTCCATCAAATCAGTTGATGGCAGGTTTCAGGAGGCCGTTAGACATCATTCAGGAAGCTAATGCCTCGACCTTTATCACAGCCCGGAAGGCAAAGAGCAAGCGTTCCCGAGGCATTCGTGTTCTCAACTACATCAACTCATTCGGGCCCAGTCGCCGCAGCTGGCAGATCGGCATCAAGATGTCATTCTTGCCCATATGAAAGCACTGGGGTTGAAGCTGAAGGCTAAGTAGAGTGTGCTTTCTCCCTCTCTGAGAACCACCTTCTTGGGCGTGGTGTGGGATTCTGTATCGATGTCTGCACAGCTATCCCCCGTGTGCATCAATGCCATCCTCTCAGCCGTCAAGAGCATCAAAATAGGCCAGTTACTCACTGTCAAATACTTCCAGCAAGTGTTAGGGCTCATGGCAGCTGCTTCTGGTGTGACAGATTCAGCTTGGACTGCTGTTCATAAGACCTCTGCAGTGGTGGCTCAGAGCCAGGGGTTTTCCCAGAGGGGCAACCCCTTCTGCACTATCAAGGATACAAGGTGATACCTACTTGCCTTGGGTATGTGGAAGAATCCCTGGTTCCTGTCTCAAGGCCCTGTATTAGGAGCTCCCTGTCGCTGCGGGAACGGGAGCGGGTGTCATGATCATCAACGACAGGGAGCAGGTTGCAAGTAACTGATTTAATGAAAATAGAATGATGAACAGTAACAGAGATGGTGGGAATACTGATGACGCAGGGACTGAGATGGCCGGGTGACTCGACGTGATGAGGGTGCAGGTGAGACGAAGAACAATAATCCACAAACAAACAATCCATGGTGAACAGAGACGGGAACAAGAAGACCAGAACTGGAAGCAGACAGGAACGGGCAGGGACTCACGGCACACAACATCAAACAACGATCTGGCAAAGGAGATGAGAAGTGAGGGACTATAAATAGGGGAAGTGAATGGCAGGTGACAGCACTGATCCTCCATGTGGCTTGGAGCCCCGCCTACTGACACACACACACACAAACAACAAAGACACATGACAGTAGGAAGCATGCATTCATGAACCGTGACAGCGGGAGCAGTTAATGATGTCAACAGATGCTTCCCTTACAGGCTGAATAGCAATCCTAAGGGACTGCTCCTCACAGAGTCTGTGGAGCAGATGTCAGCTATCCTAGATGTCCACATAAACCTGATAGAGATGCTGGCGGTCCGTCGAGTGCGACAAGCGTTTCTCCCAAAGCCTGCGCGGCCACCAGGTTGTTGTTTCCACCAACTGGACCACACGGTGGTGGTCATGTACATAAACTATCCTCTGGTCCCAAGGGAGACTGCTTTCTCTCCAGGTAGTCCATGTCCCTGGGGCACAGAACGTGGGAGTAGACGTTCTATTGAGGCCGAGGCCCGGGAAACATAGAACACACACACACACGCACATGCACACACACTTATACACACAATTCCTTCCTTTTTTCACTTTCCTTTAGTCCCTCCATTCTCCAGGCTTATACTACTTCAAGCAATGTTTGAAACTTAGCATTATCAGGTTTAGGTGAAGGGAATAATAATGTGATGCATTTATAATTCGTTACATTTATATAGTACTGGGAAGTGTGAAGACTCTATAGTGCAGTGAGAAGGGATTTATTTACAATGAAAATTAAACAAAAGTCACATACAAAAACCAACCATGGGGGAAACCAGGTAAATGAGGGAGAACAGGTGGGGCAAATCAAACCAATAATAAGGAAACCAGACGGGCAGGGTGACACGCTTGACAGGAGAGCACATGGCACAAGAAACGTGACAAGCCATGTGCTCAGACAAAAACATGACATTAGCATGCAGTCAATGAGAACACTCACAAGCTGCGTGTCTACACAAAACAAGACAACATGAAACCATACAGCCAGTGAAAACACAAGCTACACGCAACACAGCACAAGACAAGACATGATAGCACGTGGAAGATAAAAAAATGAACTGCGTGCAACACAGAAAACAACTCACACGGACAAGAGACTGTGCAGCCCGAGTGAAACTCGAAACCATGCTCGCTCACATGACAGGACAGTGTGTAGAGCACTAGTGAACACTAGTCTTGTGCGCTCACACAGAAGACAAAACATTACGGTAGTGTCAGACCACTACCACAAAACCAAGAAATGACTAAGCCAAATGTGACAGAACCCTGAGAAGTATTGTGAAAACTCTTGTTTGCTTTTCTTCAGGAAAAATCGCTTTCTGGATTTCTTAAATTTTAAGTCGCTTTGGATAAAAGCCTCTGTTAAATGAATAAATATAAATGTAAAATGTAATTATTAAATGATATCACACTGCACAATGAAAAAAGATTGAGCGTACATAGTTTGATGCTGACATGCAATTGCATTACCAAAAATTTTATCTGTGAGAGATTGGTCAGTTTGGGTGTGAGGCGATCAGGCATGATGGTATAAAAAGGGTTTTTTTAGTGTTTGAAGGAGCAGGCAACTTTACATTGCTCCAGTGATGTGTTGAAGATGGTTTGTTCAAGTCAAGTCAAGTCACCTTTACTTATATAGCGCTTTTTACAATACAGATTGTTTCAAAGCAGCTTTACAGTGGTCACATGAAAACATTATAAACAAAGTTTGTTTGGTTGAACGGCAGCCTTAAAAGAGCAGGCGAATTAATACAATTGATGAATATTAAGTGTTAAGTTATGATTATTGATCAATTTGATTGATTGATAGTTTGATTATTAGATTGATTATTCAAGTCTAATATTAAGTCTAATTTGGTCCGATTGGAGATGGGTTCATGATCTACACAGGGGAGGGTTTAGTAGAGTCACGGTCTCCGCAGACAATTCAGGGCAGTGCTGTGTTCGTGTCCAGGTGCAGGTCCTTCATCTGATCTGGATACGGCCCGGATCCGGCTGACCATGGTAACCTCGGAATAAACAGAGAACAATATCAGCGTAGATGCCATTCTTCTTCTGTTGAGTACATCAGATGTCATGGGAATGTTCCCGGTTCCGGCTGACCTAAATTATGCAGCCTAACAATCATTTTACATGATTTGGATTAAAAATGTATGTATAATGTGTTATGTGTATGCCAGGTTGAAGAGATGTGTTTTTAGTCTAGATTTAAACTGACAGAGTGTGTCTGCTTCCCGAACTGTATTAGGAAGACTGTTCCAGAGTTTAGGAGCTAAATAGGAAAAAGATCGACCGCCAGCAGTTGACTTTGATATTCTAGGTATTATAAGCTGGTCAGTTTTTTTGGATCGCAATAGACGTGAAGGACTATAATGTGTTAAGAGATCACTCAAGTACTGTGGAGCTAAACCATTTAATGCTTTGTAAGTCATTAGCAAGATTTTAAAATGTATTCGGTGATTAATAGGAAGCCAGTGCAGGTTTGACAGAACTGGGGTAATATGCTCATACTTCCTGGTTCTAGTAAGAACTCGAGCTGCTGCATTTTGGACCAGCTGGAATTTGTTTATTAAGCGTGCAGGGCAACCACCTAGTAGAGCATTACAATAATCTAGCCTTGAACTCATGAACGCATGAACTAACTTTTCCGCATTTGTCTTTGAGAGCATATGTCGCAATTTAGATATATTTTTAAGATGGAAGAATGCCGTTTTACAGATGCTAGAAACATGGCTTTCAAATGAAAGATTGGTATCAAAGAGCACACCCAGATTTCTAACTGACGACGAAGACTTGACAGAACAGCCATCAAGTGTTAGGCAGTAGTCTAGATTATTACGTGCAGAACTTTTTGGTTTAATAATTAGAATCTCTGTTTTTTTCAGAATTAAGCAGTAGAAAGTTATTAGTCATCCAATTTTTATATCAGTTATGCATTCTGTTAATTTAGTGAATTGGTACGTTTCATCAGGATGAGAAGAAATATAGAGCTGAGTATCATCGGCGTAACAGTGAAAGCTAATACCATGCTTCCTAATAATTGCACCCAAAGGAAGCATGTACAGGGTGAAAAGCAATAGTCCTAGTACTGTACCTTGAGGAACTCCATACTGAACCCGTGATCGATATGACATCTCCTCATTTACTGCTGCAAACTGATAACGGTCAGAAAGTACGATTTGAACCAGGCTAATGCAACTCCACTATTGCCAACATAGTTTTCAAGTCTATTTAGAAGGATTTTGTGGTCGATTGTATCAAATGCAGCACTAAGGTCCAGTAACACTAACAGAGAGATACAACCACGATCGGATGATAAAAGCAAATAATTTGTAAATCTAATGAGAGCAGTCTCAGTACTATGATATGGTCTAAAGCCTGACTGGAAATCCTCGTAGATGCTGTTTCTTTCTAGAAAGGAACATAGTTGTGAAGATATTGCCTTTTCTAGAATTTTTGACAAAAAAGGTAGATTTGATATCGGCCTTTAATTAACTAATTCTGTAGGATCAAGTTGTGGTTTTTTAATAAGCGGTTTAATTACGGCTAGTTTAAAGGTTTTTGGTACGTATCCTAATGACAAAGATGAATTAACAATATTATTTAAATTAATTAATAAAATATTATTTCTGGAAGCATCTCTTTCAGCCCAGACTTTTTTAAAGGCAGGTGAAATACCTTCTGGGCCTGGTGTTTTGTTTCTAGTTTTAGTTCTAGGAGCTTTGATCTCCTTTGTATGTGTGTTTCTGTCCTGGTTGTACAAGTACAATAATTAATCCCTTCTGTAAGAATCATCTTTGGCCTGAAAAAGTTGTCCATAATGTGCTTTAAACCATGGTTCACTGTCAGTCAGTCACGTTCGACGTTACGGATCACTTTCTAAAAAACAGGATTCTCTCCTTGATAGGCGAAACGGTGGTCGTGCGCGTGTTCCCAGTGTTACTGCAGTTCAGTGGTGCAGCGTGTCACCCCTCTGCACTTCGATCAGAGAACAGTTTCCTAAAAGAGCAAACGCGGACGATCAGCATCTTTTTCAAGATGTCTTTTCATCCGTGTGTTTCTGGATGCGGTCGCTTTCTGACCTCATTTGACGGCCATGATCACTGTCTCACATGTCTGGGCAGACAGCACGCTGAGAGAGCGCTCGTGGATGGTTCATGCTCTCATTGCGGGTGCATGACCATGTCGGCATTGCGATCGCGACTCTTCTTCTTTAATGTGGAGGTATGTGTCCCCTCTGCTGTTAACGAGTCAACTGGGAGAAGAGCAAGCTCTCTCCTGAGCAGAGCATCTCTTTTCTCGGTCTGGAGTTTGACTTGGTCTTCATGTCAGCACGTCTTACCAATGAACGTGCACAGTCAGTGTTGATCTGCCTGAAAGTAGTCAGGCAGAAAACAGTGGTCCCACTGAAACAGTTTCAGAGGCTCCTGGGGCATATGTCACCCGTAGCCGATGTAACACCGCTTGGGTTCATGCATATGAGACCACTTCAACACTGGTTGCGGGACAGAGTCCCGAGGTGGGCTTGGCACCAGGGCACATTCCGTGTGGCAATTACACCAACTTGTTGCCAAACGTTCAGCCCTTGATCGGACTTTGCTTTTCTACGGGCTGGAGTTCTCCTAGGACAAGTGTCCAGGCATGTTGTTGTCACAACAGATGCCTCCACCACTGGCTGGGGTGCCGTATGCATCGGGCATGCTGCTTCGGGCTCCTGGACAGGACATTGACCGTGGCGTACAGCAACCATCAAGGTGGTCTACGCTCCCGTCGCATGTCTTAACTGGCCTGCCACCTCCTCCTCAGGAGTCAGCATTGACTCAGGCGGTTCAGCTGGTCTGGAGTCGATTCAGGGAGGCACAGGTAGACCTGTTTGCTTCCCGGGAATCCTCCCACTGCCAGTTGTTCTTTTCCCTGACCGACGGGAGCTTCAGCACGGATGCACTGGCACAAGTATGCGCTTCCAGTGAGGCTTCTCGCACAGACCCTGTGCAACGTCAGGGTGGACGAGGAGCAGGTCTTGCTAGGTCTTGCTTATTGGCCCAACCGGACCTGATTTCCAGAACTCTTGCTCCTCGCGACAGCTCCTCCCTGGCGCATTCCCTTGAGCAAGGATCTGCTTTCTCAGGGACAGGGCAGCATTTGGCACCCGACTCTAGATCTCTGGAACCTCCACGTATGGTCCCTGGACGGGACGCGGAAGACCTAAGTGACCTATCACCAGCGGTGGTAGACACTATCACTTCAGCTAGAGCCCCCTCTACAAGGCAGGCGTATGCTTTGAACCCAACGGGAAGACCCCCGGAATTGCCCGATCTGCTCTGTGCTTTCCTTCCTTCAGGATGGGTTGGAGCGGCGGCTGTCCCCCTCCACCCTGAAGGTGTACGTCGCCGCCGCCATTGCAGCGCATCATGTCCCTGTCAATCATAACCTGATCATCAGGTTCCTGAGAGGGGCCAGGAGGTTAAACCCTCCCAGGCCACCCCTCTTTCCCTCACAGGTCTACAGAGAGCCCCCTTCGAGCCCCTGGAGTCAGTCGACCTCAAGATCTTGTCCCTTTAGACCATGCTCCTGACCGCGCTCGCTTCAAGAGGGTGGGGGACCTGCAGGCATTTTCGGTCAGCGAATCGTGCCTTGAGTTCGGGCTGGCCCTGTCTCACGTTATCCTGAGACCCCGGCTTGGAAATGTGCCCAAATCCCATCACTCTCTTTCGGGACCAGGTGATGAACCTGCAAACACTGCCCCAGGAGGAGGCAGACCCAGCCCTTATGTTGCTGTGTCCCGTCCGTGCGCTACGTGTTTATGTGGACCGCACGCAGAGCATCAGGAGCTCTGAGCAGCTCTTTGTCTGTTTTTGGGGACTGCAGAAGGGAAAGGCTGTCTCCAAACAGAGGTTGGCCCACAAATTCGCTACTTCACATGGTTGTCTTGTGACTCATGATCGTACCTAGTTCACTGCGCATGCGCTGAGTTCGCATTGCACGTGGATCGCACGTGAATCTCCAGTTACACTTCTCTCACATTTTCAAAAAAGCGACTAGCAACAAATCTAACGACTTTATCTGGAGTTATTGGAGACTTTTGGAGACTCTCTGAAGTGAGAGAGTATCACAAATACTTATATACTCACATATCGTTCTTACTCTTCTCAACGAGCAGCAAGTGCTTACGTGGGCCCAACCTCATCCCAAAGCACTCACAAGCCCGCATTCTCTGATTTGATTGGTTTTCTCAAATATCAAACTAGCAGGGGAGCACATGTCAGCAGTGAAAGAACAGTGATATTTGATGTCTGAAAAAGTAATTTAATCATGAAATCCTTCTGATCATGGAGTAGACTTATTCAGCGTCATTACCATAAATGCTGTAGCAGCAATATTTTGATGTATACATGATTTATGAGTATTGAAAGTTCTTTTTGTTCTAGCTGTTGAGTGATGTTAGCAAATCTATGAGCTAGCATCTTTTTCAACTTGTTGTGATGGTAATGACAAGTGATGGTGGTAATGACATGTTCTATGTCACTATCTATATCATATTATGTGTTTTATAAATTAAGTTAAAGAAGCATAATAGTGTGCTTTTACAATGAAACTTAAGTGGGATGCCTTACTTCCTAAAACTACTCCTCATCTGTCCATTTCTTTCAACAACACTAACCAGAAGTCATTATTTAAGCTTTTAAATTTGCTTTATGTATCAGTGCACTTTTCATTTATGTCATTACCAGAACAGTATGTCATAACCAGAAGAGTATGTCATTACCACGATGTTGCTTAATTTACAGCAAAAATACCTTTAAAACTGTTTTATGTTCATTCTTGAGGTGCTACATGAAAAGCCTAATGAAATACTCATCCACCTATTCAAAGAAAAAACATCTAAAATTAATTTTCCATAAATTAAACAAAAGTGTGTTTTGATGAACACAGAAAACACATTTTGATGGTAAGAACAAGAAAATGTATGTAATGCATTATGAAACTTTTTGATGTTGTGATGGTAATTACATTGTGCAGTGCCAGCTAGCAAATAGATATAAAATACTCAAATTATATTTAAGATCAGTCGTGGGCATTATTATATATTTATATCAAAGCATGTAAACATTGTCTTGACATTAATTCTAACAAAATTCAACCAAATTTAATTCATCAAAATGTAAGATGGCAAAATAGCCCCCAATTGAAGAATCACCCTTGTATGTGATTATTCTAGTATTGTGATTGGTTGTTTTGATTCTACTGTAGTATTGTTTTAAATCAGTTGTGTCTGATTTATTATGCACCTGATTTCTAATCAGTCTTACTCTCATTTAAGTGATCTACAGGTAGGCAGCTGTGATAAATTGTTGCTTAAAAAGATTTGTATGCTTAGAAAAAAATTGTTACATTTATATAGCGCTTTTCTGGAGCTCAAAGCGCTTACATAGAAGGGGGGAATCTCCTCAACTGTCAGGGTTCTGCCGCATTCGGTCTGGTCTATCTCTTGGTTTTGTGGTAGCGCTCTGGCACTACCGTAATGTCTCTTGTTTGATGTGTGTGCGCACGGCTTCGAGGATTCGAGCCGCGCGCGCTTGTCTGTGTAAACGTCTCATGTGCGGGTTATGATGTCTGATCCCGAGACTGGTCTTGTCTAGTTTCAGTTTCGGTTTGGGATCGGGATTCAGGCATTCATAACTCGTGTGTTCGTCCTTGTCGTGAGCTCATGAGAACAGGTGTTTACACTCGTTCTTGCGAGCTCTGTCATGTGAGTGGGCGCGGTTTCAAGCCTTGTGCGAGCCGTGCCTGCTCTCGTCCTTGTGTTTATTTTTGGCACACGGTTTGCGTTCCATCGGCCGCACGCTTTCTTGTTGTGTTTTCTGTCACGTGCAGTTTGGTTGTCACCAGCTGCGCGTTGTCCTTGTTTAATTGGCTGCATGTTCATGTCTTGTCTGTTACCCTGCCCGTCTTGTTTCTTTGTCATTAGTTATATTTTATTCTTTCTTTGTTTCTTTCAATTACCGTTCCTCCTGTGTGCTTATATTCTCCCAGTGTCTGCTGTCTTGTGCTGTCTCGCCGTCATTTCATGGCTGTTCGTCCTGTGTAGTCAGTCCAGTGTTCAGTCATATTATAGCCGTGTTCGAGTCTTGTTCCAGTCCTGTACTTAGTCTAGTCTTGTTTTTCCCCCTCGGGGTGGTTTTTGTTGTGTTTTTGATTTTCTTTATTAGATTAAAATCCCCACGCCTCTGCATCTGTGAGTCCTCGTACTTTCCTCACCAACCCTGACATCAACCACCACCAGTGTGCAGCATCCACCTGGATGATATGACAGCAGCCATTCTGTGCCAGAATGCTCACCACACACCATCTTAATGGTGGAGAGGAGACAGAGCAATGAAGCCAATTAGAGTAATGGCTGGGTGATTAGGAGGCAGTGATGGACCAAGGCCAATGGGTAGATTTGGCCAGATTGAAAGGGGTTAAACCCCTACTCTTACGAAGGACATCCTGAGATTTTTAATGACCACAGAGTGTTTAATGTCTCATCCAAAGGACAGTGTCCCCATCACTATACTCATTATAGTGGCATTAGGACCCACACAGACCACAGGGTGAGCACCCCCTGCTGGCCTGCTCCTCTTCCAGCAGAAACCTAGTCGTTTCCAAGAGGTCTCCCATCCAGGTATTGACCAGGCTCAACCCTACTTAGCTTCAGTGGGCAACCCACTGGCTATTAGGCTAGAGCAGTGCTTCTCAATTATTTTCTGTCGCGCCCCCCCTAGGAAGAAGTAAACATTTCACGCGCCCCCCCCCCCCCCCCCCCCCCCCCTTTGGAACTTTCGCCTTATTGTTTCCATGGCGATGCGTCATGCTTGTCACGTGACATACCGCAGTCACAAAAAGCGCTGCATGATAGATGTATCAGATTTATTTAGTTTTTTCTTTTTTTATTCAAAATACTCACCAACTTGTTGACTCTGTTATCAACTACCTGATATTCAGATTCTCAGATATGTGGAAGTGAATGTGTTTTGTCGCTTAATTTTATATTGATCATGTTCGTTGATCTGTGACGCGTGACGGGCGCCGCAGTTCAGAGAATCTAATCTGTCTAATTTACAACACGTCAATTCAGTCACTTCTTCTGAAATACATGATAGTAAGTGGCCAGTGAAGTAGGAGAAGAACAGAGTGACATTTATAGTTACCAATACAATGTGTATCTGATATGAATAAAACACTTTGTCAGTTTATAATTCAATGGATTGCTATTTCCTCTTTTATAGACATCCGCGTGTATTTTTAAAACTATTTAAAACACTAAATCATGGACGTCACGGAGATGGTAAACGTGTGAAAGTTGAGCTCTGTCGGATTGTTGCAAAAAAATCCCGATTCACGTTAAAAAATCAGGTAAAATCAGAGTTTGTAGAAATGAGTACGACAACAAGACACAAGAATGCTTCTAAAAATGAAAATTCGAAGGAAAGAGACGAGAAAAAACGATCACCCAGCCCTAACAGGCAGGCCAAAGCTAGCCCGCGTGTTCCCGAACTTTCTGAAGTGCTGGAAGAATTGAAATCGTTAAGAAAAGAAAATCAAGACGGCCATAAACAAACGAAGATATCGCTGACGAAATTAGAGACCTCAGTTGAAGACTTAAAAAGTCAAATAAACAGTTTGGAGAGCAGAATTGGGGAGACGGAGGAACGGATAAATGTTGCGGAGGAAACTGAAATGCGACACGAAAGAGCGCTGCGATATCTCTTGGAACGTGAGGCGGATCTAACAGGTAGATGCGAAGACCTGCAAAATAGACTTCGTCGTAATAATCTGCGAATCTATCAAATTCCCGAGGGCCACGAAGGAGAAAACACAGTGAAATTTGTTATGGAACTGCTCACCTCAGTTCTACAGTTACCTTCAGACATGGAAATAAAGATTGAAAGAGCGCACCGGGCCCTTGCAGCCAAACCAAAAGACTCTACCTCACCTCCGAGATCGATCATCGCGAGATTTTTAGACTATGCGGTTAAGGATGCAATCTTAAAACAAGCCTGGTCACAAAAAGAGGTCCTGTACAACACAAAACGGATTTACTTCGACAACGACTACTCACCGGAGCTGCAGAGGAAAAGAGCACAGGTGCGAGATGTAATAAAGCAGCTCAAGATGAAGAACATGCGAGCGCAATGCATCTACCCGGCACAGATAAGAATCTACCTGGAGACGGGATTAAAAACTTTCCCTACGCTGGCGGATGCTGCTCCATTGCTGCGGGACCTGGGAATCAAAGTTCGAGTGGATGAACGGGACCGACAAGTAAGAGAAATCTCGAGGGCTGGATGGTCAGTAAAGGGTAAAGGTGGACGTGGATTGAGCACAGCGTTGTCCGACGCGGATCTTCAAGCATTTTTGCAGAAGGAATGAACGACTTAAAAATATGTAAGCTGCACATTTAAATTGGATATTTCTGTTTCAGAATGTGAGTAAACTCTGGTTAAATCACAGAAGAGCATGTGTTAATTTCTGTATATGTTAAATATGTGCCCTTGACAGCTGTTTTATTTTTATTTTATTTTTTTTTTCTATTTTTTTATTTTATTTTATTTTTTCAATATTATATACCACTGGAAGATGATGTTCACTAGCATATACAACATCAAACAATGGACAATTTAATATGTGTCAGTTATAACATAAAAGGTCTGAGCAGCCCAATCAAAAGAAAGAAAATATTTAGCCAGCTTAAAAAAATGCAATGCTCTATTGCATTGCTTCAAGAGACTCATTTATCTGAGGGGGAACATTTAAAGCTGAGAAGGGAATGGGTGGACCAAGTCTTTAGTGCCTCATACAACAAGGGGAAGAGGAGAGGTGTTGCAGTCATGTTTGCCAAATCAGTCTTTTTTAATGTGGAGCAAGTATACAAGGACAAAGAGGGGAGATACATCATGGTAGTTGGTACAATTTCAGGCAAAAAAATTACGATTCTTAATCTTTATGCCCCTAACGAAGACTATCCAGAATTTTTCAAGAACGTTTTCTCTTTGTTGGCACAGAAGGGTGAAGGAATGTATCTAATTGGTGGAGACTTTAACTGTGTATTAGATAGACATGTGGATAGATTACCAACAGATAGGGGACCGCAGTCAAAAAAAGTAAAGACTCTTTTAGGAATAATGAGAGAACTAGGTCTAACAGATATATGGCGTCACTTGCATCCAAAAGAGAAAGATTTTACTTTTATGTCACATGTACATGGCAGTTACTCTAGATTAGACCTTTTTTGTACATCTAGAGCTGATCTACACTGTATTACAGAATGTCATATAGATCCCATAACCATATCCGATCATGCTCCGGTTAGGTTAAAACTTCAGTTAGGACAAGGGAAACAGTTTAAATACTGGAGGTTGAATGTATCAGTGATGAACGATTGTAAGGCCAAAGAAGAAATAAGACAACAATTGATTGAATACTTTGATATTAACGAAAATGGACTGGTTACTCCGTCTATCTTGTGGGAGGCAGCCAAAGCAGTGATGAGAGGCAAAATAATAGAAATAACATCCAGGAACAAAAAAGTGAGATTAGCCAAACAAAACGAGATAGAGGATGAAATCAGAAAACTAGAGATTGAACACAAACAAACAGGTGAAGTCAAAATTTTAGAATGTTTAAAACAGGAAAGAAAGAAATTGGATGATTTGCTCACATATAAAGCAGAAGGGGCACTCAGATTCATAAGTAGAAAGTATTATGAGATGAGTAATAAAGCAAGCAGGCTCCTAGCCTTCCAACTACGTAAGGCTCAAGCAAGCAGGGCAGTTCCAAAAATTAAACACCCAGATAAGTTAATAACGTTAACGCAACCAAATGATATAGTTAATGCATTTGAAGATTATTATAAAAAATTATATGAAGGCCAGAAATTAATAAACAAGGAAGAAAAAGTTAAAAGTTTTCTTCAAACAATTGAATTAAGTAAATTAACAGAAGAAGAAGCAAAGGAAATGACATCCCCTATCACAGAAGGGGAAATAAGGGAGGTTATTGCAAAATTAAAAAACAACAAATCACCTGGCGTAGATGGATTCCCTGGGGAATTTTATAAGATATTTGTGAATGAATTGGCTCCTAACTTATGTAAGGTGTTTAACCATGTATTACAAAATGAAGACCCCCCACACTCGTGGTCTGATGCTATTATTACCGTAATTCATAAAACTGGAAAAGACCCCACACAATGTATGTCGTATAGACCAATAAGCTTGCTTTGTCAAGATATGAAAATTTTAACTTCAATACTAGCACATAGAATTCAAAAGTATATTAAGAAATTGGTTAAACCAGATCAGACGGGATTTATTAGTGGACGTTATGGCATAAATAATATAAGGAAAGCATTAAATCTACAACAAATTGGTAAAGACAGTAATACACCCTCAATGTTTCTCAGCCTAGATGCTGAGAAAGCTTTTGATAGGGTTGACTGGGTGTTTCTGGAGCAGACTCTTAAGTTTATGGGATTTCATGATATTTTTGTTAAGTGGGTAAAGACTTTCTATAAGAATCCAAAGTCAAGAGTTCGAGTTAATGGTCATTGCTCAGAGTTTTTTAATTTGGGTAGGGGAACTCGTCAAGGAGATGCGATGTCCCCAATATTATTTGCTCTTAGCATTGAACACTAGCGGAGTTAATAAGGAGCAATCCCAGAATACATGGGATAAGAGAAAAAGGAGGAAAAGAACACAAGATATCGCTATATGCAGATGATGTACTATTATTCATTGAAAGCCCCCTTTCATCAATCCCAGCCCTCTTAGAGAACCTTAGAGATTATGGTTTAGTTTCCGGATACAAAGTAAACTCTGATAAATCGGAGGCAATGATGATATCAGGACATTGGCCCACTCAGTTAGATAAGGAGGTATCTTTTCGATGGTCTAGTCAGGGCTTCAGATACTTGGGTGTCATCCTTACACCTATAGCATCACGTCTATACCTAGCTAACTATACACAGCTTTTTGAGATGATAAAAAAGGACTTGGCAGGATGGGAAATATTACCTCTCTCTATGTTCGGTAGGATAGAAACAGTGAAAATGAATATACTACCAAGACTTCTCTTCTTATTTCAATCCCTACCAGTTTGGGTTCCAATCTCAGCATTTAACAAACTAGAAAAAATGATTTCAAAATTTATTTGGCAAAACAAAAGGCCAAGAATAAGACTTAAAATAATTATGTCAAATAAAGAAAGGGGGGGTTTAAATCTACCTAATCTTAGATATTATTATTGGGCTGCTCAGCTGAGGGCTATGGCTGCTTGGCTTGGTATTGATAAAGAGGCAGAATGGGTTAATATTGAACAGAATACACTTCCTGGAGTTTCTTTGACAGTTCTGCCATTCATGGACTCGCAAGCGCGGAAAAAATTGAAAATAACAAATATCTGGATACAGCATACTGTAAAAATTTGGTCCACCATACAAAAGAAGTTTAGAGGAACAATAGCTTTATCACGTGCACTACCTATTAAAGGTAACCCAGATTTTCTTCCTTCTATATGGGATGGTGTCTTTAGTAGATGGGAAGAGAATGGTTTAAAGATAGTTAATCAAATTTTTGAGGGGGAGACCATAAGGTCCTTTTCTCAATTATGCGATAAGTTTCTGTTGAAATCGAATGATTTCTTTAGATATCTACAACTACAACATTATATCACAAACTATAAACACTGGGACTTAATCAAAAGAATTCCAACAAATGTTGAAAAATATTTTATTAATATTATTGAGCGTGGCCTACCTACTAAAAATCATATAGCACATATTTATAGGACGTTAATGCAGGACCAATCTGACGACACGTTTCATATAAAAAGAAATTGGGAATTAGAGTTAAACACTGTAATAGAGGATGAGATGTGGATAAATATATGTGCAGGCTGTCATAAGGGTATAAGTAGTCAAATGTGGAAGGAATTTGATTGGAAAATGAAAATGAGATTCTTTAGAGCCCCATTGGTGGTTGCCAAATATGACAGTACATCACCACTATCACAGTGCTGGAGAGAATGTGGAATGGTGGGAGACTATGTTCATATATTCTGGGAATGTCCCAAAGTACTACTGTATTGGCAGGGGATTAAAAGGGAAATTAGTAAAATTTTAAGAAGAGATATAACAATGTCCCCAGTTTTTTATTTGCTTGATGGTTTTCCCTCGGACCAGTTTAGTAAATCCCAGCTATTTGTACTGCATATATTATTAATGACAGCCAGGAAGATAATCACTGTGAACTGGATGAAGGCGCACAAACCTACTGTGACAGAATGGACACAAAGACTGAAACAGGTCTATATATTTGAGAAAATGACTGCGGACCTGCAGTTAAAATCTGACATTTTTCAGCAAAAGTGGACACTTATTGAAATGTATTTGCTTGAAGGACACTAATACATTGAGGTTTAAACCATACAGGTAATTCTCCATTATGAGGTACATTTACCGAATTGCTGTCAAGTTGTTTTTGTTTTGTTTTTGTTTTTCCTAGTGTTTTTGTTTTGTTTATCTGTTTGTTTGTTCTTTATGTAAAAGTCTTGTTAAAAGAAAAAATAAAAAGTTCCAAAAAAAAAAAAAACACTAAATCATTAAAACATTATTTGAGAACCACTGGGCTAGAGGGTGATACCTAATATTCTACATATGTTGTGATGTGACCTGTTTATTTATTTATTGGTTAATATGTTTATCTCTGTTTTGTTTTGATATTCAAATAAATAACAAAAAAATCATAAAAATTAAAAGAATCATGAAAATAATTTTAATAATTTTAATTGTTGCCATTTTAACAACGTGCAATATCTTATTTTTGTTTAAATTATTTTTTAATTTAGCTGTGGTTTCTAAAATGTTTTAAAACATTCTGTAACATTGCAAACTAAAATGCATCTTTGTGGAATTTGTTTGTGCACTGGGTGTGTCTTAGAGATGCTAATTGTTTGATATTGATTTGGCTGTCATCGCATACATTAAATGTGAAAATGCATTTTATTTCTTCTTCGGTATGTTGCCTGTTTAAATGCACATTTCAATGTTCGGAGCAGCTTCCAGTGTTTGTACATTATGCACATAGTATTACACTGGTTCTGTGAGACATTACATCATTCACAATCTTTTTTTATTCACTGTGTTTATACAAGTCATGAAGTAATGTGTGAAAACAGGTGACTGCTGTTCTAAAAATTTTGTGTTTGTTTTGAGAGCTGAAGATAATGATTTTGGGTTTATAGAATCGGTTTTAGTGTGTCAGCAACCAGGGAAACTAAGTTATTGAAGTTGTTATTGTTAAATGGCTGGAAATAGAGGGTTTTGGCTCCCTCATAATTCAAACATCACAATTGTTGGTCTTATTTGAAAATAGAAAACATGAGACATCTAGCTTACTCGCTGTTGCTTCATGTCTTCAGTCTGCATCCTTTTCTCAAGCAACTGAATTCATGAGAATACAGTCATTCATATTTTCATCCTCACCAAGTGCTTTGGACACTTCATACTACATTAATGAAGCACCAAATACTCAAAGTGCTGTAGTGTTGGCCTTCCTTCCCTAGAACGTTCCTGAGTGCCTGGTCTAATCTGGTTTAATCATTCTGGGGCAACTGTTCCTGCTTTCCCCCATGGAGCAGAGGCTGAGTGGTCATGGGTTCAGCTCTGCCCTGTGCTGCTGTATCAGCAGGGCTTTTAATTACCTGTTTACCATTACACGGATTAAACACTGACACTGAATTATTCATGCCCTAATCCTTCTGTGAGACAGACAAAAAAAGAAGGGGAATTGGAATTGCTTCCTAAGAATCAGAGAATAAAACCAACCATAAAAAATAATATATAACAGAAAAACAAACTTAAAAAACAGAGTCCTTTGCCATTTTGGCTTGTTGCATTCTATGACTGAGCATTAACTACATTTGTAAGCCATTCACATGTGTCAAGTCTCATTATTAGCAAGTATAAAGCAGTACCTCCATTAAACCTTCTTCCCCTTTTTCTTTTTATGTGCCACAAGAACATTTTGTTTCTCTCATTAAATTAGGCATTTGGTTACAATCTTGGTGAAGGCAGGGAGAGGCCATTTGTTTCTCATCTTTCTAATTACAGGGTAGCACAGGACTCACTCTTAGCCCTAGTAATCCACTTGCACAATTTTTACATTTATTACTGGTCAGTAAAATATCAATAGGTATGGGTATATAATGTTAAAACTGTGGCAGACAAGAGGACTACAGGATAGCATCCCCAGTAATTGCTCCTATTTATATTTGATTGAACTGAATGTTTACCAGTTCCTCAACATAGCAATAGAGCTTCATTTCCACAGCAACAACCTGTGCGGTCTACAAATGGAGACAGACATAGGCTATGTGGCCTCATCACCATGACAATGTATGGAAAATAACAACAAGGACAAAAAAGATTGGATAGTTCATTTATCTAATCAAGGAGGAAGCCTCCACCAGGATCTCATTTGTGCAGTGCTGAAATGGTCCAGAGCATTGAGTGATGCAGCATTGAGGGACTCATCAGTGAGCCTCCCTTTACGTGATACACATTGTACAGATTTGTTTTAGCATTTGAAGAGCCTTGTTTTTCTTGTTGTCTTTTTTAGTTGTAGAGCTGATATTTTTGCAGTTTGACTTGCTGATGCTATATGTTATATGAATTTTTCTGTGTTCAATGTCAAAGTGACAAAGCATTAAATTGCACAAAAAGCACTCATAATTTTCAATGTCCTTTGACCAGAAACAACAAGATTCCTCAAAAATGTATTTCCCTAAAAGCCAGTGTTGCATTGTGCACTTATTCATCATCTTTAGGTGTCCCTTAGTTTTTCATATTATGCAACCAGGAAACCATTTGCCAATTAAAAATCACATTTGGTCACACACTAAATGCTCTATATTATTTGGTCTGGATTTAATGGTAGCTTGGTTTTGGTCAACAAAGAAGATTTAGGTGTAGGGGAATTTACAGTTAAGACCCGAGGACCAGATATGTTGAATGAAGACCAGGAGTCAGAAGTGCAGTCAATAGAATAAATTTTAGTGAAGTTTAGTTTGCAGTTTCATCAGCAGAAGCCAGCTTCAGGTCTCACAAGGAGTTTGTAGGCCGCCCCCCATACAATAACATTGTTACAGCAATTATACTCTAACAGAGGGTGCTAACTAAGTCAATGATGACGTTTAAATGATTCTGATTGGCTAAGAAAGAAAGAAAGAAAGATAAACAAAACTAGTTATTTTCCACACCAGAGCAGACAGTCTGAAGCATATCCTCGTTGATCACATGGTTGACGGGTTCGTGACGTGGCTTGTCGAGAACAAGTTTTATGGTGCAAGCTAATCACCTCACCAATACAGACCATAATAACACACACACACACACGTACAGCTTCTCCAAGGCTGAACTCTCAACAGAAAGAATAACCAAAACATTCTGATAACATGGAAAACTACAGAAAAGTAAAGAAAGGTTTTTAACTAATAAAAATCCCTGTAAGACAAAGAAACATATGAAAATTAAGACAAAGAAAAGAATATAGATAAAAATAAAAGAATATATATACAAGCGGCAATGGATTTCCAAATCGTACCTTTCATAGGTAAGATATCCCATATTTTCTAGGGGAATTTTTCCAGAGGTGCACACTGCAAATTACATAAAATAAATGAATGAATTAAAATCTTCTTTGAAAATCGTGCTTTTTTTAAGGATATTAATTAGAGGGACTAGCACATGCCAGTTGAAAAAGGATTTTCCAGTGACAACAAATTAGATGAGGGACAAATCATTTAATTTCCCAATAGGTCGACTGAGAAACAAATGTGATCTAAAATACAGAGACTGGCTCTGATCTGATAAAATTATTGTATATGTTTTCTTGGAAATCTCCCAAACAAATAGCTGCCTTACCAGCTGTCTGACCACTGAGTTGAGGACACCCACAGAGAGATCAGTCAAAACATACAAGAGCTGTTAGAGAAGTGAAAAAATAATTACAGTAGATCCTCGACTTACGAAACAATCTACGTATGAAAAGTTCGACATACGATAAAAGATTTATTTTATTTTTTTCGCCCGAGTAATGACAAAATGATCGAGATGCGAAAAACGAAATCTCGGCAAGGCGACGATTTCTGAGTTTTTTTTTTAAATTCGCGCTGATTTTGGTTCGGGTTGAATGAAGGCTACAGTTTGTCCGGTCAGAACAATGATGTCTCAATCAGGGAATAATCAAAAACTGGTATTTATTAAAGGTGCATAGATTTGTGGTTACGCACGATCGATAAAACCTCAACGATTGGCACTAATTCCCTGTATTTCACTCAATAAACTATATACAATCTTCAGCCAATCTCTTTTACCTTAATTATTCGTCAGCTCGCTTCTCAGTCACTTCCTGAAACTCTGAGGGAAAGTTTTGGAATAGTCCATTTCGCACTGAATGACAGGGATGGCTGGAATAGTCCATGTAAGAAGGGGAACACTTTTTACAATCCTGCTCTCCTATTGGTCAGCATCGCTCCCACCAGCCTCTGCATAGTGGTTTTTCTCTCCCATTTCGTCTGTGTTCTCCCATTTCTAACGCTAAAGTTCTTCCGCGCTATTGCATACAAGTTTTGTTTTCATCGTGCTGCATCACCATTATTTTGTGCCCAGTTAACAAACTTTTTTCTAATCACTAGCCATGGATGTGAAGATTGTTGCTGAAGTGAAAAAAAAGAAGAACTCTCCACGGCAACAAAAAGGGAGATAATTGAGAAGAATGAAGCCGGGATGTGCGTCACCCCATGCTGTATATGGTGTTTTCATTGGGCTTGGAACGGATTAGGCAATTTACATGTAAAAGCCTGACCGACTTACAAAAAGATCAACATACAAAGTCAACCTCGGAACAGATTCCTTTCGTAACTCGGGGTTCTACTGTATAATCTGTCTAAAAATGACAAATTACTGTAAAAAACAGAGAGCTAAAGAAATTTTCTTGGTCAGTAAAGAAGAAGATTTTGCCTTCTGTACTGTGAAACAGAAAAATACAACTCTTACGTGTCAGTTGTGTCTCTGTCTACATCCTGGTACCTCCCATGATCTCCCAGTGTTTTTCAATTCATCCGTCTCATCATCAATCAACTTGTTAGTCTTGTCAGCTGTGTCTTGTTCCCTCATTCAGTCCTTGTGTATATCTACCCTGTGTTTCCTACAGTTCCTGTTGGTACTTGTCAATTGCAAGTTCTGTTTCTCCCCGTTCTCATTCTCCATGTATGTTCGTTAGATTTTTGCCCATGAAGTACCCTTTTGTTAACATTTAAAGTGTTTTGATTAAGTTTCTTCATGAAAGCAGATTTCAGTTATTCCAGCGTGCCGCCGTGCCTTTCCTCATTCCCAGATAACCCTGACAGAAGTACAGACCTGATTTTTTTGCCACCAAAAGACTTTTCCGATCTACTGGCATAGACACTATAGTAACCAGTGATTTGCCTGCAAAAGCAGGAACATATGCTTAAGGAACACACTCAGGACTTTTTCGAGGTTGCCTGGCAGACACACTACCCACTACTGCAACACTGGGCTGAGTGAGAAGATTTTAATGAGTATGTGGACTGGGTACCGGTCTGCTGTGGATCTCCATACACTGTCGGTGTCAGTGTTATCCGCTATTCGTCAGTCTGTTCCAGCACTCAGGTCTGGGCACCTGCCATCATTACCACAGTGCTGTTGTGTGTGTGTGCTAAAACACAACAGCTAAATAAACTACAGCCAGCCTCTAAACCCACTCCCGAGGCCTTTTCACTCCAGTGCCCGAGCCCGATGCTTAGCGCCCCCTATTGCCCAAGCAAGTACACAAATTCTTCCCAGTTCCAAATACCACTCTTGCCCCCAACTAAACCCTAATAAGACCCTGGCCGTAGAAGCCAAAGGCAATAAGGCCACTGACCCTGAGCCACTCAAGATTCTGAACCTGTGGCTGGGAATCTAGATCTCCTTTCTCCCACCAGAGGAACCGCAAGTAGTCTTGACCTTCTTCCTTGATTTTCTTCCTTGATCTTCACATGATTGCTATCAGACCCTTGCGGAAACGACAGAGAACACCTATAAGGGTGTTTGTTAACTCTGGACCAATTAGCAAATGGTCATTGTGGGATGCACGTTGGAACTTTGCTGATAAATAAAATACTAGACCTTCCCAGATTTCTGAGGATGATAAACACCATGATGGGGAATCTACCAAGCAGGGTTCTTGTCAGTTCTATCAGCTGGGACCTTTTTAGCATCTCCTGGAGCAATTGACTCATTCATAAAGTCTGCATAATCTTTACAGTATTTCTCATCTCTTTTTAGCCTTTTTTCGAAGTATTTGAGCCGATGAATAGCACATCCTTTATTATTAGGCAAGTTTGGTCTGTCTTCTTTGAAAGGCAAAGGCATTTCAAAATGACAATCTTATATGCGTTTCATGCCCGCTTCCAATTTTGACAGAAAACTTAGATCTTCTTGAGAAATACAACTATCTTCTGCTACTTTCTCACTGAAGTGGGACTCAAGAGCTTTGAATATATTTTGTGAAGTGATTACTTCCTTGATCTGTCTTCTACAAAGAGAGAGAAGACTGCAGGCTTGGCAGCACTTGTTTCACTATAATGCGATGACTCACTCCAATGGCATCCACATAGTCTACAAAAGAATTGCCACAGCCAACGATGCTCCAGCCTAGATCCGTTCTTTGAGCAAATGGCTGGCTTTCTTTACCAGTAACAATCTCTCTAGGAAGGAGAGCTTGAGGGCAGTTGTAACCAATCAGAAGGCCAACATCACAAACTTGTCGAGGAGCAATCTTCTCAGCTATGTGCATTAGATGAGGCTACGCTCTTGCAGTTTTGGGTGTAGGAATGTGAGTTCTGTTTGCTGGAATGAACTCTTCTTGAAAAGGTTACTGGCAAAGAGATAAATAAAATAAAATCATCTCACCATTGGACCAGTTACCTTCTGGCATGGAACAACTGTAATTTTGGTTTCCATTGTTGAGAGCTTCAGCTGCACAGATTCCTTCTTCGAGTCAAGAGCTTGACCTATCTCTTCCAGGATAAAGGTAGCATCCCTCTGGATATCAAGACGTGTATATACCAGAACTTCATGACTTGGTTCACTGGTAGCTGAGACCCATACTGGAACAACTGTAGAGGTTTGAGATACAATAACATCTTGTATTACTAGCTTGGATATTACATCACCTGCTATATTTTTATTCTGTATCAACACTTGGTTTCTTCCTTCAAATGTTCTTTTGACTGACCTGACTGTGGTGTCACCTTTGCTTCTTTAGTGTGATTCTCATGTAGACATGATGGGTGCTTCTTTTGACACTTCTCACTGACACTCTTGTCTTCACATTTCTTTGAGCAATGACCAGGTTTCAAACATCCAAAGCATAACTTATGCTTATACTAATACCATGTCCCAATCACTCACAGAAGGCACATTTTGCAAACATCTTTCTCACTGAAATGTACTGTTAACACCTTTGCTCTACTATCTTAATTTCAGTGTAGCATGACGAGGGGATCGCCAAAGATACGGGCAAGGCGAGCGTGTGTGTCGCCTCACGACCGTCACTTGATTGTTAGAAATTATTGCCAGACTACGCCACCTTGGGAGTTCCACCCAAAGAATCTTACTAAGAACCTTTAACGCAGGTTCCCTACCCAGTGGCGGATAAATTGTGGAGACACCAGCATAAATGAAAATATAAGACTTTTATTGACAACAACAGAATCACTGAACCCAAAATAAAGAAACTTATTCACATTAAGGAGCTGCAGCCTAATTCACAGGAAGGACCGGTCAATAAATATTCTCCTAAACTTACACAAACACACTCACATAACAAAAAGACCCCAGTGCACACTGCAGACCTCAAAGAATACCACCACCAAAAAGAGATCATCCACCCTGATCAGAAGGCCAGCAGCTCCTAAAAAGAAATACACAACCACCACACCCGAGTATGCCGAGTTAGGCCTGTCGGGATGGAGGGGAGGCCAACGTGAGGAAGGACTAAGCTGCTGTTCCTACGTGAGACTCACGGGGAAGAGAGCTTCGGATCTCAATTCCGCAGATCAGCTCGCCCCGCTTAGTTGTCTACGCTGGGGAGCGCACAAACGCTACGGAGACCACACCCTGCCCAAAGGACACATATGGACTGACTCGAGGGGCAGTACGACATATGTAAAGTCCCCATGGTAGGTCCTACCCCAGGGAGGAGCGCGTACCAAAGAGACTGGCAGAGCAGAACTGCCAATGGAGAGACACGGGTTTACAAAGAGGGAAACTGTATCGTGGAGCGTACACATATGGGACTACCAAGAGGGAATCTTGTCATATGGGCATCTAGTCCAGTACAAGGGCTGACCACTGGGGCATGCACACGAGTACTGGGCCTGGCGTCAGATGCCTCCACCGCATCCGCCACCGAAGGATGCAGGAGGAACTCGAATCAGGGTTCGCCAGACGGGGAACTCACCTGAGGAGTAGATAAGCGCTCTTATCCCCTTACTAAGGGGCATGGCGCTGCAAGCAGGACACCGAGCCGGTCACCTGTTTGTTCCCAGCACACAGGAAGAAACTGGCTCCACCCGGAGATTTTAGAATCTCGCGAATGTATTAGGTGTCGCCCAGCTTGCAGCTTTGCAGATGTCTGTCAGAGAGGCGCCACGCGCCAAAGCCCAGGAGGAAGCAACACCCCGTGTGGAATGCGCCCTCACCCCCAGGGGGCATGATCGCCCTGAGCCTGATATGCCAGGGCGATGGCATCCACTATCCAGTGGGCCAACCTTTGTTTGGAGGCAGCCTTTCCCTTCTGCTGTCCCCCAAAACAGACAAAGAGCTTCTAAAGCTCTGCGTGCAGTCCACATAGACGCGTAGTGCACGGACGGGACACAGCAACCCAAGGGCTGGGTCTGCCTCCTCCCGGGGCAGTGCTTGCAGGTTCACCACCTGATCCCGAAAGGGAGTGGTGGGAACCTTGGGCACATATCTAAGCCGGGAACTCAGGACAACGTGAGACAAGGTCGGCCCGAATTCAAGGTATATTTCACTGACCGAAAAATGCCTGCAGGTCCCCTACCCTCATAAAGGAAGCAAGTGCAGTCAGGAGAAAGTTGCGCCATGCGAAGGGAGCGTAGACCACCCTGATGGTTGATGTACGCCACATTCGATGTGTTGTCTGAGCGGACCAGTACATGCTTTCCCTGCAGCAACGGTCGGAACCAACGCAATGCAAGGTGTACCGCTAACAATTCATGGCAGTTGATATGCCACTGCCGCCGGGGTCCTGTCCAGGAGCCCGAGGCAGCATGCCGATGCACACGACACCCCAGCCCGTGGTGGAGGCATCTGTTGTAACAACATGCCTGGACACTTGCCCTAGGGCAGGGGTCGGCAACCCGCGGCTCCGGAGCCGCATGCGGCTCTTTCATCCCCTGCACGTAACGTTATCCGCTATCCGTGATCGGTCTGCTATCGCTCCGCCCACAGAGGAACGGAGTGTCGCACATTATGCGTGATCGCTCCGCACCCGCTCAATCTGGCAACACTGCACAAGAGGCGCGAGGTTTCGAACTTTTATCCGGAAGCGATACTCAGAATGAAGCAATGACGTATTCAACAGAAACCGAGGCCTCGTTTGCCATCATCACATGATTTTCGCGGAAACAATACACGCCTCGTATCGGGGCTTCATCTGGAACGCCCCTTTTTGCTCGACACAAGCCCCGGAGCCTCGCTTCAGATGGCCCATCACTACCGGCGGCTGTGTGATGGGCCATGGATCCCAAAGGGGAAAAGAGGAAAACAGAGGATTCAACGTTTCTTGGACCGAATCATTTGCATTCATTGCCAATGCGGAAGGATTGCCTGAATGTTTGCTTCGTAGCGAGAAGTTGTCAAATAACAAAAAGAGTAATGTGGAAAGACATTTCCAGGGAAGTCATGCTACATTTGCAGCCGAGTATCCAGTTAGGTAAGAGAGAAAAAGTGCGATTGCATTGCTTCTGGAGAAATTAGAGGAGCGAAAAAATAGATTTAAGAAGTGGATTGCATCTCCAAACTCCACTACTGCTGCAAGTTTTGATGCAACCCGCGAGATAATAAAACGTGGAAAACCGTTCACAGTTCAAACTTTCGTGTTTTACCCTTGCACTGACTTGTTTGGCATTTGCACAGAAATTAAACTTAAACTGTATTAATTTGAGTTTATATACTTTACATTTTAAAAAGGCTGCGGTTTTATTTTTTATAAATGCAGGCTGCGTTTTATTGCACTTGTTTAGTGGCCAAATAAGGGGCACGTTATGCACATACATTTTTTTTCTCGAATCGTCAAAATAAAAATGAAATCAAAAATCGGATTTCTTTATTGCATTTCTTTAATTTTATCAAAGCAATGAAACAATTCATTAATATTGTAAAGAAGTTAAACTTGAGGCGACATTGTACAACAGAACAGTCGCGTGGTGCGTCGTTCTCAACAGAATGTACTGCAGGGAAAATAAACATTTAATCATAAATGCTCATTATGTATTAATGTCCAACCTAATCATTTTTATAGTAGGCTAAATATAGCTAATAGAGATGCATACAGCATGTGTTGCCTTCATTATAAGGCTTATACAGTAGATCCCCGACTTACTACGTACGAAAAGTTCGACAAAATTACGACAAAATGATTGAAATGCGAAAAACGAAATCTCGGTGAGGCGACGATTTCCGAGTTTTGTTTTGATATTCGCGCTGATTTTGGTTCGGGTTGGATGAAGACTACAGTTTGTCCGGTCAGAACAATGATGTCTCACTCAGGGAATGATCCAAAACTGGTATTTATTAAAGGTGCATAGATCGATAAAACCTCAATGATTGGCACTAATTCCCTGTATTTCACTCAATAAACTATATACAATCTTCAGCCGATCTCTGTCAGTCACTTCCTGAACTCCGAGGGAAAGTTCCGAGGGAATAGTCCATTTCGCACTGAATGACAGGGATGGCTGGAATAGTCCATGTAAGAAGGGGAACACTTTTTACAATCCTGCTCTCCTATTGGTCAGCATCGCTCCCACCAGCCTCTGCTTTTAGCATAAATTTTTTTCTAGTCAGTAACCATGGATGTGAAGATTGTTGCTGAAGTCAAAGGGAAGAAGAGGGTGCTTTTCGTTGAGTCGAAAAGAGAGATTGTGAAGCTAGGTTGCGCTTTGTTCCATGCTGAATATTGTGTATTTTGTAGGGCTTGGAACGGATTAGGCAATTAACATGTAAAAGCCTGACAGACATACGAAAAGTTCGACATATGAAACCAACATCGGAACGGATTAATTTCGTAAGTCGGGGTTCTGTGCACGTTCGTTGGTGAGACACGCTGACATGGAGACCGAGTCCAACTCCAGACCGAGAAAAGAGATGCTCTGCGGGAGAGCTTGCTCTTCTCCCAGTAGACCCGAAGCCCCAAATGGTTGAGGTGTCTGAGCACCAAGTCCCTGTGCTCACACACCCGATCCCGCGACTGTGCCAAAATGAGCCAGTCGTCGAGATAATTCAGGATGCGGACTCCCACCTCCATGAGGAGGGAAAGGGCAGCCTCCCCGACCTTGGTGACGCGGGAGACAGGGACAAACCAAAGGGGAAGACCTTGTACTGGTATGCCCGACCCTCGAACGCAAAGTGAAGGAACGGTCTGTGATGAGGGAATATCGAGACATGAAAGTACGCGTCCTTCAGGTCGACTGCTGCAAACCAGTCCTGGGAGCGGACGCACCGACCAAGGCATAGGGGGGTGACACGACAGGTGGGACACGCGCACCACCGCTGAAGCACCGTATCTTCCAGTCGAATAAAGACGTTCTGTTTGGCAGGTTATCAGAAAGGAGCAGCTTATTACAACCGCTCGGCTCCGAAACAAAAGTATGAATGAAGTGAGTGATTGCTGTTTTTACTGGACTTTTGATTAAATAAATCCTGCTTTGGTGAGAGGCATTATATTTAAAAATAAATGCACGGGATGTCTCTCTCTCGTGAAGCGCTCTGGTATAGTGACATTTGTTTTAATATGTCTATTGAAGGATGGATAATGTTACGGGTTAGGCAAGGACGAAGAAAAGGAATGATGATGATGATGATGATCCAATCTAAGTTCAATGATAAATGCAGGGTGCCATAACAGCATTGCATACAAAACAAGTGTATCACATAACCATGTAGCATACACAAACAACCAACAACTGACAACTGAAAGGTGGAGAGGGAGAACTAAATATGCAAGTGGTGATGAACAAAAGACAAACACCTGTGCTTATTAGTGACCATGACAACTGATGAGTGAAGTAAAGTTCTGGAACAAAACAAAATGTGACCAAAAAGACAAAATAGTTTTTTTCATCGAGTCCCGGATGAACTATGCTGTGACAGATATAATTAATCGATTGTTATTTTTACTTTTGTCAGTCGTGTTTAAAATGTACGCATGGTGTTGAGTTAAAAAATGTTTTGCAAGTTTCTATAATTGTTTTGTGGAATTTGTTTTGTGGAAACAGCCTGAAATCTGAGGCAAATCAGTGCTCATTCATGTGAGTGATGATCACTTAGTGTGAGTTATCAAAGAGGGCGATCTGACAAAAGATACAAAGAGGTCTCATTATCAACCACAGCTCCAGATAAACAATGTCTAAGTTAGCTTACATATCAGGGTGAGTACTTGTACTTATAATTCCATGTTGATCTTATAAACTTTAGCAGTGTAGACATTTAAAATCTATTAAAGTCCCTTGCTGATAAAAATAAATAAATAAATCTAAAAGTTTTATTTAAGTGTATGTTCCATACTCAAACTAACATGAATGCCTGCCTGGAGAAATTAAATTTTTCTTGGGCTTTTATAAGTACAGTGGAGTTATCTCTACTCACGGTTAACCCGCCAATCCTATTATGTCAATGTTTTTGAAGTGGAAACGCCAAACTCCCTATTTGTCTAAGCATTTTCTCATCGGTTACGTCGATTCCTTAATGTCGCCAAATCCTAGTATCTTCAGCACAAAAGAGGGACATATTCGCCACTTCACATGGTTATCTCGTGACTAAGATCGTACCAAGTTCACTGCACACGTGAATCTCCAGTGGTGCCGCGCAGACACAGAAGAACTCGCGGACGGTGTTGCCAACTTAGCGCATTTGTCGCTATATTTAACGAGTATAGCGACCACATTTAAAAAAAAGCGACTAGCGACAAATCTAACAACTTTATCTGGAGTTGTTGGAGAATTTTGTAGACTCTCTAAAGTGAAAGCACATATTCTTACACTTCTCAACGAGCAGCGAGTGCTGTGTGGGCCCCACCCCATCCCAAAGCTTCATCCGCTTCTGTGTGCACATAAAGCCCACCTTCTCTGATTTGAGCGGTTAATGACCAATGACTTCAAGGCTTAGATGAACACACACACCTGCTTCTGTTCTGACGTTTGCTCTGCTCAGTGCCGCTGCGGATTGAAGAAAATTGTTTTCGAAAATGGGAGGAAGCCGAATTTGTTGAGAAAGTACATTAGGCTGGCAGAACGCAAGAAAGTATGCAATCATCACAGTGTGATGACCTCACGAATATGTTATGAGCGAATGTGTTTACACGTGTGTTGTGACTGTGTTTACGCTGTGAGCGATCATTGTGTTTGCAATGTTGGAGAATATAATTAAAGGTTTGTATCGAGAATCGAAGGTGTTTTTTTATTTTATACTGGTATAAATTAAAATTTTATCTCTGCTGTTAGTTGGTACACATATGCCTTTTTTGTTAGCAAACATATACCGTGTATATACATTTTTATAGCATGCTGATTGCTTCATCAAACAAATCGCCATATTGGGTGTTGGTTATCCTGATCCTCGGTTATCTAACGCTTTTTTGCAACCCACGAGGCCGTTGACATAACCGTATTCCACTGTATTATCAAAAGAACAGAAGATTACGTGAAAATTGTGTTGTTGTTAAAGATAATATTCTTAACTGGGAAAACAAACTTTTGTTAAATACAAAAGAAAACGATTCACAAGTCAAGAAAGATCTTTTTAAGAAGTACCAGGCTGCATTTCGTAAAAGCATGGTAAAGTATATGCAAAAGTATACTTTAGTTTGTACATACAATAATTTACATCAGCATTAGCTCACAAAGCTTTTGAGAAACACAGCCCAGTTCATTGAGTAACGATCGATCTGAATATAGACACACAGAACAGAAATAAAACTGTATTGATTATCATATTAAACTTTCCTCAGCCTGTCTCCAATGCCCTGCCAAAGAGGATGTTGATGAGGCTCTGTTTAATATTAACCCATTCGCACGCAAGTTTTAAATATTCAATATCTAACTATAACAAGTTTTTTTAGGCGACTGTTATTTTAGAACGTTTCTCCTTGTTATTTTAATGGCAATGTGTCATGCTTACGTGGCACCCTGCAGCTAAAAAAGTGCTGTATGACTGATGCATCACATTTATTTAGTTTTCTTTTTTTATCTATAATATTCACCAATTTGTTGGCTATGTCATCAACTACCTGATATTCCGATTCTCAAATATTTGGAAGTGAATATGTATGGTCATTTAAAACCCTTTATAATGATCATGTTTGCTGATTTGTGATGGGCGAAGGGCGCCACTATACAAGTTTGCGCTGCAGTTCACAGAATGTGATCTGTCTAATTTACAACATCAAATTCAGTCACTTTTGCGGAAAATATCAAAGTAACTGGTCGGTGTCGATATTAAACACTGAATTATTGGCCGATGACGCCCCCCCCACCCCCCCCACCCCCCAACAACATGCTCCAAATTCACCCAAAACGGTCTTGTTCGCTAGTGTTTCGTTTGTGCCGATTAAAGTTTTATTACATATTATACACTGAATAATTGGCTGATGATTATCAGACACCCCCCCCCCCCCCCCCACATGCACCAAATTCAACAAAAATGGTCTTGTTCGTTTGTGTTTCATTTGTGCTGGTTCGTTTTTTTAATTGTTTTTATTAGGGGGTCATTCAAAGGTCACTCACCCCACCTGTTCCAAATTGGTCTCACCGACAATAGACCTCACCGACAGGAAGTGTAACATTGATCTCACAGGAAGTGCACAGACATGACAAACAGGAATAAGGGTAACATAATCCCCCCTTCCGGAAGGCATGACCTCGTGTGGGTGGGGGACCCCGGAGGGGGACAAAACAACAAAAAGAACAATACTGACATGGAACGAAGACTACCAGAACAAGAAACAACATGGAACACAGAACCACATAGAACAAGCCACACTAGAACATGACAGTTCATGGAGGCCTCCAGGGCCAGGCCAGGAGCCCAGTCCAGGGGTGGTGCCGGGAGTTCTGGAGGCCAAGGTGGTGCAGCCCTCCATGGCGGCGTCGAGAACGCAAGGAGCCAGGGTGGTGCTGGAGGGACTGGCAGCTTAGGCGGGTCAGGCGGATCAGGAGGGCCGGCGGGTCTGGTGGGTCTGGTCTGGGCAAGAGTTCAGTGCGCTGGGGCAAGAGTTCAGTGCACTGGGGCAAGAGTTCAAAGGGCTCAGGCAAGAGTTCAATGCACTGGGGCCCTGGATCGGCAAGGGCAAGGAGCGCAAGCTCTTGTATGGCCTCCTGGCCATCACCCCTCCGCCTCTTCCACTTACAGCAGCGAGATGGTGACTCTGTCATGGTTGGCACTGACTGACGGGTCGTCGTGGGCTCTGCCGCTGACTGACGAGTCATTGCAGGCTCTAGCGCTGGCGGGCGTGCTTCTGATGCCGACAATCGAGATGAGGCTGACGGGCCTGGCTGACTGGTTTGGGGCTGGACGCTCACCTGACACTTGTAAACGGCTTGCTGCCAACTCAGTCCAGTAGTGTCAGGGAGGTCTCGAAGCTGGAGATGGTTTGCCCTGAACCAGAACAGCATCTTCAGCATTTCATCGTCTGGGGATGAGAAGGTGGTGAAAACAGAATTTCCACTAAAAAGGAGGAAGTCCTATCGTGGAAGTCCAGATGATCTCTGGCAATCTGGAGAACTTTCTCAAGATGCTCCATGGAAGGAAGTGACAATTGATCTCACCAATAAGAAATGTAACATTGACCTCACAGGAAGTGCACATATGACATGACAAACAGGACTAAGGCCACGTCCACACGAAGCCGGCGCATTCCCTATCCGATCATAAACACGGGGTTGGCGCAAGAAATATCAGCGTCCACACGAGACCACTAAAACTGACTGAAAACGGTGTAGTATGCCAGACCAGTATGGGGCAATGTAATTCTGCCACAGATATACACTATACACAGAAAAGAAGACTTTGAGCATGCGCATAGTTGTTGCTGTTCAGTGTTGCCAGATTGCTAGTTACCTTTTGGTCACTTCCGACCGGGAAAAAATGCATTGGGCTGGTTGATAAAATTTTGGCTTGTTTTTGATGCATAAAATTGTGCAACATTTTTAATTATTTATAAGAGTACGCACTTTGGGCTGGTATTTTTTAAATGGGAGGGTTTTAAGCTGTAGTTGGGCTGGAAATTTTCAGTCCAATCTGGCAACACTGTTGCTGTTACGTGTGATGCAGCCGACACGTGATGTGATGACATCAATGTTTTGACAAAATATATACGGATTGGCCGTCCACACGAGAACCAAAAGGTGTCGGATTCAGATCTATCCACTTTAGGACCCGGCCTCAAAAGAGAGCGAATTCAGTTTCCCAAAACGCCGGATCCGTGTGGACGAAACGCCAATGTATGCGGATACAGTGATACGCGCCTCCGTGTGGACGGGGCCTAAGGGTAACGATTAACTTCAAGAATAGTACAACATACAAGATACAAGAGAGCTAAGATTATCAATGTTTACTGAACAGAAAACTCATTGCTAATATAATATTGCTAATGACTATAAGAAATGATAATTACAATTGCACATCTGACCCATGTTAGATTTTTTTAATACATTGTGCATCTAAGGGGTCAACATTACCATATTGGTCCTAATATAAGATATATTATGCTTATATTTTACTACTATAATATGTATTCAGACCAATAAAGCTACGGATGAAAATTATTTTAAACTGCACATGACATTTTTTGAGTCAGTGCTACTGGATCTTAGTGCTTAATGTTGGCATTAGATCAATTGCATAGGCATGTTTTAAATCATACATTTCTGACTTATCAGTCTGTAGCAGTAAATTAAGAAAAGTCATATTGATCACAAGTTCAGTATGGAGTACCTCAAGGCTCAGTACTAGGACCATTGCTTTTCACCCTGTACATGCTACTTTTGGGATCAATCATTAGGTCTGTTACGCTGATGATACTCAGCTATATTTCTTCTCATCCTGATGAAACATACCAATTCACTGAATTAACGGAATGCATAACTGCATAAAAAGTGTATGACTAGTAATTTCCTGCTACATAATTCTGAAAAAGCAGAGATTCTAATTATTGGACCAAAAAGCTCTGTATGTAATATCCTAGTCTAACATGAGATGGCTACATCAAGTCTCCGTCATCAGTTAAAAACCTGGGTTGGCTCTTTGATGCCAATCCTTCATTTGAAAGCCACATTTCTAGCTTCTGTAAAACCACATTCATCCATCTGAAAAATATATCTGAATTATGACATATGCTTTCAATGACAAATGCGGAAAGATTTGTTAATACGATCATGAGCTCAAGGCTAGGTTATAGTAATGCTCTACTGAATGGTTGCCCTGCACGCTTAATAAGCAAACTCCAACTGGTCCAAAATGCAGCATCTCGAGTTCTTACCAGAACCAGGAAATATGACAATTTTAGCCCGGTTCTGTCAACACTGCATCGGCTCCCTATTAAACACCATATATATTTTAAAATCTCTCTAATGACTTACAAAGCATGAAATGGTTTAGCTCCCAAGTACTTGAGCAATCTCTTAACACATTATAGTCCTTCACATCTGTTGTGATCCCAAAATGTTGGCCAGTTGATAATACCTTGAATGACAGTAATACCTGCTGACAGTTGATCCTTTTTTATTAGCACCTAAACTCTGGAACAGTCTTCCTAGCACTGTTCGGGAAGCAGACACACTCTTTCAGTCTGTCAGACAAAAAACACATCTCTTCAACCTGGCATACACATAATACATTTTTAACTCGAATCATGTATAATTATTGTTAAGCTGCATAATTTAGGTCAGCCGGAACCCTTACCATAACACATGATTTGTGTACTCATTACGTCATTAGAAGAATGGCATCTACACTGATATTAGTCTCTGTTTATCCCGAGGTTAAATGTATCTGCCGTATCTGTCAAGGATGAGGAGCAAGGACTCATTCACAGGTGGAAGGGTTTTTATTATTAATTGAAAATGGAAGAAAAAAACAGAAACAAACTGCCCAGAGAGGGAAAAAACAGGACTGAAACAGAAACAACTGACTTGACCGACAGGACTAGGAGAGACAAGGTAAGGCAAGACTCATGACAGAACAAGAATTACACATTATCAAAGACAATGACGCAGCACAGGACAGCAGACATGAAGGGATTAAATAGGGAACAAGAGGAAGGATAATTGAAGGAGAACAGCTGGGGAAAATCAATCTATAACAAGGAAATAAGACGGACACCTGCATGACACGAACACACGTCCAATGCGGAGGCGCATAGCCACATGTCCACATGAAGCTTGACAAGACAGCACACAGCTATTGAAAACTGCAACTGTGCGTGACACGAAACACAACATGAAAGCATGCAGCCAAACACGAGCCGCGTGCTAAACACAGCATGCAGGTAAGAGAGAGCACAGCCCAAGCAAAAGCTCGATAATCCGTGCCCACTCACTTGACGTAAAGCATATACGAGGACGAGCAAACACTCGTCTCGCGTGCTGACAACAAGGATGAACACACGGGTCATGAATGTCCAAATCCCGACACAAAACTAAGAGTGAATAAGACCAAAGTCTCGGGATCGGACATCATAGCCATGTGACTCAAGACACTCAAAGCCACGCACTTCCACAAAGAGACAACAAAAGAGCAGTGTCAGACAGAAACCTAACAGTATCCAGATCAGATGAAGGACCTGCACCTTAACACAACCACAACACAGCCATGAAGTGTATGCAGTGACCAGGGTTGGGGAGTAACGAAATACATGTAACGACGTTACGTATTTAAAATACAAAATTTGAGTAACTGTATTTCGTTACAGTTACATTTTAAATTGATGGTAATCAGATTACAGTTACATTCAAAAAGTATTTTAGATTACCAAAGTGATTACTTAGAATTTTAATGTAATTTATTAATAAATATTAACATAAGCTGTCTGATGATTCTCCGACTCTGTCTCTTTAAAAAAAGCGCGCGCAGCCTGTTCTGTGCAGTTAGCAAGCTGCAATCGCATACAAAAATGGACGGGAAAAAAGCGCGCAATGCATTTCTTTCGTGGAAATTCAAAGACAATTTTACTTATAAACAAGAAAAAGGACGTAACATCACAGTGCAATGCAAGCTACCTGCAACAAAACTTCTATCGGCTTCAAAGGATTCAACATCTAATCTGAAAAAGCATCTTGAAGTAAGTGGTTCTTGGTCTTTGAAAATGATTTATTCACAGGACGGTGACAGGCAAACAGCATTGAATGTGTAACGACGAGCAAACAGTTAGGCAAGGCACACAATAGGATAGCTGGCTGGTCAGGACTTAAGACAGATGATGCTCAGGCCAATGGTGGAGATCTGGCAGAGGATCGGGAAACCAGAGGCTTGCCACTTGGGGATGCTATGACATAGCAACAGACTAGCTGCCAGGCCAGGAGTGTCAACAGCCAGGGAGAAACAGGAGGCAAGAACAAACAACAGACAACACTCAAGACAAGAGAAACAACATTAGCAAGTAAACTGACAAAACTATGACTAAATTTTAACACTTTAACACTTTAACGCTTTAACGCTAGCAACACGCAAAGCACTCACGCAAAACGAACCAGCAAGGACATGAGGGAAAGGAGCACAATATAAAGGGAGCAGAGCACATGAGGAACAGGTGAACACTCAAGCAAACGAGGACTAAACAAGGGGGCGTGGTAACTGGAAATGAGGAGGAGGGACAAGGGGTCCAAACGGCAAACATGAACAAAGACAAAGCCATATGCTCAAACACAACACAAACAGGCACACATTAAATAAAGACAAGACTGTCTGGGCAGGATCCTGACAATATTATGATTATTATAATTCTATTAAATATATTATATTGAACCTTCAGCAACAGTTTGCTCTCGTAAAAACGGACAGGACATGCTGCGACAAACTTCCCACATCACTTCCGCTTATAAAGCCGTGATCTAATCCTGCCATCATGAAGTAAGCCTGCTCCCGAGCAGGTTCAATTCAACGGACCTGTTACTATGACAACCAGTCCCGGATGAGCGTCGAAGAACCGAACAATCCAAGATCACGCGAAATCGCCAACAATCTAATCCAGCTAAGCGAGTTAGCGAGGTACGAAGAATATGCCCCAGGGCAGGCAGCGATGGGTCGAAACGGGATAAACAATCCAGGAGTAATACACAGGGATCAGAATAAACATGGGTTAACAGTAAACACTCAGAAATGTTGCCGAGGCAAAACAAGACTTCGCACTGAGGAGTGTGAGCGTTTATAGTCCACAAGAGTGTTATCAAGTAGAGGGGTAATCAGAGCAAAGCAAGGGTTTATGGGAAATGGAGTCTTGGGGATCTATTTGGGTGATGGAGCCCTCTAGTGGTGATTGGATGGGACCACAGAGACCATATTCTTGACAGTTATACATACTGATGTTATGATAGTCCCTGCAAAATAACATTAGGTCAGGTAGTGCTGATACTTACGGTTCAAACTGTAGTTTTACAGATATAAATTAAATGTCACAATTTATAGGAGTTATAAAAAGAGCAGATATGCAATGATATTCCACTAACTCTAACATCTCATCACTTTCCATTTTAAATTTCTATGTGGGGCAAAATTCAGAACCAAGTCAAGTCAAGTCACCTTTATTTATATAGCACTTTTTACAATGTAGATTGTTTCAATGCAGCTTTACAGGAAAAACAATATAAACAAAGTTTGTTTGGCTGAACAGAAGCCCCAAAAGAGCAATCAATACAATTGATGAATTTTAAGTGTTAAGTTTCCCCAACTGAGCAAGCCAGGCGACAGCGGCAAGGAACCAAAACTCCGGCAGGTGACGTAACGAATGAAGAATAGAATGGAGAAAAAACCTTGGGAGAAACCAGGCTCAGTCGGGGGACCAGTTCTCCTCTGGCCAACAGCCAAACAGTGCATGATTATTATACAACAATTCAAGTCCAATATGAAGTCCAATTTGGTCCGGTTAGAGATGGGTTCATGATCGTCACAGGGGAGGGTCTAGTAGAGTCACGGTCTCCGCAGACACCCCAGGGCAGTGCTGTGCTCGTGTCCAGGTGCAGGTCCTTCATCTGATCTGGATACGGCCCGGATCCAGCTGACCACGGTAACCTCGGAATAAACAGAGACCAATATCAGCGTAGATGCCATTCTTCTTCTGATGTATCGAGTACATCAGGTGTTATGGGAATGTTCCCGGTACAGGCTTATCTAAATTAAGCAGCCTAACAATCATTTTACATGATTTGGATTAAAAATGTATGTATAATGTGTTATGTGTATGCCAGGTTGAAGAGATGTGTTTTTAGTCTACATTTAAACTGACAGAGTGTGTCTGCTTCCCGAACTGTAATAGGAAGACTGTTCCAGAGTTTAGGAGCTAAATAGGAAAAGGATCGACCGCCAGCAGTTGACTTTGATATTCTAGGTATTGTAGCGGGTTCCTAAAGGGGAAAGGAGGAGAGTAGACACGAGAAGTGCGTTCAACCCGGAGGGTGAGTTTATTTACACATTAAGAGATGCACAGAGAGTAAACCAGTAGACCCTTGACTGTTGTCCTTCAACCGTTCCTCTGTGCTTCTCAAGTGCTCCCCAAAAGTGAGCCTTTGTGGTCTCAAGGCATGAAGGTGAGAGTTGAGTGTACAATGCTGAAGTTCAGGCTGTGTAGAGAGTCTTTACAACAGTTCTCCTGTTAATCACTCTCTGTGGGGAAAATAAAACAACAACATAACCATTAGTCTCCTTTGAGAGAATCTTCTCTACCTCTTCTGTTTCAAACAGGGCATTTATCCCTGTCTAGATGATTGCCTGAACTTCATCAGCTGGGCTTCATGATTGCTTTCCAGCTGGTGTGTGTGTGTTGCCAGGGGCGACGCTTGACGAGCTGCTGGTGACTCGCCACATTCCCCCCCCCTTTTTTCTCTCCGTTGTGGATCCTGTTGACCAAAGCGAGAGCCGTTAATGGGGAAGGGGTGGGGGTGGGAATGACCCTTACCAGACCTGACCAACTGGAGAACATCCTGGACAACCCATCTGCATTTCCGTTGGAGACTCCGGCCCGATGCTTAACCACAAAATGGAAATCCTGCAGAGCTAGAAACCATCTGGTGACTCTGGCATTGGTGTCTTTTGCTTTGGCCATCCACTGAAGGGGGGCATGGTCAGTCACCAGGGTGAAGGACCTCCCCAAGAGGTAATAGCGCAATTCGAGGACTGCCCACTTTATGGCGAGGGCTTCCTTCTCGACTGCAGCATACCGTGTTTCTGGTGGGGTGAGTTTCCGACTAATGTATGTGACTGGATGTTCTTCCCCCTTGATGGTTTGTGACAGAACTGCTCCCAGACCGATATCCGAGGCATCTGTCTGGAGGGTGAAGGGCTGGGAAAAGTCTGGGGCGTGTAGAACTGGGGATGAAGAGAGTGCCATCTTGAGACGCTGGAATGCCTCTTCAGCTGCAGGGTTCCACTTTACTTTGTCTGGTTGGCCCTTTTTGGTCAGGTCTGTAAGGGGACAAGCCAGAGAGGAGAAGGACTGGATGAAACAACGATAGTAGCCCGCTAAGCCCAGGAAAGCCCGTACCTGTTTCTTTGTAGTTGGCCGGGGACAGTCCCGTATTGCTGCCACCTTTTCATTTTGGGGAAGGATAAGGCCACGGCCTATGCGGTAGCCCAAGTAGCGTGCTTCGTCTAGTCCCAGATGGCACTTGCGGGGATTAGCAGTTAGTCCAGCCTGTCGTAACGCAGATAGTACCTCCCGTAACCTGGTTAAGTGGTCTTCCCAACTCTCAGAGTGGATCACCACATCATCAAGATAGGCAGCGGCATACTCCTGATGGGGTCGCAGAACAATATCCATGAGCCGTTGGAAAGTGGCTGGAGCCCCATGAAGGCCAAAAGGAAGGACCCGGTACTGCCAGTGACCTGAGGGTGTACTAAATGCTGTTTTCTGCTTGTCCTGAGGGCTCAAGGGTACTTGCCAATAGCCCTTGGTGAGATCTAGTGTGGAAATGTAACGTGCCCTACCGAGTCGTTCGATGAGTTCATCCACTCTGGGCATTGGGTAACTGTCAAATTGTGAGACTTCATTTAGCTTCCTGAAGTCGTTACAGAAACGGAAAGTGCCATCAGGTTTAGGGACCATGACGATCGGACTTGACCAAGGGCTATTGGACGGCTCAATCACTTGCAGTTGGATCATTTTCTTCACCTCCTCCTCAATGGCCTGCCGGCGAGATTCCGGGACTCTGTAGGGCCTCTGCCGAACGAGGACCTGGGGAGGGGTCCGTATTTGATGAGTGAGGATGGTGGTGCGTCCAGGAAGTTCAGAGAAGACGTCCTTAAAGCTGTAGACCAGGGAATCCAGCTCCTTACGCTGGGGTCCTGTGAGATGAACCCCAAAATCTACTATGGGGTCAGCAATGTCAGCTATCAGGACAGTCGGCGGAGCTTCCCCCACCCAACGCTTTAAGAGGTTGATGTGATATATTTGTTCTTTCTTTCGCCTCCCGGGCTGGCGCAGCCGATAATTGACAGGTCCCACCCGTTCGACAACAGAGTACGGGCCCTGTCAGGAAGCTAAGAACTTGCAGGCGGAGTTGGGGACCAGAACGAGAACTTTGTCACCGGGCTGAAACTCACGTGGCTGTGCAGGCCGGTCATACAGACGTTGTTGGGCTTGCTGGGACTTGACGAGATGTTGTTTAACCAGGGGCATCACTCTCTCAATGCGGTCTCTCATGCTGTGCACATGTTCAATGAGGGAACGGTGAGGGGATGGCTGTTGTTCCCATGCTTCCTTGGCTACATCTAAGAGTCCCCGGGGCTGACGGCCAAATAAAAGTTCAAAGGGGGTGAAGCCGGTAGAGGCTTGAGGGACCTCCCGGACCCCAAACAGCACATACGGCAGCATCTTATCCCAGTCACGCCCATCCTCAGCGACGACCCTCTTTAGCATCTGCTTCAAAGTTTTGTTAAAACGTTCAACTAGCCCATCAGTCTGAGGGTGGTAGACAGAGGTTCGAAGATGTTTTACCTTTAACAGACGGCATAGATCAGCCAAGATCCGGGAAACGAAAGGCGTCCCCTGGTCGGTGAGTATCTCCGCCGGAATTCCCACCCTGCTGCAGAGTAGAAACAGTTCCTGAGCTATGGCTGCCGAGGTTGCTCGCCGAAGGGGGATGGCCTCAGGATAGCGGGTGGCGTAGTCCACGATGACTAGGATATGTTCGTGTCCCCGGGCAGATTTAGGCAGGGGCCCTACCAAGTCCAAGCCAATGCGGGTGAATGGCACCTCAATGACTGGCAGCGGTATCAGTGGGGCAGGAGCTGGTTTCTTTGGGGCGGTTCTTTGACAGACCTCGCAGGCTTGGCAAAAGCGCCGAACGTCCATATTCATCCCTGGCCAGTGGAATCGGTCTCGGAGACGTTGGAGGGTATTTTCTGAGGCTAGATGTCCAGCCATGGGATGGGAGTGGGCAAGTGTCATCACCAGGTCTGTTTTCACTCTTGGCAAGACCAGTAACTCCTTTTCTTCACCCCGCCTGACTGCCACACAGTACAGCAAACCGTTTTTGATCAAAAAGTGCGGGGAGGGATGAGGGGGTGGTAGGCGTTCATCCTCCTCTACTATTCTGACCTGGTTCCAGCAGTGTTTTAGGCGGTCATCTTCTCGCTGCTCCCTACCTAGAGTTCCTCCTGAGGTAACCTGCTGGAAGAGATCAGAGTAGACATCAAGATTAGCACTAGCTGACTCACCCGCTCTTTCGCTCTCGGAAGCAAGGTAAGCCTGGCGACTGCGTCTTCCCCTCAGCTCAGCAGGTTTTTTCCGGTGCTTGGGCTCTTCTGCCCGGCGGAGGAGTTGGTCCAACCCAGGCCAGTCTCTCCCTAACAGCAAGGGCACTGGGAGATCGGGGAGAATGCCCACTTCCACTGACCATGTACCTGGAGCGGCAGAAATTGTTACAGTTTGAGCCGGGACATACCTGGTGTCCCCATGGACACAGGTGATGGGGAGACGAGATCTGCCAAACTTGGTTGTTCCCAGAAGCTGAGGGCGGACCAAACTGACACTGCTTCCTGTGTCCAAGACTGCTCGGACTCGGCGACCATTGATCCGTACTTCTTGTTCGGGGGCGCCATCTGGTATCGTCTGATGGACGATGCAGCCCGCTAACCAAGTTCGCCCCGCTGGAGGTACAGGATCGGTAGGCATAGGTTCATCTTGGGGTGTGCCTCGGGGAGCCGCCAGGCTTACAGGCTTGCGGGTGCCATCTATCCCTTGTCGCTCTCTGTTTGTGCCCCTCCGGGTGAACGGGACAGCTCTTTCCCCTACGTCTCTTGCAAGTGACGCTTCAGAAAGTTCCGCCGCCTCCACAAGTTCAGTCAACGTGGTGGGATTGGTGAGTCCCACAGCTCGGCGGTGGGGTCGGGGAAGGGAACGCAACAACCTATCGACCGTGACTCTTTCCACAACTTCCGCTGCTGTAGCTTGCTCGGGCAATAGCCAATGTTTCACCAGTCGAGCCAGCTGTGTGGCCTGAATCCGCACCGGAATACTAGGGTCAAACGTCCACTCATGCACTTTCTGTGCTGCACACACTGAAGAGAGCCCCACGCAGCCAAGAATTTCCTTCTTAAGCACAGCATAATCATTTGCTTGGTCTACTGGAAGTGAAAAATAGATCCGCTGCGGCTCTCCCACGAGTAGAGGGGCAAGAAGTTGGGCCCACTCGGATTGATCCCAACCTTCTCGGGTAGCTATTACCTCAAACATATGGAGAAACGCCTCAACATCATCTTGAGGTGTCATCTTAGGGAGGCTTTGCCTTGCTGCTGTACATCTCTCAAGGCGTGTTGTGGAAGCCACTGTGTCTGTTTGCAAGTGCAATAACTCTTCAGCGATGCGTGTCTGGCTTGCCACCATCGCTTCAGACAACTGCTGCTGTCGGACTGATACCTCTGTAAGATGACGGATGATATCTCTCACGCTGGGGGAAAGAGCTTCCTCAGGGGAGGCTTCATGTCGCTGATCTCCTGCCCGCATTCTCCACCAATGTAGCGGGTTCCTAAAGGGGAAAGGAGGAGAGTAGACACGAGAAGTGCGTTCAACCCGGAGGGTGAGTTTATTTACACATTAAGAGATGCACAGAGAGTAAACCAGTAGACCCTTGACTGTTGTCCTTCAACCGTTCCTCTGTGCTTCTCAAGTGCTCCCCAAAAGTGAGCCTTTGTGGTCTCAAGGCATGAAGGTGAGAGTTGAGTGTACAATGCTGAAGTTCAGGCTGTGTAGAGAGTCTTTACAACAGTTCTCCTGTTAATCACTCTCTGTGGGGAAAATAAAACAACAACATAACCATTAGTCTCCTTTGAGAGAATCTTCTCTACCTCTTCTGTTTCAAACAGGGCATTTATCCCTGTCTAGATGATTGCCTGAACTTCATCAGCTGGGCTTCATGATTGCTTTCCAGCTGGTGTGTGTGTGTTGCCAGGGGCGACGCTTGACGAGCTGCTGGTGACTCGCCACAGTATTATAAGCTGGTTAGTATTTTGGGATCGCAATAGACGTAAAGGACTATAATATGTTAAGAGATCGCTCAAGTACTGTGGAGCTAAACCATTTAATGCTTTGTAAGTAATTAGCAAGATTTTAAAATGTATTCTGTGTTTATTAGGAAGCCAGTGCAGGTTTGACAGAACTGGGCTAATATGCTCATACTTCCTGGTTCTAGTAAGAACTCGAGCTGCTGCATTTTGGACCAGCTGGAATTTGTTTATTAAGCGTGCAGGGCAACCACCTAGTAGAGCATTACAATAATCTAGCCTTGAACTCATGAACGCATGAACTAACTTTTCCGCATTTGTCTTAGAGAGCATATGTCGCAATTTAGATATATTTTTAAGATGGAAGAATGCCGTTTAACAGATTTTAGAAACATGGCTTTCAAATGAAAGATTGGTATCAAAGAGCACACCCAGGTTTCTAACTGACGACGAGGACTTGACAGAGCAGCCATCGAGTGTTAGACAGTAGTCTAGATTATTATGTGCTGAACTTTTTGGTCTAATAATTAGAATCTCTGTTTTTTCAGAATTAAGCAGTAGAAAGTTATTAGTCATCCAATTTTTTATATCAGTTATGCATTCTGTTAATTTAGTGAATTTGTTTGTTTCATCAGGATGAGAAGAAATATAGAGCTGAGTATCATCAGCGTAACAATGAAAGCTAATGCCATGCTTCCTAATAACTGCACCCAAAGGAAGCATGTACAGGGTGAAAAGCAATGGTCCTAGTACTGAACCTTGAGGAACTCCATACTGAACCCGTGACCGATATGACATCTCCTCATTTACTGCTACAAACTGATAACGGTCAGATAAGTATGACTTGAACCAGGCTAATGCAACTCCACTAATGCCAACATAATTTTCAAGTCTATTCAGAAGGATTTTGTGGTCAATTGTATCAAATGCAGCACTAAGGTCCAGTAACACTAACAGAGAGATACAACCACGATCGGATGATAAGAGCAAATCATTTGTAACTCTAATGAGAGCAGTCTCAGTACAATGATATGGTCTAAATCCTGACTGGAAATCCTCGTAGATGCTGTTTCTTTCTAGAAAGGAACATAGTTGTAAAGATATTGCCTTTTCTAGAATCTTTGACAAGAAAGGTAGATTCGATATCGGCCTGTAATTAACTAATTCTGTAGGATCAAGTTGTGGTTTTTTAATAAGTGGTTTAATTACAGCCAGCTTAAAGGTTTTTGGTACGTATCCTAATGACAAAGAAGAATTAATAATATTAAGAAGAGGATCTATGATCTCTGGAAGCATCTCTTTCAGTAGCTTAGTTGGTATTGGGTCTAGCATACATGTTGTTGATTTTGATGATTTAACGAGTTTAGACAATTCTTCCTCCCCGATAGCAATGAAGGAGTGGGATTTTTCTTCAGGGACACTAAAATTTACTGTATTTTGAAATATTGTAGTAGACTGTTGCATGGTTATAATTTTCTCTCTAATATTATGAATTTTGCAAGTAAAAAAGTCCATGAAGTCATTAGTGCTGTGCTGATTTAAAGCATCTGGGGTTGAGGCTTTATTTCTTGTTAATTTAGTCACTGTATCAAATAAATACCTAGGGTTGTATTTGTTTTCTTCTAAGAGGGTAGAAAAGTAAGTAGATCTAGCTGATCTTAAGGCCTTTCTGAATGCAATAGAGCTGTCTTTCCATGAAATGCGAAAAACCTCTAGCTTACTTTTTTTCCAGCTCCGCTCCATTTTTCTGGCTGCTCTCTTGAGAGCCCGGGTCTGCTCGTTGTACCACGGTGTTGGACTATTTTCTTTAATCTTCTTTAAGCGTAACGGAGCAACAGTGTCTAAAGTGCTGGAAAAGAGAGAGTTTATAGTTTCTGTTGCAACATCAAGTTCTTCTAGGCTATTTGGGATGTTAAGTAGATGAAACTGATCAGGAAGATTATTTATAAAGCTATCTTTTGTGTTAGGAGTGATAGTTCTACTATATTTATAACAGGGAGTTAGTTTTTCGACTTTGGCTAAAGGTAATCTACACGCAACTAAGTAATGATCTGAGATGTCATCGCTCTGCTGCAGAATTTGAACAGTATCAACATTGATGCCATATGACAATATTAGATCTAAAGTATGATTACGAGAATGAGTGGGTCCTGATACATGTTGCGTAACTCCAATAGAGTTTAAAATGTCTCCAAATGCCAATCCCAATGCGTCTTTTTCATTATCTACATGGATATTTAAATCACCGACAATTATGACTTTATCTGCAGACATTACTAATTCTGAGAGAAAATCAGCAAATTCTTTGATAAAGTCTGTATGGTGCCCTGGTGGCCTGTATAGAATAGCCAGCACAAAAGTTAAACAGGGATTATTACTTGCACTAGATAATTTTACATTAAGGACCATCACTTCAAAATAATTATATTTCAAGTTAGACCTTTGAGCAGTACTGATCGTGTTACTATAAATTACAGCAACACCTCCTCCTTTACCTTTCAGACGAGGCTCATGTTTATAACAGTAATCTTGAGGGGTGGACTCATTTAAAGTAATGTAATCGTCTGGTTTTAGCCAAGTTTCTGTCAAACACAGCACATCTAGTTTATGATCTGTAATCATATCATTTACAATAAGTGCTTTTGAGGAAAGGGATCGTATATTCAGTAACCCAAGCTTTATCATTTGTTCATTTGTGTTATATCCGTTCTTAGTTGTTTGTAAATCAATTAAATTTTTACTCTTAAACGGTTTTGAGAGATTTTTGTATTTGTTAATTCGGGGAACAGACACAATCTCGATAGGATGATATCTAGGTGAAAGAGTCTCTATGTGTTGGAATTTATCTGACCTCTGTGACGTGAGACAGCTAGCAGACGGTCGGTTTAGCCAGTTTGTCTGCTTCCTGACCTGGGCCCCAGTTAGTCAAGGTTTAGCTCTATAGTTCTATAATTTAGACTATATGCCAAATTACTAGAGAGAAGAGCGGCACCATCCCAGGTGGGATGAATACCATCTCTTTTCAACAGGTCAGGTCTGCCCCAAAAACTTTTCCAATTGTCTATAAACCCTATGTTATTCTGTGGGCACCACTTAGACATCCAGCCATTGAGTGAGGATAATCTGCTAAGCATCTCTTCACTCCTGCTCATAGGAAGAGGGCCAGAGCAAATTACGGTGCCTGACATCGTACTTGCGAGTTCACACACCTCTTTAATATTAGTTTTAGTGATCTCCGACTGGCGAAGTCGGACATCATTAGCGCCGACGTGAATGACAATGTTAGAATATTTACGATTAGCCTTAGCCAGCACTTTTAAATTTGCTTTGACGTCAGGCGCTCTGGCTCCCGGCAAACATGTGACAATGGTGGCTGGAGTCTCTATTTTCACATTCCGAGTAATAGAATCGCCAATCACTAGGGTACTTTCAACAGGTTTCTCAGTGGGTGCGTAACTGAGTGGGGAGAACCTGTTTTATGTTCTGATCGGAATGGAACAGTGGTTTTTTGACCCGCGATTATGCCGTCTCACAGTCACCCAGTTGCCCTGCTGCACGGGCTCTACAACCGGAACCGAACAATGTACAGGGTTTGCTAAGCTAGTCGCATCCAAAGTAGTATCTAAAGCCCTTGCATTCTTACTATCCTCGATTAAAGTTTGGATGCGTGTCTCTAATTCTGAGACCTTCTCTGTCAGCCTAGCTATGTCCCTACATTTATCACATGTAAAGCCTTCACAGCTGACAGAGACAGACAGACTATGCATGAAGCAGGCAGTGCAAGTGACAATTTTGAGAGAAGATGACATGACTCACCGCGTGTGTTGATCCAACTTGTTGACCAGTTGTTTGATGAAGTCGGGAAAAAAAGGCGTGAGCGAGAAAAACGCTGTATGCACGGACAGTAAGATAGCACAATGCTAACGCGTTTAGCGACTTAGATTAAAGCTAACGATTACAATATATTAAATAATCTAATATTGTATTTAGCAATATAAACGAACGTCGAGTTTAAGATCTAAAACAAAAATCAAGTTTATGTGATGGTACAAACGCAATCCACTCGAGCAGACAGGAAACCTTTACAATAAGGTCTTCCACAAGGTCATCACTTGTCTTCAGTGTTCTGAAATTATTTTCCATTGCTCCTTGAATCCAGGAATAACAAAGGTTGATGTGAAAGGAGTTAAATTTGAGGTGTGGTATTATTTACATTATTTTTGGTACCACAAATCATTTTCTGGGAAGATTCTCTTTAGGTTTCAAAATTAACCCCAAAAACTAACTTGCAGGGATCGTTCTGGGAATGTTCTCTATAAGTTTGAAAATAATCCCAAAAAATAACCTGCAGGGTGCCCTTGTGGCCTCTATACAGTAGCCAGCGCAAAGGAAAAACAGGAATTACTTGCACAAGATAATTTTACATAAAGCAACATCACTTCAAAATAATTATATTTCAAACTAGACCTTTGAGTAGTACTGAGGGTGTTACTATACATTACAGCAACACCTCCTCTTTTACCTTTCAGACGAGGCTCATGTTTATAACAGTAATCTTAGGGGGTGGACTCATTTAAAGTAATGTAATTGTCTGGTTTTAGCCAGGTTTTTGTCGAATATAGCACATCTAGTGTATGATCTGTAGTCATTTAATTTACAATAAGTGCTCTTGAGGAAAGGGATCGTATATTCAGTAACCCAAGCTTTACCATTTGTTCATAAGTGTTATGTTGTTTGTACATCAATTAAATTTTTACCCTTAAATGGTTTTGAGAGTTTTTTGTTTATTTGCTAATTCGATGTACAGATACAGTCTCTATAGGATGATATCTAGGTGAAAGAGTCTCTACGTGTTGGAATTTATCTGAGCTCCGTGACGAGAGACAGCTAGCAGACGGTCGGTTTAGCCAGTTTGTCTGCTTTCTGACATGGCTGACTATATGCCAAATTACTAGAGAGAAGAGCAGTATAAATTTTACTGATCTCCGACTGGCGAAGTCAGACATCATTAGCGTGGCATGATCAACAACAACAACAATCTTAGCAACAGTCTTAGAGTATTGATGACTAGCCTTAGTCAGCACTTTTAAATTTGCTTTGACGTCAGGCGCTCTGGCTGCCGGCAAACATGTGACTATGGTGGTTTGAGTCTCTATTTTCACGCCCTGAGTAATAGAATCGCCAATGACTAGGGCACTTTCAACGGGTTTCTCAGTGACTGGGGAGAACCTGTTTGATGTTCTGATTGGAATATAATAGTGGTGTTTTGACCCACTACTATGTCGTCACCCAGTTGCCCTGCTGCACAGGCTCTACAACTGGAACCAAACAATGTACAGGGTTTGCTAATGTAACCGATATACAAAATCCCTGTCATAGTGTGTAAATATATTTGTATGAGTTCATTGTTCTTAATTGTTTTTTTTAATCACCTTTGTCTGAAATGTCTAATATCAGGAAATCTGCCTGGCAACTAGGGTGTATTATGAGATGTAATTTTGTAATTGGTGGAAAATTGAGCCCCGCCCACTTCTGGGCGCGCGCGGGAGAAATATCAGAGAGAGTGAAGAGATGTGCTGCTGTGTGGATGCAGATGAAAATTGATTTAATAACTGTATAGACGTGATTGTTTAAGAGAGATTTGGATTAATTGAATTGAACTTGAAACTGTAGTTCATCAAGTGTAGAATAATTTTAATCATCTCAGTGAGTGTTCTAAAGCTTATCAAATGTACCAATTGATGCTTAAGAGTGATATGATACGGGTTGTATTTTCATATTTTTACAATGTTTCTTGTGCAATGATTAAATAGTTTTCTTGAGTTTGTTATGTTAATGTGTAACAAAGAATATGTTGTGTCAAGCAGCCATTTTAATGCACGGTTGAGGATGTATGTGATTCACAAAAAAATTGAATGTGATCAATTTGATGTGAAACTGGCTTTTACATATAAAAGAGATGGTGAATAAAGTTTATTATTAGTGTAAAGTCACATTTTTGACAGCAAAATTACTCTGTGAACCATGTCAAAATATATACGCTGAGTTAATTGAGTTCATAATTTGAATTTATGATATTAATGTGCCTGTTTCATTGCAGGCCAGGTTTTTTTGTATGTTATTGATTTCTTCCGGAAGGAAGATGGTGAGCCACCCACCCTTGATTCCTGGATTTAAAGAGCTCTTCTGCAGAGTGTTCTGAGGATGCCACTGTGTGGTAGGCCTTCAGTGGACTTTTGAGTACACTCATTTTGATACACAAACATTTTTCTTTTCTTCTTTTCCGTGCCTACTCCTCAACTACGGATTGGGATTCATAGACAACCATTTTGTTTGTTTGTTGCAAACTCTTTGACAGACAATTGAGACAATTGATTCTAAGTAAAGAGAACTTTACTGAAGGACTGGTTACAAACTGGACTGAGAAACTGAAAAAAAAAGACTGAAACACATACACTGATCGTGCACCAAACTAATTGTATTTTATTTCTTTTTTGTATTAATTGTGTTGAAGGAAATTTATTGTTGTTGTCAAAGCAGATCAATACAGTTCATAAAAAACTATAACCGAGTGTGTTCAGTAATTTCAATTGGGCCATAAGTGGAGTGTCCGAACTTAATGTGTACTTACGCTTAAGAGAAGGGTTACACTAATCTAGTCACATTCAAAGCAGTATCTAAAACCCTTGCATTCTTAATATCCTCGATTAAAGTTTGGATGTGTTTCTCTAATTCTGTAATCTTCTCTGTCAGCCTGACTATGTCCCTGCATTTATCACATGTGAAGCCCTCACCGCTGACAGAGGCAGCTAAACTGTACATGTAGCTGGCCGTGCAAATGACAATCACAGGAGAAGATGCTATGACTCACCGTGCGTGTTGATTTATCCAACTCACCAGTTGTTTGATGAACTCGGAAAAAAGGAGCAAGAGAGAGAGAGAGAGAGAGAGAGAGAGAGAGAGAGAGAGAGAGAGAGAAACGCTTCATGCACAGACAGATTAAGATAGAGCAGTGCTAACATGTTTTGATAGCGATTTAGATTAAAGCTAGCGATGTCAGATTGATAAGACAATAACAATTTATTTAAATAATCTAATATTGTCTAACTTGCAATATAAATGAATGTCGAGTTAAGATGTAAAACAAAAACAAGTTTACACTATGACGCTAAAAACACAATCATATATACACTAAATTATAATAATGCGCTGTTTTTTGTTGGCCAGAGGAGAACAGGTCCCCCAACTGAGCCTGGTTTGTCCCAATGTTTTGTCTCCATTCTGTTCTTCATTCATATTGTCACCTGCTGGAGTTTTGGCCTTGCCACTGTCACCTCTGGCTTGCTTAGTTTGGGACACTTAACACTTAATATTCATTAGTGTTGTTGATTAGACTGCTCTTCTAGAGCTGCTGTTCAGCCAAAACAAACTTTGTTAGATGGTTGTCCTGTTATATCTGTAAAGCTGCTTGAAATGATCTCTATTGTAAAATGTGCTATAAATTAAAGTGACTTGACTTGAACATGTTTTGAGGCAAAGTGACCTACAATTTCTTGCTTGTTTAGTTGACTGTAAATGGTATGTATTTTTCAGTCCCTTCTGTGTGTCATCTTCTCATTGAATTCATTTAGATGACTGTTCAAGGAGGGAGAAATTTTGATGGTCATACGATGGAGACAGAATGGAGAGAGAAGGGTGTCATCACAGATTAGTGAAATGATGGCGAATGAGCCACAGGAATCTCATGACTCTTTTACTCTGCATCACAAATCAGGGCAATTCTGACATGACTCACGATGGAGGGCCTCCCTGACACCCCTGAGGGAGGGTGACTCTCATGGAGCCAAGAATTTTGATTCTGAACTGGATTATCTAACCACAATACAAATGGAAATGAACGGCAGTTATTTTCATACATTTAATATAATTATTATGTAACGTAAATAGCGAAATGTGACCAAGAGTCTAATGTTTTAACCTGAAGAATATTTGTAACTTTTCACATGTTTCTGTTCAGCCAGCCACAATTTGAGTTTTGCATTTTTTTTGCAAACATCATGCCCAAAAATTTCCAAAATCACAGCCCAAAAAAGAAAAAAAGAGGAGTGGCAAAAAGAGATTTAAATAGCTTGAGGATAAATTAGAGTTTATTTTTAATTATTGAATGTTGCACTGTATGCCCCACTTTAGTGACCCAATTTTGACTATAGCCAAATCATAACTTTGACAGTGAATTTTTTATTGTAGAGAGATATAAAGACAGATATTTTTCTGCATTGGGATGCATTGAGAGTTCATATGCTGTACAGGACAAGGTGACGTTTCCACGTAAACTATTTCTATGTGTGGTACTATATGTTATAGCCCCATGTGCCTCGTTAACCCTCATGTTTGCATTTTTCAAGGCCATTGTTTTTGGGCCATTTGTCATGTCTGAAGACAAAATCTGGTTAAAAAATCTTTAAGGGATTATCTGGAAATATTGATTAGTGATTGCAGAGATTACAAAAGCAGAAAAATTATAGACATCACAGTGTCTACATTTACATTTATGCAATTGGCTGGAAAACACATGAAATTAGTTCTTCCTTTCCCCGGGATTGAACCCATGACCTTGGCATTGTAAGCACCAATGCTATACTGACTGAGCTACAGGAAAGCCTGTAGCTGTCCTCAAGAGCTGAAGGATAACAAATGTCTCTTTGGTTTTCACTTTTTTTTTCTTCTGAGTTCAAGACTGAACTGCAGGTGTTAAGAGACTGAACTGCAGGTGTTAAGAAATTTGAACAGTTTTATGTGTTTGCACCTTTATCAATAGAACCTGAACAATTCACTTAAGCCAGTGACAATGGTCAATCTATTTTGATGAAGTAGCTCATATTATATTATTTTTATTTATTCAGAATTTTAAATAAAGATTTTTATCATTATTACCAAAGTAATGTGATTTCTCTGGTCTGTGTTGGGTTGACATGCTCTCAAACTGGCATCTCCATCGACAAAAAGGCTCTTGATGTTAATCTGTCAGAGGGTTGGATGTACATTCCCAGAATATCATCAGAAATGCAAGAGACATGCTGAGAGCCTGCTTCCTGTCTGTCAGTTATGAGAATTTCATCCCAGCTGGGAGAACTCTGGATGTGGAGATGTCAGCTTTTGAACAACCTTGATTTGCACTGATAATGTGGCTTATCCGGCTGTGAGTATGAATATTCAGCAACCCTTTCATTTCTCCCTGCGACAAGGAAGCATTCAGTTACCCTTCAACAATACAATTAGCAACTGCACTGATAACTGTGACAGCGATTCATTGAAATCTTAGTCATGTGCAATTTATTAGCACAAAAAAGTATGCTTCTTCAGGATCATATTTCATTATACTGTTCAAAGATTGGGGCTTATTTTCTCACCTATAGGCTGATCAACATTTGATTACTCATTTAATAAAGCTGTAACATCTATTCTAGTTTTGTTTCAGTTTATGGGTGGGTTTGATATAAAATTAGTTCAGTTTCCTATATTTCAGTTAATTTTCTTGGTTGATTATTGATTGATCATATGTTGCACCTGATGTTAATTTCATTTATTGACTGGTTTCGTCTATTTAAACATTGTATTTTGGTTCATTCAGTGGTCCATTATTGTTTCTAAATTCATGATTGTTCTGTTTGTGTCCTACAGTGTTTGTTTTATTCTATTTGCGCTGCTTAATATTTCTTTCGAAATCATTATACGTTTTAATTTTGCAAAGTAAAAAAAAACATCATTTATTTGTTTTTTTGTGGCACTGTAGTCTATAATGTCATTACATTCTTGCTGAATAAAGTTTTTTTCTTCATATTTGAAGAAATATGAAAATCATTAAATGAATAATGCTGACAGTTAGACCCTGTTGGAAAAACACTCAGTAATGACCACTGTACTGAGAACTATGACTGTGGTGCACATCCTCAGCCTTCCTGGTCAGCCCACTAAGCATTGACTTCAGCTGCATACAGCCATGTTGCTTCAAAGCAGCTTGTTCAAAGCTGTTCGGTCAGTTTGCCAGTTAGAACTGTCTAGCAATAATAATAATAATAATAATAATAACAATAATAATTAACCTTTCTATTTCTCAGATTAGCAGGATGATTGTGTTTGATCGTATGACAAGAGTTCATAACTTCCTTTTGAAAACAATCGTGTTTGTAAGTTAAACACAAATATTGGTGTCTTTACTTTTAAAAAAATGATTATAATAATTGGAGTAAAGTTCCACACAGTAAAACAATGGAAGTTACCAAAGAAGCCCCTTATAGTGTCTTAAGCAAATCTCTGTGTTGTTTGTGTTTGTCTGAAGCTGGTTGATCTGTGTATAGGAAAAGTATATCTTTGCCTATCTAGTTTAAAAGTCAGGGACTTCCACACCTTTATATTTATGGCGAATCAACAAGTCTAGTGTGTGTGCTTCCCCTGCCCTCACTAGAGCAGGCAGGGTTACACACCTCTCATGTTTAGACTTCTTTTGGGTCACGGTCAGCACCTAATGGCGTCCGTGTCGCTCCGCTTCCAAAAAAACCCCCAAAAAACAGGTAATTTCTAAAACTTTGTTTGGCCCCCCAGTGTCAGGGTCCTGTCACTTAAGTTTGGGTTTCTAGTGTGTTGCTTGACAGAGCTCTGACACTGCCCCTTTGTTATGTGTTGTGATTGTAAACCCCGCCCATCTTGTTACCTTGTTTCCCTTGAATGTTGTCAGCTGTTCTCAGCTCGTTACCTTCCCTCATGTGTTCCCTATATATATCCCAGTGTGATTGATGTCCTTTGTGGTCTTGTTGTCATTTCATGTCTTTCCTTGGATGGTGTGTTTGTGGTTCCTTATGCCTGCCTTTGTTCCTGGTTTGTGTTATGGTTCAGTTTGGATCATGTTTATGTTATGTTTTTCCCCCTTGTGGGTTTTCTTTTGTGTGTTTTGTTTATTTAGTTATTTGTTATTAAATCCTAATTTCCCTGCACTTGAGTCCTCACCGTTTACTGAATCGTGACACCCAGGCTGGCGTTCTCAGGGCTGGATTCCGCTACTGCCGAGACTCAGCGCCGATCTTTGTTCCGGGGTTCGCATGATATAAAAACTTTTAGATCTGACAGCGGGGATCTTAATTGTTATATCTGTTCCTATGCCTGGACCAATAGGCATGCTCTGGGGCGGTTTCTTCCGACCAGACAGAGGCACACTGGCACTGCATATATTTGTACTCTTATCTTTGTCTTATTTGTTCATATTTTCTTTTTCTTATTTGAATGATTTGTAATTAGTGATTTTATAATCAAGTTAGTGATTTTTATTAGTTAAAGCCTTTCTTTGCTTTTCTATTTTTCCACAGAATAAGGATGAATATTGTTTTCACTTCTCACCAGATAGAATATGTTATCAGAATGTTTTGAGAAGTGTTTCTGTTGATAGTTGGAGCCTGAGCCGAGTTCAGCCTTGGAGAAGCTGTGGGTGTGTTAATGTGATCTGTACTGGTGAGGTGATTAACTGTCACGAATCAGTCAACCATGTGATCAACGAAGATTTGTGCTTCATACTGTCTTTTCTTGTGTGGAAAATTACGAGTTTTGTTTAACTTTCTTTCTTTCTTTCTTAGCCAATCAGAATCATTTAACCTTCAGTAATGACGTAGTTAGTAGCCTTTGTTAGAGTTTATTTGCTGTAACAATGTGATTGTATGGGGCAGTGGTCTACGAACTCCTTGTGAGACTTGAAGCTGGCATGATGAAAATTATGAAACTAACTATCTAATCAAACTAAACTGCACTTCTGACTCCTGGTCTTCATTCAACATATTTTTGTCCTCGGATCTTTAACTGTAATTCCTCTACACCACACAAACACAAAATAAATGTGAATTAACATATTTTAAAAAAAATGTTTAAGTGCATTTCCATAACTCCCTTCAAAGACAAAAATTAAACTACTCTTTGCAAGCTTAATGCAACACAGGCACAATATAGCCAAGCCACTGGGTGGTATTCTTGTTTGGCCAGCCGATGGAAGAAACAACACAAAAAGCTGACTACATAGACGTTAAAAAAATACTGAACACAGATAAATATTATCAAAACAAAAACAAAGAAAACGAAAGACAACTCTGGTATGTGTGTGTATATTCATACAGTATATACACACTTGATTACCAGACCTTATTTCCCGGTTTCTCTTGGTGACAACTTCCTTTTCAGGAACTCAATGAGCCTACGGCAGAGGCATCTACCTGAACAATGAACTCCTTTGTGAAATCTGGAACACATACACTCCCTGAGGCTGTTGAAGGCTCCTTTACAGTCCTCAGTCCAGATAATTGGGTTCTTGATGTTCTTGCAGAACAGGTTGGTCAATGGGACCTGTAATGGGAGAGAAGTTGGGAATGAAGCGTTGATACCACCCCACCAGTCCCAAGAAGGATCACACTGCCTACTTTGTCTTCAGTCTTGGGCTGCGTCAAAAAGATTCTACCTTGTCCACTTAAGGTTTCAGCTCTCCAGTTTGTGTCCAACTTTGGCCACCCACATTTAGCCACGATAAAGATAGGACAGCTTCTTGGATCTTGCACAGGGCCTTTTTGAGGTGTAGAAGATGGTCCTTCCAGGTCACACTGTTATGTCATACAGGTACGCTGCAGATCACTTCTCACAGCCTTGGAGGACTTGGTCCATCAATCTATGGAATGTTGTGGTTGCCCCATGCAGCCCAAAAGGTAGGACTGTAAACTGATATAGCCACAGTGGTGGCCCAGAATGGAAAGTAGGGTCTGGATGCCTCCTTCAGGGGTACTTGCCAATGCCCTTTATATAAGTCCAGGGTTGTGATGTACCTTGGCCCATCCTCTCTCCAGGAGGTTGTCAATATATGGCATTGTATATGCAACAAATCTTGCCTGAGCATTCAGTTTCCTGAAGTCAATCCAGATCAAAAAGATGTAGCTTTTAATTGTGGAATTATCAGATAAAAATTTCAGTTGGAATTATTCTATCTTCAAGATCACCATCTTCTTTACAACTCCAAAATCAGGCTGGTTTCCATGTGTTTAGCTATCAAGGACTGTGGGTTTTTCCAGCTAAACCTGCCTACGTCTGTAGTGTTTTCTGTCTTTCTTATTTGCTCATTGTTTGTTTAATTTTTAGTATGAAATGTTGATTCATTATATTTTTTATTTGTTTGTTTGCAAAAATCATTTTTATTGCCTGACTGTTTCATGTGATTTATACCTGGTTTAATGTATGTTTATGTAAAAAATGGATTTGGACTTGGTATGCCTGATTCATTTTTACCATGATTCATTGACTGAAAATGTCTGCAGGTCCCCCAATCCTCTTGATGGAAGCCAGTGCAGTCAGGAGCGCTTTATTTAATGACAGGAACTTGAGCTTAACTGATTGCAGGTTCAAAGGGGGCTCTCTGCAGGGCAGACAGCATGAGAGAGAGATCCAAAGAGGGTACAAGGTGGGGGCATGGAGAATTTAACCTCCGAGTGCTCCTCAAGAACCTGGTGACCAGATTGTGCTTACTGACAAGACCTGATGTCTATTAGGTCATGATTTACGGCAATAGCGCCAACATACACCTTCAGAGTGGAGGGAGACAGCATTTGCTCAAACCCTTTGCTCAAACCCTTGTTTTTCCAAGAAGGAAAGCACTTCCCTGATTGGCTCCGAAGCGTTCCCAGATCAGCTGGACCACCTGGGGATGGAGTCTCTACTCCTCCAGACGTGGAGACTGTCATGAGAGCTCATCAGCTGCATGATTGAGCTTACCTGCGATATGAATGGTGCAAAGTGACCTCAGATGCTTCTGACTCCATAGGAGCAGAGGGCGGGCGAGTTGCAACATCGACGGGAGCATAGACCACCCTGATGATTGATGTATGCATGAGGTCTTGGACTCGAACTGGACCCTGCTGCCCACTGGCAATTAGAGAGAGGGATGAGAGAGAGAGTGTCAAGGCATAGCATCGCTCATTGCCATCTGGGCCCACTTGAGACCAAGAGATAGAGGAAACGGTTCTTTTACTGTTGAATTTTGGTGTAACAGAAATAAACTCAAACAAATAATTCTTCACCTTGGCCTCTGGGGGAGGGAGCGGTTCTGCAACTGTCTCTCACAGAATTGTTCCCTCCATCTCTGGGTTGCCAATCTCAAGATGCTGCTTGGCCCAGCACATATTTGCCAGGCAGGGGCTTGGACAGGCTACACTCCTGGGACAGGCTTTATCCTCCACAGTGGATGATAAAGCCACGGGTACCGTCTGCAATGAGCAGGTGGAGGTGCTGGCGTGGAGGCAGCAGCGGGCCACCGGGACAGGATGTGCTTAATGGCCTCTGTCTGCTTCTGTGCACCCAGTAACTTTCATCACCCATAGGGTGAGGTCCGTTGCTGTGCTTAGTTCCTGCATTACACCTGGGTCAGAACTTCCCTTGTGCAATTCTCCGTACCCCTTGACCACCCAACCATTAATTATAGTGATGGGGAAGGAGGCACCAGCTCAGTTTCATGCAGAAAAAGGTTCCCTCAATGAGCTAGTGACCTGCTCATGCACTTCCGGGAAAAAAGACACTGGGGCGGAACACAGAACCCGCGTGGACTACCCCGAGATACCAATCATCCAGCCTTGAGCGTTCAAGACACAGTGGAGTTCTCCATTTGAGCCTGATGCTCTGGGTAGCCCGGGAAAGCATGGCCGTCAGCTCTGGATCAGACTCAAACAATGCTACCGACCCCAAAGGGGGCAACACAGTCTTCATCCCCAGAGGACTCTAAACCTTTCAAAGCTCTGAATGAAACTATGGGACCAACAATCTCATCCAAAAATTTCACAGCTTGCGGCACGCAAGAGTAGTGAGGGGCCCACGAAGACCGAATAAGCAGGTTAGCCCCCACTGTGATCCTTAGGTCACAGTGATTGTGATGATTGCAATGATCCCAGGGAAAGCAAGAACTGACTCAATGTGTTCCTTGAATACAATGTAAGTCGCTTTGGATAAAAGCGTCTGTCAAATATGTAAAAAAAGGTCACCGTGCCTAATTGCTGAATTAGCCATCTGCTTTTCCCAGACATGTGAGGCAGTGAACGTAACTGCCAAACAGCACCAGATAACAACCACATCCAGAAAAAACATGGGTGGAATGACATCTTAAAAAAGATGCAGCGTCACACCTATGTCTGCTCTTTTAGGGATTTGCTCTTTTATATGTGCTGAAGTGCAAAGAGGAAAGTTGCCACTGTATCTTTCAGATAAAGCAATCTACAGCAGGAAGCAGCAACCACTGCTGAAGCGCCGTGACTCACAGCACTCAAAGAGATCCCCAACTCAAATTAGCACACTCGTTGATATGTGAGCAATTCAGAATGAACTGCTTGGCTCCAAAGTGAAAGGCTGAAGTGCGATCGCACGCGCTCCTCCTCATATACCCTCTTCACTGGGCGGAGTGCATTAGGCAAATCTTGTTTAGAACATGACTGATATCTCAGGCGAGATCCCAATCCAAAAGTTATTCTGACGTCACGTTGAACGTGACTGACTGATTGGGACTGATTGGGACTGACTCTGTTTTTTCATAATTACTATAATATTTATTAGTAATATTTCTATCAGTTTTCAACAGACAGATTTTACATTTATCTACTGTGTGAACAGCATTGTGTTCTTAGACTATCACTTTTTTTTGTGAGATACAAATGTATATGTGAACAGAATTGTATATCAGAATATTTCTTTCACATAAGAAGGTTGTAGATTTGAATTGCATACTAGTAGACAGCCAAATATTTGGGGGGGGGGGGGGGGCTGTTTTTTTTTCTGGGCTATTAATAGAGCTAGTTTTAATCTCTCTAACTCTCAGAAAATGTTTTGTCAGAAGAAAAGATTGGACTAAGAGAAGAGTGAAGACCACTTGACAGGTGCTCATCCCATGGAAGAACTCAGAGAAAGAGAGACTTCTAAATGTCAGAGTTCAAAGGATGTATACTTTTAAATAAACAATGACACATCACATGCTTGTATATATTATTTATTATATTCATAATCAAATCTTAAAATTTATTTTCTATTTATGTAGTATGACTCCTCCAAGATTAGTATTATGTACTGAAAAAACACAGTCTGTTGATATTGCAATACTTGATGCATCTTCATAAATTTAGATACAGAAACTATAACACTTAGAAAAATATAAAGTTTACCACAGAACATCCATGAAAGGTGGCTAAAATTTGAATATATGATTATTTTGCTTAGGTCCTGTATCCCATATTTTAGTGCATCTCTGTGTGTTTTTGTGTGTGATTTTAGGAAATATATGAATACTTTTCTCAGTTCAAGCACAGAAAAAATGTTTGAATAAGTCTGTAGGCAGTTTTAGTACACAGTGCATTTTTTTATAATATATTATAAAGCTGGGCCATTGTTTGTGTACATTTGTGAATATGTGTGATTCAAAGAAAACCTGGCACAGCCCTTCGCACAGAAACAGCTCACTGCCAGCAGGTGGAATTGGCTAGATAATGAAAAATATTACATGGTAATGCAGAAAGAGAGAAAAAAAGGAGAAAAATGTAAGACTGAAAAGACAAAGAGGAGGAGGAGGGGAGTAGAAAGGTAATGGAAAGGCTGGTAAAGAGAAGGAGTTCATCTTAGAAAGAAAGAGAGGATTTAATCGAACTGGATTTAATATTGTGACCTGAATTGTTGTCAATATAATAATCATGCAATGTTTGGATGTTGGCCAGAGGAGAACTGGTCTCCTGACTGCGTCTGGTTTCTCCCAAGGTTTTTTTCTTTTTCTGTTCTTCATTCATTCCGTCATCTGCTGGAGTTTTGGTTCCTTGCCACTGTTGCCTCTGGCATGCTTAGTTGGGGACACTTAATATTCTTGTTATTATTATTATTATTATTATTGTTTGGCCTGCTCTTCCAGAGCTGCTGTACAGACAAAACAAACTTTGTTTTTATTGTTTTCCTGTGACCACTGTAAAGCTGCTTTGAAACAATCTGTATTGTAAAAAGCGCTATATAAATAAAGGTGACTTGACTTGATTATTATTTTGATCAGCAATAAATAAATTAATGATACAATTTGTGTTTTGGGTTGATAAGATGTATTTAATTTAGTAATTGTGATCTGTGGAGTCTTATATAGCTTTAGAGTGGAGATCTGAGTATACTGGGTCACTTCTTGGCTATGAGATGTTTTAAATAATAGGGTACAACAGGGATCAAGGCACACCTTAAGAAAACTGTGCTTTTCACTACTCCCACAATGTACAGTTTCAGAGAAAAAAATAGATGTTTTGTACTGAACATTGATGGAGCAACATATTTTGGATTTAAATAAAGTTGTTTTTGTTGAAAAATCTTAATTAGCCTTTTATCCCATCATGCCAGATGGGGCAAAAAGCACAAAGTAGTACAAATACTTTTTAATAATGTCTAAGGAAATACTAGTTCAGAACAATCACCTTAGCAAATGCTGCGGCTAGCAGAACTTTAAAACTAAAATATTAGATCAAATATTAGATTAGACACTTCAGCGAACATGAGTAAAGTACTAAAAACTGAGATGTGTGGTTTGGAGAATCAAGAACTCTTAAAAAAGATGAAAAATGAACAGCAGGTTTTCATTTTCATTGGGCTTTAGTAAGGTTTGTGTTTCAGGTGCAATGTTTTAATGAACTGTGTTGCATTCAGTTGCTATTTGTTTTATGATCTACATTGAAACAAAAGGTATTAGCCCTAAATATATACAAACACATTGCACTACACAGCACAGACAACATCTTTGAGGTTGGAGTTTTAAACTAAAAATAATAAGTATAAAATAAGGTGATAGAGAATGACACCTATGATGTTTTTTGTTTTGTTTTTTTGATTTCAGCCTCACTTCTTTCCAATTCCATTTAATTTATGTTTTTCTTTATAATTCAGTCCTTTGGCTAGCTAATTCATAATCAATGTCCATGTGCAGTGGAAACAAAAGGCCTGCTCCAGGTCTGCTCAGACTGCTGAGCTGGAGAGTTTGACCCACCCCACCTCAGTATAGGCCCCCGTGATATGCCAGTACAATGCTGCCATCAGTTTGGTCCAGGATGTCTGCACCTCTGGGGTAAAGCTCTCTCCAAAATCCTCTGCAAGTATCTCCAGAATAACCCCACTTAAGATCTGTTGTGAAATAAATAAAGTAAAATGTTGAACGAGGATTGAAAGAGAGCACAAAGAGATCATTGGTTTAGTAAGGGGTCTGGCTTACAGTACACTTACAGTGCGTACTAGTTTAGGTAAAGGTGCTTCTTAATTAACAAAAGCATCTACATGACAACATATTCAAATAGAAACAGATTTTTTGTGTTGTGGACATTAATTTTAAGTGATTTAGTAATTCTTGTTTAGAAACAACCCCATTTACTAATGAATGTCAGATGAAAACTGTCACTTCAACACCCTAATTACAAAATTATTATCTTAAATCTTATCTTTCTTACTTTGAAGTACATTGGCTCCACTTTGTATTTGAGGGCATGTGCTTTCCCCACTAGTCCCAGTACAGATGAAACCTTCTCTGGATCATGAAGGTTCTCCACAACGGTGTTGATGGCATTCATCACACGACGGGCATGTTTCCTCAGCTGAGAGTTTGTTTCCATTTCTTCTGGATCTTCCATGTCCTGGAACTGACTGAAGTACTGCTTTGCTGAGGGAAAGTTTACAAAGAATCTGAGAAACACATAACAAGAGTTTAGTTTTCTTATATTGCAACTAGAGTTTATAGACGTCCAATTGAACATTTCAAATGATTTCTCTATGATTATGATTATGATTTCTTTATGATTTCTCTAATCCATCATTAAAGCAAATTGGGGCTTTTTCATAAAAATAAAAAAAAACCTTTATGAAAATTAAAGTTTCTTGTTTTATAACTATATGCACAATATAACAAATATTACTTGTCAGTATTTGTTGTAGAGATAGAATGTTTAAATTCATATGGGCCTCAGAAGCTAAGGCATATTTTATGGGTTTGTTACAGAAAGACATTAGAAATGTTTTAAGGCACATGTTAACCAAAGCTATCACTCTTCATTAACATTTTGCCCATGGGTACACTTTGCAGATGAGAAGAAATAGAGTCGTTTTAGGCTTTGGAAACCAGAGAACACGAGCTGCATAAATTAGATAGACACAAGCAAATAAATGCAAATTAGGAAAAATGATAGACTGGAAGACTAGGAAGGAGGAATGAGGATAGCAAAAAGAAGAGAGAGACATTTTGTGGAATGAATGGCAGCGTGGTGTAAGACTGCAATGCAGAGCTGAAGTGGCTCTGATGAGAAGGATGTCATTAAGTCACAGCAGGGAAAATGAGAGGCAGGTGCACTGACAGAGAGAGAGCGAGAGCGAGAGCGAGAGAGAGAGAGAGAGAGTTCAAACACAACCAGTCAGTACTGTGCTTTTCAAATACTGCTGTTTGTTATCGGTATCTGTGCCAGTTTCAGGTTTGGGTGGTTTGTCATGTGTTTTAGTTAAATTTCCTTGGTTTCTTTTTGAAATGATTATCATGTGCACTTGTTATTCATTTACTTGATTACTTTGCCTTTTTTCAGTTCATTGTCTGTTTTCATCTAGTTATGTTGGTTGTTCTGCCCCTGTATATTTTGAGATATTCAAGTATTTTATTTCTTTTCAGTTTTATAAATAAAACTGACGACTGCAACAAAATCCTTCACTTAATTGTCATCTCCCTGACACTGTTGTAGTATCACTGAATGTAGTTTTAAGAGTTTTCAGGTGAGAATGTTATTTTGTAAACCTCAAATCTGTGGTTTATTTTCAAAGTAATTATTTGGAAAGAATGTATCCGGTGTTATGTACCATGCAGACAACAGCCATATTTAATCAAGTCCTTATTACATTTGCTGCAATCTCTGATGTATTTGTAGTATTTAAACATGAGATTTAATTCAGACTGCATGGAATCAAAATGGATCCTATTTACTTTTTTAGCACACACTGCACACTTTTCTAGAGTCAATCAATTCCCAAGTGTCCAAAAAAAAAAATCCATGCCCTCTTTTTTTTTCATTCAATATTCCCTTTCACTCTGAAAACACGTCAAGTAAATTTGGTTGCAGCTTGTGCTACACACAGATTTTAAAAATATTGGTGTACCTTAAGAAAAGGTCAGCATGTTAGGGGTAGGGCTATGCTTGATACATAAGCAACTAAATTTATTTGTGAGTTTGTAGACCATTTAGTGAAATCATTCTAAAATGCTGATTCATTCTGGAACAAATCAAGGTCACAAATAAATATTTGGTGGAAGAAAGTAGTTCTGAAAACAAGATAGTTAAGACACTGTTGTTGTTTCTAATTTATTTACATACTTGTGCCATCTGTTGTAAATAATAATTATAACACTGACAGTCGTTTAATAAGGCTTACAAGAACATTTACTATTTTCTACATGGTGAATGGCACAGTGGACTATAAATGGGAAAGGGAACGATTCAGACAGTGTAAATATGCTTTCCATTGGGGCAAATTAAGTTTGGTTTCATGTTAAATCTGCAAAGCCTGTTATACTAAAGGGATATGGAGGCGATTAGGAGGAAACTGTGGCTTTATTGAGCTCAACAGCTCTGGCTGAGATGTGATATAAACAAAATGTAACTGGCTATTTAAAAGGGGCTGTTTGATATTTGCCACCCTGTCTTCCTGTTTCAGATAATGGGGGGGGGGGGGGGGGGATCACTAAACTGTGTTGTTGATCCATTTAAAAACTTGAAATTGTCATTTTATTTCTTATTGCCCCAAAATATTTAAAAAAAAAATGAAAAACCTAAATATACAATAAGCAAAATATAGAACATAGACAACAGGGTTGACATTTGACAAAGTTCTCCTGCATCACATCTGGCAAGTGACAGAATAGAAGTTTTCTTAATTATATAATGAGGATGAGACTTGTGTCAGGGGATATAGATTTTACTTTATTGTTTACTTTGTGGTATGTAAATATAGCCGGCTTTTCAAGACTTCTTAAAGTTATTTACACAAAGGATTAAAACAATTACGAATTAATAATTCACAAGCTTGACCTGTTTGATATTAAAAGGCAATAATTCTCAAAAGAGGTCAACGCCAACTGCAAGCTAACAGCACTGTGTTCGCACATATCACAAATTACATCTCAGAAGTTGATCAAACAGTACTTTAGACATATGACATAAGTAAAATAAACTATTGGCTTCTATCAAATGAATATGTGGTAACCAGGAAAACACTGTAATGAAATCAATGAATGTCAATGTCAATGGACTCGTGATTCTACAATATGCCTTTTAAACTTTAATTGTATTTTTTGGTCTTCAGCACTGGCTAGCTGGGGTTGGTTCACTCTCCTGTGCACTGGTGTTACAATTTATCTAGCTCTGAGGAGTTGTTTTAAACAGCATCGATGCTAAGGACTCACCACCTCTCACTCCTGCGTATGAGGAGCGCTTTGAGGTTATGATTTTTTTATTTTATTTTTCCTTCTCTCTAAATTGAGGTGTTGAGATCATGGAAGAAACCTGTGACGGATCTGGTGTTTAGTTCTCAGACAATAAATTATTTATCCATACTGCTCTACAAAGAGCACAGTTCTGGGATGATACCTAAGGTAGATAAGATACTACCTAGATGTCTCTCCCCTGAGACTGTATTATCCCTAAAGGCCCCGATGATACCAACCAAGGCCATCAGAACAATGTTGGCTTTGAGGATAGCAAAAGCTGGTCAGACACCATGGTTACACACCATGGCACTGTAGCAAGCCTACCAGGCTGATTTGTAAGGAGATATAGACAAGGGTGGGGTGGGCCACAGAACTTTCTCTCCAGACTACCAAGGAGACAACCAAAGTCCATCAGCTGTTCTATGAGAGCTCTGATGGCCACGGAACATCATTTATGATTTAATCTCAGCTGTATTGAAGAGAAATATGAGTTTCTTAAAGAGTACAATAGCTTTATAAATTAATTAAAAACATAAAAACAAAACTCAACTTATGCATATTCTTTGTTTTCTTGAAGTTGTTTGCCATTATGGCTATGGTTTTTGATATTGCCTGACAGGACACGGACCTACACTAAAGTTTGAGGTTTGTGCGACAATTGCACAGCAAGTGTAATGTCAGAGAATGTGTTTGAATGATGGGTATAGTAAGTTGGGCTGCACAGAATTATCAGTAAAGCAGAATCTGAACTTTTGACAGCTGTTACACCATGTCTAAACTTAACATGACTTGTTGCATCACACTGCAACATCTGTGTACACTTAATGTAACAAAGCAATCATAGGAAATCCTTTATATCAGAAGTAGTGGTTGGAGTACAGAAATCTAATGGGGCATCAATTTACAATTTTTTGGTCTGGAATTTGTCATGTCACGTCGCATCCAGTGTAGACATTATAACAGGTTCTAAAGTCTTTTATAGTGTTGTTTTGCTTGCGTCCAGTCTAGACATGTTACAAAATAGCCTTTGAATTCTAGACCTCATTTCCTAGAAATATTCCTGTGCCATGAACAACAAAGGCACTGGGTTACGTGCGCCAGTTTTTCTGCTATAGTAGCATCCCAATTACAGATGGCTGGAAGTTGAATTCCATAGCTTCGACCCATTGTAGTAATGGACACACTATTGTGTTAACAAATTAATTTACATTATAAATTGTTAGGTAATCATTCTATGACATCACTTTTAATTATTAGTAATTCAAAAAACATGTCAATCTATTAATCAGAAGGACTCTTTATTAATTGCTGATGTAATGTTTTACATTGATTTACATGAATTCTTTACATCTCTCTGCAGACCTCACAAATTTTCAAACCCTTGTTATGGCCCTGATAGCAAAATATGAAATATCAGTGATTAGGGTTGTTTAAGCAGGTAATAGTTACAAAACCGAAAAGCTCACATTTGCATTTGATTTGATTTTGTTGTATTACTGACTAACGTAGCATTGATACACATCCTATTAAATTTGCTGAGCATGAATCATTAATCTTCACTGTTTAGGGGAAACCATACTTTTGGTGTGATGGATATACTATGTTTTTAACACCTCCAGCAGCAAGAGAGGGGATTATATATTCCTCAGGGTTGTCCTAGTTACCAGTTTTTATGGCAGTTCTAAGACCAGTGCCTCTAGGTTTCACTAGAGGCTGATGGCAGGAGATTTTGAACCTCATTAGAAACACACATCACTGCATCACAGTGCATCACTGACTTGATTTGAGGTTGTTACAAGTCCTTCTGTTGACAACTAATTTTCTTCCTTCGAAAAAATCTATTAACTCAGTATTCTTTTTCTTAGAATTCCTCAGTGCACTGCTCTCTTCATGTTGACCTCTTTTTACTTCTCTGAATGTTCTTTTATTCCACTAAGACAAACCGGAGGCATTTGGCTCCTTTATTAGCTTTAGCCTTTGGCCGAAATACTAAAATGCATCTTGGATCCCATGACTGGAGATGAAAATGTGTGGCAGCTCATATCTGGCCATGCGTAACCTACGCAGCTGTCACTTCATCCTCCTAGAAACAGCCTAATTGTTGTGTGCTCAAGAGTATAACCAATGCTCAATGGGATCTAGCATGGTTCAAGCAAGCTGCACATTTAGTATAAAAGATATGAGCAGAAAACTGTGTATGTCAGAATACTGAGAATTGTAGCTGTTAAAGACAATGTTTTTTGCTGTGTCTGAGTCGTAAGCAAAACATTTAATACTTGAAAATGATGACATCTTGTGCTTGTGAGCTAGAGTAACTCTCCCTCCTGAATTAATTAGTAAGATTAATTATTATAGTAAAAGGTATTATTTTTTACGACATACTCTCAATGTGTTCAATACCTTCGACATTCAAGAAACAAACTTTTGAGATATTATTGTATAACAATTTCCATGAAGAATTCAAATTTTGTTCATTATTGGCATTGAACATAAAATATATCAAGTAACACTTTAGGTTAATGTTTAAATTTTTAAGGGTTTATAAAGGGATTTACTATAAATCATTGATAGGCAGTTATAACATTAATGATTAATGTGTTGCCTGTCAAATAGTAAGTCATTTTAATTCACAAATTATAAATTAATCACGTCCACTGGACACTGTCAAGGTACACTGGAACATTAATGTAATTGTTCCCAATATTTTAGAAGAATCATAGACTTTAAATCAAGTCAAGTCAAGTAAACTTTATTTATGTAGTGTCACAGTCGTGTCGCATCTAGCACTTGCACATCACGATGACATCTCAGATCATTACTTAGCTGCGTGTAGATTACCCTTAGCCAAAGTCGAAAAACTAACTCCCTGTTATAAATATAGTAGAACTATCACTCCTAACACAAAAGATAGCTTTATAATAATCTTCCTGATCAGTTTCATCTACTTAACATCCCAGATAGCCTAGAAGAACTTGATGTTGCAACAGAAACTATTAACTCTCTCTTTTCCAGCACTTTAGACACTGTTGCTCCGTTGCACTTAAAGAAGATTAAAGAAAATAGTCCAACACCGTGGTACAACGAACACACACGGGCCCTCAAGAGAGCAGCCAGAAAAATGGAGCGGAGCTGGAAAAAAACTAAGCTTGAGGTTTTTCGCATTTCATGGAAAGACAGCTCTATTGCATTCAGAAAGGCCTTAAAATCAGCTAGATCTGCTTACTTTTCTACCCTCTTAGAAGAAAACAAATACAACCCCAGGTATTTTTTTGATACAGTGACTAAATTAACAAGAAATAAAGCATCAACCCCAGATGCTATAAAACAGCACAGCAGTAATGACTTCATGGACTTCTTTACTTGCAAAATTCATAACATTAGAGAGAAAATTATAACGATGCAACCGTCTACTACAATATCACAAAATACAGTAAATTTTTGTGTACCTGAAGAAAAATTCCACTCCTTCATTGCTATTGGGGAGGAAGAATTATCTAAACTCGTTAAATCATCAAAATCAACAACATGTATGCTAGACCCAATACCAACTAAGCTACTGAAAGAGATGCTTCCAGAAATCATAGATCCTCTTCTTAATATTGTTAATTCATCTTTGTCATTAGGATACGTACCAAAAACCTTTAAACTAGCCGTAATTAAACCGCTTATTAAAAAACCACAACTTGATCGTACAGAATTAGTTAATTACAGGCCGATAAAATCTACCTTTTTTGTCAAAAATTCTAGAAAAGGCAATATCTTCACAACTATGTTCCTTTCTAGAAAGAAACAGCATCTACGAGGATTTCCAGTCAGGCAGACCATATCATAGTACTGAGACCATAGGCGGAGTTTCACTTTTGTGCTTGGGGGGGCACCAGACCACGAGCTCAGTTTTTTTTATATCATATTTATATATCATTAATTTTACATATAAAATACATTTACAATGAACAATGACTTTATACCAGTGCTTCTCAATTATTTTCTGTCACGCCCCCCTAGGAAGAGGTAAACATTTTGCAGCAAAAACTTTCGCCTTATTGTTTCCACCGCGTCATGCTTGTCACCTGACATACCGCAGTCACAAAAAGCGCTGTATAATAGATAATTCAAAATAGTCATCAACTTGTTGGCTCAACTTGTTGAAACCTAAAAGAAATCTTATGTGGTTTAAAACACTGAGTCGTTGTGATAAATGACAAGCTCTGAGCCCGTCTTTTTTTTTTTTGGCTCAGTGCAAGATATCGCGTGAAAACACGTGTGAATTTAGTGGTTGATCACGTGACACATATGAACACCGGCGTGATCGTACTCGTCAAAGGATGAGGGGATGATTATCTGAACTTCTGCTCTTGTTCAGTGCAAGAAAACCTACTCCCTGGCAAAAAAAGCATGTACCCCAGGGTAACGTGCGCCCCACTATTTGAGAACCACTGCTTTATACAAAGAATAGCGAATAGAACAGACTCTTTGTAGTTGCTGTTTTGTTTTGCATCGGCAGTGAAAGGGTTAACACGGGGAGTTCAGAAGTGCTGTTAGACGGGTGCGCTTGTGTCACGGTTCAGAGGTTCACTGACTTCTCCTCCTTGTTGTACGGTATTGTGGAGGTGTGGTCACTGATTACCTCATCATCCTGTTCCGGCTGTGCATCATTTCCCATTTCTATTTATCCATCTCTCATTCCACTCTCCGTTGTCAGTTCGTTCCAGGTCTCGCTGGTTACAGCCCTCTGTGCCGCGCGTGTTCTCTGTGACTCTCCGGTGGCTTCCGTGAGGATTATTCTTCGGCTCGTCGCCCGCTGCAGTTCCTGCGTCACCACAGCCCGAGTCCGCGCTTCGCCGTTCCTGCCCGGCCTGTTTGCTCTATCGGACTTCCACTGTTGTTTTTCTGGAGTTTTTCACGTTTTCATTAAAACTCCTCATTACTCGCTATTGGATCCTGTTGTTATTTTTCCTTGAGACAAGCGTGACAGCTTGTTACAGTGTGTTGTTCTTCGTTCCGATTAAAGTTCATAAACAGATCCTCCCTTGAGATGTCATAGAACTACTTCAGACATTACAATATCTTACCTAATGCAGAAGAAGCCGCTTCTTTTTCCGAGATGCGTAGATGTCCACTGTCTTCTCCTCTGATAGATTTGACACTTTTAGTAGTGGATTTATTAAAAAAACGACGAATGTCCATTTTGTTTATTCAGCGCGTAAAACAGAACGAGAAGAGCGTCCACTCACGTACCGCGATACTTTGAGATTCGCAAATCGCGGGAGAATGTAATAAAGCTACAGTAATAAAAAATTAAATACAGTAATCAAAAATTAATTAGCCACATCTTATTCATTCTATACACACAACTAATAAGATAAAACAAATAAAACTAGAAAATGTGAATTCTGTAATAACAAAAAAACATATTCAAAGCACAAGGCAGGCATTAATTGGCTCTGGTCTGGGGGGGCAGTGTCATAGGCATAGGCAAACTCCGCCTATGACTAGGATCATTGCTTTTCACCCTGTACATGCTTCCTTTTGGTGCAATTATTAGGAAGCATGGTATTAGCTTTCACTGTTACGCCGATGAAACTCTATATTTCTTCTCATCCTGATGAAACGTACCAATTCACTAAATTAACAGAATGCATAACTGTTATAAAAAATTGGATGACTAATGACTTTCTACTGCTTAATTCTGAAAAAACAGAGATTCTAATTATTAAACCAAAAAGTTCTGCACGTAATAATCTAGACTACTGCCTAACACTTGATGGCTGTTCTGTCAAGTCTACGTCGTCAGTTAAAAATCTGGGTATGCTCTTTGATACCAATCTTTCATTTGAAAGCCATGTTTCTAGCATCTGTAAAATGGCATTCTTCCATCTTAAATATATATCTAAATTGCGACATATGCTCTCAAAGACAAATGCGGAAAAGTTAGTTCATGAGTTCAAGGCTAGAGTATTGTAATGGTGGTTGCCCTGCACGCTTAATAAACAAATTCCAGCTGGTCCAAAATGCAGCAGCTCGAGTTCTCACTAGAACCAGGAAGTATGAGCATATTACCCCAGTTCTGTCAAACCTGCACTGGCTTCCTATTAATCACCGAATACATTTTAAAATCTTGCTAATGACTTACAAAGCATTAAATGGTTTAGCTCCACAGTACTTGAGTGATCTCTTAACACATTATTGTCCTTCACGTCTATTGCGATCCCAAAATACTGACCAGCTTATAATACCTAGAATATCAAAGTCAACTTCTGGCGGTCTATCTTTTTCCTATTTAGCTCCTAAACTCTGGAACAGTCTTCCTAAAACAGTTCGGGAAGCAGACACACTCTGTCAGTTTAAATCTAGACTAAAAACACATCTCTTCAACCTGGCATACACATAACACATTATACATACATTTTTAATCCAAATCATGTAAACTGGGAACATTCCCATAACATCTAATGTACTCGATACATCAGAAGAAGAATGGCATCTATGCTGATATTGTTCTCTGTTTATTCCAAGGTTACCATGGTCAACCGGATCCAGGCCGTATCCAGATCAGATGAAGGACCTGCACCTGGACACGAGCATAGCACTGCCCTGAATTGTCTGCGGAGACCGTGACTCTACTAAAACCCTCCCCTGTGTAGATCATGAACCCATCTCCAATCGGACCTATTAGACTTAATATTAGACTCGAATTATCAATATAATAATCAAACTATCAATCAATCAAATCGATCAATAATCATAACTTAACACTTAATATTCATCAATTGTATTAATTCGCCTGCTCTTTTAAGGCTGCCGTTCAGCCAAACAAACTTTGTTTATAATGTTTTCATGTGACCACTGTAAAGCTGTTTTGAAAAAACCTGTATTGTAAAAAGCACCATATAAGTAAAGGTGACTTGACTTGTTCTAGTGGACAGAACCGTGGCACTGCTCTCTCTCTCTCTCGCTCTCTCTCTCTCTCTCGTGTGTTTTTCTCGTTAGCGTCTGCCCCGCCTCCTTGTTTCCCAAAATCATTCCCAGCTGTCTCTCATCACTACCTTCCCTCATGTGTCTTATAAATAGCCCTAAGTGTTTGCTGTATGGCGTTGCGTCGTTGTCTCTCCATGTTGTGTGCTTGTGTTCCTGGTTTGATGTTCTCCCGTAAATCCGTTTCATCCGGTTTGTTTGTGTTTGTTCTTACATTGTCTAGTTATTGTGTTAAGTTATGTTTTCCCACTCGTGGGTTTTCTTTTGTGTGTTTGTTAATTTGTTAATAAACTATCTTACCCTGCACTTGAGTCCTCCCTTAATGTTTCGTGACAGAACGATGTGACCATTAAGGACTCAGCGGGGAAGGAATTTAGTTATTGTGTTTTCTTTTTTTTGCCCATTTAAATCATGGGTAGGAAGCAGCGAGACAGGAGAACTGAGCTTCCACCGGAGTCACCTATGAATGGACTTACTTATGACTGATACATCAAGTTCTGAACTCTTACCGCTCTCCGCCAGCAGGGGACTGACTTGAGGTTATTTGCCGTCACCTTCTGCAGAGAGAAGGGTCTTAATATCAATGATGCGCCTCTTAAGGATTTACTGAATTACTCCTTAGATAAGCCCCTTTGCTGGTGGAGGATGAGGGCGATGGACAGCCTGAGCTTCTGGGGGTTTGTGAAGGCTATGTCCACGCCATTCACAGGCCCGTCCCCTCATGAATTCTTGGCAGCGGAGCTTGCCAGAGCACATGCTGCCGGCCTGGAGGCCGCTGTCCCAGAGCCCGCTGCCGGCCCGGAGCCCGCCGTCCCAGAGCCCGCTGCCGGCCCGGAGCCCGCCGTCCCAGAGCCCGCTGCCGGCCCGGAGCCCGCCGTCCCAGAGCCCGCTGCCGGCCCCCGAGCCCGCCGTCCCAGAGCCCACTGCCGGCCCGGAGCCCACCGTCCCAGAGCCCGCTGCAGGCCCGGAGCCCGCCGTACGCCTTCACAAGCGGAGGAAGAGGAGGAGAAAGACTTCCTCCATTCCGCCAGTTCTAGAGGCCCTGCCGACGCCGTCGAGAGTGCTCGCCCTGCCGGCGCCGCCGAGACTGCTCGCCCCTGAACTCTTGCAGCCTGACCTTGATCTCTCGCGGTCAGACCAGCCAGCCCCGCCTGACCCGCTGGCCCTACTGGAGCCCACCTGGCTCAACCCGCCAGCCCCGCCTGATCCGCCGGCCCTACTGGAGCCCACCTGGCTCAACCCACCGGCCCCGCCTGACCCATCGGTTCTACCCTGGTCCTCAGCCAGGAACTTCGAACCAGTCGAGCCTCCTTGGCTCATTCCACCGGCCCCTTCCTGGACTATGTTTAAATTTTGTTTTTGCTTTCTAGGTTGTGGACTTTTCATGTTTATTGTTCCATGGATCTGTGTTTTCTTTTCTTTTTTTTCTTCTCTCCCTCCCGCCCTCCCTTCCCTGGTCTTCTGTAATTCCTTGAGTTCCCTTGAGTCTTGTGTGTTATGCTTGGTGGTGATGTCGGTGTTGGGTTTTTGTTTCATGCTCGAACGCCAGGTGGCGTTCCTTAGAGGGGGGGCAGTGTCACGGTTCTGTCTCTATTTCCAGTGTTATTAGTGTTCTAGTGGGCAGAACCATGGCACTGCTCTCTCTCTCTCGTGTATTTGCCTCACTGTGCATGCAGATGTACTCACACCCACTTAGGACCAAAACTACACAAACCCTACACTAGCGATTACACAATTTTGCTGCTGACTCTTCAGCAGGAGACAGTCCAAGCACTTTCTGAACATTCTGGGACATCCTGAAGCATTCTTCACTGCAGTTGAACCTCTCTGCTTTAAGTTCTTGATGATCTGGTAAATGGTTCTTTCAGGTGCAATATTCTTTGCTGCAATTTCCCTGCATGTGAGGCCATGTTGAAGCATTGTGATGATGGCTACACATCTTTCTTTGGAGGTAACCATTGCTAACAAAAGAACAAAATGATTGGAAGCACTTATTTCCACCTTTTATAGCAGTCAATCTGCTCTTATAATCACTGATAATGATAGATATTAAAGTGACTACTTTAATATTCTACTTTTTCATACTTTCACATGTGAATTGATGCTTGTTGCACATTTTGTGCCAGCACCAACAAAAAGTGAAATTTGGGCTCCAATCAAAAGCTACTCTCAATGCTCAGAGTTTAGCAGTATGGGAAACATTTTTGTTTGAATGGTTGTGAAGCATGAATGGCATACAGGAATAATCTCTTATCATGACATCACTGGAGAGAGTATGTAAGAGGGTCTAAATACACGTCATTACTTTGTTTGAAGAGATGTCCTGAACACATCCCCACAGTGCAGCATAACATCTTGTCCCTGCTTTTTTAGAGGATGGGCTTACAGTCCGGTAACCAGAGTTTCAACCTGTGTTTCAAGGTTTTCTTTCAGCCTTCTTTCAGCCTATCCCTGTGTTAAGAGTTAGTTTTGTCAGGCAGGAGGGAAACATTTTAAATTCTCTTTCTATAACAAAAAGACAAGACTGGTTGAAAAGAATCCACCTAGAGATGAGTGCCACCTTTCACAGCCCATCTTAGAGGATGATCCACATGAGTTTTGCATCCACCCGTGTCTGGGGGAACATCACACTTTATCAGCTCTGCGAGCACTGTGACTTATTTCCCATCGAAGTACTCTGCTCCAGGCCTTATATTGGGAAAAGCGAGCCTGCGCATCCTCGATAACAATATCCTAAGAGACGGTCGTCCCCTTTCTCTTGCCTTCTCACAAGATCAAGATGCACTTGAGGAACTTCTGGAATGCTCCGGTACTTGTTCAGACTGGCCTAAGGACGTTAGTTCTAAGTTCAAATCTGTGCACTGGTAGTGACTCACGCTGTTGACAGTCTTCAGTTAGACTGGCCACAGGAACAAGAGACCATCAGATGATTGAAATTATATGACAGGTGTCAGGTGGTCAAAGTGAGGCACCAGAGTGATGGTCCCTCCCTTCCTTCCAGATCTCCATGACAAATGATCAAAGTCAAGGAGTAAGTCTTTCTTTCCTGTAGCTCAATCAGTAGAGCATTGGTGTTTACAATGCCATGGTCATGGGTTCGATCCCAGGGAAAGCAAGAACTGATTCAACGTGTTCCTTGAATGCAGTGTAAGTCACTTTGGATAAAAGCGTCTGCCAAATGCATAAATGTAAGTCTTTCACTTGTTGTGTTTTTGTGCCTGCAGGTTTATTCAACTATTGTTGCTGCAAAGGCACAGGGTCATGCAATGATGTACACTCATAATAAAAACAAAATGTTGTGCTTTTCACAAAATAAAAAACAAAAAACAGGTTTGGTGTTCTGCCATCTCTCTCAGTGAAATCCACTCTTAAATGCGAACTAATGAAAAATAACAAACATGAAAAAAAATTATCCGAAAATTTAAATAAAAAATGAACTAACTTAGCAAAAACTAAATACTAATACTACACAGAAAATGAGAGAAATGAGAGATATGTCTCTACTTCTAAATAAAGTAATTAATATCAAAAACAAACATGCTCTATATATGTAATCCATATGAAGCCAATGAGAGGTCTCAGGCCCAGTATCTTATGAAATATCTGTACTTAAGTCATTTTGCCAGGACATCTTAAAACAAATGTGTTGGCAACTAGTGTAGACTGCACTCCTGACAGGGAAGCTTCTAAATCATGAAATCAGCCATTCATGGAACAATTCAAAAGAATAGTCATCCTTCTTGGTGCCTTCTTGAAGGTGAAGCGTCAACCTCCGTTTAGGGGGGTCGTCCCTCCCAGATTGTCGCTATTCGTTGGCCATGAGGAGAGGTCCTGAAACCGAGGTGTTTGACCTCTCTTTGGCGATTCCCCTGGGTGTCCGCCTCAGGCGGACCGTTTAGGGGGTCGCCCCTCCTTAACACCGGATGGTAGGGCCGACATTCGTAAGCCTTCAGCACGGGGCTGGATCTGAGTACCGCCCTTTCTGCTTCTCTAGCATCAGAGGTTTTCTCCCTTTGGCGAGTCTCGGATAGTGTATCTACGCTTACCTGAGGTCTCCCTTTGGGTAAAAAAAAAAAATCTGCTTGTTTTCCTTAATCTGGCAACATTGCAGAGGTCACCTGTCAGTTGGGAGTAGGTGTCCTGTTGAGGCAGGCGCCTAGGGTAATGGGGCTCCCTCAGTTCTCTGAGGGTTTCTCTTCCTCTTCCAGATCTGCTACGGCTGGTTTTGAGGTTCAGACGTCACCGAGGCTACATTTGTGTTATTCCCCTTTTGCCCTGCTCCCGGGAGTTCTGGAGCAGATACGTTCAGTCCCTGAGGGAGCCTGGCGCATAGTGCTGGTCTCGCAACCGAGGTAGCCAAGAACTGCTCTCCCCTCCAGTGGCTCCACCTCAAGGAAACCGTTTATCCCTTCGGCTGTTTCCTGCGGGACAGCGTTGCTCAGGGCTTCTTCTCAGGACTTGCCCTTGGTCCTGGTTCTGTGGCTAGAGCTTCTGTCCTCTCCCCCCTTGGTGATCATGGCCAGGAATTAAGAACAAGGTCATCCCAGTGTGAGCACTGGGTTCTATGTCCACCAGGATCCTCCTGTGGCATGGGTCCAACCAGCTGTTCTTCCGGGATCCTCGAGTGGGTCCCGGCCTCTATCTGGGGATAGCTGAGGCTATCTTTATCACCTGGAGTTGGCTGGACTGTCTCTTCTGAGCGTCCAGACCCACTCCACTCCACTCCTGCTTCCAAGGCTTCCTTCTGAGTTTCCTTGGCTGATGTCTGTGATGCGGCTGGCTGGTCCTCACCGCACACATTCATGAGGGTTTATCATCTTGACCTCTCTCCGCTTTTCGCAAGCTGCGACACTCCTACGGCCGGCGTCACTGAGGTGGCGTGGGCATATCGATCCCCTAGCGCTTTTGACGCAGCTTGAGTTCCCATGAAAGGGAACGTCTCGGGTTACGTATGTAACCCTGGTTCCCTGAAGGGGAACGAGACGCTGCGTCTCAGCCTCAGCTCCTTGCGCCTCCGGGCCCACTTCAGACAATCAAGCTGTTGTTCCGGGTTCCGGTGCCCCCTTATATGACCTGGTTCATGATGTCACCGACCCGCACGTGCATTCACACGCATTTGTTCCATAGTACTTCAGTAGACTATCGTCAGGCATGTCCCCTAGCGCTTTTGATGAAGCGTCTCGTTCCCCTTCAGGGAACCAGGGTTACATACGTAACCTGAGATGTTCTCAATACAATGTGTATCTGATATGAATTAAACCTTTACATTTACATTTACTCATTTAGCAGACGCTTTTATCCAAAGCGACTTACAATTTGAGGAGTATAGAAGATATTTGTCCAAAGGATACAAAAACACATAAGAGCGCTTACAATACAAAGTAGCAAACATTTTGAACAAGTAGCACAAGCATGGGGAATAGAGAAAAGGAAGAGGAATTTTTTTTAAAGTGTGTATGTGTCATGTTAGGTGCTTAGAAAATGAAAGCAAACAAATTATGTAAGCAAGACTCACGTGTTCTCTCTCAGCTAGCAAATGCTTCTCACTAAACACCTTGTCAGTTCATAATTGAATGGATTGCTATTTCCTCTTTTATAGATATCCGTGTGTATTTTAAGTATAAATGTATTTTTTTGCCAGTACTTATGAGTATTTAAATGTTTAAAACCTAAAAGAAACCTTATGTGGTTGAAAACACTGGATTGTTGTGATAAATGACAAGCTCTGAGCATGTCTTTCTCTGGATCAGTGCCAGATATCGCATAAAAACACGTGTGAATTTAGCGGTTGATCACGTGACACATATGAACACCGGTGTGATCGTACACGGCAAAGGGTGAAGGGTTTGTTATCTGAACTTCATATCTGCTGCTCTGTGCTGTCCTTTTGTTCAGTGCAAGAAAACCTACTCCCTGGCAAAGAAAAACAGAAATACCTTGGAGTCTTGGAATCACTTGGAATCTTGGAAGCAGGTCTATGGAAATCCAGGAGTAGCACAGAGCAGCAAGGGAGTCTGAATAGCGTGAGCTGTGACCAGACACTGAGTGCAGGATGAGGGCTGGTGATATAGGGCTTCTGTGATTGGGAACAGGTGCAGGTGCTTAGTATTCAGGTGACTGGGAACGAGCGGGCGGAGCGTGGGAGCCTGGTGCAGGGGGCGTGGCTGAGTCCATGACAGTACCCCCCCCCCCCCCCCCCGCCCTCACGGGCAGCTCCAGAGGACCGTGGCGGACGATGACGAGGACGGCCTCGGCCCCGAGGTGCTGGACGGTCCGGGTGGGCAGCGTGGAAATCGTCCAAGAGCGAGGGATCCAGAATGTCCAAGAGCGAGGGATCCAGAATCCACCCACGAGCGTTCCTCGGGGCCGAATCCTTCCCAATCCACGAGATACTGTAAAGAGCCGCCTCGTCGTCGGGAGTCGAGGATGGTGGTGACGCGGTAGATATTTTGGTCCGCCGGGTCCACCGGAGGGGGAGGTACCGTGTCTGCACCAGACTCGGTGGAGGAAGGTAGAACAGGGTCAGTGTAAGGCTTGAGTAGGGACACGTGAAAGGAGGGTGAGATGCGATACTGTACTGGTAACTGTAACCTGTAGGTGACCTCGTTGATCTGCCTCAGAATCTTAAAGGGACCAATATAGCGGGGACTCAGCTTGCGGCTGGGCAGCCGTAGGTGAATGTCTCGGGTAGATAATCATACCAACTGGCCGGGATGGTCTCTGGGGGTTGGTCCACGACGACGGTCCGCCTGAGTCTTCTGCCTACGGACTGCCCATTGTGGGCCCCTGTCAGAGACAATGTCTTCGGGGAGGCCGTAGTTTCGAAAGACGTGGTGGAATAGGGCCTCCTCTGTTTCTAGTGCCGTGGGAAGTCCTGACAGGGGAATGAGTTTGCATCCTTTTGAGAAGCGGTCGACGACAACTAGGATACAGGTGTGACCATCGGAGGGAGGGAGATCAGTGAGGAAATCGATACCAAGATGTGACTAGGGACGGCGTGGGATGGGTGAGGGGACCAGCTTGCCTTCAGGGAGGTGATGGGGAGTGTTGCTGGTGGCACAGGCTGAGCATCCACGAACGAAGCGGGAGATGTCCTGAGCCATACTGGGCCACCAGTAGCGTCCTTGAATGAGCGAGAGGGTATGCTGGCTGCCTGGGTGTCCAGAGCCCGGAGAGGAATGTGCCTGGTCCATGAGGGACGGTCGGAGACTTGCAATACGTTGATCGAGGGACCACTGGCTGGGGCTGACAATGACGGCTGGAGGAAGGATGGGTTCAGGTTGTGCAGAGGGATGGTCGGGTAAGAACTGGCGAGAGAGGGTGTCAGCTTTGATGTTTTTCTCTCCAGGGCGGTAGGTTACAGAGAAATCAAACCAGGTGAAAAACTCATGGGTTGAGTCTTTTGGCCTCTCTCAAGTACTCCAAGTTCCAGTGGTCGGTGATAACTTGGAATGGGTGTTTGGCTCCCTCCAGCCAATGTCGCCACTCTTCCAAAGCCAGCTTGATGGCAAGCAACTCATGATTCCCGATGTCGTAGTTGCGTTCCGCCGGGGACAGCTTCTTGGAGAAGTAGGCACATGGATGGAGTTGTGGAGGCTCACCCTGCCGCTGGGACAGTACGGCCCCTACCCCCACACTTGAAGCGTCCACTTCCACAACGAATGGGATCTCTGGATCAGGATGAACGAGGGCAGGAGCCATACTGAAGGCTTCTTTGAGCTGGTGGAAGGCTTGTTGGGCTTCAGGGGTCCAGGACAGGTACTTGGGGCCCCTTCGGAGCAGTGCGGAGAGGGGTGCTGCAATGGTGCTGAATTGATGGATGAACCGGCGATAGAAATTGGCGAATCCCAGGAAACGTTGGAGGTCTTTGATTGTGGTGGGTTGGGGCCAGCTCCGCACTGCTCGGACCTTCCCCTGGTCCATCTTGACGCCGCTCTGGTCCATGATGTATCCGAGGAATTGGGTGGAGCTGCGGTGGAACTTGCATTTTTCAAGCTTCAGGTATAGATGGTGTTCACGGAGTCGTTGGAGGACCTGCGCAACGTGGTGGTGGTGATCTGTTATGTTAGGGGAGTAAACCAGGATGTCATCGATGTAGACTATTACAAATTTGTTGAGGAAATCACGGAGAATCTCATTCATAAACCCTTGGAAAATTGCTGGGGCGTTGGATAGTCCAAATGGCATGACTTTATACTCATAATGTCCAGATGGGGTGATGAAAGCCGTTTTCCATTCGTCGCCCTCTCTGATTCTGATGAGGTTATAGGCACTGCGCAGGTCCAACTTGGTGAAATAGCGAGCTCCCTGCAGCTGCTCCAGAGCGGCAGGAACCAGGGGAAGTGGGTACCTGATCTTGACTGTTTGGTCATTGAGCTTCCGATAGTTAATGCACGGCCTCAAGCCCCCATCCTTCTTGCCCACGAAGAAAAAACTGGAAGCGGCAGGGGAGTTGGATGGTTGAATGAACCCTTGATCGAGTGCCTCCCTGATGTACTCCTCCATGGCCTGTTGCTCCGGGATGGACAGAGGGTAGATGCGTCCGTTGGGTAGTGACGCCCCAGGGAGCAGATCAATAGCACAGTCCCATGGCCGATGAGGGGGAAGTTCGGTGGCCCGTTGCTTACTGAACACGTCCTGGAACGCCCGATACTCAAAGGGAATGGGTTGCTCAGGAGCAGGAGCCGGGCTGTCCAGGGATGTGGCGGCCATAGTAATGGAGTTGGATTCTAGCGGTGAAGCGGGAGTGCTGTTCCTCTGGATGGCAAGTAGGCAGTTCTGCTTGCAGGCATCACTCCATCGCAATACTTCCCCAGTGGACCAGTCCATGGTGGGCGAATGTGCAGTAAGCCACGGGCGTCCCAGGACGAGATCAGTGGTAGATCCCTCCAAGGCAAGGCAAGGCAAGTTTATTTGTATAGCACATTTCATACACAATGGTAATTCAAAGTGCTTTACATAAAGAAGAATGATAAAAGTAAAAATGATTAAAAGAATAAAAAGATAATACATATAAAATAAAATGCAAACAGTTCGGACATAGCACAGTGCTCAATCTGCAAATGCATAGGTAATACTCTATTGGTACTGGTGCTGGAGCCCTTCCGGAGAGGTGGGTAATGATAAAGGCAATTTTGGATCGGTCGGTGGGGAATTGATGTGCCTGCATTTCAAAGTAGAGAGAACATTGCAAGAGAAAACCGTTGCATTTCCCCGCCTCACCAGCATAGGGTCACCGCTGGTCGGGCCACGGGACTGGCTGAGGCAGTCAACGAGGAAAATCCCAGATGCATGCTTTGCAGGAAGGCTTGGGTGAGCTCGGTGAGTGGAAGCGATGCCGGTGACGGGGGATCACCAGCCACTGCTTCGGCCTGACTGCTGGTCTGGTCATCTGTCATGATGGACTCAAGGACACAGAAGTTAGTACTCAATACAGATTTATTTAAGTCAGGACATGAAACAGTGAACTGGTGAACAGGTGAGCACACAGGGAATAGTGAGAGGCTTTACTTGAATGGTGAATACGGAGAATCTTGGAGTCTTGGAATCACTTGGAATCTTGGAAGCAGGTCTATGGCAATCCAGGAGTAGCACAGAGCAGCAAGGAAGTCTGAATAGCGTGAGCTGTGACCAGGCACTGAGTGCAGGATGAGGGGTGGTGATATAGGGCTTCTGTGATTGGGAACAGGTGCAGGTGCTTAGTATTCAGGTGACTGGGAACGAGTGGGCGGAGAGTGGGAGCCTGGTGCAGGGGGCGTGGCTGAGTCCGTGACAGCAATATTGTTTTTTTTTTAAACTACTTTTTGGGACTCCTCCCAGACCGCTTGTCCGATTTTCACCGAAATTGAATCTTATCATTTTCAGACCATGCTGACAAAAAATATTAAAATCAAGTTGATTCGCTGAAGAATTTTTGATTAACAAATTGAAAGAATTAGACAAAATGGCGGCAATAATTAAATCAAGGCTAGATCTCTGCGACGCATTAGTGTATTACAACCAAACTAGTTTATTTAGTTAATTCCTGCATTCCTCTCATCCAGAGCCCATTCATGTCGACCATCACCACCTAGCTCCTTCTGAACGCGACTGTCATATGCAAATTCACCTCTGTCTCTACCGTGGTGCGAACTGTCCGACCTGGCCACTGATGAGTACAGTGACGAGGACCATCAAGTCAGAATCTATTATTCAGGGGCTTGCCTATGCTGACGTGGTGGTAACTACCTAATTTTGTTCCTTTCCAGCCAAAGCCCTGATGGACTCAGGGTCCGCAGAGAACTTCATGTCCACCGAATTACTATCCATGTCAAGTCACCTTTATTTATATAGCACTTTTAACATACAAAATACAGATTGTTTCAAAGCAGCTTTACAGCGGTCACAGGAAAAACAATATAAACAAAGATTGTTTTGGCTGAACAGCAGCTCTAAAAGAGCAGGCAAATCAATAAAATTGATGAATATTAAGCGTTAAGTGTCCCCAACTGAGCAAGCCAGAGATGACAGCGGCAAGAAACCAAAACTCCAGCAGGTGACGGAATGAATGAAGAATGGAATGGAATGGTGAAAAAACCTAAAGAAACCAGGCTGAGTCGGGGGACCAGTTCATCTCTGGCCAAAAGCCAAACAATGCATGATTATTATATTGACAGCATTTCAAGTCCAGTTTGGTCCGGTTGGAGATGGGTTCATGATCTTCATAGGGGACGGTCTAGTAGAGTCACGGTCTCTGCAGACACTTGAGGGCTGTGTTGTGCTCGTGTCCAGGTGCAGGTCCTTCATCTGATCTGATGAGTTTCCAGCCACCTGCATCTATCCATGCGTCCATCCACCGTCCATCCCGGAGCAACGGGCCATTAAGTACGGGAGGGTCTGGATCAAGGTTACATTCATCCATCAAACTCCCCTGCTGCTTCAAGCTTTTTATTTTTGAGCAAGAAGGATGGAGTCTTCAGTCCTGCATAGACTATCGTTATCTCAATTCACAGACGATAAAGATCTGTTTTACACTTCCCCTGGTAACCGGTGCTCTGAACAGCTGCAGGGAACTCGCAAATTCACAAAATTAGACATGCGCAGCCCTTACAACCTCATTTGAATCAAAGAAGGAGATGAGTGACGTGAGGCTGCCTTTGTTACACCGCCTGACCACTTCGAGTACCTGGTTATGCCCTTTGGATTATCCAACACCCCTGTCATCTATCAAGGGTTTTTGGAATGAGATTCTTCAAGAATTCCTCAATCGGTTTGTGATAGTATACATACATAACATCACAGTGTACTCGTGTGACCAGGAAACTCATCACCAACACGTTGTCGCACGTCTTCAGGACTACCATGTCTTCCTCAAGCTGGAGAAATGCGAGTTCCCCCGCAGCTGCACCCATTTTCAGAAAATACATCATTGACCAGAGCAGTGTCAAGATGGACCAGGGGAAGGTAAAAGCTGTTCAATGTTGGCCACAACCCTCCATAGTTAAAGAGATGCAGCGATTCCTTGGCTTTGCAAACTTTTATCAAAGATTCATTCACAAGTTCAGCACCATCGCCACACCCCTCATAACTCTGCTCCAGAACGGGCCCAAGTCTCTGTCCTGGACACCAGAAGCCACAAAAGCCTTCAACGACCTTAGGATTACCTTCTGTACGGCTCCTACCCTAGCTCATCCAGACCCAGAGCTCCCGTTCGTTGTGGAAGTCAACACCTCCAGCATTGGGGTAGGAGCCATGCTATCTCAGCGGAAGGGTGAGCCTCCCCGACTCCATCCATGTGCCTACCACATCAAAAAGCTGACCCTGGCAGAGTGTAACTATGACATCGGCAATCTTGAGTTGCTAGCCATCAACCTGACTTTGGAGGAATGGAGATATTGGCTAGAGGGAGCAACTCATCCCTTTCAAGTCATCTTCGATCATCATAACTCTGAGATGCAAAACGACTCAATCCCTGTCAAGCCCGGCGGGTGTTATTCTTCACCAGATTCAACTTCACTGTAACTTACCGTCCAGGCCACAAGAACTGCAAGGCCGATGCGCTGTCCCGACAGTGCTCACTCACAACCACATCACCACCCCAGAACCCATACTCCCTCCAGCTATCATCGTAAGTCCCATTCAGTGGAGTATTGATCAACGTACCGAGGCAGCAACTCATGACGAACCCGCTCCGCCGGGGGGTCCTGAGGGGCGGATCTATGTGCCATCCAGTCTTTGTCTGCCCCTCATGAACCAGGTTCACACATCTCCAGGCTCTGGACACCCAGGCAGCCAGCGAACCCTCTCAAAGATCAAAGATCACTACTGGTGGCCCAGTATGGCTCAGAAAATTTCTTGCTACGTCCAAGGCTGCTAAGTCTGTACCACCACCAAGACACCCCACCGTCTTCCCGAGGGCAAACCCGTCCCCTTGCTAGCTCCTCGATGTCCCTGGTCTCATCTCAGTGTCGACTCCTGACCGAGCCGACTTCCAAAGGCTGTAACCTCGATCCCCTGAAAGGACTGGCCACGGCTCTGGACACAGCAGAGGCCCTGTTCCACCACTTGTTTCGACATTTTGGCATCCCTTAGGACATCGTCTCAGACCATGGGCCACAGTTCATCTCCCCGGGATGGAAGGCATTCTTCGATCCCCTTGGCATGTCTTTCAGCCTCAGTTCCGGTTCTCAAACTCACACCAACGGCCAGACTGAGCGAAAGATCCAGGAAATGGGGAAGTACCTCTGAGCCTACTGTGGTCGCCATCAAGACAGCTGGAACCGCTTCCTTCCGTGGGCCGAATATGCTCGGGACTCTCTGTGGCAAGATACCACACACCTCACCCCCTTTCAATGCACACTTGGTTATCAACTTCCATTGTTTCTCTGGACAGGCAAGCCCACGGATGTTCCATGCTCCATGCCTCCATCATCGACTCCTGGCAACAAGGTGGCTCACTACAGTATCTGGTAGATTGGGAGGGATTTAGCCCAGAGGAACGCTCCTGGGTGGCACGGGATGACATCTTGGACCCCTCGTTGTTGGAAGAGTTTCATGCCACCCATCCTAACAATCCATCCGGCCTCGTCGTTGCTCTCTGGTCCTCTGGAGCTGCCCATGAGGTTGGGGGTACTGTCACTGATTCAGCCACGCCCTCTGCAGTAGACTCCCACGCTCCTCCCACTCATTCCCAGTCACCTGATTACTGATTGGCTACACCTGTTCATCATCAAGACTGCACTATATTACTGGCACTAAAACTGCACTAGTTGTCTGGTCTCAGTGATGCTACGTAGACTCTCCTCAGCGCTTCTACAGATTATGCACAGTCTACCGTCTCTTTCTCAGAGTTCCAAAATCCTCCTTCCGAGTCTCCACGATCCTCATCATCACTCTCTGTGTTCAAGTTCATCAGCTAAGCAACAGTTTACTTAACATTCTGTTCACTCACCATTGTCTTCATGCCCTGCTCTTTTAAACTCATTCAACTGCCATTATTGTCTACTGCCATTGTGGTTTATAATGACATGTGTCATCTAAAGACCGAATATTTATAAGTGATTTATTACGCTTGCAATGGGACATCAATATGTTTGAAGTAGGCAGGGCTACTTTTATTAAAATGTCTAAAACTCTATTTTCACCAAACTTGTTATACTCATTTATGAGTTCATTATGTGGTCACACCAAAACAATCTGGGGTATTTCACCATTTGGTGGTGCTATGATACTTTAAAACTAAAACAACTAAAAACATTAAAACAGCTGTAACAATGCAACCATTGGAACGACTGACTTTGTCTAACTGAAATTGGCATGCTGTGTCTTTGTCCGAGCTGCCTTAGTGAAGTTGGTGTGCCTGTTTGACTTTTTGAAGGTTTTTGCCAAGTTTGAAAGAAAATGGCCACCGTGTCGCTATCGATACTTATATCATATGTTAAACCTCATTCTGAGCAACTTAGCCTAAAAAAGCACTTCTGTCACCGCTTTTTTATCTCCTTGTTGGCCGTCTGTCTGATATTCTGAAAACTTGACACGCATCATCTAGGGACCCTTCAGATACATATACAGTGATACCTCAGTTTACGAGCGACTTGGTATACGAGCAAATCGGTGTACGAGCATGGAGGGTCGAATTGGTGTACAAGCATTGTATCGGTGTACGAGAAAAATTTCCCTCACCCACGGGCATTTTTGTGTGGGAAAATTCCTAATGCACAGAGTGGTGGTGCGCATTTTTACTGTAAATATCCTAAACACAGCCTCTGATAACACAGTCATGATTCCAACCCCTTAATCACCCCTTAACTCATTCATTCTCTCAGCTTCGCCTGGTTTGGCTGCATCATTCACCACAGTGATACTTTTATACGTGGTTAACATTAATTAATTGTGATCGCTTTTGTTCACTTAGTGAAATATACACGTACAGTACCTCTAAGCAGTAACTGTCACGGTTCATGAATTCATTGTCTCCTAGTTCTGCCTGAGTCTGTATGTATGTGTGTGGTCACTAAGCACCTCTCATATCATCTGCCCATGTCCCCGCTTTCAATTCGTTTGTTCCTTCGCAGCTCCAGCGAATTCCTTCGTTCGTTCGAGGCTCCCGCAAATTCGTTTGTTTGTTCGCGGCTCCCGCGAATTCCTTCGTTCGTTCAAGGCTCCCGCGAATCGGTTCATTTGTTTGTTCGAGGGTCCCGCGAATTTCTTCCTTCGTTCGTTCGCGGTTCCCACAAATTCATTCGTTTGTTCGTTCGCAGCTCCCACAAATTTGTTCCTTCGTTCGTTCGCGGCTCCCACGAATTTGTTCCTTCGTTCGTTCGCGGCTCCCACGAATTTGTTCGCGGCTCCCACAAATTCGTTCGTTTGTTCAAGGCTCCCGCGAATTCGTTCGTTTGTTCGAGGCTCCCGCGAATTCGTTCGTTCGTTAGTTTGCGGCTCCCGCAAATTAGTTCGTTCGTTCGCGGCTCCAGCGAAATTAGTTCGTTAGTTCGTTCGCGGCTCCCACGAATTTGTTCGTTCGTTCGCGGCTCCCACGAAATTCGTTCGTTAGTTCGTTCACGGCTCCCGCGAATTCGTTAGTTCGTTCATTGGAGGCTCCATTCGTTCATTTGCGGCTCCTGTCTCACGACTTTCACTCTGGATTATCACTTCATTTATTTTCTGCAATATTATAATAAATTCACTCATTTGCACTTGAATCCCCGCTCACCCCTCCTCCCTCCTCTCTCCTCAGCTGAAGTGCATTACAGTAAATTGTGAAAAGTATTTTTATAGTTTAATTGTCAATTATTAATTAGTATTTATATGAGATCTTAATGGTTATAATTTTAACTGGATTTAATAGGGTACAACCCCCAAAATATTTAAAATGGGCATTTGTGGTGGTGTGGAACAAATAAATTGATTTTTAGTGCATTTCTATGGGGACATTTGTTTTGGTGTATGAGCATTTTGGTTTATGAGCGAATTAATATATATATTTATATATACATATACAATTGGTCATACCAAATATACACATTAGTTTCCAGTATTGGCTGATAAATACATGCTTAAAACCTTTTTTTTTTTTTTTTACTCATGATGTAGTTTTGTATAATTAATTACAAAGTTAATTATTAATTATGTCAAATGCTTATAGACTATTAAAATATATTTTAACATTATATCTCAATGACATTGAAAACATTTGTGTGTGTAAGCATACTTAATGGAGTGAAAACGGACAAAATGTTGGAAACAGATGAGTGGTTATTTACTGCAAATAACCGTAATTTTTTCGTTCCACTCACCAATGGTTTCCTGTTGTTCAAACAGTAGAGTGTTGAGCTTGCAATGCCAAGGTCATGGATTTGATTCCCAGATAAAGCAAGAACTGATTAGAATGTCAATGTGTTCCTTGAATGCAATGTAAGTCGCGTCTTTTTAGAGATTTTGCATTCATATTTAATCATTATAAAGTCACTATTATAACACAATCACACTTTGCCAGTTTATGTCTGTATCTACAAAAAACATATTGTGTATGTGTGGCATGTGTGTGTGTAAGCATGCTTATTGTGTATCAAGTATTGTTGTTTAAGACTTTCATGCTTATTTTATGGTGTCAGCTCAACAATACAAACAATCAAAAAACCATTCTTTTAGGGCCCGTCCACACGGGAACGCGAATCACTGTAACCGCATACATTTCGTATCGGATTGGCGTTGCGTCCACACGGATCCGGCGTTCTGGGTGGCTGAATCCGCTCTCTTTGGAGAACGGGTTCTAAAGTGGAAAGATCTGAGAACGACACCCTTGCGTTCTCGTGTGGACGGCCAATCCGCATCTTTTGTGAGAACGATGATGTCATCACATCACGTGTCGGCTGCGTCACACGTAACAGCAACAACAGTAATGGCGGACTACATGATTGTGCTCGTGCTGTAGGACGGCTAAAAGTACATGAAGTTGCTTTTTACGGATCTGGTTTTGCGTTTCCATCGTGATCATGGCAAGCCACAGTGTTTGGGAGCGGTCGACGGCACAAACATAGAAATCAAGCAGCTGTCTGCCAACTCGATGGACTACATCAGTGGTCCCCAACCTTTTTTGTGCCACGGACCGGTAAACGCGTGAAAATTTTGCCGCGGACCGGTGGCGGCTCCAGTTTGTTGAGCGAGTCCGCGCGAGATTAAACACACTTCCTCGTTGCTAAAGCAGCAGCGTCACAGCCGCTTGTAGCAGCTCACGGACCGGTCCGCGAATTCGATCCGCCGCCCGGTATCATTTCATCCACGGACCGGGGTTTGGGCACCACTGGACTACATCAACAGGAAAGGCAAACATTCTATCAATGTACAGGCGGTCTGTGATTATAAGTACAGATTTATGGATGTTGTGATAAAGTGGCCCGGGAGTGTACACGATGCACGGGTTTTTGCTAATTCAAAGCTCAACCTGTACTTTAAGACTGGTCAGATCCCTCCTCTGAAAAAACAGATTGTGGACATGAGTGTGCTTTTGTTCGTCTCAAAGCCAGGATATGCTGCACTGAAAAGGCTTCACAGACTGTAACGAGGGAGAGGGAAAGAGAGTGAGGAGAGTACTCACAAAGTACCTTGACCATTAAAAATGCTGGCCATCAAGTTTTGTTCAGTTTTTTTTTTTTTTTTTTTTTACAGTATTTACCTTTTTGAAAATGTACTAATGTTTATTTTGAAAGTGTTGTATTGAATATGTCAAGTGAAAATAAATGAGAGCAAAAATTCAAGAACTGGTTTTTATTGGAAAATAGAACAATAAAAAATAACCTGAAAAAACAGGTATAAAGTTCAGCAGTGCGCACAACATATAGTGCAGGGTAAACAATATAAAATCAAGAATTACAATGCAACAGGGCAGTCGCTCCGTGTCATCTTGCAGCAGTGCACGTCTGTAAATATTCAGCGCATTCAGCGCGCAAGGTTGTGCGCATGCTAAAACTCTTCTTCTCCGTGTATAGTGTATATCTGTGGCAGAATTACAGCGCCACATACTGGTCTGGCATTTATACTACACCGTTCTCAGTCGGTTTCAGTGTTCTCGTGTGGACGCTGAGATTTCTTGCACCGATGCCGTGTTTACGGCATTTTTTTTAGAACGAAGGAAAAAAAAAGAGCGGTTAGGGAATGCACCGTTCTCGTGTGGACGTGGCCTTAATCTCCTCACATTCTTTGTTCTAGTCCCATTCATCTGATAGGACCATTGAAGGAGGGGTCTTTGTCTGCCCAGGTGTGAAACGCAACAGTTCTTTTGAGGAATAGAGAATAATTTTGAGAGTGTTATAAATAGCAGAAATAAGCACAAATATCAGACTATGTCAACTCTAGGGCTCAGAAAACACCTCAGACCCCAGAGGACTTAACTCCCTTGACAGTGGAGATACCGGGAGACAGACCATTAGACGGGGAAAACTGCCAGGGGTATAGAAGGGAAACAACCCAGCAGCAGGACAGCTCCTCTTCTCCTTTGTGTGAGGAGGAACAGGAGGAGCACTGGTGTGCATGTTTCTGACCAAACTATCAGAAGCAGACTTCATGAGGGTGGCATGAGGGTCCGACATCCTCTAGTGGGACTTTTACTCACACCTCAGCACCATGCAGCACGATTGGCACTTTCCAGAGAACACCAGAATTGGCAAGTCTGTCATTGGTACCTTGTTCTCTTCATGGAAGAGGTTCACCCTGAGCACATGTAACAGACATGAAAGAGTCTTGAAATGCCGTGGGGAACATTATGCTGTGTGAAGTATCATCCAGCATGACAAAGTTTGTGATGGGTCAGCAATGTTCTGGGGAGTAATGTCCTTGGAGGGTCACCCAGACCTCCACATGCAAGTCAATGGATCTCTTACTGCTTTTAGGTACCAGGATCCGCAGAGCCATCGTCAGACCTTATCCTAGTGGAGTGGGCTCAAAATTCCTCTTGGTGCATGATAATGCCTGGCCTCATGTGGCTAGTGTGTGTAGGCAGTTTTTAGATGACAAAGGCATTGCTGCAATTGACTGGCCCTCACGTTGCCCAGACCTGAATCTATTTGAAATCCTCTGGGGCATAATGTAACGGAGCATCCAAAGCTGTCAAGTATCACCAAAGACTGTTCAGGAGCTCACTGATGCTCTAATCCAGGCCTGGGAGGAGATCAACGGGATACCAGGATTTTTCCTTTACAAATACTACAATGTATCTAAACATAATTTTAATATTTCAGCTGTGTATTAGATAATATTTGGTGGATATGGTCAATAGTTTGTAGACTACACAGACAGGACACGGTCTAAACCAGGCGTGGGCAAACTTTTTTTCTTTGTTTCTCGTGGTTTCTAAAATTTGACAGAGGGGCCGGGCCAGAATAGAAGGATAGTGTGTTTGTGTGAACTAATATAAATGAAATGTAAAAACCATTACATGAAAATATTTGGCCTTTAACAGACACAAAAACATCAATGTTCCAAAACATCAGGGTTCATTGAAAATTTGTTTTCCAAAAGTATTAATTTAAAAACACAGTTGATAAACTCCTATTCAGTTTCAGTGGGAACAGTGTTGTTGATCTCCTTTTTTGCAAGTGCATCAAAGTCTGGAGTCTGGAGGCGAATCAGAGGACAGATCCAAACTCCTCCCCTTCACATAATTTCTGAAACCTTATGGGATAACATCAGTTGACAACTGGGCAATAGACCCTTTTCACAATGACGTCAGAAAACTTCCGCCTTTCCTCAAAGCAGGGTATCTTCACTTCCGTTTAGCCGTACGCGCGTTCACGAGAATGCCGGAACCGGCTAACTAACGACACGAAAGGTAAAGGTTATCGCAATAATAATAATGTTTATGTATTTACAGGTTTCTGTATTTTAATTCATTTGATAATGTTAATGATTATTTCCAGTTTACAATTCTTTAACATGTGCGTAACTGAATCGTAAAGTAGGCTAAAAATATGCATTGCCTCAGCCTGTGTTGCCTGAAGTTTACAAATAAGTTTTAACTTTTTATATTATGTATTCCAGCACAGTTGCTTAGAATGACCCCCTCTTAATCCAATCTAACGGTAAAACCATTTTCATATTTTTGAAAAAATGATGTGGCAGTAAGTTACTTTTATAACCATAGGCCTTCATGGCAGTAATCCTTCAACCATAATGCTCCATATTGGAATGTTTATAATGTGTTTGATCTGCACAATGTTGTTATATGTTTGCAGTGTTTACACCGAACCCAAATATGTTCAGTCAATGACTGTATACAGTGGAGTTCACTTATCTCGAGTCATGGTTAACTCGCCAATACTATTATGTAGACGATTTTGAAGTGGAACCGCCAAACTCAGTAATTTGTCTCAGTATTTTCTTGTGGGTTATGTCGATTCCTTAATGTCGCCGAAATCTAGTATCTCAAGCATAAATGAGAGACAAATTATCATCTTCACATGGCTATTTCGTGACTCATGAGCGTACCTTGTTCACTGTACATGTTGAGTTTGCATTGCAGGTTGAGCGCGCGCTCACTACAATGACAGTTCACTCACGTTAAATGTTTGAGGGATAACACACTGCAGGTCTGTCTTTGATTCAGAAAGAAAAAAACTTCGACTGGCTGAGCACAAAGATTTTGACGATGCAGTGTTTCAGTGGTTCACAAATACACAACAAACCTTCCCGTCAATGGTCCCCTGATGATGGAGAAGGCGGACACTTTTTCTCATTTACAACAATACATTTTCATTTTTCTTTCTTGAGGGTTGTTATCTTTGGACTCTGACAGCTGACAGCGCTTCCACATCAGTCTGACAGCTGTGCTGATAGGCTGTCTAACCTGTCAATCATGCAAGAAAACGTGATTGGCTGTGCTGCCATGAGGGCGGGCTCTTCTCTTAAAGGGACGAGCACAGAGCAGCGCAGAGAGGAGAGAGGACTGCTTTTTCTTTCTTTTTGTTCTGATTCTGACTTGTGTTTGTTTTCTTATAGTGTGAATTTCGCGCACAAGCACTGTGTACGGATTATCTGCATCTGAGGGTTATATGTGGGGAAATCGGTAATATAGTATATGGTTTGTATGTTAATATATGTAATATATGATGTATGGGTTATCTCGCGAAACGGTTATCTCGATGCTTTTTCCCGACCCCCGACGCCGTCGACATAGCCGAACTCCACTGTATTGTGTTCAATAAACAAAATACATCTGTGATAATCTGTTGCCCTAAATAATTGAATGTAATGTTGAATTGCATTTCCTGTTTCCTGTTGTCAAAATTCTACAAAAAATGACAACGTCAAAGAAGTTTGTTTGAAACCTTTGCCAATTTATTAATAAAACAACTTGCATATACAAAAGTATTCACAGCCTTTGCCATGATACTCAGCTGGATCCTGAAAAGTCACTCTTACTACCATATGCATTTTACAGTGCACATTTCACAACGGTATGGGGACGATTCTTGGACTTCTTTGGTACTGGTTTGTATCCTTTATCAAGTTGAGAAGTGTTGTAAGCGAAAATGTGTCTGAAAGTCGCTGTACATCATAGACACATGTCTGGCAGATGTAGAAGGGACTGTGTAAACTTTATCGCGTTCACTATGACGGCCAGCGGAAGTAACTATACCCTGCTCTGAGTTAAAACGGAAGTTGCGTGACGTCATGTGAAAAACGTCTAATGTTGCGCGATGCAGCTCTGGCTGATAAACAGTTTAAACAGCATAAATGTGGTGATTGCAAAATCAAAATCATGACTGAATACTGCCCAGTTGGTCAAGCGCAAACTCAGCGGTTATTCCTAGACCTAGCCGGAGACGTTCCCTTTCGATAGCGGTGTTCAGTCCCGCCGTAAGAGAAATACAGATCAGCCTGAAAACACAGGGGATCAAACACCAATCACAGCGAAGAGGCACACAGCTCAACCAATGGTGACGCCGCCAGGTGTGCTCGCTCCTGATAGGTGCAGTTAAACCAATGAAATCAGGCGCTAAAGCCTACCAAAATTTGCATACCAGAAAGCCTGAAAAATAGGTGTCGTCTAATCAACTTGGCTCTATGACAGACTTTGAAGATGTTCATGACGCTGAATGTCTGTTCACATACATAGGTTGAGCCAAACAACGTCAGCATCTTCTGTGCTGAGTCTGTAAATTTGCCATCAGAGCCGTAGCCGTCCGATTTCTTTGGAGACATTTTGTGGCAAAATGACGTCTGATGTTTTATTCTTTAAAACCGCTACAGTTTCCTGGCATATCAGATATACAGCCCTTAATCGGACGTCAGTGAAAAAATATTTAGCTGTCCACTCTTTATTAAACACTCGGTACTCACTGTCTACTTTTCTATTCTTCGGTCCGCTCATTTTTACTGAAGAGCTCAAAGTGCAAAGCGAAAAAGTGAAGTAGAGAGTAACATCACACTCAAACAAAGCTCAATTTCTTTGGAGTGTGCCATCTGTTGGGAAAACACAGACATTACAGGGAAAGGTCAAATTAAGGAAGTTTAATTGTAATAAAATGTAATTAATAATATAACTTCTACAAGTTCAGCGGGCCAGATTAAAAAGCCCATATATGCCCAGCCCGTATATGGCACGCAGGCCGTAGTTTGCCCACCCCTGGTCTATACAGTTTTTAGAAAGTTAAGATATTGAAAAATGCAGGAGCCAAGGAAAACAGTTTTATGTGGCCAACAGGAGTGAGAGACATCAGAGATTGCCAATACTGGGTCTCCACAGATAAGCAACACAAACACACACACACGTTGGGTTTTCATTTTTTTATGGGGACATAGGCATAATGATTTTTATACAGTAAAAACTGTATGGCCTACATTCTATACCCTAACCCTTCCCCTAAAACTATGCATGCAGAATACTTTCTTCATTTGTACCTTTTCCAAAACAAACCCACAAAAAAACACTATGATTTCTAAGCTGTTTTCCTCGTGAGGGCCAAAAAACTGTTTTGGATATTGCCATCTTCGTGGGGTTATTTTGTCTCCATAGGTGCACCTGAACCACACACAATCCAATAACCTAAAGTCACAAAACTATCCCTGACAGTTGTCCCGGCAACCTAAAAGATTCTATTTTAATGAATCCTGTAGGCTTTGTCTATTTCAAACTGATGTTTATTTACTTAAGTGTGTGAAGAGACTACAGAAGAACATAGCTAAAATGCATAATCTAGTTAATCTAGTCAACTACTATTATATTATTCATATTAATTATGATTTTATTCATTCTTAATAGACATTTTTGGTTTATTTTAGTTTGTGCAATACAGCATTGTAAACTCACAAGGAATTTTGAGTAATGCAAACCTTGTTAAATCCTCCACTGGAGTTCTAATCTAAAACAAACAGTGTTCTGACAGAATCTACTGAATTATCACAAAAACCATACAAAGGTATTGCCGGAAATACTGTAGGAGGTATCTATACCTTCAAAATTCTATTTGGTGTGATAAAAAATAGGAGCTAAAGATGGATTTGCTCTATGGTGTGCATGTTGGAAAAGCTTTGAGACTGAGAAAACACATTTGAAAAAGATCTCATGAAACATCTTCCCTTGGCATCTGTCCAATATCAAATCTAATTTGGGAATGGCAGCTGCAAGAGCAACAAATACACAAAACATCACATTTTAGAATGGTTGTTCTCTATATTTCTTTTCAAATAATGTATTCTATGTAAAATTATGTAAATCATAATTGTTCCTAATTTTCCACCTGTATGCATTTACTGTTTATGTATCTGTGTCTGTATGTCAGTGGCTTTGCACTAGACTATCCTCCATTAAAGGTCTGCTTGCCAGTATTCTTTTCTGCCCACATGCGGTCATGTGCAAATGTACAAGAAGCACATCCAATGGCTTAATTTAAAGATTTGCAGCCAAAGAAGAAATGTAAAGTCATATTACAGAAAAAACTAGAAGAAAGTCTTAGCTGCTTTGGAAAAATGCAGATTTTGATAATAATGAGCTTCACAATTCCAATAACTTTTACATTATTATAATGCATAAAATATCACAAAGATTTTAAAACAGTGCACAAACAACGAAGCAAGATGTCGAATGGTTCTTTAGAAAATTACTGCACCTGATCAGTATAGTGACGCCCACATCCTCACAGGTCTTGTAAACACGCGCCCAGGTGTCCTGAATGATGCCTCGCTCCACATCTGAAAGCGGCTGTGGTCTCTCCCTCCCCTCTGTCTCGTCATCCTCTTTCTCTTTCTCCATGCCACAGACGCACCACGGGGTACTTGCACCTGAAGCAGGCACAGACGGTGGAATGAGAGGTGGTGGTGGTGGAGAGGAGCGACGAAGTTGGCGGAGGGGGCAACAGAAACGCAGGGCAAGAGAGTAGAGAGTGTGCATCCGCCCCCCTCTCACCCTGTGCCCCTCACTCCCCTGAGCAGGCAGGATGATTTCACTACTGACAATCGCTCGATGAATAAATCTGCTGTCACTGTATACCCCTTCTCTGTGTGCTTTTCCGTTCCTTGTCTTCGAAGCTGCTCAGGTTTTTGTCTACCCTCTAACACAGATGTTGTCTGTGCTTGGAACTTCTGGATTTGTAATGACCTCAGATATGAAACGTGTGGAAGAGAAGGAGGGAGCTAAAGAGCAAAAGGGAGGAGTGACAGGAAGAAAGAGAGAGAGAGAGAGAGAGAGAGAGTGAAAATTCTTGCTCCCCATCAAGCCTTTCCAATCTGTGCATTTACACTCACAGATTCCAGGCACACAGAAGCATACCTTCAACAATCACATTCTTTAAAAAAGGTATAATTATGAATATTAAATCTATTACACAAGATAAAATACACATAGGTTCAGACAAAGATATTGTCATGAAAGTATACATTTTTAATAATTCTATTATTATTATTACCATTATTATTATTATTCATTGAGCCAGAAAAAAAAGGATCTAGATACAGAGAGGGTCAGTCATGCCTAAAGAATGAAAAGGATTACTTCTCATCAAGATGTTCTACAAAAATAAAAATAACAAACGAACAGCAATAAAAGTTATATAATCTTTTTTTGGGGGAAAAAACAACAATCTGAGAACAGATTATTAAAAGACTACTGTTTAAGACTAAATAACTACTTTCTACTAAAACTACTTTCTTACAGAAATATGCCGACGTACCTTCGCCCTAATGAACTGATAACCACAGCTCAAAATAACATATTTATTATTTCAACCATATTTACTTATTTTCATTTTTCTTTATTACAAACATAACAAATATATTTTTAAATGCAGAGTAATAAAACAGGGGACTGACATAAAACATAAACAATTTAATCTGTCACTTAATTCACAATCACCATGAGGTACCAGAAGCATTACCGTAGCAAGCATGAAATGCAGGGAGATAGAAACAAAGAGAGAGGAAAAGATACACATTTGACAGCATCTGTCAAATCCGACAAGATAATTCTAGTCATTTGTCTATGGAGCCAAAAGGGGTGAAGCTGGGCATAATTGAAGTCAACACCTTTAATAATTTAGCAAGAATCATTCAAATGGTTCAGTGAACAGAGCTTCTGTTATATTTTGTGTCTGGAGAGCCTAATAAATGAATAAATTAACTATTAGTCAGTTGAAATTTCACTGTTCTTCATCTTCTGTTATTAGTAAAAACACAGAGAAAGTGAAAGTAAAAAAGGGAGTGATCTTATAGTTATTTTGTTTATTTCTGTGTGCTAGTATTTTTAATTATGTGAGCAAAACTTGATCACTGATCAACAGAATGTCTTAGTTTGGCAAATATGAGTGAATCTCCAGTCAGGACAGAAATTAAACTTCATTATTAATTAGAGAGCAGAGTCTGTGTGAAAGAACATAAAAGTATAAAAAAGGTAACTGTATTTAAGAGGGGTCTGGATTAATCACTAAATAATAATCGCTAAATAATAACTAATGAATAACTAATGTAAATAATCTCTATTAGCTCCCAAATATGTCACTTCAAATACAAGGCTTCTATATCTAATTTCCAGTGGTTCTGATTGATTGATAGACCTTTCTTTTCCTGTCCTAGTAAAAAATAAATTAAAAAAATTGGTGAGATATACTAAAAGTAGAAATTACTGTAAATTAATTCACACTTTTAACACTTCCAACACAACTCAGCACACTTGTGTCATTTAAAATGCAATATTTAATAAAAATACTTGACTGTGTTTAAAAATGGACTGTGATTCAATTTTGTATTGGGTGTTTTAAATAAAAAATAAGTGTGGTGTATATATGGTTATATAATCGCTTTTGGTTTATCAGCCAGCACTTTACAGAACTCAACCATACAAAAATTGCATTGGGCCATTACTGTTGCTCACTAGTGGCACAATAATGACACTGCTTTGATTCAGTTCTGACTAAAAATATTAATTTGTAAACTGCACAGCAGCTTTAAAAGTAACATACTTCAGTCAGTACTATGTTTAAGAGCTGGTTGAACCAGATTTGTGTATTTGTGTAGTTCATAAAGGCTACCATTTTCATATTTTATATTACAAGCTAACCACTAGAACATTGTTTACTGGTTAGTGAGATGGTGACATGAATGGAAACTGTGATTTCAACTTTGCAGGTGAGTTGACAACATGTTTTAGATGTGGTGGTAGGAAGACAGCACCCGTTTTAAACCCAAATCATTTAATTTGATCATCTTTTGCCCTCTTGAGGATGAACGGTGCACCTGCATTCCCTTCTCTTCCAGTTATGCCAGATTTCCCGAGAAGTTGAGGTACACGTCAGAATGGAACCTGTACTGGTGAGCGGACGTGTACAGTGACCTCAGCAGTTTGTGCGTATCAGCTGACACACATACAGACGGGAAGACATGGACCGTGGTAAGGCCTGCCGTTTCGAAAAACCGCAACCGTTGAAAAGAATGGAATCTATTTAATGTATTCATAAAACTAGAATCTATATAATCTATTCTATTCAACGTTTTATTCTATTCTTGAATGTAGAATCATTAGAACCTGTTTTATTTAGATTCTCTGTAGCGATCAGATTCTCTATAATCTTTACTTTTGCATTTCGTGTCATTCTTACCTGGTATGAACGAGCTTTAAAATCCTTGGCTGCACAGTTGGGAGTGTGTCAGTAATCAATAAAGCACCACGACACTATTTATTATAGAAAATGTGTCTAATAAAAAGTAATTTAAGTCAAAATAATGGTCAAAACTCTAAATAGTAATGTACAAAGGATAAGCCATGGGCAATGTAATCACAGTTGTGTTTCTTTACTAATAAACGTGTGTACTATACCATTGGACTAATAGTGCGTTCAAGTCCTCCTAGGAAGTTCGTATTTTGCGAGTTGGGAAGTTGTGTGTATGACGTCAGCTGCGTTCAAATCACTTTCGTTGGAGCAAGATGGCAGTGTATCTTCTCTTGATTAACTAAGTAGGCAGCAATTATCAAATATTAATTATCGTAATACAGCAAAGTTTTTGAACTCTACTTATAGAAAATGAAGAACAAATAAAGTGCATTAGGTGTGCTTTGCTTTTTAATGATTTTTAAGTAGTGTTTTTAAAAATTAATTTATGAAGCCACTGCAATATATATATATTAATATTAAAATTTTATTATATTGTATGCATGGAATTACAGTAGCTTATTTTGTTGCACATAAAAACACTGACAATGTCACTCCCCACTTCCCAAATCATGATTACGAGCTTGTCGCATTAAAAGTGCTTTGTTCTCAGAAAGAACAGGTCTCATGAGGACATTAGTCATTAATTCGAAATTTTTTTTTGTTATTTCGAGATACTAAGTCAATATTTCGAGAAAGTTTCTCGTTATTTCGACATACTAAGTCAATATTTTGAGAAAGTTTCTTGTTATTTCGAGATACTAAGTCAATATTTCGAGTAAGTTTCTCGTTATTTTGAGATACTAAGTAAATATTTCGAGAAAGTTTCTCGTTATTTCGACATACTAAGTCAATATTTCGACTTAAATAATCTTTTTTTTCTCAACTGTGGTGGAAACGGGCTTCCATAGTATCCTAATCCTGAACACACATCAGACACTTTTGGCAGAATGCTAATGAATGCTTGCGTTATTCAGCCTGAGGATGGCACTCCAATGATGATTGACAGACTTCACACAACAAATGCTTTGAATACCATTTTAGAATCACATTAACATAGTATTTATTACCCCAGAATATTGTTTTAGGATACTACAAGTTGTGTATTCCATTGAGGAAGACAAAGTCATGTCTCAGAACAAACAAAACAAACACAACAGAACTAAAGGCAATTCACATTAGCACGTTTAGACTAAAGGGTTTATACTTTCATTAATATCATAAGCTACTCTACATAGAAAGAAAAGACATGCCAAAAAGCTAGTTACTGAGCTAGTTACTGAGCTAGTTACTGACATGACCTAGCTAGTTACTGCAGACACATAGCTGAAGCAGACTTATAGCATTAGTTTATATGCGGTAATGTGAAAATAAGCGGGGCAGCCAGAAATCTGCCCCAACAGCAGTTCCATTCTTCTCTAAAGTTTTACATTTGATCAGTACATGGCTGAAAAATCCATTTTAATGTATCCTGCTTAATTTAGAACTTAAAATAGTTTAGAAAACTCGACAAATATTTGTTGCAAAATTAATTCAGTGTATATATGTAGCGGACTTCTTTCAGCACCACAAACGACTCGCTGACATCAAGCTTTTTGGGGGATGATTCAGTAATTTATTCAAAGAGGACAGTCAACACACACTCTCAGCAACTCACTCTTTTCTTCTGGCTGTTTCTCTTCAGTCACAGACTGTTCTGAGCACATTTCAATTCACATATACAGTATTTTACACTCACATACATTCAACCCAAACTCTATCTCTTAATCATTAAACTCAGTTACATACAAGAAGAAATAAAATCAAAAATCACATTAACAATACTTCATAACATTAATATAATGGTGAACATTCTACTAGATCGTATAGTGTTTTTTTGGTTCACATACCTGCAATTTATTAAAAGAGTAAACATACACTCTCTCAGCTTTACTTTTCTTCTCTCTCAGCTGAAGAATGCATGGAAAAGACTTGTTAAACAATGTCCTCTTGAACAGTGACTGCAGTTCAACTTAATACACAAAACATGAAAATGACAGTAAACATATAATTTAACATTACCCATGAAATCACATATATCTGCAATACTAACACACATTTACACAAACAGAATCCACCGAAATGATAAGTAGAAACTTATTCAACAGAGAAACCCGCGTTTTCCCATGTTTCTGTAACCAATATTCACAACATACATCCATAACAATATAAAAATAAAATGAAAATAAACGTATTTCTTTTTAAGACACTTAAATGTTTGCTGGAATAGACAGCAAAACTCTCAACACAACATATAGAGGTCTTTGGTTGGATAAATATTTTGGTGCCCATACAGGTGAACCTCGGCTGAACACAGGCTATTTTTGCTGTACAAGTAAATATAAGTTCAAATATTTATATTTAATGCATATTTATATTATATATGCATTACTTTAATTACAAGACATGTTTAAAGTCAAGTCAAGTCACCTTTATTTATATAGCGCTTTTTACAATGTAGATTGTTTTAAAGCAGCTTTACAGGAAAAACAAAATAAACAAAGTTTGTTTGGCTGAACAGAAGCCCCAAAAGAGCAGGTGAATCAATACAATTGATGAATTTTAAGTGTTAAGTTTCCCCAACTGAGCAAGCCATAGGCGACAGCGGCAAGGAACCAAAACTCCGGCAGGTGACGTAACGAATGAAGAATAGAATGGAGAAAAAACCTTGGGAGAAACCAGGCTCAGTTGGGGACCAGTTCTCCTCTGGCCAACAGCCAAACCGTGCATGATTATTATACAACAATTCAAGTCCAATATGAAGTCCAATTTGGTCCGGTTAGAGATGGGTTCATGATCGTCACAGGGGAGGGTCCAGTAGAGTCACAGTCTCTGCAGACACCCCAGGGCAGTGCTGTGCTCGTGTCCAGGTCCTTCATCTGATCTGGATACGGCCCGGATCCAGCTGCCCACGGTAACCTCGGAATAAACAGAGACCAATATCAGCGTAGATGCCATTCTTCTTCTGATGTATCGAGTACATCAGGTGTTATGGGAATGTTCCCGGTTTCCGGCTTATCTAAATTATGCAGCCTAACAATCATTTTACATGATTTGGATTAAAAATTTATGTATAATGTGTTATGTGTATGCCAGGTTGAAGAGATGTGTTTTTAGTCTACATTTAAACTGACAGAGTGTGTCTGCTTCCCGAACTGTAATAGGAAGACTGTTCCAGAGTTTAGGAAAAGGATCGCCCGCCAGCAGTTGACTTTGATATTCTAGGTATTATAAGCTGGTCAGTACTTTGGGATCGCAATAGACGTGAAGGACTATAATGTGTTAAGAGATCGCTCAAGTACTGTGGAGCTAAACCATTTAATGCTTTGTAAGTAATTAGCAAGATTTTAAAATGTATTCGGTGTTTAATAGGAAGCCAGTGCAGGTTTGACAGAACTGGGCTAATATGCTCATACTTCCTGGTTCTAGTAAGAACTCGAGCTGCTGCATTTTGCTCGGAATTTGTTTATTAAGCGTGCAGGGCAACCACCTAGTAAAGCATTACAATAATCTAGCATTGAACTCATGAACGCATGAACTAACTTTTCCGCATTTGTCTTAGATAGCATACGTCGCAATTTAGATATATTTTTAAGATGGAAGAATGCCATTTTACAGATGCTAGAAACATGGCTTTTAAATGGCCCAGGTTTCTAACTGACGACGAAGACTTGACAGAGCAGCCATCGAGTATTAGGCAGTAATCTAGATTATTATGTGCTGAACTTTTTGGTCTAATAATTATAATCTCTGTTTTTTCAGAATTTAGCAGTAGAAAGTTATTAGTCTTCCAATTTTTTTTGATCAGTTATGCATTCTGTTAATTTAGTGAATTTGTTTGTTTCATCAGGATGAGAAGAAATATAGAGCTGAGTATCATCAGCGTAAAAATGAAAGCTAATGCCATGCTTCCTAATAACTGCACCCAAAGGAAGCATGTACAGGGTGAAAAGCAATGGTCCTAGTACTGAACCTTGCGGAACTCCATACTGAACCCGTGACCGATATGACATCTCCTCATTTACTGCTACAAACTGATAACGCTCAGATAAGTATGACTTGAACCAGGCTAATGCAACTCCACTAATGCCAACATAATTTTCAAGTCTATTCAGAAGGATTTTGTGGTCAATTTTATCAAATGCAGCACTAAGGTCCAGTAACACTAACAGAGAGATAAAACCACGATCGGATGATAAGAGTAACATTTGTAACTCTAATGAGAGCAGTCTCAGTACTATGATATGGTCTAAATCCTGACTGGAAATCCTCGTAGATGCTGTTTCTTTCTAGAAAGTAACATAGTTGTAAAGATATTGCCTTTTCTAGAATCTTTGACAAGAAAGGTAGATTCGATATCGGCCTGTAATTAACTAATTCTGTAGGATCAAGTTGTGGTTTTTTAATAAGCGGTTTAATTACAGCCAGCTTAAAGGTTTTTTGTACGTATCCTAATGACAAAGAAGAATTAATTATATTAAGAATAGGATCTATGATTTCTGCAAGCATCTCTTTCAGTAGCTTAGTTGGTATTGGGTCTAGCATACATGATGTTGATTTTGATGATTTAACGAGTTTAGACAATTCTTCCTCCCCAATAGCAATGAAGGATTGGAATTTTTCTTCAGGGACACTAAAATTTACTGTATTTTGGAATATTGTAGTAGACGGTTGCATGGTTATAATTTTCTCTCTAATATTATGAATTTTGCAAGTAAAGAAGTCCATGAAGTCATTAGTGCTGTGCAGATTTAAAGCATCTGGGGTTGAGGCTTTATTTCTTGTTAATTTAGTCACTGTATCAAATAAATACCTAGGGTTGTATTTGTTTTCTTCTAAGAGGGTAGAAAAGTAAGTAGATCTAGCTGATTTTAAGGCCTTTCTGAATGCAATAGAGCTGTCTTTCCATGAAATGCGAAAAACCTCTAGCTTAGTTTTTTTCCAGCTCCGCTCCATTTTTCTGGCTGCTCTCTTGAGGGCCCGGGTGTGCTCGTTGTACCACGGTGTTGGACTATTTTCTTCAATCTTCTTTAAGCGTAACGGAGCAACAGTGTCTAAAATGCTGGAAAAGAGAGAGTTTATAGTTTCTGTTGCAACATCAAGTTCTTCTAGGCTATCTGGGATGTTAAGTAGATGAAACTGATCAGGAAGATTATTTATAAAGCTATCTTTTGTGTTAGGAGTTATAGTTCTACTATATTTATAACAGGGAGTTAGTTTTTCGACTTTGCCTAAAGGTAATCTGTACGCAACTAAGTAATGATCTGAGATGTCATCGCTCTGCTGCAGAATTTGAACAGTATCAACATTGATCCCATGCGACAATATTAGATCTAAAGTATGATTACGAGAATGAGTGGGTCCTGATACATGTTGTGTAACCAATAGAGTTTAAAATGTCTCTAAATGCCAATCCCAATGCGAATCCCAATCCCAAAATATTTTGGGTGGTTGCTAGGCAGTTGCTAGGGTATCTGGGGCGGTTGCTTGGGTGTTGCTAGGTGGTTGCTAGGGTAACTGGGGTGGTTGCTAGGGTATCCTGAGTGGTTGCTAGGCAGTTGCTAGGGTATTTTGGGTGGTTGCTAGGGTATCTGGGGCGGTTGCTAGGTGGTTGCTAGGGTATTTTGGGTGGTTGCTAGGCAGTTGCTAGGGTATCCACGGTGGTTGCTAGGATGTTACTAGGTAGTTGTGAGGTCTTCTGGGTAGTTACTATGGCATTCCTAGCACAATTTAACACTTAGCTAACCACTATTAGCATGTAGCTATTCACTGCTAGCATATGTAGCATGTTGGAAGTCCTGTTTGCTAGCATGAGTCAATAGACCCAACCCCCATGTCTCTACGACACTCAGAAGCAGAGATATAGGTCTGGCTAAATGGTTGCTAGGGTTCTCTGTTTGGTTGCTAAGGAGTGGCTTTACAGCTACAGTGATGTTACTCCAAAGGCTCCCTGTGAGTATGAACGATATAAACTAACCAGAATGCCTCTACGACATTCAGAACTGAAGATATCTCACTTTGTATTTGGTTGCTAAGGTGCTCCATAATGGTTGCTAGGGCGTGGCTAGGAAGTGTTGAAGAAGTTGATGATTGGCAGTTTGCTAACCCGAGTCATACGAGCCCACCCTCAAATTTCTATGACTTTTCTAATCAGAGATAGAAGTCGATCAATTTGAATGGAAGTCTATGGGATGGGTTGCTAAGGTGCTCTAAATGGTTGCTAGGGCGTGGCTTAATAGCTTGACTGTGATCCTGAGACACTCATTGGTCACCTGAGTAAAATGAGCCCTCCCCCTTGTCTCTGTGACGCTGTGCTGCAGCTCAATTCAAAATCCATAGTTTGCCATAGTAGATGGTGTTTCATGGGACGGCCTTCCCCATTCATTTCTATGGGGCAAATTTGGGCAGCTCTAGCACCCCAGGGGTACAACTTTCACCCCATTGTGTGGTATGATTTTACAGAGGCTGTCACCCTCTTCAAATGTGGCGAGTTTCATCTTTTTACAAATTCCTCGCTCAGAGTTATTAATCGTCAAAGTTCTTCGCAATGTTAAGTCAATGGGATTTTTCGGCTGCTTTTTCGCCCCTGGGGCGAACATCGTACCCCCGATCCCTTAGAAACGATATAGCAACTAAATTCAGAACAGGCCTGTGGCCTGTTCTGATTTTGGGGCCTGTAGCACTAAAGCTGTAGGAGGAGATACTGTCAAAAAAAGGGTCTCAGAAGAAAAATAATAATAAGTTTAAGTAGCATTTCAGTAAGTTGGCTGCTTCTCAGCCAACTTAATAAGTTTATTAGAATATCAGTAAGTTGGCTGCTTCTCAGCCAACTTAATTAAACCTTTGAGCAGTACTGATCGTGTTACCATAAATTACAGCAACACCTCCTCCTTTACCTTTCAGACGAGGCTCATGTTTATAACAGTAATCTTGTGGGGTGGACTCATTTAAAGTAATATAATCGTCTGGTTTTAGCCAAGTTTCTGTCAAACACAGCACATCTACTTTATGATCTGTAATCATATCATTTACAGTAAGTGCTTTTGAGGAAAGGGATCGTATATTCAGTAACCCAAGCTTTATCATTTGTTCATTTGTGTTATATCCGTTCTTAGTTGTTTGTAAATCAATTAAATTTTTACTCTTAAACGGTTTTGAGAGATTTTTGTATTTGCTAATTCGGGGAACAGACACAATCTCTATAGGATGATATCTAGGTGAAAGAGTCTCTATGTGTTGGAATTTATCTGACCTCTGTGACGTGAGACAGCTAGCAGACGGTCGGTTTAGCCAGTTTGTCTGCTTCCTGACCTGGTCCCCAGTTAGTCAAGGTTTAGCTCTAAGACTATATGCCAAATTACTAGAGAGAAGAGCGGCACCATCCCAGGTGGGATGAATACCATCTCTTTTCAACAGGTCAGGTCTGCCCCAAAAACTTTTCCAATTGTCTATGAACCCTATGTTGTTCTGCGGGCACCACTTAGACATCCAGCCATTGAGTGAGGATAATCTGCTAAGCATCTCATAACTTCTGCGCATAGGAAGAGGGCCAGAGCAAATTACGGTGCCTGACATCGTACTTGCGAGTTCACACACCTCTTTAATATTAGTTTTAGTGATCTCCGACTGACGAAGTCGGACATCATTAGCGCCGACGTGAATAACAATCTTAGAATATTTACGATTAGCCTTAGCCAGCACTTTTAAATTTGCTTTGACGTCAGGCGCTCTGGCTCCCGGCAAACATGTGACTATGGTGGCTGGAGTCTCTATTTTCACATTCCGAGTAATAGAATCGCCAATCACTAGGGCACTTTCAACAGGTTTCTCAGTGGGTGCGTCACTAAGTGGGGAGAACCTGTTTGATGTTCTGATCGGAATGGAACAGTGGTATGCCGTCACAGTCACCCAGTCACCCAAAAGTAAAGTTTGTACTGCAACTGCACACTCAACTTGGGAACTTAGGTATCAATTATCCCCAAGCAACCAATTTTCATATCCAATTTTTAAATTGGAAATTCGTATTTACAATAATTCCGATAGCATTTGTAGGCAGCAATAATCCCAAGGTTTCGACTTGTACTTACAACTTTTTGGTGGCGATCATGTGCATTCAACTCATAAATATTTCTACATGACTTGAACTGACCATAAGAAAAGAAGTGTGAACGGACTTGCACACAATTTAAGTAATTGTATTCTCACTATAATACCAGTGCAACTAAGGTATATCAATGCTGATACAGTTTGTGAAAGAATGATCATATATGCATTTGCATGTAAAAGTTAAATAATCATCTTTTTTGTCCATATGCAGGTTTCTCACTTGCAGGACCTTCTTCTAATCCTCGTAAACGTCAGGTGCGATTTTCAGCACGTCATGACATCCTGCTCCTACGTGAGGTGATAGCACAGAACCCCTTCACTTCTAAAGAGTCAGGCCGGATCTGGGCAAGGGTGGGTGAAATTATTACTGCTACTCTACAGGACGAGAGCTTTGAAGTGGATGGACGCAGATGCAGGGAGAGGACTATGCTACTTCTCGATTATTATAAAAAACAGGACTTTGCAAGTCTTCGCAGGTTAGGAGAGGTCAACTTTACTTGTTTACCTGCCTTGAAGGTGCACTTTTTTGTATTTGAAATAAGTGAATTGAAGTAAATAAATTATTAGTACTTTATTCGTTAATGTGAGTACTTTTTCAGATGTGATGAAGATTCCAGGCTAGCGCTTTAAATTACAGACCGCAAAAACTTCTCGGGTTTTAAAATCTATGTCCAACCTGAATTAATAAAAAAAATTCAAAGAAAAACCCAACCCGAGACAGACACAATTGATTGCATTTATTTTCTAACATTACTAGATCTGACTAAACTAAGGTTATAACGATATATTGGCCATCATATTGGTATTGGCCGATAAATACTTATTTTTTATGTTATCATTAGCAACCCATGACTAGCACCGTGATATTCGCTTGTGCATTCACAGCATTTTGTGGCATTGTAAGTTTTAGTATTATGATTATTTTGTGTGTGTGTGTGTGTATATACATATACAGTGGAGTTTATGTTGGCAAATAACTCATATTACATATATTAACATATATTTTCCCACATATAACCCGCAGAAGCAGATAATCCGCACGCTCATATAGCCAGCGGGTTTTGGGTTTTGTGTAAAAAATCGTTGGCCTAACCCACACCCAAAGATTGATTAACTTTTTTGTGTAAGATCACATTTCGAATTTCAAATGTTGCTCGCATGACTTCAATTATCCATAACTGTTCAGGCTCTGTACACAGTGCTTGTAAAAAGTGTTCCCCTTCTTACATGGACTATTCCAGCCATCCCTGTCGTTCAGTGCGAAATGGACTAGTCCAAAACTTTCCATCAGAGTTCACAAAGTGACTGAGAAGGGAGCTGATGGATGCTAAAGGGAAAAGAGATCGGCTGAAGATTGTATATAGTTTATAGAGTAAAATACTGGGTATTAGTGCAAATCGTTGAGGTTTTATCGATTGTGCGTGTGCGTGCCTTACACTGTAAGTAATCACCTATCTATCGAATATACATGATAAGCGCTATTCCACCTGTGACTGCGCATGCGCTCCAGTTGTTTACCTTTTAATTCGGCCGTGCGCGCCACAGTAGGAATGCGCATGCGTAGAGCTCGTGCACGTTAGCGCCAGTGGCGTAGCCACGGGGGGGCCTGGGTGGGCCTGGGCCCCCTCATTTACATGTCCGGCCCCCTCAGATTTTCAATTGTTTAAAATCGCGACTGTGAAAACTAAAGTGAAAACACATATCGCCCGCTGCACAAGACGATCGCAACGCACCCCCAAAGTCAACAATAGCGCGATGCGGGTTATACCACAACCATTCTTGGCTGAAAGGTTAAGGTGATGGACTAGAGATCCATTGGTGTGTCCCCGCGCAGGTTCGAATTCAGCCGACTACATTATGCTCAGGCCTCCTCATTTTAAGCTGGGCCCCCTCAAAAATAAATTTCTGGCTACGCCCCTGGTTAGCGCACACATAGTTGCATATACTGTATTGAACATACACACACACCCAGTTAATCAATCGTTTGTATACTTATAACGATTTTAATATTGTTTTGTGCTTTTCTATATTTGTTTAGTTATATTTGTATTTGTATTTACAGAACCACACATCTATGCACCTTTAATAAATACCCAATTTGGATTATTCCCTGAGTGAGACATAAATCAGAGTTCTGCGTGAAATTCAAACAATAAAAAAACAAACATAAGTCAGAATCATAAGAAAAAAAGACTGCACTGTGTAGCTCGACCCTTTAAGAAAAGCGTGTTGGATGAGACGAGAAGAGCCCGCCCTCACGGCAGCACAGCCAATCACGTCTTCTTGCATGATTGACAAGTCAGACAGCCTATCAGCGCCAGCTATCAGAGTGATGGTGGAAGTACAGCTGTCAGAGTGATATTGCAAGCGCCAAAGATAACAACCCTCGCAAGAACGAAAAAGGAACATGTGTTGATGTACATGATGTGAATTATTAAATGAGATTGTACACAAAGATTGCTCACAAAATCACAAAAAACATGCGGGATGCTACGTTGGTACCCTTCGGTCAATGAAAGAAAAACTCACAATGGTCACAGAAAACACTTTATTCTGACAAAAGTTATAATAAATAAAAAGTCTATGAATGTTAACCAATTAAATTCAGACATTGCTTTTCAACCATGCTTCAACGGAATTATTTTAAAAAATAAACTCATGGAACAGGCCTAGACAAAATCTCTTTGTCTCGCTATTTTAAGGGATTGTGTTGCTTTTGTGTATTTTCAGAATAAAACATTATTAAACTATTTTAAAATGCAAATAACACTGATATATCAGCGAACATGACTGTAAAAATATAAAGCCACATAAAATATAAAAAAAACAGTGTCATGCCGTTTGGACTAGCTAAACTCACCTTCAGTCTTCCAAGGCCTCTTGAACAAGGTATTCAGAGATATGTTCCAAAGATTTGTCATCATCTATATTGAGAATATACTGATCTACTTCTATAACCTGGCTGAACACAAATTCTATAACCTGTCCTTTAATGTCTTCGAGATCATCAACTTTATTTGTCCCATCTGTTCACCTAGGTTACATAAAAGGGACTGGAAGAAAGTAGAGGCAGTAAGAAGCGGTTTAAGAACTAAAACGATTTCTGGGGTTCGCCAACTTCCAACTTCAGCCTGATTGCTTCTTCCATCACGTCACTACTCCATTTTCAGCTCAAGTCTTTATCCTGCAATCCAGCATAGGAACTGTGTTCTTTTAGCCATCAAGTTAGCTCTAGATTAATGGAGGCATTGGATGGAGGAATCTAAACATTCATTTCTGGTCATCACTGATCATCAAAACATGGAGCATTTCCAAACTGCATGCCATCTTAATTCTCGCCAAGTACAGGGAATTCTACGTTATTCACACGTGTCGACTTCAAACTCACTTACTGTCACATAATAGGTCTTTTAACGATCAGATTACTGCCACCCCAGAGCAGAGCCTGCTCCTCCAGGATGTCCTGAGGGGCACACTTACATCCCATTTTACTGGCGTGTAACCCTATGGATTCATCGCCTGGATCTGGGCATACGGATAACTAGCAGACCCTCTCGCTCCTCCATAAACATTACTGCTGGTCTAGCATGATCCATGAGAAAGTAGAGGCAGTAAGAGGTGGCCTGAACTCTCCTCCCTTAAAGAATTATAGCGGTTCCTGGTGTTTGCCAGCTTCCAACTTCAGCCTGATTGCTTCTTCCGTCATGTCACTACTCCATATACAGCCCAAGAATCCAGTAGGCACGAAAGCTTACGCCCAGCTGATGGATACCTTTTACATTTTATATTTTTTCATTTGGCCAACGCTTTTAGGCAAAGTGTCTTACATAACATTCAAGAAACACATTGACATTCTAATCAGTTCTTGCTTTCCCTGGGATTAAAACCCATGACCATAGCGTTATACTGTAAGTGCCTCGCTCTTCCATTTGAGCTACAGGACAGCTAGTAACATAGAAAAATGCATTTTTGGTAAAGCTAACAAGTATTGACAAAAGTATTATAAAAATGAATGTATGAATGAAATTGAATTGACTTGAAAGAGCCATTGGATTGTTGGTTACTGTACCCAATCTGACAATACAATTAGAAGAGCCATCACATAGAAAATGTGCGTTAAAAGTTTCATTTGTGCTTTCTACCCACTGTGCTTGATGTCATCATTAAAAACTTCAGACCTCTTTACTGCAGTATTATGAAGTTATGGACCCAAGAATTGGAAAAATGTGACATTACAGTTAAATGAGAAATTGCATTGCTTAACCATTTGAAGGTGCTATATCTCAGATTCCCTTGAGGGTTAGTTAAAAGTAGCATTTGCATCTTATACCAAGTGTGCTTGATAGTTATAGTGTACAATTTCAGACCTTTTTACTGTAGCACTTTGAAGCTATGTACCCATAAGCTTGACAGATGTGACAATAAAATTATAGGAGAAATTTCATTATTGGTCTAAAAGGGTTAGATTAGCCCATTGCTAGAAACGGCTAAGATTATGTATGTAACCCTAGTTCCCTGAAGAGGAAACGAGATGCAAAACGCTATGGGAACGCTTTAGCATGAATCGTAAAGCACAAATCGATTGCGTGAATTATGACGTCATGAACCAGGAGGATAAAGGTGCGGCCGAAGTTAGAAGCGGCAACTTAGACAGTGTCTGGCAGGCACGTAGGAGTGAAACGTAGCTCACTACATGAGCACCTATGTTCCTGAGCATACTCGAGGTCTAACTGGTAGAACCTCAAGAGAGTATGCGGAGAGGACCAGCCTGTCGCATCACAAATGTCCGCAATTGATACTCCTGCTAAAAGAGCGTTAGAGGCAGACACACTCCTAGCAGAGTGGGCAAGGACCACCAGAGGGGAAAATTGTCCAACCGACTCATGGGCAACTGAGATAGCCTCAAGTAACCACTTGCTCAAAATCTGTTAGTTGTTGGAGCTCCATCGAGGGCCCAGAAGCAACAAAACGGATGAGACTTGTAACGTGGGTGAGCCACGTTAGTGGACTTGAACAACTCCTAAGCTTAGGTGATGGAAGAAAGAGGAAGGTCTTCAACAGAGCTTTAAAGTCAGAAACTTGACGGGACCTTCTCAAAGGTTTAATAGGTGGCCTGGGATAAGCCCTGGAGCACCAGAGACAAATCCCGGGTCAAACCGTATTGTGTACTGCTGGCCTCAGTTAGCCAAAAAGGAAATGTGTAAGTAATAGGTCTTTCCCAATTGAAATACCAACCAAAGGTATGTGGTAAGCACTATGGCAACCACGTAAACCTTCAGGGTAGAGGGGTATAACCCTGCACTGAATCTGTCTTGCATGAACTCCAGCATGGTGCCAACATGACAGGTAACTGGGTTCAACTGCCTCTCACCACACCAGGAAGTGAAGAGTTTCCACTTCAGGGCAAACAGTTTCCTCTTGGATGGAGCTGGAGTGGAGAATGGTCTTTACAAACTCGGTTGAGAGACCAGAGTCTATGAGCTGGGCCCCCTATGTTGAGTCTATGTTGTGGGCCTACATGCCTACATCGGGGGTGGAGCCTTGGCCCCTGGCTCGACAGGATGTCTGCTCCCAAATTCTGAGTCCCCGGGAAATTAACTGCTTGAAGAGAGAGCAGTTTCCTTTGGGACAAGAGGAGGATCTGTCATGCCAACTTGTAAAGCGGCACTATTCGTCAGTAGGTCGAGGAAGATTCACTGGCCGATATGGAATACTAGCGGCTACAGGCTCAAGCTAAAGAAGCCCAGCGTATGCAACAGGAATCCCTCCTGTGACTACACATCTGCTGCAGCCCCCAGTGTTCAGCTCTCAGGCTTCAGCAGTGCCTCCTACTGGCCCTCCACGTGCTCCACCCCTTTTATGTTTACCCTTTACACATGATGGTCATTCAGCATATCCTGTTACAGAGCTACTGTTAGCATCAGCGTATGGCATTCCACTACTGAAGTTGCTGGTGTTTGAAAGTGGTCATGAAAGTGATTTTGCCTTGTTAAAGTTGGCATTGGAAAATTTGTTGAGCAATCACAGCCATCTCAGTGAACAATACAATACCTTTTGAACCTTGAATCATCATTGTCTTCATCATTTGTAACACTGAGAGTGTTGGTATTGTGTAGAGCAGTGGTCCCCAACTCCCAGGCCGCGGACCGATTTTGCGGACCGGTCTGTGGAGAAAATGGTACCGGGCCAGGGATCGAATTCGCGGACCGGTCCATGAGCGGCTGCAAGCGGCTGTGGCGCTGCAGCTTTGGCGGTGAGGAGGTGTGTCAAAATTCTTTCCCCAAAATGTCCAAACGAAACAAAAGCAAAAATAATCTTCTTCACCGCTGACTCCTCAAAGGTTGTGTCGTTCTGTCACGAACTGATACGGGAGGACTCAAGTGCAAGTAAAAGGATGATTTATTAACAAAAAGTAAATAAACAATTATACAACAGAAACACCCACGAGGGGGGAAAACATAACATAACCAAAGAACGTAAGTTGAACATAAAACAAATCGGGATTTCGGGGCAGGGAACATGACAGGAATCACGAGCAAGGAAACACATTAATGACAACGGCGCAATGCCGGACAGCAAAGTCAAGTCAAGTCACCTTTACTTATATAGCGCTTTTTACAAGACAGATTGTTTCAAAGCAGCTTTACAGTGGTCACATGAAAACATTATAAACAAAGTTTGTTTGGCTGAACAGCAGCCTTAAAAGAGCAGGCAAATTAATACAATTGATGAATATTAAGTGTTAAGTTTTGATTATTGATTTATTTGATTGATTGATAGTTTGATTATTATATTGATAATTCAAGTCTAATATTAAGTCTAATTTGGTCCGATTGGAGATCGGACCAATCTCTTGGGTTCATGATCTACACAGGGGACGGTTTAGTAGAGTCATGGTCTCCGCAAACATTGCGGTGCAGGTGCAGGTCCTTCATCTGATCTGGATACGGCCTGGATCCGGCTGACCACGGTAACCTCGGAATAAACAGAGAACAATATCAGCGAAGATGCCGATATCAAATACATCAGATGTTATGGGAATGTTCCCGGTTCCGGCTGACCTAAATTAGGCAGCCTAACTTTGACTTGACTTTGACTTTGACTAACAATCGTTTTACATGATTTGGAATAAAAATGTGTGTATAATGTGATAATAAACCAAAATGCTCGTACACCAAAACAACTTCCCCCATAAGAACGCACTAAAAATCAATAAATTCGTTCCACACGACCATAAATGACCATTTTAAATATTTTTTTGGTTTTAACCAATTAATTACATTTAAAATTATAACCATTAAGATCTCATATAAATACTAATTAAGTGTTTTTAGAGTTTAACTGTCATTATTAACTATTTACTGTAACACGCACTTTACCTCTTCACTGCTGGCATGATCGAGACGAGAGGAGAGGGGAGGGGGGGTGGGGTGTTACTGCTTATATATTTCACTACATTGTAGCATTGCTTCTTTTAATAACCAGACAGGTTCCTTCTCATTCAGAGATTTTATTGAGAACTATCGGATTGCGGTTCTGGCTTCAACCCACGTCATACATAACAGAAGAATCAAAACTATCTCTGATTCGGAGCTCTCTCTCTCTAATCCCTCAGAACTCCACTGTTAACTTAACACTTATTGAACACATCAGATTAACTAGTTCCTTCAACATTTGTAACGATATTACAACGTGAAGAATAGCGATCACAATTAATGCAACAACACGAGGTAAAACCGCTGTAAATCACTTATGTATATGATCTGTACAGAGTTATGACTGTTATAGTATGCTGTTCTCTAAAAGTGTATGGCCCTTTAAGAACGTCATTGGGTGTGTTGGACTGTGAACACTCGTGAGTGTCATTAGTATGCAATGTGTGGTGTTGGTAACATGCTCCATTAATAAAGTTTCATCCCATCATATTCAAATGTAATCATATTCACAACAACTTATAAAATAATGCACTGTGGTGAATGAGAGAATGAACGAATTAAGGGGTGATAAAGGGATCTTTTCGATCAAAACTGCGCATGGGTGAGGGAAATTTTTTCTCGTACACCGATACAATGCTCGTACACCGATTCAACCCTCCATGCTCGTACACCGATTTGCTCGTATACCAAGTCGCTCGTAAACCGAGGTATTACTGTATTTTTAAGATGGAAGAATGCCGTTTTACAGATGCTAGAGACATGACTTTCAAATGAAAGATTGGTATCAAAGAGCACACCCAGGTTTCTAACTGACGACGAAGACTTGACAGAACAGCTATCGAGTGTTAGGTAGTAGTCTAGATTATTACGTGCGGAACTTTTTGGTTTAATAATTAGAATCTCTGTTTTTTCACAATTAAGCAGTACAAAGTTATTAGTCATCCAATTTTTTATATCAGTTATGCATTCTGTTAATTTAGTGAATTGGTACGTTTCATCAGAATGAGAAGAAATATAGAACTGAGTATCATCAGTGTAACAGTGAAAGCTAATGTTATACTTCCTAATAATTGCACCCAAAGGAAGCATGTACAGGGTGAAAAGCAATGGTCCTAGTACTGAACCTTGAGGAACTCCATACTGAAGCCGTGATCGATATGACATCTCCTCATTTACTGCTACAAACTGATAACGGTCAGATAAGTATGATTTGAACCAGGCTAATGCAACTCCACTAATGCCAACATAGTTTTCAAGTCTATTTAGAAGGATTTTGTGGTTGATTGTATCAAATGCAGCACTAAGGTCCAGTAACACAAACAGAGAGATACAACCACGATCGGATGATAAGAGCAAATCATTTGTAACTCTAATGAGAGCAGTCTCAGTACTATGATATGGTCTAAATCCTGACTGGAAATCCTCGTAGATGCTTTTTCTTTCTAGAAAGGAACATAGTTGTGAAGATATTGCCTTTTCTAGAATTTTTGACAAAAAAGGTAGATTTGATATCGGCCTGTAATTAACTATTACTGTAGGATCAAGTTGTGGTTTTTTAATAAGCGGTTTAATTACGGCTAGTTTAAGGGTTTTTGGTACGTATCCTAATGACAAAGATGAATTAACAATATTAAGAAGAGGATCTATGATTTCTGGAAGCATCTCTTTCAGTAGCTTAGTTGGTATTGGGTCTAGCATACATGTTGTTGATTTTGATGATTTAATGAGTTTAGACAATTCTTCCTCCCCAATAGCAATGAAGGAGTGGAATTTTTTTACAATCAGTGCTTTTGAGGAAAGGGATTGTATATTCAGTAACCCAAGCTTTATCATTTTTTTCATTTGTGTTATATCTGTTCTTCGTTGTTTGTACATCAATTAAATTTTTACCCTTAAATGGTTTTGAGAGTTTTTTGTATTTGCTAATTCGGGGAACAGACACAGTCTCTATAGAATATCTAGGAGAAAGAGTCTCTATGTATTGTAATTTATCTGACCTCTGTGACGTGAGACAGCTAGCAGATGGTCGGTTTAGCCAGTTTGTCTGCTTCCTGACCTGGGCACCAGTTAGTCAAGGTTTAGCTCTAAGACTATGTGCCAAATTACTAGAGAGAAGAGCGGCACCATCCCAGGTGGGATGAATACCATCTCTTTTCAACAGGTCAGGACTGCCCCAAAAACGTTTCCAATTGTCTATAAACCCTATGTTTTTCTGCGGGCACGACATAGACATCCAGCCATTGAGTGAGGATAATCTGCTAAGCATCTCATCACTCCTGCGCATAGGAAGATGGCCAGAGCAAATTACAGTGCCTGACATCGTACTTGCGAGTTCACACACCTATTTAATATTAGTTTTAGTGATCTCCGACTGGCGTGAATAACAATCTTAGAATATTTACGATTAGCCTTAGCCAGCATTTTCAAATTTGCTTTGACGTCAGGCGCTCTGGCTCCAGGCATACATGTGACTATAGTGGCTGGAGTCTCTATTTTCACATTCCGAGTAATAGAATCGCCAATCACTAGGGTACTAACAAACAGGTTTCTTCTCACGGTGAGCCTCTGCTGACTCACCAAACGATGAAGCATTTATACTTTTTTAATTTTTTTATGTTTATTCAAATATTTATTAAACGTGAATCTTTATTTTCACCAAAAAGTCTTAGTTCTGCTATTGTAAGCTTGTTTTGCAAATGCAAGCAATATATGTAGTAATAAAATATAGATGACAGACCTGCTTTACCAGAATTGCTTTGAAGTTGTGCATCTTCAGGAGCGGAGCTGGATACAAAATTAGAAAAAAAAAATTGTGCTCCTGTAGACGCACACAGCAAGTATAAATCATGCTTTGCATTGGTCGGTTGGGCTTTCAGTGCAGAGAAAAGTGCTTTTAAATGCTGAAATCAGGAATTACCACAAAGTTTAATTGAAGTGCTTATAACATTAAGTAAAATTATTCAGGTTGAATTGGATGGCTTTTGTGCATACCAAAGTTATTAGATATGAGTTTTTGATATTCAGGTTTGGTACGGAGCGCCTATATGCACAGAAAGAAGACCTACTGCACGAAGTGTTGGAACTGGAAGCGGAGAAGAATCTTCTGGCAAGTGAGGAAAATAAATACCAAGATGAAGACCTCAGGAAGAGAACATTGGGGGAATTATCATTACCTGAGCCTGACAAATCCACTGTCCTGTCAGTAACAGGTCCACCTGCTGGTAAGGAGCTTTTTGTTCAGAAATTATTAAAACCACATAGATCATTAAACAACATACAGTCTGAAGATTGTTAGTTTTTATTTAAACACATCTGTGAAATATTTAACAGTGATAGTAAGCCCAGAACATGAAGAGCAGGAGGAATCTGAGCTCACAGCTCCTACAGCCAAACGGCCATGTCAGTGCTGCTGCCAAACCTATTCTGAGATCCTGAGCTTTCTTGAAAAGCGATTTGAAGCGGAGCAGAGTCTGCGAGAGGAGGAGATGGCACTGAGAAGAGAGGAGCTAGAAATCCAAAGGAGTAAGATTGCCCTGGATCGAGAACGTCTTGGAGCAGAGAGAAAAGAGCGGGAACAACGGTTTGAGCTGGAGAGTCAGGAAAGGCAGGTCATACTGGACTTGTTAAAAGAGAAGGTCCTAAAGAATGAACGGAACTCAGACTGAAATTAGACATTTTTCCTCTTAGTCTTTGATGTTGGACTATTCTTCTAACCAATGCTAGTATTTAACTTTCCATGTATGATTTGGTCTCTGTATATTATTTTCTATATGAAAAGAATATACAACATGGTAATATATTTGATTGTTATAGCATTTGATGCAATGGATATAAATGCCTAGAGATATATTCTACATTCTATAGATCAGTGGTCCCCAACCCCCGGTCCGCGGCCCGGTACCGGACGAAGTGCCACCGGGCCGCGGATCGATTTCGCGGACCGGTCCGTCGATGAAATGGTACCGGGCCGCGCATTCGCGGACCGGTCAATGAGCTGCTGCAAGCGGCTGTGGCGCTGTGACTATGGAGACGTTTGAACAGTCTCGCTTGCGGCACCGGTCCGCGGCAAAATTATCACACGTTTACCGGTCCGCGCCACAAAAAAGGTTGGGGACCACTGCTATAGATCACCTGATAGAACACTGACCCCTAGTTTTAAAGACAAGAATAGTTCTAGACTAGAATGCATGTTTGAGCTGTTGAGTATGGGATCTACATCTCGCCAAATGTACTGTTGTCAAGGATAAACAATGTGATCGTGGATAAAAATATATCTAGTGTGAATTGAAATATTAAGTGCATTAAAAAAAAATAACAAGCATGAATCAAAACTTAAACAAATCAAAACACAAAGCATAAACAAATTAAAAACTATACTGTGCACAAAGCGTAAACTTGTTTATGTGTTCTTGTTTCTGTGTTCTTGTTTCTGTGTTCTTGTTTCTGTGTTCTTGTTTCTGTGTTCTTGTTTCTGTGTTCTTGTTTCTGTGAACAGTAAAAGAGAATCCGATAATGGCTCCCTTTCTTCAACGGCAAGTAAAAATCCGGCAGACAAAAGGGTTTAACAGATAACAGAGAGAAGGCTGAAATCTCCAATGAAACCATTTTGGAGACAATTTTAAAGACCAAACCTGAGATGGAAGCAAAGATGGAGGAGGCTGTTGACCTCGATCATAGGCTGGGAAGGAGGATGTCACGGAACGAATGAGAGGAGGACTCAAGTGCAGGGAAAGAATGATTTCATAATAAAAAAGGAATATAAACACACAAAAGAAATACCCACGATGGGGGGGGGGGGGGGGGGGGAATGATAACTAAACAAGACATTCGACATGAGCATAAACAAATCGGAAGCCAAGGCGGGGAATCAGGAACCAGGGAGACAATGAACATTGAAACATCCAGAATGACAACACGACACAGGACAGCAAACACACCAGGATTAAATAATAACAGCTGACAACACTCAAGGGAAACAAGGTAACAAGATTTACAATCACAACACACAAAAAAGGGGCAGTGTCAGAGCTCTGTCAAGCAACACACTAAAACCCAAACTTAGGTGACAGAACCCTGATACACACCCCTCTAAAGGGACGGCACCTGGCGTCCCTACATGAACTTCAGACGAAACAGCACCACAAGACAACACAAGAAATGAAAAACAAACTGACATGAAACCAGGGGAGGGAGGGAGAACATACCAACAACAATAAATTCTCAATAAGGAAGAAAAAGTCAATAACAGAGTCTGGGAGTGATCAAACAAAATAAACAGTCCTCAACATCTTTATAAAAGTCCAACCAGGGTGGTGCCAAATGGGTGAGTCAGGTAGGGTCCGGCGGATCAGGCGGGGCCGGCGGGTTGAGCCAGGTGGGCTCTGGCAGAACAGGCGGGTTGAGCCAGTTGGGCTCCAGCAAGGCCGGCAGGTTCGGCGGATCTGGCAGGACCGGAGGGTCCGCCCACAAGAGTTCAGGGCCCGGACGCAAAAGTTCACGGGCGGCTGGCGAGTCGGACAGCAAGGGTTCAGGGTCGCCCGGCAAGATGGGCAGCAAGGGTTCAGGGTCGCCCGGCAAGACGGGCAGCAAGGGTTCAGGGTCGCCCCGGCAAGACGGGCAGCAAGGGTTCAGGGTCGCCCAGCAGGGCGAGCAGTCTCGGTGGCGCCGGCAGGGCGAGCAGCTTAGGGGCAGCCTCCGGGATGGAGTCAAGGCGGGGAATCAGGAACCAGGGAGACAATGAACATTGAAACATCAAGAATGACAACAACAGGACAGCAAACACAAATAAATCTATTAAATAGGGACACATGAGGGAAGATAACGAGCTGAGAACAGCTGACAACACTCAAGGGAAACAAGGTAACAAGATGGGCGGGGTTTACAATCACAACACACAACAAAGGGCCAGTGTCAGAGCTCTGTCAATTAGGCGGCGCTAGGCGGCTGGACTGTGACTGGTTCATTGATGGAAGGAAGTAGCGTTGTAGCAGGAAGTGATTCGGATATGGAGGATGAAGCGTATGGCGCGGAAGGAAGAGGTGGGAGGAATTTGAAGTGGACGGTGGTGAAAACAAGAAAAAAAAGAAAGAATAAGAGTTGGGGTGAGAGTTCGGAAACAGATTGTGATAAGGAGCAGCGTGCAACCGGACCAAGGGAGGCAGAATATAAGGTGCTGTTGAAGTTTATGTCTGATGATGTTGGTGTAATCAATCCTTTGAATATCACCAAAGCTATTATGGAATCGATAGGTCAAATTGACAGTGCAAAAAATCTGAGGGATGGTAAATTGCTGATCATATGTAAGGATAGTAACCAACAAAAGGCAGCGCTTGGACTAAATACATTACTTGGCCAGAAGGTCAGTTGCACAGTGGTAGAACGAAAGAAATGGGTTAGAGGAGTGATATATGGTGTTCCTACTGATATAAAGGTTGAAAAAATCCAAAAAGGGATAAAAGGAGCTGTAGTGAAAGAGGTGAGACGACTAAAATGTGTACGGGACAAAGAAAGGGTTGACAGCCTTTCGGTGTTGTTGAATTTTGAGGAAGACAAATTGCCCGAAAGAGTTTATATCGGATTTCTAAGCTATACAGTTAGACCTTATGTTCCTCCTCCTCTGAGGTGTTATCATTGCCAAAAGTATGGACACGTTGCAGCTGTGTGTAGAGGGAAACAACGATGTGCCAGATGTGGAGGAAATCATGAGTACGGTAAATGTGAACAAGATGTGAAGCCAAAGTGTTGTAATTGTGGTGGGGAACACAGTGCAGGTTATGGGGGTTGCAAGTACAGGAAAGAAGCTGTGAAAGTTCAGAATGTAAGAGTGACAGAAGGTCTGACTTATGCTGAGGCTATTAAAAAGGTACAGAAGTCAAATCCTAAGAGAGATGATAGAAGTGAACTGAGTCTTCCAGATAACGAAACAGTCCAAAGCAGAGTAAACACGAATGAAAAACTAATGATAGTGGACAAGAGGGCTTTTGTTTCATTTATGGCTGAGGTAGTGAACTGTTCTGCGCAAACAGAGAGTAGAACGGAAAGGATCAAAATTATCATTAGAGCTGCAGAGAAGTATCTGGAGGTTGAGGGTATAACAGTAGAACAGATTAATGATAAGTTAAAGGTGCAAATGGCAAGTTCACAGGCATCATGTGGTGGATCCTAATGGTGTTCTTGATTTTACAGTGGAATGCAAGGAGTTTGATTGCAAACGGTCAAGAATTTAAAAAGTATATTGATGAACAGAACAACAAGCCACATGTAATCTGTATTCAGGAAACATGGCTTAAGCCTCATTTAGATTTTAAAGTGCAGGGTTATAGTATTGTGCGTAGGGATAGGACTTCGGGAGTAGGAGGGGGAGTGGCTACGTTTATAAGGGAGGGAGTGAAATTTAGAAAGTTAGAAGCAAGCATTGAGTATGAAGTATTAGAAGTTGAAGTGTGGGCTGGGGATCAGAAGTTAAGAGTTATAAATTATTATAATCCATGTGGAAAGTTAAGCAGAGATGTTTTGCTGGAAATTAGGGGAGTGAATTATAATAGTATGGTTTGGTGTGGAGATTTTAATGGGCATAATACACTATGGGGGAGTGGAGGTAATGATTCAAATGGAAGGATCATTGAGGATATGTTAGATGAGTGTGACTTAGTGTGTATTAATGATGGAAGGGCTACAAGAGTTGATTTAGCAAAAGGGAAGTTTTCTGCAATAGACTTAACCATTGTTTCTGGAAATCTGGCAAGGAGGTGTGTGTGGGATGTATTGGATCAAAATTTAATAGGTAGTGATCATTTTCCAATTAGTTGTAAGATAGGAATTGATGTGGATGTGAATGTAGAGAGGAAAATGCCTAGATGGAAATTTAAGTCAGCTGACTGGGATAAATATGAGAAGTATAGTGAGATTTTATTGAGAGAAATAGAAGAACCTGTAGAGGATATCGAAGTATTGAATACTATAATATGTAGTAGACTGTGTAAAGCTACAGAGGAAGTGATTGGTAAAAGTAGAATAAGCAGCAGAAAGAAATCAGTCCCTTGGTGGAATGATGAGTGCAGTAAAGCAATATCACTTCGAAATAAAGCGCTTAAAAAGGTTAGGAAAACATTTGTGTTTAATGATTTTATTGAGTATAAGAGGAAACAAGCAGTTGTCAGGAATATAATTAAAGATGCAAAAAGAAAGAGACAGAAATCAGTGCAGTGTGGGGTATGATCAAGAAGATGAATGGGGCACAAAGAAATAATGGCATTCCAGTTATTATAAATGAAAATAAACCAGCTGTGACGGACATTGAAAAAGCTGAAGTGTTGGCCAAAGCTTTTGTTAAAGTGCATAGCAATGATAATATTTCAGAGGAAATGAGAAGGTGTAGAGAGAGTTTCTTAAGAGATAAAACAGAGTTATTATCCCATAGGGGATCGTCAGAAACATTAGATAATGATTTTTCTTTATATTAATTAAAAATGGCTATTTCTGGAGTTAAAAATACCTCGCCAGGGAAGGATGAAGTATGCTATGAAATGATTAAACATCTTTCAGATAAATCGTTAAATATTCTGTTATATCTATTTAATAAAATATGGGAAAAGGGTTTTTTACTACGTTCCTGGAAACATGGGATAATTATCCCAATTGCAAAGCCAGGAAAGGACAGTTCAGCAGCGTCTAGTTATAGACCTATTGCTTTGACGTCTAATCTATGTAAAATTAGGGAGAGAATGGTTATTTTTAGATTAAATCATGTGATGGAAAGAAAAGGATGTTTGACTACTTTCCAAAGTGGTTTTAGGAAAGGTCGGAATACTATGGATGCAGTTTTATGTTTAGAGTCTGACATAAGGAAAGCTCAAGTTAACAAGGAAGTTTTAGTAGGGGTCTTTTTCGATGTGGAGAAAGCCTATGATATGATATGGAAAGAGGGGCTTTTAATCAAACTGGATGAGATGGGTATTGGAGGTAGAATGTTTAATTGGTTTCATAGTTTCCTTTTTAATAGATCTATTCAAGTCAGGGTAGGAACAACGTACTCTAAAACATATTTTATCGAAAATGGTACTCCTCAAGGAAGTGTGTGTAGTCCTATTCTATTTAATGTAATGATAAATGACATATTTTCCCAGGTTAGTGCAGGAATTGAGAAGTCTCTGTTTGCTGATGATGGAGCACTCTGGAAGAGAGGTAGGAATGTTTCATATGTGGTTAAAAATATGCAAAATGCAATTAATGAGGTAGAAAAGTGGACAAATAAATGGGGATTTCGGTTATCAGTGCAGAAAACTCAGGTTATTTGTTTTTCAAAAAAGAGGGAATGTCCTAATATAGGATTACAATTATATGGTAAACAATTAGAACAAGTAAATGTGATCAGATATCTGGGGGTATGGTTAGACACTAAATTAACTTTTGCAATCCATATTCAAAAAATTGTTGACAAGTGCAAAAAAGTTTTAAATCTTTTAAGATGTTTAGTTGGGGTTGATTGGGGTGCCAGACGTCATTCGTTGAAAAGAATATATTGTGCCTTAATTAGGTCATCTATTGATTACGGATGTATAGCATATGGGTCTGCATCCAAAACTTTGCTACACAAAGTGGAAATGATTCAGTCACAGGCTTTACGGATATGTTGTGGTGCAATCAGATCTTCTTCTGTTCCTGCTTTACAGGTAGAAATGAACGATATGCCTCTTGATATAAGAAGATTAAAATTAATGTTAAATTACTGGATTTCGGTAAAAGGACATTTTGAAAATCATCCAATTAAAAAGGTACTGAGAAACTGTTGGGAATATGAATCAGCAAAGGTAGGTAGCTTTGGATGGATTGCCGAAGAAGTAGCCAAAACATGTGGAATAATAAATACAGAATTGAGCCCTACTGTAGTAGTGTCACCTATTTCTCCCTGGTTGTTCTCATTGCCATTGATTGATTTTAATTTACAAGAAATGATTAATGATGAGAATCGAGTGATAGCAAAGGACCTAATGGTCAAGCAGTATATTGAGCAAAAATACAGTAATGAGATCAAAATTTTCACTGATGGTTCTAAAGATCCTGAAACAGGTCGAGCATCCGCAGCAGTGTATGTCCCACATTTTCAAACAAAAATTGGCAAAAGAATATCTGATCAAGTAGGGGTTTATACTACAGAGATGGTAGCAATACTGTTAGCTGTTAGGTGGATGGAGGATACTCGGCCAATGAATGCGGTGATATGTTCAGATTCCTTTTCGTCATTAGCAAGCCTTTTGAGTGGAAGATCCTCAAGACAAGATATTTTATATGAAATCCTTTTAAGTATGTACAGAGTAAATAAAATGGATATCAGGATATGTTTCCTGTGGGTCCCAGCGCATGTGGGAGTGGAGGGAAATGAGGAAGTTGATTTTGTGGCGAGACAGGCACTAAAATCAACAAATATAGAAATTAAGATTCCTCTGAGTAAAGGTGAAGTTAAGACTAAGATCAGAATAGAAATGAAAAGGAAATGGCAAGAACTTTGGAATGAGGAGGGAAGAGGAAGACATTTCTATTGTATTCAAAGTCAAGTTGGGGACGAAAGAATTAATTTTGGCAGTAGAAGAGAAGATACAGTTATTGCCAGACTTCGCCTTGGGCATACAGCTCTAAATTATTCCTTACATAAAATGAACAAACATGAGTCTGGGAATTGTAGGCTATGTGGATTAGCAGAAACAGTGGAGCATGCATTATTATATTGTACAGCTTATGAAACTGAACGGTTGTTACTGTTGGAAGAATTAAAAGCTATGGGGATAGGCAATCTTACTCTTAAAATACTGCTGAATAACGGGTTGAAGCATCATAAAATATTCAATGCATTAATGAATTACTTAAGGAAGGTGGATCTGTTTAATAGGATTTAAAGATAGTGGGAAAAAAAAAATCTTTTTTTCCTTCCTTTTTCTTTTTTTTTTTTTATATATATATAACTATTTAGCTCTTCCATTTCAATCAATGGGCCACACTCCAGTCCAGTAGGTGGCGGGAATGCACCTATCGTTTGTTTGCCAACCGCCATAAAAAGCTAAAAGAAGAAGAAGAAGAAGAGCTCTGTCAAGCAACACACTAAAACCCAAACTTAAGTGACAGAACCCTGACACAGGAATTAACAATAAAAACAGGAACGTCATTATGCTGTTCACTCAAAGGCAGATGAAGGATGAAATTTGGCGTTGAAGCAAAAACTATCTACTATTTGCCAGGCAGAAGTAGTGCGATTCGTGGAGATTCTTTCTTGATTTGGATGACAGACAGGACTCTTATGTTGTCTCCTTTTGGTCACATGTTGTTTTTGTTCCAGAACTTTCCAGCACTCATCAGTTACCTTAGTCACTAATCATCACAGGTGTTTGTCTTTAGGTTAATCACTGTTAGTATATTTAGTCCTCCTTGAGCACTGGTTGGTTGTTAGTTCCTGATTACACTGTATTTCCCTCATTGAGTTTTTGGTTTAAATAAATATAAAATGCATATATTATCATCGTCTTCGTGCCTTCCTTCTACACGCACCCGTGACACGAACAAGCAAGGAGGGCAGGAAAGCTTGCATTTTTCATAGATAATGTGGCCTCATAGAAGGACGACGGATTGATGTTGATGGGTGAAGTGATTCATTTCTAATCGTCAGGTAGTTGGGAACTTTTTCATGGGGCACTGGAGCTCTATCTGAAAGTTCCAATTCATAGAGTGACTGTCTGAGTGTGAGCTCAAATTGTGTTTTATTTACAAGTACTTTTTTGTCCTTTTATTTATTTATTTATATTTATCTTTTGCATTCATGATAAAGGATACATTTGTATTTGGTTCTCCAAATGTTAGGGGCTTAAATGGCTGATTAAAAGAAAAGTGTTTTTTTTTTTTGTGAAGTGCAGAAAACTTGTGTTTCTAAAAGAGACTTGAATACTTCTTTGTGCAGTAATCAATGGGGTGACTGTTTTTTTTTTTAAGCCATGATTCTAACTGTTACATTCACTGTCACTTTGGACTCTTACTTTGTCATTTCTGGGTCACATGCTTTCTGTTCCAGATCTCTCCGTCACTGTTTCCATCATTACTAATCATCACAGGTGTTTGTCTTTTGGTTAATCACGGTCTGTATATTTAGTTCCCTTTGTGCACTCCTCAGTTGTCGGTTCTCGTTTTCCCTATGAGTTGTTTCCCTATGGTTGTTTAAATAAACATTACTATGTTTCTGATACCGGCGTCACCGAGTCTTCCTCCGAAGCGCAAGTGTAACACTAACTGCTCTGGAGGAGTTGCAATATGTTTTAACAAATGTCCTGGGGAAGTCATCACTTATAAAGCTGATGGAAGAGGTAATTGGTTAATAGTGGTACTGAAAACGTATGGCCTTTTTTCATTTTATTGAATATGTATGGCTTTAACAATGCAGTTAAAAAACAGAAATGCGTAGACGATAATTCCAATTTGATTTCTGAAACTAAAGTGCGGTACCCATCTAATAATGTTTTAGCAGGATTATGGTTCCAGATGAGTAGAAAGATAGATGACTTAACAAGGGTTAACAAGAACTTAATGGTAATGTTGATTTTTTTTTTTTTGCCAGAATTTTTTCTTGATGTGCATATGTGTATTGTGCATTGAAAACTATCCACTGTGGATACAGTATTTCCAACTCCACCTCCACACATATATGCAGGATAATGGGGAACAGGAGATGAGACTAACGAGACTAACTGGTTCTAGTAAAAACTTGAGCTGCTGCATTTTGGACCAGCTGGTATTTGTTTATTAAGTGTGCAGGGCAACCACCCAGTAGAGCATTACAATAATCTAGCCTTGAACTCATGAACGCATGAACTAACTTTTCCGCATTTGTCTTTGAGAGCATATGTCATAATTTAGATATATTTTTATTAAGATTGGAAAATGTGGTTTTACAGATGCTAAAAACATGGCTTTCAAAAGAAATAGTTGTATCAAAGAGCACACCCAGGTTTCTAACTGACGACAAAGACTTGACAGAGTGGCCATTGCATGTTAGGCAGTAGTCTAGGTTATTACGTGCAGAACGTTTTGGTCTAATAATTAGAATCTCTGTTTTTCAGAATTAAGCAGTAGAAAGTTATTAGTCATCCAATTTTCTATATCAGTTATAAATTCTGTTAATTTAGTGAATTGGTACATTTCATCAGGATGAGAAGAAATATAGAGCTGAGTATCATCAGCGTAAAAGTGAAAGCTCCGGTCCTATAACTGAACCTTGAGGAACTCCATACTTAACTTATGATCGATATCTCCTCATTTACTGCTATAAACTGATAACATTCAGATAAGTAAGATTTGATAAGATTCAAGATTTAAGAGTTATATTTGTCACATACACAGTTATATACAGGATACACAACCGGCAGTGAAATGTAAACAGGTCTGCTCCATGGACAGTGCAAATTAACAGTCATAAAAAAACTTTACAAAAAACACAGAGGAAATTATAATAGAAATAAGATAAAAGTACTATATATGTATATGTAGAATTATAAATAAATCAAGTAAAAAAATAAAAGGTGGAATAAAATAAGTGAAATAAACTGTGCAATAAGTAAAACGTCAATATAAAGTCGGTGTCAATATAAAGTCAGTGTGTGGATGTTTATCCTGGAGTGAGGTGAAGTCACGTGATGTTAGTGACAGCGTTCAGGAGTCTGATGGCCTGGACGAAGAAACTCCTCCTAAGTCTCTCAGTTTTGGCCATCAGGCTTCGGAAGTGCTTACCAGATGGCAGCCGGGTGAAGTGAGGGTTTGCGGGGTGATTAGTGTCCTTGATTATTTTTGTAGCTCTACCTCTGCAGCGTTTTATGTAGACGTCCTGCAGAGACGGGAGAGCTGACCCTGTGACGAGTCCCCCTTTTTAGACCAATGTGGGGTCCAATACCACCACGTCTGGTCTATCCCGTGAGGTCGCTACGGAAGGCCGGAGTGGTGACGCATGCTTCCCTGACGGGTCACAGTTGTCTCTTCACCCCATCATGGACAAGCCGGATACTAAAAATTCCGGTCCCCATGGAAGGGGCTCTCCAACCTTTCACTCACAACAGGGCGTTGAGCTTCTCTCTTGTTCAAGCGGTTGGTCAGTTGCAACAGCCTCCACAGTGTTAATAGTCCTGCAGGCAGATTTAAAGAAATACAAAAAACAAAAACTGTCTGGGACAAACAAACACTTTGGTTTTTGCTGGTCATGGCAATTGGAATCCAGCTGAAGTTGCTCTGAAACTCCACTGTCGTTTAACCATTGACCTGTTTACATAATGAGGGTATTCTCTGGATAATTTGGGGAGTGACCAAGCCAAAAGGTCACTGTCTCATTTCCGTCCAAACGATAACATCTATCATTAACCTTACGATACATACTTGGAATCAAATTTAGACCCTCAGTTGAATTTAGGCATGGGTATTTAACCCATGATGGACGGTTATCAGTTATTTCATAATCCCAATTGGTCGAAAAAGGCATGAAATCGACCTGTCCAGAGAGAAATTTGAATCCACATCAAGAAAGATAATGCAGTCAATATCAGAACTACAAAAGAGATCAGAATTACAGAGGTGGTCTAAATAAAAATAAACAATGAAAATAGATAACTCCCACAATAATCTGTCTAAGCTTCTAGTTTCCGAAAGTGTCATTCATTTAACAGGCAAATAGCATGTACCATCTTAATTGCAGGACATCTTAACATTTTCTTTTTCAAAAACAGAAATAAAAAATGAAACAAATTCAAATAATAATTTCAATCATTATTTCCAGTAAAGAAAATAATTTCACAGTATTTAAACCATGTTAACATTCCAAAATTCAAAATCAAATAATAATGATTTCCTTTAAAATCAATTTTGTTCTCAGAATCTCAGTTTGTTAAACCTGCTTATGGGTCGGCAACAAATGACTAAAATCTCAACCTTTTTATTCATATCTGTCATTTGGCTCATCAGATACTCATTAGGTGTGCTATCTTTCAAATTTGTTATAAGTTGGACAAGAACTGTCAGATTTTCAAAATATATTAATTTAAAAATGTTCTTAAATTGATCCAAATTCATATCTGAATTTTTCTGTTCATAACATTAATTTTATTACTTTTCAGGGTATTTCTCTATCAAATGTTTAGTCTTTCTGATCCCAAAAATATTATCAGCATTGCCTCAGTCCCACTTATCTCTACTGTTTTGCAAAAACAAAAATATGATATTAACTCAACCTTTATTAATAAAGCACTTTCAACACTTATAATGAATTCTGAAACGTATAGGAAGCCAGTGTTGTTAGATAAGCACTGGAATGTGTACTCTCTCTTCTTAGTTAGAAGCCTAGCAGCTGAATTCTGAACGAGCTGCAGGAGAGAGAGACCTGACTCACACCCAGATACATTATAATTCAAACGGCATAAAAGCATGCACAACTTTCTCCATGTCATAAAAACAGAGGATAGACTTCAACTTAGATACAGAGCTAAGATGATTAAAACAATTTTTAAATCTATTTTCAAATTTGAGCTCAGAGTCAAAAATGGCTCCTAGGTTTTTCAAACTATAAAGATTTTTCCCTGAAAGGAATCCCAGGCAGTCAAAGACATCACACAAACCTTATTACCAAATAAAATAAACTCAGACTCATTCAGTTGGAGAAAATTGTTAGCCAGCACTTAACTTTATCTAAACATTCAAACAAAGATTGAACGGAAACTTGATAATAAATGTGAGAGTCATCAGCATACAAATTATAATGAATGGCATATTTTTCAAAGATCACTCCCAAAGGGAGCATATAGAGGGAGAACAAAACTGGTCCCAAAATTGAGCCATGAGGGACCCCATACAAGAGAGGGGTAACGGATGAAAAGAAAGTCCCAAGATTGGCTAAAGTAAGTCCTATCTTTTAGATATGAGTAAAACCATTCCAGGGCTAAACCCTCAATGCCAACCAAATCTCAAAGACAATCAATGAAAATCTTATGGTCAACGGTATCAAATGACAGAGTTAAATTTCACAGTAATGAAAAACAACACTCTTTCTAAAATCCACACTAGGTAGAATATCATTTATAAATTCAAAAGAGCGGACTCTGTACTAATGTTGGACCAGAAACATACTGTAAAAAATCAAAAGGCTCTAATAAATGTACAAAATCTTTCACCAAGGGCTTTAGAGGACCACAAACATTTATGTTGAAGTCTCTCAAAATTAAAAATATTGTCAAAAGAAGGGACCATAACCAATAAAAGTTCAGAGAAGTCATGTATAAAATACCCATTCCTGTTTGGAGGTCTATATATTAGGGCATATAACAGATTTAGACTGTTTCAATATTATTAACTGAGTTTCAAACCTTCTAATTACTCAGTAAGTAAATGTTCTGCCCTTGAATTTATCTTTAAAAATATTACTTGTGCTTTAATCCCTAAGTCACACAGACAGTCTCATAGCTGCTGTTTCATTAACCCTTTTGTATGACTGGCTGATCTAATGTCATGTATCCACTTAATGGATGAAAATCAATAAAAACCTTTTATAAGTTATATTCACTCCTTTGACCGCCCACCAGCCTTTCCTAAATCTGAGGGTGCTCTCTGGATAATTTGGAGGGTGACTTAGCCAATGTGTCACACTATCTCTGCCGTCAAGTCTATAATGTCAAGTCTATAACATTCGGATCACTCATAGTTGATAGTATTTCAATTTAGACCCTCAGTTGAATTTAGACAAGGGTTTTAAACCCATAATGGACAGCTATCTTCAGCTTCACAATTTCAACTTACACAATTATTTAAACTAATCCAGAGAATAACTTGAAATTAACTTCATAAATGACAAAATTAGTCATATTTACCACTAGCAGACAGAGCTGGATATTCAGTCCAATTAAAGCTCGTCCCATGTTTTGTATCGTCGTTTCATCAGATCCAATCAGAATTATCGGCTTCTGTAAAGATGTCATTTCACTTAACTGTCTGTTTATACTTAATTTGTTTTTAGAAAAGTTTGCTAGGTTGTTTTAGTTCCTTTATCATTTTGATAACAGAGTGCCATACCCAGCCTCCTCTCAGCCAAAAGTTTTTCTAAACAATCTCTTAAGACTGTAACTTTTAGGCAGAATGCAATAGTAAATTATTTGCCTTATAGAAACCTTAATCATTCACACATTTTTAAAATATAAATATTTAACTCTCAATTAGACCCATTTTGATTATCTAAAATAAAGTACGCTAGGAGCATTACTAAGTTTACTTTGTTAAAAATTCACTTAACCTTTGTTATCCAGACCATCTCTTTAATCTGTAAAAATGCTCTTCATCTTTAGGCACCACCATGTCTAACGACCTGCAGGAGTGAAAACTATGATAGAGACATATTAGTTCAGTTTCACTATTAATTTTCAGTTCTTTCCCATAAGCCAACCCAAAACAATGTTCTTGAAATTATAAAGTTTTGTTCCCTTTCAGGGAACTCGAGCTGCGTCAAAGCGCTAGGGGAAATAGCCTTGCGTCTGTCACGTGAAGATCTGTGCAACCAATGAGAGACGAACGCGTGTGAATGCGTCACCGCCGGCACGTGCCGGTGACGTCATGAGGAAGAGCATAAAGCGCGTCCGAAACCCGGAAGCGCCAGCTCTGAGTGTCTTCAGCGTGCTGTGTCTGTGTGAGAGTGATTTGAAACTAAGCTAGTTTAAAAATCATTAGTTGTGTGTGAGAAAAAGAGAATGGTGAATGAACAGACATTTAGACCTTGTGTTTTTCCCTGTCCGCGTTTTATAACGGACAGGGATACACATGTTATGTGCGTTGTCTGTTTGGGAGGGGAGCATGCGCAGTCGGCACTTGAGAATGCCGTCTGTAAGGACTGTGAGAAGTTCTCCTTGCATACGCTCCGCTCCCGCCTGGCGGTCTGTAAAGAGGCCGCTCAGGCTAGTGTTCCCCGTGGTTCGGGACCAGCAGCGGCCGAGGCTTTGCGGTGCTCGCAGTCATGGGGATCACAAATGGATCTCGCTGAGGCAGCTGGGATGGGTTCTCCCTTATCTCAGCTCTCACAAGATGAGGCGGGTCCCAGTCACGAGCACTCCCCGAGAGACGATCGTGCTGGGGCTCCGGCACTAGCTTTATCTAGTTCAGATGACATGGATTTAGCTAGTGTCGACCCGGTTGGGGAGGATTCGCCACCCTCCTCACCGGCATTTGAGGAGATAGTTGAGGTTGTGGCGCAAGCGGTCTCGCGTCTGGATATTGATTGGCCGGCGGAGACCTGCAAGCGTCACTCCCCCGCGCCGAGCTATGCCTTTTATTTCCGATCTCCATACCGAGGTATCTAGATCCTGGAAAAGGCCAGCCTCCGAAAAAGTTCATACACCGCTAAGTGCTATGTATACGAATCTTGTCGGGCTCAACACTACGGTCATGGAGGGATGCAGAAAGTGGACGAGGCTCTTGCTGGATACCTCGTTCCCCAGTCTGCATCCTCTATTAAAGCTCCGGCGCTCCCCACCAAGCCAATGCCCGTCACATCGTCTTTGGTGGGGAAAGCATACTCTGCTTTGAGCCAGGCTGCTGCGTGCCTGCATACTACGGCACTGCTGCAGGCCTATCAGGCAGAGTTGCTTGGGGACCTCAACGAGGGCGGTGGTATCGATCCGGAGGCAGTGGCAGAGCTGCGCCGGACCGTGGATTTGTCTCTTCGGGCCACTAGGGAGACGGCCTACTCTGTCGGCCGCTCCATGGCAGCTCTGGTGGCCACGGAGAGACATTTATGGCTCAATTTATCGGCCATGAAGGATAAAGATAAATTTGTGCTACTGGATGCCCCTCTGTCCCCTTCGGGCTTGTTTGGCGATGCCGTAAAAAGCGTCGTCGACAAGTTCCAGGAGGCTTCACGACAGCAGGCGGCGTTCAGTAAAGTTCTTCCCCGCCGCCCTCCACGTGAGACCGCCGATAATTCACGGTCTCAAAGCTCTGCACACAGGGCCGCTCAAAAGGAAAGTGTCGCTACCCGACTTCCTCCGGTAAACCCCGGAAAGTCGGGCCGACAAGTCCAAGTTCAGTCTTCGGGTAAAAAGGGTGCTTTGAGGGTTTTCCTTAACACTAAGAAGGTTAAAACGAAGCGGTCCTGACGCTAAGCAGCAACAAGGTGGTGTCTCCCATGTGCAGCTCCAGTCAGCCCGCCACGGGAAAACCACCCCCTCTATGGAGGGTCCTAGAGCATTCCACCCGAGTTTCCGGAAGCCCCGGCTCAGTGGTGAATATGTTCACAGTACCAGAGACCAGCCCCGGGAGGCTGGTTCCCTTAGTAGAGTTCCGGGCTGCGTGGTCACGGCTACCCGGTATCTCTCAGTGGGTCCTGCGCACGGTAAAAAAGCCCAGCAGGCTCTGGTCATGGAGCAAGAAGTAGACACTCTGCTGGCGAAAGGGGCCATCGTGTATGTACCCCTCGCGAACAGCAAGTCCGGGATTTACAGCCGGTACTTCATAGTTCCAAGGGAGGATAGAGGGTTGCGGCCCATTCTGGATTTGCGTCTCTTAAATCGCACAGTTATGCGTCTAAAATTCAAAATGAATGAGATATGACGCTCAAGCAGATTGTAGTACAGATCAGGTCCATTCCGATCAGAACATCAAACAGGTTCTCCCCACTCAGTGACGCACCCACTGAGAAACCTGTTGAAAGTGCCCTTGTGATTGGCGATTCTATTACTCGGAATGTGAAAATAGAGACTCCAGCCACCATAGTCACATGTTTGCCGGGAGCCAGAGCGCCTGACGTCAAAGCAAATTTGAAAGTGCTGACTAAGGCTAATCGTAAATATTCTAAGATTGTTATTCACGTCGGCGCTAATGATGTCCGACTTCGCCAGTCGGAGATCACTAAAACTAATATTAAAGAGGTGTGTGAACTCGCAAGTACGATGTCAGGCACTGTAATTTGCTCTGGCCCTCTTCCTATACGCAGCAGTGATGAGATTCTTAGCAGATTATCCTCACTCAATGGCTGGATGTCTAAGTGGTGCCCGCAGAATAACATAGGGTTCATAGACAATTGGAAAAGTTTTTGGGGCAGACCTGACCTGTTGAAAAGAGATGGTATTCATCCCACCTGGGATGGTGCCGCTCTTCTCTCTAGTAATTTGGCACATAGTCTTAGAGCTAAACCTTGACTAACTGGGGTCCAGGTCAGGAAGCAGACAAACTGGCTAAACCGACCGTCTGCTAGCTGTCTCACGTCACAGAGGTCAGATAAATTACAACACATAGAGACTCTTTCACCTAGATATCATCCTATAGAGACTGTGTCTGTTCCCCGAATTGGCAAATACAAAAAATTCTCAAAACCGTTTAAGGGTAAAAATTTAATTGATTTACAAACAACTAAGAATGGATATAACACAAATGAGCAAATGATAAAGCTTGGGTTACTGAATATACGATCCCTTTCCTCAAAAGCACTTATTGTAAATGATATAATTACAGATCATAAACTAGATGTGCTGTGTTTGACAGAAACCTGGTTAAAACCAGACGATTACATTACTTTAAATGAGTCCACCCCTCAAGATTACTGTTATAAACATGAGCCTCGTCTGAAAGGTAAAGGAGGAGATGTTGCTGTAATTAATAGTAACACGATCAGTACTGCTCAAAGATCTAATTTTAAATATAATTATTTTGAAGTGATGGTCCTTAATGTAAAATTATCTAGTGCAAGTAATAATTCCTGTTTAACTTTTGTGTTGGCTATTCTATACAGGCCACCAGGGCACCATACAGACTTTATCAAAGAATTTGCAGATTTTCTCTCAGACTTAGTAATGTCTGCAGATAAAGTCATAATTGTCTGTGGTTTTAATATCCATGTAGATAATGAAAAAGACGCATTGGGATTGGCATTTAGAGACATCTTAAACTCTATTGGAGTTACACAACATGTATCAGGACCCACTCATTCTCGTAATCATACTTTAGATCTAATATTGTCGCATGGGATCAATGTTGATACTGTTCAAATTCTGCAGCAGAGCGATGACATCTCAGATCATTACCCAGTTGCGTGTAGATTACCATTAACCAAAGTCGAAAAACTAACTCCCTGTTATAAATATAGTAGAACTATCACTCCTAACACAAAAGATAGCTTTATAAATAATCTTCCTGATCAGTTTCATCTACTTAACTTCCCAGATAGCCTAGAAGAACTTGATGTTGCAACATAAACTATTAACTCTCTCTTTTCCAGCACTTTAGACACTGTTGCTCCGTTGCGCTTAAAGAAGATTAAAGAAAATAGTCCAACACCGTGGTACAACGAACACACACGGGCCCTCAAGAGAGCAGCCAGAAAAATGGAGCGGAGCTGGAAAAAAACTAAGCTTGAGGTTTTTCGCATTTCTTGGAAAGACAGCTCTATTGCATTCAGAAAGGCCTTAAAATCAGCTAGATCTGCTTACTTTTCTACCCTCTTAGAAGAAAACAAATACAACCCTAGGTATTTATTTGATACAGTGACTAAACAAACAAGAAATAAAGCCTCAACCCCAGATGCTTTAAAACAGCACAGCAGTAATGACTTCATGGACTTCTTTAATTGCAAAATTCATAATATTAGAGAGAAAATTATAACCATGCAACCGTCTACTACAATATCACAAAATACAGTAAATTTTAGTGTCCCTGAAGAAAAACTCCACTCCTTCATTGCTATTGGGGAGGAAAAATTATCTAAACTCGTTAAATCATAAAAATCAACATGTATGCTAGACCCAATACCAACTAAGCTACTGAAAGAGATGCTTCCAGAAATCATAGATCCTCTTCTTAATATTGTTAATTCATCTTTGTCATTAGGATACGTACCAAAAACCTTTAAACTAGCCATAATTAAACCGCTTATTAAAAAACCACAACTTGACCCTACAGAATTAGTTAATTACAGGCCGATATCAAATCTACCTTTTTTGTCAAAAATTCTAGAAAAGGCAATATCTTCACAACTATGTTCCGTTCTAGAAAGAAACAGCATCTACGAGGATTTCCAGTCAGGATTTAGACCATATCATAGTACTGAGACTGCTCTCATTAGAGTTACAAATGATTTGCTCTTATCATCCGATCGTGGTTGTATCTCTCTGTTTGTGTTACTGGACCTTAGTGCTGCATTTGATACAATTGACCACAAAATCCTTCTGAATAGACTTGAAAATTATGTTGGCATTAGTGGAGTTGCATTAGCCTGGTTCAAGTCATGCTTATCTGAGCATTATCAGTTTGTAGCAGTAAATGAGGAGATGTCATATCGGTCAAGGGTTCAGTTTGGAGTTCCTCAAGGTTCAGTACTAGGACCATTGCTTTTCACCCTGTACATCAGGGGTCTCAAACATGCGGCCCGCGGGCCAATTGCGGCCCGCGAAACGATATTTTGTGGCCCGCGGGACCATTTGAAAGTTTAATGTAAGTGCGGCCCGCGAGTGCTGAATGAATAGCGCTTTACCGCGTTGTGTGCGGAAGATTCCTTTTTCGTGCGAGGTGGAGCTGGAGCTGTACAAACCAACCAATCACAGTGGAGTATATGACTCCCGGGGGCCAATCACAATGGAGTACAGGACTCCCGGGGGCCAATCACAGTGAGGTAAATGACTCCCGGGGGCGGGGCATCGGCCGGGCTTGATGCAGACAGAGAAACAACTGTGGAGCTGCCCGTGTAATATCACATTTGTCAAAGCCGTCATAGAATTATTACTTCTTATTGTGATTGAAATTGAGCATGTTCTACTTTGAGCTGGACGAAGTGAATGTTACTGTTATCGGCGTTGGATTTAGCGTCATGCGGATTGTATTTGTTTTTCCATAATTTGAAATGGGCTGATTTGCGGGACATCTGTGTTATAATATAGAAAATAAAATCCAGTAAATATCGCCTCCGTGGCTGCATCCCATTGTTTGTATATAATACATTTATTAATGGTGTCCCACAGTCCCAGCTAATAATTAACAGCCGGTAGCAGTCGCCTATATCTGTATTTTCTACCATACAAAATATTACGATGTTCATGTCAAAGTATGGAAAGTATGGAAGCCCGTTTCCGCCACAGTTGATTAAAAAAGGATTATTTAAGTCATAATAATGAGAGAGTTTCTCATAATAATGACTTAGTATCTCATAATAATGACCCCCGGATCGTTATACAGGTGAACCCGACTCTTGCAGAGCCTTCCTCACGAAGTGCTCTGTATTCTTCTCTCTTCAACCTCAAACGTATGCATCCGAACAAGCCAAAGTAGCCCTGGTCATAACGCTGCTCTCGGGACGAGCGGCCAAATGGGGAACGGCGGTGTGGGAGAATAGAGACCCTTGCTGCTCCTCGTTCCAGTCATTCACTGAAGAGATGAGGAGGGTCTTCGACAGGTCAGCAGTCGGTCGCGAGGCCGCACGTAAACTGGCGGACCTCAAACAGGAGAGTAGGTCCGTGTCAGAATACTCCATAGAGTTCCGCACGCTCGCGGCCGACTGCAAATGGAACGAGGAGGCGCAGTGGGACAGGTTCCTGCATGGGCTGGCTGACCGTGTCCAACAAGAGATTTACGCCCTGGACCTGCCTCCCACACTTAACGGACTGATCGAACTTGCCCTTCGAGTGGACGCTCGGCTGGAGCGTGCCAAGCTCCGACAGCCTCTGCCTTCTGGTCCAGGGTCCCCAGTGTTACCCCCCACCCTCCCTCATGGCACGGTCAGCCCCGTCGTCGATCACAAGCCCATGCAGGTTGGTCGAGCTCGGCTTTCCTGGGAGGAGAGAGAACGCCGCAGGACCCTCGGACTATGCATTTATTGCGGGAGAGAAGGGCACTTCATGCTTCACTGCCCGGTAAAGGGCCAGTGCCCGCCAGTAAGGAGGGGGCTACTGACGGGTGCGGTCACGGTTAACAAGTTCTCTTCGTCTACTCTCCTCCCGGTAAGACTTCAATGGGCTCACTCTTCACATCGGTGCCGTGCTTTACTGGATTCCGGGGCTGAGGGCAACTTTATGGATCACTCACTTGCACGACTACTCAAAATTGCTACCATACCTCTCTCTCACTCCATCCCAGTCAACGCTCTGGGCGGTCAGAGCCTTCCTGACATTTCTCATAAGACCATTCCCCTCAGCCTCACCACCGCAGGAAATCACATTGAAACCATAGACTTCTTCATCACGGACTCTCCCTCGGTTCCGGTTGTCCTCGGTCATCCCTGGTTAACTAAGCACAATCCCAGGGTTGACTGGGGACACAACACCATTATGAGTTGGAGTGATCAGTGCCATGCCTCTTGTCTTGTGTCTGCATGTTCGTCTGTGTCTAGTTCTGTGTTGCAGGAGGAGCCGATGAATTTATCTAACGTGCCCCCGGAGTACCTCGACCTGAAGGAAGTGTTCAGTAAGTCTCGGGCTGCTTCTCTTCCTCCGCATCGTCCCTACGACTGTGCGATAGATATCTTGCCAGGTATGTCTCCGCCTAAGGGCAAGTTATACTCGCTTTCCACTCCTGAAAGGGAGGCCATGGAGAAATATATTTCTGATTCTTTGGCTACCGGGTTCATCCGCCCCTCTTCTTCTCCGGCGGGGGCGGGATTCTTTTTTGTGGGGAAGAAGGATGGTTCTCTGCGACCTTGTATTGACTACCGAGGGCTGAATAACATCACGGTAAAGAATACTTATCCTTTGCCGTTGATGTCTTCAGCGTTCGAGAGGTTGCAGGGAGCATCCATCTTTACAAAATTGGATTTACGGAATGCTTATCATTTGGTCCGCATAAGAGAGGGGGATGAATGGAAGACAGCATTTAATACCCCTAGGGGCCACTTTGAGTACTTGGTCATGCCATTCGGGCTATCCAACTCCCCAGCTGTCTTCCAAGCACTCGTCAATGACGTGTTGAGAGACATGATAGACCAGTTCACGTATGTTTACCTGGATGACATACTGATATTTTCCTCGTCTCTCCAGGAACATGTGCAACACGTCCGACGAGTGCTCCAACGGTTACTACAGAATGGGCTTTTTGTCAAGGCGGAGAAATGCGTTTTCCATGCACAGTCTGTTCCTTTTCTAGGGTATATCATCTCATCAGAGGGAGTGCGCATGGATCCTGACAAGGTTAAGGCTGTGGTAGAGTGGCCAACCCCGGACTCTCGCAAGGCCCTGTTGAGGTTCCTGGGGTTCGCCAACTTCTATCGACGTTTCATCCGTAATTTCAGCCAACTAGCCGCTCCTCTAACAGCCTTGACCTCCCCCAGAACTACGGTCAGGTGGTGCAATGCCGCCGAAGCGGCGTTCTCCAAACTCAAGGGCCGCTTCGTTTCGGCTCCCATTCTGATTGCCCCTGATTCCACACGTCAGTTCGTGGTGGAGGTCGACGCGTCAGAGGTTTTTTTCCCATCGTTTGTCCCCAGCAGAACGCAATTATGATATTGGTAACCGAGAGTTGTTGGCAGTCAAACTAGCATTGGAAGAGTGGCGTCATTGGTTAGAAGGGTCAGGGGTGCCTTTTCTAGTTTGGACCGATCACAAGAACTTAGAGTACATTAGAACAGCCAAAAGACTTAACTCCAGGCAGGCTCGGTGGGCCCTTTTTTTCGGACGTTTTGACTTTTTACTATCGTACCGTCCGGGTTCCAAGAACATCAAACCCGATGATTTGTCGCGCATTTTTGATCGATCCGAGCGCCCGTCTACTCCCGAGTGCATTCTTCCTGAGAGACTCATTGTTTCCACACTCTTATGGGAGGTCGAAGCGAAGGTCAAAACGGCCTTAGAAGAGGTAACGCCTCCGCCCGGAGGTCCACCGGGTCGATTATTTGTGCCGGAGGGAGTCAGATCAGAGGTCATCCGATGGGGTCACTGTTCCAAGATAGCTTGTCACCCAGGAATCAGTCGTACCAACTTTTTGGTCAAACAACGATTCTGGTGGCCCAACATGGCCCGCGACATCCGAGATTTTGTTTTGGCTTGTTCAGACTGTGCCCAGGGTAAGACTTCCAATCGTTCACCAGATGGGTTACTTCAGCCGCTGTCTGTGCCTTCGAGACCCTGGTCCCACATTGCGCTAGATTTCGTCACCGCCCTCCCACCCTCCCAGGGGAATACGGTCATTTTAACCGTAGTGGACCGGTTCTCGAAGGCTGCACATTTCATTCCCTTACCCAAGTTACCTTCCGCTAAGGAGACAGCGGCGTCTGTCATTGAACACGTCTTTCGCATTCATGGCCTCCCGATGGACGTGGTCTCTGACAGAGGGCCCCAATTTATATCCAAATTCTGGAGAGAGTTTTGTAGATTGCTGGGTGCGAGTGTAAGTCTGTCCTCGGGTTTCCATCCCCAGAGCAACGGGCAGGCCGAACGAGCCAACCAAGATCTCGAGAGGGGTTTGCGGTGTACTGTGTCTCAGAATCCTGCTTCCTGGAGCCAACAACTCCCGTGGGTTGAGTACGCACATAACTCGTTACCAGTATCATCCACGGGCCTTTCGCCTTTTGAGTGTAGTCTAGGGTACCAGCCACCTATCTTTCCCAGTCTGGAATCCGAAGTCGCGGTCCCCTCCGCTCACGCATTCATCCAGAGGTGCCGTCGCACTTGGAATAGAGCCCGTGAGACTCTGCTGCAAGTGGGAGCGCGCACCAAGGCTCAGGCCGATCGCCACCGGTCGAAGCCTCCCGTCTACGTCGTGGGTCAAAAAGTGTGGCTTTCATCCAAAGATATTCCTCTCCGCTCCGTATGTAATAAACTTGCTCCTAAATTCATTGGCCCGTTCCCTGTCACCAAGATCATTAGCCCGGTGACAGTCGTCTCAAACTGCCTCCTGCGTACGGGAGGATTCACGCCGCCTTTCATGTATCCAAAATAAAGCCCGTTATTCGTTCCCGTATTAATCCGCCCACCCCGGTTCCCCCACCGCCGCGTCTCGTAGATGGGGAACCAACCTATTCGGTTAACCGTATTCTGGATTCAAGAAGGAGGGGACGCAGATTCCAGTACTTGGTGGACTGGGAGGGGTACGGCCCGGAGGAGAGAAGTTGGGTACCTGCTAGAGACATACTGGATCACTCCCTCATCGATGACTACAATCGACAGGTAAGTCCTCCTGGGAGCGTCGAGAGACGCTCCTAAGGGGGGGGGGGGTACTGTCACGGTTTATCAGTTCATTGTCTCCTGGTTACTGCCTGTGTGTGTATGCGAGGTGAGTGTGGGAGGCGTGGTCACTGATCACACACTCAGCAATCATTGCATGCACCTGATTCCCATTTCCCCTGTCTATTTAGTTCCCTGCTCACCATCACCGTGTTGTCGAGTCGTTGTCTTCCCTGTGATGTCTAGCCAGCAGTTCCAGTGTTCCAGTGTCGTCGTGTTCCTGTGTTCCTGTGTTCCTGTCTTCACTTACCACGACCGCCACTCTGGATTAACACTGCACGCCGTCTTCACTGCACAGCCCATTGAGTCCCTGCGTCACCGCCAGCCATATCCCGGACTGTCCAGTTTTCTATATCTCCTTGTGTGCTCAATAAACCTACTTTTACTTGCAACTGAATCCCGCCTGTGTTTGCATCCCGACAGTATCTGGACAGAATTAGAAGTTTCATAATAATGACTTAATATCTCGAAATAATGAGAATTTTTTTTATAATAATGACATTTCAAAATAATGAATAAGTTTCTCATAATAATGACTTAGTATCTCGAAATAATGAGAGAGATTATCATAGTAATGACTTAGTACAGGGGTGGGCAAACTACGGCCCGCGGGCCATATCCGGCCCGTTGGGCTTTTTAATCCGGCCCGCCGAACTTGCCGAACCTATATTAAACCTTCATTTTACATTTCCCTGTAATGTCACTTTGTCGCGGCTGCAAGCGGCAGTGGCGCTGAAAGTGTGGTGGAGAGTAGGCGTGTGTCGCAAACCCCTCTACACCCCCCTTTATAGCGTTAATTCCGTGCTAAAAAGGAACGAGCGCAAGAGCAACACGCGTAAATACGGGTACCCGCGAGCTCATTGTAATCACTCGCGCGCGCGTGACATCTAATCTGTGCACGCGCGAACATTCGCCCGCTCGCGCGAGCATTTTTATTTTTGTCAGTCGTGGGCGGAGCTTGCTCTTGTAACATCAAATGTCATTGGTTAGTTCCCTTTTTTCCAGAGGTCAGTTGTGATTGGACGCCTGTGATTGTCAATCTAGAGCTGAGGCTCATATGATTCAGTCACATTACATTATGGTTTTTCTGTCGATTAAATTGTATTAATATTGTTTTGTTGTAATTTCACGCATCCCAGTCGAGTGATTTAAGACCAAACTATACTTTATACAAGTTTTCTAGGATTTTTTATAAGTAAATGCACAGGTACGACCTTCTGAAAAGAAGTTGTATGCTGTCAAACGTTATGTTGTTATTTGCTGCATTCAAGAACATGACCTGCAAATACAAGAGGAAATATAATGTACGTTAGAATAAAATGTACATGACACTTAGAGCTCAAACACCAGTTTTGAAGTCAATAAATATTTTAAATTGAGGGAAGTATATCCTGCCTTTGCTCTGGTCATGTCCCTATATATATTTCCCTCAGTTATTTTCATGCTTCTGTTGTCATATTTTATCTTTCATTCAATAAAACAGTATGTATTTAGTGTTCCTTCATCAGGGCTCAGAAGAACAAACACAGTAGTGTTTTTCAGGTAGAACCAGCAATTACTCTCAGCTAATTTGATTAAAATAATCAAATGTAAAATAGCTTTGAATTGTCTTCACTAAATATTAAAAATATCTGAATTTATTAAAGTTACAAAAGTCAAGAGCAGTGAGTTATTTTTATTGTTTTTTATTTTAATTTTTTCTGTTTTCCGCTCGCGGATGTAATTTACGCGCACACAAACATCAGTTTTGCGCTCGTATATTAAAGTCATGGATTTGCCCCAAACCAACCCCCCCCCGTCAACAATCCCGGCCCCTCTGTCAATTTTAAGAAACCAATGTGGCCCGCGAGACAAATAGTTTGCCCACCCCTGACTTAGTATCTTAAAATAATGAGAATTTCTCATAATAATGACTTAATATCTGGAAAAAATGAGAAAATTTCATAATATTGACTTATCTCAAAATAATGAGAGTTTATCATAATAATGACTTAGTATCTCGAAAAAATTAGTAACTTTTTCCTCAACCTTGAACTTTAGTAAGTCCAAGTACATAGAAGAAGAACCCATTGAAGTTAAAGAACTGTCAATAATGACGTTTGAGAACATATTTTTTTGTGGAATACTTGATGCGGCCCTGCCTCACCCAAACTCTGCCTCCTGCGGCCCCCAGCTCATTTGAGTTTGAGACCCCTGCTGTACATGCTTCCTTTGGGTGCAGTTATTAGGAAGCATGGCATTAGCTTTCATTTTTACGCTGATGATACTCAGCTCTATATTTCTTCTCATCCTGATGAAAAGAACACATTCACTAAATTAACAGAATGCATAACTGATATAAAAAAATCGGATGACTAATATCTTTCTACTGCTAAATTCTGAAAAAACAGAGATTCTAATTATTAGACCAAAAAGTTCAGCACATAATAATCTAGACTACTGCCTAACACTCGATGGCTGCTCTGTCAAGTCTTCGTCGTCAGTTAGAAACCTGGGTGTGCTCTTTGATACCAATCTTTCATTTGAAAGCCATGTTTCTAGCATCTGTAAAATGGCATTCTTCCATCTTAAAACTATATCTAAATTGCGACATATGCTATCTAAGACAAATGCGGAAAAGTTAGTTCATGCGTTCATGAGTTCTAGGCTAGATTATTGTACTGCTTTACTAGGTGGTTGCCCTGCACGCTTATTAAACAAATTCCAGCTGGTCCAAAATGCAGCAGCTCGAGTTCTTACTAGAACCAGGAAGTATGAGCATATTAGCCCAGTTCTGTCAAACCTGCACTGGCTTCCTATTAAACACCGAATACATTTTAAAATCTTGCTAATTACTTACAAAGCATTAAATGGTTTAGCTCCACAGTACTTGAGCGATCTCTTAACACATTATAGTCCTTCACGTCTATTGCGATCCCAAAATACTGACCAGCTTATAATACCTAGAATATCAAAGTCAACTGCTGGCGGTCGATCCTTTTCCTATTTAGCTCCTAAACTCTGGAACAGTCTTCCTATTACAGTTCGGGAAGCAGACACACTCTGTCAGTTTAAATGTAGACTAAAAACACATCTCTTCAACCTGGCATACACATAACACAGTATACATACATTTTTAATCCAAATCATGTAAAATGTTTGTTAGGCTGAATAATTTAGATAAGCCGGAACCGGGAACATTCCCATAACACCTGATGTACTCGATACATCAGAAGAAGAATGGCATCTACGCTGATATTGGTCTCTGTTTATTCCAAGGTTACCGTGGGCAGCTGGATCCAGGCCGTATCCAGATCAGATGAAGGACCTGGACACGAGCACAGCACTGCCCTGGGGTGTCTGTGGAGACCGTGACTCTACTGGACCCTCCCCTGCGACGATCATGAACCCATCTCTAACCGGACCAAATTGGACTTCATATTGGACTTGAATTGTTGTATAATAATCATGCACGGTTTGGCTGTTGGCCAGAGGAGAACTGGTCCCCCAACTGAGCCTGGTTTCTCCCAAGGTTTTTTCTCCATTCTATTCTTCATTCGTTACGTCACCTGCCGGAGTTTTGGTTCCTTGCCGCTGTCGCCTATGGCTTGCTCAGTTGGGGAAACTTAACACTTAAAATTCATCATTTGTATTGATTCATCTGCTCTTTTGGGGCTACTGTTCAGCCAAACAAACTTTGTTTATATTGTTTTTCCTGTAAAGCTGCTTTGAAACCATCTACATTGTAAAAAGCGCTATATAAATAAAGGTGACTTGACTTGACTTGACTTGACTGTACTACTACTAATGTAGCTTTTAACTACAGAAAAGCTGCTTCCAACTGTAGGGCTTTAAACTAAACATCATTAAGTTAACACAACATGGTGGATATTTTTACCCAATACTTTTTAATTTTTTAAACATTCATTTCTGTGTGTAAGACCGATACATGCAGGACGGATGAAAGGTATGATCTCCGGCAGATCATTAGGGTGTCAATAAGTGGCGCCATGAAGATTTAATTACCTTTTTTAAGTCTGCCATCTTCACAGCACCTGAATTTCTCCTTCAGGGGACTCAGCGAAACATGCTGGCATTTCAGACAGCTGACTGAGAATCTGTCCACATCAACATTGGTTTGGTCAGATCCAAAAGGAACTAATGTTAAGATGAAGGCAAAGTAGAAAAGACATGTATTAAAATAGTCATAAATCATTTAATTAAATTAGGCAATTAACACACTACTGTACTTACCATTTTGGCCAGTGAAATATAGGAACTAAGAGTTTCCTCTGTGCTGTGGTTGGACACAAAAATTGTCTGCATTGTATTAGCAGCATCCTTTCTTTGAGGAGCTCAATGTATGGTCGAAGCATCTCTGTTTCCTCGTTCATTACTCGCAGATGTTCCCTGATGCTTTGTTCGTCTTCTCCTGCATAAACACATTGAGGTTGATAAATTGTTACAAATGGGGACTAGCATGACGTTGACTAGTGCTGATCGCTTTAGTATTAAGATACATCCTCTATCCAGACTTGTATCTTGATTTTTGCCTCATTGGATTCATGTCCTTTTCTAAAATAGGAAGCTCACAGTATCAAAAGGTATGAGTTTTAAATGCCAGTAATACATTTAACTGGTCAACTTACACAAACCGGTATCACGGTTTACGATTTCCTCAATAGATAGTTATTACATGACGTCACACCACTAACAGACGCGGCAGCCATGTTGGAGGTGTAAACGAACAAGTTGTTGGCAATGGTGAACTACTGTGCGGTTATTGGCTGTACGAGCAGTGGTGGGTGTGATAAAGCGTCATTTTACCGTTTGCTAGCCATCATCACAAACCAAGGGGATAGAACAAAAGAACTATCAGAGAAAAGGAGAACGTTGTGGTTTTCACGATTAAGCAGAGCAGATCTGTCAGCTTCATTCTACCCGTATAAACGAGTGTGCTCAAAAAAATTTCTATCAGGTAAATACAATACAAAAAATATATTGAACTGTTAATTGTGTTTTCCTCAATGGCTTCTAGCTGAATTTAGCATGTTTACCTTAGGATTTAGACACATTTCCGGTTTCGCAATGCTCAAATTACATGCCACAACTCTACTAAGAGTAAGAATATGTCACCACAAAAGATACATGGTGTTTTATAACTATATATAACATGCATTCTGTTATGTAGTCTGTTAGAAGCATATATACATACCTCTTATATATGTGGTTAAACATATCAGATACTGCAGGTCCAATTTGATTTTCTATTTACATGCATACAATATATGAAGACAATGGGAACAATAAAAACCAGGAATTATACCCATACAGTCTAAGACGCTGAGTGATTGGAAGAGTTGTGTTGGCTACTATACACTTGAGAATTGTCAATTTAACATCTATCCTAAAATGATCACAACACATTAACAATATTTTGCACAGTATATATCAACTCTCTAAGACTTTCTGTTGTTTTGATTTGTTTTTGCAGGCAAACCATCACCACTTTATAGAGATTAGTGATATTGATTGGGAACCAACTCTTCATCTTGGACATGACAAAATGAAACAGATCCCAACACCAGCAAGGGCGAAGAGATCGAAAGAGCAAAAAGACAAAACTGAAAATTTAGAAGCTGCCAAGTCCTTGCTGTCTTTGTTGAAGCATGAAGAAATGACATATGACGACATTAGTACTACACACAGTTGTGATAACACCCATGTTGACGCAGCGACTGGAGAGTCAGAGTCAGAGGAATGTGATCTGACTAAATGTCAACAAACTTACCTGACAAGTGATACCATCAATGCTACGCAATCAGAACTGAATAGATTGACAGCAGAAAATGTTGACTTGAAGGAGAAACTGTCAAGTACCACATTGTCTGAGGATTTCTTCATGGATGACGAAAAAGTTAGACTGTTTACAGGACTTCAATCATATATGGTGTTGATGACATTATTCACATACATTGAGCCCGCTATGACCCATGGCTACAACAGCACATTGTCAAAGTTTCAGAAGTTGGTGTTGGTGTTTCGTCTAAAACTAAATTTACCCGAAAATTATTTGGCTGACAAATTTAGAATTTCAGCAGGAAGTGTGTCAAGAATAATTTTATGTACTCTAAATGTAATGTACACTAGGCTAAATCCTCTTATTTACTGGCCAACTCAAGAAGAAAAAAGACTCACAATGCCATTGGGCTTATTTTGGGCTTAAAGTGGCCATTATTATCGACTGTTTTGAACTGTTTATTGATAGACCGCCAAATTTACAAGCCAGGGCCCAAACGTGGTCGTCTTATACATAATACAGTCAAATTTTTAATAGGCATTTCACCCCAAGGTGTAATTTCCTTTATAAGCAAAGGATATGGTGGTCGAGCTACAGATAGTTATATAACAAATGACTGTGGTTTATTGGACAAAACAGAATATGGTGATATTGTGCTGGCAGATCGAGGATTTGACATTGCTGAAACACTCGCCCAAGTAGGTTCAGAGCTACGCATTCCTGCCTTCACTAAGGAAGAAACCAACTGTCACCATTAGATGTTGAAGTCTCGAAATGTGGCTCATGTGAGAACACACGTGGAGAGAGTCATAGGACTCGTTCGAAACAAGTTCAAGATGCTACACGACACAGAAAAAAAAATGTGACTGTTTGTTGTGCACTGGCAAACGTGCAAATCTGTAGTACCTTTTGATTAATTTAATATCTAAATGAAATGATGTGAACGCATACTTCTGTGACATTTTATTGCCCAAAGCAGATTTATTTGTTTTCTAGTTGAGTATTGAATTAATACTGACTTTGTTACAAATGTTGTTTTTATAAGAAAGATGACAATTTGCATGCAGTTCCTTATAAAGGCATACCAATGAACACAGCGTGGACCAGTTGAACATAGTTGAAAGAACATGAACAGTCTATTTACACAATGACATGACATGACATTTAAGGCAAACTTTAAATCATTAGGTTAACATGAGGTTAACATGAGGCAAAATGTTGACTAGGTGCTAACAAAAAACAGTGTTTTTTCGGCAATCCGGACCGTACCACTTTCCCTTTGGTAGTTGTGACTTATTAAGTTTGAGACACTGTAGGTGGAACCACTGGTATGGACAGTTCTCATTGTCACAAGCCACCATAGTGTCAGTCTCGCCTTTATGGCAAATACAATTTAATTGTACTAAAAATATAGGTACATACTGTCAGACAAAAATGACATGAATTTATTCAAAAGAAAGCAACTCATTATTGATATTTTCACATAAATTTTGTATAATTGCTTAAAAAAATATGCAGCCATTATCATTTGTACCGTTTGTAAATAAGAATACATGCATACAATGCACACTGCATAACAGAAAAGTCTAAAGTCTACAGTTTAAACTTTAAAGTCTCCGTGCTCCAGCGTTTTCCTTGCATCTCAGCCTCAGTTAAGCTTCCTCAGTCTATTTCAGTCTTTGCCACAATTGTGTCCAACCCTGTGTGCTGTCTTCAATAAAACTTCAAGTTACTCACGACTGTTGTCTGTAGTCGATCATGACAGAAGACCAGACCGCTAAACAAACCGCTGCCATGGCAGCCGAGTCCTCGTCGCTGGAATCGAACACCATTGCCGAGCTCACTAGCGCGTTCCTCCAAGCGCTGCACCTGGTCTCTTCCTCAACGTCTGCATCAGCCTGTCCCGTGGCCGAACCAGCGCCTTACTCAGGTGAGGCGGGAGAATGAGGTGGATTTCTTTTACGTTGCTCGGTTTCCAACAGACTGGACCACTAACTCAGTCAAGTGATGCATTCATCAAGCACTTTCGTGAAGTCTTTAGCCGCACAGCCGGCCCTACCTCCACCCATGATCAACTGCTCCGGTTACAACAAGGCAACCAGTCCCTCCATGACTATACCATCCATTTCCGTACATTGGCAGCAGCCAGTGGATGGAATGAAACGTATTGGGTTACGAATGTAACCCTGGTTCCCTGAGGGGAACGAGACGCTGTTCCTGTGAAGATCTGTGCAACCAATGAGAGACGAATGCGTGTGAATGCGTCACCGCCGGCGCGTGCCGGTGACGTCATGAGAGAGCATAAAGGCGCGCCCGAAACCCAGAAGCGACAGCAAAAGAGTGTCTGAAGCGGGCCCGGAGGCGCAAGGAGCTGAGGCAAAGACGCAGCGTCTCCTTCCCCTCAGGGAACCAGGGTTACATTCGTAACCCGAGACGTTCCCTTTCAGGGAACTCGAGCTGCGTCAAAGCGCTAGGGGAACGCTATACCAACGCCACCTCAGCGACGCCGGCATCCGGGTGTGTCCCTTATAGCCTGTAACGAAAAGCGGACTTTCCCTTTAAATTTCCCGTGAATGAATGTGACGTCATCGCGGCAGCGGAAATAAAACAGCGCCAGGTTAGAGTTACCATGATAGTGTTTACTGTGGCCGAACTTGGAGTTACTCGCTGACGCTCGTGGTTCCTCTGCTAGACTCTGTCACAGAGATCGAATCTCCCGCTAACAGCAAGCGTACTAGTTAGAAGTGAAACCGCTGAAAGCTAAAAGGATAATGTAACCGGAGTGAAAACGGTTATACTGGGAAAGTGTAAGTCCGAACCTTTTTGTTTGTTGTTGATGTTTATTTTGGGATTTTGTTAATTTATACTGATTGTATTTCATTTGTTTGTATTTAGGGGTGGGGTTTGTTTTTTCATGCGCTGGAACTGGAGACTTTTTCAAGTGTGCGCTACACAAAAACAATGCACTTCAATCCCAATGATGAACTATAGACTCTCTGTGGACCTGCATAAATGAATTGTGACAGGACTGAGATGTTGATGTTGAGTGAATATTTTTGTTTCATAGGTTTGGTTGTCAAGATTGTGGAATTGCTGGAAATTGTATTAAATTTGTGAAATTGGTATATGAAATGATGGATTGTGGGAATATATGTTACGTTTTGACTCTGATTTGTGTTGTAAGACTTTTTCTTAGATATTTGTGAAATGAACAGACAGAATTAACTAACATAGGGGATCATATATTATTTTCTTATTTGATTCCTATGATGATGATTGCTAATCAACAACAAATAATTGTCTGATTTTCATATCAGGCTGGCACCCCTTTCTTACTTTATTCTCTTTATTTTGTGTTGTTGCTCAAATCGTCACAAGCCTTATAGTACCACAGACAAGTCCCAGGCCCCTAGTCTGCCACAGGTCTCAGCCTTAGTGTGCCACGGAGGACATGAGTGACTAGGGGGTCCCTGCCCAAGGACACCCCACCCAGAGGTACATGGCAAGCTGCCATGGCAGCCACTTAAACCTTCAAGGTAGAGGGGGGACAGCCATGCCGCAAATCTTTCTTACAGGAACTCCAGCACTTTACCAACTTGACAGGTTACTGGGTTCACCTGCCTTTCGCTACACCAAGACGCGAAGAGTTTCCACTTCAAGGCGTAGAGTTTCCTCATGGAGGGAGCTCTGGACTGAAACATGGTCTCTACAACCTCAGCTGAGAGACTAGGTTCTATGAGCTGGACCCCTTCAGGGGCCAGACCCACAGCTTCATTAGCTCTGGGCGGGGGTGAATGCAACCCTCCGCCTGGGACAGGAGATCCCTCCCGATCGGAATCTACCAGGGGACTCCATCGAGGTCCGAGAGTCATATTCTGATAGGCCAATGGCTTAGATGGACCTTGTCCCGGCGAATTTTGGCCAGAACTCCCGGGAGCAAAGTGATCGGGGAAAGGCGTACAGGCGTAGCCTCGGCCATGCCTGTACCATGGCATTACGCCCCAGAGGCGCTGGATGTGTTAACAGAAGCCCCAGAGGGCAGTGAGTGTTCTCTACGGAGGCAAACAGGACCACCTGTGCCCTGCCATATCTGTCCCAAATCTGCTCCATATAGAAAGGAACCAAGAGTTCTTCCACATATTCAGGGTGCGTAGGCATTGCTCCGTGACCTCGATTGTGCGAAGCGGGTTTCCCTTCGTCGAGATCCCCTTGGTCTTTAGCCACCACTGCAGGGGTCTCATGTACAGCAGGCCCAGTGGGATAATGCTGGATGCCGCTGCCATGAGCCCTAACGCTCTCTGAAAGTGTTTCACCAAGAGTGGCTGGCCCAGCTTGATGCTCTTGACGGCTGGGTTAGGTTAGGGTTAGGGTGAGTCCCAAATGACCCCCAAGAAAGTGGTTTTCTGCATGGGAGAAAGTACACTCTTCTTGGTGTTCAGCCTTAAGAGTGTCATCCGTCGACCAAGAGCCCCCACACAGGACCTTGAGACAGGAACCAAGAGTTCTTCCACATACTCAGGGTGCGTAGGCATCGCCCCGTGACCTTGATTGTGCGAAGCGGGTTTCCCTTCTGCGAGCACCCCTTGGTTCTTAGCCACCACTGCAGGGGTCTCATGTACAGCAGGCCCAGTGGGATAATGCTGGATGCCACTGCCATGAACCCTAACACTCTCTAAAAGTGTTTCACCGTGAGTGGCTGGCCCAGCTTGATGCTCTTGACGGCTGAACGAATGGCCTGGATGCGCTCGGGGGAGAGCCGAGCAGACATGGCCACTGAGTCCAAAATGACCCCCAAGAAAGTGGTTCTCGTCGTGGGAGAAAGTACTCTTCTTGGTGTTCAGCCTTAACCCCAGCTCCTTCATGTGCGGGCACAGCATCTCGATGTTGTGCTGCTAACTGCGGCGACTGGGCCAGAATAAGCCAGTCATCGATATAGTTTAGGACACGAATGCCTTGCAAACACAGCGGAGCTAGAGCAGCGTCCACTACCTTTGTGAACGTGCGGGGCGAGAGTGCCAGACCGAAAGGAAGCACCCGATACCGGTACGCCTTCCCCTGGTATTGTGAACATATTCACCACTGGGCCGGGGCTTCCGGAAACCCGGGTGGAATGCTCTAGGACCCTCCTTAGAGGGGGTGGTTCTCCCGTGGCGGGGCACCACCTTGTTGCGGCTTAGTGTCAGGACCGCTTAGTCTTAGCCTTCTTATTAGCGTTAAGGACGCCCCTCAGATCGACCCTTTTGCCCGAAGGCTGAGCCTGAGCTTGTCGGCCTGACTTTCCACGATTCGCCGGAGGAAGTCGGGTGGCGACACTCTCTTTTTGAGCGGCCCTGTATGAGGAGCTTTGAGACCGCGCTTGACCGTCGGTCTCACGTGAGGGGCGGCGGGGAAGGACTTTACTGAACGCCGCCTGCTGTCGTGCAGCCTCCTGGAACTTGTCGACGACACTTTTTACGGCATCGCCGAACAAACTTGTCCTTATCTTTTATGGCCGATAGATTGAGCCATAAATGTCTCTCCGTAGCCACCAGAGCTGCCATGCAGTGGCCGACAGAGTAGGCCGTCTCCCTAGTGGCCCGGAGAGACAAATCCACGGTCCGGCGCAGCTCTGCCATTGCCTCCGGACCGATACCACCGCCCTCGTTGAGGTCCCCTAGCAACTCTGCTTGGTAGGCCTGCAGTAGTGCCGTAGTATGAAGGCACGCAGCAGCCTGGCTGGAAGCAGAGAAAGCTTTCCCCACCAAAGACGACGTGACGCGCATCGGTTTAGTGGGGAGCGCTGGAGCTTTGAAAGAGGATGCAGACTGGGAAAGGAGGTATCCTGCAAGAGCCTCGTCCACTTTCTGCATCCCTCCATAACCATAGGGCTGAGCCCCGACGAGAGTGGTATACATAGCACTATGCGGTGTATGCACTCTTATGGAGGCTGGCCTTCTCCATGATCTTGACACCTCAGCATGGAGATCAGGAAGGAAAGGCATAGCCCGGCGCGGGGGAGTGACGCGAACAGGCAGGTAGCGCTCGTCCAATATACTCTTTCTAGGACGAGTGCTCCTGGTCTCCGCCGGCCAATCAATACCCAGACGCGAGACCGCTCGAGCCACAACCTCAACTAACTCCTCAAACGCCTGCGAGGAGGGTGGCGAATCCTCCCAGAATGGGTCGAGACTAGCTAAATCCATCTCATCCGAACTGGATAAAGTCAGTGCCGGAGCTCCAGCACGATCGTCTTTTGGGGAAACCGTGCCCACAGCACGCCCGTGACTGGGACCGCCTCATCTTGCGAGGGCTGAGATAAGGAAGGACCCATCCCAGATCCCTCAGCGAGATCCATTTGTGATCCCCATGACTGAGAGCGCCGCAAAGCCTCAGCTGCTGCAGGTCCCGAACCTTGGGGAACACTAGCCTGAGCGGCCTCCTTACAGACCGCCAGGCGGGAGTGGAGCGTACACAATGAGAACCTCTCACAGTCCTTACAGCCGGCGTTCTCAAGTGCTGACCGCGCGTGCTCCGCCCCCAGGCAGACAACGCACATTTCATGTGTATCCCTGTCCGTTATAAAACGCGGACATGGAAAAACACAAGGTTTAAATGTCTGCTCATCAGCCATACTTTCACACACACAATTCACTGATTTTTAAACTAGATTTCGTTTCTAAATCACTCTCACACAGACACAGCACGCTGAAGACACTCAGAGCTGTCGCTTCCGGGTTTCGGGCGCGCCTTTATGCTCTCTCATGACGTCACCGGCACGCGCTGGCGGTGACGCATTCACACGCGTTCGTCTCTCATTGGTTGCACAGATCTTCACGTGACTGACGTCAGGCTATTTCCCCCTAGCGCTTTGACGCAGCTCGAGTTCCCTGAAAGGGAACTGCATTATTGTCGGTTTATCAAGCTGGTCTTAACCCCAAACTCAAAGAGCCCCTGGCCATCTATGATGACAACATCGGGTTGGAAAACTTCATTCATCATGCCAATCTGATAGCCCAAAATCTAGCAGTCTGCTTCCTGCCTGTTTCCACCCCCCATTCTCCGTCAGAATTAAGCCCTCCAGAACCCTGAACGATCTCCAACAGCATGTCATACAGGTCTTACAACGTCTTCGTGACCACCAGCTGTTCCTGAAGATAGAGAAATGCGAGTTCCACCGCAGCTCAACTCACTTTCTCGGCTATATCATAAACGGTGTAAGGATAGACCAGGGGAAGCTCAAAGCAGTTGAATCCTGGCCCGAGCCCACCACCATCAAAGAGCTGCAACGCTTTCTTGGGTTCGCCAACTTCTACCGCCGTTTTATTCACAAGCTCAGTACCATCGCAGCACCACTAACTGCATTACTCAAGAGCGGGGCCAAGTCTCTGTCCTGGACTCCAGAAGCAACTCAAGCCTTTCACAACCTCAAGACTGCGTTCTGTATCGCGGCAACTCTTGCTCATCCTGACCCAGAACTTCCTTTTGTGGTGGAAGTGGACGCTTCTAGTGTGGGCTTGGGAGCAGTTCTGTCACAGCGGCAGGGTGAGCCACCTCGACTTCACCCATGTGCCTCCTACTCCAAGAAGCTAAACCCAGCGGTGCAGAATTACGACATCGGAAACAGTTGAAAAAGGTTCGGAAAAAGTTGCTAGCCATCAAGTTGGCCCTTGAAGAGTGGAGGCATTGGCTGGAGGGAGCGGTTCATCCTTTCCTCATTATCACAGACAATCGAAACCTGGAATACCTCCGTGATGCCAAGAGACTCAATCCCCGACAAGCCCGGTGGGCACTGTTCTTTACCAGATTCAATTTCACTTTTATTTAAAAATGACACCAGCCCTGGACCGACAGAGTCTACTATTTGTTTAAAGCAGGGGTGCTCAATCCGTCGATCGCGATCTACCAGTCGATCACCAAGGTACTATTGTTAGATCGCATGACAAGGTGAGGTGACATTGTCATGAACTGACGCTATACAAATAAAGTTGAGTTGTTTTGAATAAAAACTAGACGTCAAGTTACTCACCTCAGCCATCCCGTCACTTGATTGATACACAGGACAACCAGTCAGATGACATCTGATTTTTTTCCGTACAACTAGGTCACTTGTACGTGCTCAAACAACGCCCCTGAGCGCTGCAAAGCTAACAAGCTAGTCGTTAGTTACATCCTAATTTTTCGCTCGGTTTTTTCTTCTTAAACGTAAGATAGGGTATAAAAATGAGTGGGGGAGCTGGACCAAGTAAGAGGAAAAAATGTATCACTTTCATACGGAATGGGAGGAGGACTTTTTTTTAACAATGACATTTTCAAAGTGCTTTTGTCTCGTCTGCCAGTCTACCGTCGCAATACCAAAGAAGGGAAATGTGGAGCGGCATTTTCGGGCTCTTATACGACATACGACACTGAATTCCCACCGAAAAGCGAGCTGAGAAAGACAAAGGTGAAGGAGCTAAAATCCCAGTTGATGGGATGTACTAAAAATTTACATAATTATGTTGTGTTGTGCAACATATGTGGTTATGAAATATAGGATAGTTTGAAATTTGTTTTTTACCACTATAATCATGGCTGCTAACACTCCTCTTGAGGGGAAGATGAGTGGGTTTTACCTTCACAGCTCTTCCTATGTAGTTGGTCTCCATTATATTTACATCTAAAGTTTGTCTACAGCTACAGTATATACAGTGGGAAGACACTGCCGATTTTGTAGGTTTGCCCACTTACAAAGTATGTAGAAGTCTGTAATTTTTTTCATAGGTACTCTTCAACTCTGAGTGATGGAATCTAAAAAAAAATGTAAATAAAAAAAATCACATTGTATGATTTTAAGTAATTAATTAGCATTTTATTGCATGAAAAGTATTTGATACATCAGAAAAGTGGAACTTAATATTTGCAACAGAAACCTTTGTTCAATTACAGAGATCATACGTTTCCTGTAGTTCTTCTCCCCACTATATATACAGTGGAGTTCACTTATCTCGACTCACGATTAACTCGCCAATCCTGTTATGTCTACGTTTTTGAAGTGGAACCGCCAAACTCCCTATTTGTCTTAGCATTTTCTTTTCGGTAATGTCGTTTCTTTAATGTCGCCGAACACTAATATCTCAAGCACAAAAGAGGGACAAATTCGCCACTTCACATGGCTATCTCGTGACTGAAGATAGTACTGAGTTCACTACGCATGCTCTGAGTTTGCGCTGCATGTTGATCGTGGTCCATATGGCCACTGTGTCAGTGACGCTTTACTCACAGCAGGACTCTCTGAAGTGAAAGCACATTCACGTTCTTACGCTTCTCAACGAGCAGCAAGTGATGCCGTGGGTCCCACCCACATCCTAAAACCTCATCTGCTTCTGTGTGCACATAAAGAAGCCCGCCTTCTCTGATTTTATTGGTTTTCTCAAATATTTTGACATTGGTCAGTAATGAGCGGTTACCGACCAATGAGTGTGAGGCTTAGATGAACACACACACACACACACACACACACACACAGACAAACACATCCCTGTTTCTGTTCTGATGCACACTCTGCTCAGCACCACTGCGGATTGAAGAACCCGGTTGTTATAAGACGTCACTAATCCAAAATTTGTTGAGAAAACACATTAGACAGGCAGAACGCAAGAAAGTATGCAATCTACTACAGCGTGATGACTTCACGAATATGTTATGTGTAAGGTACCGGGTGCAGGTGTGTGATGCGGACAAACCAGGACGAAAAGGTTCAAACAAAAACCCTTTAACAACGGAGAAACAAAAGGCACACGAGGGAGCAAAGCTCAAAACTCAGAGGGAGAAAATCAAGTTCAAGTTCAGTTGATTTATAAAGCACATTTAAAAATGGCCAAAGGCCAACCAAAGTGCTGTACAACAGGTTGAAAGAAAAACCGTACACAAAGCACAAAAGAAAAACAATAAAATAAGAAATAAAAAGCAAATAGAAAACAAAACAAAAATAGAAACAGCCAAAAACAAAAACTGAGAGGCAGAGGCAAAGAGACATAGTCAAACCGTACACACATCCACATAAACACATATGTATACACATATATACATGCATAAACAACTGTATATACACAAAAACCCCAAATAATTACATATTAAATGTCAACAAACGCGAGAGAGAAAAGATGGGTTTTAAGGCAAGATTTAAACTCAGATAAACTGGAAGCCATTCTAACAGGGTCAGGAAGATTGTTCCATAGTGTGGGGCCAGCCACTTCAAAAGCTCGATTTCCCCTTGTCTTTAAGCGGGTTCTGGGGATCTTTAAGAGGACTTTATCCATAGGCGGAGTTTGGGGGGGGCACTGCCCCCCCAGACCAGAGCCGATTAATGCCTACCTTGTGCTTTGAATATTTTTTTGTTATTACAGAATTCATATTTTCTCGTTTTATTTGTCTTATCTTATTAGTTCTGTGTATAGAATGAGTAAGATATTGCTAATAAATTTTTTATTACTGTATTTAATTTTTTATTACTGTAGCTTTATTACATTCTCCCGCGATTTGCGAATCTCAAAGTATCGCGGTACGTCAGTGGATGCTCTTCTCGTTCTGTTTTACGCGCTGAATAAACAAAATGTTTTTTTATATATATAAATCCACTACTAAAAGTGTCAAATCTATCAGAAGAGAAGATAGTGGACATCTACGCATCTCGGAAAAAGAGGCGGCTTCTTCTGCATTAGGTAAGATATTGTAATGTCTGAAGTAGTTCTATGACAGGTCAAGGGAGGCTCTGTTTATGAACTTTAATCGGAACGAAGAAGAACACACTGTAACAGAGCGCACACATCTAACAGATTCGCTTTTTTTCGCCGCACTTCTGAACTCCCCGTGTTAACCCTATCACTGCCGATGCAAAACAAAACAGCAACTATATAAAAAACATTAAAAAAAACATAAAAAATGTGATTGCAGGAAGAGAGGCCTGTAGAGACTCGGGATATAGAGGTGGGCAATCTTATAATGTCTTCTATTTTGTTTATGGCTTGTTTTATTTATTTCTGCAATTTTTTTTTTCTTTCTATAGGGTGACATCCGTGCCCTCTACAAGCGGAGTCTCATTGAAAAAGCTGATTACATGAAGGCTAAGAAAAAAAAGTTAATGAATGAAATTCAGCTGCAAGAACTAATGAAGCAAAAAATCACACTTCAGATTGAATTGCTTCAAAAGAGGAACTCCAAAGTTAGTAAAATACAGTAATAACACACTCTACTATTGATGACCTTGCATGACTTATTTATTTCACTCCACAGGCAAAAGATGACCCAGCTGAATTTTTCAAAATAAAATAAAAAAGCTGTAAAGTAAACTGTGCAAAGTTCCCTCTTTTCAAAAGTGATGCTGGACAATTCTGTCCCGTGCAGCTCTGCCACTAGGCTGGTCCAAGTGCACTGGCTGGAGATCATCATCTGGCTGTATTTCCACCACAGGGGTCCTCTCCTTTCTGATGGTGGCAATATTGTGGAGTACTGCACATGCAACAATAATGTCACATGCCCTGTCAGGTGTAACCCTCAGACCCTTCAGACACTGAAATCTTTCCTTTAGTTGCCCAAAGGTCATTTCAATGCGTGCCCTTGTCCTGGCTAGAGCTGCATTGTAACGGGTTTGTGGTCCAGGGTTGGGGTCAGGGAATGGTGTCATGAAATATTGCCTGCAGGCATAACCCCTGTCCCCAAGCAGGATCCCGTCATAAGCACCTGGAAAATTTCAGTTTTGTTAATCTGAATGAATTAATGTAATCCAATGAGCTTGATATTAAATTGATCCTTACCATGTTCAAATACTGTGCATAAATGTGACTCTCTGAAAATCCTGGAGTCATGCACAGAGCCGGGCCATTTTGCTTCCACATTTGTGATATGGAACATGGAGTCACATACCATCTAAGATATTTTTAATCAGTCAACTGCATACTTCTTGATTTCATGATTTTTGTTACTTTTTCATATATTACTAGTGTGGAATAAGACTTGTAATAGTAATTTACCTGCACATTTATACTGTGAAATCCCTTTCTGTTCACAAAATCCCCTTCATTGGGGCCTGGTGGGGCCTTGATGGGGACTTGTGTGCAGTCTATGGCACCAATCACGTTAGGGAAGCCTGATGCATAAATACTGTTAGTCCTACTTTTTCTCTTGATCATGGTTGTATTATCTTCTTTTACATTATAATGTATATAATGTACCTGCAATGGCAAAAAAATTCTGCTTCACAACCTGCGGGCTTAAGTGGCTTGGAAATACCACAAAAACCCCAAAAAACTGCCTGAGTGCCAGATAAACTTTGCGAATGGCACGACAGACAGCACTTTTCACTAAGTTTTCCGCATCACCAATAGTGTAAAGGAAACTGCCACTCGCAAAGAATCTCAAAGAAATACAAACAGTTTGTGCCGTTGTTAAAGCTCGACTTCGACGCGTCGAACATTTCACATGTGGTTCCAATAACTTAATGATGTATATGACACCTTCACGAGAAAAACGATATCTCTCTATAAGTATGTCGTCGTGATGAGCTAAAGGATCCTGTCGATCTCGCAAAACGCGATTAAGTCTCATCCTAAAAGCTCTTCGAATTATTCTTGCACCTTCAGCAACAGGTTCCACTCGTAAAAACGGACAGGACATGCTGCGTTAAACTTCCCATATTACCTCCGCTTATAAAGCCGTGATCTAATCCTGCCATCATGAAGTAAGCCTGCTCCCGAGCAGGTTCAATTCAACGGACCTGTTACTATGACAACCAGTCCCGGATGAGCGTCGAAGAACCGAACAATCCAAGATCATGCGAAATCGCCAACAATCTAATCCAGCTAAGCGAGTTAGCGACGTACGAAGAATATGCCCCTGATCCAATAATGTCAATCAATTGTTTCAAATAACGAGGGTGTCACAGACTCGGCCACGCCCCCTGCACCAGACTCCCACGCTCCGCCCACTCGTTCCCAGTCACCCGAGTACTGATCACCTGCACCTGTTCACAATCAAGCCAGCACTATATCACCAGCACTCACACAGCACTCAGTGTCTGATCTCAGTTATGCTGCACAGACTCTCAGCGCATCAGGACCTCCACTGCTGCTCTCTCCAAGAACTCTCCCTCCAAGTGCAAAGACTACTTCAAAGTTTCCACAACCTCCAAGACAATCTCCGTGTTCAGTCACTTCAGCTAAGCTTCACTTCAGTCACCTCATTGTCTTCACTTGTCACCAGATCACTGTTTCCGTGCCCTGTCTTCAATAAAGATCTCTAGTTGTGTTCACCTCTGTTGTTCATAATCTCTCATTATGACAGAAGATCAGACCAACGAACAGGCCGGAGCAGTGGCTGGTGATTCCCCCTCACCGACATCTCACCCCATCACCGACCTTGTCCACGCCTTCATCCAAGCACTTCACCATGTGTCCATTTCACCATCTGCCTCAGCCAGTCCCGTGGCCCAACCAGCGCCCTACGCTGGTGAGGCGGCGGAGTGCAACGGGTTCCTTCTACAATGTTCTCTGTTCATGGAGATGCAAGCCCATCAATTCCCTACCGATCGATCCAAGATTGCCTTCATTGTCACTCACCTTGCCGGTCGAGCCCTCCAATGGGCTAGAGCAATAATGGAAACTAAGAGTCCAGGGTGAAAACTAACATAAACGTGACAGAGGGTGTATAGTATCAAAGGGACAGAGGGTAGGTTTAAGTTTTACAATAACTTCCTTGACTGATTGTAGAGAAACAGAGTTAAACGTAGTCCAAAAGGCAGGTGGGTTTCCAGGCGTCAAGATTTCGTGATCAGCTGTTTGTATCTGGGCCCTCAGCCCTTGTTGAGAAAGCACATTAGACAGGCGGACAAGAAAGTATGCAATCTAGTACAGCGTGATGACCTCACGAATATATTATGAGCGAATGTGTGTACACGTGTGTGACTGTTTATGCTGTGAGCGATCATTGTGTTTGCAATGTTTTTTGAAAACTATTTAATCATAAAATACTTGTGTGTTTATTTGATTCCCATTCAAGACACTTTGATAAAAAATTACTATATTGTTAATATAGGCAACAGAGTATCATTTTTTTTTACATTTTTCGGTTGGTGGTTTGCCCTTGTGATTTTTTTTCTTTTTCAATAATGCGAGTGTGTGTGTGTGTGTGTGTGTGTGTGTGTGTGTGTGTGTGTGTGTGTGTGTGTGTGTGTGTGTGTGTGAGATATGAAAGGTGAGCAGAAGATAGCTTTTGTTCTTTTCCTTTTATTTTCCTCTCTCTATTTGTATATGTTTTCATTCTCGACTTTGTTACAGGATGTTTGAAACATTGTTTTAGAACCAGATTTGACCACCTCTGGAAATGTTTAACCATGTGAAACCTTCATACTGGTCTTGATTTTTTGTTTTTAGCATTTAAGATTTTGAAAGTTGTATGTGCTTTGAAGTTGTAAAGTTATTGTCACTGTTACGTGACAGGATTTATTATCCTTATGTTACTATGGTTTGTTCTGTGTCACCCGTTTGTTGTTTGGTTTCTTCCAGTTGTTTTCCCGCTCTTTGCTATCCCTAAGTTCTCAGGTTTCTGCTATTGGCTGGCTTAAACATGCATCATGCTACATCAACCAATCAGCGACTCCGGTTCGAAATATAAAACGCCTTGGGGACCGGAAGAGGAGGAGAGAGGGGAGCTGGAGATTTTGTGCTTTGTTTGCGTGTGGCTTTGTGACTCGGTTGTTGTTTGAACGCAAAAGTTCTGTCGGATTGTCCCCATGAAGCAGTGAAGCCCTGCAGGGAAATGCTTCACACACACGTAGGGGCTTCAAGATGATTTATTTGCTCAACTACCTCATCATGTGGGCAGAAAAATGTATAACATGCTTGGTGCTTGCAATAAAATGGTGGGATGTGAATCATGCTCTGAATATACAAATATTATTTGAAGAGTTTTAAAATGAATTGTTTTGTGTTCCTTTGTTTTTTGCTTGTGCTTATGTAATAAGTGAAAATGTGAAATAAGGAGGTAAAATAAAGAGTTTATTCATTTTTTTTTTAAAACAATATTTTTTCCACTATGGCTTTCAAAGTGTAAAAAAATATAATTTATTGAATTGAAAAGTATTGAAATGGTTACTGTGATAATATAGTGCTCAGCCAAGTCAACCTTCTCAGCTAAATTGAATTACATACGTAAGAGTTAAAAAAAACAACTATACAGTGTAGTGTGGGGCTATGAATATAAATGGGCTACCTGAGCCGGGTTTAACCTGGTTGGTCTCCTCGTTGCCATGCAAGACTCTAAAGTGCCTTAGCATAGTTGTGTTATTATTATAGCTTACCAGACACTTCACCTAAAAGTATTCAGAAAAGTTGTCACATTTTATTTTATTCATTAATGGAATCTATTACATAGTAATTGCAGGTGCCAGGTGAGTTCAACTCAAAGTGCTCCCAAACAGGGGAAAATCTCCTTTCTTGCTGGTTCCATCGCAAAAAAGAAGCTCGAATCGAATGCCAAAAACAGCGCAATAAAGGAACCCAAAAACACAAAAAGTGAGGGGCAATCCATAGTGTTTCCCTGCCACTTTTATTTCGAACTGCACTCAAAGAGAGAGATTGTTGTTGACTTTAGGAGAATGCACACCCAGCACCCTCCTCTGACCATCAACGGTGCAACCGTGGAAAGAGTGAGGAGCACCAAGTTTCTGGGTGTGCATATCACAGAAGACCTCTCCTGGACCACCAACACCACAGCACTGACCAAGAAAGCACAGCAGCGACTCTACTTTCTCCGTAAGCTGAGAAGAGCTGGAGTCCCAGCCCCCATCATGCACACCTTCTACAGAGGCACCATCGAGAGCATCATTACCAGCTGCATCACTGTGTGGTACGGCGCCTGCAACGCATCCTGCCGAAAAGCACTTCAGCGCATAGTGAGAGCAGCTGAGAAGATCGTTGGTGTCTCTCTCCCACCCCTCCAGGACATTTATAACTCCCGCCTCTCCCGCATAGCCCTCATCATTGCGAGAGACCCCTCCCACCCTTCGCACAGCCTCTTCAATCTGCTGCCATCAGGGAGGAGGCTACGCAGTCTCCAGGCAAGGACCAGCAGACTGAAGGACAGCTTCATTCCCCAAGCTGTCAGGGCATTGAACTCCCTCCCGTCTCTGCCCCTTTTCCTCTCTTTTGCCCCATGCACCTGATCTCTGACCCCCGCCCCTCCTACTCTTTACCATCACGACTTTCTCTTTATTTCCTTAATCTATTTTATTTTATCTATTATTATATATTTATTTTTATATATAATTTTTTTTTTTTTTGGTGTTGTTGATATATATATATATATATATATATATATATATATTGTTGCTGTTGTTACTGTTAATGTAACCTGGTTGCACCTTGGGTCTGAGAGTTACAGAATTTCAATTCTCTGTTTGTATGTGCTGTATCCGTTGTTTTCACGTGACGTCATCGAAACTTGCGTACCGGCATATCCGCCATTTTGATTCCCTATGCAAAGCAACAACAAAGCTTGTATATTCAAAACTTATGCTCACAAATGCCTATCTGTGGAATTTTTGGATGTTCAAATAGGCCAGGAGTAAGTACAGATGTAAGATTTTTTAAACTTCCAAAAGTGATAACTGGACAATGTGAAAGAACACGAATTTTGTCAGAAGAAAGGCGACGTGTATGGAAAGCTGCGATCACAGGGCTGACATTCAGACTGAAGAAAAATGGAATAGAACGATCATATGCTCTAAACATTTAGGGGGTAAGTTTAAATGTATTGACAATATTTAATATGTTTAGAAGCTGCAATTTATACCAAAAGTAAAAATGTGTTACAGTCGACAGACAATAACCCACCCCACCCACTTTGTCCTAATTAGTAACTTTCCCCAAAATGCCTTCGTAACTCAATAAACTCAACCTTTAGCAGTATTTGACATTCCTTTACCTTTTGTTTATTGTTATAAATTGGAAACATATTCAACAATTAAAATAATACAAGTTAAATTCAACCAATTTGTCTAACGTCCTTCATATTGAAATTCGATTCAGCAGTTAAAATAACACCTAACGTTATATTTTATATCTCCTTTTTAGGCATTAAAGACACAGAGCAGTGATGAAACTTCAGGAGTGAGGTGAGCCGCCTGGCCAGGTGGTGCGGCGACAACAATCTCTCTCTGAACGTGAAGAAGACGAAGGAGATTGTTGTTGACTTCAGAAGAATGCACACCCAGCATGCTCCTCTGACTATCAACGGTGCGACCGTGGAAAGGGTGAGGAGTACCAAATTTCTGGGTGTTCATATCACGGAAGACCTCTCCTGGACCACCAACACCACAGCACTGATTAAGAAATCGCAGCAGCGACTATACTTCCTCCGTAAGCTGAGAACAGCCGGAGCCTCAGCCCCCATCATGCGCACCTTCTACAGAGGCACCATCGAGTCATCGTCATTGCGTATTGGTGGCGAAAATTCTCATTGCCTTACTGTTTGAAGCAGGGGCGTAGCCAGAAGTTTATTTTTGAGGGGGCCCAGCTTAAAATGAGGGGGCCTGAGCATAATGTAGTCAGTTGGATTCGAACCTGCGCGGGGACACACCAATGGATCGCTAGTCCATCACCTTAACCTTTCAGCCAAGAGTGGTTGTGGTATTTTTTCAGTTTAGTTTTCACAGTCCCGATTTTAAACAATTGAAAATCTGAGGGGGCCGGACATGTAAATGAGGGGGCCCAGGCCCCCCCGTGGCTACGCCACTGGTTTGAAGACGTCAAAAGAAGAAAAGATAATGAAAAAGAAGGATTTAAAGTGTGCAGACGTATCGTGATACATTGGACAGTGTTTCGGAACAGAGATACGACGATAAACTATCGTTAATTGAAAAGAATGACCCATACACACTGGACAAGTCGCGGTGGTCTCAGGATGTTGAAAAGTGGGCGTGCGTGACATACCCCGACATAGTAAACTTTATTTTGTATACAACAAGTGCGTACACCCTGGACCAGTTAAAATCATATAAAGGACTTGAAGCATATAACCAATTTATTTGTGGATGGGTTCGCGATGTCATGGTGTGTGAAATCAACGGTCTTTGTCTGCACACGGCCAGGGTAACTCACAGGGCAACATGTTTGTAGATCTAGATCTAAATATTCATATTGTTGTTATTGTTTTTTTCTCCAGCAAGTGACTTACAAGAATTACTTATGCATTTTAATACAGATATTATTTTACAGTATAAACCACACAACACTTGTCAGGTCAGTTTGTTGACATTTAGTCATATGCAGGATACGGAGATGTACAGGATTTACAGGTAATATGTACAATAAATATACAGATGGTTATTACTATAACAGGTGAGTGTGTGCTATAAATATAATTACAGGTGTCTCTTACTATAAACAGCATTTACAGGTGAATATGTACTATAAATGTAAATGTATATACAGATGTCTCTAACTATAAACAGAATTTTTACAGGTAGATGTATACAGTTGTATGTTAGCTTAAGGTAAGCAGTATGCAACCATTGTATATATCCTGCACTTGCTGCTATTGCACTTCTGGTTAGACCTAAACTGCATTTCGTTGCCTTGTACCTGTACTTGTGCAATGACAATAAAGTTGAATCTAATCTAATCACATTCCTCCAGTCGCTGCGTCAACATGGGTGTTATCACAACTGTGTGTAGTACTAATGTCGTCATATGTCCTTTCTTCATTCTTCAAAGACAGCAAGGACTTGACAGCTTCTAAATTTTCAGTTTTGTCTTTTCGCTCTTTCAATCTCTTCGCCCTTGCTGGTGTTGGGATCTGTTTCATTTTGTCATGTCCTAGATGAAGAGTTGGTGCCCAATCAATATCAGAATCTCTATAAAGTGGTGATGGTTTGCCTGCAAAAAAACAAACCAACAGAAAGTCTTGGAGAGTTTATATATACTGTGCAAAATGTTGTTAATGTGTTGTGATCATTTTAGAATAGATGTTAAATTGACAATTAGCAACACAACTCTTCCAACCACTCAGCGTCTTAGACTGTATGGGTATAATTCCTGGTTTTTATTGATCCCATCGTCTTCATATATTGTATGCATGTAAATAGAAAATCTAATTGGACCTGCAGTATCTGATATGTTTAACCACTTACATAAGAGGTATGTATATATGCTTCTAACAGACTACATAAAAGAATGCATGTTATTTATAGTTATAAAACACACACATGCATCTTTTGTGGCGACATATTCTTACTCTTAGTAGAGTTGTGGCATGTAATTTGAGCATTGCGAAACCGGAAATGTGTCTAAATCCTAAGGTAAACATGCTAAATTCAGCTATAAGCCATTGAGAAAAACACAATTAACAGTTCAATGTATTGTTTGTATTTACCTGATAGAAATGTTTTGAGCAGACTCGTTTATACGGGTAGGATGAACCTGACAGATCTGCTCTGCTTAATCGTAAAAGCTACAACGTTCTCCTTTTCTCCGATAGCTCCTTTGTTCTATCCCCTTGGTTTGTGATTATGGCTGGCAAACAGATAAAAACAGGTAAACCGACACTTTATCACACCCACCACTGCTCTTACAGCCAATAACCCAATAACCGCACAGTAGTTTACCATTGTCACAACTGCTAATCTTGTTCGTTTCCACCTCCAACATGGATGCCGCGTCTGTTACCGGAAGTGGTGTGACGACATATAACAACTATCTACAGTAATACCTCGGTTTACGAGTTTAATTCATTCCAAGAGCGAGCTCGTAAACCAAAATGCTCGTACACCAAAACAATTCCCCCATAAGAACGCAGAAAAATCAATTAATTCGTTCCACGCAACCATAAATGCCCATTTAAAAAAATTATAATTTGGTTTTACCCTATTCATTAGTTAAAATTATAACCATTAAGATCTCATATAAATACGAATTAATAATTGACAAGTAAACAATAAAAATACTTGACAATTTACTTTAAAGCACTTTAGCTTACCCATGATGGGAGTTTACTGTCAGCTAGGGAAAACACAAAACCCGGATTCAAGTGCAAATTAGTGAATTTATTATAATAGTGCAGAAAACAAACCATGTTCTGTGGAGCAGGGCTGAAGTAATAATCCAGAGTGAATGTCATGGAGCGTGAGCACCGGCAGAGACAGCAGATGACATGAGAATCAGATGCGTGAGATCATGGCTGCTGCAGTGATCAGTGACCACGCCCCCACAACAGGGGCGTAGCCAGAAATTTATTTTTGAGGGGGCCCAGCTTAAAATGAGGGGCCTAAGCATAACGCAGTCAGCTAGATTCAAACCTGCGCAGGGAGACAACAATGGATCTCTAGTCCATCGCCTTAACCTCTCAGCCAAGACTGGTTGTGGCATGACTCGCAGCGCGCTATTGTTGACTTTGGGGGTGCGTTGCGATCGTCTTGTGCGGCGGGTGATATGTGTTTTCACTTTAGTTTTCACAGTCGTGATTTTAAACAATTGAAAATTGCCACTGCCACGCCACTGCCCCACACACACATACACAGGCAGAGAGACAATGAATTCATGAACCCTGACAGTTACTGCTTAGAGGTACTGTACGTGTATATTTCTCTACGTGAACAATAGCAATCAGAATTAATGTTTATAACAGTAGGTAAAACCTCTGTAAATAACTTATAAAAGTATCACTGTGGTGAATGATGCAGCCAAACCAAGCGATGCTGAGAGAATGAATGAGTTAAGGGGTGATAAAGGGATTGTAACCACGTAACTGTTATGAGAGGCTGTGTTTAGGATATTTCTAGTAAAAATTTGCGGGACCATGCTGAGCGTTAGGACTTTTTCCACACAAAAAATGCACGTGGGGGAGGGAAAATGTTTCTCGTACACCGATACAATGCTCGTACACCGATTTGCTCTTATACCAAGTCGCTCGTAAACCGAGGTCTTACTGTATATGGTTGAGGTTGTTCCCTTGTGTAAATACACCTATTTGTAAATAAAGTGAACCACCTGTTTGCTACACTCTGGCTTGTTGTCATTCACACCAACACCTCCCAGGGATAGATAACACACAAATCTGTTTAATTTATTATGTGTGTCTTCTTCTACTCCTAGACCATCTGGAGACGTAACAGTCACGTTTTAAAATTTAAAAAAGCATCTTGGTTTACATTGTTTCAGAAAACATTTTCTGATAACGTTTTACAATGTCTGAATAATGTTTTTGTTTTTACTTTAAAGGTTTTAATGGTGTAAAGTATTGTATGTATGAAAACTTTCTTCAAATGTAAGTGATAATGTTTCTTTAATTAAAAATAATACAACCCCTTGATTGCATGGTTTACCAAATCAAAACAACATTTGTAACGTTTTTAAACGGTTTTTAACAGATCCAATTCAGATTATTTTAAACAAAATAGTACAATGAGCAACCCCCCTCATCTAATTCTCATGCACTGAGGGAGTGTTGGGGGTGGCGCCTGAGGGTGCTTCATCACAGATCAATCTGGGGAAATTTAACACTTAAAATTCATAAATTGTATTCAGTCGCCTGCTCTTTTAAGGCTGCTGTTCAGCCAAACAAACTTTGTTTATATTGTTATTCATGTGACCACTGTAAAGCTGCTTTGAAACAATCTACATTGTAAAAAGCGCTATATAAATAAAGGTGACTTGACTTGACTTGGGAGAGTATAGATGTATCCTACAGAGCAGCAGTTTTGAGATTTTCCTGTATCCTAGAGAGCTTTTTGGTATGCTCAAACACATTTGATAGAGTGGCGGATTATGCTTTTAAGGAATAAATCAGTAAGTTAAAGATTTTAAAGATATTATCTTTATTTACTGTTTAATTCTTTTAACAACATTTAAATCCTTTCCACATGTTGCTTAGATAAGCATGCTAATGAGCAGAACCTGAGTGCACATCTTCACACACCATCCGCGTTCATTCTGAATCTGTCTTCCAAAGCGAAAGGACACTTTCAGTAGATCTGCGTCAGATTATGCTATTAAGGAGTAAATAAATCAGTAAATAAGTACTGTTTAATTATTTTTACTAACATTTTAAATCCTATCCCCATACTGATTAGATGGGCGTGTTGATGGGTGGAAAATAAAAAAAATAACACACTGCGATACAATCCAAGTATTTACATGACCAATTAGGACTCATCTTTCTTATATATATATATATATATATATATATATATATATATATATATATATATATATATACTATAGTCATGACTTCTGTACAGAGGATTCAGGCTACAAATCATGTTTATTAGTTTTTACAATACAGGCCGCTGTGGAAATGTTTACATTGTACAGTCAAGTCTCATGTAGCCATTAAGGCTTTAAAGTAACAGGTTACATGCTTTGGCTGTTATCTCTCATAATAGTGTGATTAAAGTTATACTATAAATACAGACACAGAAAATAGTTCCTAGGTTAAAGTTGATGTGTGATTTTCATTTGAAACTTAACTTTACATGTAGGAAATTTATTGAAAATTAATCATGGAGGGCTGAACTGGTGAAAGAGTTAGAGGAAGAGAGACTTTTTAAGTCTCTGTTAACCAAGCAAATATGCATATGAAGCAATTTGATAAAGCATTTTTCCCCTCTCCAAATATCAAACTGTAATAAGCTACAAATTCAAGAGAAATTCAACATTCATTTTATCTATAACATCTCAAAAATATTTTGCTGTCAGCAACTTATGCATGGAAACATATGGGAATTTCTTAAGATTTCACAAAGCCATCAGCCAGAAATGTATTTTTGTCTTTCAGAAAGAAAGCTAATGTGCAGATAAAACCATCAGCATTATATAACATCTACACATCTGCCAATAAGCCCAATAGCCAAACTACATCAAGAAAGTATGCTGGCTGGGGAACTGTCAGCTGCTCGCAACTTCATAAGAAACATGATGTGCCTTCCAATGGTAACAAGTGTAATTATGTATAGTACTACATCCCAAAGAGGAACAGCACATAAAACACATTGTTTCTGTAGGCTGTGCTTAGTTATAGCTGGCCTTATGGTGATGTACACAAAAGTGTGAAATCAGAACTGTTAGTTCTGAAACTAGTCTGCTGCCTCCTGGGGAGGGGTGGAGGGAGCACGGTGTTCCAAAATAATGATATAAGCAAATACACAAGTAAACAATTTCACAGTTGTTGAAAGAATATGATTCTTACGATTGTGCTTGTGAAAATAATTAGTAACATTTATGCATCTCCATTATAATTAATGTCTTGTCTGGACCCCTTAATAGAAAATGACAACGCAGTAAAAAAGGGAACCTAGGGTCAAGCTTGAAATCAGTTTTAAGGCAACAATGTTGGACAGAGTTGGGAATGGGAATGGTGGAACACATTAGTGTTCAAACCAGAGACCTTCATGCAAGCAAAATAAATAAATACCTGTCTGCCAACCCAGTGGTGTTTAAATTTACATTTGCATTTATGCATTTGGCAGACGCTTTTAACCAAAGCGACTTACATAGCATTCAAGAAACACATTAAATCAGTTCTTTCTTTCCCTGGGATCGAACCCATGACCTTGGCATTGTAAACACCAATGCTCTACTGGTTGAGCTACAGGAAAGCTGTAGCCCTCTGATGTTTAACTGTTTGCCAAAACCCAAAATTATTAGTTTACTCTGGGTTCTGTCTGACATGTATAGAGAATTAATCTGCCTCATACCAAAGGTCCCATGTTTTTTTTTACAAATGTGTAAACTAGATTTATGATATATGCAGTTCTGGTGAAAATGTAAGAAACGTTGTACATAATATACTGTACAGAGAACACTAGCTACTAAAGTTGAAAATATTTCTGTTGTGCCATGGTGTTTGAGGGATGAAGGAAAGGGGATGTTAAATTCCAGTTCAAAGAGTAGTTTAGTGTATCTGGTTGCTTTTTGTCTTTTAAATGTAAACTTAACACTCATCCTTCATATGATTTCAGTGCAAAAAACTAGCAGAAATGATCAGGGTGTGTACAGTATGGATGATTGGGCAGTTGTACAACTTCAACTTTTTTGGATCAAAAAGCAAGTCACCAACACCTTTAAAAGAATGATTATATTGGTCAAGACTGATAAGCTATGCAACATGCAAAGCAGCACTACATTTGGCCCAGAGCAAGTCACGCTGAGAAAAAGTTTTGATAAACCAAGAATAAAAAAAATCTGAAACTTTATCCTTATGCCTTTTTTTTCTTCAAACAAACATCCTTCAACTTGTGCAAAATAATATGTGTTGAGAGTCTGGTGGTAATCCCAAGAAAGAAAGAAAAAAGTAGCAAAGGACAACACCTAAAATTAATTGGAGAATAACTCTGACACAGATTATAACCACACAAACACATAAAAAAAGTAGTCATGCCTCAGTATCTCTTAATGTCTCACATCTGTTCATACTTCCCTGAGAGAGCGGTGTGACGGCAGAGTTGTTGTCAGGGAAACAAGATAGAAGCATATGAAATTTCAACATTCTTTAATACAAACAAATAATGTGTGCTGCCACCCCATGACCAATGAGAGTCAACAACAAAACAAAGGAACTAAAGATGTGCTACAAAATAATTAACAAAGGTTGCTGGGAACATTTGCAGCCTGATGATCAAATCCAAGTTCCTGGCCAGATGTTAAAGGTGAAAAAACGCAGCTCTTGGGTTGAATAACTGCAAAAAGGAAAATAAAGGGAAGAAAAAAATTACACTGGAGGGTAATTATTTGTTTTCAGGGTATTCAGGAATGCCAGCAGCTGTGAGAGTACCGCGATACTGCTGCAAAACTACACGCATGCTCTTTACAAAGCCTTTGGAAAGAGGGAAGAGTGGGAATCCAATATCTGGATATCCACTGCGCTCTGGAAGGAAGCTGCGATAGCTCTTTCTCCGTTTCTTTGGTCTCACAGCTGACTGAGACTCCTGACATGGTTTTACACTTTGAGATGTCACAAAACCCAATACCCCTTCAGAACCTTCTGGGATTTCTGATCCTGCACCACCCACCACTGAGCTATCACACTCAGAGTTACAGCTCAGGTCCTGTTGGCCACATGAGCCAGGAGGGACACAGGGCCCCACTGTAGAAGGACTGAGACCAGAGTCCTCAAGCTCCTCTTCACTTTGTACATCCTGTTTGCTGGGGCTGCTGTGGGCCAGAGCTGAGGGGATCTCGTCCAGAGGTTCAGTATGGAGGCTGCCAACCCTACATCGTAAAACACGGTCGGTCACTGCCCCATCCAAATCTAGCCACGACTCCAGCCGATGAACTAGCCGCCAGCCACTGCCAGCAAAATGCTCACAGATCTCTTGCTGAAAGACCTCCACAGGCTGCTGGAGAAGTTGAGTCATTGACTGCACCATCCTAATGAGTGCCATCTCGTTGTAGCAGCGACTGTTCTCGTAGCCCTCTTGCAGTCCTCGGTCACTGTCAAAGCCAGCCTCATTATAGTATGGCTCATTGACCAGGATCAGACCTGAAGGGGCAGAGACATTATATTCAAACAGTGCAAGAGAGAAATGAAGAGTACTTCTAATTAAAAATAAATAAAAATTATACATTTAAAAATCCATTAAAGTAGTTTTAAATAAACGCTTCAAAAGCTTGAGCCTACAACGCCTACAAAACTGGAATAGTTCACTCAAATGTGAAAATTCTGTTATAATTTACTCAACCTCGTGTCATCTCAAACTATAAAGCTGAGCAACATATTTCGATCAATTGAAATGTAATGTTTTGCCACAATATATATATATATTTTTTTTTAAATCAAGACATCACAGTTTTAAATAATAAAAAAAGACAATGGGAAAAATAATCACATGGAATGCAAAAGACTGTAAAGAACTACTGAATGTTTTATATTTCATAATTGCTGTTTTTAAAAAGCATTGCTATTAAATAATAGCCTATTTATTTTTTTGGCCAAAAAAGTATTTATTATTTTTTATTTCTGATTATACAAGATTTGTTAAAGATAGGTTTGTACACCATTTGCCTTCATATGTCATGCATATTTTCTGAAAAGATATTTAATAAATCATTTGCCTTTCATTAATTTGTCACTTCAGACGTTGTGTATATTATATCAGTTATATTCCACATTTTTTCATATACCAACTTTTTTTAACTAAAAAAGTTATTATAGAGAATTTTATTTGAATAATAGTTACATTTTTAAACTAACTAGTTAGACATAAAAAAAAAGAAAAATGATAATAATCATCAAAAAGTTTTTTTTTTTTTGCCATTTCGCCCAGCCCCATCTCAAACCTTAATGACTTTCTTCAAAATACGTTCTTTACTGTTCCACATATGATAAGAATGTTGGAAATCAAACATTTGGACCCCATTATATGGACCAAAAAGAAAATTACAGAGAGCGAGTTCAAAATATTTCCTTTTACACTGACCTACAGGATTATTAGGAACACCATACTAATACTGTGTTTGACCCCCTTTCGCCTTCATAACTGGCTTAATTCCACATGACATTGATTCAACAAGGTTCTGAAACCATTCTTTAGAAATGTTGGCCCATACTGATAGGATAGCATCTTGCAGGTGATGGAGATTTGTGGGAAACAAATCCAGGGTACAAAGCTCTCGTTCCACCACATCCCAAAGATTCTCTATTAGGTTGAGATCTGGTGACTGTGGGGGCCATTTTAGTATAGTGAACATTGTCATGTTCAAGAAACCAATTTGAAATGATTTGAGCTTTGGTGCATTATCCTGCTGGAAGTAGCCATCAGAGGATGGGCACATGGTGGTCATAAAGGGATGGAGATGGCTAGAAACAATGCTCAGGAAAGCTGTGGCATTTAAACGATGCCCAATTGGCACTGAGAAGCCTAGAGTGTGCCAAGAACATCCTCACATCATTACACCACTACCACGAGCACAGTGGTGACAAGGCATGATGGATCCATGTTCTCATTCTGTTTACGCCAAATTCTGACTCTGCCATCTAAATGTCTCAACAGAAATCGAGACTCATCAGACCAGGCAACATTTTTCCAGTCTTTTCCAGTCAACGGTCCAATTTTGGTGAGCTTGTGCAAATTGTACCTCTTTTTCCTATTTGTAGTGGAGATGAGTGGTACCGGTGGGGTCTCCTGTTGTTGTAGCCCATACACCTTAAGGTTGTGCGTGTTGTGGCTTCACAAATGCTTTGCTGCATACCTCGGTTGTAATGAGAGATTATTTCAGTCAAAGTTACTCTTCTATCAGCTTGAATCTGTCGGCCCATTCTCCTCTGACCTCTAGCATCAACAAGGCATTTTCGCCCACAGGACTGCCGCATACTGGATGTTTTTCCCATTTCACACCATTCTTTGTAAACCCTAGAAATGGTTGTGCATGAAAATCCCAGTAACTGAGCAGATTGTGAAATACTCAGACCGGCCCGTCTGGCACCAACAACCACGCCACGCTCAAAATTGCTTAAATTCCCTTTCTTTCCCATTCTGATATTCAGTTTGGAGTTCAGGCGATTGTCTTGACCAGGACCACACCCCTAAATGCATTTACGCAAAAGCCATGTGATTGGTTGATTAGATAATTGCATTAATGAGAAATTGAACAGGTGTTCTAATAATCCTTCAGGTGAGTATGTTCGAAAGAAAAAAGAAAAAAACTTCTTTTTTTTCCCCTCGAAGAAAAAAAAAGTCATACAGTTTTGGAATGACAAAGATGAATAAATGACGACAGAAGATAATGTAGATGATATTAAATGAGAAGTATGAGATGTTTTCAACAAAAAATAAAGGTTGAAATATTTACACAAAACTATCTTTTATGTTTTATACTATATTAGTCCTTATTTGACCTTGAATAGAGATAAGCACTTGCAGTAGACTGGATTTGCTGGTCCATCTTTCAGTACCCTGTGAAAGGAAACATTAAAAAAATCATGTCAGTATTTACCCATAATCAAAGAATGCAATCAAGGGCAAAAATGATTTAATGATAAAGCCAAACTGTTTTCATGAATGTTACTCATAGAGTGGTCAATTATAAAAATTGAATTATCAAAATTTATCTTTAGAAGTAAAAGGGTTGGATGTTATGCATGCACATGGACTTTCAGAACTTAATTTCTTTTCTTTCTTTTTTTTAAACAAGAGCACAAAGAACGCCATTACTAATTTTATTCATAGCCTTACAGGTAGAATAGCAAAAAATGGGTCATTTCATTCATGTAAAGAAACTAGTTTGGAATATACCACCCTGAAAGGACAAAAATTATGTGCATCCAACATAGTAACAAAGAAGAACGACCAAAGGTAGATGGTCCAAAATCAGAAATATGTCAATCAGGAATTAGAAAACAAAGTATGTCAGCTCACCTTTCCAATCCAGGTGCCTAGAAGACTGACACAAACCTTCCCGTTGTCATAGAGGTTGGGGTTAAGTCGTCCGCTGCACTGAGACAGGTAACGGAAAAGAGGAGGAACAGCAGGATAGATATTAGGAAGCTGGATATCAAAGAGGAAGAGTCCATCCTCATAAGGAGTGCGGTTAGGGCCTTTAATAAGAGCTGAGAAAAGGTCCTGAAGAAAAAAAAACAGGAAAGGTTAATTGAAGAAAAGGGGAACTGTTGATTTTCAGAATTGTGTGAATGCCTTGTAAAATAAACTAAACGAAACAACCAATATAAATACTAGTAATAGTTGATAAATATGTTGTGTGCAAGGCAAATTTACCATTCTGTCCTCAAAAGTCTTCACCATTATGCCATCGGGCAGAGAAGTGGCCAGCAAGGCCATTTCTTTCCTTACAGTGCTAAAGAACTTCTTTGCCTCTGCTGGCTGGAATTCCATTTTTTTAAAAGAGTGGGTGTCTATGGCAAGAAAGAAGGAACATTTTTAAATCTGGATTGAAACTCAGAAAATGGCTGTATGAAACAGCTTTAATCATTTTTTGTTCAGGAAGATACCACTTAAATGACCGTTTCTATTATAAATAATTATATATTATAATATTGTCATTCATTTAAGGCGGGATGTGCAGTAGTATGTTATTTTGGTTTATTAAAATTACAAAACAATATTGTGTACAGTTTGTACCTGGTGCCCATTCTAAAACAGAAAACACTTCCCCTTTAGCACTGGTGAAGGTGACACCTGGTTTGCCTCCACTCTGCTGACACAAAACTGGTGTGTCACTAGGCCACTCAGAACGCACAGGCGTCTGTGGTTCAGCTAGCACTGGTGCCATCACCCTCTCCTCCTCTATAGCAGCCTCCATTTTATCTTCTTCTACAATGGCCACATTGTCTAAAGTCTTTTTCAGGTTCTCCTGAAGTTTTTTAATGTCATCTAGAAAGCGTTTTTCTTTCGTTGGTTTGGCATCAGCGGGGGTTGTGGCAGCAGTTGCGGCTGATGGTTCGGCAGTGGGGGAGGTCGGTGATCCAGTCCAGAGCTGCTCAACAGTCATGTTCTTTAAACTTTCTAAAATCTTTAGGGCTTCTTTAAGCTCACGAAATCCCCGTGGTGGGGTCTCTTTACTGGGCTTCTCATCCGATGCAGCAACTCCACCTGCAAGGAAAAATAATTGGCCTTTACACCAAATTAAATATCAAAGAAAGACAACAATGTCCAGGTTCATCACTAGTGGGTGAAAGGGGGACTGAATAAGAGAGCATGTGAGCGAAACAAAGTGGTATGAAGCGTCGCTCAATATCAAGCATGTTCAACTCAAACGCTTATGGCCCAAGCGAATGCTCCACTCTTGAACTGCTCCAGCGCACTGGTACAACAACTTTTTCCCACTTTTTACTGAACTAAATGTGTTGCAGCCATTAAAGAAAACCATTTTTTTTTCTTATGAAAATGTGAATAAAAAGATCTTATCCGATATATAATCCTGAAATATTATTGTAAGTGATTCACTACCTCCAAGAAGTTCAGGTGTGGAGACGGCTCCTGGTGAGTCTGTAGCTGTTGAGGCATGCACGGCATGGATTTTGCCATCAGCAGTAGCACCTATGTTGATGGAGGAGACTGGGATGGTTTCCCCACCACCTGGTTCTTCTTCCACTTGTCCATTATCTGTCTCCCAACTATCACTCTCATCTTCCCATTCTTCAGATGAGGCACCACTACTGCTGCCTTCTGCAGAGTCATAATAAGTTTCTTCAATCTCAGACTCGACATTATACAAGTGCTAAGAGAGAAAGAATAAAGGGGTGTTAGTTCCAGGGTCAATAGCACATATAGTAGTCTCATATAGTTTAAACTCTTTTCATCCGTTTAAACTTTAATTGCTCGATAGACTGGTGTATACCTGTGGCAGGACAATAGTCTTTGAATTATCAGCCCACACAACCTCCACTTTACTGCTCAGATCCACCCTGTACACTTGGCCAACAGATCTCTACATGGACAGTTGAGTCAAGGCATAAAGACAAATAGAGAAAATGCAAAAGTTGCCTTATATTTATTTACATTTATACTAAGTCATTTTGTCCACTTATATAGATATAAAAAAGTGAGCAGATTGCTAGGTGCATTGAATAACAAAAATTACTGTGGGACATTACATTTTAAACTATCCATTTAAAATACATATGGGCAATGTGATAAGCCTGGAAAAGTTTTCTAATTTTGTTTGTACCTCATTCTCACAGTCCTCTGTGCCCGAGTTGCCAATCCTAATTACAATATCTGTTGTGTGAAAATGGAAGTCTGGATGATCAGCAATGTCATAAACACTCACGTCCTCCTCCTCCCCAATCACCTACATATGCAAGATCAATTTGTTAATATGACAATAGGCAATCCCAAACACCTTTTAAAGACCAAATCAAAAATACCTCAACATCATCGCCCACAGCATTGAGTTTGACCCACTTGACTACACAGGTTCTGGCCTTATGATCACCTGACTGAATCACCCCATAGATGCATGGATCAAGAAGAGCCTGAGCTGCAGGAGCCACAATCAGAGTTTATTTCAAGTAAGTAAAAAGCAAGATCTAACTCATGTCTAAATATCTATTTGCCAAGTTAAGTGTAATCAATCTAATTATAAAGACTTCAGTGATACATAAGCATGCCCCACTAAACAAAAGGCAAGAAACAAGAGCCATACTGAAAATCATAGCTGTGATGTATAAAGAACATACGTCGTTTGTCTACAACATAGTCTCCCGGGCAGAACTCGTGGTTGTCCAGGTGCTGGATAGGAATCAGGTCATTGGAGCGGATCCCTGTTTCTAACCTACCATCCTTCCACATCACATCTGCAGAGCTTACAGTGGAGACAACCTCAACTGCCACCCTATGCAAAAACAGACATATCATGTAAGAGTCTATTCTAATTGAAGTCTTTCATTTGACAGAAATATTCTGCAGTGGTCATACCATAATATCTGATAATAACAGATTGTGTTGAACATTTCAGGAAGGATTATTTCATAAACCAGCTCCACAACTCAAAATGCAAACATTTCAATGTGAACCATCAACATATTGTTATCAACCACCTGCATGTTAATGTAAAATAAACAGGATTACTTCAATGCAAAACTGTCACAGAGGCCAGATGAATTTTGATGCAAGATATTTGTTCCATGTCTGATGAGCCGTACATCTTAAAATCTAATGGTGTTAAAATAATCAATCAGCATGTTCTTCAACAAGTCCTTAACAATTAACACATATCTCGGTAATATTACGATTACAGTGTTAGTTATTTGCAGTGTTATTTGTGGTATTTTTTGTCAATATGATCTGTATTGGGTTCTCTTATATATACACACACGCACACGTGTACAGTAATACCTCGAGATACGAGCGTCTCTACATATGAGTATTCCAAGATACGAGCAAGCCTTCGGGCAGAGTTTTGCTTCTAGATATGAGTAAATTTCCTCGCAATCTGGAATGGATTAATTTGTTTTCTATTATTTCTTAAGGGAAAATATGATTCTAGATACGAGCAATTCAAGTTACGAGCTCTGGCCTGGAACAGATTATAATGTATCTGGCCTCCAGTCTCGTATCTCAAGGTATTATTGTATACACACACACACACACACACACACGCACATCAAGAACATTTTCAAGAGGACAAAGACATTTAAAAACATGGCTATGAGTGAACGTTCTACGATAAGATACAGGTGAATAGAGGTCAAAGTAAGGTTTCATTATACTACCTCTAGTCTCTCTGCAAGCACATCAAAATGCTATTTTGAATTGTTGTTTTGTGGTGCTTTGGCTATGCACATTTGTCTTTGGGTTCATTTACCTGTCTCCTGGTTTGTACTCGCGTGAAAACTTAGTCCTCTTCTTCTTGTGCTTTCTCTTTAGGTTGCGGATAGAGAGAGGGATGCTCTTTTTTCGGGTTGGGCCACTCTGCAGTGAGGCCGTAGAGCTGGCAGAGGAAGTGACAGAGCTTGTATCATCGGTTTCATCCCCTGGCTCCTCATCAGACTCTTGGTCCCCCAAAGGGTCCCATTGTCCCTGAAGAGCATCTATTGGTGGCTCTTTTTCCTCCTTCAGAGCATCCTGGCATGGAACAGGACCGTTGTTGGGGTAGCATGGAACTGAATTCTCATCAGAACAATCCGGTTCCTGCACTGATTTCTTTTCACCTGGACCATAAGACATGGTACAAAATATCAGACTATTTCTTAGAATCAAAAATGTATATATTAAAGACGTCAAAAAAGTCACATAATCAGTTAGTCATTTAAATAGCATATTAAAGCAGCAATTACATGGACCATGCTGGCTACTGACAATTTGTGGTTTGGTAGCGAATATGACAGTGCAGTACCTTCCATGCCATCCGTTTTTTCAGCTGACTGTGAATTGTTACTCTGGGTTTCTGCCTTTTCTGTCATTTTCTTTCCCACTTCCTTTCGAAACATTCTTTTTAACTGAAAAAAATTAATCAAATGATTAAAGAGCAAGAAAAGGAACTGCAATAGTCAAAATATTTGTTTTATTTTGTTGTAAAAATTGTTTAAATACCAGTTAAGTCATAATATTTCGACTAATTGAAAAACTATTATAGCTGTCACAATATCTCGATTAGGGTACTTGATTTTAAAAAAAATACACTATTGCAATCTGCCAATGTTGATTAAACGGTAGAATACCTGAAGTTGCACATTCCACAGATAAGAATCCATGAACTGCATAATTAGACAGTTTTCAAACATTAAGACATATTAAGATCATATAAAGTCACAATATAGCATAGCGCTATTGTGAAAATCACAAAGATGGTGATACAATAAAATAAATGTATGCACTGCACGATGAAGTGACTAATTATTTACATGAGCACAGGTTTCAAATTTCTACCGTCTCAGAGCAGCTCAGTAAATGCTGCTGCAAACAAGCTCAGTCTGTGCATTTCATGCAAACTTAAATTAACAATGCGGCAGTTTAACAAATTCCATCCCTGCATACATTTGGGTCACTTATAATGTTATTCTGGGTATGCAACATGCTCCATTTCACCAGATTTATGTAAATTATTTATAAACCTAAGCCTAAGTTTTTAAATATGAAAACTGTTGTTCATCGTCATTTCAAAACGTAATTTTAAACCTTCACTCAGAGTTTGCATATTCTTTTTCAAGAAATTACAGTGGCTGTAGTATTTCTATCAAAGAGGTGGCCAAATATCAAATATTAAGAGGACATTTAAATTAAATATTGTTTGGTCAATCACCAGGCCATTGATGCCCTATGCAAGTATTTTTTATAATACATAATTTACATAAATTGATTGTATATTACATAAGCCCTTGGTTACACAGACCAGGTGTAAACCTAGTCCCAGACTAAAATTTGTAACTGAAAGCAACTTGCACTGACATATCTTAAAATATAACCCTAACCTAACGTGTAATGTTTTTCTAAAGCACATTTTAAAAAGCGACTTAAATGCCCTAATCAAACAGGACTGATACTGGCTAAATCTAAGCCCTGTCTGTGAAACCTACATATTTTAACATTGTTGTTCAATAAAACCATATGATTACTTAATTTCAATATTTTATTTGAACCAATAAATCACTGCCTTATCGTTATTATACCCATGCCAAGTCAAGTCACCTTTGTTTATATAGTGCTTTTTACAATAGAGATTGTTTCAAAAGAAGCTTTACAGAGATAAAAGAAAAATAATGTAACAAAGTGTTTTTTTGGCTGTACAGCAGCTCTAGAAGAGTAGGACAAATTAATAATATTGATGAGTATTAAATGTATATCATAAAAAAAGTTATCCGATTATGCAATTAATCGTCAAAATTGACCAATTACTCCAGGGGTGGCCAACCTGTTCAGCATGATGAGCCACAAAGTAAAGCTCATGACTGCGGAGAGACGCATAAAAGATTGTAGACGGGGGGAATTGTTGATGAGGGGTTAATCAGCCCAATGCTTTTTCCCGGTCGGTCAGAAAGCCACGTTAAATCACGTGAGAGATTCTGTTAAAAGTAAATTGCGATTGTACACAGAGAACATGTGGAGCAGGGGTCACCAAACTTTTCAGCCGCATTAACTGTCAAACAGCAGTTCGGGGACCGACTACACACTCGAGGTCCAAATAAAAAAAGAATCAAAACATGGATGTTGTTTTTAATTATTTAATATTATTTTATTCAGTTATTACTTAACACAATGATACACATAGCATAAATTAAATATAACATCATTTCAACCACTGTTTACTTCATTTGTATCTAATGGCATCAACTGTCTCTACAACTATCTAATCCTTTAGATGAGTGTATAACAGTATACATAAACTACAAATTGACATCTCTCCTCTAACTGCAATTATCAATCTCTCTCCATTTTGTGATAAAACAATTGTGGAGTATTTCTTGTGCTGTTTGAGCAAATTCGAGCACAAAAACTATATTTAATGTAGTCTCTCATTCACCGGTATAGAAGCTTACCCAACTATGATGGCTTCTACTTCTGAGAAACATGGAAATGTGAAAAGGCTCAATCAAACACAGCCATCTATTAATCACTCTGGTACCAACAACTAAAACTGTAGAATGAAGTTAGTGAAGCGGTAATGATCCTTTACTCAGCAGAACTTCTAACAACAAAGAATCAGTTTAAAAAACATTCCAAATACAGTAATACCTCAAGATACGAGCATCCCTACATACGAGTATTCCAAGATAAGAGCAAGCCTTTCGGCTAATTTGTGCTTCTAGATAAGAGTAAATATTCGAGATACGAGCACGCGTAATGCCAGTTGGCATTGGCAGATGCCGACGCTCGTTCACTTCAGGTCTTCGCCGACTTCTGTACGCGTCACCCACGACTAGCTAATTTTCGCTCCATTTTGTGCATTATTCTTCATAATAGGGATGAATTCTAAGACAGTGAGTGGTAAAGATGGCACTGAGAAGAAGAAACGCATTATGACCATGGAAATGAAGCATGAAATTGTGAAGAAATATGAGCGCGTTGCCCGCGTGAGTGATCTAGCACGCATGTATGATCGCAGTATATTCAGGATATGTTATCAAGAATCTTTCCAAGGGCGTGACGATTATATCGAAGTTAAGTTCGATGGAGAGGCTTCTGTAAAGGACAAGCACATTTTCCTCGATAGACATTTCGTTAAAAGTTCTGCGCCAAGTGAAAGTGAGGGTAGTCAGGCGAAAAAAGATAAGAAAAGTGATCAAAAGTAAAGAATGCAAATCGGAAAAAAACAACATTAATATAAAATAGAAGAGTAAAAAAATAATATGAAAGCTAAGTTCAGTTATGCTTAGTTCTTGCCATTCAAGAAAAATTGTTTTTACTAAACGAAAAAAATATCAAAATGAAAGAATACAAATCGAAAAAAATCAAAACAATAATACTAAATAGAAAAGTAACAAAAAAAATATGTAAGATAAGTTATGTTAATTTAAGTTATGTAGTGTTCGTGTAAAGAGTAAAGTGTCTCCATACTATCCCTACCTCCCTCCTCTGTACCTGTCACTACTGTAAAAAACACATTTTATTTGAGATCACAGATGTATCAAACTGTATACACGTAATATAATTGTGTGTAAGTGTGTTTATACCAATAAATTAATAGTTACGATCTGGAACTGATTAATTTGCTTTCTATTATTTCGAAGGGTAAAACATGATTCGAGATACAAACAATTCGAGTTATGAGCTCCGCCCTTGAACGGATTATGCTCGTATCTAGAGGTATTACTGTATGGCCGAATCATCCATACCTTTCGAACTACAGGGTCCTCCGGGTGAGTAGGTGCCCCCTCTGGCCCCTCACAAGTGATCCGTGTGGTTTCACTCTTGGCGGGAAAAACATACAGTGATCTCTCCCCAAGTTGCCTTTGAGTATGATCAAAGAAGCCCAGTCGCTTCACCCTGAACAAATCAAAATGAAATATTTAATTGAACAATTGAAATACATTTGGATTAGTAATCCTAAACAAACGAGACGGTAGGAATGTGACTGTGAGGACATTTTCCCACCGGTTAAACAATGTGAGACAACATTGGTTGACAGAATTCCCCCCGCCCTTTTTTTTTTTCTAAATGAAAGCCCCTGAGGCAATGCGCTTTTTGAACAATTACTTGAATGGTGGGTTCATTATTATTATTTTTAAATGAAAAACACAACAACAAAACAGTACAAAGACAAACTCATAAAACATAGAACTTTTATTAACAATATCAATAAGCTCACCAGCCTTATTATTGTGGTTATTGTTATTGTGCCAATGTAATTACAAGTGTCCAGTCACCATCAGGCACAATTTACAGAAGGCTTCATTTGATGTTTGCAATAGCATTGGGTTTAAATCCAAAATACTGCCAAATAGTTGCTTTAACATATCGCTTTGAAACCAAATTTTCCACCATCAACTCGTCAATAAGCTTCTGAAATCTTGACTCCTGCTGCTGATTTACAGGAAGTGCAGAATTATTAGGCAAATGAGTATTTTGACCACATCATCCTCGTTATGCATGTTGTCTTACTCCAAGCTGTATAGGCTGGAAAGCCTACTACCAATTAAGCATATTAGGTGATATGCATCTCTGTAATGAGAAGGGGTGTGGTCTAATGACATCAACACCCTATATCAGGTGTGCATAATTATTAGGCAACTTCCTTTCCTTTGGCAAAATGGGTCAAAAGAAGGACTTGACAGGCTCAGAAAAGTCAAAAATAGTGAGATATATTGCAGAGGGATGCAGCAGTCTTAAAATAGCCAAGCTTCTGAAGCGTGATCATCGAACAATCAAGCGTTTCATTCAAAATAGTCAACAGGGTCACAAGAAGCGTGCGGAAACACCAAGGCGCAAAATAACTGCCCGTGAACTGAGAAAAGTCAAGCGTGCAGCTGCCAAGATGCCACTTGCCACCAGTTTGGCCATATTTCAGAGCTGCAACATCACTGGAGTGCCCAAAAGCACAAAGTGTGCAATACTCAGAGACATGGCCAAGGTAAGAAAGGCAGAAAGTCGACCACCACTGAACAAGACACACAAGCTGAAACGTCAAGACTGGGCCAAGAAATATCTCAAGACTGATTTTTCTAAGGTTTTATGGACTGATGAAATGAGAGTGAGTCTTGATGGGCCAGATGGATGGGCCCGTGGCTGGATTGGTAAAGGGCAGAGAGCTCCAGTCCGACTCAGACGCCAGCAAGGTGGAGGTGGAGTACTGGTTTGGGCTGGTATCATCAAAGATGAGCTTGTGGGGCCTTTTCGGGTTGAGGATGGAGTCAAGCTCAACTCCCAGTCCTACTGCCAGTTTCTGGAAGACACCTTCTTCAAGCAGTGGTACAGGAAGAAGTCTGCATCCTTCAAGAAAAACATGATTTTCATGCAGGACAATGCTCCATCACACGCGTCCAAGTACTCCACAGCGTGGCTGGCAAGAAAGGGTATAAAAGAAGAAAACCTAATGATATGGCCTCCTTGTTCACCTGATCTGAACCCCATTGAGAACCTGTGGTCCATCATCAAATGTGCGATTTACAAGGAGGGAAAACAGTACACCTCTCTGAACAGTGTCTGGGAGGCTGTGGTTGCTGCTGCACGCAATGTTGATGGTGAACAGATCAAAACACTGACAGAATCCATGGATTGCAGGCTTTTGAGTGTCCTTGCAAAGAAAGGTGGCTATATTGGTCACTGATTTGTTTTTGTTTGGTTTTTGAATGTCAGAAATGTATATTTGTGAATGTTGAGATGTTATATTGGTTTCACTGGTAAAAATAAATAATTGAAATGGGTATAAATTTGTTTTTTGTTAAGTTGCCTAATAATTATGCACAGTAATAGTCACCTGCACACACAGATATCCCCCTAAAATAGCTAAAACTAAAAACTACTTAAAATATTGATACAAAAATATTCAGCTTTGATATTAATGAATTTTTGTGTTCAGTGAGAACATGGTTGTTGTTCAATAATAAAATGAATCCTCAAAAATACAACTTGCCTAATAATTCTGCACTCCCTGTATGCTTCGACTCTCTTTCAGGTTCTGCTGCATTAAGCATATGCGTTACATTTTTCATCTAAAATAAATTGGGTTTTTACTACAATACTTTTCTCTTTTAAATCAAAATGACAGTGGGGGGCCATGCCAAGGTGGGCAAGTAATGTAGTTGTATGCAGCTAAACACTGTGTAACACCAATTTAAAAAAAAAAAAAGACAGATTCTGTAGCTTGTAAATCAAACTTTTAAGAACTCAAATATTTAAGTACCCGGAATAAATACTTTTGTAAGAAGAAGAAAAAAGACCCACATACACTAATCAATCAATCAATAAATCTGCGGTTACTTTTAGACTACCGTATTTTCCGCACTATAAGGCACACCTAAAAGTCTAACATTTTCTCCAAAATCAGCTGTGTGCCTTATAATCCAGTGCGCCTTATGTGTGGACAGTTCCAAATTCTGTAAAAATGTAACTACAACTTTGGTAAGCGCTCCGCTTGGTTTACTGTCGGACTATTTCCCGCTGACACAGGAACGTAATAAGTACATTACGTATGCTGGCAACGATTAAATCAATCAGAGAACATTACGTAATGCGAACAGTATGTACATGCTGAGAGAGAAATGGGTTTTTACCCAAGTCTGACTCCCTGTCGCATGCATTCATTAATACATGCAAACACCCAGAATGTGCACGGAAGTAGAGTACACTTAAATTAATACATAGAAAATGAAATAATGTGTATAAAGGAAGCAAAAAACATGTCAGATGGATTAAAACTGTAACTTGCCTGAGCTTCGTCAGGATAAGAGATAAAGACACCAGCAAAACTGTTTATTTCACACTGAAATGATTTTCTTGCTGCATGAAGATCAGGAAAAAAAATCCTCATTGTACTTGTGCATGAATTATATTAAATATAATAATATTTAATTATTTTTAAATAATTTTGCATGTGTTCAGGGTGTTTGCTGTATGGAAAAAAAATATTGGTCGTAAACAAATATGCTCAAGGAAGCAAGTCAAGTCACCTTTACTTATATAGCGCTTTTTACAATACAGATCGTTTCAAAGCAGCTTTACAGTGGTCACATGAAAATATTATAAACAAAGTTTGTTTGGCTGAACGGCAGCCTTAAAAGAGCAGGCAAATTAATATAATTGATGAATATTAAGTGTTAAGTTATGATTATAATTAAAAGCACATAATTATTTCACAATAATTGGGGGGCACAACACCGGCATGTCTGATGGCTGTTCAATTCAGACACAGAAGATGATGACTTTGATGGATTTGGATGGATTAAAACATAATGTGAGTGTATTGTTAAATAGTACAATAAAGTTCAACTCAGTGTTTTGCTTCCGTTACCTTTTTTTGTAGACCGTATGTTTTAGCATGCGCCTTATGACACTTATGATATGATAATACTTATGCCTTATGTATGGGTTAAGTACAGAAATAGACCCCGTAATTGAGACTGTGCCTTATAATCTTTATGCACCTTACAAAACTTTAATTTAAACGACCAACAAATTAGTCGTAGCGCACATGCCTAGTTGGGATTACGGTCCACATATCTCTGTGACAATCTTTCTGGCAGTTTAGTTGGGATGTGAATAATTCTTTTTAAAATCAACTGACATCCCTATTTATAATCAAAATTATAAAACTGGAGTGTGGAAAGCTGATTGTACCTGCAAAGGTCCTCCTGTATGATGGTTGAAGGTGGTGGGAAGACACTGTCTGACCCCTTTGGAGAGTAACTTTTTGTAATCCATGTCACCTTTAGCTCTACCACTTGAACCTGTAATTATATACAGATTTCTCAACTAAAATGTAAATTATTAAAACGTATAGAGATTTAAAGCAGAAGCCTGATTTGGTTTCTTTATTCCCTCTAGTAATGATATTCCCAATCATAGAACTCTCATCTGTGTCAAACTTTCATCTTACCTCCTCCACAACAACTCTGAACTTGCTTTTCTTACTAAGAACTGGCTTCACACCATACAGCCATTGCACGTTGGCAAAAACCTTTGAGGGCCCAATCAAAACCTGACCCGGATAGAACCCATAGGCATCGTCAAAGAACAAACCCTGAGGTAAAAAGAAAGAACAACATTTCACACTGAGACACATTCAACAAGCTGATTTAGACTGCTACATAATGCATAAATAAAACAAAAGGTTTTATATAGCACAGTATAAAACTGGAGTAAATAAAAATTACTTGAAATTATATTTCTACTGCCATGAAATTTCTACTAATGCCCTCAACTAAACATTTATCATTTAAGCCATTAATGATTATGAATGTGTCGAAAAAATAGCATTGACACATTTTAATTGTTAATAAAGACAAAGTTGGAAAAGGAAGTTGACAATGCTGACTCGCCATCTCCGCAGTATACATTGGACGCACCTTTAGAGAGAAATACAAATTAAATAAAGTATTTGTTTTCAATTAGAACTGGTTTGTTTAAAAGTAGACATTTAAGGTTTTCTATGGATGTATTTCTCGTCTCTATGAGGCAAGTAGCCTATACACTGAGTTTCAGTTCATTTTTATGACCAGTTCACAGAGCTAGGGCAATAAACTGCAAAAGGCCATAATTGAAGTCAAAGGATGATAGGAAAATGTTTGGATTGTCTGTCTGACATACTGCAATTATGTAAACATATACCTGCTGTTAACAATTTGTCCCTCACAGACTGCATGACTTCACCACTTCCTGTGGAGTTCTTTGTTCTGTAACTCACTGACTAATAAAATTTGTCAACTAAGCCTCTTCTCATCAACTAATGTTTAGTCGGCTATTAGAGGGCCATCCTAGTAAATATCAAAAACAACATAATTGATAATGCAGGCAAGAACATAAACATTCTTGGCACCTACCACATCACTGATGTGAGGGTAAATATCATAGAGTTTTGCACCATCTTCCTCACTCATAGAACATCTACAGTGAAAAAAATAGGGTGATTAAAAAAACACTTCAGTACAGATCAAATCCTAAAAAGTCTCATCAAATTATGCACTATTCTTTCTTCTCTGCTTGCACGTTGCACTTGAACAAGACTGCACTTGAACAAGACTGATGTATTAACATGTTCAGCATCATACTGCATAACCCACATTGACATGACATAAGATATCGTGTATCATTTTACCGTGCACCGTTGGAAAGCTTCACAATGATTTGAATGCTGAGATCATACACCTTTCCAAGCCAGAAATCATATACAATGTAGTCACCATACATAAATGACTGTAGACAAGAACAAAACACAGATACATAATTAGTTAACTATCTATTAGTCATCAATTTTAAAATACTTTCTGGAAAATGATTATTAGTTGACTGCATTTCAGTGCAGTTATGTTACCTCAACAAGAAAAAATAAATGTCCCCCTCAAATAAAAATTATTAGCATTCCCTTTAACCTCCCTTTACCAAGATAATAAATTTTATTTGGACTTTGATTCACATACATACATATAATATATTTTATATATATATATATATAAAAATTTGACACATGCACAGAAATTAAACAGAGCTCATCACATATGATAAGCACAGAAGAACAAACATGCATACTGCACTAGAGCTAAATAGGTTTGTTCTAGGACATAAATACCACAATGCATGCACACGCTTCCCTGTGTACCATCTGTACTGTAATGTGCCCTTTGTATGCATTTATATGTGAATTAAGAGAATTCAACATGGAGGTTTATAAATGTGCATATGGTAATTAGGGAAACTTGTGCATGCATTGTGTGCTTTATGTCCTAGAACAAAACTATTTAGCTCTAGTGTAGTATTCTGTTCTTACAGAAGAACAAAATTAGAACAATTTTTTTTAACTAACAGAAAATAAGTTAAGAAAAACCACATAGAGCACTATTTAACACCTGCAGAAAATTTGTATTTATGATTTTCTTTTTTAAGGATACATAAACTCACCCAGACGTGCTGCAGGTCTTTGCTATTTACAGGATATAGAACACAGTTGGTTCCTACAAGTTTCACTGCACATTCTGTGTTTATGTTAGTCACAATGCCACACTGTTTATCCTGGAGGATTTAAAAAAAAAATTTAACCACACCTTCAAGCACTGATACTATTATCATAAAGACTACACACTGTCAGAAAAAATAAAATAAAGATACTAAACAGGACTTTTAATACTTCTAGACATTCTTGTAAAGTCTAAGCCTCTGAGACACTTTTTTCTCTATTATTCTGTTAATTGTTTTGTCTTTAATTATAAGTTATGAAAATATAACTTACATTCGAATTCCTTCGCCGGACAAAGTCTCTAGGCACAATAGATCGATCTTCAAGTTTGAGCTACAAAGAAAGAGAGATGTGTTAAGTAACTCATGACTTTTAACTTTCTTCACTTGTTAACTCTTTTCTAACAAACAATTTTTCTAAAATCACAGATGTATAACATTTAATTTGTGGTGGGAATAGATTACTTTGAATTTTGTTGATAATGATTAGATGATATGTTGCTGTGTTCTTGCTTTGGTAACAAAGTTGATTTGTAGGCCGGTCGAGGATAGCTGACTACAAAAACTTTGTATTCTTCATATTCTGTGCGGTGGCTAATTCACAGCAGTGACAGAAATTCCCCTTTTCATTGAGTGGAGATACCATCTTAAATTGAATTCCAGGGGAATTGTTACCTTTATAAAAGGAAATTCTTACATTTAAAAAAAGTTTAAATGTAAGAATTGTAGAGTTGTAGAATAAGACGACACGACAGCCCACATTACCAACCAAAGTAAATCAGTACCAACTAGAGATGCTAAAGATTGATTGGGGGAAAAAAAACACGATTAATTCAACTACAACCAAGATCTAGATCTCAACTAACTTTGTTTATTCAAACGTTGTGTAAAAAAAAATAGGAGGAGAAACCAATATGTTGCTTTATTATACCGCTTAGAAAAACAAGACAAACTGGGGCATTTTTACCTCTTATATTACATTTGGGGGGCACCACTAATTTGAAAACACAAGCACATATACCCTTTGCCCTGCCTAATCAGAGCAAAAAATAATAATAATAATAAAATAAAAAAATCTCTTCATAGCATTAGTCTGCAAAAAACATTTTTACATTAAAAATAAAAATTACAAAAGAAAAGACCATAACCTTGGTTCCCCCTTCTTAAATGGCACACTTCTTGTGCGGTCTTGTGGACTCACACTAGCCACAATGCTGTGTGTACCATTTGTCACTTAAGGTTTTAGAAGGGTGCTCGCGAGTGCCCCCTTTCTAGGTAACCTCGATGGAAACTTTTGCCAGGCTCGCAAGCCCACGAGATAATAAAGTTTTGAAATAAGTTTTAAAAACAGTTTTTAGAACAGATTCTATTTGATCTGAATATCAATTAAAATTCTTTAAATTGATATTCAGATATCCAATATAAATTCTTTAAATATAAAAGTATAATTTTTATTTAAATATCTGCTGACCTGGAAAAATTTAATAAAATTTGATTGTCACAGTCATAAAACTACAGCAGAAATAACGCAAAAAAATCTGATCAAGAGCATGTGTAATCCATGAACACAAGAAAACCTGTATGTACAGGGTTAAACACTAAATCTGGAACCAGGACAGCTCTATCTGTTAAGTGGGGCATCCTTGAGTTTCTGTTACTGACCTACTCTAACAAAGGCCAAATGTAACCAACTTCAAAACAAAAAAGCCGATAACTCGGTTTACAAAATCTAAATATTCATTTAGTGATAAAGTGTGTAAATAAAATAATATAACATGTCAACATTATTAAATTCCAAGTTTTAGATAAAATTTGCATGAAAGTGTAATAATCATAATCAGTTCAGTAACTGGAGTGATGCTCAGATTATGTAGTTCTGTAGGCCAACCTGAAAGTTTACATCATCCTGGTTCCCTCAAAAACAAATAAACAATAAGACTTTTCCATTGGAGAAAATAAGCTCTATTACTAACAAACGTTAATGATTCTTAGAAGTTGTTCTTTACGATAATCTTCGAAAATTAAAATTAAACAAACGCAATCAGCAGCAGTAAAAAAGCTAAACACTGGCTATAAATGAACTAATCTACGGTTGCATGACTTCAAAATAATCATTACTAACCTTCCAAAAACTCTTGTCTTTTTTTTAAACAAAAAATAAATAAAAATATGTACATTAATATTTAGAGTATATTCATATTTATAGTTATAATATTTAGCAAGAGCGTGATAATAAACGAGTTGAAAGCAGACTATTTGAAAACCACATTTCTAGTACCTTTAACACCGCATTCTTCCACCTTAAAAATATATCTAAATTACGACATAGATTTCAATGACAAATGCCGAAATGTTAGTTCATACGTTCATGAGCTCAAGGCTAGATTATTGTAATGCTCTACTGGGTGGTTGCCCTGCATGCTTAATAAACAAATTCCAGCTGTTCCAAAATGCAGCAGCTCGAGTTCTTACTAGAACCAAGTAGTGTGAACATATAAGCCCAACATTGCATTGGCTTCCGATTAAACACAGAATACATTTTAAAATCTTTCTGGCACCCTGTGCTCTTCACAGATGAAAGCAGGTTCACACTGAGCACATGACAGACGTTACAGAATCTGGAGACGCCATGGAGAACGTTCTGCTGCCTGCAACATCCTCCAGCATGACCGGTTTGGCGGTGGGTCAGTAATGGTGTGGGGTGACATTTCTTTCAGGGGCTGCACAGCCATCCATGTGCTTGCCAGAGGTAGGCTGACTGCCATTGACTACTGAGATGAGATCCTCAAACCCCTTGTGAGACTATGTGTTGGTGCGGTTGGCCCTGGGTTCCTCCTAATGAAAGACAATGCTAGACCTCATGTGGCTGGAGTGTGTCAGCAGTTCCTGCAAGAGGAAGGCATTGATGCTATGGACTGGCTCACCCGTTCCCCAGACCTGAATCCTATTGAGCACATAATTTGTAAATAAACCATAATTTGCAATTAAAGTCTTTAAAAATCAGACAATATGATTTTCTGGATTTTTTTCTCTCATTTTATCTCTCATAGTTGAAGTGTACCTATGATGAAAATTACAGGCCTGTCATCTTTTTAAGTGGGAGAACTTGCACAATTGGTGCCTGACTAAATACTTTTTTGCCCCACTGTATAACACTATTTTACTATGTAGGTAGACTAATTGCATCTGGAAAGGACTGCAGAGATTTTAGTTACATTTATTTGAGTAAGAATAAAACTGGTCCCATTTTGAGTCTGTAATGTGAAAATATCCCTGTATTGAATGCTACAAATGTTTAAACAATGAGATCAGATTCATGTCCCCTGAGATGTTTCTGGATGGCAGCTCATCAGGACACAACATGGATCCTGAATACATGATTTCAAAATAAAGGTTTCAATGTCCCATCTGTATTTTGTCTTAGTCGACGAATCGAAAAAGAAAAAACAAAACAATAAAACAGCAAAAAAAAATATTTTAAATAAATAGAATTAATAATCGTTGTCTGCAGCTCTAATCCATTCCCCTATTGGACAATCTATAGGGTTAGACCAACCCCCATAGCTGAGTCAGGGGTGAAAAAGAGACAAAGGAAAAATAGAATAAGACAAAAGACAGATGGGACATTGAAACCTTTAGTTTGAAATCATGTATTCAGGATCCATGTTGTGTTCTGATGAGCTGCCATCCAGAAACATCTCAGGGGACATGAATCTGATCTCATTGTTTAAACTGTAGCATTCAATACAGGGATATTTTCACATTACAGACTCAAAAATGGGACCAGTTTCATTCTTACTCTAATCAATTTAACTAAAATCTCTGCAGTCCTTTTCAGATGCAATTAGTCTACCTACATAGTAAAATAGTATTATACAATGGGGCAAAAAAGTATTTAGTCAGCCACCAATTGTTCAAGTTCTCCCACTTAAAAAGATGATAGGCCTGTAATTTTGAATGAGAATTTTTTTTTCTCCAGAAAATCATAGTGTGATTTTTAAAGACTTTATTTGCAAATTATGGTGGACAATAAGGATTTGATAACCTACAAAAAAAAGGCACGATTTCTGGGTCTCACAGACCTGTAACAAGTTAACAACCTGTATTAATGGCACCTGTTTGAACTTGTTATCAGTATAAAAGACACCTGTCCACAACCTCAGAGTAAGACTCCAAACTCCACTATGGCCAAGACCAAAGAGCTGTCAAAGGAAACCAGAAACAAAATTGTAGACCTGCACCAGGCAGGAAAGTCTGAATTTGCAATAGGTAAGCAGCTTGGTGTGAAGAATCAACTGTGGGAGCAATTATTATAAAATGGAAGATATACAAGACCACTGATAATCTCCCTAGATCTGGGGCCCCATGCAAGATCTCACAACGAGGGGTCAAAAGAACCACACAGGGGAACCTAGTGAATGACCTGCAGAGAGCTAGTACCAAAGTAACAAAGGTTACCATCAGTAACACACTACACCGCCAGAGACTCAAATCCTGCAGTACCAGACGCATCCCCTACTTAAGCCAGTACATGTCCGGGCCAGTCTGAAGTTTGCTAGAGAGCATTTGGATGATCCCACAAGAGCATTGGGAGAATGTCATTTGGTCAGATGAAACCAAAATATAACTGTAACAATGTTGAACGTTCAGGGAGGAAGGAGGCGGGAACCGGCAGACATTTAAACACTTTTAATGATAAATAAAACAAACTCAAAATGAAAGTAATGGCGGCAGCCCCTCGCGGTCGACTGCCGCCCACACAAAACACAACATAAAATCCAGGCCTGGTCCTCTCTCGCTTTCACTGTCGTCGCTCCTTTTAAGTCTCCGCTCCTCCGTGAGACAAGAGACACCGGTGGCTCGCAGGTGTCGCTCATTCCCAATCATGCCACCGGCTCTCGTGACGCTCTCACGGTCCCTCGACCCCGCCCTGCTCACCACAATAACTTTTTGGTAAAAACTAATCTTGTAGTGTTTGGAGGAGAAAGAATGCTTGGTTGTATCCAAAGATCACAATACCTACTATGAAGCATGGGAGTGGAAACTTCATGCTTTGGGGCTGTTTTTCTGCAAAGGGACCAGGACGAATGAAAAAGAAAGTGTAAAAGAAAGAATAAATGGGGCCATGTATTGTGAGATTTTGAGTAAAAACCTCCTTCCATCAGCAAGGGTATTGAAGATGTAACATGACTGGGTCTTTCAGCATGACAATGATCCCAAACATACCGTCCAAGCAACGAAGGAGTGGCTTCGTAAAAAGCATTTCAAGGTCCCGGAGTGGCCTAGCCAGTCTCCAGATCTCAACCCTGTAGAAAAGGAGTTTGGAGGGAGTTGAAAATCCATGTTGCCCAGCGACAGCCCCAAAACGTCACTGTTCTAGAGCAGTGGTCCCCAACCCCCGGTCCGTCGATGAAATGGTACCGGGCCGCGGAGCGCATTCGTGAGCTACTGCAAGCGGCTGTGGCGCTGTGACTACGGAGGCGTTTGAACAGTCTCGCTTGCGCTCGCACCCAGCCCCCCCCCCAGTCAACAATCTCGAGCGGACCCATCATCCATCTCCCTCGCACCGGTCCGCGGCACAAAAAAGGTTGGGGACCACTGTTCTAGAGGACATCTGCATGGAGAAATGGGCCAAACTACCAGGAACAGTATGTAAAAACCTTGTGGAGACTTGTGGAGAAAATGTTTGCCTGTCATTGTTATATAACCTTTGTTGGCAAAGTATTAAGATGAGCTTTTGTTATTGACCAAATGCTTATTTTCCACCATAATTTGCAAATAAATTCCTTAAAAATCTGAAAATGTGATTTTCTTTTAATTCTCATTCAGAACTTGCACAATTGGTGGCTGACTAAATACTTTTTTGCCCGACTTTAGCGGTGATAATACTAGAAATAGATATTTGTGAGCTGTGCTACAAAATTCTATTCATGAACTGTGGGGTGGATCTACAGACACAGAAAGACTGACAGTGACAATGGTGTTCTTTAAAAGACATTTAGATACTTTATCAAGCGGTATTTGTTTTCGAGTGTATCCTGCAGACAGTTGCTTAAAAAGGACATGCTACTTTTAGGAAGAGAACTGTGGGAACAATCATGATATGATATCTTAAGTCACATGCAAACCAATACATTTGAACACGTTATAAAGGGTTTACCTAGAAGTTAGGCCAAACAATTATTTTGCATAGGTTAGTTCCACACGAAAACAACCCTTGACCCCAAAATAGATTTTAAATTCTAAAAACTTCGAAATTAAACTCTTTAAGTGTTGTCATTTCACAACATGACTGTTCTAGAAAGAAAAATCCTGTTTTTTTATAAATTGTGACAGTCTTCTACTAGTCGATTACAAATAGCTCGAGTTCAGCTCCTGCTCCCAGCAGGCATTTTTTTAAAGCACCAAGCAGTGCAGTATATAGTAATGCGAAGTCAGGTGGGACATGGAGAGTGAAATGGGCAGCTATCCCAGCATTTCCAGCAATGTCTCTCTTTCTCATCCACACACACAGACTAAAAAGAAGTGAATGGGTCACTGAGAGTACAATAATAAAACAGATGGGCTTCATACTTACTAGGTTACTGTATATTACATCTTGTTCTCGCTTTCATTCTTTGAAAAAAAAAGAAAAAAAAAAAAAAGTGTAATTCTGGATAATGGTCTTGAATTTGTGAACTTTTTTTTAATAAAACAGGCTCGTACTATATTCAGTTTTCAGTAACCTTCACTGGCCAAGCCCAAAAAGGCTTGATTACAAAGATCAATAAGAATCTGCTCAGTGTATGTTTGTTGAGACTTCATGTGCAAATGAACAAAATGCTGTACATGTGCAATGGGCCAAAGAGGCAGAGGCTGCACACTGCAGCACTACAGGAGCCACGCCTTAAAAGAACACGCCTCTTTCCCCAAACTATTTAAATTCCTTCATGGATTAAAATTTTTTCAATCTTCCTATCATCATGTTTATTATGTATGAAGCAATTAGTAGAGTTAAATACTATCTACTGCCAAACTGGGCCACTGGTTCACACTAGAGAGCAGGATTGTGCAAAATTTGTGCAAGAGTGGTCTGAAAACTCGTTAAATATAAATAAATATATTATAAATTAAAGGCGCTAAGTTTGCAACACTGACAGCGATCCACGTGCAACGCGAACTCAGCGCATGCGCAGTGAACTCTCAGTCATGAGATAACCATGTGAAGTGGCGAATTTGTCCCTCTTTTGTGCTCGAGATACTGGATTTCGGTGACGCAAGCAAATCGACATAACCCACAAAAAAATGCTAAGACAAATAAGGAGTTTGGCGGTTCCACTTCAAAAACGTCAACATAATAGGGTTGGCAAGTTAACTGAGTCGAGATAAGTGAACTCCACTGTATATTATAAAAAAAGAGAAAAAAAGTTAAAAACACTTGTATCAATCAATTTTCTGATCTTACAATGTGAGAAACGGAGGCCTTGCATTGCACTTGTTGTGATTAAACTTGAGCATTCACTTAAGCAACATTTGTCATTATAGACAATTATTCAATCAATGGAGTCAACAGGCAGTGCAAGAACAGCAAGTTAAAATATAATAGCCTTTTATAAACCAATTTTATCCCACGTAATGCAGCATGTTGATGTATTGTTGGTCGTTACCACGGAAACCACTGGGTTTCTTGCATGTCTGGGTTTCTTGCATTTCTTTCATGTCAAAAGTATACGTACACATGACGGGCGACTAAATCGCAAGAAAAGACTCACGTGTACTGACAACTATATATTACAATCATATTTTATTATCGTTAGGATGTTGATATAGCAACTGTTAAAGTGTCATTTTCATTCATAATATTTATACTATAATCAAACGTAAAATTTCATACATTATTTTCTCTCATAACAGGTAGTATAACAAGCCTAAGCAAGCTTAACTTATACTTGTGTTAACCATTTCAAAATACTCCACCTTGCCTGTGTTCTTAAAGAACATTTCTCTGAAATCGCAGCAAGCACCACAAAGAAAACGCATGCAGAAACTGTTGAAATTAAATTTTGTTTTGTAGCAGATATACACTTTAAAATAATTTATAAATTTCAAGATTTAACATTAATCTGACAATAAACAGACTTTGTAAAAAACATAAGGCAAAACATTAAATCTGCAGAAATATGTAAAGTTTACATAACTTTTTAATCGACTCGAAGCAGCTTTCTCATTTAATCGACTAGTCTCTCTAGTTATCCCTTCCATTAAATCAAACATTTGTCTTAACCAACCCCAACTGTAATAGTAATATTGTTAGTCACTTGGTTTTAATTTAAATTTTGATGTTGCACTCGGTAGTCCTGCCAAAAGTGAAATCTCACCGGTTCAAAAACTTGCTCCACATTAAACATCAAATAACTTTATTTGTATACAAGCAATAATCAAAAACCAACCAACTATAAGTCATGGAATCCTATATCATGACTGTATGTATACACTGTCTACCTGTGAGCGGCATATGGGATCTAGAAGAGAATCACTGGTTTGGAAAAAATACTTATACTTTAGTGACACACATCTTTCTAATACAGATCTGAAATGACATGCACGTGGGTGCCTGGCAGGGTGTCCTTCCCTGCTTGGTGCCATCCTCAATTACTGCTAGAGACTAACCATCTACACACAGACAACATATGGAGCCCTAGCTCAAATACATACCCACTTACTTTAGAAACTACCAGCATTCACTTAACTCGTAAAAATAAATCTAGATGACCTTTGGTTTATGGGATCAAAAACAGACCAACAAGTATACTTTGAAAATAAAATTAAAAATGGAAAAACAGAGTTTAGGTTTCAAATTAGAGTTAAGTCAATTAAAAGATTAATTGGCATGGCAAAAAACATCAGCTCAAGCAGCCTGCTGCTAAACCTTTAAGACAAATACAACAAAGCATGATCAGATATCAACACGTATTGGGCTATCGACATGACAGCATAATACTGCATTATTGCAAAGCAGAGATGGACAAAATGATGTCTATCACATCACTGCACTGGAACTAAACAAATGTAAAATTCAAAACCTGAAGAGTCTCGGTTAAAAGGATATTACTACCTAATATTGAAAATCACTGATATAAGAGATAATATTTCGAAATTATATTGAAAACGTAGCTTTGGTGAAATAAATACCACAAAGATCTCATAAAAAAAAAAGATTTTTTCACATCTATTTACTCATTGCAGCCATTTAATGAGTACAATGAATAGAATAAAATATAACAAAAATGGAATCCCTGATTTTAAGGGACTGGACAGAAACATTAGCAGAACTGGATGAGATGTAGAGCAGAACTCATCTATGAAAGCAGACCAATCTTCATGTGTACTAATCCATGTCATTCCGATCCTGAGCATTTAGAGCAAGGAAGAAAACTTTGCTTGGGTAGAAAAGAGATGCTACTTATCAAGGACAACCTAAGTCATCATTAGCATAACCGACATCTGTCCTAAAGGTCAGAAAAAAATAAAGAGGTCCAGAACTGGATGTTTTTTTCTTTCCCTACTAGGTCCTTTTTCCCAGCAGACCACATGCTGACACATGCTTTTGGTCCCTGACAGCTTGAATGCTGCATCATCACAGATACAACATGCCAAATTAAAGCAGAGAGCATGGGCAGAAAAAGTAAAACAATGTTAGATAATACATTAAACACAATATTGGCCTTTGTTAGTGGTAAATGTGACATGAATTTAAAGAAAAAAAAAACATTTAAAAAGGAAACATACATTATTAAAAAGTAAATTATTACTGTTTAAGAGTAAATGTGATTAGTCATGAGCACACTTTTGCTATCCTTTCTGTGTGGTGAGAAAGCTATACTGTTGTAGAACTATAATTCTATTTACTGTACAACTAGGAGAATACTTTATATACATCACACATCGTTAAAAAAAGGTTTTAAATAAGTAAAACATCTGGTCATTCATTCTAGTCATAGTATGGATACTCTTTTTGTTTCTTTTAAGAATGGTGTGCATCTTTTCTGAGTTGTTTTTAACCAAATAATTCTGCAACGGCATCAGAACCATGACATCTACATTTAAGTTCATATGAAAACAACTACATACTGTTCTTGATAGAATCTACTGTTGTTGTATTTCCTAAATCGCAATTCACTCCTCTGCTCATGGTAGGCCATGAGCCTTAACCATGCATTGAAGGGTGGGGTGGTTATCAGCCTGATGGTATGTCTTTGTTATAAACAACAGTTGTCCAGTGTTGCTTTCTCATTCACAGTGTTTTATTCTGAAACTGCAGCTGAGAGCTGGACAATAAAAGGGTGAGTTCTAGTCAGGGCTGATTCATGGTTTAACAGGGAACAGACAAAATAAAGGTGAAAACCATTCTGCAAAAGACACTGAAGGTCCATGAACATCTGAGCAAGGCCTACCTCTATGTGATTATTGTGCACTGACATTTTTTACTAAGTTGGAGATACAAATACTTTATTGACCAGTGACTGTACACTGTCCACGGCTGAATAAATTAAAGTCTACAAAAATGATGATCGATGACTCTTTGATCAAGATCAATGACACGTTACAATCAAGAGATTAAAACTTAACAGTTTACATCTTATCAGCTTCCATATTAGTCATGAAGCTTAATTTAATAAATTCACTTGTTTAAGTGTTTTCATTAGTAACTGTGCCCTTTCGATGGATCATTTGTGATATTCAGCGGTCGTGTCCCTACAGCATTCTGGGGATGGTCAATCAAATTTCATCATCCTGGCCATGTTCTGATTAAAATAAAAGACAATAAACGTATCTCGGCCTCTTTTAAATCATTGTGACAACGATAATGTCAATGAAATATTGAGTTGCAGATTATTATGTTTGGTTTTATGGTTAAAGGAAGAACAATACACACGAATTTTCAGCGCCATTCACTACCTGTGTTTCCCGAACATCCTGCTTCGTTCCTTCGGGATACCACTGAACCCGCACGAATCCTCTACCAAGAGGCCACGACGGTGTGTCCGCCGCCCCGCTCTCGTTGTCCGAGTTACCAGGAGCGCCAGCGCCGCCGCCGCCGCCGCCGCCGCCGCCTCCTCCTCCTCCTCCTCCTCTCCCTCCGCCATCACCCCCAATCTCGGAGTCCGAATCTTCAAAATCGTCCTCCCCGTGAATCATCCGTACGAGCCCAAAACGCATCGCACCGCGGTGTTTTCCGGAAACCAGATCCTGCGTAAACAGGAGCCTTTGTGTTCCGCCGGCCGTGGGAGAGTTTGTGCCGGACGGTGGCTCGGAGCTCGGGCTCATCGCCGGAGAAAGCGTTGCTGTGGCGGGTTCCGCCATCTCTGCTGCTGCTGAATGATGCCAGAGGAGAGGGATGAAGAAGTGAATAGAAACCTGTAAGCAGGAGCAGCACGTGTTTACGTCTGTACGTAGAGCGCCGCATGAAGGACGAGTCACCTGTTACCACTATATCCTGAAATCAGTTTCTAATAGCAAATCACTCATATATTTATTTTACAGAACTGCATTCAACACAAAATGCATATCTTCAAAGCAAATTTTTTGACGTTGCGCCTTATAGTCCATCAGACTAAAAATGACTTCAAATATCCGACTGGATAAAGAGTCGTAAAAAAAATTCCATAGTCTTTGGTGATTTTAGTAGTATAGCAGAGGTGCAAAGCAACGAGGGGGTTGGGCGTATTAAAGATTGAAAATGTTTCACATCTCAAATAAAATAGATTTTATTACTGTCGATTCTAATTAGTTATTTTAACCGGCTTTTACGTTCATTCCGCTATTTGAAGTCCTCATGCGTAGGGTATCTAGTCAGCTGTTAAAAAGTACCTGTTTCGGCCAGTAGGTGAAACTGTTGCCAAAAACAAAAAATAAAATTAACTGGTTATTGGGCAGTCATTTTGTTTGTTTGTGTGTTTGTTTGGTTGATAACACATTTATAACTATAACGAGATATCTAAATAGATGACATAAATTAAAAATAATTGGTGCCAGGAATTAAAAAATATATGTAAAAAAAATATAGATTTAACAGGAATTAAAACCAATAATCAATACTAAAAAGAGAGAAAACAGCGTATTCAAATTTAATTATCAAGTAACTTCAACTCTTTCAACAAATAGATTTTTTTTTTGTTATCAATAAACTGAAATGCTCTAAGAAAAAATACCCTGTATGAATGACAATCAGCCATGAAGACATTCATAAAATGTTTAGAATTATTTATTTTTTCTTTTATGGATATGAAATGTACAAAAAAGTCATGATTCATCATAAAATTAATAAAAAAAAAAAATTTATTCAAAGTATATTAAGAAAATTGGATGTTATCACAATTATAACCAGATTTCTTTTGAATCTACTTAGAAATATATATAGTATATATATAAATATATATACAGTGGAGTTCGGTTATGTCGACGGCGTCGGGGGTTGGGAAAAAGCATCGAGATAACCCATACATCATATATTACATATATTAACATACAATCCATATACTATATTACCGATTTCCCCACATATAACCCTCACATGCAGATAATCCGCAATTCACGCAATAAGAAAACAAATACAAGTCAGAATCAGAACAAAAAGAAAAGCAGTCTCTCTCTCCAAAGTACAATCTCTCCCTCTCTCCTCTCTACGCTGCGCTCGTCCCTTTAAGAGAAGAGCCCGCTCTCATGGCAGCACAGCCAATCACGTTTTCTTGCATGATTGACAGGTCAGACAGCCTATCAGCGCAGCTGTCAGAGCCCAAAGATAACAACCCTCAAGAAAGAAAAATGAAAATTTATTGATGTACATGATGTAAATGAGAAAAATGAGATTAAATGAGAAAGAGGATGCTCGTGTTTTTGGTGTTTTTTTACACAACAGTGTTGCCGCGATTTGTTTCATGAAGAGATCGGCTGAAATGTTCCGAGTCTCATCCAGAACTGTGCGCATTTGAGTCTTAAGCCACGAACCCACTTGATATTGTTTAACCGCAGCGCTCTCTCCACAAATCACTTTGAAGACAATGTTGTGCCTCTTTTTGAAACAATTCGGGCCCCGTCCACACGGAGACGCGGATCACTGCATCCGCATACATTTCTTATCGGACTGGCGTTCCGTCCACACGCATCTGGCGATTTGGGAGACTGAATCCGCTCACTTTTTATACCGGGTCCTAAAGTGGATAGATCTGAATCCGACACCCTTGCGGACTTGTGTGGACGGCCAATCCGTATATTTTTTGTTTACCGATGATGTCATCACATCCCGTGTCGGCTGCGTCACAGTAACAGCAACAGTGTTGCCAGATTGGACTGAAGATTCCCGCGCATCTACAGCTTAAAACCCTCCCATTTAAAAAAATACCAGCCCAAAGTGCGTACTCTTATAAATGATGAAAATGTTGAGCGATTTTATGCATCAAAAACCATCCCAAATTTTATCAACCAGCCCAATGCATTTTTTTCCCGGTCGGACGTGACAAAAAGGTAACTAGCAATCTGGCAACACTGAACAGTAACAACAATGCGCATGCTCAAAGTCTTCTTCTCTGTGTATAGTGTATTATCTGTGGCAGAATTACAGCGCCCTATACTGGTCTGGAATATAAACTACACCGGATTCAGTGGTATCGTGTGAACGTTGATATTTTTTTTTGAACGAGGAAAAAAAAGATTGGATAAGGAACGCGCCGGCATCTTGTGGACGTGGCCTCAGTCACCCCGGATTTGCTTTAAAGTAAAGTCAAAGCAGCAAGAATGTCCACCTTCTCCATCAGCAAGGGACCATTGACGGGAAGGTTTGTTGCTCGTGTATTTGTGAACCACTGAAACATTGCATCGTCGACATCTTTGAGATTGATTGTCCAGTTTTCTCTTAACACCTCCAGACATTTTTAGAAGAAAAAAAAAACACAGAATACCTGCAGTGTGTTATCCCTCAGATCAACGTGAGTGAACTGTCATTGAAGTGAGCCCGCGCTCCACCTGCAACGCAAACTCAGCGAACTAGTTACGCTCATAAGTCACAAAATAGCCATGTGAAGTGGATAATTTGTCTCTCATTTATGCTCGAGATACTAGATTTCGGCGACATTAAGGAATCGACATAACCAACAAGAAAATACTGAGACAAATAGGGAGTTTGGCGGTTCCACTTCAAAATCGTCGACATAATAGTATTGGCGAGTTAACCATGACTCGAGATAAGTGAACTCCACTGTATATATATATATATATATATATATATATATATATATAATTTTTTTTTTTTTTTTATTAATTTATTTATTTTTTTGCATTATAAACATGGACTTAATTTTAGTGCTGTCTCATAAACCTCTAACATCTAACAGGTGTGCCATCATGCCTGACATCTATGAACACTTGAAAGTCACATATCACATATACAGCCAGGGTTGGGTAGGTTACTTTTAAAATGTATTTCACTACAGATTACAAAATACATGCTTTAAAAAGTAATTTGTAACGTATTTCGTTACATTACTCAAGTTTAGTAATGTAATCTAAATACTTTGAAATACATTGAAATACTTAACACAAAAGACCATATTAACTTGATGTCCTGTATTAAGTTTACAACCTGTAAGTAAAAATGAACTCTACCCATCATAGGATTTGGTTTTCTGCTACATTTTATTTTTAACATCAGTTTTCCACAGCACTTCTAAAACAATGAGGGCAATCTTTGTGCAATCAAAGTGCTTAAATGTACCAAAATGTATCAAAATAAATTAAATATTAATTAGCTGCAATAAAAACAACAAGTGTCATTTTAATGCAACAAGAACATACTCAAAGTGCTTATCATTCATACCATTTTTTAAATTTCAGTAAAAAGGAGCTTGAATTTGTAGTAGACAAAAAACACTACAAAGAAATTAAAGCATTACATTCAATTAAATGTTTACTCTCCAACTTTAAAAAAATGACACTCTTGTCTGTGTGCCACTGCCTTGATTTCTCCATTATTGCGTTTAATTTTTTGAAGTTTCTTGACGTCATGTGTCGCAAAGCACGCAGTGCTGCGCCTTGAATTGCGGGTTTACAATAATTCTTTAGATTAATTTAAACATTTAATTTCAGTTTACTCTGTTGTAGTTAACTATAAAACAAACAAAATTGTTATGTCAAATTAGAAATTACAATCTGTGTCGAAGGTATGTCTCCGTCTGTCTCTCGCGCTCTCTCTCTCTCTCTCTCTCTCTCCTCGGACGGTACGGCGGGCCACAAATCAAAGGTGCCCGCAGGCCCTAGTTTGGGCATCTCTGGCTTATATATTCATAGCTGACTCACCTACAGTGTCGCAACAGTTTTTTGCATCCCTCCACCACCATTATTCTCTTTTTGTGTTTCACAAGAAAGTAATAGGTTTGGGGGGAAAATATGACAAAAGTCATTTTGTGTCATTTTAACTATCCCTAGTATAAATATGTTTCTATTGCAGCAATTATCAGTCAGTAAGTGTGGTCTTAACAATAAATGAAAGCAAGAAAAAAACAACTAGCACAATTCTCCAAGTAACACAACAGATTTAGGTAATGAATGGAGAAAACTTTGAGTGATTCTTTCACTTATTATCCTCTCTATTAAAGGTTACCGGCACAACAGAATCGAGAGAGTCAACAGTCAAACTTAGTCAGGATGCGTTTCGCAAATTAAATATGGACGCAATGAAGTTCAATGGAATTTATGACTATAGTTATCTAGCGATACACCCCAGATCTATCAAATTCGTGAATAATTCATTGACAATATTTTTGTAAACAAAACAAATTGATTCATTTAAAAAGTTCACAATTCGGATAATGAAGGCGCCATTTCCTGAACATTTGTAATGAATTATTAAGGTTTAAAGTTTGTCTATTAAGTACACAAAGCCATTGGCTTTATAAAACATTATTTAATGCATGATTAATTGGATGTCAATTCTATGTTTTATTAGACCAAATTCTTATAAATATTAAACGTAGGCTAATGATAACCATACAAAGCTCAACGTATGAGTAAATGGGAAAATAAGGAATAAAGAAAATAATTTTCAAAGACCAAGAACAACTTACTTCAAGATGCTTTTTCAGATTAGATGTTGAATCCTTTGAAGCCGATAGAAGTTTTGTTGCAGGTAGACATAGCTTGCATCGCACTGTGATGTTACGTCCTTTTTCTTGTTTATAAGTAAAATTGTCTTTTAATTTCCACGAAAGAAATGCATTACGTGCTGTTTTCCCATCCATATTTTATGCGATTGCAGGTCTACACTCTCTAACTGAACAGGCTGCGCGCGCTTTTTATTTTTAAAGAGACAGAGTCAGAGAATAATCCGACAGCTTACGTTAATATTAATAAATAAATGACACTAAAATTCAAAGTAATCACTTTGGTAATCTAAAATACTTTTTGAATGTAACTGTAATCTGATCACCATCAATTTAAAATGTAACTGTAACGAAATACAGTTACTCAAATTTAGTATTTTAAATACGTAACGTCGTTACATGTATTTCGTTATTCCCCAACCCTGTATACAGCCACCATAGTCACATGTTTGCTGGGAGCCATAGCGTCTGATGTCAAAGCAAATTTAAAAGTGCTGACTAAGGCTAATTGTAAATACTCTAAGATTGTTATTCACGTCGGCACTAATGATGTCCGACTACGCCAGTCAGAGATCACTAAAAAATTAGCAAATACAAAAAACTCTCAAAACCGTTTAAGAGTAAAAATTTAATTGATGTACAAACAACTAAGAATGTATATAACACTGATGAACAAATTATAACACTTGGGTTACTGAATATATGATCCCTTTCCTCAAAAGCACTGATATGATTAAGTAAAGTAAATCATATGATTACAGATCATGAACTGGATATGCTGCGTTTGACAGAAACCTGGCTAAAACCAGACGATACTGTCACAGTCTTGTCGCGTCTTTCACATCCGGGTCCCTTCTGTGTATCTTCGCACCCGTCTGTGTCTCATCACTGATCGTTAGTCTCGTCAGCTGTGTGTCATTCACATTTGCCATAAATTCCTCTCGTGTCCCCCTTGTCTTTGTCAGATGTTATCGTAACGTTGCTTTTGTGTGCATCTAGTGCAGGGGTCGGCAACCCGCGGCTCCGGAGCTGCATGCGGCTCTTTCACCCCTGTGCTGCGGCTCTTTCGTCCCCTGCACAGTTGTAGCAGCGGTCCCGCTGTGAAAAAGGCCAAATGAGAGGAATAAGAGCGCTGTTGCGCTGACTGTTTCAGGGGACTTTTATTCTGAAACTACGACGCGCATTAGTTCAGAAAGTTAAGCGGTTCAGTTCAGAGTGAATCATATATCACCCACCACGTCATATATCAGTTAACTATATACATGAGCGCTGGAGAAAAGCCAATAACTTGGTTAACAGCCTCGGAACGAGTGCCTATTGTGTGTTTTGTGCGTCTTATAAGAGTGAGTTCACAATTACCACTATGTTTGCTTATGTACATACTCATCTTTGTTATGACGCAGTTATTGAAGTGTTATAGCTCGATGCTAATTTAGCTGTGCTTCATTTTCTGTGTTTACATTTTGATCTGCTATGTTCAGATAAAGTAATAATAATTAATGACGATAATTGTGTTCATGTATGAGGGGAGAAGCCAATAGTTTATATATATATATATGTGTAATTCTGTTACTAGAATCTTGTTTTATCTGTTACAGGAAAACCACACACACATACACACACACCACACTCTCTTCCATCCAAGCTGATCTATTTGAACAAGGCTTCTTAAACAAGCTTAAGCAAGGCTTCTTTCTGTGCTTCTTGTGCTCCCACATCTCAATCTCCTTCAGCATTGCCGGACATTATTGAAGCTCATATTAATGGTTGGCTCCCCTCTTTGACCTGTTTAATCGAATAAATCACTTTGAGACAATTTCTTCCTTCTCTGTCGTGTTCTGACCGACACACCTGGCACATTGCTGTACCCCAAATCAGCCCTTATGGCCCTTATATCCGCGATCGGTCCGCTATCGCTCCGCCCACGGAAGAAAGGAGTGACGCGCCGCATGAGTGTCGCCCCCCACAGACCACCCCCCCCCCCCCCCCCCCCTTGTAAGATTGCGGCTCCGGACATGTTTGAATTATTTATTTATTTTTGTTAAATATGGCTCTTTCAACATTAAAGGTTGCCGACCCCTGATCTAGTGTCTGGATGTCTCCTGTTTTGTCTCCTCATGATTCCGCATAGCACACAACATCCAAAGCGTAACAATTACTTTAAATGTCAACAAATACTTTCAACACATCAAGATTAACTGTTATAAACATGAGTTTTATCTGAAAGTTAAAGGAGGAGGAGGTGTTGCTGTAATTTATGGAAACACCATCAGTACTACTCAAAGGACTAGTTACTAGAAATATAATTATTTTGAAGTGATGGTCCTTTACGTAAAATTATCTAGTGCAAGTAATAATTCATGTGTTTCTTTTGTGCTGGCTACAGGCCACCAGGACACCATACAGACTTTACCATAGAATTTGCTGATTTTCTATCAGAATTAGTAATGGCTACAGATAAAGTCTTAATTGTCAGGGATTTTAATATCCATGTAGATAATGAAAAAGACACATTGGGATTGGCATTTGGAGACATTTTAAACTCTATTGGAGTTAGACAAAATTTATCAGGACATTGTCGTAATCATACTTTAGATCTAGATTTAGATATACTAATATGTAAAAATAATATAATAATATAATTTAGATATAATATTGTCGCATGGGATCAATGTTGATACTGTTTCAATTCTGCAGCAGAGTGATGACATCTCAGATCATTACTCAGTAAAACATCCCTGTTACAAATATAGTAGAGCTATCATTCCTTACACAAAAGATAGCTTTATAAATAATCTTCTGATCAGTTTCATCACCTCAACATCCCAGATAGCCTAGAAGAACTCGATGTTGCAACAGAAACTATTAACTCTCTCTTTTCCAGCACTTTAGAAACTGTTGCTCTGTTGTGCTTAAAGGAAATAGTCCAACACCATGGTACAACGAGCACACCCGGGCCCTCAAGCAGCCAGAAAAATGGAACATAGCTGGGAAAAAACTGAGCTAGAGGTTCGCAATTCATGGAAAGACAGCTCTATTGCTTTCAGAAAGGCCTTTAAATCAGCTAGATCTGCTTATTTTTTTACCCTCTTAGAAGAAAACAAACACGACACTAGGTATTTATTTGATACAGGACTTCATGGACTTCTTTACTTGCAAAATTCATAATATTAGAGAGGAAATTATAACCATGCAACCGTCTGCTACAATATCACAAAATAGAGTAAATTGTAGTGTCCCTGAAGAAGAATTCCACTCTTGCATTGCTATCGGGGAAGAAGAATTGTCTAAACTCGTTAACTAATCAAAATCAACAACATGTATGCTAGACCCAATACCAACTAAGCTATTGAAAGAGATGTCATAGGTCCAAAGGTCATAGATCTTCTTTTTAATACCATTAATTCATCTTTGTCATTAGGTTACCAAAATACCAAAAACCTTTAAGCTGGCCGTAATTAAACCACTTATTAAAGAAAAAAAAACTTGATCCTACAGAATTAGTTCATTACAGGTTGATATCAAATCTACCTTTTCTATCAAAGATTCTAGAAAAAAGAAAATCTTCACAACTTTTTTCCTTTCTAGAAAGAAACGGTATCTACGAAGATTTCCAGTCAGGATTTAGACAGTATCATAGTACTGAGACAGGTCTCATTGGAGTTACAAATGAGAGCTTGCTCTTACTGGATCTTAGTGCTGCATTTGACACAATCGACCACAAAATTAGTCTTTTAAATAGACTCGAAAATTATGTTGGAATTAGTGGAAATGCATTAGCATGGTTCAAATCATACTTATCTGACCGTTTTCAGTTTGTTGCAGTAAATGAGGAAATGTCATATCGATCACAGGTTCAGTTTAGAGTTCCTCAAGGTTCAGTGCTAGGACTGTTGCTTTTCAAGCTGTATATGCTTCCTTTGGGTACAATTATTAGGAAGCATGGCATTAGCTTTCAATGTCACTCTATATTTCTTCTCATCCTGATGAAACGTACCAATTCACTAAATTAACAGAATGCATAACTAATATGAAAAATGGATGACTAATAACTTTCTACTGCTTCATTCTGAAAAAAAAAATAGATTCCAATTATTAGACCAAAAAGTTCTGTGTAATAACCTAGACTATTGTCTAACTTGATGGCTGCTCTATCAAGTCTTTGTCATCAGTTAGAAACCTGGGTGTGCTCTTTGATACCAATCTTTCATTTGAAAACCACTTTTCTAGCATCTGTCAAAGCGCATTTTTCCATCTTAAAATTATATCTAAATTACAACATATACTCTCTATGACAAATGTACAAAAGTTAGTTCATGCAGTCATGAGGTCAAAGGCTGGATTATTGTAATGCTCTACTGGGTGGTTGTCCTGCACGCTAAATAAACAAATCCCAGCTGGTCCAAACTGCAGCACCTCGAGTTCTTACTAGAACCAGGAAGAATGAGCATATTACCCCAGTTCTGTCAAACATGCATTGGCTTCCTATTAAACACCGAATACATTTTAAAATCTTGCTAATTACTTACAAATCATTAAATGGTTTAGCTCGCCGGTACTTGAGCAATCTCTTAACACATTATAGTCCTTCACGTCTATTGCAATCCCAAAATTCTGACCAGCTGATCATGTCTAGAATATCAAAGTCAACTGCTGGCGGTCGTTCCTTTTCCTGTTTAGCTCCTAAACTCTGGAACAGTCTTCTTAATGAATAGGGAAGCAGACACACTCTGTCAGTTTAAATCTAGATTAAAAACACATCTCTTCAACCTGGCATACACATAGCAGATTATACAGAAGTACCTCAAGATACGAAAGGCTCAACTTACGAAAAATTCAAGTTACGAAAGCAAAGATGAAAAATTTTACTGCTCTACATAAGAAAAGTTTTCAAAATACGAAAGGTTTCTGAAAGTCAGAGATTCGCCCCATAACAATTTTGAAACTCGCGCCGCACGCTGCCATCTTAGTTATAGTAGACTCGCCACCATCCTCCTGCTCTCCCATTGGTTCCTGATGCTAGCCAAGCCATGAGATCATTCTCTCTAATTGGACAGCATCCCTCCCATCATGCATCTTCTATACGTACGTGCTGGCGTGCTTTAGCTCTGGAGACAAAGATGGAGATCATAAAGAAGTACGAAGCTGGTATCTGCCATTTGTCCTCCTCCTCCTCCTCTGCCGCCACTTTCGGAGATAGCCTCACTGGAAAGGTAAGCTTCGACTGTGGTAAGGTTCGTTAGTCACGGAGAAGTAAGGAGGCAGGGTCAGCTTACTGAGACTCACAAGCTTTAATTTCTTTAGAGTCTTAAATAAATCAAAACACAAAACAAAACATAAGCAGGTGCGTTTCACTCCCACTGTCCCGCTTCTCTCAGCTGAGTCACGCTTCTCCCTCTGAGTTCCGTGTCACTCGCAATCTCTCTCGGTTTAGGTTTCCCTTTCGTTTCGCTCGTGAGCCTCGCGTTCAGCGCTTTCGTGCCGACTCACGTCTCGCCCAGATCTCTCTCTCCGTCTTTCCCTTCCAGGCTGTTTATATCCACGCCCCCCTTGCCACATCAACATTTTACGTTATTTCATTGTTTATAGGTCAATTTAGCTTTATTATGAAATTTAATGGGTTGTTTTTGGAGGGCTTGGAACGGATTAGCCATTTTACATGTAAAATGTGTTCCAAGATACGAAAAACTCATTTTACGAAGGCCGCCTCGGAACGGATTAATTTCGTATCTCAAGGTACCACTGTACATACATTATTAATCCAAATTATGTAAAATGATTGTTAGGCTGCATAATTTAGGTCAGCTGGAACGGGAACATTCCCATAACATCTGATGTACTCAATACATCAAAAGAAGAATGGCATCTACGCTGATCTTATTCTCTGTTTATTCCGAGGTTACCATGGTCAGCTGGATCCGGGCCATATGCAGATCAGGCCGTATCCTCAAATTGATTGATCAAAAACAAGTGTCTGATTGTGACTTTTGAATTAACACAGAGTGAGACTTGAAGACTCAGGCCCCGTCCACACGGAGACACGGATCACTGCATCCGTATACATTTCTTATCGGATTGGCGTTCCGTCCACACGCATCTGGCGATTTGGGAGACTGAATCCGCTCTCTTTTGATACCGGGTCCTAAAGTGGATAGATCTGAATCCGACACCCTTGCGGTATCGTGTGGACGGCCAATCCGTATATTTTTTTGTTTACCGATGATGTCATCACATCACGTGTTGGCTGCGTCACAGTAACAGCAACAGTGTTGCCAGATTGGACTGAAGATTCCCGCGCAGCTACAGCTTTAAACCCTCCGATTTAAAAAATACCAGCCCAAAGTGCGTACTCTTATAAATTATGAAAAATGTTGAGCGATTTTATGCATCAAAAACCATCCCAAATTTGATCAACCAGCCCAATGCATTTTTTCCCGGTCGGACGTGACAAAAAGGTAACTAGCAATCTGGCAACACTGAACAGCAACAACAATGCACATGCTCAAATTCTTCTTCTCTGTGTATAGTTTATTATCTGTGACAGAATTACAGCGCCCCATACTGGTCTGGCATATAAACTACACCGGATTCAGTCGGTTTCAGTGGCATCGTGTGTACGCTGATATTTTTTTTTTTGAACGAGGAAAAAAAAGATTGGATGAGGAACGCGCCGGCATCGTGTGGACGTGGCCTCAGAATGCCGCTCTGTCTGCAAAGACAGTCATTTTATGGCCCTGGGGCAATAAAACTCTTTGTTCCCTCAGGCCTTCCCCCAACCATCTCCTGACACACACACACACACACGGGATATACAAAATGCCTACATACTCTATGTAAACTCATAAACAGCCATCTCAATCCTGTCTATGATATTTCCGGATGTATGTATGCATGCCCTCCATGTGTCTTTTTAGTTATTTTAGGTAGTTCATTTAGACGTTTAAATGTGTATAACCTGTTTAAAAGAGACCACTCTCTTTATGTCTTTCTGCCTTTCTTGGTATCATTTGAATTCGTTCAGCCTTCGCTTTTCGAATTTGTATTTTGTTTAATGCTGAAATGCATTATATAATTTCTACCCTTGTTTGATCAAATCTGAGTAAGTTCCACACAGGATCGTAAACAATGCAAATTAGTGTGAACAGAGACAAAAGGAAATTTTTGCACCTCCCAGCATGCACCTCCAAGCCAGCGATTGGCTCCTCAGCCAAGGTGTGGGAGTGTCCCTATGTCTCTATAAAGGCCCCTGAGATCCAAACCTCTCTCTCCTCTTGATTCTCTCCTATGTTTGGTTTCGTAGTTTGTTTAATAAAACATTATGTATATAATCACACATGATTGATTCTGTAATATTCTTGAGTAAGTCACTTCTACGTTTGCATCTTGCCACAATGCTAAGTACTTTGGTACGATAATGAAAGATTCTTCTTTATTACGATGAAGAAGATCTTTATTAAAATTCATAAAAGATTGCGCGGCTCGTATGAGTGCACATATGGCTGCTGCTTTGAACTCAATGCTAGAATTAATCAATTCTATAAGCCAAATCAAGCTACTTGTATTCATAATTAATTATAATCCGTAATGATTAATTATCAATATACACAGTTCCCTTTAAGCTGGATCTATGTGCATATTTGGTCATGACACATGATTAAACTATATACATAGATATATAGATATATATACATAGATATATATCCCACTACCCCGATTACCTTGAGTTGATTCGCTACATATTAATGGTGGAGAATATACGGGCAACGTTTTAAACATACTCTTCGTTAAATTCAGTTTCAATACATGTGTGAGTGTATGTATATTGTTTGTTATATGCGCGTCTCGAGGAGTGAGCAGGACTCGCTCTGCCCGAAATTAATGTGCTCAGAGCTGTTCGCAGCTCCTTCTGTTAACAAGATCTATTTGTGTATCATTTAGCCTTGTTAACTACTGAATTGATTAAACTGCAGTTTTAATGTTAAAATCGCTTCTGCAAAGACAAAGAAATCTCTTTGTAGTCTGTTTGAAAATTTTCAATATCCCTGATTGGACGAAGAAATCGCCTTTCAGTGCGATTCGAATATGATTTGAGCGAGTTTCCTCTTATCATTTGTAAAGGCCTTATTTTGTCGCCATTGCGTATAATCCAATGTTTTGTAACTAAGCAGACTCACTCCTTTTAGTTCATTATGGAAGTAGCTAGCCAAATGAACCTAATGCAGATCAAACAAAGCAAGCCAGTATTTGCTTGATCTGAACTGGAGTTTCGTAAACCCTGATCCGGTTTTTACGTTTAGACAACAGCGAAGAAATCCTGTTTGTTTATGTATGTGCTTTAATGGTAGTGATACGTTCATGCCAGGCACTCCCTGTGATCCTTTGTGATCTAAAAAGAAAAAGTAAGCTATATATAGAGATTTATTTTATGTGTGACAATTTGCAGCCCTGAAACTAAATTCAAACCACAGCTGAAGCGTGGGGATTGGTGCTGCGTCTCTGACCAAACATCAGAGGCCAGCCCCCCTCCCTACGCCATCTTTGAAGTGAACTCGATAGCGCCACCTCGTGGACACTATTCGTAGTTCAGCTTCTCTCTGTTTTTCTCTCAATTTTCTTTAAGTGTTAAACTTCAACACTTGTCTAATCTATTTCTGTTCACAACTGTAATTATTTTCACTTTCACTGCTATTTTACACTGTCTCCACGACTTTACAAACTTATTTTAAATTTTTGTTAAACAACCTTAACTTAAAATTAGATTAGATTCAACTTTATTGTCATTACACAAGTACAGGTACAAGGCAACGAAATGCAGTTTAGGTCTAACCAGAAGTGCAATAGCAGCAAGTGCAGGATATATACAAAGGTTCCATAAGTGCAGGATATGGAGATGTACAGGGTTTACAGGTAATATGTACAATGAATATAAATATACAGATGGTTATTACTATAACAGGTGAGTGTGTGCTATAAATATAATTACAGGTCTCTATAAACAGCATTTACAGGTTAATATGTGCTATAAATGTAAATGTATATACAGATGTCTCTAACAGAATTTTACAGGAAGATGTATACAATTGTTAGCTTAAGGTAAGCAGTAGATTTAAGGTAGTGCAATGAGCATGGACAGTGCAAATAAGTGAGATGCGAAATGTAAACAGTTGGTACTGTATGAACAGTTGGTAGTGCAAATGAGCATGTTCCAGCTAAAGTACAGTAGTGCAAGGTGCAAGTGTAAACAGTTGTTACTGTAAACAGTTGTTGTAAACCGTTGTTACTGTAATGAACAGTCGGCAGTGCAAATGGCACAAATAAGTAACAGTGAGCGAAGAGTCTATAAGGGTAGTAGTGGGGGGGGGGGGGCAGTGAAGGAGTCTATGTGGGGGAGAGAGGAGTCTATGAGGGGAGTGGGATGGTGGGGGGGGGGGGTAAGAGAAGAGTGTGATGGTGGTGGGGGAGAGAGGAGTCTATGAGGGGAGTGGGATGGTGGGGGGGGTAAGAGGAGAGTCTGTGAGGGGAGTGGGATGGTGGTGGGGGAGAGAGGAGTCTATGAGGGGAGTGGGATGGTGGGGGTGAGGGGAGAGTCTATGAGGGGAGTGGGATGGTGGGGGGTGAGGGGAGAGTCTATGAGGGGAGTGGGATGGTGGGGGGGTAAGAGGAGAGTCTGTGAGGGGAGTGGGATGGTGGGGGGGTAAGAGGAGAGTCTATGAGGGGAGTGGGATGGTGGTGGGGGAGAGAGGAGTCTATGAGGGGAGTGGGATGGTGGGGGGGGTAAGAGGAGAGTCTGTGAGGGGAGTGGGATGGTGGTGGGGGAGAGAGGAGTCTATGAGGGGAGTGGGATGGTGGGGGGTGAGGGGAGAGTCTATGAGGGGAGTGGGATGGTGGGGGGGGTAAGAGGAGAGTCTGTGAGGGGAGTGTGATGGTGGGGGGGAGAGGAGAGTCTGTGAGGGGAGTGGGATGGTGGTGGGGGGGAGAGGAGTCTGTGAGGGGAGTGGGATGGTGGTGGAGGGGGGGGGGCAGGGGGGGTGAGAGGAGTCTATGAGGGGAGTGGGATGGTGGGGGGGAGAGGAGTCTATGAGGGGAGTGGGCTGGTGGGGGGAGTTAGAGGAGAGTCTGTGAGGGGAGTGGGCTGGTGGGGGGGGTAAGAGGAGAGTCTGTGAGGGGAGTGGGATGGTGGGGGGGAGAGGAGTCTATGAGGGGAGTGGGCTGGTGGGAGAGTTAGAGGAGAGTCTGTGAGGGGAGTGGGCTGGTGGGGGGGGAAGAGGAGAGTCTGTGAGGGGAGTGGGATGGTGGTGGTGGGGTAAGAGGAGTCTATGAGGATGGTAGGATGGTGGTATAGAGGGAGAGAGGAGTCTATGAGGGTAGTTGGATGGTGGTGGGGGTAAGAGGAGAGTGTGATGGTGGTGGGGGAGAGAGGAGTCTATGAGGGGAGTGGGATGATGGGGGGTAAGAGGAGAGTCTGTGAGGGGAGTGGGATGGTGGTGGGGGGGGGGGGGGTAAGAGGAGAATCTATGAGGGGAGTGGGATGGTGGTGGGGGAGAGAGGAGTCTATGAGGGGAGTGGGATGGTGGGGGGGTAACTTAAATTTAGATAAAGTGTCATGTGTCACCAATTGGCATTTGCTTATCAATAACACACCCGCTAGAGCAGAGGTTTTCAAAGTCTGAGACAGTGGGCCTCCCTTTTGACACAACCCACCCAATGACGCCCCACCCCCCCCCCTCCAAAAAAAAATTTGTTAAAGGGGGGGGGGGGGTTGGAGGGGTGGACGCGATGCGCACTGTTGCCAACTATATATTTGTATCTTTAGCGACTATATTTAGCAAATTTTTAGACCACCCTAGCGACAAATTTTCCAAAAAGCGACTAGCGACAAATCTAGTGACTTTATCTGGAGTTATTGGCAACTTTCTGAAGTGAAAGCACATATCGTTCTTACTCTTCTCAATGAGCATCGAGCGCTGCCGTGGGCCCCAACCCCATCCCAAAGCACTCACAGGCGGCCCAGTCCTCGCGCAGCATCCTCTCCCAGATGCAGGCAGAGCAAGAGATCTTCACTCCTCCACATGCAAATGAATCGCGCATGTGCGGGAAGACGGAGCTGGCTGATCCCACCATGGCAGCACGGGATATAAAATGGTCTAAAAATAATTAAATCACTGCACAAATATAAATCGCTGCATTTGTTTGACAAATGCAGTCACATACTCAGTCACATACTCTCGTCCACTGTGTGTGTGCGCCTGTCTGTGACAAAAGCTAACTAGCTGGCTTGCTTATCATGTCTCAGTCAAAACTGTAAACCCAAAAATACAGGAAGGAGTGGGAATCAAACCCTGAATTCTAAAAGCTGTTTATTGGTGATAATACACGGGCATTCTTGTTGAGAAAGCACACTAGGCATGCAGAACGCAAGAAAGTATGCAATCTAGTACAGCGTGAAGACGTCACGAATATGCTAATTTACGCATGCCGTCACCTAGCGACATTTAGCAACTTTTTGGCCAGCTTTTAGCGACTTTCCTTTGAAAATAGTTGGCAACACTGGCGATGCGCAATATTCGACACACGCCTACTATACTGCCGCTTGCAGCCGCGACAGAATGACATCACAGGGAAATGTAAAATGAAGGAGTTTTAATAAAAGTTTGGCGAGTTATTATTAGACTAATTTTTTAGAACTCTCCGCGCCTCCCCTGGCATGCTTTGGCGCCCCCCAGGGGAGGCGCGCCCCACACTTTGAAAACCCCTGCCCTAGAGATCTGCTCAGATCTCTTCCCTTTGAAGTGTTATTCCTGCTTTATTGCCTTTTCCCTGTAGCAGTTGATTCTAATAATTACCCTTTCACTCATACCCAACGCACTTAATTATTTGAAATTTAGTTTAAACTGAGTTTAAATTTAAAAGATTTAAATTAACATTGAGTGCCTTCAGTACCTGTCTCTACTAAGCACACTGTCTCCCTAGGGTTATTACTCAACAGCGCCCCTGCTCTGTCAAGCCTGTAAAAATCCCTAGTGGTGAAAATAAGCTTAGATATGCTCCTCCCCCTGTTCCTTTTCTGCCATTTTGTTTTTAATTTTGATTTGTTTTATTTTTATTAACTATCAAATTTATTTGATTTACACTGCCCTATTTACCTTGCTGTTGTGTTCTGTTTCTAGCAGTTCACATTAAGACAGAACCTGTGAAAGCCAACAAGGAAATCTGAAATAATAGAATGACGTCCCAGCCGCCAGTCATCACATGACTCACAAGGCCATCGCCCGTCAAAATCTTTATTTAGTTCCGGCGCTCTCCAATATTTTCGGCCACAGATCATAAGGATCTGGCCCACAACCCACTAACGGTCAACACTTGTTAGTCGAATTTGTACCTAAGAGTACGTAAAAGAAGAAAAAAACGTAGCTCTAAATTGTACGCAGACTTGCATTGGTTTCTTTTGTGCTGTGTTTCTCTCGCCAACAGTAAGCCATGATGTCTCATACATCCAGCCTCGCAGCCCACAGTTTTCTGAACATGAAGTAGACCACGGGCTCATCGCTGCCGTGAAACGCAAACCAGGCCGACTAGAAACACCACAGGTGCAACACAACCGACTGCAACAATCCTACTTCAGAGCACGAACGAGCCAGGAATGGAGAAGGATTCCAACATCAAAACTCCGTTCCTCTGAAATCTGCATCCCACAGTAAGTCATCACCTTGAAGTTTTGGTCTGTCCATGCAGCATGCCCATCCAACTGCTGCAGGACTTGGTCCACAGAGCTCAGACCAAGCAAAAGACTGCCTATCAAAAGACAACCTTCAACCTGGTCTTGAGAAAGACTGGATTGACTGAACTGATGCGCGTGCACTCTATGGTCAACAACCCACCCACCCTCCTTAACGTTGCAGCTAGAACACACTGCATGCAATCTCCTCTGTCTCAAGTGCCTGCATCACAGCCGTTCACGCTGGCTCCAAAAACCTCTCAACAACATGGCTGGCCTTCCAGACTCTGAAACATCCATGTCAACCACCTCTCAGACCCCACCTACCATCTCTGTCCCTTGCTTCTGACAAAGCAAACAAGCCAAGGCTAGTGGTGACACTGCGCCAAAAGGGGGGGGGGGGGGGGCATGCCAACATATGCCCACGACGCACCATGCACCAGACACCACGGCACCAAAAAGCCACTTGAAACCAGTGGCATACTGACCTGGCATGCAGCAAGACGTGGCAGAGTACGTCAGATGGTACCTGGTTGGCTGCCAGTTCCAACCAGTAACTTAAGTCACAGAAAAACCCACTCCACAAGCAGAGATTGTTGGTGGTCAACACTCCCACCACCATGACGCTGCCCCTTGTCTCCAGAACTGGAACATAAGATTGAGAAAAGGGGGGTGAATTTCCAGCTGATCAGCATCACTCTTCTCGACACTGCCCTCCAAGAGCTGAAGTCCAAACCCGGGCACAACAGTTCAGCTGCAGTAGAGACAAGCTCAACCTGGTCCAAAGAGAACTGACAGTCTGATCAACTGAAAGCGAACTCCACGAAAGAGCTACCCTGCTGAACACCACATCAGCAGTGCAATATCCCCCAGCCCTGTACACAGCACCAAAGGAAAGAGGGGAGAAACCAAAACTCTCCACTCAACAGGTCACCCATCAGTTTCCTGAAGCCCTCTGCAGTTACAGAAAGGACAGGCTTCAGTCACACCAACGCTGAAACAACACATGCAGTGACAAAGACCTCAACATGCAAACGCCATGGGATGACCCACAGCAGTCGACAACAAGATCTTCTTTCAAACAAGTGTCAATTTGCACTGGGATGGCCAGACAAGCCTACCTCAGAGTTACAAGAGCTTCGGACATGATTAAAACGGCTCCCTGAACAGGACCCACCAAAGAAGTATTGCAAAGGACAAACTTCTGACTCTTAACCCAACACAGCTCAAAAAGCTCACATCGGCAACACCACCAGAACAGAGCAACCCTCTGATCACAACCCAGACATCTTGTGCCTGAGAAATTAATGTCCACCTGCTGTCCTCTGGCCACCAGCACTAGGTCAGTTTGCTATATGTTTGTTTCAGGGTACATAAAGCCTTAAACACTTCCTGCAGCCCCAAGCAAACACCTGCCTCAACTGACTTCAAAATGCCAAGTGACACTGTCAATGCTCCTGTTGATTCAACTGCCACTACACGTCGATCATCATTGAGCCACCTACCATTCGACTATCTGAACTGATGTCCGACGATGTCCAAAAACGAACGTCATCGGCCAGAAGGGGGGAATATGTAGGGTCTGGACAGTGTCTCAAATTGATCGATCAAAAACAAATATCTGATTGTGACTTTTGAATTAACACAGAGTGAGACTTGAAGACTCCCTGGTTCTTACTAGAACCAGGAAGTATGAGCATATTTGCCCAGTTCTGTCAAACCTGCAGTGGCTTCCTATTAAACACCTGATACATTTTAAAATCTTGCTAATTACTTACAAAGCATTAAATGGTTTAGCTCCCCAGTACTTGAGCAATCTCTTAACACATTATAGTCCTTCACGTCTATTGCGATCCCAAAATACTGACCAGCTTATAATACCTAGAATATCGAAGTCAACTGCTGGCGGTTGATCCTTTTCCTATTTAGCTCCTAAACTCTGGAACAGTCTTCCTAATACAGTTCGGGAAGCAAACACACTCTGTAAGTTTAAATGTAGACTAAAAACAAATCTCTTCAACCTGGCATACACATAACACATTATACATACATTTTTTATCCAAATCATGTAAAATGATTGTTAGGCTGCATAATTTAGGTCAGCCGGAACCGGGAACATTCCCATAACACCTGATGTAGTCGATAAATCAGAAGAAGAATGGCATCTACGCTGATATTGGTTTCTGTTTATTCCGAGGTCAGCCGGATCCGGGCCGTATCCAGATCAGATGAAGGACCTGGACACGAGCACAGCACTGCCCTGAAGTGTCTACGAGGAAATCCTCGTAGATGCTGTTTCTTTCTAGAAAGGAACATAGTTGTGAAGATATTGCCTTTTCTAGAATTTTGACAAAAAAGGTAGATTTGATATCGTCCTACATTTACATTTACGCATTTGGCAGACGCCTTTATCCAAAGCGACTTACAATGCATTCAAAGAACACATTGAATCAGTTCTTGCTTTCCCTGGGTTCGAATCCATGACCTTGGCGTTGCAAACACCAATGCTCTACTGATTGAGCTACAGAAAAGCTGTCCTGTAATTAACTAATTCTGTAGGATCAAGTTGTGGTTTTTTAATAAGCGGTTTAATTACGGCTAGTTTAAAGGTTTTTGGTACGTATCCTAATGACAAAGATGAATTAATAATATTAAGAAGAGGATCTATGATCTCTGGAAGCATCTATTTCAGTAGCTTAGTTGGTATTGGGTCTAGCATACATGTTGTTAATTTTGATGATTTAACGAGTTTAGATAATTCATCCTCCCCAATAGCAATGAAGGAGTCGAATTTTTCTTCAGGTACACTAAAATTTACTGTATTTTGTGATATTGTAGTAGACGGTTGCATCATTATAATTTTCTCTCAAATATTATGAATTTTGCAAGTAAAGAAGTCCATGAAGTCATTACTGCTGTGCTGTTTTAAAGCATCTGGGTTTGAGGCTTTATTTCTTGTTAATTTAGTCACTGTATCAAATAAATACCTAATGTTGTATTTGTTTTCTTCTAAAAGGGTAGAAAAGTAAGCAGACCTAGCTGATTTTAAGGCCTTTCTGAATGCAATAGAGCTGTCTTTCCATGAAATGCGAAAAACCTCAAGCTTAGTTTTTTCCAGCTCCGCTCCATTTTTCTGGCTGCTCTCTTGAGGCCACAGGTGTGCTCGTTTTGTACCAAGGTGTTGGACTATTTCCTTTAACATTCTTTAAGCGCAATGGAGCAACAGTTTCTATAGTGCTGGAAAAGAGAGAGTCAGTAGTCAGTTATTATTTAAAGTGGTATCTCTCCGATTCGAGCCCCGTTACACAACGATTTTTTACACAAAACCCCAAAACCCGCGGGCTATATGAGGGTGCGGATTATCTGCGTCTCCATAGGTTCAAGACTATGTGCCAAATTACTAGAAAGAAGAGTGGTACCATCCCAGGTGGGATGAATGCCATCTCTTTTTTCAACAGGTTAGGTCTGCCCCAAAAACTTTTCGAATTGTCTATGAACCCTATGTTATTTTGCGGGCACCACTTAGACATCCAGCCATTGAGTGAGAATAATCTGCTAAGCATATCATTACTCCTGTGTATAGAAAGAGGGCCAGAGCATATTACAGTGCCTGACATCATACTTGCGAGTTCACACACCTCTTTAATATTAATTTTAGTGATCTCAGACTGGCAAAATCGGACATCATTAGTGCCAACGTGAATAACAATCTTAGAGTATTTACAATTAGCCTTAGCCAACACTTTTACATTACCTTTGATGTCAGGCGCTCTGGCTCCCGGCATGGTAGACTACCATAGTCTACCATGGTGACTATGGTAGTCTCTATTTTCACGTTCCGAGTAATAGAATCGCCAATCTCTAGGGCACTTTCAACAGGTTTCTCAGTGGGTGCATCACTGAGTGGGGAGAACCTGTTTGATGATCTGATCGGAACGGAACAGTAGTTTTTTTTTACCCGCGATTATGCCGTTTCACAGTCACCCAGTTGCCCTGCTGCATGGGCTCTACAACCGGAAGCGAACAATGTACAGGGTTTGCTATGTTAGTCGCATCCAAAGCAGTGTCTAAAGCCCTTGGATTCTTACTATCTTACTTACGATTAAATTTTGGATGCATGTCTCTAATTCTGAAATCTTCTCTGTCACCCTGACTCACCTATCACATGTGAAGCCCTCACTGCTGACAGAGACAGATAAGCTATACATGTAGCAGGCAGTGCAAGTGACAATCACAGAAGAAGATGGCGTGTGATGGAGACAGCAAGAAGCATGAAGGTGGCATGTCACCATACGTGTTGATCCAACTCACCAGTTGTTTGATGAACTCGGAAAGAAAGGCACGAGAGAGAAAGAGTATAATAATAATAATATTAATAATAATAACAATAATCTTAAACAGTAAATCAGTAAGTTGGCTCTCTCAAGCCAACTTAATTAAGTAATGGGATCCAGGGATTGATGGATTACTATTTGATTTTTTTTTTCTAGTGTATCATTTGAAGATTTTTAAGAACGTTTTATTAAGAATATATTTTTATATTCTTAAGAATAGATTTTTAGTTATGTACTTTTAGTGTTGATCTTGAAACAGCATTTTACTGAGTTGAGGATACTTATTTATTCAATGTCATGGAAAAGTTAGATTTTGGTGAGAATATGATAATTGAGAAGTTTGTATTGCAATATTGTTAGTTGTGAATGGATTTTTAACTGATTTTATTGTTACAAGATCAATAAGACAAGTATGCCCTCTGTAAGCTTTGTTATACACTATGGTGCCAGAAACTTTGGTACTGGCAATAAGCATGCAGTTGATATGACTCTGTAACACATCTTTTTCAGGGAAGAATGAGGCTACTTTAATAATAAAATAAAATAAACACAAAATAAATGTTAAAGTATTTTATTTCCTATGAGAGAAAGAGATTTTGTTGCGAACAGATCATAATGCTCTTCATTGGTTGTATAATTTTCAGGGTGTGGAAGTACAACTGGCACGTTGGTTGGGACAATGGCTGTTTTCCACAAAGATTGTTCATCGACATGGTAAAGACTACACTAATGCAGATACATCGTCAAGGTTGCCTGCTTATTTAAAGTATGCCATTGTCACGGTTCATAAATGCACCGCTTCCTGCTGTCATATGTCATTGTTGTTGTTGTGTGTGTGTGTGTGTGTGTGTGTGTGTGTGTCAGTAGGCGGGGCTCCAAGCCACGTGGAGGATCATTGTCATCAGCTGCCACATCACCGGACCTGCAGCTCATTCACTACCCTACTTATACTCACTCACTTCTTATCTCCTTTGCCAGATCGTTGTATGATGTTGTGTGCCGTGAGTCCCTCCCCCCCTGCCTGTTCCTGTTTCCATTCCAGTCCCGGTCTGTTCCTGTTCCTGTTTCCATTCCATTCCAGTCCTGGTCTTCGTGTTCCTGTTCTCTGTGCACTATGGATGGTTCATTTGTGGATTGTTTATTTCGTCTTCCCTGCATCATCATCACTTCAAGTCATCCTGCCATCTCAGTCCCTGCGTCATCAATGTTTTCCACCTCAGTGACTTTTCATCATTTCATTAAACATCTGTTATTCGCATTTTGCTTCCTGTCGTTTATCATGACAGAACGATCTGGCCATAACATGGAAGTAGCGAGTACTCTGTCATCTGCACTGGAGGATTTCATTAAGTCAAGTCAAGTCACCTTTATTTATATAGCGCTTTTTACAATGTAGATTGTTTCAAAGCAGCTTTACAGGAAAAACAATATAAACAAAGTTTGTTTGGCTGAACAGAAGCCCCAAAAGAGCAGGTGAATCAATACAATTGATGAATTTTAAGTGTTAAGTTTCCCCAACTGAGCAAGCCATAGGCGAGAGCGGCAAGGAACCAAAACTCCGGCAGGTGACGTAACGAATGAAGAATAGAATGGAGAAAAAACCTTGGGAGAAACCAGGCTCAGTCGGGGGACCAGTTCTCCTCTGGCCAACAGCCAAACAGTGCATGATTATTATACAACAATTCAAGTCCAATATGAAGTCCAATTTGGTCCGGTTAGAGATGGGTTCATGATCATCACAGGGGAGGGTCTAGTAGAGTCACGATCTCCACAGACACTTCAGGGCAGTGCTGTGCTCGTGTCCAGGTCCTTCATCTGATCTGGATATGGCCCGGATCCAGCTGACCACGGTAACCTCGGAATAAACAGAGACCAGTATCAGCGTAGATGCCATTCTTCTTCTGATGTATCGAGTACATCAGGTGTTATGGGAATGTTCCCGGTTCCGGCTTATCTAAATTATGCAGCCTAACAATCATTTTACATGATTTGGATTAAAAATGTATGTATAATGTGTTATGTGTATGCCAGGTTGAAGAGATGTGTTTTTAGTCTACATTTAAACTGACAGAGTGTGTCTGCTTCCCGAACTGTAATAGGAAGACTGTTCCAGAGTTTAGGAGCTAAATAGGAAAAGGATCGACCGCCAGCAGTTGACTTTGATATTATAGGTATTTTAAGCTGGTCAGTATTTTGGGATCGCAATAGACGTGAAGTACTATAATGTGTTAAGAGATCGCTCAAGTACTGTGGAGCTAAACCATTTAATGCTTTGTAAGTAATTAGCAAGATTTTAAAATGTATTCGGTGTTTAATAGGAAGCCAGTGCAGGCTTGACAGAACTGGGCTAATATGCTCATACTTCCTGGTTCTAGTAAGAACTCGAACTGCTGCATTTTGGACCAGCTGGAATTTGTTTATTAAGCGTCCAGGGCAACCACCTAGTAGAGCATTACAATAATCTAGCCTTGAACTCATGAACACATGAACTAACTTTTCCGACATTTGTCTTAGAGAGCATATGTCGCAATTTAGATATATTTTTAAGATGGAAGAATGCCGTTTTACAGATGCTAGAAACATGGCTTTCAAATGAAAGATTGGTATCAAAGAGCACACCCAGGTTTCTAACTGACGACGAGGACTTGACAGAGCAGCCATCGAGTGTTAGACAGTAGTCTAGATTATTATGTGCTGAACTTTTTGGTCTAATAATTAGAATCTCTGTTTTTTCAGAATTAAGCTGTAGAAAGTTATTAGTCATCCAATTTTTTATATCAGTTATGCATTCTGTTAATTTAGTGAATTTGTTCGTTTCATCAGGATGAGAAGAAATGTAGAGCTGAGTATCATCAGCGTAACAATGAAAGCTAATGCCATGCTTCCTAATAACTGCACCCAAAGGAAGCATGTACAGGGTGAAAAGCAATGGTCCTAGTACTGAACCTTGAGGAACTCCATACTGAACCCGTGACCGATATGACATCTCCTCATTTACTGCTACAAACGATAACGGTCAGATAAGTACTATTTGAACCAGGCTAATGCAACTCCACTAATGCCAACATAGTTTTCAAGTCTATTTAGAAGGATTTTGTGGTCGATTGTATCAAATGCAGCACTAAGGTCCAGTAACACTAACAAAGAGATACAACCACGATCGGATGATAAGAGCAAATCATTTGTAACTCTAGCAGTCTCAGTACTATGATATGGTCTAAATCCTGACTGGAAATCCTCGTAGATGCTGTTTCTTTCTAGAAAGGAACATAGTTGTGAAGATATTGCCTTTTCTAGAATCTTTGACAAGAAAGGTAGATTCGATATCGGCCTGTAATTAACTAATTCTGTAGGATCAAGTTGTGGTTTTTTAATAAGCGGTTCAATTACAGCCAGCTTAAAGGTTTTTGGTACGTATCCTAATGACAAAGAAGAATTAATAATATTAAGAAGAGGATCTATGATCTCTGGAAGAATCTCTTTCAGTAGCTTAGTTGGTATTGGGTCTAGCATAAATGTTGTTGATTTTGATGATTTAACGAGTTTAGACAATTCTTCCTCCCCAATAGCAATGAAGGAGTGGAATTTTTCTTCAGGGACACTAAAATTTACTGTATTTTGGAATATTGTAGTAGACGGTTGCATGGTTATAATTTTCTCTCTAATATTATGAATTTTGCAAGTAGAAAAGTCCATGAAGTCATTAGTGCTGTGCTGATTTAAAGCATCTGGGGTTGACGCTTTATTTCTTGTTAATTTAGTCACTGTATCAAATAAATACCTAGGGTTGTATTTGTTTTCTTCTAAGAGGGTAGAAAAGTAAGTAGATCTAGCTGATCTTAAGGCCTTTCTGAATGCAATTGAGCTGTCTTTCCATGAAATGCGAAAAACCTCTAGCTTACTTTTTTTCCAGCTCCGCTCCATTTTTCTGGCTGCTCTCTTGAGGGCCCGGGTGTGCTCGTTGTACCACGGTGTTGGACTATTTTCTTTAATCTTCTTTAAGCGTAAAGGAGCAACAGTGTCTAAAGTGCTGGAAAAGAGAGAGTTTATAGTTTCTGTTGCAACATCAAGTTCTTCTAGGCTATCTGGGATGTTAAGTAGATGAAACTGATCAGGAAGACTATTTATAAAGCTATCTTTTGTGTTAGGAGTGATAGTTCTACTATATTTATAACAGGGAGTTAGTTTTTCGACTTTGGCTAAAGGTAATCTACACGCAACTAAGTAATGATCTGAGATGTCATTGCTCTGCTGCAGAATTTGAACAGTATCAACATTGATCCCATATGACAATATTAGATCTAAAGTATGATTACGAGAATGAGTGGGTCCTGATACATGTTGTGTAACTCCAATAGAGTTTAAAATGTCTCTAAATGCCAATCCCAATGTGTCTTTTTCATTATTTACATGGATATTAAAATCACTGACAATTATGACTTTATCTGCAGACATTACTAATTCTGAGAGAAAATCAGCAAATTCTTTGATAAAGTCTGTATGGTGCCCTGGTGGCCTGTATAGAATAGCCAGCACAAAAGTTAAACAGGGATTATTACTTGCACTAGATAATTTTACATTAAGGACCATCACTTCAAAAGAATTATATTTAAAATTAGACCTTTGAGCAGTACTGATCGTGTTACTATAAATTACAGCAACACCTCCTCCTTTACCTTTCAGACGAGGCTCATGTTTATAACAGTAATCTTGAGGGGTGGACTCATTTAAAGTAATGTAATCGTCTGGTTTTAGCCAAGTTTCTGTCAAACACAGCACATCTAGTTTATGATCTGTAATCATATCATTTACAATAAGTGCTTTTGAGGAAAGGGATCGTATATTCAGTAACCCAAGCTTTATCATTTGTTCATTTGTGTTATATCCGTTCTTAGTTGTTTTGTAAATCAATTAAATTTTTACTCTTAAACGGTTTTGAGAGATTTTTGTATTTGTTAATTCGGGGAACAGACACAATCTCTATAGGATGATATCTAGGTGAAAGAGTCTCTATGTGTTGGAATTTATCTGACCTCTGTGACGTGAGACAGCTAGCAGACGGTCGGTTTAGCCAGTTTGTCTGCTTCCTGACCTGGGCCCCAGTTAGTCAAGGTTTAGCTCTAAGACTATATGCCAAATTACTAGAGAGAAGAGTGACACCATCCCAGGTGGGATGAATACCAATACTCTTTTCAACAGGTCAGGTCTGCCCCAAAAACTTTTCCAATTGTCTATAAACCCTATGTTATTCTGCGGGCACCACTTAGACATCCAGCCATTGAGTGAGGATAATCTGCTAAGCATCTCATCACTCCTGCGCATAGGAAGAGGGCCAGAGCAAATTACGGTGCCTGACATCGTACTTGCGATTAACCACAGCATACCCAGAATGGACTCCCAGGAACAGAACCTAAACGACATGGCTCGTGCTGCTCAGACACTGGTGGCGCAGGTGTCTGAGCTCACCCAACAATTCCAACTTCTACGGGCTCCCACTGCGTCACCCACATCGGCCGTTTCCCCCACTCCACCAGAGAACGCCCCCCAGTCGGAACTTTATCTACCTACTCCGGAACTTTATTCAGGTGAACCCAACTACCAGAGCATTCCTAACCCGTTGTTCTATGCATTTTTCTCTCCAACCCAGAACCTTCAATACCGAAGTGGCATTTGTTCTCACACTCCTGACTGGGAGGGCGTCGCTATGGGGGACGGCGGTGTGGGAGAACCAAGATCCGTGCTGCACCTCGTTCCAGATACTCTCTGCTGAGATGAAGGGGCTTTTGATCGGGCCGTTTCCGGTAGAGAAGCGGCCAGAATGCTGGCAGTTCAATGGTCATTGTTCCAATGTGGCTTGTCATCCAGGAGTCAAACGCACTGGATTTCTAGTTAAGCAACGATTCTGGTGACCCCTTATGGCTCGTAACATTCACATTTTTGTTTTGGCTTGCTCAGTTTGCGCCACTGGTAAGACTTCCAATCGGTCTCCTGATGGGTTTCTTCAACCGCTGCCTGTCCCTTCGAGACCCTGGTCCCATATTTCGCTAGATTTTTATCTCCGCCCTTCCGCTTTCTCAAGGCTACACAGTAGTTTTAACCGTGGTGGACCGATTTTCGAAGGCGGCTCATTTCATTCCCTTGCCCAAATTACCCTCAGCCAAGGAGGCAGCGTTGATTGTCGTCGATCACATCTTTCGCTTACATGGCCTCCCGAAAGACATGGTTTCCGACAGGGGTCTCCAACAATCCTTCCTCGTGGAGTCAACAACTCTCTATAATGGAGTACGCCCACAACACGTTACCGGTGTCGTCCACGGGTCTATATCTGTTTGAGTGTAGTGTAGGTTACCAGCCACCCATTTTTTTCTAGTCTGGAATCCGAGAACGCTGTCCCCTCCGCTCACGCTTTCATCCAGAGGTGTCACCGCACTTGGACTAGAGCCCGGAAGACACTACTCCAGGTGAGGGAGCGCACCTAGGCCAAAGCCGATCGACACCGGTCTGAGTCTGCGGTATACATCACGGGTCAAAAAGTGTGGCTTTCTACTAAGAACATTTCTCTCCGCTCCGTTTCTAATAAACTTGCTCCCAAGTTTATTGGTCCGTTTACAATCACCAAGATCATTAGTCCGGTGACAGTCCGCCTCAAACTCCCTCCAGCATACAAGAGGATTCATCCCGCCTTTCATACATCTAAAATAAAACCAGTTTTTTATTCTAGTCTTAATCCACCAGCCCCAGTTCCTCCACCATCGCTACTCGTAACTGGGAAACCCACTTATTCGGTTAACCGTATTCTGGATTCAAGGCGGAGGGGACACGGATTCCAATACTTGGTGGACTGGGAAGGTTTCGGTCCGGAGGAGAGAAGTTGGGTGCAGTCCTGGTCTTCGTGTTCCTGTTCTCTGTGCACTGTGGATTGTTCGTTTGTGGATTGTTTATTTCGTCTCACCTGCACCATCATCACTTCAAGTCATCCTGCCATCTCAGTCCCTGAGTCATAAATGTTTTCCAACTCAGTGACTTTTCATTTCATTCTTTTCATTTCATTAAACATCTGTTATTCGCATTTTGCTTCCTGTCGTTTATCATGACAGCCATTGTTAGCTCTTTTAGCCATGTAGAAGTTGAAGCTACACTTCAGGTTTGTGCTTTGGAACAGGGAGAAATATTGGATCATTTAGAAGTCTTGAAGCACATTTAGGAGTGAAAAAGTTACAAGGAAAGGATTAAAATCATTTTTATTGGCTGAGGTGGAACAGCGTTGGTATCAGGAATGACCTGAGTGTGCGCATCATAAGGAGATTGGTCCAGAAGGTTACATTCCAATCAAGGAATAAAAATTTTGAATAAAATTTGTTGAGGTAACTGTGGTAGTTGCTGGACATTAATAAACAAGGACATTTCTATACCAGCCTCAGTCAGATGATTGAGAGGTTTAACCATACTTTCCAATCAGCAGAACTATGTGATAATGGCATATAGGACCATTTTTCATTCCAGCATGCATTTTGCCCCATATAGATTTCTGATTGGCCAAGGTTTCTGATGGTTTTGCCCATTGATGTAATAATGAATGTTGATGGACAGGAGAGATTCACAACAGTGAATTATATGTTGAGAGAGTAGATACCCAGACTAGAGCTTCAGAACATCAAACGCTGCATTCTGATTTTAGTCAGATTTCAGTATTATTCAGTGCTAGAGCTGGTGTAGTTAATGAATAAGGCTGGAAAAAAGGGGGTGAGTCCAAAACTGCTGAAGTTAAAGGGCCCATATAGATTTTTGGAAAGGGTCTCTGAAGTGCTGTATTGAATACATCCAGAAGTAGGAGATATCGATTATATGGTACATTTTATTCAACTGAAACAATTGACGTGGTCATAGTGGGGTTAAAGCTGATCAGGAAACCTATTCACCTATTCAAAGCTATTATGCTGGGTATCACGATGGTCTAGCACATCTGATCTTCCTGCAGTTGAATGATTCCCATTCACCTGCTCTATCCCTGGCCACTGAGAGGTCTCATTTACCCTAACCCTATTATAGATCAATACAAATCATCAAATGCTCAGAAACGGAATAAAGATGCATGCCTGACCTTAAAAAAATACATAATGCAAAGAAACACTCAGCATTACGGGTTGATCTGACAACAAATAGCCCTGAGCCTCTTGAAACATTTCTAAAAACATTCAGACCAAGACAGAAATCTCTTTCAAATGGAAACATGAGCTAACAATGGGAATTTGATTGTTTACACCTTACTGAGGACAGAAGGTAATTTGCATGAAAGAGGGGAGAGGACATGCATGCATGAGAGGACACACACCCCAGTAAGCAAAATATCTCTAAAATCTTCAACCTTTAGGTTTACTTCAGTGGGAATGAGACCTTTGTACAAGTCGCACTGAGACATATTTATTCAAATTAACAAGTCAATAGACAGCACAGGACAATACGTTCAAACATAGTTGCCTATTACAAACAGATTTTTGTCACATAAGGCACATTTAGGTATTGTTGTTCATTACACATATTAAGTCACATAAGGCACATTTAGGTATTGTTGTTCATTACAGCACAACCACTTGAGGGTCCAGGTTTGAACGTGCTTCTCATGTGTCAATATTAACTGCACACCTGACAGGCAACAAAAGCCCAAGAAAAGTTTGACATGTATGTTTTCGTTAGGATGTTGATACAGCAACTTTTCCAGTTTAAAGTTTAAAGTAAGTTTCATTCTTAATGTTTCTTCTTTATAATATTTCATAATGTATTGTGGTTCTGCTGGAATCTTGGATCTGTTCATTTTTGCATCCCAATATTTGTTAGCAAGGAGACATCTTTTGGAATCTGAAATTACCAAGCTGTTCAATTCAGACACAGAAGATGATGACTTTGATGGATACAGAAATAGACCCCATAATTGAGACTGCGTCTTATAATCCAGTGCGCCTTATGGTGCGGAAAATACGGTATCTTAGGTTTGACTGAGACATGAATTTGTCCAGAGGACTCAGCAACCCCGCTGCTCTCTCAAACAACATCTCTTTCTCTTACATTCCTCATCATTCTACAAGTGTGGGGGTACAGGTCTTCTCATTTCTAACAATTGGAAATATCTACTCTTTTGTAATTGTGCTATGTACAATTAGTACAATTCGTTTGAAAAAAGCGTCTGCCAAATGCATAAATGTAAATGTAAAATGTAAATGTCTGACCTGTGTATGTATCAATCTCTGCTCTCTACCTTGTATACTGATGTCCATACTGCTAAATCTTTGCATTTCCACACTAAGACCAACAGCGCTTCTAACACACATACACTTTTCAAAACATTCTCCTCTGTCCCCCTCCACCACCACCCTCTACCTCTTTAACTGCCAATGATTTTGCCAATTTCTTTATTAACAAAACAGCAACTATCAGCAGTCAGTTCTCAGCTCCACCCACGCAGGAACAAGACTGACCACTGATGTATGGTAACTCAACCTTCTCTCCACTTACCAAGTTAGATGTAACCTAAACTTCTTTTCAGTCATACCTGAACTCATCCCTCACACCTTCTACAAGCCATCTGTCCTACACTTTTACCAGCACTCACTCACATCATTAACACATCTCTTCACACGGAACGTTCCCTACCGCATTCAAGCAGGCTCAGGTAACCCCACTGCTAAAAAAAAACCCCACATTAATCACATCACTCGTTGATAATTAAAGACCTGTCTCACCATTCATATCAAAAACTCCTGAGCATGTTATTTTCACCAGGTATCATCCTTTCTCTCACAGAATAACCAGTTGGACATCAACCAGTCTGGAGGAGAACAAAGAGTTTTATTAGTTAATTAACATTGCACAGTTTCGATATATTAGGAACTCTTTGACCATAGATGCATCTAATTTATCTAAATGCGTTTATATTCTCGCACTTTTGTTACTGCATAACAAGTTGGTCACAGGCCTGTAAAACAACATTAAGGCCCCTAGAATCATTGTACAAAGGTTCTTGATAAGAAATCTCGGTTATTTAATCATTATCATATTCTCAAAAAACGTAGTTTATTAAGTTTTGAAAATATAATCATATATTCAAATCTTTGTCTTTCGTTTAAGATAATAAATGGTACTGCAGCTCCTCCCTTAAAAAAGTTTATCTTATTGAGATCAGAAAATCAATCTCGAGCCACTCGATCGGCTACTCGGGGCGAGTGTACAATTCCATTGTGTAAAACAGCAGTTGGTAGCTCAGCTTTTTCAACTGTAGCTATCAGACGGTGGAATAAGTTGCCAACAGAGTTAACCCATTCCCATCAGGTCAAAAAATGGCTTCTTTCACAACAAACATGTTCACATAATGTTTAGTAATTGATGTGTATATGAGAGTATATTTGTAAATGCATACTGAGGAATGACTGCAGGATGTGATTATTTTAATGTTGTTTTGGGATAAATGTATTATTAACTTGATTTGTTTTACATCAGCCTGCCCAGGGACTGCAGGTGTAAATTAGCACAAGTGCTATAACCTGGTAAAATGCATATCTCCTTTATAAGGTTAATGTATATTTTACATCATGTATACATGTATATCTCTCCCTGTTTAAATAATTAAAGAAATAAAATTACTTTGTTTCAGACTCAGTAGCAACGCTGTCTTACTCTGTGTTAAGTCAAAAGTCACAATCAGATTTTTTTTTTTGAGCTATCATTTTAAGCCACCGACTAGACGTTACAATTGAAAGGGACGATTCAGAAATCATTGTATGTACATTCTTTTCTCTTTTTTTATTTGCATATACTGTATATATATATATATTCTTTTCTTTTTCTTATTTGAATGATTTGTAATGAGTGATTTATAATCAAGTTAGAGATTTTTAATTTATGTACACTTCAGTCTATTGCCTATGTAACCAATTATTAGTTCAAGCGTTTCTTTGCTTTCTGTATTTTTCCATCGTTTAACCTTCAGTAATGACATAGTTAGTACTTAGTACTTTAATAAACAAATTCCAGCTGGTCCAAAATGCAGCAGCTCGAGTTCTTACTAGAACCAGGAAGTATGAGCATATTGGCCCAGTTCTGTCAAACCTGCACTGGCTTCCTATTAAACACCGAATACATTTTAAAATCTTGCTAATTACTTACAAAGCATTAAATGGTTTAGCTCCACAGTACTTGAGCGATCTCTTAACACATTATAGTCCTTCACGTCTATTGCGATCCCAAAATACTGACCAGCTTATAATACCTAGAATATCAAAGTCAACTGCTGGCGGTCGATCCTTTTCCTATTTAGCTCCTAAACTCTGGAACAGTCTTCCTATTACAGTTCGGGAAGCAGACACACTCTGTCAGTTTAAATGTAGACTAAAAACACATCTCTTCAACCTGGCATACACATAACACATTATACATAAATTTTTAATCCAAATCATGTAAAATGAGGAGAACTGGTCCCCCGACTGAGCCTGGTTTCTCCCAAGGTTTTTTCTCCATTCTATTCATCATTCGTTACGTCACCTGCCGGAGTTTTGGTTCCTTGCCGCTGTCGCCTATGGCTTGCTCAGTTGGGGAAACTTAACACTTAAAATTCATCAATAGTATTGATTCACCTGCTCTTTTGGGGCTTCTGTTCAGCCAAACAAACTTTGTTTATATTGTTTTTCCTGTAAAGCTGCTTTGAAACAGTCTACATTGTAAAAAGCGCTATATAAATAAAGGTGACTTGACTTGACTTGACTGTGAGTATTGTAACAACCCATAAGTCAGGGGTCTCAAACTCAAATGAGCTGGGGGCCGCAGGAGGCAGAGTTTGGGTGAGGCAGGGCCGCATCAAGTATTCCACAAAAAAAAAAAAAAATTCTCAAACGTCATTATTGACAGTTCTTTAACTTCATTCGGTTCTTCTAATATGTACTTGGACTTACTGAAGTTCAAGGTTGAGGAAAAAGTTACAAATTTTTTTCGAGATAGTAAGTCATTATTATGATAAACTCTCATTATTTTGAGATAAGTCAATATTATGAAACTTTCTCATTTTTTCCAGATATTAAGTCATTATTATGAGAAATTCTAATTTATTATGACATTTTCTCATTATTTCGAGATATCAAGTCATTATTATGAAACTTTCTAATTTTGTCCAGAAACTCTCTCATTATTATGACTTAAATAATCCTTTTTTTTCTCAACTGTGGCGGAAACGGGCTTCCATACTTTCTTGATGACATGAACATCGTAATATTTTATATGGTAGAAAATACAGATATAGGCGACTGCTACCGGCTGTTAATTATTAGCTGGGACTGTGGGACACCATTCATAAATTTATTATATACAAACAATGCGATGCAGCCACGGAGGCGTTATTTACTGGATTTTAGTTTATATATTATAACACCGATGTCCCGCAAATCAGCCCATTTCAAATTATGGAAAAACAAATACAATCCGCATGACGCTAAATCCAACGCCGATAACAGTAATATTCACTTCGTCCAGCTCAAAGTAGAACATGCTCAATTTCAATCACAATAAGAAGTAATTATTCTATGACGGCTTTGACAAATGTGATGTTACACGGGCAGCTCCACAGTTTCTCTGAAATGTTTCTCTCTGTCTGCATCAAGCCCGGCCGATGCCCCGCCCCCGGGAGTCATTTACTCCACTGCGATTGGCCCCCGGGAGTCATGTCCTCCACTGTGATTGGCCCCCGGGACTCATATACTCCACTCTGATTGGTTGGTTTGTACAGCTCCAGCTCGCACGAAAAAGGAATGTTCCGCACGGTGTGGCTACTTGATTCGTAGCGGAAACACGATTGGTACCGCGCATGCGCGAAAACGCGTCTACTTCCTGTCTGAGCTGTGCGAAACAATTTACGGCAGATCACAATCACGTGACTACTCGATCCGTACCGGAAATAGTTCAGAAATTTACACTTTGACACTTTTTACGCTTAAATGGTGCTGGAATCATTATACATTTTATTTTAATGCAAATTTAATATACAGAAATATAAATTTAAAAATGGAAAACCCAGTTTTAGTGCTTAAGGAGATTAAAATGTGCATAGATGTGATTTCAAAATCTAAAAACAACACATTTTATGTAATCTCAACTGTATTGTGAAGCAAATGTTATGATATAATATTAATGTTAACCTTATACATGCTATTTGTTAATAAAGCATTTAAACACACACAAAAGGTAAAATATATCATTAAATTTAATCAAACTAAATAGTTTACATTTGTTAGACCACATTTTTGGAAACACAGATGTGTACATAAGACTTTGTATAGGAGTTTACATTTAATATTTAACTTTCAAAAGATAGATTCAACTTATATCAGTACGCTTAAATGTCTGCATTTAAGAAACACAAAATAAAGATATTAATTTATTCAATTTTATTTATTCAAACATTTATTAATTCCTTCACACATACACACACACACTCGCTGATTGAGTAACATGGCATTGACTTTCAGTCCTTACTCATCAGCACAGTATGACAAACATGTTTCCATGTCCTCTTGACACTGAAATATAAATAAAAAGTCATGCTTTGCTTCAGAGAAGTCACTCCCTAGGACCTTCCTGAGGGCATGTTGTTGATCATCACAGTTCATCTGGAGAAAAGCAGGCTGTGTCATCTCACGGCATGAGTCGGTGTTTAGCAGCTCCACGCTGTACGAAGATCTCTCGCAATGGCTGGCTGTTGCACCTGGTAAAATAAATACATATGAAATGGCACACACCAATTAAAATATGTATCCAGCATACATGCAACTGCTTGGTATATGACGACTAAAATCATTTACCCTATCAGTGTCCTCTTCCTGATCTCTTCTGTTGAGCGACGGTTTGGTGCCGATGCATTTTGACACCCTAAAAACAGGCACAAGCGTTCCCTGAAGAAATGGGGATGCTGCTTCTGTCCAGTATGCAAATCTCTGTCCATGCCTTTAGAAAACATGTAAATGTATAGGCACTATTCATACAATAACTTTCTAGTATCACTTTACCAAAACTAACAATACAGCCAAGACACTGACATTTTAGTCAGTCATTCCCTTCCAGGCAAAACCTCTCCATATGCCGAATGCACCACCACTGGAGAATCAATGGCACCTCCTCCTAAAAACACACACCAAAAATAAATAAATAATCGACACATACTAGTAGTTTGAAACTACTTGTGTGTGAAAATCCAGCTTACCTCTGTGACTGTTCATGTTCATGACGTACAGGTGCTGAGAGTGAACTGCGAAATACAAATCACACTGTAAGGCTTTGATTGTAGATTATCCAACAGGTTTGAAAAATTAAACAATCTTACCATCAACATGTAGAATTGTCTACAGGAATACTTCACAGGAATTGTCTGAGGACTGTTGAGGAAAAAACTGGAAAAGTTCAGACAGTTACTTTATAAAACAAACAATACCTACTAGCATTATTTGACATGTGTAAAACTAATTAAAAAATTTATGGATACATCATGTAAAACGTACCCTAAGGTCTCTTCCTGTTTTTTCAGTCCAGGATCAATGAAGGAAATACATGAGAAATACAAAGAAAATACATAATGTGTAATTAAATGATCAGAATGAATAAGAAAAGTTATTAAATTAAAGTATTAAAGTTATTATTAAAAGTTCTTATATCATCTCTGTAATACATTACCCATTCTTTCACACTCTGGATAGCAGACCAACAGTAGCAGCAATAACCCTGTTTTGAGTGTCTCTGACTCCACTGTGAGTGCCAGTCCCAGAGTTAATGTGGCTCTCTGTAAGAACAGACCTCTTTTTCCCATTATAAATTCTCTCAGTACCTAAAATCACCTTGGTTAAATTAGTAGACGCCCGTGTCATCTTCAGACGCTGTGTAAAGTTGTCTAAAAAGCTGTGTAAAAAAATTCTTGCATTCCATCATAAAACGTATAAAAATCCATATTGTCCCTCACCACCAAATGACGTCACTATAAAGCGCGCACATGCGCAGTACAAATCATGCAGGTACGAAGCTGTCGTAAAATAAGAGGAAGTGCTCATAGAATCGCGCATGCGCAGAACGAAATTTGCGTTTTCGCACATGCGCAGTACCAATCGTGTTTCCGCTACGAATCAAGTAGCCACACACACAACGCAGTAAAGCGCTATTCATTCAGCACTCGCGGGCCGCACTTATATTAAACTTTCATATGGTCCCGCGGGCCACAAAATATCGTTTCCAATTGTGGCCCGCGGGCCGCATGTTTGAGACCCCTGCCATAAGTTATGTTACTGTGGTGTCATAATAGTTGGTTCATCCAACCTCCAGGTGGCTCTAGGTTGTATCTCTCTTACAGGATATGAGGTATATAAGTAGAGGTAAGAGAAGTTCTCTTTCAAGCATACGTTTCGGTGTCTCACTATGGGATACACCCCTTCTGTATTCCTCAGAAGCCCTGTTACATTACGCCAGCCCCAATTGGCTGGCAGACGTGACGTTGTGTCTGGGAGTGTCTTCCTCCCTCAGTATAAATTAGGGACACAACGTAATCATGACATTCAAAAACCTTTTCTCGCTTCACACCAGAAGCCTTCTATCTTCTTCAAACACAAACTACTGGTCACCACACCGTTATTTCGCTTTCAATCTGCACTCCAGTTGATTGCAAGGACTGTTCGATTCAATGGTGGCTGCAGCAATGCAGACTATTCCGGCTAGTGAGGGAGATTCGGCGCGACTCTGTTCATGCAGGAACAAGATTTCATGCAAAGACACACACCAGGGGTCTCATTTATAAAGCGTGCGTACGCACAAAACGGGGCTGGAAACATACGTACGCCAGTTCCCACGCAAAGGTTGAGATCTATAAAAACAAACTTGACGGGAATATTTGCGTAAAAGCACGCAAATTGTGACCCATGCGTACAAACATTTTGTAGACGGAGCGGTTTTGGCGACAACCGATGGTGAGCTGAGGGATTGACAGTAGAATTAATGAAATTAAACACATTGAACTTGAAAAGTTGTGCATATTATGGAAGCCAGTTTCCACCATGGTTGAGAAAGGGAAAAAATATTATTTAAGTTGAAATAATGACTTAGTATCTCTGTTTCTCTGCATGGTCAAAGCGTGTAAATGCGAGATCACAGCAAACATGACAAGTTATGTAAAAACTGCTGTCTTAGTTAAAGTCGTGTAATATATAAAATGCAATCTATAGCAACATGAATTATAAAGTATCAGTATATTTTGCATAGGAAGGCATGGAAGTGGAACAGAATTAAAGCGAGGCGAGGCGGTTATTAAGCGAGTTGGTTATTAAGCGAGGCGGTTACCATGATATCGAGGAGCCGGTGAAAACTATTGCATCAAAAATGCACGATTTACAAAACTATCGGATTAACGCTGGATTTATTCGTTAGGTTTATTCGTTAGGTTTAAGTGTAACGTCTTCATAAAATGCATGAGTACATGTGTTAATATTAACGCGAATTTCGCGAATGCTGTTTGATGTGTAGGTTCATCTTAAAGAGTCACTATAATACAATAAAATACAATAATATAATACATCTTATATAACAAATATATTTGTTATAAATGTAATAAATTATATATTCTATAATTCCTCTGTTTGAAATCCATGGATCCCTGTGCTGCTGCTTGTTCATACACAAAAATACAAACGAATAAAATATTAAATACTATGGAATCCCCTCTTATATACTGATGATTTATCTTTCATGTTCTTTAATTATATTATTGATTATCACACTGACTTTAACAGCTGTTTTACAGAACGTGTCATGTTTGCTGTGATCTCGCATTTACAGGCTTTGACCATGCGGAGAAGCACGAGAGGTTAAGTCATTATTTCGAGAATGTTTCTCGTTATTTCGAGATACTAAGTCATTATTTCGACTGAAATAATCTTTTTTTTTTTGTCTCAACTGTGGTGGAAACGGACTTCCATACGCATATAGACCTATCCATATAACCATTAACATACAAATCACTTTCAATCCTCATTATCTAGGATAAAACGTCCTATAAAACATGCATGTCCACAATAGCAATTTATATAAATAAATGGTAATAAATTATCAAATAAAAGTGTATCAATTTAATTTATTTTACTTTCACTTGCTAATGATCTATGGGTTTATGTACATTGTCTGATTCGTATGAGTAGGTGTAAAGGATTTAATGCGATCGCTGTAAACATAAATACTACAGTGACACTCCTGCATCTACGGCAGTTGGATGCACTGGCATTGCTGGAGGACTATGCCAATGGCAGTTGGTGTTGCCATATCCCAATGCCAATGGCAATACACTCTGTCAGTGACTGGCGAGCCTCTCCCCCCCAGAGGTCAGCTGAACCAACTGCATTTACAGTGGCTGTCACATGCTGCCATTCCACACTTTTTTGTGTGTGTTAGTGACGCCAATACTATGGCTACCAAGCAAAATAAATGTCCTTTCCTCCACCTCTGTCACAAGAACCTCTGTTTCAGTGTCTGTGAAATTTCCATCGGTGCCATTTTTATGCATAAAGAACCTCTTGCTCCTTTATATTAATATGCACGGCATTATTATAATAATCATGAGCTGATTTGCTTGGGCTATATTTGGTTGAAAGGGGGCGGGTAAAGGGCGGGATGTCGATTTTTTTTACGTGCGCAAATTATCAGTTAGACTGTGATTTATAAATGGAAAACTGCGTGCAGGTGTGCGTGCGCACGGTTTTATAAGTCTCAATTTTTGTTTGCGTAAGCCATTTTTTGCTTTTGGGCGCACGTAAACTTTTAGTAAGGATCCTATGCACAGTTTTATAAATGAGACCCCAGGTCTGCTCTGCATGTCTTGGGCTGAAACCCAATTAGCGATTGACAATCCCGGTTCCTGTGAACACTGCGCACGCTTCACCATGAAGAGCCTCCGATGCAGACTAGCACGCCAAGCTAGCCTGTCAGGCCAGGATCCCCTCATGTCATCTAGCCCTGCTCCAGCTGCCACTCCGCAGGTAACCACACCTGTAGTGCTGCCCACCACGGCAGCTCTATCCTGGGGTGAACAGCTCGACGCGTGCATCCCCCTGTCTGCTATGCCTAGCACGGATGAGGAAGAGGACGTCTTTGACTTTGAGGATGAGGGACAGTCGGATTTTCTTCTCTCTGAAGAGGAGGAAGATTTCGAGGACTCTCCTTTCCTCCCCCCTGCACAACTGCTCTCTGCGGCGGGTTCCATGGATGAGGCGGGCGGGGCACCATCCTCTCCGCTTCTCAGTGTTAATCTGCAGGACGTGTGCAAATGCGCTGTGGAGAAACTAAATATTCCATGGCCGACCGTAATAGCTGAGACTGCAAAGTCTCGCTATGACTTCAGAATACTGTCATTTAAGACGGCATTGCTGTTAGCTTTGGTTTCAGCAAAACGTGTGAGCGAGATTCACGCGCTTTCAGTGCATTCAGCATGTATGCAGTTCATGCCTGGGGATGCAGGAGTGGTCCTGAAACCAAATACTGCGTTTATGCACAAAATAATTAATTCTATAATTCCTCAGGAATTGAGAGCCTTTTGCTTCATCGGAACAGCAAAAGTTATGTGAAAAAATGTGCCCAGTACGTGTGTTACGCATTTACACAGAAAGAACCAGAAGGTTCAGAGAGAGTAATCAGCTGTTCGTGTCTTGGGCAAAACCACGCACGGGGAAGCCGATTACTAAGCAGCGTTTATCGCATTGGATAGTGGAGGCGATTTCGTTGTCATATTCCAGTAAGGGTCTTGTGCCCCCATCTTGTTTACGTGCACACTCAACTAGGGGGATGTCAACTTTTTAAAGGAGTCACGGTACAGGACATATGTGAAGCAGCGAGTTGGTCTTCGCCGCTTACATTTGCACGATTTTATAAACTAGATGTTACAACTCAAACTCTAGTACATGGAGTATTGAGCGTAGGATCTGAGTTATGACTCGTCCGGCCCCGGACGCAGTGATTGTGGTTGGCAGAAGATTTCGAAACAGGCTATCTGGCAATTCGGGAGTAAGGATATCCCATAGTGAGACACCGAAACGTATGCTTGAAAGAGAACAATAGGTTACCCCGGTTCTCTGATAGCATTAAGTGAGGTGTCTCACCAGATCACCCTCCTTGCTTTGTGAAGCGAGGAAGAGGTGTGCTTGTTTTGAATGTCGTGATTACGTTGTGTCCCTAATTTATACTGAGGGAGGAAGACACTCCCAGTCACGTCTGCCAGCCAATTGGGGCTGGCGTAATGTAATAGGGCTTCTGAGGAATACGGAAGGGGCGTATCCCATAGTGAGACACTGAAACGTATGCTATCAGAGAACCGGGATTACACAAGTAACTTATTGGTTTAGAGAGGGAGGAAGCATGGCTTTTCATGTCAGAGGCCAACAAACACAGAGTCTGGATTGAGAAACTCAGGTTTTAATGCTCAATCTAAGTAAGTTTTCAAGGTCTTGTTTGGTGTTTCCATTTTCTCTGTTTTTTTCTTTAGGATTGAAATGTGTATTTTCTAAAATGCTAATTCTTAGTAGCGGTGGACACAGCGAGGCTTCATGAAACACTGAAACAGTTTAATCAAATGTGCAGTATTGTTTCGAGGCTTCAAAACTCTACTATACCGACCCCCTTTTCCTGGTGACACCTAGTGGTCAATTGCACATGTTATCTGAAAAAACTTTGACAACATGCCATTTAAAAAAATGTAAATGTTGTGTTTTTGTTAATGTGGTGAGTTTTTAACATCCTCACTTTATAGCTATAATATATAATAATAACAACTAGGTTATTTTGGTCCTAAAAAATGAAAATTTATAAAACAAATCAATCCATTTTTGTTTGTTTTTTTACAGATTTTTATTCAAAACTATTAATTGCTCTGCTGTGTAAGGAATCTATATATGAAGCTATAGATCTATATATAGATTTGTATATCTATGAATTTGTTTCTTCTTTTAACTTTCTGTTTAAAGAATTATGAAGTATAACAACAATGTTAAGCAAATATTAAACATTTTCAACACTAACAATAATTTGAAAAGTTTCTTGAGCCGCAAATCAGAATGATTTATGAAGGATCGTGAAGCGATCAATGTTACCTGATCTTCTCTCACAATGCTAAATATAGACTTTCATACAGAACAGGAATAAAACGGTATTAAACTTACCTCAGGCTACGAGGAAGATGTTGAGGCTTGGTGCCGCTCTTGGTGACGTTTCTCGTGTCTATTAGTGTTCTATAATAAACTATTATTATTCGCGTGTGTATTTGTATACCCCCCCCTGAAGCTGGCTTCTGTTGATGAAACTACAAACTAAACTAAAATTTTGTCTATTGACTGCACTTCTGACTTCTGGTCGTCATTCATCATACAGTATATGGTCCTTGGATCTTAACTGTAATTCCCCTACAGAAGCCTTCAGTCAGGTATGTGAGGGAACTACAAGAAAGAATGTGAGGACAAACGATATACATGCATCTGTGTATTTGTAGTTTATTTATGATATAGTTACAATATCAATGTTATTTGCATAGCATGTGTAGATTGGATGTTTTCAAAAGATTATCATCAAGAATGCATTTATTTGATCAAAATATTAAAAAACAAACTGATATTGTGAATATTAGTTTAAAATAGTTTTGTAGTAACTTATCCATCACAATCCTCAGCAGTGTTCCTTTTGGTCACGTCCGACCGGGAAAAATGCATTGGGCTGGTTGATAAAATTTGGGATGGTTTTTGATGCATAAAATCGCGCAACATTTTTCATTATTTATAAGAGTACGCACTTTGGGATGGTATTTTTTTTTTAATGAACGGGTTTTAAGCTGTAGTTGGGCTGGATATCTTCAGCCCAATCTGGCAACACTGTTGCTGTTACGTGTGATGCAAACGACACGTGATGTGATGACATCATCGGATCACAAAAAATATACGGATTAGCCGTCCACACGAGACCGCAAGGGTGTAGGATTCAGATCTATCCACTTTAGTACCCGGTATCAAAAGAGAGCGGATTCAGTCTCCCAAAACACTGGATCCGTGAGGACGGAACGCCAATCCGATAACAAATGTATGCGGATACGCGTCTCCGTGTGGACGGGCCCTCAGTAAACTAGTATTCTTCCCCTAGTCAACTAGCAGCAGCATCTTCATTTCGTCAACTACTCTCATACATCCCCAATTTAAACCCATGCGCAGTTTATTAAGTCCAAAAGTGAACAAAAATTCTAAATAAACAAAGATATGAATGACATTGGAAATAAACATGGACATGAACTAAAACTTGCCAACAGTGATTACAGGGAACAATAATAGACAAGAGACAATGGAAGCATGAGGGATACACACACAAATGACTAAACAAATTTCAAGAATGAAAGACAAGAAGGCATTAACAAAACCAACAACAGACATGACAGTTCACCCCTCTATGGGTGACTCCTGATGCCCAACAAAAACAAAACAAAACTGACAGATAGTCTGGGAGGGTGGGGGAGCAGAAGCCATCTTGGGGGAGGGATGGAGCTAGCTCTGTGAAGGGGGACTGACAAATTTTACATTTAACAGACAGACACTTTTATCCAAAGCGACTTACATTCAAGGAACACGTTGAATCAGTTCTTGCTTTCCCTGGGATCAACCCATGACCTTGGTTTTCTTAACACCAATGCTCTACTGATTGAGCTACAGGAAAGCCTGTTGCTTAGACTGGCATGGCTATTGCAGTCCTGGACCGTGGAGCAGTGGCTTGGCTTGGACAGTGGAACAGTGGTGGGCCAGGACCATGGAACAACAGCAGGTTAGGCACACACCAAGGAACACCTGTGAACAAACGAGACACGCAACCAATCAGTAGATCATAAAACAGAATCATCACAAAAGTAAGACATGACAAAAGCAACCAATAATAAAATAACACATGAATCAAGGGAAGTACAAGACATGGTCACATGAGGGCAAGGCAATCACATGAAAAGCAGGAAACAAGACTAAGCACCAATTTCAAAATAAAAGACAAGAAGGTATGAACAAAACCAACAGCACACATGACTTCTGCTTTGAATTTTGAAAGTGTATTCCTGTGTGTGTGTGTGCTGTATGATGAAATTAAATAACCAGTGTATGTAAACAGGTATGATATGATTTTGAATATTCTATGATATTGTGATAATGTCACATGGCTGTTATTATTGTTAATAAAATGCATATTTTTGTTCATAAGTCTGTTTCTGTTTTGAAATTAAAAGTGGTGGCAGCAAAGCACAAGTCCATGATAAGAAAGCTTACCAGTGCCTCTTAGTGGCGGCTGTGTTTATAACAATATTTAAAAGAAACACAAAGCTGATGAAGAAAGATGACATCATTCTGGTCTGGGTGGTCGAGACACATACTCTGAGGGCTAACCCCCTTACCCTTCCAACTCTAAAAACGCCTCTGAGTAGTAGTGTGTGTGTGTGTGTGTGCGCGCGCGCGCGTGCGTGCGTGCGTGTGTGTGTGTACGATCAATTGGGAGATCTGCCACATGGTGTCAGTGTCTGACAGAAAAAAAGGCTGCCGTTGTTATTATGTGTGTCTTACACTTATACTTTTTGTATGAAAGTTACTTAAGGTTAATTACTTTTTACTACTGTTGTATTAAAACAATATTTCACTCACAGTCGTGCTGTTGTACAGAATAGCATATGTACTTTGTCAGAACTTATCTTGCTAATTCTCAGTATTACAATTGCTCGCTTGCTGGTATTATATTGCTTTATATAGCTCTGTAAAGCCATTATAAAACTTAATTGTACATAACTCTAATCCACCAGCTTTTGCTGTCACGGAAATGTGCTGATCCATCAGCCCAAGGGATGGTGATTTGGTTACACAGGTATGCCTACTGCTTTAATCTAGACCAGCGGAGCCCAATATGATGATCACAAAGGCAGTGATTGCATTAAATTAACAAAGTAGATGGCAGCCCATCATCTGTCCTCACTATGAAATGTGTCCTTTGACTGGCGTACTGTCCATTAGTCACCAGCCATTCTAACATCTGACACATGGGTCACTGCGCATGTGCACAATGGCACCAAGCGCTGCAAAACTCTTGCAAGCTAGCAAAATAACTTCCAATTTATTTTTTTAAAACTTAAGAAAGTGTAGAAAAATTAGTGGGGGAGCTGGACAAAGTAAGAAGTCAAAAACTTTGGGACTTTTATTTCACTCTATCATTTGTGTCATCAAAAGTGCGTTTGCCTCATCTGTCAGTCTGTCATCAATAGCCTACATTTTTTGGACTATTCATAAAAACTATGACACTTACTTCCCTCTGAAAAGCGAACTGAGAAGAAGAAGAAGAAGTGTGAAGGAACTACAATCTTAGTTGTTCAGACAGCGGTCATTTTGTACAATCTCAAAAAATGTAGTATTGTGTTGTATTGTGCAATATGGGTAAGCTACACCAACATATATTGTGCATATAAATAATTTTCAATATATTAATAAATAAATATATGTTTAGTATTTTTATATTAGGTCGATCATTTTGATATGGTCGTTTTATAAGTAGCTCACAAGCCAAAAAAAAAAAAAGTGTGGGCACCCCTGATCTAGAATTTCTGATCAGTTTTCAGAAATGTTTTTGTCACTTTCGTTTAAATAGGTGAAAAACTATAGTAGTTTCTAACCGCAATTAAAATAGGTTTAACAATATCTGCCTATTTATCATCAAAAACACTCACGGGGTTTCAGTAAACGTGATTAATCGTGAAATGGGGATTGGTTTAAGGCTTATGGTGACTAATGGATCTTAAGCAGATGGATTGGTATAAATGCTCATGTGCGCCTCTACATGATTCACTTTTGACACAGCTACTGGAAATCGAACAACTGTACACGGCATTTGAATATTATTTATTTATTTAAAAAAAGTTAAAGAGATTTTTATAGCAGCAAAAATGTCAGTAGTGAGCGCACTGCCTTTCCTGAAGCCTATCCACATGAGAGCTCCGATCTCCCCTGGCCGCCAACGCAGGCACACGCTCCCCGCCAGCGAGTTCCGCTCGCTCAACGCAGAGGACGCCATAAGTGTGTTCGAAATAGAGAGAGAGGGTAAGACAAAACTACAACACTCCTATTGTAATTAGTGAAGTGTGCTATTCATCATTGTGGGGACAGTGTTTGTCGGTACTTTGCAATTTTGTTAATTTTACCATTCCGTTAAGTTATATATACATAATATTATATACATAACGACTTACAGAGACTTTTAGAAAATGTTTTGATATGAATAAATACTATACATACATTTGGTTACTATTTGACTTGTGTGTTTTTTAATAAAAAGTAATTTTCTCGTTTTTTTTCTCATTTGGAGCTTTTATATCTGTATCTGGGGAATGTCCTCTTCATCTGGATGAGGTCCGGCACTTCCTCACCCTCTGTCCTGAGCTTTCTTTGGGCTGGTTTGAACAGGGGAGGCTTGTTGCTTTTATCATTGGATCACTCTGGGATCAGGACCGTCTTTCCAATGTAACGTCTTACCATTTAAACTTTAAATCATGTATTCGTTATTGTCAGAAACTAATGATTTTGAAATGTGTTGAGTTATAATTATTCTTCATGTGTAGTCATGTTTCTAGAAATTGGTATACGTGATTCATTTTAGTTGTCTCTCTTAATAGGATGCATTGACCCTTCATAAGCCTCATGGGACAACTGTCCACATCCATGTGCTGGCTGTCCACCGGACCTTCCGCCAGCAGGGAAAAGGATCCATCCTGCTGTGGCGTTACTTGCAGTATCTGCGTTGTCTGCCATATGTCCGCCGTGCTGTGCTCATGTGTGAGGACTTCCTGGTGCCCTTCTACCAGAAGTCTGGCTTTAAAGGGCAGGGTCCTTCTGAAATCACTGTAGGGCCACTTACCTTCATTGAGATGTATTATCCTATACGGGGGCACGCATTCATGCGGCGTAACAGTGGCTGTTAAAGGATCACTAATCGTGTAGCTTTTTGGATCTCCAAAAGGCCAAAGTGGTGTGGATGTGTTGAAGCAGCTTTTGATTTTGGTCTAGATATTGTGAGTGCTATCTGTGTCCAGTTTTGTTAGACAGTCAGTATAGGGCAAAAAAAGAAAGAAAGAAAAAAGGGAACATTATAGCAAACTGCATACCTTTTATGAGTGATGGCTGAAATGTTTTTCAATTATTTCAATTCATCATATCACACTTGGAACATTTTTCAGGTTATAAAATAGACTAGATTTAAATTTATTATTATTTTATATAGTATTTATGCATTTTGTTAGATTTATTCTTCAATTCTCATGCTATTCATGACAGATTTTTCTGTTGTGTTGTGAGATCAGTGGTCAAGGCTGAAAAGATAAGGCAGCGACTAAGCTGTAAACCTACTTTGGGCTAGTTTTTGTTTTTAGTGTCTTGTGGCTGCTTTAGATGTGTGTCTGTTCAATGGAAGCATTAAAATAGCATCAACTGAACTTTTCCACTGTGATCTGTTATGAAAAAAGCCACAAGAGAGCATACAGTGTTGGCTGGTATATCTGTGAGTGCCAATGTGACAAACGTTTAATATATAATCTCATAAACATAACTTTTTGTTAGGCACCAGTACGATTTGATTTATTGATCAGAATTAGTTGTTTACTCGCTTCAAAGCAAAGGATTTAAGAGTTAATGTTCCATGTACAGAGGTGTTGCAAAACAGAAATCATCACGTAAATGTATGTTTAAGAACGATTTCCATTGCCTTTCCCTGTAGAAATCCACCACATATGCCTCCAAAGTCTTGAATCAAGACATCTATGATTTTGTAAATTTTGTAAGTAAAAATAAAGTATTTATTTTTCAGAACGTTTGCTCTTTTCCCTCATTTAGATTAGTCCAAGTCAATGTGTGAGTTTCTGTAGCATTCACAAGATGACAATTCTGGTTTTAACAATGCTTTTATTTATTAAATAAGGTACAGAGAATTACTTGCATTTAAGCAATTTTTTCAGAAATTGTGAAGAAAACAAACAAACATTTGTTTCTCGGGAAACAAACTTATTTGTATTATTATTTGAAGCACAATATATTTGGTCCACCTCTAATCATATTTGTACAAATACCTTCAACATAAATATTCCAGATTGTAAGACTGTCACTCCTGTTCTTTAAGGCACAAGTGCAGCCCTTGGTTAACAATACAGAACTGAATATCATTAAGAACAACAGCTGAATTTAACTTTGAAATTATAATAAATGGACACAAAAGACATAATTTAAAGCATGCAGTGCACCAATTAACATTCATAGCTGGTTGTAAACAACAGTTCCCTTTGTTCAATTAAAAAACTGAATTGTAAAACATGTTTGCAATCCAGTAACAGAAGTACATGAAGCTACCGTTCTCAACATTCAAACCCTAAGTGTGAGAACTAGATGTTAAATGTGGAAACTAGACGTTACAAGTTTGGAAAGAGGTTTTTAGTTGTCTACAGAAGCATAAAAACAATATAAAGGATATGTGGAACTAGACGTTACTAGTTTGGAAAGAGGTTTTTAGTTGTCTACAGAAGAATAAAAAGAAATAAAGGATAAAGTACTCTTTTTAATGTCACTGAAGTCTCAACATAAAAACCTTAATATTCACAGCCAGTTCAGCGAAATTAGTCTTTGGAGTTTAGTTGCTCAGCAGTTCTTTGGGCACATACAAAGAGCTAAAGTAACAAGAAACAAACCTTTATATGAATGGTATCTTATATTTCAGTGATTGTTTGTATAAAGTTAACAGCTGCATCTTTTAAAAGTTTAAGAAGATATAAAAAGAGTATAAAGTTTGGACAGACATTTAGTTTCAGGTATTTTAAGCTAAATGGATAGCAAGAGCACAGTACAGGCTTCAGTAACAACACATCATAGTTTACCTGCACAAATTAGAGATGTTCAGAACGGTTTTGGAAAAATATGGACCATTGCATTCTAGGAGTTACAAACGTACTAAACTCCTAATGTAATAGGTATTATTTGCGGTCTTCCCCAAATTGTATCAAGGGGATTCAGCTTCCCTTCTCTTGCAGTCCTTGGAGAAAGTTTAAGTTTACAAATAACAAAGCTAGTGTACTACATGATCAATGTCATAGCGTTCACAAAACTTGCTGGTAAAGGGCAAGCAGGTGAGATGCTCTAACCAATGCCAGTTTATGGGGTAAATGTAGAACCAGACAATGAGAGAGGACACCAACCCCACATAGACAAGGAGCGACAACAAAATAAGAGCTCGTTTGCGGTACTTGTCTAAGGTGCCAAACGTGACATACGGTAGGAAAGTAAAGGATAAGAGAAGACCACTGAGGAATCCAAAGATGTGAGCAATGTTGTCAATCCAGGGCAGAAGGCCACAGAAGAAAAGGAAGAGAACAATGCCTAATAGCTTCAGGAAAGCCTTCCATGGCCTTTCCAACATCTGCCAGGCCTGGAACAGCTCCACAAAAAGACAGGCTAACAAACCGAACTGAGACCCTGCTGGACCAACCTATAGAGGAAGAAAAAGATTAATGTGTCAGTATCACGAAGGGTGAAACTGCATTCCTTCATTCACTTAATGCTAGTTATGCTGTAATCTTAAAAAAAATTTTTTTGGATATACAGTGGAACCCGGTTATGTCAATGGCCTCGGGGGTTGCAAAAAAGCATCGAGATAACAGAGGATTGAGATAACCAAAAGCCAATATGGCAATTTGTTTGATGAAGCGATCAGCATGCTATAAAAATGTACATACACTGTACATGTTCGCTAACAACAAAAGGCATATGTGCACCAACTAACAGCAGAGATTGTAACGGGTAATTTATGTTTATGTTGGGAATATACCTTTAAGACGGCGTATGTAGTTGTGTGCACGCTGTTCTGGTGTGAGTGCGCAAGGGGAGGAGAGTGTTTTTGAGTAAGGAAAGAAATGGTCGCTCTACCACTGACTGTTATATAGCATAATCTACTGTTTCTATTTTCCTTCTTTTATTTGTGATGTTTGTCAGAGTGTTTTCTTTTTCCTGGTTTGTACTTACGATCTTTACATGTTTGAGAAGAGTGTGCTGGTACGAAACCCATCTATAAAGCTTGTGTGTCCAGTTTAATTGCCTTGAGTTTTCTTTTATTTCCATTTAACATCTGGGCAGTCGTCAACCACTCTTATTGCTGTCACAAGATTTACCAGTTTACAATAAAACCACCTTCGATTCTCGATACAAACCTTTAATTATATTCTCCAACATTGCAAACACAATTTCGCTCACAGCGTAAACACAGTCACAACACACATAAACACATTCGCTTAAAACAGTCATTTTGCTCGGACACAGTTCTGAAAAGTATTGCACACGCGGTTATTATGGTTTCTTTACAAAGTCTAAAATCCTTTGTTGCTTTTTGCCTTTAACGGTCTGCTTGAAAACAAATGCTTCTATGCTTGAAGGCGAACAATGAAGGCGAACTCCTGTGCCTCCTCTTCCAAGATAGCATATGTAAGACTTGATTTTTGCACAAGTTCTTCTGCGGCTGCGTGGCACTGTGCCGCAAGTGTGAGTGAAGCGTCATTGGAGTGAGTGACTATTCAGACCGTGATGCACGTTCAATGCGAACTCTTTACTATCATTAGTCACGGGGATCAAGATAACTGATGTTAAGTGGCGACTTTGTCCCTCTTTTGTGCTTGGCGACATAAAAGAATCAACATAACCGATAAGAAAACGCTAAGAAAAATAGGGAGTTTGGCGGTTACACTTCAAAAACGTCAACATAACAGGGTTGGCAAGTTAACCGAGGTCGAGATAAGTGGGTTCCATTGTAATTTCAATGAATTTGTATAATTAAATCTCTAAAGACGATAAAAAAATTTTTTAAAGGAATAGTTTACCCAAAACTGAAATTCAGCTCCCTCAAATGTCACTACAAAACTTCTATGATTTCTGCTATTCATATTTAATAGAAAGATACATAAAAAACATGTGTGCTCGGTTTCAAAGACAAGGCTTAAGCCTAGACCCAGAAAATGGATGTTTGAGCAGTTTTAAGTGAAAGCAACTTAAAATGTCAGTGCCTATGTTTCTTCTCAAGATATACACAAGTAATGTTTTTATTTCTAAGGCACATTTATAAAAACTATTTAAATTGTCCTTAACTAATGGCTTAACTGTGTAACTTAACTATGGCTACTCCTGACTTAATTTAAAGGTTCAATAAACTTGTGGCAAAACACTTTTTCGTTCTTCGCTTAAGGATAAACCGAAATACAAGACCAACCAAACATATAAAGTTAGCGAATATCCTGAGAGCAGCGTTTTGATTAATATGTAAATATGTGTTGTGTGCTTTCCTCTCAATAACTAAATAAACAAGATTTTTTAAAGATTTCCAGCATAAGAAAAGCATCTGATCATATCAACGAGGATGTGTTTGCACAAGCGCTGCAATTTGCCACTCATCATGTTTATTTATATTGCACTTTATACAATAGATTGCTTGAAATCAAGCAGATTTTTTGTATTAAACATGAAAAACAGTGTCAGTCTTGTTTCATCCACAGTACAACATGACCATATATCAGCTCTCCAGTGTTCATGGTTTCACTCACAGCTGTCTAACGTCGACAGACTGAACAGGAAAAACCGGAAAAGATTTCCACATGAAAGAAGGTGAAGCCTCTGCTCATACCAACCTATTACTTAATCACCATGGACCAATCATAGTATAAAAGGGTGTTTACCAGCTGTAACAAACTTTCTCTGAGAGTTTTGATGAGCTGTTTTAAACTCCCAGAACACAAATAAAAAATTCTAAAGAATTCATACCTCATAAAAAAGAAAAAGAGTATATACATTTTAACTTTCAGTTTGATTAAAGGCCTAGGATAAAATATGTCTTTTTAAGTCAAATTCATCTGATCAGAGACCTATGGGACTTGATATTTGAGATATCAGAGGCGCTAATAAAATTTAATTTTAAAGTTTTAATAATATATAATTTAATAATACATTTAAAGACCTCCTTTAATGACAAACATATCTCTGTTATTTATCACATCTCTAGATTCAGATCACCAGCTTGTTAGAAGAGAGCTCCATTAACTGAATTGAGTACGTCAAATAAGACAGATATACTGTACAAAATGTACAGGGCTCTAAAGCATTGTTAATTCTTTTTCATTGTAATGATGGGAAAAAAAACACCATGCATTTTAAATATAGACCCAAATGGTAGCATCTACAAAGAAAACCAAATGGGACCAAGAAAATAATCTTGAGGGACTCCACAGCTGAAAGGAGCAGATGAAAATTCAACTTGATTAACAGCTCGTAAATACCATGCATATGCACAAACTTCTCAAGGTGGGAGATAATGATACCATGCTATTGTGGCACTGAGGGTTAATCAATAAGGTCTAATCTTTATCACCCAAATCAACTGTAAACAATAAACCATTAACCAAAAACGCATTCTGTACTGTTGTTCTAAACCCATGAGGAAAACTTTTTTTTTTTTTTTTTGTAAAAAAAAAAAAAAGTCTATAATTGAAGGAGAGTCTAAAATCAGACAGAAATGTTGTAATAGAAGCATGCAGGACATTTTTTTAAATAAAAAACATGGGTTTCAATCAATGTGAGGCACAGAGACACAATGTTCATGTGTGGATGAATTATCTCTTCAAAGACAAATGTTATGATTAAGGCTGCTTCCTGTTACATTTAGCCTCTGATGTTATTTTGCTAATGGAAATATTTCAGATATGTTCAATGATTTGGTCACTATTAAAGCCTTGTTATTGTAAAAAGGGGTAGAGAAACAAAGCGCTGAGAGTCAAGCAGGTGCTTAAACAGTGATTCAGATAAACAAATCTGGTCTGAATTGGAGAGCAGAGGTGCCATTTTTTCTAATGTTAATGCATGCAACAACAGGGTCAAAAATGAATAAATTTAGCCATTTTCAGCAATCAGTTGATGCAACCATTATGTTTGATGAGAATAAAATGCTGAAAAAGGAATTTGCCAATATCATATCACAATATCATTTTGAATAGACATTTATGGGCCGCTAGTCCAAAAATGTTTAGGGCAATTAAAAATGAAAACCTTTCAGATAAGTTAGATAGTGGTCTCTACCTGCATAATAAATATGACTCCAGAGCTTTAATTTTTCTAACTGACTGTATTTGATCATATTTACAATGTCTGTATTATATTTACCAGAGCAAAGAAATTTTCCACACAATACGTAACAGATAGCATAGATGTTCTGTAACAGAAATCTGGCTTATTGCCAGTTCTTACACAATTACGCCTATATAATAGCTGTTCTCAATCTATTCCATGTTTGACAGTATGTATTATCAGAACAGGTAAATAGCAACCCTAATTCACGCAGTGATGAAAATCCACTGCAGAGGCAACTTGTTGTGACCTGATTAGAATGACGTCAGGGCTGAAAAGGGTTGCTTGGCAGATGGCTAATCTGAGATATCGTACCTTTCTGAGTGAGGCAGGAAACATGCTCTCTCTCTTTCACTCACACACACACACACACACAAAGTGCCACACCTCCCACACGAGTTCTCACACTCCCAGCAGGATTTCATGCCCCTGTCACACATTAGGGAGGAGCTCTGTCGCAAAGGTGTGGAGTATCAGACAGGAGTGTGAGTAAGGTCAATGAGATTACATTGCATGTGAGACCTGACCCAACCCCTGACCCAAAAGAGAAATGTCCTTTGTCTAGATAACACACTCAGATTTTAAGAACCACATATTTTTCTCTGAAGGTGATATATAAACCGTAGTCTTTTTGCTGCTCCAATATAAAAATTATTTTCTGTGATGATATTTTACAAATTATGTGCTTACATATTTCATTAACTGTACACACTGTAAAACAATTCTTATTGAAAAATGTATATTGATATTGAAAAAAATGATACACATGAATTATCAGGTTTCATGTTAAATTTAAATACAGACAATTAATGCGAGACATTTCAAAACAGGACTGCTGCAGTGTTTAAGATTAATGTGGATAACTTTAACACATTCTGAGATGACTAAACAAGCAACAGAAATAACATTTCAGTTTTGATATCTTCATAGGTTTGTTTCATTAAATATATTTTGTCTGCTATAGGTTTGGACAAATCACATACTACAACCACACTATAATACTACCAAGTTATCTCAACAATAAAATTAAAAAGTCACATTTAAAGAAGTACTAGTCCCTTTTCATTCCCTTTTACAAAATAAATGTAATTGTTCTAGTGCTGGTACCAGTTCCTACCATGGCTATTTTCATACTTACAAATGTCATCAAACTTTAGTTCATATATTACCAAATGCATTTTTTTAAAACAAATGTACAACTGCAAAAAGGTGTTTTTTGAGTGACCTGGACGTTCAACAGAAAATTAAACAATTTAAAACTGACTGACCCCACTTTATATTAGATGTTTACACCAGTGGTCCCCAACCCCCGATTTCGCAGACCGGTCCGCGAGCGGCTGCAAGCGGCTGTGGCGCTGAGGAGGTGTGTTTAAACAATGTCGCATCAGCACGAAAACAAAGGAATATAAAGATAACACTCTTTCAAATGACAAAACACAGGAGATTAGGAAGATATCAGCAATACGCACCACTTAACACAAACAGATCTTAACATATATATGTACAGTGGAATACAGTTATATCGACGGCCTCGGGGGTTGCAAAAAAGCATCGAGATAACCAACAGCCAATATGGCGATTTATTTGATGAAGCGATCGGTATGCTATAAAAATGTACATACACTGTATATGTTTGCTAACAACAAAAGGCATATGTACACCAACTAACAACAGAGATTTACCAGTATACAATAAAAAAACACCTTTGATTCTCGATACAATTCTTTAATTATATTCTCCAACATTGCAAACACAATTTCGCTCACAGTGTAAAGTCATAACATATTCGTGAGGTCATCACGCTGTACTAGACTGCATACTTTCTTGCGTTCTGCCTGTCTAATGTGCTTTCTCAACAAATTCGGCTTCGTCCCGTCTTTTAAGAACCGGGTTCTTCAATCCACAATCCACTGAGCAGAGCGCCCATCAGAACAAAGTATGAGGCTTAGATAAACACACACACACCTGCTTTTGTTCTTTTGTTGACGTGCGCTCTGCTCAGCATGTAAGAACGATATGTGCCTTCACTTCAGAGAGTGCTGCGCGGCGCTGAGAGAGAAGCGTCACTGACAGACAACCAAACACAAACTCAGCGCATGCGCAGTGAACTAGGTACGCTCATTAGTCACGAGATAACCATGTGAAGTTGTGAATTTGTGAATTTAAATAATTAGATGAACGCGTCCTGTTAGCACGAGTCACCCCCCCGCGATATATAAAAGGCTCGATCCTGAGAGTGAGGAGGCGCTTGTGAGCTACCTATCTCAATCAGTATTGATGCAAAAAAAGGGATTATTTCCACTCCCGTGGGCAGTCAAGCATATAAGATTCAAGAATTTTATTTTAACATACACAGTTATATACAATATACAGCTGTCAGTGAAATGTAAACAGGAAAGCAGGGTTATTGGGGGACCTCGATGAGAGCATAAATATACATATATTTTAATATGATATAAATATATCTATCTCTATGTGTATATGTATGTATGTACATATATGTATATGGGCTTTTTTGGCGACACTGTTGAGACGGTCGTCGATAAGTTCAGGAGGCTGCTAGCAGCAGGTGGCGTTCAGTGTTAGCCCACAATGGGCCGCTCTGAGGCAGAGCGTCGCAACCCGCTAACCCCTCCAGAAACCCGGGGGGTCGGGCCGGCAATCCCAGCCTCAACCCTTTGTCAGAAGGACAGATCTGAGGACCGTCATCCTCGCCAAGAAGGCTACATCAAAGAGGTCCTGGCGCTAAGGTGCCAGGCCTCGCACAGGCGTCCCTCCTCAGCTGCCACCCGTGAGTCTGGTTGCTCTGAGGAGATCACCCCCTCCAAGGAGGGTCCTAGAGCATTCACTCCAGGTGTACCCCTGAAAACCGGGCCCTGGAGTGTCTGCCACTCAAGCGACTTATCCCTGGTACTCCAGGGGTTGTCCCAGGCACCTTTTGAACCTTTGGATGAGGTTCCCCTAAAGTTCCTCACTTTAAAGACGTTATTCTTATTAGCTATAACATCGCTAAAAAGAGTTGGGGATCTACAGGCGCTCTCTGTAGCTCCCTCTTGCCTTGAGTTAGCGCCTGGGATGGTGAAAGTCTTCCTTCATCCCAGGCCAGACTATGTGCCCAAAGTGCCCATCCATGTGGTCAGGTCTGTTGTACTGCAGGCCTTTTGTCTCCCCCCCCCCCCTTCGGTGACCAGGACCAGGAATTTAAAAACAAGGTCTGTCCAGTGCGAGCACTGGACACTTATGTCCACAGGTCTGCCCTTGGCGTAAGTCAGACCAGTTGTTTGTTTGCTTTGGGACCGTCAATGGGGCCCCAGCATCCAAACCTACTTTAAGCAGGTGAATAGTCGAGGCTATCACCCTGGCTTACGAGTCGGCCGGATCCCCTTCGCCTCTTAGGGTCCGTGCCCACTCCTCTAGGAGCGTGGCTGCCTCTAAGGCCCTTATATCAGGTGTGTCTTTATCTGATGTTTGTGTTGCGGCGGGGTGGTCTTCCCCGCATACCTTTCTGAGGTTTTACCAGCTTGACCTCAACTCCGCTCCGGGAACACGGGTCCTCTCGTAGTGAGCTACGAGACACTCGTCGGCCTTCGTCACTGAGGTGGCGTTGGTATATCGTTCCCCAAAGCGATTCGACGCAGCGCGAGTTCACTTGAAAGGGAACGTCTCAGGTTACGTATGTAACCATAGTTCCCTGAGAGGGAACGAGACGCTGCGTCTTTGGCCTCAGCTCCTTGCGCCTTCCGGGCTTGCTCAGACACCTCTAAGCTACTGCCTCCGGGTTCTGACGCTCCTTTTATGACCTGATTCGTGATGTCACCGACCTGCGACCGTCACTCACACTCGATCAATGGAAGTTTACATATTGTGCTTCGCGAGACAGCGTCCAAGTATTCCCCCAAAGCGATTTGACGCAGCGTCTCGTTCCCTCTCTGGGAACTATGGTTGTGTCGTAAAAAAGTCCTAAAGCTCAGCATCGTCACGCCCATTTTTACTGGAAATATCCTAAACACAGACTCTCATAACACAGTCACGCTGTTCCAACCTTTATCACCCCTTAACTCATTCATTCTCTCAGCTTTGCTTGGTTTGGCTGCATCATTCACCACAGTGCATACTTTTATAAGTGATTTACAGCCGTTTTACCTCCTGTTGTTAATATTAATTAATTGTGATAACTTTTGTTCACGTAGTGACATATACAGGTACATGTAACATGTAAGATGTAAGTTCTAAGTTCTGCCTGTGTGTGTATGTGATCACTGAGCCCTGACACACCTGATTCTCATATCATCTGCCTATCTCACAGCTTTCATTCGCGGCTCCCGCGCCTTAGTTCGTTCGCGGTTCCCGCGCCTTCGTTAGTTTGCGGCTCCAGCGAGTTCGTTCATTCACGGCTCCCGCAAGTTCGTTCGTTCGTTCGCGGCTCCTGCAAGTTCGTTAGTTTGTGGCTACCGCGCCTTCGTTTGTTCGCGGCTCCCGTCTTCCATGTTCCATGACTTTCACTCTGGATTATCACTTTGTTTGTTTTCTGCACTATTATAATAAATTCACTCATTTGCACTTGAATCCTTGCTTTCCCCGCTCCCCCCTCCTCCCTCCTCTCATCTCCTCAGCTGAAGTGCATTACAGTAAATTGTCAATTTTTGTGTATTGTGTAATTGTGTATTTTTAGAGTTTAATTGTCAATAATTAATTAGTATTTATATAAGATCGTAATGCTTACAATTTTAACTGCAATTAATAGGGTAAAACCAAAAAGATATTTAAAATGTTCATTTGTGGTCGTGTGGAACGAATAAATAGAATTTTTTGTGCATTCCTATGGGGACATTTGTTTTGGTGTAGGAGCATTTTGGTTTACGAGGTCACTCTTGGAACGAATCAAACTCATAAACCGAGGTATTACTGTATATAAATATTTATAATAATTTATATATATATATATATATATATATATACATAAACAGAGGGTGAACATAGACAAACTGAATCAAAACCCTGACATAGTACTTTTCAACAACAAAAAAATTAAATAATAATAATAATTGTTAGGTACAATTTACTTGTGTTCATGTTTATTGCAAAACACTATTGATGCTATAGAAGTGTGATATGGGTAAGAGTTGGGACAGATTTGGTGGTATGGGTAGGTTTAAGGGTCGGTTAAGTTGGTTACAACTTTTCCATTTATTTTTCTCCTGTTGATGTATGATTCAAGGAATATCCTGTTTAATGATACAGTATGCTAAGTGTTAAGGCAATAAAAACATGGTTTTATTACCACATACAATTATCTGATATGTCATGTCTGTCGTAAGCATTTGGATATCCTTTAACCAGAAACATTTTACAGAAAAATTGTAACACTATAGCTAAAAGTCCATACAGGTACTAAATGACTAATTGTAAACATTTATAAACATAAAAAACATGAACATATTATTACTAAATGATTGGTAAAGATGTACCAATGACACTTTTGCCATTGAGACGACTAGGAAAAGGTGTCTTAATACATTCTAAATGATTAGTAAATGTTTAGAAACATCTACAAATAATACAAATAATATTTTCAACTTTACATTGGGTACTGCAAAAACATGAACAAATAGTTAATAAATGGATGAAAAAAAACGTAAGCTGATATTTCCTACCGTCACAAACACCTCTGAATATTCCTCAATAAGTCAATGTCTCACTTGTATGAGTACTTGCATTTAGTTTTGAACTACATTTCCCAAGAGCCCACATACCTGGACTGATTACTGCACACCTGTTACTCATACTCAGACTAATTAAACCCCTTATGTGTGATCACTCCTTGCTAAGTATTGTTTGCTCTAGCTGTATTACTGAGTGTTATTGTCCCTTTGTTGTTCTGCCCGTGGTTGACTTTGCTGTGGGTAACTTGTACGATTCTTTGCTGCCTGCGAAAGAGACTCTGTAAAATACTTATTTGGTCATACAAATAAGTGTTATACATCATTTGAAACGTTAAGTGTCTACTTTTATTTGTATATGTTCACTTTAAAAACAACATGTAGCCTACTTTTTGCAAAAACTGTGCAATGTTCAGAAAATGAGAAGTATGCAGTTCATTCACTCCACTGGAAACTACGAACATTATATTTTGTGATATAACATTCCACACACTGTATAGTAGCTGTACACACTACTGAAAATATTACGAGGAATTCCATTCAACATGTAGTATGTACAGTATACTGTAGAATACCGTATATAGAAATAGATATAGAAATAGATTGGTATGCTATTCTGCACAAGTTAATTTCTGCAGAAGTTAACTGTTGAAGTGATCTCACTTCCTGTATAAGCTTTTTATTATTTTTATTTTAGATCTGCAAGCTCAGCAATGCTTTTTAATATCTCATAAACATCACTAATCCAACCCTGACAAGAGGAATGCATTCCAACTTTCCATCAGCACATGAGAGTAGAGATAAGAGCCTGGATTAACCAAGGATTATAAGCAGATAACACACATCGATCACCAGATCTACCTGACACTGAGACAGGTAGAGAACATTTAATAAGGACATGCAGTGCCAGAGTGGAGCGTGATCAACTTTCTTTTGCGTAATCTAAAGTACCCAAAGTCAGAATTGCACAATGTAAACTCACAATTGCGAGAACTAAAGTCAGAATTGCAAGATGAAAAACAATTACCTTTTTTAAAGGTCGCAATTACTGTAACACTTCAACACCTAATTTATAACTCTCTCATTAATAATTCTTTATGAATATGTAAAATCCATCAGCAGTGACTGAGCCTCATTCTCCTGTACTGCAAACTACACTGATATCTTTAAAACTGGTGGCAGCTAAAGAAGTAAATTTGATTTTGTTCTTGCTGGTTAATTTAGAGTTTTTAGAATTTAATTGACTGTCCTGATTTTCTACAGAATTGTTTGAGAATACCCTGCTTGACTGGTGGGATTTTTGGATTTCCAATATATCTTTTGCTTTCATATTCTCTATCCTGAGAAATATGAAATGGTGTACTTGAAACAACATCATGCTCAAACCACTTCACCATTTCAGCAGCACTATTTAAGTGAACTGCCATTCAAATCATGAACATTTCAAACATTTTCAATTAGGGGCAATGTACATACAATATTGGCAGGTATATGCAAAGTATATGCGTCTGTGACCCTGGGAACATACTTTTTTTTGCTACAGGGAGTAGTTTTTTTGCACTGAACATGAGCGCACAGCACAGTAGATATGAAGTGCAGATAACAAACCCTTTACCCTTTCGCACACTAGTTTAGAATATTCTCGCTGAGTTTTTTAGGCGACAATTATTTTAGAACGTTTCCCATTATTGTTAACATGGCGATGCGTCATGCTTGTCACGTGACACTGCAGCCTCAATAGCGCTGTATGACGCTTTTATTTAGTTTGTTTTTTTCTTTTTTATTCAAAATATTCACCAACTTGTCGGCTATGACATCAACTACATGACATTCCAACATGTGGAAGGGAATGTGTTTTGTCATTGAAAAACCTTTATAATGATCATATTAGCTGATTTATGATTCGCGAACGGTACCGCCATGTTTGCGCCAGTTCAGAGAATCTAATCTGTCTGATTTACAACACAAATCCAGAAATGTATCATTTCTCTCGAAATACATGACGGTAAGTGTCCAGTGAAGTGGGAGAAGAATAGAGTGAACTTTATAGTTACCTATGCAATGTGTATTTGATATGAATAAAAACCTTGTCAGTTTATAATTGAATGGATTGTTATTTCCACTTTTACAGACATCAGTGTGTATTTTTCAAACTATAAATGTATTATTTTGCCAGTACTTATGGGTATTTAAATGTCTGAAACCTAAAATAAACCATATGTGGTTGAAAACACTGAATAGTTATGATAAATGACAAGCTCTGAGCGCGTCCGTCTCAGGTTTAGCGCCAGTCAACGTGCGAAAACACGTTTGATCACATGACTCACTGAACGTTATAATCACATCAGTTGGATCATATGCGACAAAATGGTTAAGAGACACCATGGAATAATATTTAACAGTGATGAAAAGAAAGGTGGATAAAGACAGAGATAATGAGACAAATGTAAGTCTCCTGAAAGCTAAGACCAGGAAAAATGATGAAGCATATGTAGTGTTTGGCTTCACGATGGGAGACGAGGAAAGGCCGGTAACTTTGTCTAAAAATGTTGGCAGCTGACAGCATAAAGACATTATATGCCAATCACACTGATAAGCTGCTTGCTCCAACAGTCGTCTTGCTTTGTGAATGCTACTTCAGGAAACCAGTGAGCGCTGTTAGCATCATATAAGGTGGCGTACAATATTGCTCTGTGCAAAAAAACCCACTCCATAGCAGAGGAGCTGATACCGCCTGCAGCATTAGACATGGTCTCTGTCATGCTGGATAACGCAGGACACGGAAACGTGTATCACTGTATCCGCATACATTTCTTATCGGATTGGCGTTCCGTCCACACGGATCCGGTGTTTTGGGAGACTGAATCCGCTCTCTTTTGATACCGGGTCCTAAAGTGGATAGATCTGAATCCGACACCCTTGTGGTCTCGTGTGGACGGCCAATCCGTATATTTTTTGTGAACCGATGATGTCATCACATCACGTGTCGGCTGCGTCACACGTAAAAGCAACAGTGTTGCCAGATTGGAATGAAGATTTCCAGCTCAACTACAGCTTAAAACCCGCCCATTTAAAAAAATACCAGCCCAAAGTGCGTAGTCTTATAAGTAATGAAAAATGTTGAGCGATTTTATGCATCAAAAACTATCCCAAATTTTATCAACCAGCCCAATGTATTTTTTCCTGGTCAGGCATGACCAAAAGGTAACTGTGACTACTTGATCCGTACCGGAAACACGATTGGGACTGCGCATGTGCGAAAACGCAAATATTATTCTGCGCATGGTTATTCTATGACCACTTCGCACCTGTCACGATTTGTACTGCGCATGTGAAAATTACAACTTTTCTTATTTGTTCTCAGGCTTCAAGTTCATATAAGAGCCTCGTTCTCAGGCTACAGACCTGATCATTTAATTACACATTAATGATACTAGAAAGTTGTTGTATGAATAGTGCCCATACATTTACATGTTTTCTAAAGGCATTGACAGAGGTTTGCATACTGCATACTGACACAGCCTGCTTTTCTCCAGATGAACTGTGATGATCAACAATATGCCCTCAGTAAGGTCCTAGGGAGTGACTTCTCTGAAGCAAAGGATGACTTTTTGTTTATATTTCAGTGTCAAGAGGACATGGAAACATTTTAGTCATACTGTGCTGATGAACAAGGCCTGAAAGTCAATGCCCTTTTACTCAATCAGTGAGTGAGTGAAGGAATTAATGTATAAGTAAATAAAATTGAATTAATAAATAACTTTATTTTGTGTGTTTAATGCAGACATTTAACTGTACTGATATAAGTTGAATCTATCTTTTGAAAGTTAAATATTATATGTAAACAACACACAGATTCCTATGTACACATCTGCATTTCCAAAATGGAGTAACAAATGTAAACCATTTAGTTTGATTACATTTTAATTTGTGCCACCTTTATATATTTTACCTTTGTGTGTGCTTTATTACTTAAAGTTTATTTTAAAAGTTTATTTTAAATACTTTATTTAAAAAAAGCATGTATAAAGATAACATCAATATTGTAACCTAACAACATAATTTGCTTCACAATACAACTGAGATTACATAAAAGGGAAAAGAAAAAACAATTGAGAGGGTATATTACTAAACATATTTCATACATATATTTATATGAAAATGCTAAATGAATATCATATTGCAGTTGTTTTGCTGGCTTTGTTGTTTTTAGATTTTGAAAATCACATCTATGCACATTTTAATCTCCTTTTTAAGCACTAAAACCGGGTTTTCCATTTGTGAATTTACATTTCTGTATATGAAATTGACATTAAAATAAAATGTCTAATGATTCCAGCACCATTTAAGCAATGGTTAGAAAGTGTATTTATATTAAGAATAAAAGTACAAAACTGTTTCCGGTACGGATCGAGTAGTCACGTGACTATTGACTCGATCAGTAACATCTGCCGTAAATTGTTTCGCACAACTCAAACGCGTAGACGCGTTTTTGCGCATGCGCGGTACCAATCGTGTTTCCGTTACGGATCAAGTTGTCAGGGTTCTGCCACATTCGGTCTAGTAATCTCTTGTTCTTGTGGCAGGGCTCTGACACTACCGGAATGTCTCGAGTTGTGTGTGCGTGCGCGCGGCTTCGAGTGTTCGAGTCGCGTGCACGCGTGTCTGTGTGACGTCTTTTGTGCGAGTTATGATGTCCGGTCCCGATACTTTGGTCTGGTTTAGTTTCGGTTTTGTATCGGGATTCGGGCATTCATAACTCGTGTGTTCGTCCTTGTCGTGAGCTCATGAGAACAGGTGTTTACACTCGTTCTTGCGAGCTCTATGTCATGTGAGTGGGCGTGGTTTCAAGCCTTGCGCGAGCCGCGCCTGCTCTCGTCCATGTGTTTATGTTTGGCACGCGGTTCGCGTTCCATCGGCCGCGTGCTTTCTTGTGTTTTGTCACGCGCAGTTTGGTTGTCACTAACATCTCTAGCGTCTTTGTGTTATTGGCTGCATGTTCATGTCCTGTCTGTTACCCCGCCCGTCTTGTTTCATTGTCATTAGTTTGATATGTTCCCAGCTGTGTCTAAGTCATTAACGATCTTCCCATGTGTACTTATTCTGCCAGTGTCTACTGTCTTGTGCTGGTTTCTCGTCGTTAAAAGGTAGTGTTCATGCTGTCCTGTTTCTAATCCTGAGTCAAATCTGTCAAGTTTGAAGTCTTAAGTCTAGTCCTAGTTCGAGTCTGTCTTCTAGTCTTGTTTTTTGTTCAGTTTTGTTTCCATTTTGTATTTAATAAATCCCCATTCTCACCGCACCATTGGGTCCTCATTCATCCCCTTCCACACAACCTGACACAATTAGTCACAGTAACTAGCAATCTGGAAACACTGAACAGCAACAACAATGCGCATGCTCAAAGTCTTCTTCTCTGTGTATAGTGTATTATCTGTGGCAGAATTACAGCGCCCCATACTGGTCTGGCATATATACTACACCGTTCTCAGTCGGTTTTAGTGGTCTCGTGTGGACGCTGATATTTCTTGCGCCGACGCCGTGTTTATGATCGGACAGGGAATGCACCGGCTTCGTGTGGACGTGGCTGCAAGTGCTGATAAAATAAAAACTATCCCTCTGTCCAATGACACTGTTGCCAGACGTATAAATGACATTGCTAACAATCTGAAAGAACAGCTGGTAGATAAACTCAAAGACAAACGTTTTGCCTTACAGTTCGATGAAGCAACTGACAGCAACAAAGTCTGTTTATCGCTTATGTAAGTTTTGACATGACAAACTCTCTGCGTGAGGATCTACTTTTTTGTAAATATGTCTGAGACAGAGCCACAGCATAAGAGCTATTCAAAACTCTGAACTGCTTCCTGACTGAGAATGGGGTAAATGGGGTAATGGGAGAACTGCATTGGTCTTTGCCGTGATTGTGCACAGACCATGGCAGGGATGAGAAAAGGACTTAATTAATTTCCTGGCAAAACTGGCCTACCTGAGTGACATATTTGGAAGGCTAAATGAACTAAATTTACAGCTTCAAGGGAAAGATAAATACCTCCCTAAGGTCACAGACAAGATCAGTTCTTTCACACGAAAGCGTGCGACGTGGGGTAGGCGACTTGAAGGAAATACTGATTCATTTGAGAACCTGCATTAATTTGTTGACACTACTCCCTATGCCACCTTAGTGATTCCCTATTTTAAGGAGCATATTTGATCACTGATGGGATTCTTGAAAAAGTACTTCCCTGAAAACAGTTCTCAATATGACTGGATTAGAGATCCTTTCAATGCACCAGCTTCAGCTGGTTTCAGCTCTGAAGAGGAGGATCAGTTTATTGATATGACGTCGGACTCCACATTGATACTGAGGTTTAGATCACAGACACTGAGTGAATTCTGGCTGAGTGCAGAGAGGCATTATTCTTCCTTTTGCAACATCTTATCTTTGTGAGACTGGCTTCTCTGCTGTTGCTGCACTGAAGACCACGTACAGGTCTCAGCTAAGCATTGAGCAGGAGCTGAGGGTTGCAGTATCATGCTTCAAACCCCACTTCGAAAAGCTGTGCACTGCAAAACATGCTCATTGTAGCCATTACTCCTGACTTCCTCATATTGATAAAAAAATAAAATTAAAATAGGAACAAATTGTTTTATTCATTCTTGTTTTATAGTTCAAAGTGTTTTATATATTGTGCTGCTGAGTTAACGTTGCTGATCAATTTGAATTTATTATTATTTATTGATTATATTGATTATATATTTATTTTATTTTTCAGTATCAAATGGTTAAAAAATCTTTACAGCTTAAATAAGGATGTAATATATTTATTTTCAGGCAAATGTATGCCCGTTAAGTATTTTCTGTTACAGAAAGTCTTTTCTTTGTTGTAAGTTGATCTATATTTCTTTCTTTTTTTATTTTTGTGTTTTCCTTAATGTTAATAAGGATACAATGTTATGCAGAGGTGTACTTATAATAATTTTATAGACAAATTATACTATTTACAGTTGCGGCAGAGAGTCGAACTTCTTCCTATGGGGAGAAGCACTGCATAAGGTAAAGTTTACTTGAACTTTAAACTATGTTGTGCACTTGTGTCATACCTCGGCTCTGTATGGTAGGAAGAGGGCACTGGCAAGGTTTCCTGTAATACCACTGAGAATGTAGATGATGGAAATGCGTAACCAGCCTGCTAGTTTCTCCAGGTCTCTAAGTATAGTCATTTGGAAGATCACTGACACCAGGCAATGTAGTAAACTGAAGAACAATAACATGAGCAAGGTCAAGGAAACTGTCAATAACATTTTTCTTAAGTGCCAAATCTAGTAATAGGCTCAGTCTGCCTCTCCTTCCATATACATACAAGAGAAATAGGGGGAGAGAAAAAGTGAGTATAAAGACCTAAACCTTACCCAGCATGAAGAAAAAGGGCGAGCCACAGCCTATAGAACTGATCTGGGACACTGGGGTTCAAGAATGGCAGCAACCCACACACATCATCCAAACAGTGGACCTGTGAGGGAACAGAATTATTATTATTATTATTATTATCATCCTTTCTCAAAGTATTACAATTTAATTCTGTGCGGAGAAGTCAGAAAACAGTGAACCACAGGACATTAAGTTAACTTTTTAAAAACTTGTCCTTTTCGCTTTTTGATTGCTGGGCAGATGTTTTCAATGTAAATTAATACCTGTGAACAGAGTGTGGCCTCCTCATGGAAATATCCATGCATGAATTGGCAGTACTCCCAAGTGGTAATCTCACATCTTTATAAATGGATAAAAAAAGAACAGATTTGAAAATAATAATAATACAGTATATTACTTTCAGATAAATAGGAGCTGGATGCAACTTCTTTTTGTTTTTTGACACAAATACTATTATTGTGACTTTTCTCATTTCTGATCAGTCCTGGTCCTTATTCACTTTCAGTCAGCGGAAAATGTTGAACATTTAGTTTTGTTTTCCAGGAAAGAAAGAAATGTTACTGTTAAAAATATTAGTGTTAGTAAATGAGAATTTATTGTTGGGTTAACTACTTATTACTATGTGTATGAAACTAGAAGCAGTGGAAGTAGATTTTGACTAAGCATATGGTCAAATTGTATACTTGTTTAATGTAAACTACCATCATCTTGCTTTTAATCCTCACCATTTTTTTTTCATTACCTTCCTTTAGTTCCAATACAGCATGGCCTACCCTTCAGTGTGCAGTCCATATGTTTGTATCCTGTGTGGTTCCATGTTTTAGGGTATGTACAAATCTGCAATAATGTAATAGAGATGAGAAAAACAATAATCAAGGCATAAAACAGTGTGTGCATTTATGTGTGTATACCACCAAAATAAATTTAAAATGAAACAAACAGAATGAAATTGAAGTGCATAGTTTCAAATTTAAGGGGTTGAATAAAAATATGTGGAAAATTTGTTTTTACACACAGTCCCTATTTTTAGGGGCACAAGTGTAATTGGAAAAATTCCTGATATCATTTTTTTCATCTTTTTATGCAGCTGAGTCCATTCTTTTTTTCTCCTCAAAATATACCAAACTATTGATTTGGCAACTTCTATTGTTACGGTTATCTCTCTGTTTGATTTGTTTTGTATTTGAAGACTAACAATGGCCTGTGTCACTTGCATAAAGAGCTCCTTTGATGCCATGAAGTGGGTTCACAGCAACAGCCTCCAAATGTAAATACCACACTTAGAATCAACTCTAGACTTTTCTTCTGCATAACTGACAAAGAAATTTTGGGGATTGGCCGTTGGAGAGTGGAGCTACTCTCAAGATCTATAATTCCTAAACACATCCAATATACACACACACAAACTATTTATTTGAATTTATTTACTTCACTGGCTGAATTGTTAGACAGAAAAAAAAGATTTATGAAGGTAAAAACAACTGCCATTGGTGAAAATATCTCACCGGCCACTCTGTAATGTCATCAGGCCAAACATGGGGTCCTGATGAGGCTGGCTCCTCACAAGTCCTGCTCCAAGCACGGATTGCAAAGACAAAACAATAAAATAAAAGCTCAACATTTTATCACTGAATGAGAGATATTTCATTTAAATTTACCTTGGGTCCTGATGGCAGACTGCACCTGAAGATCTCACCATATCTACATTCTCTTTTTTCCATTTTATAAAAGTTGCTAAAGTCTCCTGGAATAAAAAAAAAGAAGCAAAAATGTATTGGAAGCACCAAAATGAAGACTTATTTATACTTAAAACTTATGTTCAACTTGCTTCCTCTAGGTGGTAGACAAGAGCTTTGTTTGAAGTTTATGACTGCATTAATCTTCACTACACTGGATACACAACTGCTTTACTGTTTGTGTATTGGCTATTGGCTATTCATGAATGTATATATATACATACATATATATATATACATATATACATATATATATATATATATACACATATATATATATATATATATATATATATATATATACACATATATATACATATATATATATATATATATATATATATATATATATACATACAGCAATACCTCGAGACACGAGCGTCTCTACATACGAGTATTCCAAAATACGAGCAAGCCTTAGGGCAGATTTTTGCTTCTAGATACGAGTAAATTTTCGAGATATGAGCACGTGTACTGACGCCGATGCCGACGCTCATTCACAACAGTGTTCACTGACTTCAGTACGCGTCACCCGCGTAGCGCGTAGCTGATTTTCTCTCTATTTTGTTCATTATTCTTCATAACAGCGATGAGCTATAATACAATTGAATGGTAAGGATGGTAGTGAGAAGAAGAAACACATGATGACCATGGAAATGATAAATATGGGTGCGGTGCTGAGTGAGTGACCAGGAGCATCAGGGGGAACTGTCGACTGACGAGTTTATCGATCTATAGACGAAGGTGTTGCAAGAGCTCAGCATTGAAAAGAAACACCCTGATATATTGTATACTGGTCGCACTTCGGTGCTTTTTAACGACGCGTACCCTACTTATTTTAAAATGGAGACAGAAACAAATCTCCCTCGATAGGTATTCCGTTAAAAGGTCTGTGCCAAGTGAAAGTGAGGGTAGTCAGGCGAAAAAAGGGAAGAAAACAAATAAAACAATAATATAAAATAGAAAAGTTACAAAAAATACATAAGCTAAGTTCAGTTACGTTCATTTAAGTTTACGTAAGTTACGTAGTGTTCGTGTAAGGTACGATACGGAATCAAATGTTGACGTACCAACCCCCTCCCTCCTCCGCACCTGCCGCTACTGTCTATCTACTGTCTACGTATAATTAAAACCACATTTTATTTGATATCACATGAATCATTATACTGTATACATGTACTATAATTGTGTGTGATTGTGTGGGTGTTTATACCAATAAAAAATATGTTTTCTTCCGTTGTTACAGATCTGGAACGGATTAATTTAATTTCTTATGGGAAAACATGATTCTAGATACAAGCAATTTGAGTTATGAGCTCCACCCTGGAACGGATTATGCTCGTATCTCGAGGTATTACTATATATATATATATATATATATATATATATATATATATATATATATATATAGTAATACCTATGTGCGTGTATGTGTGTGTCATCACCGAGCAGTCATCACTTTGGGTCTGCACACATCCAGAACCATCGTTCTGTACACAGCAGCCGGACTCTCTCTCTAGATCTTTGGCCTGCTGTGCTAGCTTCGCTATTTGATTGTCTCTTCTGATGCATGGGGAGAACTTTGCTCCCAAATGGATTAGATCCTCCTATGGAACAAACAACACAGCATCAGTGAAGAGACCCATAAAGGTGACTAAAAGAGTGACATTTCTCAAATTATAACGACGGTAGAATATCTGAATATTTCAGCCAAACAACCACTGTCATATTTTGAGGGAATTCAAGGTATCTATTATTCTGTCTATAAAGTTTTTTTGTGTGACAAGACAATGGCATGTTGTACTGTGGTATCTTTCTTTATGCTCTGTCCAGCTGCGCCTGCTTAGGAGCTGAATAGGCCCATGCACAGCAGATGCCCTCGCAATTTAACAGCCCTGGAATGTTTTTGCAAAGAACATGGGGGAATTATTCCCGTCAAGATGTGCTCAGCTAATAGACATCTGTCCAAACAGACAAACTGCAATATACTAAAATCAAAAGACTGCTTCAACTAAGTAGTTCAAGGATGTGCACAATTATGCAGTTAGGTATTACAAATAAATGTTTTCCTGAAGTGTATCACTTAGGTGTTCTGTCACGTCTTCACTTAACCAGGACTCTTATTTTGCCTTTATTCAGTCACATGTTCATTTTGTTCTAGATCTTTCTGTCACCCATCAGTTGTTATAGTCACTAATCATCACAGGTGTTTGTCTTTTGTTCATTATCACTAGTATATTTAGTTCTCCTTCTCCACCTTTCAGTTGTCGGTAGTTGTTTGTGCAATTCACATGTTTCGGGTAATTTTCATGTTGAGTTGCACTACTATTACGTCACTCTGCATTTATTATTAAAGTTTCATTGGATTCTCATCTTCGTCTTCGTCTGCGGCGTCATTCCGTGACATGTTCAGTGGAATAAGTTATAATATTTAAATTAAAGGTACATTAAGTTCTAATATGATTTATCTTCGTTTCATTTTTTATCATAAAAACCAGCTACTTTAACAGGAGTGTGTAGATAAACACTGTAAACATAATAGTTTAACAGCATCATTAAAACTCAAGAAACTTCCAAAAGTTTTTTTGTAGTACAGTGATCCCTCATTTATTGCGGTTAATGTGATAATGTGTTAATGTTAATGAACACCCCGCTCTTTGTCTGGCATCCTGGGAAACCGTTTCTCTCGCGCATCACGATAAAACACTGCTTTCAGCAATACGGCTGCCGATATGGTGGTATTTTTGAATTTGAATTTTTTGATGAATATTTTTGAACTGCAAAACTTTAACTACGGATGTGATAGAGAATTTAGACCCCATAACAGTGCCTATGTGGTTGTTAAGTCCAATGTCATGAATCATGCATAACTTACAGAGCGTGGACCAATCCAGAAGTTCTCCTGCTGCACATGCTTTACACTCTCATAAATTCCTTTGTTTCTCAGTACCTTAAACGGAGCAAAAAACAAAAACAAAAATAGAATTGAAAATGGGAAACCAAGCGTATAATAATCAGTTTTGTCATTTCTCACACTCTTGTAGCAGTAACAATATCAGAGCAGGCGCCCACAGAAAGAGCTGCATAATGTCTGACATAGATGTAAAATAGAATATTAACAGCATGGCCAACTTAAGCAGTACTCATAATTGGTTGACTAAATGGGCTAATGATTGATTTCTTAAACTGCCCTATATTCATTAGTATGATTGGCATTTCCTGACTAGCACATAAAAAGTAATTTAATAATAGAATACTCCATATGTACACTGGCTCAGCATAAACAAGCTTGAATTATAATTATATATTGCTTCATAGCAAACATAAGTCTGTCCATTGCTAAAATGGAGAAACTTTAATAAGAGAACAATACGTCTTATGTTTTTTCGCAACATCTCCCAATATTTTTTGTAATATAGCCATGGCCAAAATTGTTGGCACCTCTGAAATTTTTCCAGAAAATCAAGTATTGTTCACATAAAAGTATTGCATTAACATATACACACTATAGACACTTTTTCGTCCTTTTTTGATTTGTTCCAATAAACGCAGAGAATAAACGTGCATAGCAAAACAAAATTTGTTAATGCAATTTATTTTAATACTTTTCTGTGAGCAATACTTGATTTTCTGGAAAGATTTCAGGGGTGCCAACAATTTTGGCCATGACTGAATATATAATGCTGTTTGAAGTTTTATTTTCAAATCTTCATGTAGTTTAGTGTGTATATTTTCATAGTCATGATACCCATCTAGTGGCATGTGACTCCCTCGACCCCTGATGGCGCTTGCGATCAAAATGGGTTCGATTCCCATAGAAAGCAAGAACTGATTAGAATGTCAATGTGTTGCTTGAAAGCAATGTAAGTCGCTTTGGATAAATAATTTGCATAAATGTTGTGTCATGAACTCATTGGTTCATTGTCTTGTCATATGGTTATAAGTTATATTTGTTCAATGGTTGTCGGTCATGTATACCCTTGAATCAGGTATTTAATGTGCATTCATGTCATGTAATTGCAGTGATTATGAGATTTCAACTTGTAAAAAGCACCCACGACTTTGTAGAGCTGGCTATTAAAACTTATAAGCAGTGAATTTTCTGAGACTTCCTGTTTGTACCACCTGACCATTAGCCCTCTCGTTTAGCCTTAGCCCTCATGTTTGCCTTATCTAGTGGTAATGAAGTATTTATTGCTGTTTTTGTGTCAGGTTACCGGTTCGGTCAAATTTTTAGCTTGTGTTTAGGTTTTAGCTTCATGTAAAGCTCATGTTTTTAGTTCATTTTTCAAGATTTTGGATTATCTTTGTAATAAACCTAGGTGCACCTAGATCCTCTGCACCATCATCGTCTCCTACTTTCAATGTCAGCTACACTACATAACAAATCTTCCTACAGCTGAGAGGTTCAGTGTCTTCCTAACACACTCATTTTGTTATCTTACCAGTTGAGTAGTGGAATCCTGGGCAAAGCCCACAGGAGCAAATCCATATGTAATGCAGGACAGCAGTGTTATGACAATATGCACAAAGGTGATCCAGTAGGTAAAATATGGCCTGACAAAGAAACAATTAATGATAAAAAACTTTCTCTGAATATTTTAAAAGCAACATGTAAGGCTGAGAAACTTCTGTAAATTTTGAGGAGCCTAACTGGGGTTTTTTTACTCACCGGTGACTATGAAAATCTTTCAGTTGTTTCTGTACTTGGCTGCTGAGGCTGCGTCTATATTGTCGGTTCAGCCATTTCCCCACCACACCCATACCATACTGACGCCTCTGCTTATCAAACGCAAAGCCTTTTACTTTGGAGGCAATTCGACCACCACGGCGAGAAGGGGTTTTTACAGAAGAGGTCACAGTTTTGGGGACATCCTTTTTCCCACTTGAGACAAAGACAAAAGGATTGGCAGATTAAAATGGGCAAATACTAAAGTGGAAAGCTTCTGAGAAGGCCTTGTAAAGCAACAGATGTACTTATAATTTCATTTCTTTCAAATTTCTAACTTACAAGCTGGGGAATAACGAAACATTTGCCATAGGACAAGAAGCTGATATAGGGGGTGACTCAAAAACATCATCTGCCATAGAATAAAGCTCATCATGAACATCTACCTGTGAAAGAGAGGAACAAAGACAACTGAAAATGTAGGCAATAGGAAGTTAGGATTAGAGAGATATCTCTTTAGCTATATATATAGAGCTAAACATCTAAGAAAAAAACTTTATTAACTTTTGCATAATTTATGGAAATAATATACTTTTTAAAAGAATAAACTTAAGTGCATTTTTATATGCACACAGAATATAATAATTTCTGACACTTAAGTGAATGCTATTTGCAATAAAATAAAATTTGATTATGGTTTACCTGTAATTTTATACTGAATGCAATGTTGAACTTAAGTTCTACTAAAGTGGGTAACAAACGCTCTCTTAAATAAACCTTTTTATGTATCTTAATAATTCTGTTGTCTTTCAAATATGGTAGAAGTGTACTGCTGAATGTAATAAGCATTTACTAGATTTCAATGTCATTTTAATTGAAACTTGTCTTATATTTGAAACATAATATATCTGTGATTGCACATTTGTAACAATGAAGCTGCAATTTACTACATTTAAAATATATTACCGTTCAATATAATACTGAATAACAGAGAAATTATTATTAGTTTAAATTATGTTAATAAAATATAACACATCTATAAATGTGTATATCATTTAATAAAGTTATTAAAACAATGATTTAAAATGTACAGCTAAAACTTTTTATTTTAATTTATTGAAAATGCAGCCTCTTTATACACACTTAAGTAGCATTTTATTTAATTAATATGTTATTATCTTCAAACTTAGCTATTTAAAAAATATATACTTAATTATTGAATTTACATTTGTAGTGTACTTCAAATCTTCCACAGGGGAGTGGAAAATATTGGAGACAAACCCAGATAAATATACACACTTTGCTGAAAAAAACTGAATCTGAGGCGACTGCTGTATCTACAGTGTCTTCCTCGAGCCAGCTGTGCCGAGCAAAACTCTTCCTCTGAAATCCATGAGTGCTCTGCAGACTCTGTTGACCCTACAGAACCAGAATGTCAGGAGAGGATAGTAACATGACACAACCGTTAAGCCATTGTAAGACATTTATAATTAATTTAGATTGATCAAAAGTTATATACGGATTAAAATAATTAATTATAATTCATCCTAAAGTGAAAATTTATTTACTCACCATGGTTTTGTTTTAATGCAATATAACACTTCTTTCTTTTTTTGACAACAAAAGGAGAATTTTGTAGCACACACACACTTGTCCATATAATGTAGCGAAAAGTGACCAGCATCAAGCTTATTAAAGTAACACACACAAACACAAACACTACATTTCCCAGAAGCACGTACCTTGGACTAATCACCACCCCAGCTATTACTCATTCACAGAGACTATTTAAACTTGGTTACCTAGCAGCTCAGTGTGAAGTCTTGTTTTGCCCTGGTGAACATTTCTGAGCGTTAATATCTCTGCCTGTTTCGGCCAGTGCGGTTTACCTGTTATTGAATCTGTCTGTCTGTCTGCCTGCCTATTGACCCAGGAATTACAATCTGTGAGTGTTATCTGCCTGTTACCTCGTCTTCGATTCTGCCTGCCCCTGTTGTCCCTGTTATACTCCTGTTCGACCCTGCCTGTAGTTATAGCGAGATGAAGCCTCATGAAGCATTGAACCTTTTCAGCCAAGTGGTTCACAAAAGGGTTAATTTCTCGAAGCTTCATTTGCTCACAAAACCATCTAGTGGCCAAAGAGTATAAAACAATCAGACACATTACAGATGTGCCTGATGTGGTGTGTGATACACTGTGTATTTAAAATGTGTTTGTTCTTGTGGTATATAATGATTGTGTTAACATAACTTTGTAATAAATGTATTGGCTTGAAATTTATGGGACTATCAACTACATCCAACTATTGTGTTTTTATAATTTGTCTGAAACTATGTGTGCTGCCGTTTTTTGACCAGGTCTCCCTGAAGGAAGAGATTATGATATCTCATTGGGATTTGCCTAGATAAATAAAGGATAAATAAATAAATCAAATGTATGTAAATCAATTGTTTGGTCATAGGCAGACGGGTCAAAGAGTTTCGAGATTCGAAATTATAATTTTATAAGTGTCTGGGTTTAACTGGGCAGTGGACAGTGAATGTGCTCATGTATCTTGGACTGTGATCTTTGGAAACAAGAAAAATAATGAGAAGGATATACTTTAGGAGTTTTTATTCAAGAATATTAATTTTCAACTGTTTTAGGGCTAAGACAGAGCGTAACATCACTACCTGCCTGTACGACCACCCTTGTTATCTTTAATAATACACGCAAATGTATCCTAGCCTGAGTGATGATTCGTTACAATACGTCAGTTTAACACAGCAAGGATTAAAGGCATATTGTTAGGGTTCTGTCATTTCAGTCTAGTTCACTTGTGGTTTTGTGACAGAGCACTGACACTACTGCATCATCGTGTCTTTGTGTGAGCGTGCAGCTTTGAGTGTTCTTGAGCCGTGTGCTCTCCTTTCTGTGACGCGTCTTGTTTACGGGCCCTGGTGTTCGGATCACAGCATTCCATTTTCGGTTTTGTGTCGGGATTCGGACATTCATGCTCTGTGTGTTTGTCTTCTGTTGTGAGCACAAGAGATGAGTTCTATTGTGAGCGTGTGGTTTCGAGATTGCTGCATGTTCATATTATGAAGGAGGAGCGACAACAGTGAAAGACGAGAGAGGACCAGGCATGGACTTTATTTTGTGTTTGTGTGGGCAGTTACTTTAAATATAACTGAAAAGGCACATGGTAGTGCAAACCTTAACGAAACATGAAACCAAGAACATCCACACTCAAATCGGACCACGGAACATGACAGGATGTAGACACAAGAACAACTGACAAAGATCAAGGAACACAGGAGGTTATTTATGACAAACACAGGATTGGGAACAGCTGGTGAGACTAACGATTAAGTGATGACACGACGGGTGCAGGGAGTGAAACAATGACCTTACAGACAGGAAGTGAAACAATGACAAGACTGACGGGAAGTGACAAAGAAGACCCAGACAAACAGGAACACGTGTTAAACTGACAAAATGTTAATTGCAGCAGTCCATTTAGTGAAGTATTTAAAAAAAAACTCTTAATAAATAATTAAATGACTCACTCAAAAATTATTCACTTATTTCACTTATTCTTCACTTGCTTGTCTAATCTAATTAATCTCCCTGAATCCAAATTTGAATGTTTGTGCAATTTTGTCAAAGGTTCAATACACGAATTGTTGTCATTTAGGAATGTGACTAATAAAATGCAATCTTTTAAGATTGTGCAGTTCTAGTTTAATGATTGTGAATAAAAGCCTGAATTAAAAAATAAAGCAACCATGTCTCTTCAGAACCTAGAGACTAAACATGGGTAAGTGCATGGACTGTTGATGGAGGGACAGAAATCTCATTAACAAAAACTTCATTTGTCTTTCAAATATGAACAAAGTCTTTTGGGTTTGGAATTACATGCGGGTGAGTAAATGAAGACAATTTTTGTTTTTGTTTGAGCTAACCCTTTAACTATAAATACATATAAGTACCTTACCAAGAAGTGAATGCTAACATTAAATCTTACATAAATCTTTATTCACTACTTAAAAATCTCAAAGACTAATTAGACATCTAAAGTTGGTGTGATGTAAAGACTTTCCATGGTGACAAACACACCTTAATAAGGTTTGATGCAGCACGGAGGCTCATACGAGCCACAGATTCTCTTTTTCTCCTCGGCAAACGTGTGTACCCAGAGTGCTGGCTGGTGAACGAGCAGAGAGAGGTCACACCTGGGGTCAAAGGAGGGTATGCTGTATGTGGTGTCCTCGGTCGCTCAGACTCTTCATAACGGAACTGCCGCCCACGAGCCAAAGGATCCACAATCTTAAGAGTGACAGAGACAAGGACAGACTATGATTTAGTAGTGATTACTAAATTAAAATGCATACATTTTTACCCAACAAAATGTCTAAAAATGCCCCTAAATAAATATACTAATCAGAGCTCTCAAATGTAACAGTTACTATTCATGAATATAAATAAAAATACAAGGCAAAATCATACAAGTTGGTTACAAATGGTTTCAAATGGTTACAAATGTCTATAGCATAGAAAATAAATTTAATAAAAACATTGTAAAACATTTAAAATTGTAAAACACACTAGATATAATTGATTTTTGAAAAATGACATTAACACAACCATATTTGAATATAGCCTTTGTAAAAATATAAAGCAAAGCCTAAATAAATGAATCAACTAGTATTTTCACTGCTGACTAGTAGCATCAGTAAAGTTTAATCCATTAGTCTCACACATACATTCTACGAGCAAATGAAAAGCTGCCGACAGTGACAGACGTTATAAACTCTAAAAAATAATAAAAATACGTCACATTACTAATATGAACTGTGAGTTTTGTTATCCATTACGGCCTTAAATTATTGGCTAAAACTATGTTTTTGACTGTTTCTTTTACACTAGTTGACAACTCTGTTGAAAATTTTAATTTTAAACATCAGTGAAATTAGCCATAGCACATATTCCTAGCTCAATCAGGACATGTTTCTGCATTCAATATTTACAGGTTTTTTTGGTCCATATTATGTTTAATTTGATTGATGTGTTATGTTTTACACGTTGAAATTCATTTTTTTTAAAGTCAAGTTTAAAAAGTAATAGGCAATGATGGGTTTATCTTTAATATGGAAATTTCTCCATTTCTCCATAAGTATTAATAAGCATTTTAAATTCTAAAGCTACTTTCTGTAATGTCAATTTAATGCATTAATAATTTGTTACAATAATGACTTAAATTATCTTAATTTGTGAATAACAAATATTGTGTTATGACCCAGTGTAGCTCCTACTCCATTTAATTGGGTTTTTCGTTTTGTTTGCATCTTGTGCATGTTTGCAGGGTGGACTTGAGCTACAGGTGCTGTGGATTAACTGTGATCAACTGACTGATAAGACGACTTTTCCTGTGTGGGGGCTTGGCCTCTCCTTCAGAAGTTATTTTGTGTTTTCCTAGTTTATTTTCTTTTGTAATTAATGTTGTTATAGTTTTTTAATGTGTTACTGTGGGCGTGTGGCATCCCCATTAATTTTACACCACCCTGGGCCATTAAAAGTTTTAATTGACTACTAACATATAAAAGAGTATCAAAAGTTTGTCTATTAGCAATACAAATAAATTGACAATTTGAAGAAATTTTAATTATTGTTAAAATAAAATAAAATAAAATTATTTGTTGTACATTAACTACAAAAATTTAATTGCAGTAAAATTGTGAACATGTACAATACATTTGGCATTCTGGGGGCCACAGGTGACTCTGGGCCATAGTCCAGGCTGACTGCTTCATTCTGCTCAGAGAACTGGGGCTTCAGTTTGCCATATCTCTGACTGCAGTGTCGGAGGCTCTTCCTGTGCCATTCCTGCTGCTTGGAATCACCATCACTACCCACTCCAAACCACTGAGCTGTACCCCTGCATTCAGAAAAATAAGAAAACTACTTTTTATGATCCAAGCACCATTAGCTCAACTGCGATTAATTTATAATTAAAATATAAAAAGCTTTTCAAAAACAATATGTGCTTTTACATAGTTGGTTTGAAATGGGTTACTGCAATACACATTGGTGTCAAAAGGGACATCTGAATTCCGAAGAAAATCACTCTCTCAATGTTGGACTAAATAGGAAGTACAAAAAGGCTGTAAAAAAAATAGTCAAAAAAGTGGAGTGACTTTATTTTAAAAAGTGGGTGGGACAAGAGTGTGCGGTGGGGAGGGGGCAATAAATATTATTATTAGGGGGCAAGAAAAATAATATTACTTGTCAAAAATCTCCACTTTGGACTTATTGGTCAAAAGGACAGTGTTCCAGAAGTCTAGTGGTTTGTTCAGATGCAACTTTGCAAACCTAAGCCAAGCTGCCATTTTCTTTTCATATAAAAAAAAAGACATTCTCCTGACAACCCTTCTAAACAACCAACACTACTTCAGTATTTTTCTAATTGTACTTTCCTGAACTTTAACATTTAGCATGCTAACTGAGGCATGTATAGTCTGTGATGTAGCTCTTGGGTAATTTGGAGATTCTCTGAGCAGTGCACAGTCTGACCTTGGAGTGAATTTACTGGGATGCCCACTCCTGGGAAGATTGGCATTCATCTTTGATAATTATGTTTACCTGCGTATGCTCTGAGAGAGTGACGTCTGCCTCCTGAGCATCGCTCTTCTATCCCTTGTAGATGGACTGCTGTCTGATAATCCTTCACTTGAATGCTGAAGACTCACACTTTTCTTAAAAGACGGCCGCAGGGACTATAAATCACACAAGTATTCATGCAGTTAGAACTCTGTCAGACAAGTATAGCAGTATTTCCTCAGTCATTTTTAAACAAAACACTCTTAAAGACTATTTAACTGATAAAAGTCTGCAGCCCTCATATGCACATCCGTACATGGCCATTTTACGTGCAAGAAGTACTAAAAAGCTGAATGATCTTTGGGTATGCCATGTGCATGCAGAACGAAGAAGAATTTATATATATATACAGTAATACCTCGGTACGAGAAAATTTTTCCCTCAACCACGCGCATTTTTGTGTCCTAAAAAAGTCCTAACGCTCAGCATGGTCACGCCCATTTTTACTGGAAATATCCTAAACACAGCCTCTCATAACACAGTCATGCTGTTCCAACCCCTTTATCACCCCTTAACTCATTCATTCTCTCAGCTTTGCTTGGTTTGGCTGCATCATTCACCACAGTGATACTTTTAGTGATTTACAGCAGTTTTACCTCCTGTTAACATTAATTAAATGTGATCGCTATTGTTCACGTAGTGAAATATACAGGAACAGTACCTCTAAGCAGTAACTTTCAGGGTTCATGAATTCATTGTCTCCTAGTTCTGCATGTGTGTGTATGTGGTCACTGAGCACCTGATTCTCATATCATCTGCCTATCTCCCAGCTTTCATACGCGGCTCCCGCGCGTTCGTTCGTTCGTTCGTTCGCGGCTCCCACGCCTTCGTTCGTTCGCGGCTCCCGCGCCTTCATTCGTTCGCGGCTTATTTAAAAAAATATATATATTTATTTGTTTAAATCAACCATATGTTTAAGCCCTATGAATAATGTAATGCCTTATTAATAATATGTTGATAAACACCATAGAATACTGTCTATTTTGCTCATTAATTTAAATCTATTCATTCTTTAAGTTCAGCATTTAATTCCTCAGACTCCTTTTTTTCAAACACCAAAAAGAACCAATAACTGAAACCGCTCTATTTTAAGGACGCATACCTTTTCATACCTGACACATACCTTTTTGTCAGACTCAGGTTTAGGAATTGCGATCATCAGACTGGGTGGCTTCTTGCCCTTCAGCCTAGTTTCTGATTGACCACTGTTACTGTTAAAGGCCTCCTCTTCCTCAGATGGCATTGTGATTCTGATTTTCAGGTCTATAAAAAAAAAAATCAATAAAACAGAGAAAACACAGTAAGCAAGCAATCATATAAATAAAAAAATATAATTGAATATGACATTTAGGTTTTAAAACTATTAGGTTTTGAAACCAAAAATCAGTAACCACTATACAGCAATTGTAATCATATTTATACATAAACATTAACTTGACAGGGATTACTGAAAAATAAAGAATAGTCCTCTTTCAGAACACATGCAAAACAATAGGACAAAGCAGGGAAAATCAAAAAACTAGACACACACGCACACACACAAAACACTAGACATTACGGTAGTGTCAAAGCTCTGCCACAAAACCAAGAAATGATTAGACCGAATGTGGCAGAACCCTGACAAAAAAATGTCATATTTCATTTGGCTCGCCGTACAGTCCAAGGAGAGAGGGAGAGAGAGAGAGAGAGAGAGAGAGAGAGAGAGAGAGAGAGAGAGAGAGAGAGAGAGAGAGAGAGAGAGAGAGAGAGAGAGAGAGAGAGAGAGAGAGAGAGAGAGAGAGAGACAGACAGAGAGATACCTTCGACACAAATTGTCATTTCTAATTTGACATAACAATTTTGTTTGTTTTATAGTTGAACTACAACAGGGTAAACTGAAATTAAATGTTTAAATTAAACGTAAATTAATTAAAAAAATGTATTGTAAATGCGCAATTCAAGGCACAGCGCTTTGCGACACATGACGTCAATAAACGTCAACAAATTAAACGCAATAATGGAGAAATCAAGACAGTGGCACACAGACAAGAGATATTTTTTTTAAAAGCTGGGGAAGATGATTTATTATTCACAGAAGTCAAATCAAAGGAAGTATGTCTAGTTTGAAAACAGTCTGTTGCTGTTTTAAAAGAGTACAATATCCGTCGTCATTATTAAACAAAACATTGTGCAGCTTTCTCAAAGTACAGCAGCGAGACGCGAAAACGGAAGGCTAACAAGCTGCTTGCTGGACTTCGATCTGAACAGAGCGCGCTGCAACGTCCTTCATCATCAGTGATACTGTCTCTGTTTGGCAGTACAGTGATCCCTCGTTTATTGCAGTTAATGTGGACCGGAACCCCCGCGATAGGTGAAAATCCACAAAGTAGGATTGGCCAATCAGGTCACGGGATGCATCCACTCGTGCTCTCATTGGTTGAGCTCGCGCCGGAAAACCAATCACGTGTCTTGTCTGAGTGCCATGGGCGTGTACAAAGCCTCTGAGATAGTTTCTCTCTTTATCTTTAGTGACAGTCGCAGGTCGGTGACTTCACGAACCAGGTCATAAAAGAGCGCCGGTAACCCGGAAGCGGCAACTTAGAGGTGTCTGAGCAAGCCCAGAAGGCGCAAGGAGCTTTCAAGGGAACTCGCGCTGCGTCGAATGCTTTGGGGAACGATATACCAACGCCACCTCAGTGACGAAGGCCGACGAGTGTCTCGTAGCTCACTACGAGAAGACCCGTGTTCACGGAGCGGAGTTGAGGTCAAGCTGGTAAAACCTCAGAAAGGTATGCGGGGAAGACAGCCAGGGCCTTAGAGGCAGCCATGCTCCTAGTAGAGTGGGCACGGACCCTCAGAGGCGATGGGGATCCCACCGACTCGTGAGCCAGGGTGATAGCCTGAACTATCCACCTGTTTAAAGTAGGTTTGGATGCTGGGGCCCTCTTGGGGGTCTTAAAGCACACAAACAACTGGTCTGACTTACGCCAAGGGGCAGACCTGTGGACGTAAGTGTCCAGTGCTCGCACTGGACAGACCTTGTTTTTAAATTTCTGGTCCTGGTCACAGATAGTGCCTGTAGATCCCCAACTCTCTTTAGCGATGTTATAGCTAATAAGAACAAAGTTTTCAAAGTGAGGAACTTTAGGGGAACCTCATCCACAGGTTCAAAGGGTGCCTGGGACAACCCCTGGAGTACTAGGGATAAGTCCCAGGTAGGAATTTTGGTCTGTACTGCAGGCCTCAGCCTAATAGTGCCACGGAGGAAGCGTGTGACGAGGGGGTCCCTGCCAATGGACATGCCACCCAGAGGTACGTGGTAAGCGGATATGGCAGCCACGTAGACCTTCAGGGTGGACGGGGACAGCCCTGCAATGAATCTATCCTGCAGGAACTCCAGCACTTTGCCAATGTGACAGGTAACTGGGTTCATCTGCTTTTCGCTACACCAAGAAGTGAAGAGTCTCCACTTCAGGGCATACAGCTTCCTCATGGAGGGAGCTCTGGAGTGGAGTATGGTCTCAACAACCTTAGTTGAGAGAACAGAATCTATGAGCTGGGCCCCCTCAGAGGCCAAGCCCACAGTTTCCATAGTTCTGGGCAGGGGTAAAGAACTATGGGAGAAAAAAAATCAATTTTAAATATTTTTTTGGTTTTACCTTATTAATTGCAGTTAAAATTATTAAGATCTCATATAAATACTAATTAATAATTGACAATTAAACTCTAAAAATACTTGACAATTTAATGTAATGCACTTCAGCTTTGAGCAGCGAGAGGAGGGAGGAGGGGGGAGCGGACAAAGCAAGGATTCAAGTGCAAATGAATGAATGTATTATAATAGTGCAGAAAACAAACGAAGTGATAATCCAGAGTGAAAGTCGTGGAACATGGGAGACGGGGAGCCGCGAACGAACGAGCGCACGGGAACAAACTTTTGTCTGCGAGCCATATGCAGCCATCAAAAGCGAGCCATAGGTTCCCGACCCCTGGTCTAGAGTGTTGATGACAGGCTTGCTCTCTCTAAGGGTACTTTATTTAGTCCCCATAAATCTGTATACACTTGAAATAAAGTAACACTATCTCTAGTCACAGTTGATGACCACTACTACAGATATAAGCCGACCAATATTACTTTCTCATATATAAGCCTTGGTTTAGGCATGCCATGTTTCCCCAAGTACACTAAGTCAGCGAAATATAAGAATAAACAGAGGCTCACCCTAATTAAGTTGGTCGATCAACATTTTGTTGATCTAAACAGAAATGCCCTGTATTAGCCTTTACAGTCCAGTGGAACAGTTGGTTACAGTTAGTTGGAACTCTAAAATCTCAGTTGTTGTGCCATTCAAACTAGAATTGAGTCTGTTGCCAACCTAACTTAATCTATCAGAAATAATAATATCAAAGTCAGAATAAAATCAAATGTAATTGATGATCAAATTAATTTATTATTAGTCGGTAAATGTATCATGCCAATTACATAATTCAAAGATAATCAATGTTGTTGATTTTGTTAATCATCACAACGACCGTTACGTGTGAATATACTGAAACTTTATTAACGGAGCATGTGTTACCAACACGACACATTGCATACTAATGAGGCTCACATGTGTTCTCAGTACAACACACCCAGGGGGTAATGACGCTCTTAAAGGGGCAAAAAAACTTTTAGAGAACAGCATACTATAACACAGTTATAACTTTGTACAGATCATTTGTCACAATGATCTACAATCAATACAAAACATTGAATGCAAAAAATATAGAGTAATATATGCATACTTGACCACAGAAAAACACATAATACAGAGTGTCTGAAAGACAGCATTAAGAGCTGGTCTGACTACAGACTCTTGAAACATTTCTTTAAATACTCAGATATTTCAAAAAGAAGCATAATAAGGTGACAATACTGAGGTGATCAACTTGGATGGGGATGCTAATTTTGCAAAAGAAAATTCAAATGTTAATTTCTAGAAATGTCTTTTGTTTACTTGGAGAGTAGCTGTTCTCAAAGCCAGATGGCTCAGCATCTTCCAGTTTTTACATTCTTACATCAGTATGACCAAAAGTTTTAAGTTGGAAAAAAAAAGTGATTGCGCTGGTGACATGATGCTGTATGCAAGCTATGTTTTAGCTTGCACACTCCGCAAAAAAAAAAAAAAACACTAATAATAGGGCACTATGTAATATCTTTGTAAATGTGCAAGCGAGCGGTCATTAAAGTTGATATTACTAACACATTTCAAATAAAAAGCTATATTTGAGGTCGTTGGATGATAAGCGAAAGTCTGGATTTTACTACTGTAATTAAAAGGACCTGCAATTAAATATTTTATAAACGGGTTTCTCAATTGAGATTTAGGAAGCAGGACTGCAGCGAATTCATATCTGCTCTATTAATGCCAGATTAAAACTTAAAAATCAAGTGTTGCATAGGTTACACTATACCAAAACTAAACTCAATAAAAAATTCATTCAGTTTCCCCATTATGTAATAGATGTAAGATCTCTGATGGGACTCATGGTCATACCTTTTGGTTTTGCCCTGAGATTTCTGAGTTTTTGAAGAATATTTTTCAGCAGTACTCAAACATTTTTGGAGAAGATAACAGTCCAGATCTTGAATTAGCTTTGCTTGGATGTTCTGACCCTATATTAAGCATTGACATTCTACAACTGTCTCTAATGTTTGGTATGGTAGTGGCTTAAAGGGTGATCTTGATGAAGTGGAAGTCCAGTTTACCACCCACTTTTATAAATGGTTGACTGAAATGATTGCTGCCCTCAAGCTCAAAAAGATTTATTTTTCTAAGGCTGATGCTTCTGACAAATAAATACAAATTTCCTTTATTTTATGTACAGCATACTTTTTGAATGGAATTTTTGAAACTTTTATCTGATTTATGTTTGTATAAAAAAACTTTAAAGAAAATTTTAACTAAACCACCATAGATTTATGCTTAAATTGCTACTTCACAAAGAACTTGCAATGTTATACACACTTATATTATAATTGCTTCTGACCAGTTTATGGAGTTAATAAAAGTGCCAATTGTGGGTTGTTAAATTGTGGTCTTATTTTCAATATAAAGCATTTGTATCTATTTAGGTTTATTATGAGCTTGTTCTTGTTTACTGTTTTTTCTAGCCAGATCTGGCAACATGAATGAGTCAAGGCTCGTACTTCCTTCCCTATAATTTTCTTGCATCGCTCAAGCAGAAAAGACACATCACTGTTGCACATTTGCACATTAACAAAGTTGTTCATTTCGGTTCTGTAAACACTTAAACAAAAGTTTGCATACTACAAATACTACATACCACTACATAACTCATCCAGCTTTTGCAGGCCCGGAGAGAAAAGCATAAGATTGTTGATGAACATCTTTGGTTATGTAAAAAAGCTCAGTTTTCACTTCCTTTGTACAGAAATAAATATTTCACAACACCAGACTGCTTTAGGATTTTAGGATACAAAAAGATGTTAAATGTTAGAAAAAGATTCTTAAAATTACACTGCACAATGAAAATTACAAAATTCACCTCTTCATGTGAGCACAAGAGCATAACATAAAAAAACATCATACTTACTATGTCAGGCAGAACCACTGTATGTCTTGTTTTCTTGAACGGTAAGAGGAACAGTAACTCACTGACTCATCTTCAGAGCAGTCTTTCTGCTAAGCACAAAATAAGTAGTTATGACCAGGTCAAAACAGTCTCTCAGGTCAAACTGACAATGTAATTTCAGAAGACAAAATCCTTTTTTTATTTGTTATTTTATTTAATCAAATCTGTAGTAGTGTAATAAAGAGAAATGTTACAAAATATTAAGATTTCAATCTAGGTTCATATCAATAACAATGTGGTGGTTTTGAAAACATGCTGTATTTTTCCATGTGATGCATTTCGCTTGGCTTCATTAAGTAACGGTGTTGCTAAAAATGTCAGCTTACTTTCATAGAGTTGCAAGATATTTTAAAGATGTGATCAGAGCCGGCCCGTCCAACAGGCGATACAGGCGGTCGCCTGGGGCCCCGCTTTGATTTGAGGGCCCCGCGACCCGCACATGATGTCACACATTTGTAGAAGTTTTATTTTTTTCAAACGCCCACTCATAGTAGGAGTTGTCATATGTCAATTACAACGATTCAGAAGTGCACAGACCCGATCAAACACCATACAATTCACAATGACGGTGAGCAAAATATAAAACATATTTTATTAAAAGAATATCTCTGAATAATTCATACATGACAAATAGCTGAAAACGATAATAATAAAAATAAAAAAACTGTCTAAATAAAAGCGGAAAAAAGATTAGAAACATACACAGCAGCACCACACTCTATTTAGCATAACACCTCCCGCAATAGGCTATTGGATGAACTAGAATGTCGTAACGTATTCCTAGTAGAGATTCCACATTTTCCACTTAGCCACATATCTCTGTAAATTCCTTTCGATATATACTCAAGAAAGTGTCTTAAATAAGTCTTATATAACGTCATAAGTCTGGTTGCTATTTTGATCGAGGTACAGTGTTACCTCGAGATACGAAATTAATCCGTTCCGAGGCGGACTTCGTATAATGAGTTTTTCGTTTCTTGGAACACATTTTACATGTAAAATGTCTAATCCGTTCCAAGCCCTCCAAAAACACCCCATTAAAATGCAAAATTGTTGTCGTCGGCAGTATTCGAAGCTGCGCAGAGAAACCCCAGTGGATCCATAGTTCATCGCCTTAACCTCTCAGCCATGTCCGAATCACACTTGAAAACTTATTTAAATCAAACTTAATTAAAGTTTTATAACAATGTATACACTTAAACATTGAAATTGTATTTTTTGTGCTCTCTTCTCGCTGTTTTTACACCAGTGGGCTCAATTTTTTTATCTCGCCTAGGGCCCCACAACCCTTCGGGCCGGCACTGGATGTGATGACCGAGGTGTGGAGATCTTGGGGAAGGCCAGCCACCCACAGAGTTTTTAAACCAAAAAATAATATGTATGCGACTTCGGTGGGTGCGCGTGAGTTTGGTTACGGTGCAATGCCGAAAGTGGAAGAGGCGCTCTCCAAAATCGGAGTCGTCACTGAAAGCCCTGGTGCTGCCCACTAAACCCATGAGGGTTACATCTTCCCCCGTGGGCAGGGCGTACACCAGTGGTCGATTTTTGGTCGCCATCCGGTCGATCACGATCGACCTTTGGTTAAAAAAAGTTTTATTATGAGTTTATTATGACCGGTCAACCTTTATCACCATCCCGGAAGCACCTGAAAATAGCACCCTTAGCGACAACTTAGCGACTCTGTCCTACTCCGCAAGCCCCGATAGGACGACCGCTCCGCACCTTGTACTATAAGGCTGAGGCCTGCAGTACAGACCAAGGTTCTCACATGGGACTTATTATGTGAATGGCAAAAGCCTTCCTCCTACCCAGGCCAGACTATATACCTAAAGGTACCCACTCATGTGGCTCGGTCTATTGTGCTGCAGGTCTTCTGCCCGCCCTCCCCCTTTGGTGACCAGGAATTTAAAAACAAGATCTCTACAGTGCGAGCACTGGACATTTACGTCCACATGTCTGCCCCTTGACGTAAATGTCTTGCCCCTAAGGGGGCTCCAGCATCTAAGCCTACTTTAAGCAGATGGATAGTCGAGGCCATCTCTCTGGCTTATGAGTCGGCCGGATCCCCAACTCGGTCCGTGCCCACTCTACTAGGAGCACGGCTGCCTCTAAGGCTCTTCTATCAGGTGTTTCCCTGTCTGATGTTTGTGATGCAGCAGGCTGGTACTCCCGGCACACATTCTTGAGGTTTTATCAGCTCAACCTCAACTCCGCTCTGGCAACACGGCTAGACTAGGCTAGGCAAGACAAGGCAAGGCAGGACATGAAACTGGAACGACATAGAATAACGACACGACTGATGGCTAGAAATGACAACGAAGCGACATAGGACAGCAAACATGAGGAGATTAAATATACACAGGAGGAAGGGTAATTGATGAGAACACAGCTGGGACAAATCAAAGTTAAGCAGGGAAGGTGGGAGGGTTACAAATAGACAAGACATGAACACGCAGTCAATGCGAACGCGCATCGCCGCGTATCTACATTAAACAAAGACGCAACATGAAAACATGCGGCTGATGAAAACATGAACCACGTGCTCACAACATTGCACATGGACCCGAGAGAATGCAGCTTGAGCAGAGCTTGAACCACGCCCAATCGCAAAACATAGACTGCACGAGAACGAGGAAACCCTCGGCTCGCGCACTCATGACAAGGACGAACACACAGGTCATGAATGTCCGAATCCCGACACAAACCGAAACCAGACAAGACCAGCCTCGGGATCGTTACACAGACAACCGTGCACATGGCCCAAATCCTTGAAGCCGTGCGCACACACATCAAATACGAGACATTACGGTAGTGTCAGAGCTCTGCCCCAAAACGCGGCAGAACCCTGACAGTCATGTTTATGGTCTTATCTTTTGTTAGTGACAGAATATCAAACGTCTCTTCACTGGAATCTTTGTTTAAAGAGCTGAATTGATGATTTAAAATGCTTTTAATTATTTCAGCATGATTGTAATTACTTTCTCCTGAGAAACTAGATATTTGTTTAGTCTTTTAAGTTAAAAATAGAAATTAATCGTCTTTATGACTGGGTCTGATTTGATGCCTCCAAAATGTTAGTTTTCAGTATGTCTTGTTCACTATGTTTTTAGTTTAAATTCATACACTAAGTAATAAGATTGTACTGATATGTTGCATTTTCATTAATGTTCAAATAGAGATGCAAATGAATTTGTTTGTTACAAAAATAAACCATAAATGTTCATACAGTGTCTCATTTCGTCCTGTGGTGTGACGGGAAGTCATGTGGTGTGACATCACTTCAAACACAATTAAATGACTTTTACTATGTTAACAAGCTTAAATAATTATATGCATTTGAAAACATTGCATAATATAACTATATAAAAAAAAACATTTTCAAATATTTTTTCTCATTTTACACAATATTTCCACTGGAGTGAGTGGTAAAAGATGGCACAAGCAACAAATATAATAAAAAAACAGCTGTGGAAAAAAAATATTTGCAGAATTTTAGTGATCATGCTTTAAGAATACTTGTTAAACTTAAAGCATACCTGATTTTTATTTAACATTAATAATATTTAAATATTTGAATTTTATAGTAATGTCATGTCACACCGCATGACATAATTTGCCTGGCACTGTGAAAAAAGCTTAATAAATTACATAATGAGGAAAAAAATCTGCTAACCTCTAACGGTTTCAAAAACAACAGTATTTGAACTTTACAAATGCATACAATTCTCAAGCTATTTAGAACTTTTTTTGAAAAAATGCTGTTTCACCCTTATTTGTCAACTGCCCATAAACAGTCACAACGCTGTACTAGATTGCATACTTTCTTGCGTTCTGCCTGCCTAATGTGCTTTCTCAACAAATTCGGCTTCGTCCCATCTTTTAATAACCGGGTTCCTCAATCCGCAGCGGCGCTGAGCAGAGCTCACGTCAGAACAGAAGCAGGGTGTGTGTGTTCATCTAAGCCTCATACTCATTGGTCGGTAACCGCTTGTTACCGACCAATGTCAAAATATTTGAGAAAACCAATCAAATCAGAGAAGGCGGGCTTTACAGAAGTAGATGAGGCTTTGGGATGGGGGTAGGACCCACGGCAGCAGTCGCTGCTCGTTGAGAAGCGTAAGAACGATATGTGATTACACTTCAGTTAGTGGTGCGCGGCGCTGTGAGAGAAGCGTCACTGGCAGAGCGACCATATGGACTGCGAACCACGTGCAACACAAACTCAGCGCATGCGCAGTGAACTAGGTACCATCATTAGTCACAAGATAACTATGTGAAGTGGCGAATTTGTCCCTCTTTTGTGCTTGAGATATTAGGGTTCGGCAACATAAAAGAATCAACATAAGAAAATGCTAAGACAAATAGGGAGTTTGGCGGTTCCACTTCAAAAACGTCGATATAATAGGGTTGGCGAGTTACCCGAGGTCGAGATAAGTGAACTACACTGTACATTTATTACTTTAAATATTTAGGCTTTCATTTTTATTAAGCTGGGCGCTCTAAAAAGAAGGCCTCTAGCATCATCCGCTAGAGTGCCTCTTGCAATCAGAGGAGAGAGGTTTACGCACACAGTTCTTACTGGCCTTACATATTTAGTTACATATACATAGTTAATGTCACAGCCTTGTCGCATCTGTCATATCCAGGTACCCTTGTGTATCTTTCCAGTCCTCCCTGCACCTGTCTCTGTTTAATCACTGATCGTTAGTGCCGTCAGCTGTGTGTCATTTCATGTATGCCTATAAATGCCCTCTTGTTGACTTTGCATGTGTGTGGATGCTGTCCCCATGGCTCTCCGTGTGTTTCGCACAAATACCTGCGGTTTGAGTTTGGATTAAAGTGTTTTGGTTTGCGGTTTCCAATAAATGAGTTTACGTGTGAACCTGTGGCTCCTCGTCCTTCTCCGCATCGCACCGAACCCCCATCAGCGTAACAGTTAACAGTTACATACACATGGTTATCAAACTTCCACCCAAAACGTGGGAACATGAAGGTGGGTAGATGACAGGTGATCATTTTTGTAGACAATTGCTTTAAGTAACAATTGCAAATAGAAGCGGTCCAAATGGCTGGTGCACAATACTTACACAAAGCTATCATACACAGTCTATAGCGCACAAGTCATATAAACTATTTTTTTAGTATAATTTTAAGGTGTTTTTGAGCTTGATATTTTAAAAATATCAATCCACTTTTGTTATTGAAAAGAGCTTCTTGTCATTTTTTCTAAAGGCGCTTTTTAACTGCTCATGATAAATGACAAATGATAGAAGTCATTAATTGTTCCAAACCTACATCTAATTTCTTCTTCTGTAGAAATATATTTCATGATATTTTAAATAATGTTTTTGTATATACAATGAAAGTCAAATGGGCCCAACACAACATTATACACTGGTTTTCATTGCATAGACAAAACATACAATTTTTTCATATTTTTATATAGACTTTTAATGTCTAGCTAAACATTATATATTAACAATTTTGCAATACCGATATTTTGAATAAACAAAGCAATGATAGACTTGCAGAGGTGACAAGTCTGCTCAATTCAACTTCCCAAACAAAGCCATTTGTATCTCTGTACGAGGAGCAAGTCTGAACTTGTTGAAATGAAAACCCAGCACATTCCTCAGCTTTTCTTAGGCTAAATGATTAAAGTAACGGTATAACTATAGAGAGCATAAAGAAAACATTGACTATGAAAAGCCAGAACTTGATTGACTGTCTGTCTGGTATGATCAGTCAGCTATGGAGGTGATGATACCGAGCATGATAATCAGTCAGAAATTATTAGGAGAAAATTCTTGTTTTCCAACAGACATGCCATGACATGGTGACCCTGCCTAAATCTGTTTAACATATTTGATTTACATCTACAAGTAAAAACCTGTTAAAAGCATTTAAAATGTTGTCAAACAAGCCACATAATGGCATCTAGTGGATAAGAGAATCCAACAAAAAATACAGAATTATAATTTGTACTTCTCAACATGTATTTTTAGGTTGGGGGCAGTTGATTTTATCTAACAACATCAAGTAATGCGATTCCGGTTTATCTCTTCAGTTGGTGTTTGTGGTCTAACAGAAGTGTCCTGGCATTTTAAAGAAGGCCAGGACCCTAAATTTGACTTATTTATTTAAGCTCTAAATCTGGTTGAAATTGTGAGTGGGGAAAATTTGTACTTCAAATATTTTTGTAGACAATGGGTGGGCTTTGAAGTCAAAGAGGGTTAGCCCTAGGGCTAGGGCTAACCCTAACCCTTTGCTTTACAGGATTTACCATGCAACACGTGAGCATATTTTACTGTATCTTTGCCTCTGTTAGAAACCTTGTTGTTGGTGTTGTAGCACTCATATGTAACATTGTCTCTAATCACTAATAAGTAGCTGTCGCCTGTCTGAATTATCTGAAACCTCGTTGATTCTATTTAACAACCACTTCCTCAACATTAACCAATTTACAAATATAAAATAAAAAAGTCACTTGACTTTCAAGCAGGCATCAGTTTTTTTTTTTTTTTTTTAAATATTAACAATTGCATTGCCTCTTCACAAAACAGATAATAACAGAAGCGAGAGTAAGTGGCTGAACCCATGTCAATCTCACTGGCCTATACACTTTATCTGAAAATATTTATAGGTTTCAACACAAACGTGACTATATATAATGAAACACTGGTTAAATTCACATATTTAAAAGCTGCTGAACACGACTTCTGATTGAAAACAGTTGCGGGGTTCGTTAGTATTGCCTCACCTAACAGATAAATGAGTGCACGTCCTCCAAAAGCGCTCCATTGACTTTAAGACACTAGTGACTCTCTCTTCTGTGTCGTGGGCTCGAGCACCCCACGCGTTTCGCTTTTCTTTCATTCACACATTCATGATTCAACGGGAAAATCTGAATCTTTCGGGATTAATTTAAAAGTCATTTTAAAAAGAATCTAAAATTTGTAATTATATGTGTAGCAAGTTACTAGTATGCTTAAATTATGTTTATGAAAGAGAACGAGTGTTACGAGAATATCAGGAAGGAGTTCATTTCTCCTTCCTTCCTGCTGCGCTTCCTAAATGACGTCAAATGGGAGAGTTCTCTGCTCATCTACACCCCTGGGTCACAGCCCAACTGGTAGACTTTATATTTTTTTATCAAATACTTGGCTTGAGAGATTATCAAGAACGAAGAAATAAATAACTCGTTATTGTTACAAATTCCACTGAGTTCATATCAAACATATCCAACATGCCATTCTCAACTGCATATCCATCTCCAGTGGCCCTAAGGGAATCTTTGAATACTCAGTTCTTAGTTCACATTTCCCTCCACTATCAACACCATTGTCCAACTCAGAGATCTTTTCCTTCAGTCTCAAACATGGTCAACCTCTACGGTTTATTGGATTAAATTATTTTAAAATGTTACAGCATGTAACGAGGTAGAAACTTCTTCAGATAACACGGTAACAAATGATTACAAAGACACTGAAAAACGTGGTGAAAGAAAGGTGGAGAAAGACAATACATTTTACTGTAGACCCAAAGCTGTGCATTGGTCCATTGATAAGGATCGGTCCTCCAAAAATAAAATATTCTTTCATACTTGGCCTTGTGTCATTTCAAAGCTATAAATCAATCACAATATTTTTAATGGAATGGAATTTTGAATGTCCCTCCATTGAAAGTCCAGGTAACCAAAGCTCAGAAGATAAAAAAAAATGCCACGAAGACGTACATTTTTTTTAATACAATCCTTAATATTTTGTGACATTTCTTTTTATTATACTATTACAGATTTGCCAGGTAAAAAAGAAAAACTAAAGAAAAGAGTATTTTGTCATCAGAAATGACATCTTTTCAGATTAATCGCTTCAGCATTTCTTGTGAAAGAAGACAAGACAAACAGTGGCTTCTCCTAACATAGGAGAAGCCACTGTTTTTTTGTTATGCTCTAGTGCGCGCACACTAACTTGTAGGTTTGCTGTTGTGTGAAATATAGTTGTATCCCCCTCTACACTTTACACTTGATCCTTTTCAAATATCTGGGGTTCTCAGAAAGTCATAATAGGTGGGCAAACCCACCAATTTTGTGAAGTGATACAATCACAAAAAACACCCCTGCTTCCCTGTAGCTCAAACAGTAGAGTGTGGTGCTTCCAAAATACATAAATGTACAAATGTAAATAAATCTTAAAATTGTTCAGGGACATTATTTGTGTGTAATGTTCTTGAGACAAACGATTTTAAATGTTCATATAAAATGAAGGCACATTTAAAAAGATTAAACATTCTACTTGAACTGAGATATAATCCTGGATTAATCAAAGTAATGTCTATGAAACATGGTTAACAGATTGTGTAAGGCTTTAATTTACATCTAACAATTATCATTACATCACATATGGTAAAACACAAAAACCCAAACATCTGAGGGTGATGCACAAGAACAAATGAGCTTTGTTTTAGCACGATCCACACACAAACCTTCTGTGTCTACCATACACTCTCCATGTATACATTTATAATTAACGTAAATACTCTAATTGTAATTAGAAATGCAAATTTTACTACCAAAATTCATATATAAAAGATCCCAGCAATTTACACAACTGTAAATGTCATATTTTCCTTTAGCATAAGTGTTGAAATAACAAGAGTTTGGAGAAAAGAAAAAAAATCTAGTCACAGCATATATTAATCTAGATCAGTACACATGTAAATGTTGTAAATCATTTCAATAGAACTGTCAATACATTGATTTTGAGCCTTGCTACAATAAATTTAAACATTCCTTTCTGGGGGTTTTGAGGCATAATTTTGTCCTCAAATATTTAATTATTCAGTAAAAAGAATTTCAGAATTAAACTCAATTTATTCACAGTATTTATAGAACAACATTCAATTTTAGTAATTAAGTTGAAACTTGTGACCTAGATGATTTTGGATTTTATGCAAATATGGTTTGATTTTGAAGAATCAAGGGCAAGTTTACTGTAACGTCACAACCTCTAGAGCAGAGGTGCCCAAACACGCTGCTTTACGCAGTACGGCTGTACATGGTGGTATTTTTGAAATTTTATTTTTTGATGAATATTTTTGAAAAATCCGCAATGCACTGAGACCGCGAAGTGGCGAGGGATTACTGTACCTACTTCTGTGAGCAGACTTTCAGTCTGATAAACTTGGAACAAGAGTAAACTAAGAAGCCAAATAACTGACCCTCACCTACATAATATCTTGTCTTTGTCCAAGTCAGCTAGAGCCCAATCTTGAAAAACTTCTGAAAAGTAAGGACCAGCTTCATCCCTCATTAGGTCACTGACATTGTAAAATTCAATGCCTATGTGGTTGCATTGAACACTTGGGGATTGTTGCCCATTTAAATTGTTCATTAAAATGCAAAGCTTTAGAAAAAAAACTGCATTAGTTAATCAGATTAAAGCTGTTTTATATTTATTTTCAATATTATGAAATAAATAAACCCATAGCAACTTTAATGTAATACAGTTTGATTTATGATGCAAAATTTACTTTTGGCCCGCGGCTCTCAATCAAGTTTGATTTTTGGCCCTTCATAGGAAAAAGTTTGGGCACCCCTGCTCTAGAGAAACAAATTAAGCAAATATTACATTCACAAAAAGTAATCTATACAATTACAAAACTGTAATGAATGTGGATTCACTTGAAATTTATTTTAAGAGCACAGAAAAAGCAATTATGGCCTACTGCTCTAAATAATTATAATGCATAAATGTAGCTATATTCATTTAAAATGAAACAAAAGCTGACTGTAGAATGACAGCAGAATCCTTTCATGGGATGTCAGGTCCTTGAAGGTCCTTTTCTACAGTAGATGACAGGGGAATCTAGAGGTTATTAGTTGTCATGGAAAGACTCCCATAAATGCACTGCTTACAATTTGGACTGCAGGGGCTTTAAGTACTTGTGGTAAGACTCGTGCACCTTAAGGGAAAAAAAATATGAGATTCTTGTAACATCAAGTCAAAAAGTTTCACAACTTTCACAACACAATTTGCCATTGCATTCAAAATTTATTTAACATACGTCACTAGACATGAATACAATAAAGAATACAATACATTTGTAAAGTAAGACTACATCTTCACATACATCAAATGAATTATATACACACCTCAGTATGGTTCAGAGGCGATCTTTTTGCCCACTCAAACATGTGCTCATAGACATTGCCATCGTATCGCCCCAGAACAGAATTAAGCATCTCATCGCGGTAGTCAAAGGCATCAACCAGAGCCACTGCATTTGGCCTTAGCTCTGAAAGGAGAGTCTTCAGCCTCTGTGAGATCTGAGCCAGCTGAGGAACACTTACCAGACCAGCCTGACAAAAAAAAGAAGAAAAAAAGTGTGTTAAATCAGTCTCTTTTGTCCACTTTCAACCACTTCTGTTCTAATTTGTTCAGGGGGATGGTATATGACATGTTTGTTTCTCAGATATTTTGATCTAATGGACAAAATAAGCTTATGCACATATACAGGTGCTGGTCATATAATTAGAATATCAACAAAAAGTTGATTTATTTCACCATTCCATTTTTAGAAATCTTGCCCAACTGAAAAGTATGAACATGAAAAGCACTCAATATTTAGTATATATAGCAAGACAGTTTCTTCTTGCAGTGTAAATGCATTTATGAACTTCATATTCTTCAAACTCTTTATCTTTGAGAGTGGAGAGAATCGTACTCTTGCAAAAAAATGAATCTGAAAATGTAGTTTTCATATGTTTCAAAGCATCTGATTGACTGTTCGCTACTAATGTGTACACGCTCCATGAACTCTAAATCAAAGCCTGAGATGACTGAGAAAGTTGGTGATCAGTGTCATAGTACCAATAAAGCCTGATTGCATTGGTTTGGATTTGTCAACTGTAACCCTGTAACCCTTATTTTGTTCAACTATCATCATGGTACCGGCCCCAAAGGTGTCAAACTCAGCTCCCGAAGGTCCCGCAGTAACACAATCGTTGAGTTCTAACTCTGCTGAAAACACACATTCCTGTAGTTTTCAAATAAGCCTGAAGGACTTGATTAGCTATATCTTATGAGTTTAATTTAGGTTGAAGCTAAACTCTACAGGGCTGTGGAGTTTGTCACACCTGGTATAGACAGTTAACAAATAATACTAATGATCAGTTTTGCATAATGCATTTCTGGTGAGTGATCCCTCTGTAATCACTGAGAAAATAACTATTCATAACTGTTATCAATTAATAAATGTTGAAATTTCACAACATATGAATTTAAATTAATAAACTCAGCAGTTCCAGTTACTGGTTTATTCTCTGAGTTGAGCAAAATGTACAAAGTAAAAATGTCTTATACTGCATGGTGTATAACCTGTAAAAAGTCTCCGGAGTACTGTGCAACTCCATGAAGGGCATAAAGCAGAGCCAAAGTGCTGAGCACAGAGTGGACAGCCGTATCCCCGATCTCACTCAGTTTAGCAGCAAACAGCTTCACTACCACATAATGACAATGAGCCTGTGGTGAGAAAGTGAAAAGGAATTAGTCAAAACACAGCTCCAACCCAATTCCTGCACTGCTAAATTTATACAAAATCTATAAATGAAATTATTTAATGGGTTTTGTACCAAGCAATTTGTTAACAGGATCATTGTTATTCCTGGAGGGTCAATGTCCTGCAAAGTTTAGCTACAACTTGTCTTAACTGCCTTAATGCCTGGAACCTCAACCTGCCTGGAATTCCTTTCAATAAAAGGTTTCTATCTTGGTTTTTGTTTAATTGGGGTTAGAGCTATATTCAACTGGACAGTGGCCCTCCAGGACCAAGATCGGACACCCCTGTGTTAATATTATTACTCAGAGGTTGTTGATAACAAGGCTCACATCAGATGCTCTAACTAGATCAATGGAACTGTTGTTCCAGGCATCCTCGTTGCTCTTGCTGTGCTGTAGCTCTGCCTGGAGGTTCTTAGCTGCCATTTCAACTAACCTGTGAAAATGTTTCAAAAACATTCTCAGTCACCACAAAAATCTATGTGAGCAAGTTTTTAAATAGCACTGTTATTTTACAACCTGCCAAAAATACACCACAAAAACTATTACAATATATTACATTGTTATGAATCCAACTTACTTTGCCGCTCTGAATTTGTATGCCTCCACAAGGCTTGCCAGGTCATTAATACTGACAACAGTGGGCCGGGAGGACACAGAATGGGGTTGTATCCTGTTCTGAGGTTCGTTCAGGTAAGAAACAATGCCGGTCAATTGCTGTCCTGCCCGTGCTTGTTTGTAGCTCTTCACCAAAAACCTAATTAACAGAAGATATGTTAGGGAAAAAAAGTTGTACAAATTAATTTGTTAGTGAGAAACAAGGAAATAATCTCATTGAATATTGTTAATAACTTTAAATTTAGCTTTGAACAATTTTAAGATAAATTTAAAACATTTGGAAACTGAAAACAAATGATCTAGAAAAGACCAGAGTACATGCACTATAATGTACAGTCCCTGCCAAAAGTCTTGTCGCTTGTGTACAAATTGACCTGAAGTGCTGCTGAAATATATTTCTAATCAAGATTTTTTTTACAAGCTTTTGTAATAATGTTTCAGTGCAAAACGAAAGTGTCAAAAAGTATTCTAATATTCACAGCTTGGTAAAGCCCATTGAGGCAACATTTTTGCGAAGACATAAGTGTTGTCGCCTTGTCATATGAGAATAAAATGTGTATAAAATGAACACCAATACACAAGACCTTCACATCAACTGCAACTAGACCTCTGCAAACATGCCTAAGATTCACCCTGAGACTAAAGTTGATTATCAACAGGCTGAAGACCAGATCCACTGCTGATGTGGCAGACACCTTCAATGTGTCTCATTGTCTGAGGATAAAAAAAAGATTTGAAGAGACTGGAGACGTTTTTGACAAGCCCAGGTCAGGCAGACCCCCACAAGATAACTGCTCGAGAGGACCGTTTGTTGGCTCAAAAATCCAAGGCCAGCCCATTTTCCACTGCAGCAGAGCTCCACAAGACCTGGTCACCTGCAGTCCCTGTGTCAACCGGAACAGTTTGTTGCTTTCTGTCTCGAAATGGCCTCCATGGTCGAATCAGTGCCCAGAAGCCAGCACTAAACAAAAGACAATTGAAAAACTGTGTGGCATTTGCTAAGGCCACAGCCTGCTAAAAGGATGGACGCTTGAAAAGTGGCAGAAGGTGGGTTTTCCAGATGAATCTTCTGTTGAATTTCACAAGAGTTGTGGCAAATATTGCGGGTGATCTACTGGAGCCCGCATCTATCGGAGATTCATCTAAAAAATTGTGAAGTTAGGAGGCGGAAAAATCATGGTCTGGTGTTACATGGGGTTAAGGCATGAAGAATTTATTTTTCCAAAGGGGAAAAAAACCCCAAAAAACCTTTAAATGTCATTTTGGTGATTTAAAGAGGAGTTTTAAGGGATACAATTATTGACTACAAGAGGATTTTAAAATTCAAGTTTAGTTTTTTTGACGCCCTAGTTTCAATCATTAATTGCATTTAATACCATCCAAATAGGGCTAAAGTTTGAAACAGTTAATGCAAACAGGTGTTTTTACCTAGCTGTCTGCAGCATCATAACTGTATTTTCTCCCTCATAAGTGCAGGTCGGCGTAAAGGTGACATAGATGTCTGGTAAACTGCTGCAGCGGGAGTAACCATGTCCACCACATGACATACGACAAACCTCAATTCCTGCATTCGCCGTCCAGGTGGTAAAAGCTTTCAGACCTGCAGATAGAGCATGCAGCTATAGAAAAAAGATAAGAGAAGAAATAATAATAAAACATAAGTACAAATTTTGATAGAAGACGACACTGAAATTGAATTACAAAACAGGCATATAAAAGTACGTAAAAGATGAACACTTAAACAAAATTTTTTAATAAACATATTTCTGCATACTTCTGGCAGCTCACTGAAGTCACCCTGATTAATGTCTCCTGAGATGCGATGGTAAGTTTTACTCATGTATTGCCCCACAAAATGGAAGGCGTAGGCAGTGGCCAGCAAAGGAAACAGTTTATACTGCTGGGTCTGATAGTCCAAGATCTGTGGCTCTGGTTCTCTAACGAAAAAAAAAAAATTATATACAAAAAAGTTCTTCTGTAATTTGAGCAAACATTGTGTATTGACAAAAACAACAACAACATTGTATAATGAGAGAGAAACTACCCTGGGCGTAGTTCAGACTGCCGTCGGACTGCACTGTAACGAATGGCAATGGTGCAGGACTTGGAGAGAGCTCGTGCTGACTCCCCCACTATCATGGAGCGAATAAACACCATAGTACCATATGTGAGCTTATCACTAGGAGGCTTCACATATGTACCATCCGGCTCAACCTACACAAGAACACACCATGTAAACCAATATTTCATAAAAATAGTATTTCAGAGGAAAAAAAAGAGTCAGACTTCAGACTAATGTTTAAAGTAAACAGTATTTTGTCATAACAATTTGCTGCTTTTAACTTTTAAAATTGTTTATTTCTAGTTTTAAATTAGATTGAATAGTCTTTTGAAATGCACTAAATATAAATGAGCATACATAATTATAAATCATTTAAAAATCAAAGATTTTTTATATAAACTCTAAATGCAAAAGCAAACAAAATTGTTTTAAACTTTTTATCAATTCTGTGTACAGGATATGCTCACCTTGGCATACTTCATCAGCATATTCTCACGAGGAATCCTGATATTTTCCAGTTTTAAGTAGCCATTATCCACCTCATCAAAACCAAATTTGGGTCCAATATCACCAACCACTACACCTGTTCAAATACGACAGATATGAAAACAATGGCTTAATTATTGAGGACTACATTACTAGACAAATATAGTGTGTATTGTGACATGGTCTGTCAACTTGAAAATAAGAATTCTGTTGCCAGGGCAGAATGACTTGAATAATAATGTCTTAATACAAAGTCTACTACAGAACTGCAGTTTACTAAGTCTACTAAGACACTGCAGAAAAACAAGTGGAAAAAAAAAAAGATTTAATTTAGCTTTTCTTTAACTGCTGGCATTTACACACACACACAAACACAATAAACAAAAGATGCTTATTTTCAATGTTTGTCAGTTAATATTTGTGATGTGGTATGGTCAAGTTTATATTTAGAAATTTGACTAAAACGAGCTAGGGTGTATGCGTGTGTGCTTTTTTTCAGTTCACATAGTTTAGCAATTTAGTGATGGGTCCTTTTACACATTTGTGGAATTAGCATCTTTTTTAACCACCCATACCTCCTGCAAATACAACAAATCACCATGTATAAGGTACTGGACTGTCTTTTTTAGTTGTTGCCATAATAGTGTAATTTAGCTTTAAAATCTAAGACTGAAATCGCACCACATAATTTGAAACTGCACTATTGCATAGGTTCAGTATAAGTTTGGTCTAATTCCACAGCGCAACAATTTACACCAATTGTAACTTCTAATCAATAAAATCTGCATTTCATTGGTGTATGTATTTGTAAACAATTCCTATATTTGAAAGGCAACAATAAGAGATTGTGAAATCTAGTGCAAAGTGGCATATAATGGTGATTAGATCAAACAATCATTCCATAATCTGGTGACTGTGTAACAACTAGCGATGTGTAACCGACTAGTTGAGTAGTCTAAAAGTAAGAAAACCTCAGAAGACATTTCCATATAATTTAGTTCCCTTGCTACAACATAAGCAGTTTTTTTAAATCCTAAAAAAAATCTGGTTCAGGTGTTTTTTAGAGTTGACTCTAAACAATCATATAATACCTCATATCAAAAAACAAGTCAAACCTTACACCATGCTGCTCCTTTTTATAACTTTTAGGAACATACACCAACTCAAGGTTCTATACCTGGCAGTGGCATGTGTGTCTTCATACAGCGAATGGGTGTGATGAAGGCATGTAGGCCACGACACTTGCCCTGCGTGTACAGCTGAGCCAGGACTATAGCATGATTTGAGGTTTTACCCACTAGAAAGACAAAAAGATTTAAAAAAAAAAGTAATGTTATGTGATCAGTTATTCACAAAGCCATCTTACATTTGATATAAAATTGTGTTATTTGAGCAGGGCTTACTCACATCCACCTGGCCACCATTTAATAGAGGAGATTGTTGGACTATTCAAAACAAACTCTTGGGTAGAAGGGTCGTAAGTAGCAGTGGTTTCAAGAGCACGGATGTGTGTACCTAGAAGTATATTATACATGTAACTACACAAAACTGTTGCTACAGAACTAATACAGGTAAATCAAAGCGAAATGTATTCATCCTTAATGCAGTTCCAAAGTCAAGTGTTATTTACTTGACTTAAACAAATATCTAGGACTGAGCAAATTAAATTACAAACAAGCTCTAATCCCCTTAGTGGTTCAGTATGTAGAAATATTCATAATCTATAAGCTCAAAAGTTCCAATAGCATGGTTAAGGTAACCCTTGTAGGTGTTTGACAGCAAGAAAATTTGATGTTTTATACTCACCAACTCACTCAATTTATCAAATTATTAAAAATGGCAGTTTACTTTGAAAATAAAGCATATTAACAATAATCAATTCAAGAGTTAATTGGCCATCAAATTATTTTGATAGATTATTTAAAACACACCTGTGGAATTGATTCTAAAATGGTTAAAGCATTGTTCTAAATTCTTCCCAATATGGTTGCAAAAGTGCCGTTCTACCTAGTTCATTGCAAATCAGATAAATAAGATAAGATAAACCTTTATTGGAGTTTACATTAGGATAATGTGTAGGCTATTGCTTTTTGTTCAGACTGTGACTGACTCTGGATCCAACAAAAGAACCATTAAGCGTCCAGCTACATGTTTAGACGTTAGTGTCGACAGTATCCAACGGCCATATGCACCATATGCCAGATGTATCAAGATGGAAGCTAAGGCAAAGCATATAGCCTCAATGAGGTTAGGGTTAGTGGTGGGGTAGAGTTAGGCATTCAAAAGCTCTACCCAACCTTCTAGTCTGAGACTGCTGGCTAGAAACTGCCGTCATGATGTATAGCTGTACAGGTAGATACAGCTCATTGGTATCACACAATTCGCAACCATCCATTATGTCAGTCTGTGATATTTGCTCTTTTTTCACCATTATGATAGCTATAAAATGCCTTCCAAATAATGCAGCAACAGAATAGACTAAGTAAAAGACTATTCCAGCTTAAATTTCTACAAAATCTGGAAAAATGTATAAGACGACATGATCAATGAGTCCAGCTCCTCAGTATAGTAATATGTGCGTGCAGGTAGGTTGCCAGATTTGTTACCGTGCCCAATCTCAGTCTGCGCGTAGGTGCCAATAATCTCCAGGTTCCATGCTGGCATGAAGAAAGCTTCCAGTTGTTCAGGTGAGGATTGGTTCAATAGTGTCGGCAGGAACATGCCCAAGTGCAGGTCAAGGGGCTCTGGACGCCCCCGGTGTACACAGCTTCAATAGGGCAAGGGTTAAAATGAGCGGAGTATTTAAAGAAAAGAAAAAGGTACAAGAAAGAGACAGAAAGGTGGAATATTTATTGAGAAAGCAGAGAAATATAAACAAAGGGGAGAAGACAGCGAGTAGAATAAAAATGTGGATTTGTATGAATGTTGAAGAATGAGGATGGGAAAATGACAAAAAAAAGACAGAAAACGACAAAAAAGGACAGAAATCATTTTAAGCAGGTCATGCAGATGCTGATTAAAAATCAGATTTAATAATGATTAATTTTGTTATAGCAAAATCAATTACAATATTTAACTGCTGTAAAAAACTGCACAAACGATATTCCTCAAAACATATGCTCTTCAAATGGCAATAATTACAATTTCAAAGAATGCATAAAAACAAGGTGTAACGCATTTACTCAAATGGGTTTTTTTTTTTTTATCTAAAAAGCACATTAAAAGGTATTTGGGCTACATTCTTATCTATCAGAAAGAAAAGAGCATTTGTTACAGACTAAAGGGCCATTCATACAGGATCCACTCTGGTGTACAAAAAAAGATAGAGCTGGATGTTGATATTACTTCTCTACATTATTCTACAACAAGGCATCTTAAAACATGGTAGTTATGGTATGAATAACTGTATAATAATAATGTGTATAAACCATCTCAGGATATGCTTGTAACCATGGTTCCCTGAGAAGGGGAATGAGACATTGGGTCCTCTAGAGCAGTGGTCCCCAATCTCCAGGCCACGGACCGGTACATGGATCAAATGGTACCGGCCGCCCAAGGAACATTAAATTATTTCCCTTTTATTTACTGTGGTGTATTTCTCTAAGGTTTGTGCGACATTCCATGGACAAGAGGTTAACCGGGAGCTGAGAGACAGCGACAACAAAGCTACAGCCACTGCCGCTTGCAGCCGCTCAGCATGTTTAAATGCAATTGAATTAAAATTATTAAATCAAAATATAAAAAAAATCCCAGCCCCTCAATGGCTGTGACAAGCACAAAACAAGCACAATAACTTAGACGCCAGAGTCAGATTCCCTCATTCAGGTCCACATAACTGTTAGTGACATTAGACAAGCTGAGCTCAACGTTCTGGTAATGCTAGCCTCTATGCTAGACATTATCTTTAAGGGAATACTGGCGCTGAAAAACAAAGTTTCCTCACCTGTCAATCATAACCTAGTGGAGCCGTTTACAAGAACCCACAATAAGACAGAGACAGCTTCAACTCTGGTCTGAACTGAACAACTACCTGCTCAAAAGACCCTGCCTGTGGGGAGACAGTCACACTTCATAAAAAGATTTGGTTTATACAGTGGAATTCACTTATCTCGAGTCACGGTTAACTCGCCAATACTATTATGTCGACGTTTTTGAAGTGGAACCGCCAAACTCCCCATTTGTCTTATTTTCTTGTGGGTTATGTCAATTCTGTTATGTTGCCGAATACTAGTATCTCGAACAAAAACGAGGGACATATACGCCACTTCACATGGTTATCTCGTGATTGAGAGTTCACTGAGCATGCGTGGAGTATGCGTTGCATGTGGAACTTGCCGCCTTTGTCGCTATATTTAGCGCGTTTTCAGACCACTCTAGCACAAATTTTCAAAAAAGCAACTAGCGACAAATCTAACGACTTTATCTGGAGTTATTGGAGACTTTTGGAGACTCTCTGAAGTGAAAGCACATATCGTTCTTACTCTTCTCAAGGAGCAGCGAGTGCTGCCACATCCCCATCCCAAAGCACTCACAGGCAGCCCGGTCCTCGCGCAGGAGCAGATGCAGGGAGAGCAGGAGATGTTCACTCCTCCACATGCAAATGAATCGCGCATGTCCGGGAAGCCGCCGCTGGCTGATTACGCAATGGCAGTACGGGATGTCAAATGTTCTTTGTCTAAAAAATAATTAAATCACTACACAAATATAAATCTCTGCATTTGTTTGACTCACACAGCCTCAGTAATGTACTCTCGTCCACTGTGTGTGTGCGCCTGTCTGTGACAAAAGCCCAAAGCCTTCTGAGATTTTATTTTAGAGGTTTAAAAAAAAAAAACAATAAAAGGCTTAATATTCTAATATTATATTTGCTCCATCTAACTGACACTTCTACACAAAACCATTACTCTCTCAATAACTGCTGCTACTTACATTATCATTACTGTCAAAATTAATTATAGTTTTCATTAATAAAACAAATGCATAAATAAAAAATATAGCTGCAAGCAGCAATTATCAGGATCAAGCACAAAGAACCCAATAAGTCATACTACCATTGCTGAGAGCATTAGACCAAATGCGACAATGAGCAATTACAGTCACATTAAGATTATGTTAGGGAAAAGTGGCTTAAAAACCATAAATACAGCCACTAACAATGATTTAATGGTTTTTCAATTTCAACCAACAGGTGGCTGTGAACAAATTGATGCGGTGTGGTCAGAGAGAATTGACAAAGATCAATGAGCCAAAGCATTGCAGAGATACAGCATCAGAGTGATTTTGGCATCATGCCTCAAATTAAACAGATTTAATTATTTTTATTTAATCAAACGTTATTAGCATTTTTGGAAATGTCATTATAAAATTTGACTACAAGTAGTGCTGCCATCAAACGTTTTCAATACTGTCAGGGTATGGTGCTGAAGTTTTACGATACACAGATACGTTCTTAAAATATACCATTTTATGAAAAAATTCAAAGTGGACGATATGGGAAAGTTGGGTATTGGTCGACTCTGCATGACTTTATGGCCAAATAGTTCAGAAGTTGTGTGCAAACATAAATTTTTCATATTCCTGACCACTAGGTGGGATTGCGCCAAAACTGTGCATGTAACCTCAGGTCATGGTTGACATAACACACACCAAGTTCGTTCAGAATTTGTGTTAAAAAGATATAGAAAGTGTTAAAAAGATATAGCCTTGTGTCCACCTTCAGTGCTTGGCCCCTAATAATACATATCATTTATAAATATTCAGTATATAACAGGATCAACTATTCCATAACAGGCAAGTGAGATTTCATACTAAAAAGCTGGACAAACTTAGCCATCAAAATAAACATTACAGGTAATTGTTGACCTACAATCCTTACTCAATGTCTGTATGCAACCAGACAGAAATAATAATGTGTTTTAGAAAAGTGGACTAATATACACAGGATGGGATGAAAACATTTGTTGAACACTGGGTTAAATCAAGAGTACTTAATTTTTGGTATTGAGTGACTTTAACCAGCTAAGACATTATACTTTAGGAGATCACAAAACCTGAGAACGAGACCATACTGAGCTGTCAACACCTGCAAGGGTCAGTCTTAACTACATGCATTGTTAACGCTAAACCAAAAAAGGTTTAGACACTTTCATTTTAGTCTAAATTAAGAAAGTACATTTGTCATAACTGTCTGGGAGAAAGAGACTGACCGTGCCCCAGCTCTGTCTGAGCATAGGTGCCGATTATATGGAATGACTCTGCTAATGGGATCCATTTTTTTAACTGTTCAGCAGTGCACTGGCTGTTTAAGGTGGGCATGAACATGACATAATGGACACCAAATGGCTCTTGATACAGGCCCTTCACAACACTGCAGGATGGAACAGACATGTATAAAACTTTATGTAGAGATACATGAAGATATGTAGTTGCAGAAATTTACACTGGTATTTAAAGACAAAGATATTTACGTTTATACAGACCTAGTTTAAATGAATAATAATTGAATTAACAGTCAATAACTATTTGTTAATAACTATAATTAATAGTAAATATAAAAAGTGAACTTTCAAGCATGTCTGAATCACCTAAACGTGAATAATAACCAGCTTCAGTTTGAGAATATGAGTGGAGTTTGTCCCGCTGGCTTCATCTGCCTTTGACACAATTTTAATCTGAGACCTTTGCTCAGGCGGCCTTTTAAACACTTTGGAACTTGCCTTTGCCAGGAGTCTAGATTATGTTTACAACATCATACTGTTTCTTTGGTAAAAGATAAGTACTGTGACAATTTTTTTAATGTACATTTACAAGATTCATTCATTTAAAAAAAACTAAATAATAAATAGAAACATAAACAGGACATTTTCTCTCTAAAATGCAGGAAAAGGCATCGTTTTTAGACCATTCTTTCACCAATGTGGGCACTTATGAAGCAAGAACATAACTCAATACGAAGAAAAAAAATGCCAAAGATACCAGGGCCCATATGAAGGAGTAACTTAACTTCATATTTGTTCAGACTATTAATTTAAAGAGTGGAACATTTTTAATGATTTCACTGGTAGTCTGTCTTTTAATTTATGTATGAACGTCACAACTCAAATGTTTTCTATTCTCGAAACCATATATACCATAATTGAGAGAATTCCTTGAATCATGGCAAATATGCATACCTCTTGTAGAAATAAATCTCCTCTGGATCAGAGATGCCATATTCCCTAAGTTTCAGAATCATTTGAGCACTCTTACGCACTGCTGCATCATATCTCTCACTGCGGGAGAGGAAGTTCAGGTCTTCATGCTGGAAGTCTGGATCACTAATGACCAGAGACTCTAGGGAAAAAAATAAAGTGTAGTGAAAAAAATAAAATATAGTGATGTGCCTTCTGTTTTTTTTTTACCTAGGTTCTTAACTTAATGTCTCAAACTAGATGTTTTTTTTCTGTTCATTTTACACCGTACAGGTTACTTACATAGATTACAAGAAATTCAAGAGACTGAATGCCTCTTGACAAAAGTTATGACAAAACAAAAAATGGGGAAGAGAAAGTCCCTGCAAATAGTCAGGTCAAATGAAGTTTCACCTGACCAGGCCACTGACCTCAAGGTAAATTACGGTACATGTTCCTCTTATCTGAATGTATGTCATTTTCATGAGAAACACAAACTGTAATTTGTAGAAACAATTAAGAAAATTGTATTGGTGGGAAAATAGCAATAAATACATTTCAAGACATTTTTAGATTTCTGTAAGGAGTAATGTTAGAGTTAATAAGTTAAGACAGTTTTCCGTTAAAGTGTTTTTTGTATACGAATTATGGACAAGACAGGAGACTCAAGCTCAGTACATGAGAACAAACAAGTCCATGACTGAACCCAAACACAGAAGTCACAGAAAAAAAAGCAAACCTACAAAGCCATCACAATAGCTACTAAACTATTACAATTACAACTTGTTTACAATAAGAAAATGTTAAAAACCTGCAGTAAATTAAATATAATAATACAAATAATAACAATTCAATAAATAAGGGCAGATGATATCAGATCATTCTAATCACAGCTGACCTATTTCTCTCCTCCTGCGTGTCTTTTCTGCACCACCGTCCAGTATGTTCGTAAGGATCTCCAGGTTAAAAGATACATTTTCTCGTTCACGGCTAACATCAGGATTCATGACTGTTCCGTTGGACTTTCTTCTAGACAACGTGACTTCTGCTTTTTGTACTTTTATTGATGTTGTATAACGTTTCAACTCTGGCCTACTGGGTTTTGTTACTTCCTTGAAGTCGTGCACCTCACGTCAGTTGTTTGTTGGCCAATAGAAGCTCTGATAACTCACTGGGCGTGACCTTGGTGTTTGTACGGGAAGGCAAAAGAATCACAATTCCGGCTGGGTTTGAAAAATATGAAAATGCGTTTTAAAATGAGTTACGTCCCTTTTGCCTTTTTTATAATCAATTAAGAAAGGAAAGCCGAATGCAACACAAAAGTAAATAATCATAATATTTGAAAGAAACACAAAAACCCGATACCAATAAAGTTTGTAATATATATATATTAAACATGTATTAAACATTTGCGCAAAAGACCATGGGATCACTTCATTCCTGGTGATGTGTCACATGACCATGTGGCATGGCGCTGTTGTCATAATGTTGAGAAGTGCGCGGTAACTATAATGCTCTCAATTTCTAATGACTCAAATCTCTATATGCACATTAAACTGATATGCTGCCTCCTTCAGCCGCGTTTTACTTTCCTTGGGAGATCAACACAGACCTGGTGAAAGATGGTGCATCAGTGCGAACTTATGGAAGGTAGGTCCAATTGTTAAAGTTGTCCGAAATGTTTAGGTGCGAAAGGTAATATAAACCTGTTATATCTTACATTTAACTGTAATTGACTACGAGAAGTGCTACGAACTTCCGTATTTATTACTAAATACAGGATAAAATATAGCTGCAATATGACTGTAAACAGCAGAATAAAAAGAACCGGAATAAAAAAAAAATAATAGGTGCTTGGCCCCTAATATAATTTTATTTATATAGAGCACATTTTAATTCAGCCTACATTCACCACACGCTGTACAAAAACAATCACAAAATACAATAAAAAGATATAAATAAAAGGGCAAAAAAACTTGCATTTCTTTGGGTTTTTTTGTTTAATATATCATTGATGCGTATAAAATGTGTGTGTTTGGAGGTAACTAAATTGAGCCTTCTTTATAACTTTTAATGTACTGTTTTAATTGTCTACTTTTGCTCCAAAAAGTAATTTTGAACACCATTTACTGTCTGTTGTGCTTTTGTTATGCTCACATTTAGTTTGTAGTCTACTTGGTATTTCTCCATTACCCATTTGTACCCTTTTGTTTCCATTGTTCAGTGTCAATCATTGTCAGTTTATGGTTGAATTATGAGCTTAGTTCACTTTCCTTGTTTCTTGTACCTTTGTTATTGTTTGGATTGCTCTTTCTTGTTTCTTAGCTGTTCTTGGTACAATTTCCCAATAAATGTTAATCAACAGTTTGACTTTTAATTGTCATTAAAATGGTAATTTCCTTCAACCTGGAAACATTTTGCTTCTGTCTATCTTTCCATTTAGACTTGTATGTTATACACCAGAAGACTCCAAAGCTGTACTAAATGGTCAGCAGTCTTCTGCACAATGCCAGGTGTCTGTACAAACAACACTTGTTGAACCTTTCCAGCCCATACTTGGAGCTCAGTATTTTGTCCTTGGTGAAATTGAAAAGACTGATGGTGAGTTTGAGTAAGACAATATGATTAAAACAAGTTTCTGTCTACACAGTCTAAATATAGATGAAGTTTTGTTGTTTGTATTCAGCGTGTGTGTGTGTTTTACCACGCTGGTTGTTTTAACCAGTATTTTCTGATGCTTCTGCTTCCAGGACTAATGGGAGTTGTACTACGTGCCCGTTCTTTGTCTTGTGTTGATGGAGTAGACCTTACACTAATGCAACAAGCCATTGAGGAACAGAGATGCTTCTTTAAGGAGAGAGAGACGCTAAGATGAATGTGCAGGCTCCACACTGTGAAAACCCTTCTACATAAAGAACCTGTGAAATTTTATAATTTGAGAACTATGTATCATTGTGTTTTTGTACAATCTGAGAATGTGATTTTTGTGTCAGCTTCTCAAAAGCATAGGATTGTCAATTGGATTTTTACAGAAAGAATATGTAAATTAATTGATTATAATTAGCTAACTGTAAAAATAAATCTACTTTTAAATTATTGTACAAATAAGCAAGTAAAATATTCAGAGATCGTTGCAGAGGTAAACGGCTCTAAATATTGTATTGCTGTATAATATATGGTATTTGTTCTGAACTTTGACATACCCTATGTGTATTGGATGTCTAGCACAGAATGTAGGTCAAACTCTATACCTGTTTATTTAGGAAAAACTTTTTAAATGTTTTTTTTTTTTATTATACATTTAGCCCATTTATGAAGATGTATCACAGTTTGTGTTCTGCTTTATAAAATGTTATGCATATGCCTGCAAATACATTTCATACCACAAGCCATACAATTGTGTTTTGACTTCATTTAGAAACAAATTAGAAAACAAAAAAGACAGAAGTCAGTATGTGTTGCATTTTTAATTGTTCTCAATGATTCTCATCAGCAGTATTAGAAAGGACAGAATGGTAAAGACATAAATAATTAAAAGTATAATGATTTTAAATCAGACATTGCACTTCTGGCCCATCATACCATGCAGATAAAACATGCATAACATCTGTGTTTTTTGATAAATATGCCTTTTTCTCAATGCGTTATAAAATATTCTGCCCCATTGCATACTGTAAAAATGAAGTAAACATAAGCATTTCATCAGTTGAGATTTTTGAATAACTCTTAGTTAAATCTAACTAATGTTAGTCAAATTATCTAACGTATGTGGTCAAATTATCAGATTTTCTTGCACCCAAGATTAATAAGTTGTTTTACAAGTACAGATCAGATGAAGTATCACTTTCAAATTTCAAGTAAAATTTTGTTGTTCTGCATCTCTAAACAAGTTTATCATACATTAATTATTCTAAAACCAGTTTTAAAAACACATTGAATCAACGCACCCACTAAACACTAGTGGGTAATTATAAACTGGTCAAGGACTGTTTTGTGTGAAAGATTTTCACCTTAAGGAGAAACGGTCGACAGTGGAGAAACTTGATAAGTGTTTTTGTAAAGTGATGTAGACTATGAGAGTCTATGTATGAGGGAAATATGAAGCATAGGCAGAATCTTTGGAGGAAGCAGGAAGCATTGGAAGACCTGAGAGTGGGTCTGGCTTACAACGAGCTAAAGCCTGTTTGAAGTTGATCTTCTCCTTTGTGATGGGATCAATCAGCTCTTTTGCATAGTTGATCTCTTCCTGTAGCTCTCTCATCATGGTATTGTCAATCATCTTAGAGCTGGCAGCATCCACAATGTTAACTCTTCCTGCTTTGTTGGGGTTGACCAACCCACCTGTCAGAAACTGTGCCTCCATATATCTCATGGCATTCTCTTTGGGCATCCACCCTTTCTGTACAGCTTCTCCGACTGACAGACGTTCTTTGGTCACTGGGTCCTCAACTCCAGTAAAAGCCTTTTGAGCATTTAATAACCGCTGTAGTTGACTGGGCTCAATCAGACCTCGATCAGCTGCTTTATGGACAGAATATTTTATACTATTGCTGATGTCCACAATCCCACCAGTGGCTGCCTGTGCTTCAAGCAGCTTTTGGGCAGTGTTGGTGTCAATCATCTTTCGAACCATGGCAGTACGTACATTCAGACATGAATCAGTGTGTACGTCATACACACCACAGATAGGGAAGTCTTCATTTAGCTGAGTTGGTTGGCTGGTAACTGGGGTGTATGACAAAGATTTTGTTTCACCTGCAACAAGAAGAGCAAACTCGGAGATGGGCATTTTGCCATCCTTGTACTGTTGTAGTTGGTATTTAGTCACCCTGCCTTCTTCTAGTGCATTTTTGATCGAGTACTGAGTGCCACTCTTGCGATCTTGCAAAACAGAAATCTCACCATCAGGTCCCATTGTGCTGGTTTCCTCCCAGTCACACTCCAGTTCCTGTAATTGCATGTACTGGCTGCGATCGAGGAAGCCTTGCATGTAGGCATCATATGGTGACATGTCTTTACCAGTATTAGGGTCCAAGATGCTAATCTTTGTGGAAACATTGACTTCCTTAGTGCAAGTCTCTGAAGAATCTTCTTTCCTCAAACTGTTCTTTAGCTCCCTGATTGTGTTATCTCGCTTGTGAATTTTGTCCTTCTCATCCAGGATCTCCCTTTCCAGCCTTTGAACATCAGATTCTAATTTAATGCTTCTTTGCCTATTCATTTGATTTCTTTCACTCATCAGCCTAGACTGCTGGTGGAATGAGATGCTGATATTTTGTCTTTCAGATTCCAATGTTCTTAGCTCTCTCTGGAGTTTTTCTTTTTCTCTTTGCAGCTTCTCCCGATCATGAATCAGGTTGGTCTCCTCCAGTGACGTGGTGGTTTTTTTGCTTGCTTGTCGCTGCAGTTTCTCATCTAGTCGACGGAGTTCATCCTCAAGGTCTTGTCTGGCATTTTTGTGCTCCTGTAACTGTTCTCTAAGGTGGGATCGTTCTGCTTCCACTGCTTGATCCTTCTCTACACGAACAACCTCTTTATAGATGGTCTTCTCAATCGATTTTTCTCGCTGCAAGATTTCTATCTCAAGTGTCATTTTCCTAATTTCTCTCTCAAAGCGTATAATGTCACTGCTCTCCTTATCCATGTCTGTCCGAAGACCATTGGTCAGTTTATCTAGTTTTGGATCCCTCTCAACTTTCAGAACTTCCTCTATGACTATGTTCTCTTCAATAGGTGGTGGGGCAGTTTCTAGCTCATGGATTCTAGATTTAATTTGTCTCAGCTCAGTTTCGACTTGTATCTTTTTTTGCCTTTCATCACTACTTCTTATGATTATCTCCTTGTCTTCTATGAGTGCTCTCATCTGCTGCACCTCTAGCTCCAATTTTCTACGATTCTTCACTTCTTCATCCAGACTCCTGCCCAGCCTATCATGATCAAGGATCTGCCTTGGGTCTTTTTGTAGACGCACCACCTCTTGCACTACTACTTTTTCCTCTGGTTTTTGTCTCTCAAGTTGAATGTATTTATTCTGTAGATCAAACACCATTTCCTCTATTGTTCTTCGCCTCTGAGTTTCCTCACGGATCTCTCTCCTGAGACGATCTGCCTCCTTCTCCAGAAGTGGGTCATCAACAAACTTAGTTACATCTTTTGTAACAATTTTGGTCTCAACCTTTGACTTTTCAGTCTTCCACTCATCCCTGTCTTTTCTAAGACGGATAAGCTCATCCTGCAAAGTACTATAGGCTTTTTGCAGGGAATATACTTGATCGGAGAGCCTCTGTATTTCTCTTACATTCTCTGGACTTCTTTCCTCTTTTACAACCTCCTGAACTACTTCCTTATACTCAAGCTTGGGTTTCTGTGCATGCAGAGTATCACGCTCTGTTTTCACAATACTAATTTGTCTCTCAAAGTCTGAGCACTGCCTGCTACTGTCTTGAAGCTCCCTTCTCAAGCGTTGCATTTCTGCCTCGGTCTCAGGGGCCACCCTGAAGTTTTCATTTATGATTTCTTTGACTTCAACTTTGGGCTTCATCTGTTGTATTCGAACATGGTGTGACTGAAGGTTACTAAGCTCAGTCAAGAGACTTTTGTTCTCATTTCTCACTCCCTCTATTGTAGTCAGAAGCTCTTTAGACTCAATTATGAGTCCAGGGTCTTGCTCAACTCTTTTCACTTCCTTGGTGACAACCTTTGGCTCTAATGTTGGGATGAGCCTCTCTAAAGAATTTATCTGGCTTCTCGTTTGGGAGATTTCACTCTTCAGTGACTTGCACCTCTCCCCTTCATCTGAGATATCCATCTCGAATGTCCTAACTGCCTTCAACATTGTTGGATCTTTCTCTTGTCTTACCACTTCCTTTTGCACCACCTTCTCTTTTATAATTTGCTTCTTTTGCTCCAAAATTGTCATCTCTGTTTGCAGGTAAGCTTTCTCTTGTTCTTTAACTCTAAGTTCACTTCTCAGTTTGTTTATTTTTTCTCGAATGTTTGATGCTTCTACATCCAGCTGGGGGTCTTTCTCTACCTCTGTCACCTCTCTTGTGACCAGCTTGGGTTTGGTGTTCTTAAGTTCACTTTCTAAGCTAGTGATCTTTCTGGTCAATACCTCAATCTCACTCTGTGTTTTGGTGCGTTTCAGTGCTTCTTCGTGAATGTTCTTTAGAAAGTCTTCCAAACTGGCCTCAAGTTTTGGGTCACGATAATACTGCAGAATCTCTTTCTCCTCCACTCGCTCTACTCCTCTTCGACTCTTCAGAGATAAATATCTGTTCTTGATGGTGCTCAAGCTATTCTCTGCATTAGTACGCTTGGCAATTTCCTCCTTTAGTTCTTTTTGCAGAGCTTCGGTATCCTCAGAGGCATTCTGTTGCAAATGTTGTTGTTGTTGTACGGCATTTACTTTTACCACATTCTGTAAATAGAAGTAAGACCAGTCAATATTTAATTTTTTTTAGTTTGAACAGTCAAATAATTATTGATATTCATAACAAATATAAAATTATTTGTCGTATAGCACAGAACAATTTAAGACTTTTGATTAGTTGTAAACTATGAAAAATGGTGATCTCTCATTTGCACCTCAGCCATGATGCACTTTGCCAAATTCATCTGGTTGAGTAACTGGTCACTCTCAGCAGCTGTTTCAGCATAATGGTTTGTAATGTCCTTCTCCTGTAGCACAACAAAATAAAGAATTAAGTATTTGATTAATATGAAAATGTGTCATGTTTTACATTTCAAATATCTCACCTGCTTTGCAACAGCACTAGCTAGGGTGGTAGTGTGAAGCCTTTTAGAAATTGTCCCAGGTGTGTCATCAAGAGTAGCTTTGTATTTATCACAATTCATCTCATATTCCTGCCCAGAATAAATGCAATGTACAATTTACACAGTTTATATTGTAACATGAAAAATTTTCAGTTTTATATCCCATTTAAAATGAAAAGTTACATTTGGTGTGTGATTATGGATACACGCTTTTACTATAGCCCAAACATTTTACTTACTTTCAGAACATTCTGGAGATCCTTGGAGAGATCAACCAACCTGTCCATGTCATCACCTTTCCTCTGTATATCCTCTATTACCCTCTTTCATGTAAAAGAAAAAGGAAAAAAACGTGAGAATTGTGTCAATTACTTTATATATATATATATATATATATATATATATATATATATATACATACTCTGATATAGTCTACAAATCTACAAATCTAACCTTCTGAGAGTTCTGTTTGGCATTGACTTGAGTCAAGTCATCTTTGGGGTTAATCTTGTTGTTAGGTAGATTATCTAAGAAGGAGCTCAGTGATTGGCTCACATTCTGGAAGTCCTGGTGTTTTGTGTTAGACTCTTGCAAAAGCCTCTCTCTAAAGAAATATAAAAACATTTTTGAAAATTATGTTTTAGGTAACAGCATTGTTTGTTCAGCTCATCATTGCAGAAAAGACAAGAAAAGAGAAGGTATGTCTAAGCCTGCACATGAAACTAATAAGGAAAGTGTTATATTAATGTATTTTAGATTTTTTTTAAGTGTAACATGAAGAAGCATATAGAACTAACCTTTCATTTAACTGGTTGCTCACATTGGCATATCGGCTCTGAAGATTCTTAACTTCTACTTCGTGTCTGCGAATATCAGGACAATACTCCTGATAACCCTGCTGAAGTGAACTGCACAGCTTCTTAAGTGCCTCTAGTTCCTCGCTAAGCTTTTGCATCTCACTCTGAGCCCCAGCAACGTCTTTTCTCAAACCCTGGATGACAATATATTTTGTTATGCATAAGATTTTAGTAGTATACTGGTTCTGTGCAATGGCATGACATAAGGACCAAATATGATGGTTTGTTGACAAAATACACAGGTCTGAAATATATAAATCTTTAAGGTACGCTTTTAAGTTTAAAAAAAATTATATAGATAATCAAGGAATGGTTTGATGTAACTGGTATGTAGTCCAGATTTGTGATTTATACAAAAACATGAAGTAGCAACATTTTACTAAATTAAGAATGAATAATGTCATTACTTGAATCTCCTGGGTACGGGTTTGAATGGCACTAGGTTTGTCAGGGATGGCACCATCATCACTGAGCTGTTTCTCAAAGCCTGAGACAGTGCTATCCATCTTCATAAGCTGTCTCTCCAAAACCATTGATGCATTTACCCTAGAGTTAAAAAGAATTTAGAATTAGAAGTTACAAATCTAGAAATATTTATTTAATATCATAAATAAATACAATTTTAATAGTACATACTTCTTTTTGTAAAGATCATTTAGAGCAACTAGACTGTCTTGTTTGTTTTTAGCATCATTGAGTTTTTGGGGTAGAGTGGAAGAGGTTGGTCCATTAGAATCCTTTGAAAGTAGAGGTGCCAGGTCCTTTTGAGCTGCGGCCCTCTGTTTTTCCAGCTGCTGGAGAGCTGTAGTTGTTCTCTGTTTAGAGAAGAAACTCAAATAATCAGAGCATTGTAAAACATGGGGCTTTTTATTCAATTCCAATTTTTCCAAAACCATTGCTTTAGAGGTTAAGGTTGTTGATAGCTAGTAATCAGCTTTATATTGGTTATGTTGCATCCAGTTATCAACAGTCCATAACCTGGTTGAATAGTTAATTCTGGAACTTTATCTTTTTTGACTTTATAAACCAAGATAGCTTCTCTAAGCAAGGAAGATTGTCTCTATCTAGATGTCTAAAGCATTTCTCACCTCTTGCTCGTCCAGACGTTTAGCAAGGTCTGTGACAGGGTCAGTGCGGTTCAGTGGAGCTCTTAGACTGTTCAGAGTGTCCATCTCAACTTGAGCTAGATCTTTATCCATTTGGTTTAGACGACTAGCCAGCTCTACAGCTTTGGAGCTGTCCTCAGCTCTTGGACCAGAAACTACAAGAAATATGACACTGATTTACTGATATGACACTGACACTGAGTATGTCACAAGGGCTTTGTAGTTGTTTCATGACCAACACATTCATGATCAACTTTTCTAACTGTGTTTTTACAAAATAACCAGAATTTATAGATAGGTGTTATGACCCCAACAAGAAAAACACACTTTTAATAGTCAATTGAACATTACGTGATTTGCGCATTATCTTGTCTGATAATGGGGCTGAATTTATTTTTAAACAAATTTAAATAAGGCTTCTCAATTTTATTTTATGTTTTACAAAATTGATCCACTATGATAAATAACCCAAGGTAATGCTAATACCGTGCGGATAGACCAGTTGTAAATATTCCGTTATTTCCTGTTTAAAATTAGTTTTCCATGTTTTTTCAAGTATGGAGGTGCTTGACATCCTGTGGTAAAATTATCTTACTCCATCTACACTTGTAGAACTAATCCTATCCGAATAGGGCTTTAGCTTAACTCTAGCCTGCCCCTACATAAATGCCATGTGTAAAAGCCCTTTCACCATAAACATGACACAAAAAAGGTAGTCACTGTCAAATGTGACCAGCTGACCTTCAAAGATTACAATGCAAAGATGGCTCGATCATAAAGGTTTGCACTTCCCAACATAAGGAGGATCAGACCGTTCCTAACTGAGCAAGCAACACAACTTCTGGTACAGGCCATGGTCTTTTCCAGCCTTTTTTATTGCAACATTCTTCTGGCCGGACTTCCTTCTAGTGCAATCAAATCTCTGCATGCATCCAGAAAGCCACAGCTCATCGGGTCTTCAACGAATCCAAAAGGGCCTACGTCATACCACTCTTTATCTCTCTGCGTTCTGGCTCCCACTTGCAACTCGCATCAAATTCTAAGCACTGACACTTGCTTACAGAACTAAAACAGGCTCAGTACACTCATACTTCCACTCGCTACTACAACTCTACACCTACCAGAAACCTTTGATTGATCAATGAGTGCCGACTCGTGGGACCATCACAGAGAGGGAAAAAATCACTCTCAAGAACATTTTGGTTCACCGTTCCTTGCTGGTGGAACGATCTCCCTGCCCTCATCCGGAATGCAGAATCCTTGTCAATATTTAAAAGATAGCTGAAAACTCATCTCTTCCGTGAGCACCTAACATGACACACATGCACATTCCACCTCAACCAAATTTATAACAATAAATAAACTTCCTCTTTGTCCCTCTATTCTCCAGGCTTATACTACTTGTATATGTAATGTTCGAAACTTTGTATTGTAATCACTCTTGTGTACTTTTGCACCTTCAGGATGAATTGCTTTCTGCACTCCTCAAATTGTAAGTCTCTTTGGATAAAAGCGTCTGCTAAATGAATAAATGTAAATGTAAACTGGAATCAAAAGGAAAAAAGTTATCACGGTCAAACAAATCACTTCTGTTATGCACAAGTGTGCCCTTTTTGTTCATATATAAAGTGTTTTTGTTTAATAAAGAGAGTTTTTGGTTTAACCCTCCGCACCAAGGTCATTACAGAAACACATTTGTGCCAAAACAATACAGAGTGCAAAGCAAATTACCTGGAGCCTGTGAAATAGGGACTTTTGATGAATTACTGTTCAGTGAAGTTCTCAAAGTAGCTCGCCTTTTCTTTAAATCTTCCAACTCTTTCCCAAGCCTTTTCATCAAAACAAAAATGATTAGTTATTCTTGGTCTCTGAAGGTTTTACTCATTCTTTTTTTGACATCAGCATAATTTAAGAGTTAACAACAAACATTTTACATTGTCTATGGTGTGTGAAAATTAGTTATAGTCTTACAGGTCAACTCTGTTGATGGCCTCAGGATCCGGTGGAGGAATCATGAAGCAAACTCCAGGAAATTGTTTGCTTGTCCCATCATTGGACTGAACCTCCCAGTTGTCATTGTCTGTGTTGGACTTCAAATTAAACAGGTCTCCTCTATTCAATGAAGCCTGAGATGAATAACAAGAAATATAATAAAAACATAGTAACCATAGCTTTTCATTCTAAATGTTATTAAGAGATTTGCAACACATTCATCAGAATATGTTTCTAGAGATTCTTACCTTGGGAGTTTTCCAGTCACACAGAGACTCAACAATGGTAGTTTTGCTTGGAGTAGTGTGGCGAAGTTTTAGTGGCGGGATGGTAGTGCTTCGCTTTCTCAGGTCAGTCAAAAGCTGCTCGTTGCGCTGTAGTGGTCTTTCCTCTGCCTGCAGACACACAGAATACAAGATATCGGCACATTCAGAACTGTATTATTGTTTATATACAGTGGCTGGAACTGGAAAGAAACTTGCAAATGATTTTAGTCCTGTCCGAATAATCATCTTATTGTAATTGCACCTATATTAATTTAAAACATAGTTTAAAATGTGATTTGACCTCAAGCTGCATCTGAATTTCAGTGTTGGTTTTGCCATTGAGTGATTTAGCATCAACAGTGGAGCTGAGCTTAGACAAAGACTCGGACAAGGTATCTGCATCCAGTTGGTACTGTTGGGAAAAACACAAACTTGTTTAGGCTTTACTAATGCACAAAATGTTTATAACAAAAATGCACTTAACACAAATGATTGTACCATCCATCTGTCCTACCTACCCTTTTGTACTCCTCTATATTCTCAAGATGTGTTTCCTGACAGATGCAAAGATTCAGAAACTTCTGCCATTCATTCCTCACAGTGTCTCTTTGGGCCTGGACAGACAAACAGCACATTAGAGCTCAGCTTTGCTTTTGTTAATGTTAATGTTGTATCATACTGAATGGATTATTTAATTACTGAACACATCATTTTATTTAAACAAGTAAAACTTATTAAACAAGTAAACTCTAATTTTCCCTAGCACAGACTGACAGAAGTGTAAAACACAAATGGCAAATTCCTGGAGGGCTACTCTCCTGTAGAGTTTCGCTCCAACACACCTGCCTTGGATGTTTCTAGCAGAGATTGTGTTGTTGGGAGATTTGAGGGTCCATTTCACTACCATTTGAGATAGTGTAATGGCTAAATAGGATCACATGTGCCTGGATAACCAATCTTTACTGTCATGCAATTCACGAGTTCACACTTACGAATGATTCAGGAGCAATAAATGGTAAGCATATTTGGCGTGCTGTCCGAGGAGAGGGCTCCGAGCTCGGTATTTAGCCCGAACCTGGAGCACTCCCCCCGTATCCTGATTTGATAGGAACAATTAAGTGTGAGGAGTTGGGGTGGTGGAGGGATGCCAAAAAATGTCAGAGCTGTAGGTGAGTCAAACATGTCTATATATACGTACTTCCTCTCCTGCTGATAGGATGAGGAGTAATTGCTGATGACGTGTTGATTGTGTTAATCATTTGAACGTGCTCCTCCCGAACTTTGTTAATAAAACATCATTTGTCAGTGACTTCTCTTACAAAAAACCCTTAACGCTTAACTCTAAAAATAGATCAATCCGAAACGAAGAGAGCAAATAGGCTGAAGATTAGTTGATGGACTGTCGATTCATTAAATGACTAGCAATTTTCCCACAAAAAAAAAAAGTTTATTCAATAATTTGTATGTCCAAATCAGACTGGCCCCGAGACGTGACAAAATCAACCAAAAACAATGGCCAATCAGAAGAACTTGTCTGCAAGCTTCCATTCACAAAGGAATGGATAGGTACATTATCAAAATCATAAATGTTACACAATTTTACCATGATTAAAAAAAACATACTGAGTGACTGAAGCAATCTTTTTTTTATCATAGAATACACTAGTTTGTTCACCTTGAGTTGACAGCTGAAGCATTGTTGTTTCCAGTAGGCTATGTCTAGAAGGTCACGAAAAATTATATTCAAACTCACATTAAATAAAGCAAATGAGATTATCATTGTCGTACTTTATATATTGTTTTAGCCACAGAATAGAAATAGAATCGTTGTGAATTGCTGTTGTGGCTGATTTGCCGGCAAAAAAAAAAATCACAGAACATTTTTTTAAATAATTTTTTTTAAATTATTTATAGCTTTTTTTATTAGGACTCATATAGGCTTATAAGGTAGTTTCAGAAATTGAATTGACTTTGTATTGTTGTTCAGTCTGTGCATTACGCTTGCATTAATTTAGTTTGGTGGATTTTTGTCCACATTTTGTTTAGATGTAATATGATTACTTCGGAACGTCGTTGTTGTATGGCCAGAAGGAATCATGCCATATCTAAGTGTTTTTGTGAACCTCCGGCACTGGTTACACTTTTTTTTTGCTAACCTTGAAGGCTTGGCTTCAAGTGGTTTGGATTTTAGCACTCCTAAAGTCCTATATTAGCTGGATCAAGTGTGTATGGTGACCTTTCAGAAGCTGAGTTTGACACCTCTGATGTAAAACAACAAATCTAAGAATATCAAATAGACAATACTGTTGCAGATGCCAGATGCCTAATGTAAACCAATAATAAAGCTGGGCATATTGTTTGTGTTTTCTGACCTGAAAAGCACTTGCAGCAGGATGTTTCAGCTCAATCAGTCGATCTCCACCATCTTGCAATTTGTTGACCTCACTTTCATGCGACAGCAGACTGTTATTCTTGAAGTTCTACAAACAGACAAGAGCTCACAGGTCTAATATAATGATTTGTTTAAGATGTGTTGCCACGTCTTATTAACTAACTGTAGAGTAAAACCACAAGTTGCTTAGTTGATGAGTCTTATTTTTTCTACATTGTTGTCCTAACTTTTGTCTTAAAAAAGTATATATATACATACATATATATATATATATATATATATATATATATATATATATATATATATACATATACATATATATATATATATACATATACATATATATATATATATATATATATATATATATATATATATATGTACAGTGTACATTTGTACAGTGGCTATAAAATGTCAACAAAATGTAATAAAAAAATAAAATAATACTTGGATGTTAAATGCCACATTATATTTTTTATGCTAATATGTATGGGGTAAAGCACTTAAACATGTTAAGGAATACATAAAGCAATGATGACACAAAATGTAAATTCTGAGACATAATTTGAATGGGTATATTTAGCATAAAACAAGACTGCTCATCACTCAAACACCATATCCAGCATTTGTCAGGTGTGAGGTAAAAGAAGATGAGGACGTCTCAGAGAACAGGAAAAAACACATAAACACTTATTAAACAAACTAGCACTTCTAGTGCAAAAACAGAAAATGAAAGTCACCAGGAACACACCAACAACACGTCTACAAATTTGTGTTGATGGACAAAGGCAGAGATACATGAGGAAATATATACACAAGGGATGATGGGGCACAGGTGACAAGACTACCGAGGTGACTCATTGATGCAACAGGTGAAGGGAATGACACTGGGAAAAACACATGTGGTAAAGGGAAGAGGGTGGAGACACGACAGAACTGTGACAGGATTAAGCATGATGGTGCAAACATTTGATTGACCCTGATTAAGTATTACTTAGGGGGTGTGCACGCTCCCCGGTGATTTTATTTTTATTTTCCAGGGTGGAAAAAACATCTGACATGATTTGTCTTGGATTAATAAATTGTAAAAATGTTTTACTGAAAAATACTACAGTATGGTTTTACCTGTTAATTTGTTAACTGTAAGATACCTTTCCATATACAATGAAAACTGTAAATGGTTCAACGTCATATTGTATGTCATTTTACCATAAAATACTATTAAAAGTATAGTTTTTGTAATTAAAAACTATGAATTGTTATATAAATTACAGTGAAAAGGGACATTCCCAGAAGCTCCTGTGTTAAACATCACATATGATTAAATTTTTTATATATAATTTTATTTCTTATTATTTATGTTATCAGTAATACAGTCATGGCCAAAATTGTTGGCACCCCTGAAAATTTTCCAGAAAATCAAGTATTGCTCAGAGAAAAGTATTCCATTAACATGTTTTGGTATACACATATTTATTCCCTTTGGTTGTATTAGAACAAAACAAAAAAATAGGAAAAAAAAGCTAATTTGACATGATACACAAAAATGGGCTGGACAAAATTATTGACACCCTTTCAAATTTGTGTATAAATAAGATTGCTACAAGCATGTGATCCTCCTTTAATCTCACCTGGGGCAAGTAACAGGTGTAGCAATATTAAAATCACACCTGAAAGTGGATAAAAAGGAAAGTTGACTTACTCTTTGCATTGTCTGTCTGTGTGTGCCACACTAAGCATGGACAACAGAAAGAGGAGAAGAGAACTGTCTGAGGACTTCAGAAACAAAATTGGGGGAAAATATCAACAATTTCAATGTTATAAGTCTATCGCCAGAGATCTAAATGTTCCTTTGTCCTCAGTGCGCAACATTATCAAGACTTAAAATTCTTAGATCTTAAAATTGCTGTTGGGAAAAGGCGATGTGAGAGATATGGAGAGATCTGAAGCAGTTTGCAAAGAAAGAGTGGTTCAAAATTCCAGGTGAGAGGTGTAAGAAGCTTATTGATTGTTTTAGGAAGCAAATGATTTCAGTTATTTTTTCCAAAGGGTGTGCAAACAAATATTAAGTTAAAGGTGTCAATAATTTTTTTCGCCCATTTTTTGTTTTTTGTTTTTCCTCCAATTTTCTTTGTTGTTGTTCCAATACACGCAAAGGGAACAAATGTGTATAGCAACAATGCAATAGTTTTCTGTGAGCAATACTTGATTTTCTGGAAAAATGTCAGGGATGCCAACAATTTTGGCCATGACTGTATATATTAGTGTGTTTTGTGTTACATTTTATGTTAATATTTGGTTAACGTTTATTAAATATTTTTGCTGTTATGTGTATTACCATGATGGTGTTTTGTGATTACAAGTGTCCAGCTTCGTTTTACTAGTATCGGCCATTTTTTAAGACCAGGCTGCTTATGATTAACTCTGATTTATCATGTGGCTTTCTAGTGTGCCACCTTTGTGGTGGTTATCAGTACATTTTAAGATAAAAGGCATATTTTTGTGGTTAAAGAGGTAATATATTAACATCACAATACTTAATGAAATATTACAATTAATGAAAGGCTTCTGAAAAACTGGAATCACTATTCAAGTTTTTTTTTTTTACAATGAACTTCTCACCATAGCTGTTACTTTTTGTACTGTAAATTTCACTGCATTATTTTTTACAGTGTGCGATTTTTTTTATAGTCATTTTAATGTCATGTATCATGTATAAGTCATGAAGATGTTTTATAGTTATGTATATGTTTTTAAAAAATTACATCGTGTTTTACAGAAATATTTTGTAATTTTCTCTAATATATCATATTTTATACATACAGATAGTGCATGTTTTTAAATGTGTGTTGTTGTTTTTGTCATGTGATTCACGTCAGAACTGGTTGGTTTGCTTCGTATCTTAAAGTCTATTGAAGAAAAAAGGTGTCTTTTGCTTTCTGCCATTATGCTACGTTTGTTTTGAATAGTTTTTTTCTAGCCCCCCTGACCTTTGAGATGTACACCAAACCCCCTATTTGAGAAATGTTGTTTTACAAGAATAACTGTCCTTCAGTTCAATCCATTGTACCAGTCATGCAACCAATTAAATTCCTAGATTACCTCATACTGCCTGCGAACGTCAGCATGGTCAACCATCTGATCACTCCAGTCCTGTTTAAGGATCTTGTTCTGCTCTTCCCTCATGTACACCACCTCTTTCTCGCAGTCTTGCATGTAGTCATACAGGCTGTTGAGATAGTGACGTCTCCATTTTGAGTTATCCTGAAACATTAAAAACACTAAATGAGAATTTTTCCATACTCTCTCTTGCACCAACAGTATCTCTCACAATTTTAAAGTAACATGGCAATTTAAAACATAATCCATTAACTTGATATCAGTCATAATCTGAATGATTTCTTACCAGTAGGTTAGCATATTGCTTCTTAATGGCAGCATATTCCTCCTGGAAAAAAATGAGGGTGTTTTGTGATTAAAGGGTTGGTTTATCAAAAAAATAAAAATTCTGTCATCAATTACTTGCCCTAATGTTCCAAACCCATTATTTATGAAACACAAATTAGATTTATATCCATCTCTTTGAAAGTCCCCAAATCCAAAATGTTGATGCTTCAGAATGTGCACTGATGAATGTTAAAACATAAATAAAAGAATTAAATAAATCTGTTCATCATTTGAAGAGGACAGAAATCTCATAAATTGCAGGCTTCAAATCTTCATTTAAATTTTGATTATGAACAAACAATGGCATTGGAACAACATGAGGGTGAGTACTTGATTATATAATTTTTTTATATATTCTTTTTCAGGAATATTCCTTCCCAGAGCAAAGGCTGAGGTAATGAGTTATGTATGTCTTGGTTACAAAAAATTGCCCAGTTGATGAAAAAGGTTTCTTTCTTAGCTCACCTGAGAGCTGGTTGATCCAGGGCTTAGCTGGTTGTTGTAAGACTCAATCTCCTTATGAAGAATATTATGAGCTGCTATCTGCTTCTTCAGGTCAGCCAGAGTGGGGCCATACTCCTCTTTGCTTGCATCTTTCTGTAATATTCCGTATTCAGAAATACTATTTAATCAACTTATTTAACCTGAAATGTCCAGTGTTTGAAATGTAACTGATTTGTATATATCTTACAGTATCTTAATTAGTGTTGGGGAAAGTTACTCTGAAAAGTAATTCATTACAATATTGAGTTACGTCTTTAAAAAGTAACTAATTACATTACTTAGTTACTTTTTAAGAAAAGTAATGCGCTACTTTACTTTTGCATTACTGTTTCTCACTTGGACTGGGTTTGTTTGTTTGATTGTTTTTTAATAAATGTAAATGTAGTAATTCTCAGACAGGAGAGCTTGGGAAAAACAAAGTAACTTGCGTTGCTTATTGGAAAAAGTAACCACAATACTGTATTTTGTTGTAAATTGTTGTAAAGTATACGCTACTTTACTAGTTACTTGGAAAAAGTGATATTTATAAGTATAAAAGTAAATTATTAGTTTGTTCTTAGATTAGTTTCTCACTCTGTTTGTTTGCATATTCATGTGGTTTCTGACCTGTTTTTGGTTAAGCACCATAGCCCAGTTAATTCTTGGCTGTAGTTCCACCTCATTCAATGGCTCATACAGCTCTCGGTAAAGAGAGCAGTCTTTCAGCCAACGCTCATGAAGGCGGCTAACACTAATTAGTGGAAAAAGTAGAAATTAATATTGATGTAGCAGTCAACACAAATACTATTAGTTTTTGATATAACTATAGAAATAGTTACTGGACAAACTTAGTTTCGACCTGACAGAACAACAGACTGAATCACAAACAGTGTGTTTCCTAAGGGAAGCAAAAACTGAATAGAATGTCAATGTGTAACTTGAGTGCAATGTGAGTCGCTTTGGATAAAAGCATCTGCCAAATGCGTAAATGTAAATGTGTGAAGGATGATATTGGTGTCACTCACTCATTCTCTATTTCTCCTGCCTGAGGGTGTTTCATTTTCTTGGCTTTGTCCATATCTAGGAATAGATCTTTCAGGAGCCCCTCTGCCTGGCCTAAGAGATCTGCTGTTTCCTTCTGATGTTGTAATTTCTTATTATTTTTCTCATTGTCAGCATCCTGAGCAAATAGAAGGGGGTAAAAAACGTTTATGCTTGTCATTTATAACTACTAACATATACATGTGCATAATGAAACAGAAAATGTTTTCTTACAATGAGTAGCAGCTCTTCTGCACGCAGTACATCTTTCTCAACAGTGTCTGCATTCTTCTGCATACGTGCAATCAGCAAGGCCAAGCTACTCACCTGAGATCTGTCAGATCAAAATTAAAAGTTATGATTCTTTATGCTTTATTGGATGGTCAGTGTGTAAAAGACACTCCAATGCAAAATGAAGAATATGTGTAGTGTAAGTGTAATCACACTTATCAGTAAGATTTACTGTAAATGAAGCCTGTTCATCAGCAAAATTGTTTCAGGCACATGACATGAAAGCATTTGATAAAAAAATAATAATAATAATTTGGAAACTTCACTTGATCAGAATTAGAACCAAGATTTTCAACCAAGGATGTGCCTCTAAAGAATGCATATAGTACATATTACATTTTAAACACATTTATAGCTATGAACCAATTTCTAAATAATGATCTGTTAAGCAGTATATAATGTAAAGATGTAAAACAGGGGTTTAAAACTCTAAACAGAGATGAGCTTCAACCCTAAATAAACAAACCTGATCCTACAGGCTTATTTGAAAACTACAAGTTTGTATTTTGAGCAGGGTTGGAACTAAACTTTACTGGGCTGTGGCTCTCCCAAGAGCCAAGTTTTGCGCCCCTAATGTTAAACAATCCTAATGAACGTTAATTATAAAGGATTACTGATTAAAATTAAGGTTTTTATACTAAGAATCACTGAAGGGGTTGATAATCTTTCTCTGTCATCTCTGTCTTGAAATCCCCTTAATTAGAACTTAGAATTAAGTGTCACAGAGAAATATGCACTTCTTTTTATGTAATCATTTTGCCACCTTCAGTGTATTTTTCCCTCCCTGAATACATACAAAAACGACAAGTTGAAGAGCTCACAGGATATACGCAAATTTTAAAAACCATGTTCCTATTAATGGATTGCAGGCAAAATCGTCATTGGTCATCCCAGTTTATTTAATCATGAAGCTGATTTTATTAGTTGGTGGATATTGCTTATATTCAGTCATTTAAGTTGCTTTGTTCCATTTTCGTCAGAAAAAAAACATTGTTCTTTGATCAATAACACATTTACAATAATGTGTTTGCTCTCTGTAACACTCACTCTGTGCTGTTATTGTTATGAGAAGCTGAAGACATTCAGAGAATATATAATTATATCTCTTCCCTGTCGTGCTATGCTAGTCCAGAGAATCATTGGGTCTTAGACTTCTTAGAAATCTTAGACTGCAAACAATCTTACATCTCTTCACACACCTGTTCTCTCAACATCTCTTCACCTGCTGATATAGCTACCCTTTTTGGACAAGTTTCTAAGACAGAGACCTTGGAGATCAAAATATGTGTGGTTAAAACGGGTTTTCCTTTTAAACTTACAGATTTCAATTGATTATGTGAATGCTTTCAAACCAACACACAGGACAACCATTCCCTCATTCTGTAGCAGATCCTAAAGGGTTTTTAAGTCAGTGACTTTGGGAAAGGAAACTCATTAAACAAAAGGAAAATCATTGAAGAACAGCAAGAGAAGATCCCTGCTGACAGTGATTGATGCTCTTAATTGAGTCCTGAAGAATTTGTTCCATCTCAGCTTACACCTAATTCCATAAATTCCAAAACACATGGTGCGTACTGTAGTTATATATTTTACTTTACAGATTCCTTCTCTGGTATTTTATCATGTACATCAGTCTCTCCCAAACCTGTTCATGGAGGAACCCCTGCCCTCCCTTTAACTCTTCCTAGCTTATTAGTGAAGATTCCAAGACCCGAAATGTTTGAGTCAGATAAGGGGACATCAAAAATCTGTACTGTTGGGGTAGGCCCAGAACAGGGGTGGGGAAACAATGATTTACATAACAATCTGTATAAAAATTAAAAGCAATATTTCTTAAAGTTTCTAGTTTTTGTTCTGATCTCATTCTTATTCCACCTAAAATACACCACAATCCCTACCACTTCAACATCTGCAAAAACCAAAGAGTTTAAAATGTGTTTCTTTTTACCTTTTAATACAAATTGTGTTTGTATTTGAAATGTTGTGTTTGTATTACCCTGATGAAACAATGGGCCAACACCCAGCAGCCTAGTGGAGGAACAAGAACGTCAGCCCTTACAGGAACTGAGCTTTTGGAGCAAGGACACTCCTTTCACTGTTTCCATCTTTTTTTCAGATTTACTTTTATTCGATGATCCTGATTGTTCAATATTTACACATAACTGAGTTACCTCATGCAAACATCTGCATTTTGCTGTTCAGCTGTCTCTTTACTTCACATGCAGTAATCAGGTTTGACTTGTGTGTTCAGATTGGAGAACAAAATTTTTGAGAACTAAGAAAATGCTTGTGGACAGCCAGTTCATCTGTCCTGAAGCCAGTGTAGTTAACTCAAATGATGACGATAGTTAGTGAGAAAAAGGATGGCTACCATTCTGTCATACAGTATGTAGGTGTAATTTTTCATTACATTGCCTGGTACATCTATAATGTCCCTTTTTAATGACAGCTTCATACAGAAGGTAATAGTGTATTATACACACAATTTTCTTGAAAACTGGTGCAAAAACTGATAAAAAAAATTACATCATGATCATACATAGACAAGGAAATGTTTCTATTTACCTGAGCAAACAGGAGAATACACTGGAATTCAAATTCTATTTCTAACACTATCATTAAATTAATAATGTTCTATATGTTCTATAATTAATAATGTTCTATGTCCACTATATTCTCATGCAAACTTTTACATTCAACCATAAATCAAATCAGTGGTTTATGGTTGAATGTAAAGTTTGCATGAGAATATAGTGGCCATGTATTTTGTTGATGTTGTATTTCATAGAAATCTGTAAACACATTACTTTTTTTTGCACAGTTTTGCGCAGTTTTTTACTGGACTTAATTAAATATTTTCACCGCTTTTCTATTTAATATCTCTATTGTTCTTCACCTTTGAAAAATTCTAAGTATTGTTTCTAGCGTAGTGTATTTTCAACAAACCGTAATCATTCCAACTTATGGAATGTTTACAAAGCAGAGGTTATATTATTACCAAAACAGTCGCCATTAGGGCCCACGGAACTAGGCATCCTTTGTGCAAGGTTTCCATTTTCTCCTTTTAGTAACCCTATACAAACTTATGATCTGTGGATGATCTTGGTAATTTTCAGTCATGATTTGGGGATGATCTTGGTGATTTTCAGTAATTGGGATGGAGGAGTACAATTTAATATTAGAATAACATTTTATTGACCAAGAAACCAAATATATTTATATTTTGGTTGTAGACTCCAGAAAATAACTCCACCAGAGAATACTTGATTGTTAAGGTGAAACATGACATGATATTTCAGATCAAACGTTCTCAGGAATTAAGAGTTAAACCCCTGTACAACTTCACTTTCTAGACTCTTGTTAACCAAGTCTAAAACTTGAATCTAAAACTGATCTCAGACCTGCCTGTAAAAAAAACAACAGAACCAAGAGTATAAAATATCCAACAACACTCACTTGCTTGTCTTGGAATCATCTTTCACCGTCTCTTTCTTTTTGAACATCGTCCAAGTTTTAGTGAGGTGAGGTTCACCTTCTCTGCTGCTGGTGTGTGTTTGTGAATCTGTCACACTTCCGTTTTTTTCCGTTACCCCCGAAAAGTTCTCTGAACACACTTTCTGTCTCTCTAGAACTGTCACAGAGTGGTGAACTAAAGCTGTTCTTCTGTCTTCACTCTGCCCTGAGAAACTAGGCGACACCCAAACCACCTCCTTTTGCAGGACCGGGCAGACCAGTTTCACCTCACCTTCCCATTTTTCACCCACACACAAATCTCTGTCATTCAGATCACCTTTTTTTTTCCTTAAAAAAAAATAATTCTACCCCCAGCTGATAGAAATTAAATGTGTGTATATACAGTAAAATAGAAAATAAGTCATGACATTAACTAAATTGGCTGTGGCTATTCAATCTAATCGCTGATTTCTGGTGAATTATTTTTTGGTGTATTAAAATGTACCCAATTTTGTTAGACAAGTTTTACTTTTAAAGAAATCCTTTCATTAACAGTAACCAATAGTTCATTTAAACCATTCCCAGAACAGTGTTCTTTTAATGACACTGCTTGTTAAATGTGTATAATCTGTGAATGCTAGATGGTGTGGAATGCTGTTGGGTCACTCTCTCAGTAGGGCTGTGGTAGTTAGCCAACATTTCTAACATGTACTGTCACATGGTATTGTAGGGTGTGACAGAGAATCAGGCCCAATGTCTTGCCCTGCAGTCACTCCCTCTTTCTCTCTACTATCTTTGCCCAGTTAGTTTAATATTTTTTTCCATTTCCCCATTGATCAGGTACAAACTAGCTATTTAATTTTAATGTACAACTTTTCCCTTTAATGTCAACAGTTCTTGTTGTGGGTTGTAACTCTAATAAAAACATGGAGGTCAAAACATTGGTTATAATTTTGTAAATACTTTCAATGACGATCAAATTTACATCCCACCACTCCTTTCTCAAACTTCAGCCTACTTGATTTGTAGAAGTTTAATCAAAGCAGAGGGGAAAAATTAAATGAATATACGGTTATATTTTATTCTAAAACATAAAACTAGTTGGAATACAAAACTAGAATAACAAATACATTAAAACACATTTTTCACAATCATTATGAGCCCAAGGGTTTAAAACCCTTGTCTGATTAGTCATGCAATAGAACAATTAGGTGGAAACTGAGTTAATTTTATCAAGCTAAAAAATTATTTTATCATTTATCTCACCCCACACCTGTCTCCCTTATTTATTTTGCAGTTCACTTAGTCATATTCAACAAAATTATAAGAACATTTTTGAAGTAAATCAAAAGAAATTTCAGATCAAAAATCAATGTCACTCTGCTTTAATTGACCTATGAACTAGTCAGTTCTTCCCTTTCTCTAGAAAGCCAGAAATAAAAATATAAACTATTAAAGGATTTCTATATCTATCCATACATCCATCTATAAAAAAAAACGATAAAAATATGTTAAACTATCAGAGGATTCTTTTATATTGCTCTAAATACTGACAACAATGACACTGCATCAAAATCATAAGCGATGTTCCAAACTGCTTAATTTTATATATATATAAAAACAAAACAGATAAGGAGTGGCTGGGATTGAATGAAGATAATTCACATTGGGGTGTGGTGCCTCTACATATATACCAACACATCTTATTTTGGACCTTTATTTAGACACCCGTCTTCTTCATATAAAAGAAACCAAACAAGTGTTGATAAGGGACTTCATTAATGGGTTGATAATGGGTTAATCTTGCTGATAGTAAAATGTCTTGCATGCGATTTAGTCTTGGTGGAAACAAATTGAACAAAATTAAGGACTTGCAGATTTCAATGGAATTTTGAATATTTGGAATTTTAAAACTTTATAATTTTTCTTATATGCACTTTAATGCCCAACAATCTTAACAGTTTAATCCATTACCAAATACAATAAAATACATGCTGCATCCTAATAGGAGTATGTCAGGCTTTTAACCTCATAGCTTGGTTTAAACTTCCCCCATGTGAGATTCCTCAAGTCTAAAATGCACGCTTCCTGGAATGATGTGCATGTGCTCAGGAATGTGAAGAGCAACAATTGACAACAGAAAGCTGTCAAGAGCTGTGAAAGATCTACTCGAGACTTCTTAAACCTATAGGTAGAAATTGACTAAAGTCTGGAGTAGACAAACATGGACTAGAGGGGTTTGATGCTTTGGTATGTTTACAGACTTTATCTGCATGTATAGAAACACATGAAGGCAGGACCTCCAATATTTGACCCCGTTCAAAAACATGGTGCATGCAGTGATGGCAAGAAAAGTTTATTTTTAAATCAGGAGACTTCAAAAAAAAAAAAAGTCATTTTCATAATCTCTCATATCCAATTCATTTTAACTGTCTGACGTTATAATGGCATGATCTCTGTTGAAGACTACATTAGATCTCACCAACATCCCCCCCCACCCTAAACAGATGAAACAAGGGAGAGCAAAAGAAAAAAAAATTCCTTAAAGCATTTTCTTTCTCTCAATAGCTTTGTTTTAAGATGATAATTTAAAACAAGTTATGAGTTAACTGCAAATTGTACATTAAGGTATTTTCGAGATGGTGTTCTATTTGCAGAGATCAATCGCAGACGACTACACACACACCTACCTATCTATATCTATATCTATATCGAGAGAGAGAGAGAGAGAGAGAGAGAGAGAGAGAGAGAGAGAGAGAGAGAGAGAGAGAGAGAGAGAGAGAGAGAGAGAGAGAGAGATGTGTGTGTGTATGTGCGTATATGTATATATAGTATTTGTCTTGAGTGAATTAAGCCCACTTTTTTATAATGTGCTAGGCAGACTGATTTAAAAAATAAAAATTACAATAAAGATAGACCAAACAAACACTTAATTAAAAAGAGTGTAGTGACACCAAGCAATACCGCTGACACTTGGCAGAATTTATCTTGCAAGACAAAAACATTGCTCTCAATAATCATCTCCAATTCAGTCAATATGAATTTACTACCAAACAGGCTAAACTTACACCTCTTAAATCTATAAAAGGCATGTTTTGGGGGAAATGGTTTGACAGAATAAGGATCCATAACTCTTGGTCTTGAAGGGGTACTCAGATTACTACAAATACAGCCAATCAGACACCCCCTCTCCCCCCCAAAAAAACATTTAACTTCCAAAGCCAAAAAAGCCTCTGAAGTAGCCAGTAATACCACCCTTGCCCTTCTGCTCAACCTTGTCATCAAGAGTTGGAAAAGCCACATGGTTGAGAGCCAGGTCAAAGAAGAGAGGCTTGCATGGAATTGGCTGGAAGTCAGGAGGGAACTGCACCAGATTGGGCTGCTTGCTCAGGAGGGTGGGGTCTAGCCGGAAATTATCCAATCGGTCGGACAGAGGCTGTAGATAAACCAGAAACACAGCTCTTGAATTCAAAGACAACAAAGAATGTGCTTGTAGAACTTAAATATACAAACACCCTGACAGACAAGGTCACTATGAACAAGAAAGAATTGTGTAAAGATTCCTTAAATATAGATTTGAAGAAGTTATCCATTATCCCATTTCATCAATTAACAATTCCTTTAAAACAAGCCCAGCTCTACTGCAGGACGCCATGAACTTAACACACACACAACATTCCACTTCTCTTTTCCATTCAACACTTTTGTGCATGAGTATGTGGAGAGCAGAACCAAGTCAGCATGCCTGGTCTAAAACTCTAAACTAGACATGAACTTGAACTTGTGAATAATTAGAAAATATTTTTAAAAGGTTAATATAACATTATCTTTGAATATTTTAATGAACCTAGGGCAAACTACTAATGCCCAACATAAAAGATAAACTACATATCTATAAACTATTTATAAATATTCAAAGTCTTACCGTGGTATCTTTATTCTGTAGCTGTGGGGGCACATCAGCAACATCATCTGTATCTAAAACACAAAATGGCATATGTTATGAAGGCTTCATTAGCTTCAATTGACTATGGCAAGTGTTTGACTCAGTGGACGAGGGCAGATCAATACAGTGACTTTCTGGCTCATTAAGAATTGACTGGTCGCTTGTGGAATGGAAACAGCTGCGGTCATATCTACCTACCTAAGATGGCTGCTGCTTGAAGGGAGTACTTCTCAGCATTGACCTCAGCAATAAGCTCCTGGACATCAGGGAGATCCTGAGAAGGAATGGAACAGCATTACAGCTAAACTGAGCGCAAAAAAGTTGGAGAGTTATGTAGGAGCACATTGAATTATCTATTTGAATCTATTTGACCTAGCACAGCTACGAAGCTGAAAGCAAAGATTTGCCTTAACCCTTTCCCCACGCAAGTTTAAAATATTATCTCTAACAATTGCGATGGACGGCACCATGTTTGTTTGCACCACAGTTCAGAAAATCAGATCTGTCTGATTTACAACATGTAAATTCAGTAACTTCTCCTGAAATACATGATAGTAAGTGGCCAGTGAAGTGGGAGAAGAATAGAAAGAACATTATAGTTACCTATGCAATGTATATCTGATATGAATAAAACACATTGTGAACTTATAATTGAACGTATTGATATTTCAGCTTTTATAGTTATCAGTGAGTATTTAAAGCTATAAATGTTTTGTCAGTACTTATGGGTATTTAAATGTCTAAAACCGAAAAATAAACCTTATATGGTTGAAAACATGGAATAGTTGTGACATATGACAAGCTCTGAGCACGTCCATCTCTACCAGTGGCGTAGCCACGGGGGGGCCTGGGCCCCCTCATTTACATGTGCGGCCCCCTCAGATTTTCAATTGTTTAAAAACACGACTGTGGAAACTAAAGTGAAAACACATATCGCCCGCCACACAAGACGATCGCAACGCATCACCAAAGTCAAGAATAGTCAATGCGCTGCGTGTCACACCACAACCAGTCTTGGCTGAGAGGTTAAGGCGATGGACTAGAAATCAATTGGGGTTTCCCCGCGCAGGTTTGAATCCTGGCGACTACGTTATGCTCAGGCCCCCTCATTTTAAGCTGGGCCCCCTCAAAAATAAAATTCTGGCTACGCCCCTGATGTCTACATTTACATTTATGCATTTGCAGGGTTTGGTAGGTTACTTTTAAAATGTATTTCACAACAGATTACAAAATACATGCTTAACTTGAGTAATGTAACGAAATACGTTACAAATTACTTTTTATAGTAATTAGTAAGTACAGTGATACCTCGGTTTACGAGCGACTTGGTATACGAGCAAATCGGTGTACGAGCATGGGGGGGGTCGAATCGGTGTACGAGCATTGTATCGGTGTACGAGAAAAATTTTACCCACACCCACGCGCAGTTTTGTGTGGAAGCTCAGTATGGTCTGCGCATTTTTACAGGAAATATCCTAATGACAGCCTCTCATAACAGTCAGACGTTCCAAACCCTTTATCACCCCTTAACTCACTCATTCTCTCAGTGTTGCTTGGTTTGGCTGCATCATTCACCACAGTGCATACTTTTATAAGTGATTTTCAGCAGTTTTACCTCCTGTTGTAACATTAATTGTGATCGCTATTGTTCACATAGTGAAATATACACGTACAGTACCTCTAAGCAGTAACTGTCACAGTTCATGAATTCATTGTCTAGTTCTGCCTGTGTGTGTGTCTGTGAGAGAGAGAGAGAGAGAGACACACCTCGTTCTCATATCATCTGCCTCTTTAGTTCACTTCTCTACACTCTTCTCTTGTCCAGTCCAGTCCGTTCATTCGTTTGTTCGTGGCCGCAGCTCCCATGTGTGATACACCTCTGGATTATCACTTTGTTTGTTTTCTACACCATTATAATAAATTCACTCATTTGCACTTGAATCCTTGCTTTGCCCGCTCCCCCTTCTCCCTCCTCTCTCTCCTCCAAGCAGGCTGCTCAAACCGGAAGTGCATTACAGTAAATTGTCAAGTATTTTTATAGTTTAATCGCCAATCATTAATTAGTATTTATATGAGATCTTAATGGTTATAATTTTGACTGTAATTAATAGGGTAAAACCAAAAAAATATTTAAAATGGGCATTTATGGTCATGTGGAACGAATTAATTGATTTTTAGTGCATTCTTATAGGGAAACTTGTTTTGGTGTACGAGCATTTTGGTTTACGAGCTCGCTCTTGGAACGAATTAAACTCGTAAACCGAGGTATTACTGTACGTCCTTTTTCTTGTTTATAAGTAAAATTGTCTTTGAATTTCCATGAAAGAAATGCATTATGCGCCGTTTTCCCGTCCATTTTTTATGCGATTGCAGGTCTACACTCTCTAACTGAATAGGCTGCACGCGCTTTTTATTTTTAAAGAGACAGAGTCGGAGAATAATCAGACAGCTTACGTTAATATTAATAAATTACACTAAAATTCAAAGTAATCTCTTTGGTAATCTAAAATACTTTTTGAATGTAACTGTAATCTGATTACCATCAATTTAAAATGTAACTGTAACGAAATACAGTTACTCAAATTTTTTATTTTAAATACGTAACGTCGTTACATGTATTTCGTTACTCCCCAACCCTGTGCATTTGGCAGATGCTTTTATCCAAAGCGACTTACATAGCATTCAAGGAACACATTGACATTGTAATCAGTTCTTGCTTTCCCTGGGAATTGAACCCATAACCATGGCGCTGTAAACACCAATGTTCTACTGGTTGAGCTACAGGAAAGCTCCAGATCTAGAGCTCAAGTCTCTAGATCAGTGCCAGATGACGTGCGAATATACATTTGAATTTAGCAGTTGATCACGTGACGCACGAACGTTCTAATCACTCTAGTGTGATCCAGGGCCCAGCCAAGACTGATTACACGTGTGATCGTACGTGCGAAAGGGTTATTCAGAGTAAACATAAGCAAAAAACTACACACAACAGCTTATTGGCATACATGCAGTGAAAAATGGCAAGTCATCTAACACTAACATAATTGGAAAGTATTTTTTCATATAAATGTAGATGACAAGATTAAAAAAAAAAAAATCTTGCGCATTACAAATGATCGCGGAATCTCATTTTATAAAATCTTTAGTGCAGCCACCATTCAGATAAATATTTTATACACTAAAACACTTTAACATTAACTAAAGGTTCATTCGTGTCAAGAACACTACTGTATTAGTGCCATTATTGTGCCATCACAATTTTTATAAGGGAAGTAATGGGTGTTGTTTGGTACCTTAAAGCTGTTATTGAGGCTCTTGGCTTTGGACTGGACTTCTCTGGTATATTTCAGAACTCTTTCATACAGAACCAGAGCTTCACTCCATTTCTTCACCAGAACATAGGACTGAGCAATATAGAAACACCTGTCCAGAGTGCAAAGATAAGCATTTTAAAATTATTCAAACAGAACATAGACATAGAACACCTTAAAACCAGAAACTGGGTCTAAAACATTCTAAACATCCCATCTCCACCTGAAATTAGTGATCGTAAAACTAAAATAGAATCTTAACAGGTGGAAACAGGTCCACACATGTCAGCAGTCTTATAGAGATAAATCAAATGGAGGAGGCAAGAAACTTGCCTGTAAGCCTTGTAGACCAGAGTCTTGAGTGCCACTTCTTTCTGGAAGGTGTGATCTTCCTCTAGACCCTGCAGTGATGACAGCTCAGCAAGACTCTGGAAAAAAAATGGTATAAAAATAAATTAAATAATGAAAAGAGGCATAACAGCGTATTGTTCAACTGTAATGCTTAATACTTAAGCTACTTCTCTTGCTCCTTTGCCTTTATGCACAACTCCAGTTCAAGAATATCAGTCAGTTTTAAGAAAAGGAAGAACATGCTTTCCATTTGAATGCAGTCATTTGTAAGGGTGTAACGATAGATTTTAAAACTGCTCTAAAAATAGAACAATATTTAATAGCTCATACGCATATAACGCACATACAACGCTGTGCCACAACATATGAGAGACAAATGTGACATTATACATTGTGAATGTAAAAAAATCAAATAAATCAAAAGGTCTTTAAAGCCTACAAAAAGCTAAAGACATTGACAATAGAATAAAAAGGACTATTGTTATAACCATTTGATTTTGTAAATTACTATTCTATTACTATACAAGTAATCAAATAATAATAATAATCAAATAAAAATATCCCCAAAGATAAAGGACATTACAACACAGAATTTATTACCTTTTTTAATATGAGATCTAGAATTTATTCAGTCAAGCAAAACATACTTCCAATATAACTTTCTACACTGTAGCCTTTATCTATAACCTTGGCCAAAAACATTTTTTTTTGAACAAATTGATTTAAATATTAAAAGGCCAATAATGAAATTTAGTAAAGAAAACCCTTCCATGTCTACAATGCAAGATTGTAAGATACAGTAATACCTCGGTTTACGAGTTTAATTCGTTCCAAGAGCGAGCTCGTAAACCAAAATGCCCGTACACCAAAACAATTTCCCCCATAAGAACGCACTAAAAAATCACTTGATTCGTTCCACACGACCATAAATGCCCATTTTAAATATTTTTGGGGTTTTAACCTATTACATTTAAAATTATAACCATTAAGATCTCATATAAATACTAATTAAGTATTTTTAGAGTTTAACTGTCATTATTAACTATTTACTGTAACATGCACTTTACCTCTTCACTGCTGGCATGATCGAGAGGAGAGGAGAGGGGAGGGGGGGCGGGGTTACTGCTTATATATTTCACTACATTGTAGCGTTGCTTCTTTTAATAACCAGACAGGTTCCTTCTCATTCAGAGATTTTAAGAATAGCGATCACAATTAATGCAACAACACGAGGTAAAACCGCTGTAAATCACTTATGTATATAATCTGTACAGAGTTATAACTGTTATAGTATGCTGTTCTCTAAAAGCGTTTGGCCCTTTAAGAACGTCATCGAGTGCGTTGGACTGTGAACACACGTGAGTCTCATTAGTATGCAATGTGTGGTGTTGGTAACATACTCCATTAATAAAGTTTCATCATATTCACATGCAATCATATTCACAACAACTTATAAAATAATGCACTGTGGCGAATGATGCACCCAAACTGAGAGACACTGAGAGAATGAACGAGTTAAGGGGTGATGAAAGGATCTTTTCGACGCAAAACTGCGCATGGGTGAGGGAAAAAATTTCTCGTATACCGAGACAATGCTCGGACACCGATTCAACCCTCCGTGCTCGTACACAGATTTTCTCGTATACCAAGTCGCTTTTTTTTTTTTTAAATAATGGTGTTATTAGAGTATAAAGGATTTTGTCAAAGTATTGAACTGGAGTGCATAGGGCAATAAAGGACAATTAGATTGTCCTTTATTAGATTTACAATCTTTGAAAGGTACAACTTAGAATCTATGGAATTCATCAGATATCTTCAATTTCAACATTTCTATCATTTCATAGAAAATTTATATTTAAAAAAAGGGTCTGAATAAGATCCAGATAAGATTACTTTAAAATAAATCACCTCAGAATTTAATGCTCGATCAATGGATTACATAAAGCACTGAAAAGATTTACAGATTTATTTTTTTGAGGAGGCAGAAGGAAAGCAGATTGGTAATAACTGAGGGTTGGGAAGGAAAAAAAAGTTAAAGTAAACTATAATGTGCAACTTACCACCAACTTACCACATTTAAAATAAATTAAACTGTCAAGAGACGCGTGTTTCTCAAGAGGCCAATCACTTCTACATATGTTGGGATTGCAGAAACAGCAGATATTTTCGGAAGGATACATATAAATAAATTTTGTTATTGTTTTTAAAAGTATTTTCAAAATGGAGTGAATTTGTTCCACCAGTTTTATTTAATCATATAATGTGAACCTGTCATTCTGCAGTACCCAGTGTTGTGTGCATCAAGTCTTGGAGTGTAAATGCAAAATATAGACATGTCAACTTGTTTATTTTGTTAGTAACTGTCCAAATTAGGAACTTAGAGACTACATATAAAAATATTTCATATTTTAAAAACATAAAACAGTTCTAAGAACAGTTTTATGATCTGTCCTAAAAGTGATTGTTTTTTTATTTCATTAATAAATATGCCACCAAATATGCTCTTCTGTAACCACTCGTGTTCTGATTTGTGTTCTTGTGTTCTGACTTATGTCCCCTCTTATTTCTTCGAGTGTGGCGCACGAGTACTATTAAATAAACCCATGTTATGCGGCTTATGAGGGAGCAGGAAAAGAAGCAAATGAAAGCCATTAATGCAGATTCAGCTGTAATTCAGGTGCTTTGACACATCACAGTAGTTTGAATCATAACCCAGAAAGGTAAAATGTCAGATGAGTGGGTGGTGAGTTGGCGCCCCTTCGCTGTATTCCAGGATACAGAGGAGCTTGTACACTACACAAAGCTATGTAGTCATTTGTAACATTTGTTTTTGAATGCATTTCTTTCATTACCAACAGTTCAGTAGTTCTGCATTTTTCCTTTTGATAACATACTTTAAAAGATTTTTTGTAACAATTTTACTCTGTTCATCCAATATACAGAGATGGATTGTCCTTGAATGTTAGATACAGTAAAAAAGAAGAAGAAGTGTTTGGTCACACTAAAATTTAAGGTATTCTTGTAACAGTGAATAAAGAACTACTGAGTAATATTAACAACAACATTTAGTGTCAATATTAGGGTTTGATTTTGAGGTAGTTGAACACAATTATGTATAACACTTTAGTAAATACTTGCAACAAGTACTCTGTATTATAAAGGGTTACCAAATGTTTACATGTATAAAGAATCTGTGATTTCTGAACCTGCAGGATGATGTCATAGAGTCTTATCAGATCCTGTGGTCGTGGTCCTCTCTTGTTCTCATCAGTCTGTGGCTCCTTCAGTTTAGCTTGTAGAGCATGAGCCATGCTCTCATTCCTCTTCACCACCGTCCACAGCTTGATGCATGTCAAATAGCTGCAAGCAGATATGAATAAATACACTTACATGACTGTCAAGCATTATAGCAGTGTGTTTAAAAAAAAATTCTGTCATATTAACCTGTGCAGCCTTCTTACTAACCTGTGCAGATATTGCAGATTTGACACTTTGCCACTCTCGGCACCTTCTGTTGCTCTTTCTCTCTGCTTCTGTTGAGGCAAACAAAACCACTTGAAAGGCGGACAACCACTTTCCCAAGACGCATCACAAGAAACTGTTCTCGAGACGCACCTGATCAGCAAAAACGTCACCCTCACAATTAAATTACAAAAGGACCTTCAAGAGATGCACCACACTGGGCAGCTAACACCTCACCCACACTTTTGCATTTCTCTGTTCCCCCTCTTCTCCCCCTAAGATACTGTAAATCTTACTCAAAACCCATACATTAAGAACATGCTGTATCAAGTCAGTAGTCCCCAACCTTTTTTGCATCACGGACCGGAAAACGTTTGATAATTGTTGTGCACGATTGTTGGGGGGTGGGGGACATTTTATATTTTTTAGGTTTTAGATGTCAGTGCTTTCATTAATTACCTAGACTACAAGAGACCAAAAATAGTTTCATACTTCTCATAATAGAATTATGTCTAAGGTGTTTTACATTGATGTGAGACTCCATTACAATAATAATAAAAAAAAAAATCAAAGCTGTCTAATTTATAGTCTGTTGTGCAGTGTTTAAGACTGAAGATGACAAGATGCAGCATTAAAATGTATCTGATTTTTACATGTTGCATGTGGTGCACATGCGATGTAAAAATCAGATCCAATTGATGAAAAAGCATATACTCATGAGGTATTAATGTAAACCGGTTAGATCTTAAATTTATGTAATCATGTGAGAAAAAGTGTGATGTCAAAACATTAGAAAAGCGCATTAACATTTGCAGTGCAATAGACATTTAATTCAACATTTATATATGGTTTTCCATAGCCATTGTGTTATATTAAAAAATTTCTATTCCCCATTCCGAACCCTACCCCCAAATATAACCATCACAGAAAACATTTGAGATGTTTTGAATTTTGATAAGACATTGTTAACACCCGTGGTGTCAGCAGAAACCATATTTAGATTTTAATGCTTATGTAATACCATACAGTATTAGTGTAACATGGGGCAAGAAGTAGTTAATGATGGATTCGTGGAGTAAAAGATAATATTTTTTATTTTATACATGTTACGTTTTTTTTTTTTTATTAAATGAGTAATGTAGTTACTTAATATTTCTATGAATGAGTAATCGGATAATTTTACCTGTCAAATAAATCTTTTACTGGGATTCTACTTGTCATCGATTATTCAACAGAATTGTCCAAATAAAATTAAACAATAGTTTAAACAAAAGTTTATCCAGCTACTTACCCCAGGTAAGGGGCAATCTTACCTCTAACATTAGAAAAAAATGTTCCATTTTCCTACAACATATTAGCTAATGCATCATCCTAGCAAATGCTAAATACGTTAGTTAAAAAGTGAATAAACATTGCTATTAAGGGGGGTATCTTCCCCCATGTTTCCATATACACACACAAGTTTTAACTAGATTTCACAAAGAGAGCACTGACCCATGAATCAGACAATGAAAATTCAACGAATATAGCCAAGTTATTATTGCTCACATCCCATTTAGAGAAGCGAATTAGTAATGAATCTCACCACATCAGTCCTGAGCTCCTCTCTGACAGCCTGGATGGTGTCTCTACACTCTGCCAGCAGGCTTTCATAGAGGTGCTCCTTTGTCTCTTCATTATCTGCCTGTGAACCGAAAGAGACTGAACAGTCAGGTTACCTGCACTCACTGTGTATTGTGCATATAACAGTTAGTTGAAATCGTTTCAAACTGCATGTGCTATATAACTACACATATATATACATATATACATACATGCATATATACACATACATACATACATATATACACATACATACATACATGTGTGTATATATATATATATATATATATATATATATATATATATATATATATATATATATATATATATATATATACATATATATACACACACACATACATACACTTTATTGTATTACTCCTTAACTGACATAAAAAGGTATTAGACAGAAATAGTGTTCTTTAAGAGTAAATGGAAAAGAATGTTACATTTGTCCAGTACTGTAACAACCACCAGGGACAATCAAATTTCAGCTATTCAGTAAACATTTTTACAATACTGTAAAGCATGTCATTTTCATACTGGAAGCAACAGGACAGCACGTTCCCACATGAGTTTGTGTCCAGAATGCCAGGTGAGAAATGCATGATTGTTTAAGGGGGTGCATTTGAAGACTGATTGAAAATGCATATAATTATATCCTAATCCTAATAAAATAACACCATACTTATAGTAGTAGCAAAAAAAAAGGATCTTAGTAGACTAAGACTTAAAAGGATAGACTTAATTTTACATCAAAACAACCAAACAAATACCTGCATAACAATTGAACAAACCTCTACAGTAAAACAGGGCAAAAGGTGTTGAGAACGAAAGACAAGCATGAAGACAAAGAACGTAGCAAAACAAGTTTCTGGAGCATTCCTGTTGTAGCAGAAACTAGACAAATTATACACCATATCAAAATGGCATAAGAGCATGGGCTTTTATTATTTCTTTCCATTAAATAAATTAATAAATAAAATATAATTTAAATTCATCTTTAAAAAAGTTATAATTAAGAAGCCATCAGATTACTGTAGGATAAGAAAGAAGAAAACTAAATGAAAATTGAATGGTACTGCTGCAAAATGAACTTTAAAACACCATGAGAAACAAACACCCACAGTGAAAATGGTCACACCTAACCAACACCTTGGATGACTAACTGCAACTGGGTGAACCAGAATTTCAGTGAAAGAGACACACACACACACAAAAAAAAACCTAGGAGAGTAGTCCCTAAGAATGTTTTTTTTCTGTACAGAATGCAGTCTGATTAAGATGGGACAACATACCACAGATGCGAGCATGCTCATGGGTGAGGTGTGCCTAGGTGGGGAAGACACCACTAACGATAACCATTTACTAATCAAAACTAAACTTTTAAAAAGACACATACATGTGTGACAGTTCTAAGCAAGATGGAGAAAGTGCATCTCCATGAGGAGAACACAAAGCACTGCAGTCAGTATTAAACATTTGGTGACACTTTATTTGAAATGTCACAGAGTAATGTCACAGAGTAATTAGTGCTGTCAAAAATAACCTTGATGTATGCGATTTATTTCTTCTTCAGTTTAAAATATTAAAAGCATGTTAAAAAAATTAATGCAACATCTTTTATTCTGTCATACTTTGGCTGTGCAACAGTATATGATCATTTTCTCATTTATTCAAGTGCTACTAGAAATAAAAAAAATCTTCACAGTCTGGGATGTGGCTCTCTGTGAATAAACACCATAAACGCACACACAGAATGACACTTCAAACAGCAGCTCATCACTACTTTGATTTCGATTTTATATATATATACACACATACATACACACACACACACACACACACACACACACACCCTAATGCGTGTGCACTAACTTGGATGGGTCAAATTCTGACAACAAATTCCAAGTATCCTTCCACTTAAAGTTACATAATCATTCATCACATTTATGCAGATTCATTCGTCGAGTATTGTAATTTAGCCGTGGAATCATGCCAGCCCTGGAGTTTTTAAATAAATAATAAAAATAACAGTTTAAGTTTCAGTTCCATGTAAAATTGTTAGAATGGCAAATTTTTCAGATCAAAGAAAATTAAATATTAGTTTGTTGTTGTCATTAAGGGAAAACTAAATCCAAACCTACATGGCCCTGTGTGAGGGCTTGCCCCTAAATAACTGGTAGGGCCACCCTTTGCATCAACAACTTGAGATAACGAGTGAATCTTTTACAGTGCCATGGAGGAATTTTGGCCCACTCATCTTTGCAGAATTGTTGCAACTCAGCCACACTGGAGGGTACTCGAGCATGAACTGCCTTTTTAAGGTCATGCAACATCCTCTTAATAGGATTCTGGGGCCTCATTTATAAAACCGTGTGTAGGATCCCAAGTAAAAGTTTAAGTGCACCCAAAAGCAAAAAATGGCGTATGCCAAAAAATATTCAGATTTACACTCATCTGTAAGCAATGTTCCCTTCTAAATCACAGATCACCCGCAGATGTGCGTACGTGAACCAGCCTCATATCCCGCCCTGTACACGCCCATTTTTAACCATAAATAGTCAATGCAAATCACCTCATGATTGCTGATCGGCATGTAAATGAGAGTGGAATCCCATATATACCTGGAAAATTGGCATGCGACCCGCCGATTAATCCAAGAAAGTGAAAACGTATATTTGTTAATTTGAATAATGGCGACAGGTGAGAAAAGATGAAAAAAATTAATTTCTCAGACACTGAGATTGAAAAACTTGTAGGGGAGGTGGAGGCTCGGAAAGCAGTGGGGTCACTAATAAAAAGCAGCAATGCGAGCAGCAAAGTATTCCCTGAAAACCCGTTCTCTCCTTATTCTGCCATTGGCGTAATCCTCCAACAGTGCCAGCAGTGCCATCATGAAGCATTACATACCCGGGTCACCGGAGGATTTCTAGCAAATAGACTGATCGTTAACACCTTAACAAAATCACATTGGTTAAGACAAAAATGTATCATATAGTCCAATGTATCATCTCCTCCTGCAGTCCCGTTGTGGACAACGTGACTAAGGCAGCGCTGATCTTTTAAAAAAAAATACATTTTGAATTACGTTTGGATTTTACTATATGTATATAGCCTAACACAATCGGCACAAATAACTCTGGTGGATTTAATCTTTGTGATAATGTGGATATAACGTATGAAATGGAGTGAAAATTAAATGTCATTAGGGGCCAAGCACCGAAGGTGCGGAGGCACCTATTGTTTTTGTTCCGGTTCCTATTATTAGGGGCCAAGCACCGAAGGTGCGGAGGCACCTATTGTTTTTGTTCCGTTTCCTATTATTAGGGGCCAAGCACCGAAGGTGCGGAGGCACCTATTGTTTTTGTTCCGGTTCTTATTATTAGGGGCCAAGCACCGAAGGTGCGAAGGCACCTATTGTTTCTGTTCCGGTTCTTATTATTATTCTTCATCTTCTTCCGCCATGGGAGTCTATGACAGCCCATAGAACCGTAAGCGGGAAAATGAAAAAAAGTTGGCACACTCATTAAAGACAGTCCAATCATTGACCATAACAAATTTGAAGTCTCTAACTCAATATCTCTAGCGCCACCAACTGTCCAAAGTTGAACTAACGTTTATGCTAATAACTTTTGAACCGTATGACCTAGAAACAAAATTCTTATGTCCACTGATTCCTTGGCTCAAGACGATTCGATTGCACCCTATGACGTCATTTTCCGTCATGAATATTTTCCCGCCATTTTGAATTTTATGAAAAACCTACTTTTTCGAACTCCTCCTAGGCCGTTTGTCCGATTTTCATTAAAATTGAACCACATCATCTCCAGACCATGGTGACAAAAAGTTATCCAAAGAAAGTTGAAATGTCAAACCGTTTATGAATAACTCACGAAAGAATCCGACGTAGTGATCGCAAAAATGAACTTGAGGCTCTATCTCCACAACGCATTAGCGTTTTCTGACCAAACTCGGTGTGTGTTATGTCAATCATGGTCTGAGGCTACCTGCAGAGTTTTGGCGCGGTGCCCCCTAGTGGTCAGGAGATATGAAAAAGTGACATTTTTCCTTACAACTCCTGAACGCTTTGTCCAAAAATCATAAAACTGGTCTCGTTAGATTCAGTGCATCATGCCGAGTCGTGCGATACCAAATTTTCCCATATCGGCCATTTAGAGCGTCGGCCATTTTGAATATTGTCATAAATTGCTATATTTACCAAATGGATTGGCATATCGTTACGAAACTCAATATGTGTCTTCGGCACCTAACCTTGATACGGCACAAAAAGTTTGGGGGCAGCGCCACCTTGTGGTCAAAAGTTATAACAAAATTTACAAACATGCTAATAACTTTTGATGACGTTAACCTATTGTAAAACAAATGGTCTTAATGTGTTCATTGGGTCAAGCCGAGACCATAGATACCAAATATGTCATATTCGGCCAAACCTCCGATTTGCCATGTTATTTTTCTTTAAAAACCTACTTTTTCGAACTCCTCCCAGACCGTTTGTCCAATTTTCACCAAAATTGAACCACATCATCTCCAGACCATCATGACAAAAACTTATCCAAAGAAAGTTGATATGTCAAACCGTTTACGAATAACTCGCGAAAGAATCCGACGTAATGGTCGCAAAATTGAAATTGAGGCTTTATCTCCGCAACGCATTAGCGTTTTCTGACCAAACTAGGTGTGTGTTATGTCAATCATTGTCTGAGGCTACCTGCAGAGTTTTGGCGCTCTGCCCCCTAGTGGTCAGGAGATATTAAAAATCTGACATTTTTGATTATATCTCCTGAACCCTTTGGCCAAAAATCATGAAACTGGTCTCTTTAGATCCAGTGGGTCATGCCGAGTCCTGTGATACCAAATTTTCCCATATCGGCCATTTTGAGCGTCTGCCATTTCGATTTTTCTTATAAGATGCTATGTTTAACAAACACATGACTTTAGTGCTCTGTCAGCAATGGTTTACCCAATTGAAAGCAAACTTTGCATGTGTCAATGTCACCACACTCTCAATGTACCACATGAATTGACACTACAATTTGGTTACAGCGCTGCCTGTTGGTTGAATGTGATAAACCATTAAATCGAAATACTAAAGACCGTATTGTTGATTTTTCAGCCATTTAGACTTAAGTCATATTGAAATGTCTTTAGATTCTTATTGCCGTTGGTCTGATGATGCCAGCGATGTCGGCATGACATTTAATGCCCTCCTTGCGCTTGGCCCCGTGATGGCTGCTAGCAGCTATATTTAGGGGCCAAGCACCGAAGGTGCGGAGGCACCTATTGTTTTTGTTCCGGTTCTTATTATTATTAGGGGCCAAGCACCGAAGGTGCGGAGGCACCTATTGTTTTTGTTCCGGTTCTTATTATTATTATTATTATTATTCTTCTTCTGCCATTGAAGTCTATGACAGCCCATAGAACCGTAAGCGGGAAAATGAAAAAAAGTTGGCACACTGATAAAGGAGAGTCCAATCATTGACCATAGCAAAATTGAAGTCTCTAACTCAATCTCTCTAGCGCCACCAACTGTCCAAAGTTGCACTCACGTTTACGTAAATAACTTTTGAACCGTATGTCCTAGAAACAAAATTCTTTTGTCCACTGATTCCTTGGCTCAAGACGATTCGATTGCACCCTATGACGTCATTTTCCGTCATGAAGATTTTCCCGCCATTTTGAATTTTATGAAAAACCTACTTTGTCGAACTCCTCCTAGGCCGTTCGTCCGATGTTCACGAAAATTGAACCACATCATCTCCCGACAATGTGGACAAAACGATATATAAAGAAAGTTGATTCGTCAAACCGTTTACGAATAACTCGCGAAAGAATCTGAGGTAAAAGTCGCCAAAATGAAATTGAGGCTTTATCTCCCCAATGCATTAGCCTTTTCTGACCAAACTAGGTGTGTGTTATGTCAATCATGGTTTGAGGCTACCTGCAGAGTTTTGGCGCTGTGCCCCCTAGTGGTCAGGAGTTATCAAAAACTGACTTTTTTGCTTATAACTTCTGAACCCTTTGGCCAAAAATCATGAAACTGGTCTCTTTAGATCCAGTGGGTCATGCCGAGTCCTGTGATAGCAAATATTCCCATATCGGGCATTTTGAGCGTCTGCCATTTCGATTTTTCTTATAAGATGCTATGTTTAACAAACACATGACTTTAGTGCTCTGTCAGCCATGGTTTACCCAATTTACCCAATGTACCACATGAATTGACACTACAATTTGGTTACAGCGCTGCCTGTTGGTCGAACGTGATAAACCATTAAATCGAACTACTAAAGACCGTATTGTTGATTTTTCAGCCATTTAGACTTAAGTCATATTGAAATGTCTTTAGATTCTTACTGCCGTTGGTCTGATGATGCCAGCCATGTCGGCATGACATTTAATGCCCTCCTTGCGCTTGGCCCCGTGATGGCTGCTAGCAGCTATATTTATTATTATTATTATTCTTCTTCTGCCATTGAAGTCTATGACAGCCCATAGAACCGTAAGCGGGAAAATGAAAAAAAGTTGGCACACTCATAAAGGAGAGTCTAATCATTGACCATAGCAAAATTGAAGTCTCTAACTCAATCTCTCTACCGCCACCAACTGTCCAAAGTTGCACTCACGTTTACGTAAATAACTTTTGAACCGTATGTCCTAGAAACAAAATTCTTTTGTCCACTGATTCCTTGGCTCAAGACGATTCGATTGCACCCTATGACGTCATTTTCCGTCATGAAAATTTTCCCGCCATTTTGAATTTTATGAAAAACCTACTTTGTCGAACTCCTCCTAGGCCGTTCGTCCGATGTTCACGAAAATTGAACCACATCATCTCCTGACAATGTTGACAAAACGATATATAAACAAAGTTGATTCGTCAAACCGTTTACGAATAACTCGTGAAAGAATCTGAGGTAAAAGTCGCCAAAATGAAATTGAGGCTTTATCTCCCCAATGCATTAGCCTTTTCTGACCAAACTAGGTGTGTGTTATGTCAATCATGGTTTGAGGCTACCTGCAGAGTTTTGGCGCTCTGCCCCCTAGTGGTCAGGAGATATGAAAAAGTGACATTTTTCCTTACAACTCCTGAACCCTTTGGCCAAAAATCATAAAACTGGTCTCGTTAGATTCAGTGCATCATGCCGAGTCGTGCGATACCAAATTTTCCCATATCGGCCATTTAGAGCGTCGGCCATTTTGAATATTGTCATAAATTGCTATATTTAACAAATGGATTGGCGTATCGTTACGAAACTCAATATGTGTCTTCGGCACCTAATCTTGATACGGCACAAAAAGTTTGGGGGCAGCGCCACCTTGTGGTCAAAAGTTATAACCAAATTTACAAATATGCTAATAACTTTTGATGACGTTAACCTATTGTAAAACAAATGGTCTTAATGTGTTCATTGGGTCAAGCCGAGACCATAGATACCAAATATGTTATATTCGGCCAAACCTCCGATTTGCCATGTTATTTTTCTTTAAAAACCTACTTTTTCGAACTCCTCCCAGACCGTTTGTCCAATTTTCACCAAAATTGAACCACATCATCTCCAGACCATCATGACAAAAAGTTATCCAAAGAAAGTTGATATGTCAAACCGTTTACGAATAACTCGCGAAAGAATCCGACGTAATGGTCGCAAAATTGAAATTGAGGCTTTATCTCCGCAATGCATTAGCCTTTTCTGACCAAACTAGGTGTGTGTTATGTCAATCATGGTCTGAGGCTACCTGCAGAGTTTTGGCGCTCTGCCCCCTAGTGGTCAGGAGATATTAAAAAACTGACATTTTTGATTATAACTCCTGAACGCTTTGTCTAAAAATCATGAAACTGCTGTCTTTAGATCCAGTTGGTCATGCCGAGTCCTGTGATACCACATTTTCCCATATCGGCCATTTTGAGCATCTGCCATTTCGATTTTTCTTATAAGATGCTATGTTTAACAAACACATGACTTTAGTGCTGTCAGCAATGGTTTACCCAATTGAAAGCAAACTTTGCATGTGTCAATGTCACCACACTCTCAATGTACCACACACTACAATTTGGTTACAGCGCTGCCTGTTGGTTGAATGCGATAAACCATTAAATCGAATTGCTAAAGACCGTATTGTTGGTTTTTCAGCCATTTAGACTTAAGTCATATTGAAATGTCTTTAGATTCTTACTGCCGTTGGTCTGATGATGCCAGTCATGTCGGCATGACATTTAATGCCCTCCTTGCGCTTGGCCCCGTGATGGCTGCTAGCAGCTATATTTAGGGGCCAAGCACCGAAGGTGCGGAGGCACCTATTGTTTTTGTTCCGGTTCTTATTATTATTAGGGGCCAAGCACCGAAGGTGCGGAGGCACCTATTGTTTTTGTTCCGGTTCTTTATTATTATTCTTCTTCTTCTTCCGTCATTGAAGTCTATGACAGCCCATAGAACCGTAAGCGGGAAAATGAAAAAAAGTTGGCACACTCATAAAGGACAGTCCAATCATTGACCATAGCAAAATTGAAGTCTCTAACTCAATCTCTATAGCGCCACCAACTGTCCAAAGTTGCACTCACGTTTACGTAAATAACTTTTGAACCGTATGTCCTAGAAACAAAATTCTTTTGTCCACTGATTCCTTGGCTCAAGACGATTCGATTGCACCCTATGACGTCATTTTCCGTCATGAATATTTTCCCGCCATTTTGAATTTTATGAAAAACCTACTTTTTCGAACTCCTCCTAGGCCGTTTGTCCGATTTTCACGAAAATTGAACCACATCATCTCCAGACCATGGTGACAAAAAGTTATCCAAAGAAAGTTGAAATGTCAAACCGTTTATGAATAACTCACGAAATAATCCGACGTAATGATCGCAAAAATGAACTTGAGGCTCTATCTCCACAACGCATTAGCGTTTTCTGACCAAACTCGGTGTGTGTTATGTCAATCATGGTCTGAGGCTACCTGCAGAGTTTTGGCGCTGTGCCCCCTAGTGGTCAGGAGATATGAAAAAGTGACATTTTTCCTTACAACTCCTGAACGCTTTGTCTAAAAATCATAAAACTGGTCTCGTTAGATTCAGTGCATCATGCCGAGTCGTGCGATACTAAATTTTCCCATATCGGCCATTTAGAGCGTCGGCCATTTTGAATATTGTCATAAATTGCTATATTTAACAAATGGATTGGCGTATCGTTACGAAACTCAATATGTGTCTTCGGCACCTAACCTTGATACGGCACAAAAAGTTTGGGGGCAGCGCCACCTTGTGGTCAAAAGTTATAACCAAATTTACAAATATGCTAATAACTTTTGATGACGTTAACCTATTGTAAAACAAATGGTCTTAATGTGTTCATTGGGTCAAGCCGAGACCATAGATACCAAATATGTCATATTCGGCCAAACCTCCGATTTGCCATGTTATTTTTCTATAAAAACCTACTTTTTCGAACTCCTCCCAAACCGTTTGCTCAATTTTCACCAAAATTGAATCACATCATCTTCAGACCCTGTTGACAAAAAGTTATAGAAATGAAGTTGATTCGCCAAACTGTTTTCGATAAAATTGCAATCGAATTTGACCAAATGGCCACCAAATAAAGCGAGGCGTATATCTCTGCAACGCATTAGCATTTTCTGACCAAACTTTCTGTGTGCCATGTCAATCATGATCTGAGGCTACTTGCCGAGTTTTAGCGCAGTGCAATCTAGTGGTCCGGAGATATAAACAAAGTGGTGCTTTTGCTTACAGCTTTTTTGCTTCTCACTTAAGACAATAAAACTCGAAATGTCAACTACAGCCACTAAATGTCAGCAGAACATTACTCAACATGTCATTTGCCCTTTTCACATTGATGAAAATGATACATTAAGGAAAATTAGTCAATTAAACATTTAGTTTTATTCAAAAGTTCTGTTGTTGTTTTTACTATAACTATAAAAATAAACCTCTTCATAATGAATAAAAATAATTATACTTCTTATAATATATCAATAAGTTGCTGTTTTCTTTTCAAGAACTGTTTACATGAATTAAAACAGACTAATGAAGAAAATACTGATATGTTTATTATTGTAAATCAAATCATACAATGATTAATTTGACTTTAACTACATTGGATCTACAGGGTTTATTTTCCCCATTTTAAAAATGCACATAGTAAGTAGACTGTCAGTGTATGCTTAAAGTGAAATTATTTGATACAATTACATTTTAGAGACAAAGGGTTTTCTCTCCAGCCAAGATGAAGTGCTTTGATGTCAAAATGACTATAATGCTGTATTTCAGCAATGCTTTACCCAATTGACACCAAACTTTGCATGTGTCATTGTCATCTCTCTCTGGACATACCACATGAATTGACACATCAATTTGGTTAGAGCGCTGCTTGTTGGTCAAACGTGATAAACCATTAAATCGAATTGCTAAAGACCGTATTGATGATTTTTCAGCCATTTAGACTGAAGTCATATTGAAACGTCTTTAGATGTTTACTGCTGTTGGTCGGATGCTGCCAGCCATATCGGCATGACATTTAATGCCCTCTTTGCGCTTGGCCCCGTGATGGCTGCTAGCAGCTATATTTATTATTATTATTCTTCTTCTGCCATTGAAGTCTATGACAGCCCATAGAACCGTAAGCGGGAAAATGAAAAAAAGTTGGCACACTCATAAAGGAGAGTCTAATCATTGACCATAGCAAAATTGAAGTCTCTAACTCAATCTCTCTACCGCCACCAACTGTCCAAAGTTGCACTCACGTTTACGTAAATAACTTTTGAACCGTATGTCCTAGAAACAAAATTCTTTTGTCCACTGATTCCTTGGCTCAAGACGATTCGATTGCACCCTATGACGTCATTTTCCGTCATGAAAATTTTCCCGCCATTTTGAATTTTATGAAAAACCTACTTTGTCGAACTCCTCCTAGGCCGTTCGTCCGATGTTCACGAAAATTGAACCACATCATCTCCTGACAATGTGGACAAAACGATATATAAACAAAGTTGATTCGTCAAACCGTTTACGAATAACTCGTGAAAGAATCTGAGGTAAAAGTCGCCAAAATGAAATTGAGGCTTTATCTCCCCAATGCATTAGCCTTTTCTGACCAAACTAGGTGTGTGTTATGTCAATCATGGTTTGAGGCTACCTGCAGAGTTTTGGCGCTCTGCCCCCTAGTGGTCAGGAGTTATTAAAAACTGACTTTTTTGCTTATAACTTCTGAACCCTTTGGCCAAAAATCATGAAACTGGTCTCTTTAGATCCAGTGGGTCATGCCGAGTCCTGTGATACCAAATATTCCCATATCGGCCATTTTGAGCGTCTGCCATTTCGATTTTTCTTATAAGATGCTATGTTTAACAAACACATGACTTTAGTGCTCTGTCAGCAATGGTTTACCCAATTGAAAGCAAACTTTGCATGTGTCAATGTCACCACACTCTCAATGTACCACATGAATTGACACTACAATTTGGTTACAGCGCTGCCTGTTGGTTGAATGTGATAAACCATTAAATCGAATTACTAAAGACCGTATTGTTGATTTTTCAGCCATTTAGACTTAAGTCATATTGAAATGTCTTTAGATTCTTACTGCCGTTGGTCTGATGATGCCAGCCATGTCGGCATGACATTTAATGCCCTCCTTGCGCTTGGCCCCGTGATGGCTGCTAGCAGCTATATTTAGGGGCCAAGCACCGAAGGTGCGGAGGCACCTATTGTTTTTGTTCCGGTTCTTATTATTATTATTATTATTATTCTTCTTCTGCCATTGAAGTCTATGACAGCCCATAGAACCGTAAGCGGGAAAATGAAAAAAAGTTGGCACACTCATAAAGGAGAGTCCAATCATTGACCATAGCAAAATTGAAGTCTCTAACTCAATCTCTATAGCGCCACCAACTGTCCAAAGTTGCACTCACGTTTACGTAAATAACTTTTGAACCGTATGTCCTAGAAACAAAATTCTTTTGTCCACTGATTCCTTGGCTCAAGACGATTCGATTGCACCCTATGACGTCATTTTCCGTCATGAAAATTTTCCCGCCATTTTGAATTTTATGAAAAACCTACTTTGTCGAACTCCTCCTAGGCCGTTCGTCCGATGTTCACGAAAATTGAACCACATCATCTCCCGACAATGTGGACAAAACGATATATAAAGAAAGTTGATTCGTCAAACCGTTTACGAATAACTCGCGAAAGAATCCGAGGTAAAAGTCGCCAAAATGAAATTGAGGCTTTATCTCCGCAATGCATTAGCCTTTTCTGACCAAACTAGGTGTGTGTTATGTCAATCATGGTTTGAGGCTACCTGCAGAGTTTTGGCGCTGTGCCCCCTAGTGGTCAGGAGTTATGAAAAACTGACTTTTTTGCTTATAACTTCTGAACCCTTTGGCCAAAAATCATGAAACTGGTCTCTTTAGATCCAGTGGGTCATGCCGAGTCCTGTGATACCAAATATTCCCATATCGGCCATTTTGAGCGTCTGCCATTTCGATTTTTCTTATAAGATGCTATGTTTAACAAACACATGACTTTAGTGCTCTGTCAGCAATGGTTTACCCAATTGAAAGCAAACTTTGCATGTGTCAATGTCACCACACTCTCAATGTACCACACACTACAATTTGGTTACAGCGCTGCCTGTTGGTTGAATGTGATAAACCATTAAATCGAATTACTAAAGACCGTATTGTTGATTTTTCAGCCATTTAGACTTAAGTGAACCGTATGTCCTAGAAACAAAATTCTTTTGTCCACTGATTCCTTGGCTCAAGACGATTCGATTGCACCCTATGACGTCATTTTCCGTCATGAAAATTTTCCCGCCATTTTGAATTTTATGAAAAACCTACTTTGTCGAACTCCTCCTAGGCCGTTCGTCCGATGTTCACGAAAATTGAACCACATCATCTCCTGACAATGTTGACAAAACGATATATAAACAAAGTTGATTCGTCAAACCGTTTACGAATAACTCGTGAAAGAATCTGAGGTAAAAGTCGCCAAAATGAAATTGAGGCTTTATCTCCCCAATGCATTAGCCTTTTCTGACCAAACTAGGTGTGTGTTATGTCAATCATGGTTTGAGGCTACCTGCAGAGTTTTGGCGCTCTGCCCCCTAGTGGTCAGGAGATATTAAAAAACTGACTTTTTTGCTTATAACTCCTGAACCCTTTGGCCAAAAATCATGAAACTGGTCTCTTTAGATCCAATGGGTCATGCCGAGTCCTGTGATACCAAATTTTCCCATATCGGCCATTTTGAGCGTCTGCCATTTCGATTTTTCTTATAAGATTCTATGTTTAACAAACACATGACTTTAGTGCTCTGTCAGCAATGGTTTACCCAATTGAAAGCAAACTTTGCATGTGTCAATGTCACCACACTCTCAATGTACCACATGAATTGACACTACAATTTGGTTACAGCGCTGCCTGCTGGTTGAATGTGATAAACCATTAAATCGAATTACTAAAGACCGTATTGTTGATTTTTCAGCCATTTAGACTTAAGTCATATTGAAATGTCTTTAGATTCTTACTGCCATTGGTCTGATGATGCCAGCCATGTCGGCATGACATTTAATGCCCTCCTTGCGCTTGGCCCCGTGATGGCTGCTTGTTTTTGTTCCGGTTCTTATTATTAGGGGCCAAGCACCGAAGGTGCGGAGGCACCTATTGTTTTTGTTCCGGTTCTTATTAGGGGCCAAGCACCGAAGGTGCGGAGGCACCTATTGTTTTTGTTCCGGTTCTTATTATTATTATTATTATTATTCTTCTTCTGCCATTGAAGTCTATGACAGCCCATAGAACCGTAAGCGGGAAAATGAAAAAAAGTTGGCACACTCATAAAGGAGAGTCTAATCATTGACCATAGCAAAATTGAAGTCTCTAACTCAATCTCTCTACCGCCACCAACTGTCCAAAGTTGCACTCACGTTTACGTAAATAACTTTTGAACCGTATGTCCTAGAAACAAAATTCTTTTGTCCACTGATTCCTTGGCTCAAGACGATTCGATTGCACCCTATGACGTCATTTTCCGTCATGAAAATTTTCCCGCCATTTTGAATTTTATGAAAAACCTACTTTGTCGAACTCCTCCTAGGCCGTTCGTCCGATGTTCACGAAAATTGAACCACATCATCTCCTGACAATGTTGACAAAACGATATATAAACAAAGTTGATTCGTCAAACCGTTTACGAATAACTCGTGAAAGAATCTGAGGTAAAAGTCGCCAAAATGAAATTGAGGCTTTATCTCCCCAATGCATTAGCCTTTTCTGACCAAACTAGGTGTGTGTTATGTCAATCATGGTTTGAGGCTACCTGCAGAGTTTTGGCGCTCTGCCCCCTAGTGGTCAGGAGATATTAAAAAACTGACTTTTTTGCTTATAACTCCTGAACCCTTTGGCCAAAAATCATGAAACTGGTCTCTTTAGATCCAATGGGTCATGCCGAGTCCTGTGATACCAAATTTTCCCATATCGGCCATTTTGAGCGTCTGCCATTTCGATTTTTCTTATAAGATTCTATGTTTAACAAACACATGACTTTAGTGCTCTGTCAGCAATGGTTTACCCAATTGAAAGCAAACTTTGCATGTGTCAATGTCACCACACTCTCAATGTACCACATGAATTGACACTACAATTTGGTTACAGCGCTGCCTGCTGGTTGAATGTGATAAACCATTAAATCGAATTACTAAAGACCGTATTGTTGATTTTTCAGCCATTTAGACTTAAGTCATATTGAAATGTCTTTAGATTCTTACTGCCATTGGTCTGATGATGCCAGCCATGTCGGCATGACATTTAATGCCCTCCTTGCGCTTGGCCCCGTGATGGCTGCTAGCAGCTATTTAGGGGCCAAGCACCGAAGGTGCGGAGGCACCTATTGTTTTTGTTCCGGTTCTTATTATTAGGGGCCAAGCACCGAAGGTGCGGAGGCACCTATTGTAATTGTTCCGGTTCTTTATTATTATTATTCATCTTCTTCTTCTTCTTCTTCTTCTTCTTCCGCCATGGAAGTCTATGTAAGGCCATAGAACCGTTTGCGGGAAAATGATAAAATTTGGCACACTGATAGAGGACAAGCCAATCATTGACCATAGCAAATTTGAAGTCTCTAACTCAATGTCTCTAGCGCCACCAACTGTCCAAAGTTGCACTCACGTTTACGTAAATAACTCTTGAACCGTATGTCCTAGAAACAAAATTCTTTCGTCCACTAATTCCTTGGCTCAAGACGATTCGATTGCACCCTATGACGTCATTTTCCGTCATGAAAATTTTCCCGCCATTTTGAATTTTACGAAAAACCTACTTTTTCGAACTCCTCCTAGGCCGTTTGTCCGATTTTCACGAAAATTGAACCACATCATCTCCAGACTATGCGTACAAAAAGTTATTAAAAGAAAGTTTATTTGTCAAACCGTTTACGAATAACTTGCGAATGAATTCGACAAAATGGCCGCAGAAATGAAAGCGAGGCTTTATCTCTGCAACGCATTAGCGTATTCTGACCAAACTTGGTGTGTGTTATGGCAATGATGGTCTGAGGCTACCTGCGGAGATTTGGCGCTCTGCCCCCTAGTGGTCTGGAGATATGAAAAAGTGAAATATTTGCTTATAACTTCTGAACGCTTCGATCAAAAATCATAAAACTGGTCTCGTTAGATTCAGGGCATCATGCCGAGTCGTGCAATACCAAATTTTCCCATATCGGCCATTTTGAGGGTCGGCCATTTTGAATTTTGTCATAAATTGCTATATTTAACAAACACATTGGTGTATCGTTACGAAACTCGATATGTGTCTTCGGCATCTGGGCCTGATACAACACAAAAAGTTTCGAGGCAGCGCCACCTTGTGGTCAAAAGTTATAAACAAATTTGCAAAAATGCTAATAACTTTTGAACACGTTAACCTATGGTAAAATAAGTTGTCTTTATACGTTCCTTGGGTCAAACCGAGAACACAGATACCAAATTTGTCATAGTCGGCCAAACTTCCTGTCCGCCATGTTGTTTTTCTTTAAAAACCTACTTTTTCGAACTCCTCCCACACCGTTTGTCCAATTTTCACCAAAATTGAATCATAACATCTTCAGACCATGCTGACAAAAAGTTATTAAAATAAAGTTGATTCGTCAAACAGGTTTCGATAAAATTGCGAACAAATTTGACCAAATGGCCACCAAATAAAGCGAGGCTATATCTCCGCAACGCATTAGCGTATTCTGACCAAACTTTCTGTGTGTCATGTCAATCATGATCTGAGGCTACCTGCAGAGTTTTGGCGCTCTGCCCCCTAGTGGTCAGGAGATATAAAATACTGACATTTTTGATTATAACTCCTGAATGCTTTGTCCAAAAATCATGAAACTGCTGTCTTTAGATTCAGGGCATCATGCCGAGTCGTGCGATACCAAATTTTCCCATATCGGCCATTTTCAGCGTCAGCTATTTAGAATTTTGTCATGAAATGCTATGCTTAACAAACACATGACTTTAAAGCTGGATGTCAGCAATGCTTTACCCTATTGACACCAAACTTTGCATGTGTCATTGTCACCTCACTCTGGATATACCACATGATTTGACACATCAGTTTGGTTACAGCGCTGAGTTATCGAACGTGATAAACCATTACATTGAATTGCTAAAGACCGTATTGATGATTTTTCAGCCATTTAGACTGAAGTCATATTGGTATGTCTTTAGATGCTTACTGCTGTTGGTCTGATGCTGCCAGCCATGTCGGCATAACATTTAATGCCCTCCTAATGCTTGGCCCCGTCATGGCTGCTTGTTAGGGGCCAAGCACCGAAGGTGCGGAGGCACCTATTGTTTTTGTTCCGGTTCTTCTTATTATTAGGGGCCAAGCACCGAAGGTGCGGAGGCACCTATTGTTTTTGTTCCGGTTCTTATTATTAGGGGCCAAGCACCGAAGGTGCGGAGGCACCTATTGTTTTTGTTCCGGTTCTTATTATTATTATTATTATTATTCTTCTTCTGCCATTGAAGTCTATGACAGCCCATAGAACCGTAAGCGGGAAAATGAAAAAAAGTTGGCACACTCATAAAGGAGAGTCTAATCATTGACCATAGCAAAATTTAAGTCTCTAACTCAATCTCTCTACCGCCACCAACTGTCCAAAGTTGCACTCACGTTTACGTAAATAACTTTTGAACCGTATGTCCTAGAAACAAAATTCTTTTGTCCACTGATTCCTTGGCTCAAGACGATTCGATTGCACCCTATGACGTCATTTTCCGTCATGAAAATTTTCCCGCCATTTTGAATTTTATGAAAAACCTACTTTGTCGAACTCCTCCTAGGCCGTTCGTCCGATGTTCACGAAAATTGAACCACATCATCTCCTGACAATGTTGACAAAACGATATATAAACAAAGTTGATTCGTCAAACCGTTTACGAATAACTCGTGAAAGAATCTGAGGTAAAAGTCGCCAAAATGAAATTGAGGCTTTATCTCCCCAATGCATTAGCCTTTTCTGACCAAACTAGGTGTGTGTTATGTCAATCATGGTTTGAGGCTACCTGCAGAGTTTTGGCGCTCTGCCCCCTAGTGGTCAGGAGATATTAAAAAACTGACTTTTTTGCTTATAACTCCTGAACCCTTTGGCCAAAAATCATGAAACTGGTCTCTTTAGATCCAATGGGTCATGCCGAGTCCTGTGATACCAAATTTTCCCATATCGGCCATTTTGAGCGTCTGCCATTTCGATTTTTCTTATAAGATTCTATGTTTAACAAACACATGACTTTAGTGCTCTGTCAGCAATGGTTTACCCAATTGAAAGCAAACTTTGCATGTGTCAATGTCACCACACTCTCAATGTACCACATGAATTGACACTACAATTTGGTTACAGCGCTGCCTGCTGGTTGAATGTGATAAACCATTAAATCGAATTACTAAAGACCGTATTGTTGATTTTTCAGCCATTTAGACTTAAGTCATATTGAAATGTCTTTAGATTCTTACTGCCATTGGTCTGATGATGCCAGCCATGTCGGCATGACATTTAATGCCCTCCTTGCGCTTGGCCCCGTGATGGCTGCTAGCAGCTATTTAGGGGCCAAGCACCGAAGGTGCGGAGGCACCTATTGTTTTTGTTCCGGTTCTTATTATTAGGGGCCAAGCACCGAAGGTGCGGAGGCACCTATTGTTTTTGTTCCGGTTCTTATTATTAGGGGCCAAGCACCGAAGGTGCGGAGGCACCTATTGTTTTTGTTCCGGTTCTTATTATTATTATTATTATTATTCTTCTTCTGCCATTGAAGTCTATGACAGCCCATAGAACCGTAAGCGGGAAAATGAAAAAAAGTTGGCACACTGATAAAGGAGAGTCCAATCATTGACCATAGCAAAATTGAAGTCTCTAACTCAATCTCTCTAGCGCCACCAACTGTCCAAAGTTGCACTCACGTTTACGTAAATAACTTTTGAACCGTATGTCCTAGAAACAAAATTCTTTTGTCCACTGATTCCTTGGCTCAAGACGATTCGATTGCACCCTATGACGTCATTTTCCGTCATGAAGATTTTCCCGCCATTTTGAATTTTATGAAAAACCTACTTTGTCGAACTCCTCCTAGGCCGTTCGTCCGATGTTCACGAAAATTGAACCACATCATCTCCCGACAATGTGGACAAAACGATATATAAAGAAAGTTGATTCGTCAAACCGTTTACGAATAACTCGCGAAAGAATCTGAGGTAAAAGTCGCCAAAATGAAATTGAGGCTTTATCTCCCCAATGCATTAGCCTTTTCTGACCAAACTAGGTGTGTGTTATGTCAATCATGGTTTGAGGCTACCTGCAGAGTTTTGGCGCTGTGCCCCCTAGTGGTCAGGAGTTATCAAAAACTGACTTTTTTGCTTATAACTTCTGAACCCTTTGGCCAAAAATCATGAAACTGGTCTCTTTAGATCCAGTGGGTCATGCCGAGTCCTGTGATAGCAAATATTCCCATATCGGGCATTTTGAGCGTCTGCCATTTCGATTTTTCTTATAAGATGCTATGTTTAACAAACACATGACTTTAGTGCTCTGTCAGCCATGGTTTACCCAATTTACCCAATGTACCACATGAATTGACACTACAATTTGGTTACAGCGCTGCCTGTTGGTCGAACGTGATAAACCATTAAATCGAACTACTAAAGACCGTATTGTTGATTTTTCAGCCATTTAGACTTAAGTCATATTGAAATGTCTTTAGATTCTTACTGCCGTTGGTCTGATGATGCCAGCCATGTCGGCATGACATTTAATGCCCTCCTTGCGCTTGGCCCCGTGATGGCTGCTAGTTATTATTATTCTTCTTCTGCCATTGAAGTCTATGACAGCCCATAGAACCGTAAGCGGGAAAATGAAAAAAAGTTGGCACACTCATAAAGGAGAGTCTAATCATTGACCATAGCAAAATTGAAGTCTCTAACTCAATCTCTCTACCGCCACCAACTGTCCAAAGTTGCACTCACGTTTACGTAAATAACTTTTGAACCGTATGTCCTAGAAACAAAATTCTTTTGTCCACTGATTCCTTGGCTCAAGACGATTCGATTGCACCCTATGACGTCATTTTCCGTCATGAAAATTTTCCCGCCATTTTGAATTTTATGAAAAACCTACTTTGTCGAACTCCTCCTAGGCCGTTCGTCCGATGTTCACGAAAATTGAACCACATCATCTCCTGACAATGTTGACAAAACGATATATAAACAAAGTTGATTCGTCAAACCGTTTACGAATAACTCGTGAAAGAATCTGAGGTAAAAGTCGCCAAAATGAAATTGAGGCTTTATCTCCCCAATGCATTAGCCTTTTCTGACCAAACTAGGTGTGTGTTATGTCAATCATGGTTTGAGGCTACCTGCAGAGTTTTGGCGCTCTGCCCCCTAGTGGTCAGGAGATATTAAAAAACTGACTTTTTTGCTTATAACTCCTGAACCCTTTGGCCAAAAATCATGAAACTGGTCTCTTTAGATCCAATGGGTCATGCCGAGTCCTGTGATACCAAATTTTCCCATATCGGCCATTTTGAGCGTCTGCCATTTCGATTTTTCTTATAAGATTCTATGTTTAACAAACACATGACTTTAGTGCTCTGTCAGCAATGGTTTACCCAATTGAAAGCAAACTTTGCATGTGTCAATGTCACCACACTCTCAATGTACCACATGAATTGACACTACAATTTGGTTACAGCGCTGCCTGCTGGTTGAATGTGATAAACCATTAAATCGAATTACTAAAGACCGTATTGTTGATTTTTCAGCCATTTAGACTTAAGTCATATTGAAATGTCTTTAGATTCTTACTGCCATTGGTCTGATGATGCCAGCCATGTCGGCATGACATTTAATGCCCTCCTTGCGCTTGGCCCCGTGATGGCTGCTAGCAGCTATTTAGGGGCCAAGCACCGAAGGTGCGGAGGCACCTATTGTTTTTGTTCCGGTTCTTATTATTATTAGGGGCCAAGCACCGAAGGTGCGGAGGCACCTATTGTAATTGTTCCGGTTCTTTATTATTATTATTCATCTTCTTCTTCTTCTTCTTCTTCTTCTTCCGCCATGGAAGTCTATGTAAGGCCATAGAACCGTTTGCGGGAAAATGATAAAATTTGGCACACTGATAGAGGACAAGCCAATCATTGACCATAGCAAATTTGAAGTCTCTAACTCAATGTCTCTAGCGCCACCAACTGTCCAAAGTTGCACTCACGTTTACGTAAATAACTCTTGAACCGTATGTCCTAGAAACAAAATTCTTTCGTCCACTAATTCCTTGGCTCAAGACGATTCGATTGCACCCTATGACGTCATTTTCCGTCATGAAAATTTTCCCGCCATTTTGAATTTTACGAAAAACCTACTTTTTTGAACTCCTCCTAGGCCGTTTGTCCGATTTTCACGAAAATTGAACCACATCATCTCCAGACTATGCGTACAAAAAGTTATTAAAAGAAAGTTTATTTGTCAAACCGTTTACGAATAACTTGCGAATGAATTCGACAAAATGGCCGCAGAAATGAAAGCGAGGCTTTATCTCTGCAACGCATTAGCGTATTCTGACCAAACTTGGTGTGTGTTATGGCAATGATGGTCTGAGGCTACCTGCGGAGATTTGGCGCTCTGCCCCCTAGTGGTCTGGAGATATGAAAAAGTGAAATATTTGCTTATAACTTCTGAACGCTTCGATCAAAAATCATAAAACTGGTCTCGTTAGATTCAGGGCATCATGCCGAGTCGTGCAATACCAAATTTTCCCATATCGGCCATTTTGAGGGTCGGCCATTTTGAATTTTGTCATAAATTGCTATATTTAACAAACACATTGGTGTATCGTTACGAAACTCGATATGTGTCTTCGGCATCTGGGCCTGATACAACACAAAAAGTTTCGAGGCAGCGCCACCTTGTGGTCAAAAGTTATAAACAAATTTGCAAAAATGCTAATAACTTTTGAACACGTTAACCTATGGTAAAATAAGTTGTCTTTATACGTTCCTTGGGTCAAACCGAGAACACAGATACCAAATTTGTCATAGTCGGCCAAACTTCCTGTCCGCCATGTTGTTTTTCTTTAAAAACCTACTTTTTCGAACTCCTCCCACACCGTTTGTCCAATTTTCACCAAAATTGAATCATAACATCTTCAGACCATGCTGACAAAAAGTTATTAAAATAAAGTTGATTCGTCAAACAGGTTTCGATAAAATTGCGAACAAATTTGACCAAATGGCCACCAAATAAAGCGAGGCTATATCTCCGCAACGCATTAGCGTATTCTGACCAAACTTTCTGTGTGTCATGTCAATCATGATCTGAGGCTACCTGCAGAGTTTTGGCGCTCTGCCCCCTAGTGGTCAGGAGATATAAAATACTGACATTTTTGATTATAACTCCTGAATGCTTTGTCCAAAAATCATGAAACTGCTGTCTTTAGATTCAGGGCATCATGCCGAGTCGTGCGATACCAAATTTTCCCATATCGGCCATTTTCAGCGTCAGCTATTTAGAATTTTGTCATGAAATGCTATGCTTAACAAACACATGACTTTAAAGCTGGATGTCAGCAATGCTTTACCCTATTGACACCAAACTTTGCATGTGTCATTGTCACCTCACTCTGGATATACCACATGATTTGACACATCAGTTTGGTTACAGCGCTGAGTTATCGAACGTGATAAACCATTACATTGAATTGCTAAAGACCGTATTGATGATTTTTCAGCCATTTAGACTGAAGTCATATTGGTATGTCTTTAGATGCTTACTGCTGTTGGTCTGATGCTGCCAGCCATGTCGGCATAACATTTAATGCCCTCCTAATGCTTGGCCCCGTCATGGCTGCTTGTTATTATTAGGGGCCAAGCACCGAAGGTGCGGAGGCACCTATTGTTTTTGTTCCGGTTCTTATTATTATTATTATTATTATTCTTCTTCTGCCATTGAAGTCTATGACAGCCCATAGAACCGTAAGCGGGAAAATGAAAAAAAGTTGGCACACTCATAAAGGACAGTCCAATCATTGACCATAGCAAAATTGAAGTCTCTAACTCAATCTCTAAAGCGCCACCAACTGTCCAAAGTTGCACTCACGTTTATGTAAATAACTTTTGAACCGTATGTCCTAGAAACAAAATTCTTTTGTCCACTGATTCCTTGGCTCAAGACGATTCAATTGCACCCTATGACGTCATTTTCCGTCATGAAAATTTTCCCGCCATTTTGAATTTTATGAAAAACCTACTTTTTCGAACTCCTCCTAGGCCGTTCGTCCGATTTTCACGAAAATTGAACCACATCATCTCCAGACAATGTGGACAAAACGATATATAAAGGAAGTTGGTTCGTCAAACCATTTACGAATAACTCACAAAAGAATCTGAGGTAATAGTCGCTAAAATGAAATTGAGGCTTTATCTCCGTAATGCATTTGCCTTTTCTGACCAAACTAGGTGTGTGTTATGTCAATTATGGTCTGAGGCTACCTGCAGAGTTTTGGCGCTCTGCCCCCTACTGGTCAGGAGATATGAAAAACTGTCATTTTTGATTATAACTCCTGAACGCTTTGTCCAAAAATCATGAAACTGGTCTCTTTAGATCCAGTGGGTCATGCCGAGTCCTGTGATACCAAATATTCCCATATCGGCCATTTTGAGCGTCTGCCATTTCGATTTTTCTTATAAGATGCTATGTTTAACAAACACATGACTTTAGTGGTCTGTCAGCAATGGTTTACCCAATTGAAAGCAAACTTTGCATGTGTCAATGTCACCACACTCTCAATGTACCACATGAATTGACACTACAATTTGGTTACAGCGCTGCCTGTTGGTTGAATGTGATAAACCATTAAATCGAAATACTAAAGACCGTATTGTTGATTTTTCAGCCATTTAGACTTAAGTCATATTGAAATCTCTTTAGATTCTTACTGCCGTTGGTCTGATGATGCCAGCCATGTCGGCATGACATTTAATGCCCTCCTTGCGCTTGGCCCCGTGATGGCTGCTAGCAGCTATATTTATTATTATTCTTCTTCTGCCATTGAAGTCTATGACAGCCCATAGAACCGTAAGCGGGAAAATGAAAAAAAGTTGGCACACTCATAAAGGAGAGTCTAATCATTGACCATAGCAAAATTGAAGTCTCTAACTCAATCTCTCTACCGCCACCAACTGTCCAAAGTTGCACTCACGTTTACGTAAATAACTTTTGAACCGTATGTCCTAGAAACAAAATTCTTTTGTCCACTGATTCCTTGGCTCAAGACGATTCGATTGCACCCTATGACGTCATTTTCCGTCATGAAAATTTTCCCGCCATTTTGAATTTTATGAAAAACCTACTTTGTCGAACTCCTCCTAGGCCGTTCGTCCGATGTTCACGAAAATTGAACCACATCATCTCCTGACAATGTTGACAAAACGATATATAAACAAAGTTGATTCGTCAAACCGTTTACGAATAACTCGTGAAAGAATCTGAGGTAAAAGTCGCCAAAATGAAATTGAGGCTTTATCTCCCCAATGCATTAGCCTTTTCTGACCAAACTAGGTGTGTGTTATGTCAATCATGGTTTGAGGCTACCTGCAGAGTTTTGGCGCTCTGCCCCCTAGTGGTCAGGAGATATTAAAAAACTGACTTTTTTGCTTATAACTCCTGAACCCTTTGGCCAAAAATCATGAAACTGGTCTCTTTAGATCCAGTGGGTCATGCCGAGTCCTGTGATACCAAATTTTCCCATATCGGCCATTTTGAGCGTCTGCCATTTCGATTTTTCTTATAAGATTCTATGTTTAACAAACACATGACTTTAGTGCTCTGTCAGCAACGGTTTACCCAATTGAAAGCAAACTTTGCATGTGTCAATGTCACCACACTCTCAATGTACCACATGAATTGACACTACAATGTGGTTACAGCGCTGCCTGTTGGTTGAATGTGATAAACCATTAAATCGAATTACTAAAGACCCTATTGTTGATTTTTCAGCCATTTAGACTTAAGTCATATTGAAATGTCTTTAGATTCTTACTGCTGTTGGTCTGATGATGCCAGCCATGTCGGCATGACATTTAATGCCCTCCTTGCGCTTGGCCCCGTGATGGCTGCTAGCAGCTATATTTATTATTAGGGGCCAAGCACCGAAGGTGCGGAGGCACCTATTGTTTTTGTTCCGGTTCTTTATTATTATTCTTCTTCTTCTTCCGTCATGGAAGTCTATGACAGCCCATAGAACCGTATGCGGGAAAATGATGAAAGTTGGCACACTCATTAAGGACAGTCCAAACATTGACCATAGCAAAATTGAAGTCTCTAACTCAATATCTCTAGCGCCACCAACTGTCCAAAGTTGAACTATCGTTTATGCTAATAACTTTTGAACCGTATGACCTAGAAACAAAATTCTTATGTCCACTGATTCCTTGGCTCAAGACGATTCGATTGCACCCTATGACGTCATTTTCCGTCATGAAAAATTTCCCGCCATTTTGAATTTTATGAAAAACCTACTTTTTCGAACTCCTCCTAGGCCGTTTTTCCGATTTCAACGAAAATTGAACCACATCATCTCCAGACAATGTGGACAAAAAGTTATCCAAAAAAAGTTGATATGTCAAACCGTTTACGAATAACTCGCGAAAGAATCCGACGTAATGGTCGCAAAAATGAAATTGAGGCTTTATCTCCGCAACGCATTAGCGTTTTTTGACCAAACTAGGTGTAGGTTATGTCAATCATGATATGAGGCTACCTGCAGAGTTTTGGCGCTGTGCCCCCTAGTGGTCAGGAGATATGAAAAAGTTAAATATTTGCTTATAACTTCTAAACGCTTTGGCCAAAAATAATAAAACTGGTCTCTTTAGATTCAGTGCATCATGCCGAGTCGTGCGATACCAAATTTTCCCATATCGGCCATTTTGAGCGTCGGCCATTTTGAATATTGTCATAAATTGCTATATTTAACAAAGATATTGGCGTATCGTTACGAAACTCAATATGTGTCTTCGGCACCTAACCTTGATACGACTCAAAAAGTTTCGAGGCAGCACCCCCTTGTGGTCAAAAATTATAACCAAATTTACAAATATGCTAATAACTTTTGAGTGCGTTAACCTATGGTAAAACAAATTATCTTTATACGTTCCTTGGGTCAAACCGAGAACACAGATACAAAATTTGTCATAGTCGGCCAAACTTCGTGTCCACCATGTTGTTTTTCTTTAAAAACCTACTTTTTCGAACTCCTCCCAGACCGTTTGTCCAATTTTCACCAAAATTAAACCACATCATCTCCAGACCATCATGACAAAAAGTTATCCAAAGAAAGTTGATATGTCAAACCGTTTACGAATAACTCGCAAAAGAATCCGACGTAATGGTCGCAAAAATAAAATTGAGGCTTTATCTCCGCAACGCATTAGCGTTTTTTGACCAAACTAGGTGTGTGTTATGTCAATCATGGTCTGAGGCTACCTGCAGAGTTTTGGCGCTCTGCCCCCTAGTGGTCAGGAGATATAAAAAAACTGACATTTTTGATTATAACTCCTGAACGCTTTGTCTAAAAATCATGAAACTGCTGTCTTTAGATCCAGTGGGTCATGCCGAGTCCTGTGATACCAAATTTTACCATATCGGCCATTTTGAGCGTCTGCCATTTCAATTTTTCTTACAAGATGCTATGTTTAACAAACACATGACTTTAGTGCTCTGTCAGCAATGGTTTACCCAATTGAAAGCAAACTTTGCATGTGTCAATGTCACCACACTCTCAATGTACCACATGAATTGACACTACAATTTGGTTACAGCGCTGCCTGTTGGTTGAATGTGATAAACCATTAAATCGAATTGCTAAAGACCGTATTGTTGGTTTTTCAGCCATTTAGACTTAAGTCATATTGAAATGTCTTTAGATTCTTACTGCCGTTGGTCTGATGATGCCAGCCATGTCGGCATGACATTTAATGCCCTCCTTGTGCTTGGCCCCGTGATGGCTGCTAGCAGCTATATTTATTATTATTCTTCTTCTGCCATTGAAGTCTATGACAGCCCATAGAACCGTAAGCGGGAAAATGAAAAAAAGTTGGCACACTCATAAAGGAGAGTCCAATCATTGACCATAGCAAAATTGAAGTCTCTAACTCAATCTCTCTAGCGCCACCAACTGTCCAAAGTTGCACTCACGTTTACGTAAATAACTTTTGAACCGTATGTCCTAGAAACAAAATTCTTTTGTCCACTGATTCCTTGGCTCAAGACGATTCGATTGCACCCTATGACGTCATTTTCCGTCATGAAAATTTTCCCGCCATTTTGAATTTTATGAAAAACCTACTTTGTCGAACTCCTCCTAGGCCGTTCGTCCGATGTTCACGAAAATTGAACCACATCATCTCCCGACAATGTGGACATAACGATATATAAAGAAAGTTGATTCGACAAACCGTTTACGAATAACTCGCGAAAGAATCTGAGGTAAAAGTCGCCAAAATGAAATTGAGGCTTTATCTCCCCAATGCATTAGCCTTTTCTGACCAAACTAGGTGTGTGTTATGTCAATCATGGTTTGAGGCTACCTGCAGAGTTTTGGCGCTGTGCCCCCTAGTGGTCAGGAGTTATCAAAAACTGACTTTTTTGCTTATAACTTCTGAACCCTTTGGCCAAAAATCATGAAACTGGTCTCTTTAGATCCAGTGGGTCATGCCGAGTCCTGTGATACCAAATATTCCCATATCGGCCATTTTGAGCGTCTGCCATTTCGATTTTTCTTATAAGATGCAATGTTTAACAAACACTTGACTTTAGTGCTCTGTCAGGAATGGTTTACCCAATTGAAAGCAAACTTTGCATGTGTCAATGTCACCACACTCTCAATGTACCACACACTACAATTTGGTTACAGCGCTGCCTGTTGGTTGAATGCGATAAACCATTAAATCGAATTGCTAAAGACCGTATTGTTGGTTTTTCAGCCATTTAGACTTAAGTCATATTGAAATGTCTTTAGATTTTTACTGCCGTTGGTCTGATGATGCCAGTCATGTCGGCATGACATATAATGCCCTCCTTGCGCTTGGCCCCGTGATGGCTGCTAGCAGCTATATTTATTATTCTTTTTCTTGTGCCATGGGAGTCTATGGCAGCCCATAGAACCGTAAACGGGAAAATGAAAAAAAGTTGGCACACTCATAAAGGACAGTCCAATCATTGACCATAGCAAAATTGAAGTCTCTAACTCAATCTCTATAGCGCCACCAACTGTCCAAAGTTGCACTCACGTTTACGTAAATAACTTTTGAACCGTATGTCCTAGAAACAAAATTCTTTTGTCAACTGATTCCTTGGCTCAAGACGATTCGATTGCACCCTATGACGTCATTTTCCGTCATGAATATTTTCCCGCCATTTTGAATTTTATGAAAAACCTACTTTTTCGAACTCCTCCTAGGCCGTTTGTCCGATTTTCACGAAAATTGAACCACATCATCTCCAGACCATGCTGACAAAAAGTTATCCAAAGAAAGTTGAAATGTCAAACCGTTTACGAATAACTCACGAAAGAATCCGACGTAATGATCGCAAAAATGAACTTGAGGCTCTATCTCCACAACGCATTAGCGTTTTCTGACCAAACTCGGTGTGTGTTATGTCAATCATGGTCTGAGGCTACCTGCAGAGTTTTGGCGCTGTGCCCCCTAGTGGTCAGGAGATATGAAAAAGTGACATTTTTCCTTACAACTCCTGAACGCTTTGTCCAAAAATCATAAAACTGGTCTCGTTAGATTCAGTGCATCATGCCGAGTCGTGCGATACCAAATTTTCCCATATCGGCCATTTAGAGCGTCGGCCATTTTGAATATTGTCATAAATTGCTATATTTAACAAATGGATTGGCGTATCGTTACGAAACTCAATATGTGTCTTCGGCACCTAATCTTGATACGGCACAAAAAGTTTGGGGGCAGCGCCACCTTGTGGTCAAAAGTTATAACCAAATTTACAAATATGCTAATAACTTTTGATGACGTTAACCTATTGTAAAACAAATGGTCTTAATGTGTTCATTGGGTCAAGCCGAGACCATAGATACCAAATATGTTATATTCGGCCAAACCTCCGATTTGCCATGTTATTTTTCTTTAAAAACCTACTTTTTCGAACTCCTCCCAGACCGTTTGTCCAATTTTCACCAAAATTGAACCACATCATCTCCAGACCATCATGACAAAAAGTTATCCAAAGAAAGTTGATATGTCAAACCGTTTACGAATAACTCGCGAAAGAATCCGACGTAATGGTCGCAAAATTTAAATTGAGGCTTTATCTCCGCAATGCATTAGCCTTTTCTGACCAAACTAGGTGTGTGTTATGTCAATCATGGTCTGAGGCTACCTGCAGAGTTTTGGCGCTCTGCCCCCTAGTGGTCAGGAGATATTAAAAAACTGACATTTTTGATTATAACTCCTGAACGCTTTGTCTAAAAATCATGAAACTGCTGTCTTTAGATCCAGTTGGTCATGCCGAGTCCTGTGATACCACATTTTCCCATATCGGCCATTGCCGTTGGTCTGATGATGCCAGTCATGTCGGCATGACATTTAATGCCCTCCTTGCGCTTGGCCCCGTGATGGCTGCTAGCAGCTATATTTATTAGGGGCCAAGCACCGAAGGTGCGGAGGCACCTATTGTTTTTGTTCCGGTTCTTATTATTATTAGGGGCCAAGCACCGAAGGTGCGGAGGCACCTATTGTTTTTGTTCCGGTTCCTATTATTATTATTCTTCTTCTGCCATTGAAGTCTATGGCAGCCCATAGAACCGTAAACGGGAAAATGAAAAAAAGTTGGCACACTCATAAAGGACAGTCCAATCATTGACTATAGCAAAATTGAAGTCTCTAACTCAATCTCTATAGCGCCACCAACGGTCCAAAGTTGCACTCACGTTTACGTAAATAACTTTTGAACCGTATGACCTAGAAACAAAATTCTTATGTCCACTGATTCCTTGGCTCAAGACGATTCGATTGCACCCTATGACGTCATTTTCCGTCATGAAATTTTTCCCGCCATTTTGAATTTTATGAAAAACCTACTTTTTCGAACTCCTCCTAGGCCGTTTTTCCGATTTCAACGAAAATTGAACCACATCATCTCCAGACAATGTGGACAAAAAGTTATCCAAAGAAAGTTGATATGTCAAACCGTTTACGAATAACTCGCGAAAGAATCTGACGTACTGGTCGCAAAAATGAAATTGAGGCTTTATCTCCGCAACGCATTAGCGTTTTCGGACCAAACTAGGTGTGTGTTATGTCAATCATGGTCTGAGGCTACCTGCAGAGTTTTGGCGCTGTGCCCCCTAGTGGTCAGGAGATATGAAAAAGTTAAATATTTGCTTATAACTTCTGAACGCTTTGGCCAAAAATAATAAAACTGGTCTCTTTAGATTCAGTGCATCATGCCAAGTCGTGCGATACCAAATTTTCCCATATCGGCCATTTTGAGCGTCGGCCATTTTGAAAATTGTCATAAATTGCTATATTTAACAAAGATATTGGCATATCGTTACGAAACTCAATATGTGTCTTCGGCACCTAACCTTGATACGACTCAAAAAGTTTCGAGGCAGGACCCCCTTGTGGTCAAAAATTATAACCAAATTTACAAATATGCTAATAACTTTTGAGTGCGTTAACCTATGGTAAAACAAATGGTCTTAATGTGTTCATTGGGTCAAGCCGAGACCATAGATACCAAATATGTCATATTCGGCCAAATCTCCGATTTGCCATGTTATTTTTCTATAAAAACCTACTTTTTCGAACTCCTCCCAGACCGTTTGTCCAATTTTCACCAAAATTGAACCACATCATCTCCAGACCATCATGACAAAAAGTTATCCAAAGAAAGTTGATATGTCAAACCGTTTACGAATAACTCGCGAAAGAATCCAACGTAATGGTTGCAAAAATGAAATTGAGACTTTATCTCCGCAACGCATTAGCGTTTTCTGACCAAACTAGGTGTGTATTATGTCAATCATGGTCTGAGGCTACCTGCAGAGTTTTGGTGCTCTGCCCCCTAGTGGTCAGGAGATATTAAAAAACTGACTTTTTTGATTATAACTCCTGAACCCTTTGGCCAAAAATCATGAAACTGGTCTCTTTAGATCCAGTGGGTCATGCCGAGTCCTGTGATACCAAATTTTCCCATATCGGCCATTTTGAGCGTCTGCCATTTCGATTTTTCTTATAAGATTCTATGTTTAACAAACCCATGACTTTAGTGCTCTGTCAGCAATGGTTTACCCAATTGAAAGCAAACTTTGCATGTGTCAATGTCACCACACTCTCAATGTACCACATGAATTGACACTACAATGTGGTTACAGCGCTGCCTGTTGGTTGAATGTGATAAACCATTAAATCGAATTACTAAAGACCGTATTGTTGATTTTTCAGCCATTTAGACTTAAGTCATATTGAAATGTCTTTAGATTCTTAATGCCGTTGGTCTGATGATGCCAGCCATGTCGGCATGACATTTAATGCCCTCCTTGCGCTTGGCCCCGTGATGGCTGCTAGCAGCTATATTTATTATTCTTCTTCTGCCATTGAAGTCTATGACAGCCCATAGAACCGTAAGCGGGAAAATGAAAAAAAGTTGGCACACTCATAAAGGACAGTCCAATCATTGACCATAGCAAAATTGAAGTCTCTAACTCAATCTCTATAGCGCCACCAACTGTCCAAAGTTGCACTCACGTTTATGTAAATAACTTTTGAACCGTATGTCCTAGAAACAAAATTCTTTTGTCCACTGATTCCTTGGCTCAAGACGATTCGAATGCACCCTATGACGTCATTTTCCGTCATGAAAATTTTCCCGCCATTTTGAATTTTATGAAAAACCTACTTTTTCGAACTCCTCCTAGGCCGTTCGTCCGATTTTCACGAAAATTGAACCACATCATCTCCAGACAATGTGGACAAAACGGTATATAAAGAAAGTTGATTCGTCAAACCGTTTACGAATAACTCGCGAAAGAATCCGAGGTAAAAGTCGCCAAAATGAAATTGAGGCTTTATCTCCGCAATGCATTAGCCTTTTCTGACCAAACTAGGTGTGTATTATGTCAATCATGGTTTGAGGCTACCTGCAGAGTTTTGGCGCTGTGCCCCCTAGTGGTCAGGAGTTATGAAAAACTGACTTTTTTGCTTATAACTTCTGAACCCTTTGGCCAAAAATCATGAAACTGGTCTCTTTAGATCCAGTGGGTCATGCCGAGTCCTGTGATACCAAATATTCCCATATCGGCCATTTTGAGCGTCTGCCATTTCGATTTTTCTTATAAGATGCTATGTTTAACAAACACTTGACTTTAGTGCTCTGTCAGCAATGGTTTACCCAATTGAAAGCAAACTTTGCATGTGTCAATGTCACCACACTCTCAATGTACCACACACTACAATTTGGTTACAGCGCTGCCTGTTGGTTGAATGCGATAAACCATTAAATCGAATTGCTAAAGACCGTATTGTTGGTTTTTCAGCCATTTAGACTTAAGCCATATTGAAATGTCTTTAGATTTTTACTGCCGTTGATCTGATGATGCCAGTCATGTCGGCATGACATTTAATGCCCTCCTTGCGCTTGGCCCCGTGATGGCTGCTAGCAGCTATATTTATTATTAGGGGCCAAGCACCGAAGGTGCGGAGGCACCTATTGTTTTTGTTCCGGTTCTTTATTATTATTCTTCTTCTTCTTCCGTCATTGAAGTCTATGACAGCCCATAGAACCGTAAGCGGGAAAATGATGAAGTCTATGACAGCCCATAGTTGGCACACTCATAAAGGACAGTCCAATCATTGACCATAGCAAAATTGAAGTCTCTAACTAAATATCTATAGCGCCACCAACTGTCCAAAGTTGCGCTAACGTTTATGCTAATAACTTTTGAACCGTATGACCTAGAAACAAAATTCTTATGTCCCCTGATTCCTTGGCTCAAGACGATTCGATTGCACCCTATGACGTCATTTTCCGTCATGAAAGTTTTCCCGCCATTTTGAATTTTATGAAAAACCTACTTTTTCAAACTCCTCCGAGGCCGTTTTTCCGATTTCAACGAAAATTGAACCACATCATCTCCAGACCATGTGGACAAAAAGTTATCCAAAGAAAGTTGATATGTCAAACCGTTTACGAATAACTTGCGAAAGAATCCGACGTAATGGTCGCAAAAATGAAATTGAGGCTTTATCTCCGCAACGCATTAGCATTTTCTGACCAAACTAGGTGTGTGTTATGTCAATCATGATTTGAGGCTACCTGCAGAGTTTTGGCGCTGTGCCCCCTAGTGGTCAGGAGATATGAAAAAGTGAAATATTTGCTTATAACTTCTGAACGCTTTGGCTAAAAATAATAAAACTGGTCTCTTTAGATTCAGTGCATCATGCCGAGTCGTGCGATACCAAATTTTCCCATATCGGCCATTTTGAGCGTCGGCCATTTTGAATATTGTCATAAATTGCTATATTTAACAAAGATATTGACGTATCGTTACGAAACTCAATATGTGTCTTCGGCACCTAACCTTGATACGACTCAAAAAGTTTCGAGGCAGCACCCCCTTGTGGTCAAAAATTATAACCAAATTTACAAATATGCTAATAACTTTTGAGCGCGTTAACCTATGGTAAAACAAATTATCTTTATACGTTCCTTGGGTCAAACCGAGAACACAGATACCAAATTTGTCATAGTCGGCCAAACTTCTTGTCCACCATGTTGTTTTTCTTTAAAAACCTACTTTTTCGAACTCCTCCCAGACCGTTTGTCCAATTTTCACCAAAATTAAACCACATCATCTCCAGACCATCATGACAAAAAGTTATCCAAAGAAAGTTGATATGTCAAACCGTTTACGAATAACTCGCGAAAGAATTCGACGTAATGGTCGCAAAAATGAAATTGAGGCTTTATCTCCGCAACGCATTAGCGTTTTCTGACCAAACTAGGTGTGTGTTATGTCAATCATGGTCTGAGGCTACCTGCAGAGTTTTGGCGCTCTGCCCCCTAGTGGTCAGGAGATATTAAAAAACTGACATTTTTGATTATAACTCCTGAACGCTTTGTCTAAAAATCATGAAACTGCTGTCTTTAGATCCAGTGGGTCATGCCGAGTCCTGTGATACCAAATATTCCCATATCGGCCATTTTGAGCATCTGCCATTTCGATTTTTCTTATAAGATGCTATGTTTAACAAACACATGAATTTAGTGCTCTCTCAGCAATGGTTTACCCAATTGAAAGCAAACTTTGCATGCAAACTTTGCATGTGTCAATGTCACCACACTCTCAATGTACCACATGAATTGACACTACAATTTGGTTACAGCGCTGCCTGTTGGTTGAATGTGATAAACCATCAAATCGAATTACCAAAGACCGTCTTTAGACTTAAGTCATATTGAACAAAATTCTTTTGTCCACTGATTCCTTGGCTCAAGACGATTCGATTGCACCCTATGACGTCATTTTCCGTCATGAAAATTTTCCCGCCATTTTGAATTTTATGAAAAACCTACTTTGTCGAACTCCTCCTAGGCCGTTCGTCCGATCTTCACGAAAATTGAACCACATCATCTCCCGACAATGTGGACAAAACGATATATAAAGAAAGTTGATTCGACAAACCGTTTACGAATAACTCGCGAAAGAATCCGAGGTAAAAGTCGCCAAATTGAAACTGAGGCTTTATCTCCGCAATGCATTAGTCTTTTCTGACCAAACTAGGTGTGTGTTATGTCAATCATGGTCTGAGGCTACCTGCAGAGTTTTGGCGCTCTGCCCCCTAGTGGTCAGGAGTTATGAAAAACTGACTTTTTTGCTTATAACTTCTGAACCCTTTGGCCAAAAAACATGAAACTGGTCTCTTTAGATCCAGTGGGTCATGCCGAGTCCTGTGATACCAAATATTCCCATATCGGCCATTTTGTCCCATATCGCGTCTGCCATTTCGATTTTTCTTATAAGATGCTAAGTTTAACAAACACATGACTTTAGTGCTCTGTCAGCAATGGTTTACCCAATTGAAAGCAAACTTTGCATGTGTCAGTCACCACACTCTCAATGTACCACATGAATTGACACTACAATTTGGTTACAGCGCTGCCTGTTGGTTGAATGTGATAAACCATTAAATCGAAATACTAAAGACCGTATTGTTGATTTTTCAGCCATTTAGACTTAAGTCATATTGAAATGTCTTTAGATTCTTACTGCCGTTGGTCTGATGATGCAAGCCATGTCGGCATAACATGTAATGCCCTCCTTGCGCTTGGCCCCGTGATGGCTGCTAGCAGCTATATTTATTATTATTCTTCTTCTGCCATTGAAGTCTATGACAGCCCATAGAACCGTAAGCGGGAAAATGAAAAAAAGTTGGCACACTGATAAAGGAGAGTCCAATCATTGACCATAGCAAAATTGAAGTCTCTAACTCAATCTCTCTAGCGCCACCAACTGTTCTCTAACTCAATCTCTCTAGCGCACTCACGTTTACGTAAATAACTTTTGAACCGTATGTCCTAGAAACAAAATTCTTTTGTCCACTGATTCCTTGGCTCAAGACGATTCGATTGCACCCTATGACGTCATTTTCCGTCATGAAGATTTTCCCGCCATTTTGAATTTTATGAAAAACCTACTTTGTCGAACTCCTCCTAGGCCGTTCGTCCGATGTTCACGAAAATTGAACCACATCATCTCCCGACAATGTGGACAAAACGATATATAAAGAAAGTTGATTCGTCAAACCGTTTACGAATAACTCGCGAAAGAATCTGAGGTAAAAGTCGCCAAAATGAAATTGAGGCTTTATCTCCCCAATGCATTAGCCTTTTCTGACCAAACTAGGTGTGTGTTATGTCAATCATGGTTTGAGGCTACCTGCAGAGTTTTGGCGCTGTGCCCCCTAGTGGTCAGGAGTTATCAAAAACTGACTTTTTTGCTTATAACTTCTGAACCCTTTGGCCAAAAATCATGAAACTGGTCTCTGAGATCCAATTTTTCCTTACAACTCCTGAACCCTTTGGCCAAAAATCATAAAACTGGTCTCTTTAGATCCAGTGGGTCATGCCGAGTCCTGTGATAGCAAATATTCCCATATCGGGCATTTTGAGCGTCTGCCATTTCGATTTTTCTTATAAGATGCTATGTTTAACAAACACATGACTTTAGTGCTCTGTCAGCCATGGTTTACCCAATTTACCCAATGTACCACATGAATTGACACTACAATTTGGTTACAGCGCTGCCTGTTGGTCGAACGTGATAAACCATTAAATCGAACTACTAAAGACCGTATTGTTGATTTTTCAGCCATTTAGACTTAAGTCATATTGAAATGTCTTTAGATTCTTACTGCCGTTGGTCTGATGATGCCAGCCATGTCGGCATGACATTTAATGCCCTCCTTGCGCTTGGCCCCGTGATGGCTGCTAGCAGCTATATTTATTAGGGGCCAAGCACCGAAGGTGCGGAGGCACCTATTGTTTTTGTTCCGGTTCTTATTATTATTATTATTATTATTCTTCTTCTGCCATTGAAGTCTATGACAGCCCATAGAACCGTTATTATTATTATTCTTCTTCTGGAAAATGAAAAAAAAGTTGGCACACTCATAAAGGAGAGTCTAATCATTGACCATAGCAAAATTGAAGTCTCTAACTCAATCTCTCTACCGCCACCAACTGTCCAAAGTTGCACTCACGTTTACGTAAATAACTTTTGAACCGTATGTCCTAGAAACAAAATTCTTTTGTCCACTGATTCCTTGGCTCAAGACGATTCGATTGCACCCTATGACGTCATTTTCCGTCATGAAAATTTTCCCGCCATTTTGAATTTTATGAAAAACCTACTTTGTCGAACTCCTCCTAGGCCGTTCGTCCGATGTTCACGAAAATTGAACCACATCATCTCCTGACAATGTTGACAAAACGATATATAAACAAAGTTGATTCGTCAAACCGTTTACGAATAACTCGTGAAAGAATCTGAGGTAAAAGTCGCCAAAATGAAATTGAGGCTTTATCTCCCCAATGCATTAGCCTTTTCTGACCAAACTAGGTGTGTGTTATGTCAATCATGGTTTGAGGCTACCTGCAGAGTTTTGGCGCTCTGCCCCCTAGTGGTCAGGAGATATTAAAAAACTGACTTTTTTGCTTATAACTCCTGAACCCTTTGGCCAAAAATCATGAAACTGGTCTCTTTAGATCCAATGGGTCATGCCGAGTCCTGTGATACCAAATTTTCCCATATCGGCCATTTTGAGCGTCTGCCATTTCGATTTTTCTTATAAGATTCTATGTTTAACAAACACATGACTTTAGTGCTCTGTCAGCAATGGTTTACCCAATTGAAAGCAAACTTTGCATGTGTCAATGTCACCACACTCTCAATGTACCACATGAATTGACACTACAATTTGGTTACAGCGCTGCCTGCTGGTTGAATGTGATAAACCATTAAATCGAATTACTAAAGACCGTATTGTTGATTTTTCAGCCATTTAGACTTAAGTCATATTGAAATGTCTTTAGATTCTTACTGCCATTGGTCTGATGATGCCAGCCATGTCGGCATGACATTTAATGCCCTCCTTGCGCTTGGCCCCGTGATGGCTGCTAGCAGCTATTTAGGGGCCAAGCACCGAAGGTGCGGAGGCACCTATTGTTTTTGTTCCGGTTCTTATTATTATTAGGGGCCAAGCACCGAAGGTGCGGAGGCACCTATTGTAATTGTTCCGGTTCTTTATTATTATTATTCATCTTCTTCTTCTTCTTCTTCTTCTTCTTCCGCCATGGAAGTCTATGTAAGGCCATAGAACCGTTTGCGGGAAAATGATAAAATTTGGCACACTGATAGAGGACAAGCCAATCATTGACCATAGCAAATTTGAAGTCTCTAACTCAATGTCTCTAGCGCCACCAACTGTCCAAAGTTGCACTCACGTTTACGTAAATAACTCTTGAACCGTATGTCCTAGAAACAAAATTCTTTCGTCCACTAATTCCTTGGCTCAAGACGATTCGATTGCACCCTATGACGTCATTTTCCGTCATGAAAATTTTCCCGCCATTTTGAATTTTACGAAAAACCTACTTTTTCGAACTCCTCCTAGGCCGTTTGTCCGATTTTCACGAAAATTGAACCACATCATCTCCAGACTATGCGTACAAAAAGTTATTAAAAGAAAGTTTATTTGTCAAACCGTTTACGAATAACTTGCGAATGAATTCGACAAAATGGCCGCAGAAATGAAAGCGAGGCTTTATCTCTGCAACGCATTAGCGTATTCTGACCAAACTTGGTGTGTGTTATGGCAATGATGGTCTGAGGCTACCTGCGGAGATTTGGCGCTCTGCCCCCTAGTGGTCTGGAGATATGAAAAAGTGAAATATTTGCTTATAACTTCTGAACGCTTCGATCAAAAATCATAAAACTGGTCTCGTTAGATTCAGGGCATCATGCCGAGTCGTGCAATACCAAATTTTCCCATATCGGCCATTTTGAGGGTCGGCCATTTTGAATTTTGTCATAAATTGCTATATTTAACAAACACATTGGTGTATCGTTACGAAACTCGATATGTGTCTTCGGCATCTGGGCCTGATACAACACAAAAAGTTTCGAGGCAGCGCCACCTTGTGGTCAAAAGTTATAAACAAATTTGCAAAAATGCTAATAACTTTTGAACACGTTAACCTATGGTAAAATAAGTTGTCTTTATACGTTCCTTGGGTCAAACCGAGAACACAGATACCAAATTTGTCATAGTCGGCCAAACTTCCTGTCCGCCATGTTGTTTTTCTTTAAAAACCTACTTTTTCGAACTCCTCCCACACCGTTTGTCCAATTTTCACCAAAATTGAATCATAACATCTTCAGACCATGCTGACAAAAAGTTATTAAAATAAAGTTGATTCGTCAAACAGGTTTCGATAAAATTGCGAACAAATTTGACCAAATGGCCACCAAATAAAGCGAGGCTATATCTCCGCAACGCATTAGCGTATTCTGACCAAACTTTCTGTGTGTCATGTCAATCATGATCTGAGGCTACCTGCAGAGTTTTGGCGCTCTGCCCCCTAGTGGTCAGGAGATATAAAATACTGACATTTTTGATTATAACTCCTGAATGCTTTGTCCAAAAATCATGAAACTGCTGTCTTTAGATTCAGGGCATCATGCCGAGTCGTGCGATACCAAATTTTCCCATATCGGCCATTTTCAGCGTCAGCTATTTAGAATTTTGTCATGAAATGCTATGCTTAACAAACACATGACTTTAAAGCTGGATGTCAGCAATGCTTTACCCTATTGACACCAAACTTTGCATGTGTCATTGTCACCTCACTCTGGATATACCACATGATTTGACACATCAGTTTGGTTACAGCGCTGAGTTATCGAACGTGATAAACCATTACATTGAATTGCTAAAGACCGTATTGATGATTTTTCAGCCATTTAGACTGAAGTCATATTGGTATGTCTTTAGATGCTTACTGCTGTTGGTCTGATGCTGCCAGCCATGTCGGCATAACATTTAATGCCCTCCTAATGCTTGGCCCCGTCATGGCTGCTTGCAGCTATATTTATTATTCTTTTTCTTGTGCCATGGGAGTCTATGGCAGCCCATAGAACCGTAAACGGGAAAATGAAAAAAAGTTGGCACACTCATAAAGGACAGTCCAATCATTGACCATAGCAAAATTGAAGTCTCTAACTCAATCTCTATAGCGCCACCAACTGTCCAAAGTTGCACTCACGTTTACGTAAATAACTTTTGAACCGTATGTCCTAGAAACAAAATTCTTTTGTCAACTGATTCCTTGGCTCAAGACGATTCGATTGCACCCTATGACGTCATTTTCCGTCATGAATATTTTCCCGCCATTTTGAATTTTATGAAAAACCTACTTTTTCGAACTCCTCCTAGGCCGTTTGTCCGATTTTCACGAAAATTGAACCACATCATCTCCAGACCATGCTGACAAAAAGTTATCCAAAGAAAGTTGAAATGTCAAACCGTTTACAATAACTCACGAAAGAATCCGACGTAATGATCGCAAAAATGAACTTGAGGCTCTATCTCCACAACGCATTAGCGTTTTCTGACCAAACTCGGTGTGTGTTATGTCAATCATGGTCTGAGGCTACCTGCAGAGTTTTGGCGCTGTGCCCCCTAGTGGTCAGGAGATATGAAAAAGTGACATTTTTCCTTACAACTCCTGAACGCTTTGTCCAAAAATCATAAAACTGGTCTCGTTAGATTCAGTGCATCATGCCGAGTCGTGCGATACCAAATTTTCCCATATCGGCCATTTAGAGCGTCGGCCATTTTGAATATTGTCATAAATTGCTATATTTAACAAATGGATTGGCGTATCGTTACGAAACTCAATATGTGTCTTCGGCACCTAATCTTGATACGGCACAAAAAGTTTGGGGGCAGCGCCACCTTGTGGTCAAAAGTTATAACCAAATTTACAAATATGCTAATAACTTTTG